>OX422142.1:56342096-58742096 GCA_949129095.1 Volucella bombylans
GTTACGGTTAAAGGTTTGAAGGGGCGGAATGCTACTTTCGATTTCAATGGAACACTGATGGTGGTAATAGCAATAAAACAAAGTGAGACACCAGATATTTTGTCGGCGTTCGAGGGCGTCCATTGACTGGGTGATGTTAGCATCCTATCGAGCAAGTGCAAAGAGGTCTCAGGGGCACCTGACAGATAGCTCAGCTGCAGCAGCAAGTTCAAGAACAGGCCAAGCGGGTGGACCAGAACTACGCGCTGCTGCCGGGCCTAACGCAACACATGACGTAATGGGTACGCACACGGTGGAGCAAACTTTGAAGGTCCTTGCGGTGAATGTTAATTCACTGATTAGGATCGAACGAAGAGCCGCGATGTTTAAATTGCTACAAGACCAAACTCCTGATGTGCTTTTTGCTAGCGAAACCAAGCTAACCGATAAGCACAAACTGGAGTACAATAAATATATTGTTAGAAGAAGAAATCGGCCCAGATCCAAACGTGTTGGATTTGTCAAACGAGGAGATCGACAATTACCTAAAACAAATGGACGAGACAATTAAACAAACTATGGGCACTACAATACCGCGGTATCGACGTACGACTAACGAAGACCTGTTCCGCAATCCTACTATTGACGCACTGCACCGACAGAAAAGTAGACTTCTGACAAGACTTAAAAACTTGCACAGACAGTTAACTGACCGACAAGACCCGGAGATTAGGACACTGAAGTCGTCGATTAAAAATATTCAAACGCTAATAAAAGAGAATTACAGAATTTCTGTAAGTTTGTATTGGAACAACAAGGTTAGATGTAAACACCAGCAACCCGAATATGTTCCCGCAAATAAACAAAATATTTCGGAGAAAAATCAAAACGACCTTCAGTGTCTTAAAATAGCCCTAACAACAGACAACAAACGGTTACTGACAATAGCAGGTATTGATCCAAATGAGGCGGCTGATGATGATGACTTTTTGTGATCGAGGATCCGCAGGAGAAGGTTGAGACCATAGGGGCGACTTTCCAGAAAGTATACAAGGCCACTGATACCATTGGCCCTAATTACGACCTGGACAATCGCGTCTTGGTGCACGACTTCTGCATTCGAAATGAAATAGGGAACAGTCGATCCGAGGGCTCTGGTTTCACCCAGTTCAGCGACGAAAATATGGCAAATAATGTCATTTCCAGAGAGGGTGACATACCCCCGTTCATTTCGAAGGAAGGACTCCATTAGATCGCCGACACAATTAGAGTTAAGAAATCAGTGGGGACCGACGGATAATCAATTCAGTTTTAAGGCGGGACATGATATATCACATGCCGCGTCTAAACTGGTGTCCGATATCCAATGGAATAAAGGCAAAAATGTACTGGTGCCTGCCTTGCTGACCTGGAGAAGGCCTTCGACACCGTATGGTTAGAGGGTCTTTTCTATAAGCTGACTAGGTTGGGGATCAGTAAACCACTCTTGTACATTCTTTATAATATGCTAACCAACAGACAGTTCATCGTGAAAAATGGTGATGTGACTTCTGTTGGAATATTTCAAATTAAAAATGGTCTTCAGCAAGGTGCGGTCAATTCGCCGATCCTATTTAACATTTATACAAGCGACGTGATAGGTTCACTTCCACATACTATTGCGTACGCAGACGATTTGGTAGCGTACAGAACAGATCCAAAAATCGAGGTTATTAATACTCTCTTGCAGCGTGACTTCGATAAGATAAGACGATTTTGCGATGACTGGAAGTTGAAAATCAACTTTCAGAAGTCGGAAACCATTCTCTTTAGGACGCCGTTGTCTGGAGCCTCTAGGGATACCAGAAAAAATTGGCGAAAGTTCTCTATTATTGGACAACACGGACAACCTCTTGCCTGTCGAAATGTAGTCAGATACCTTGGAATCTGGCTAGATCAGTTTTTGTATTTTGGCAAAAATGTAGATGCTGCTCTGGCCAGAGCTAAAGGTTCTTTTGCCCTTACAAAGCGACTGTTTTATAGCAGCCAACTCGATGCGAGGGTAAAGGTAATCTGCTACATGGCCCTTATCAGGCCCATGCTGGTATTTGGTTGTCCCGTGTTGTTCAATGTACGAGCAAGCTTAATGGAAAAGATTCGGGTGTTTGAGAGGGCTTGCCTTAGGGCTTGTCTTCGCTTGTACAGAACACCAGAGTCGGAGTACAAGAAATTTTATCCTAATGAGGTCCTTTACAACAGGGCGAACCTAATACGAGTGGACAACTTCGTAATTAAGCTGACTCGAAGGCACATTGCAAGAGCAATGACCTCGACGAATAACCTGATATCTGGGGCTTACTACCCCAATTACCTTTACCACGAGAGTGTGGGCTCTGACGGCTTCGTTCCACCGGAAGCATTCCTCTACCTAGATCAGATAGGGCTGATCCAGGATAGATCAGCGGTGCCGTTAATCTTCCATGTCCCTCGGATAGCTGGGGACAGGCGACTCAACTACAACAGAGACGTCGCATACGGCAGTGTAGATCGCCTCAGGTTCAGTAGAGCAGTGGGGAATCGCGATAAGGGGGATGTCGTTCGGCAGCACCAGCATTTCTGGTGGTTGAATGATGGGGAAGATGTCTTGTCGTCGTTTCCATCAATTACAGACCAGCCTCACTAATGAGGCAGAGCTGACCAATCTGTTTTCTCTGTAAATAGCGATGGCCAGCTTGCAAAGGTTTAGGTTAACATTTAAGAAATATATACATATATTAGTATATACAAAGGTTTATACATATATTAGTATACACCTTTGTATATAATGTATATGTGTATGTATGTGTGTATTGTGTATATAGGTTAGGTAGGCTAAGGTTTATTTTAAGTTTTTATAAAAAATAAAAAAATTATGTCCATATGATAAGTTTTTGTTAACAAATATTTTTTCTTAGCCTTAAGTATTTAAAATAAATAGTTCTAAGTAAAATGTAAATAAAGTCGAAAGGCATAGTTATAAGAATTTAGAGTAGCTTAGAGCGCCTGTGTGGGGCCAGTAAGTTAGCATAAGATTGTTAAGTCATTGGAAGCTAGCATTTAAGCATTTTTTGTTAGAATGTAAGAGTTAGTGTTAAGAAAATAAAATGCATGAACTGCCTGGCACCTGACCAGATGTGGGTGTTGTACTCCAGTTTTGGGCTGATAAACGCGTATATTAAAGCTAGGTCAGAGGGGGTGAAATATTTCTTACATCGCTTAAGGAAACCTAGCCATTTCGCAGTATTTTTTTTCAGCATCATTAACACACATACCGAGGATGGAAAGTTTTTCGGTTTCGACAATGCAAGTGCCATTCATGGATAATGGCTGGGTGTTTAAATTTCGCTTTAACGACAGCAGACTGCATTATCTTTTGGAAGCATTAAGTTCCACTCTGTTGGTAGTTCCCCAAAAGGTTATGCTATCAATATCGGAATTAAATGAGCTTAATATAAGTTAGCGTTCCCGTTCTACATCCGAAGTGTAGGGACATGAGTCCGGAAACGAATATGAAAAGCAGAGAGTACTGTCGTCATCAAAGGAATATATTGGATTAGAAGTGGCAATAGATCATTGATAAAAATTAAAAATAGTGTCGGAGACATCACGGAGCCCTGGGGCACACGAGCAATTATTTTGTGAATATCACACTTAAAACCATCCAAGACAGCTTGAATTAAACGTTCCGAACTGTAATTTATAATCCATTGAAAAAGAGGTTTGTCGATCCCAAAAGCATGCATTTTCGACAAAAGAGCCTGATGCCAAACTCTATCAAATGCCTTAGAGATATCAAGTGCAACTATTTTGCTTTCACCAGATTGATGTACACTTTGGTTCCACTTTTCGGTGAGACATGCCATCAAATCACCAGTGGACCTGTTGTTGTTTTCGTGTTTCGAGATATTTCATGAGCTGACGATTTATCGGCGTTTCCATGACCTGGGAAAGAAGGGACGTAAGTGCAATGTGTCTGCAGGAGGAGAGAGAAGATGATTCGCCTTTTTTAGGGACGGGCTGGACAAATGCTGTTTTCCATCAGCTCGGGAAGAGTCCTAAAGAGTAGGATTGATGAAAAAGCTTACGCAGTGGTTTTGTCAGCGAGGAGGAACACCTCTTCAGAAGAAGGGGATATATACCATCTGGACCAGCGGATTTATGTATGTTGAGATCTTTAAGTACTCTTGCTACTACACGAGTAGATTCGTCCCATTGAAGATTCGACGCACTCAAGTGTAGGTTGAGACAAAGTACAATCTGGGAGTGTTGAACTGGCCGCAAAGTGTGCAGCAAGCAGATTGGCTTTGTCTAAAGAGCTGACAGCTGATTTATTTATTTATCTTTATTTTTTTGATTTAGTAGGGGCCCCATTTATTTCGCTGAATGCAAGCCTAAACTAACTTAAAAACTAGGACTTAAAAACTAACAAGAGTAAGGGTTTGGAAGTAAAGGAATGGTGGAGGGGATCAAATTTAAGACGAGAAGTGCTCATATTAAAATCAAAAAGGGGGAGGTTTGAGTTGATCTTACGGACCATGCGGGAGATTGGTTCGTTAGAGCAATAAGAGGTGCGGTGGGTTGGGATATACAATAGAAGAGAGGAGGACAGCGTAAATTACGAGGGTTAGTGTTAAAGGAAATAGAATTGTAAAGGGAAGTGCCGTCCACAGAACCGGAGAGTAATCGATGAATGAAGAGAATGTCAGCTACGTTTCTGCGTTTATCTAGGGTATTCAGATTAAGAAGTTTGAGGCGGTCGAGAGGCAAGATAAATGGGTCACTCCAGGGTAGACTACGAAGAGCAAATCGAAGAAAACGACGTTGAATGTTCTCGATTCGGGATATATGAATTCGCTGAAAGGGGGACCTTTCTGGCATAATGTAAAGTGACCTTGTCACATAAGCGTTGTAAAATTCTTTAGAACAATGTTTGATAAAACCGAGCGATGAGTTGGCTTTAAGGATTATCTCATCAATATGCGAACGGAAGTTTAGCTCTCTATCGTATAAAATTCCAAGGTCGCTAAGGGATTGAACCTGGGGTACAGGTTGTTCATGCAGAAAATAAGGTCGATAGGGGGATTGATTGGACTTACGAGACAAAGTCCTAGATTGGCATTTGGTGACATTAAGTGCAAAGCAATTTTTTAGACACCTAGTAGAAAACCTATCGAGGTCTTCTTCATGGAGAACAGAGTCTTGGGGTGAAGAAATAGTTTTGGAGAACTTAGTGTTATCGGCGTAAATGGATACGGAGCAATGTTTGATAATCTTCTCAGGATCGTTTGTAGTTAAAATAAAAAGTCCCCTCAAATGGCTGCCTTATGGGACACCAGAAGTGGCTAAAAACGGGGTTGAGAAGGCTGACCTAAAGCGAACGCTATAGTAACGTTTCTCCAGATAAGAATATATCCATTTTAACAATATGGGGTCGAAACCGAGGAAGACAATTTGAAAAGGATCAGCTGATGTGATATTTTATAGAAGGCCTTAGCGAAATCTGTAGCAATAACCTCAATTTCGTTGCCATTTTCTAGGGCTGAAAGCGCAAAAGATACGAATTCAACTAAGTTTATAGTAGTTGATCTATCTTTTAGAAATCCGTGCTGACTGGGTGATATAAGTGACTTGCACTGAACGCTTAGAACTTCATATAAAAAACGTTTGAAAGTATTTTAGGTATGTGAGAAAGTTTAGCAATGGGACGGTAGTTGGTTACTTCATTCTTTTTTTTTTTTTTTTTTTTATAATGAGCGCGCGCTCAAGGGGTTTGAGTACCCTTAAGGTGATTGTACACAGCGCGGGCAAAGGAAATTTAGGGAGGATGAAAAGAGAGGTACCGATGTACATTGTTTTTAAATGTTAGCAAGTTATAATGACCCTTTTCGTGAGCCGGGGTTATGTAAGAGGTCTTCCAAACTTGGGGGAATTCCCCTTGTGTGAGGGACAGATGAAAGGGGGAGGAAAGTGGGTGCGAAAGATTGGAGGCACACTTTTTGAGAAATATTACTGGGAGCCAATCTGGACCAGATACAAATTCATCATTGAGATTTTGTAACTTTTCTTCGATAAGGGTGGGATCAATAGATTGAGAGAAAGTGGATGAGGCAGAGTTTCTCATGTTTTTGAAAAACGACCAAAAGTTTTTACTACCTTTGGGACATTGGAGTATTTTTTGCCTCAACTTTTGGTCGTACGGAAATTTTACACGTTAAGAAAGACGTTGCAGTCATTCCTTGCTCGTTTAAAATTTTTTCGCTTTTCCTCGATCGGGTTGGCCTCTTTACAGGTTGAGTTGAACCATGCCTTTTCTTTTGGTTTGATACTCTTCATCCGATGAGGGATAAAGGATCCCATTCCAAAGAGAATGGTGTTTGTGATCATATCAGCAACGGCATCCACGTCGTTATCGAGCAAACATAACGATCAGTTAAAATTCCTAAAGAAGCTGTTAAGACCGCTCCAGTTGGCTTTTTCGTATTGCCATACGGTTCTTTTAGGAATATTTTCTCTAACTGTGTGGTCGATGTACGAGAAATTAGCTGATATGACACAATGGTCCGATGAGCCTAGAGGGGAGAGCACATCAACGGTGTACTTATCAGGATGAGAAGTTAAAAATAAGTCCAGGTGTTGGCGGTATAACTATCAACGTCTGGTATTCACGTGGGCTCATTTACAAGCTGCGTTAAGTTGTTTTCCGCAGCGAAGGTCTCAAAAGAATGTCCTTCGGGTGTTGTCTGTCCAGAATGTCGAAGCCACCCAGAATTGTGTATATTGAAATCGCCGTAATAACGATTTCAGTACGAGGATACATTGATACAATTCTTTGAATGGAGTCACAAAGCGCATCAAACTCGTTAAAAGTCGGATTGCTGTCCAGTTTGGCGCTTCTGTAAATAAAGCAGTAGAGAATAATTTGCTTACGAACATGGAATTTTGATCACATGAAGTTCGATTCCGGATTGGAACATGGATCATATTTTGGTGGAGTTTGGTAAGCTATAGCACTACGCACATAACCGCGGTGAGAGAAGAATAATGACACTAGTTCGTAGCCAGGTAGCTTCAGATCAGAGTGGTTTGAGAGGTGTGGGCGGGGATCCACCTGTGTTTCACTAAGTGTCAAAACAGCTGGTCTATATTTACAGACGTGGACGTATGCAAAAAAAGTGGTTGCTTTTAAGCCCGCGAATATTGGCTATATCCACTCTAAATTCCCGCATTATAAAAAGTCAAGCACAAAAAACACAAACACGACGATACTCAAAATTGGTATATCGAATTAAATTGTTGTAGGTGTTATGCCCTTACTACAATAGAAATCAGTGCACCAACAAAATTCTCACTCACAACCCGCTGTCCATCAGTTGTTGCCTCCACTCAGCCACTGCCCGTGCCGTATGACAAATATAGCAACGGCAATGACTGAGTGCAAGCAACAGTACTTACGTCCAGGAGCGGGAGTGGTGGAATACCCGCATTGTGCATTTTTTTTACTCCACTGCACTGCACTAGGTGTTTTTTTTTTGCTTTTATATATTTATTTAATTTTATTTTTCACACGTGAACGCGTTTTTTTTTTTGTTTTTGCAGAACCGTGTGAAGTAATTATTGCACACGAGTGCACTGATTGGCGTGTGCAATTGGCGTTGGTCGACACGGCACCGATTTGTATTTGATGAGGTTCATCCGGGTATTATTTACTTAGCCCCACCAAGATTGAAAAAAAAATGAAAAAAATGGAATCACTCTGCTAAAGGCGATATTGGTCCGAATATGAACTCAGGTTTCCTGATTCTGATAACTGGCTGTCTATGTTATTAGTTTGTGATCTATTTTGTACGTTTCCTATCTCCATAAGATCTGATCTAGGGAAGCTATTATAATGTTGTCGTCTATATGTTGAATTATTGTACGTTTGTTCCTGGTTGGAATTTTGTCTCAACTCTCCTGAATTACCTTAGCTTTAACAGTTTTGTTGATAATGTCCTGAATTTCCTTGGCCTTTATAATTCTCTTTATATTATCCGGAATATCTTGTTCCCTTGTGGTGATTTTTTTTTGTTCATTTGTAGTCAGTCTTGAATTATGTTTGTATTCCTCTCTTGAAGTACTAGGTTTAGAATTTCATTGTTTCCTAAATTCATAACTTCAAATCTCCTTCTTCTCATTATAGTGATTATTTTCCCTAAATCTGTCTCTTCGTACATTTTATCTATCAATATACCTACCTGACCTGGGTTATCTCGTTAATTTTATTATTGACAAATTATCTATACTGCTTTATAGTACCATATACTCTTAATTCATCAGACTTATATTTAAGATTTTGAATTTCAGTAGACAATTCACTTATGAACATTGCTTGGCGATCTTTAGACATATGTATGTATGTACAATCTACCACTGTCCCGTGCTCAACAAAATTCGACACCAGACGACGAATAATGTTGTCAGATGCTGCTTGTTACCCATGATATTTTCGACGATATGCACGTTGAAATAACACAACTGAAGGACTATTTTCAATGTACAGTATCACTATTTCGGCGCGTTGTTTCGGTATGAAGCGATTCATTGTGAAAATTGTATTATACTAAATTGACGTTTCAAAAACATTTCAACTCAAGTCAATCGGATGAAAAATGCTATATGTTAAATGTTAAATATTATCAAATGAAATTGTTATCTAATTAAGCCGTCAGAAAAGCGACAAATGATAGAGCCTTCATCTGTGGTTTTTTTTCTAACGGAAGGTATGTTAGAAACTACAAATATATTGCTGCTGTTATAACAACGTAAGAGAAAGCCGATGCGGTGATAAAAGTATAGTCACTGTTCCTGTAAGGTCATTAAACAAATAGCAATCCTTTGGTTTCAACGTCGCGAACCATACACACCGGTAACAGCTAGAGAATAGCGAATGTAATCGTTTATATGTAGAGCAGGGAACAAATTGTCGTAGACATGATTGAGCTACTCATCACTGAAAAATACATTTTTGGTATTTGCAGACACGTTATCGAGGCTCGAGTATTGTACTCGTAATTTGTCATACTCCTATCCCTGATCGAGTTGAGTTGACGTATGAAAGCCATCAAGCTCAAGTTCGAATAGTTTTAGAATTTAAGAAATAAGAACAATGCCAATACGAAAATGTGATTACTCGTATATTTATTAATATTTTCCTTGATTTCATTTTCTTTTTTTTTTTTGTGTTTATTTAAAATAAAAGTTGGAAGAATAATTTTTGACAGTTTTGACTTTGTCATTTATTTGTTCTTATTTTTGTTCTGATAAAAATTAGTTAGCACATAGCAAATTTTAATATCACAATGTGTGTCATTATCCTTAACTCATTCAATCACAACTAGTCAGTAGTTTGCCCTCATAGATGATGTCAAATGAATTGATTATATGTGTAAGCCACAACTAATCTCGGAGTAGGTAATTCAGTGCATATGGATCACTCGACAAGCAAAACGAGGTAGAAGGCGACCGCCTGGTAATAACACGCAAAAATGCAATCCCTGCAAAAAAAAAAGCAGCAGCAATCCGATAATAGTCACTTGAGATCGACGAAAAGATACTTTTTTTCAACAGAAACAACATTTTGTGCGACAACAATGGCGAAGAGTTTGTCCTGCAATAAATTTTGGATTGAAAATCAGCGAATTTTGAAGGCACTCTAGCAGAAAGCAAAGTTCGCTTTATAATTATCGGGAGTGTTTACAGACAATGTATGTTACTTAAACAAAATGTCTGTCATGGAAGACATAAAAATAATGGTATTTTAAAATATTTTCGAATGGCTCCCAATTCTCTTTAATTTCATCTATTAATTTAAGTTTTAATTCTTAATTCAATGAATACATCGAGGCAATTCAACAATTGAAAATTCACATGTGCTTCATGAATCACCACTTCATCCACAAAAAATAATTGTTTGGTGCGGTTTGCATGCCGGCGGCGTTATTGGGTCATATTTTTTCGTCGACGATAACGATCGTCACGTTTTTGGCCCGAATTAGAAGATATGGACTTGGACGAGATGTGGTTTCAACAGGATGATGCCACAAGCCACACAGCACACGCTACAATCGATTTATTGAAGAGTAAATATGGTGAGCGTGTTATCTCAAGAAATGGGCCAGTCGATTAGCCGCCTCGTTCGTGCGATTTAACGCTTGACTATTTTCTGTGGGACTACGTTAAGTCATTGGCTTATGCCAACACGCCGACGACGTTGGAAGAGCACAGAGCCAACATTGAACGCGAAATTGCGGCCATTTCGGCCGAAATGTGTGGCCGAGTCGTTGAAAATTGGGTCCAACGAATTGACCGCTGCAAACGTGCCCGTGGTGGCCATATCAACGAAGTCGAGTTCCATTCATAAATGTTTTGATTGTACTTCAATCCGATTTCAATCCGATTGAAATATCTCAAATGGTTTGCATTTTGTTTAAAAAAAAAAATTGTCGAGTCCTTATTGAAAAACCCGATATAAAGCCGAAGGAGATTGGAAAGCAATGCCCTTGATTTTAAGGTGTGCAAATATTCAGATATCATATCATCCAATAATTATGAAATTTGGATTAAAAGAACCTAAGAAAACAGGAAAACAATATATGTTGGTTCTTCTTAACCTGATATGGCAGGAGATTAACGCACACAGTTACAGAAAGTAGCTCGACTAAGGACCACCAATTGAACCTGGCGCGAGTTAATACCCATGCATGACTCAATCCCATAATCATCCAAAACACGGTCATGTACACATACCATGATAATAGTAAACAGATGAATCACAAACAAAGCAAACCCAATGAAAAAATCATCCACACCTTCACCCACAGAGAACAAAGACCAATATCGTCAGTAACCAGCAAACAAAGAACAACTTTCACCCAAAGGGAATAAAAGTCAGCATTATCACCAATATAATTTAACAAAGAAATATCCACTATAAATAGTTGTTAAGTTACAAATTGTAATCAGTCTTAAGAATATAAATAAACTGCACGCACTTCGGCGTGGCATAAAATAAAATACTTTTTTTTTATCAATTCCTTGCAGAATGAATTAACTGGGGACTCAACCGGGATTCAAGTGAAACAATCTTGTATTCCTAGCCAAACAATTCCACTATCCTGAAGAAGGATAAACCCTATTTCCTGAAATACTAAAAAAAATAAGATTCCTGAAAAATAGAAATAAATATACAAATTCGTAAGTGAAATAATAAGTTATAAGTGAATTCTCGGAATTCAACACTGGATTCTTATACAAAACGTCAACAGCCATTCAGTTTACTCCGACCGATAGAAGAAAACATCATCACGACTGAAACTGCAGCACTCAAGGCTCATACTGATGCATTAGCAAATCAATTGATGTCATTAAAAACAGAGCTAGGAGGTATCAATCGTCAAGCATCATTTGCGGTAACTACTGTGCCAATAACACCCGCATTAAAACCTCAAATATCGTAGTCAAACCAAATAAATTAACTTTCTCTTTGGAGAAACCAAGTGTGAACAAAAATGGAGAATATTAAACAATTTATAAATAGCCCGGAATATTATAACTGTGTTTGTATAACCCGTGCAAAAATAATTGGTGCTGCATTAAGAGTCCTAACAATCAAAGCAACAGAATAAAAGGTTTATGCCATAATAAATTGGCTAGATTATACATATTCCGACAAACGTCCTCTACATGCACTAAGGGATATGATGTTAAGAATAAAACAAGGAAATAAATCTTTGACTGAATTGCACGATGAGATTCACCAAGCTTCAACCTTGATACAACAAAAAATTGAAGTAATGGAACAAGATATGAGACTATCAGATGTCAATGATGATGCGATTAACTATACCAAAAGAATTCTGTATGCCAAGAAGCCCAGGAGTTTGGGACAAGCCTATGCAATCGCCTGCACCATATACCACGATAATTAGGGCTTAAATTTCGATAACTTGGCTCTTCGTCCACATGAATCAAAGGACCACACACTATCACCAAAGAAACCATCAAATAAGACCTAAGACAAAACAAAATAATCATTCTCCACTCAGAAGAGATTATATTGAACCAATGGAAGTAGACAATTTTAAGCAATATGTGAGACCAACCAATTTTCAACAGCAAAACAAATGGAATAATAATTTCCCACCAAATGGCCCTGCTCATCACAATCCATTCCGATTTAATAACCAACAAGGAGTAAAAAGAGAAAAGAACCCTTCATCACAGAACTTCAACCTCAACAAAATGCAGAGAGTATATCAAACACAAGAATAAGATCTTCAAACCACCCAAACCTTCAATGGAGACGAATACGAAACTGGAATGTCTTGTTTACAGCGCACTTGCCCAGATTCAGTAAATCCATTAATATATTAATAGATAGTGTAGCTACAAATAATTATATAAATGCTAAATGTAAATTAGGTAAACCAATTTCTATAAAACCTATAAAAGTCAAAACACTTCACGGGTATTCTTTAGTAAACACAAATAAAGTTATTACACTCATAAATCATAATTCAAAAAAATGCTTAAAAATTAGCTTAAGTAACTTACAAATAATCTTATTCTAACTTACTGGCCCCATGCGGGCATACTAAGTTAAACCTAACACTTAAACTATGTCTTTCGAAGAATCTTACAGTCTAATTTTATTTTTATTTTTACATTAATTAATACTATTATAAAACTAAAATAAATAAATAAAATAAATTTTAAGTAAAAACTTAGTAGATGGACATTTTTTTTAATTTTTTATAAAACTTAAAACTAAAAGCCTACAGACTACCTAAAAATAAATCTTAATCTACTTAACCCACTTACATCTAATATGTACACACACACATACATATATATATATATACTTAATATATAAATATATGCATATATAAATATGTTTTTTTCCATTTTTTATTTTTATTAATTTTTTTTTCTTTTGCCTTTATATATATTATATATTATATATTTTTCTTAAAACTAACTTAATCCTACCTAAAACTATATCAGCCGGCCATGGCTTAAAAAAAATTAGGCTGACCCACTTTGCCTCAGATGAAGCTATCTATTACTGGAGGCATTCGACGACGAAGCATTCTCCCCTTCAACTAGCCACCAAAAGTGTTGGTGCTGCTGAACATCCCTCATGTTGCGACTCCCCACCGCCCTACTGAACCGGAGACGCTCCGCAAAGTGCAAAGAGCTCCTTCGGATCAGTCGACGGTTCTAATCCCCTCAGCTGCATCGTTTGCAGCTTGTCGCCCTTCGGCGTGTAGGAGAAGAACTCCGTCGTCGAATCCTTCAGTAAATTTTTTATTTTATAATAGCACTCCACTATGTTACAGTCAATGTCCGACTCATGACATGTAGAGTTTATTGCTGCTGTTGTAGATGTTGATGTCGCCACCCCCCTTAATCCACCCAGCAGCTTTTCGATGGATTTCGTCAGAGAGGGGCGTTTAACCCGATTGGGGGTTGGCCGTAGCTTCCTCCTCCGCTTGGCATTGCCTTCTGCTACCATAACTTGTAGGTTGCTTGACGTTAAATTTTCCTCCATTCTTTTTCTGCGGCCACTAGCTTACAAACAAATAAATAAATAAAAATTGTCTAATGGGAATCGAACCCAGGCCTCGAGATTGTCACACCACGTATGTCAGTTTCAGTTTTTATGCATTTTTATTTTTATAACTTAAATTACTCTTATATGCTAGACTATTAAAAATTAGCTTAAGTAACTTAAAAATAGTCTTATTGTATCTTACTGGCCCCATGCGAGCACTCTAAATTAAACATAATAAATACTTAATCTATGTCTTTCGACGAATCTTACAGTCTAATTTTATTTTTATTTTTACATTTATTAGAACTAAGAAAATAAATTTTAATTAAAAAAACTTAATATCTGGACTTTTTTTCATCTATAAAACTTAAAACTTAAAATATAAACAACCTAAAAATATAAGTCTTAACCTACTTAACCTACATATACCGAATATATAAATATATATAAAATAAATAATATAAATATATATAAATATATATATAAATATATATATATATATATTTTATTTTTTCATTTTTTATATTTATTTATTTATTTTTTTATATAGTTTTTTTTTTTAAAAACTAACTTAAACCTACCTAAAACTATGTAAGCCGCCCATGGCTAAAAAAAATTGGGCTGGCCCACCTTGACCCCCATGAAGCTAACTATCACTGGAGGAGTTCGACGACGGAGCATCCTCCCCTTCAACAAGCCACCAAAAGTATTGGTGCTGCCGAGCGACTCCCTACCGCCCTACTGAACAGGAGACAATCTGCACTGCCATGTGCGACGTCTCTGTCGTAGTTGAGTCGCCTGTCCGCAGCTGTTCGAGCGACGTGGAAGATTAGCGGCACCGCCAATCTGTCCTGGATCAGACCTTTGTTATCTAAATAGAGGAACGCTTCTGGAGGAATAAAGCCGTCAAAGCGAACTCTCTCGTGATACATATAATTGGGGTAGTAAACCCCGGAGATCAGGTTGCTCTTGCAACGTGTCTTCGAGTCAACTTAATGACGAAATTGTCCACTCTTATTAGGTTCGCCCTATTGTTTAAGACCTCATTAGGATAGAATTTTATGTACTCAGACTCAGGTGTTTTGTATAAGCGAAATCAAGTCCTAAAACAAGCCCTCTCAAACACCCGAATCTTTTCCAATAAACTTGCTCTCACGTTGAACCATGACCTGATAAGAGCCATGTAGCAGATCACCCTCACCCTCGCATCGTGTTGGCTGTTATAAGACAGTCTCTTTGTAAGGGCAAAAGCACCTTTGGCTCTGGCCAGAGCAACATCTATATGTTTGTTAAAATAATGGCATTGATCTAGCTAGATGCCAAGATATCTGACTACATTCCGACAAGCAAGTGGCTGCCCGTTCTTTCTGGTATCCCTAGAGGCCCCAGACAAAGGCGTCCTAAACATAATGGTTTCCGACTTCTGAAAGTTAATTTTCAACTTCCAGTCATCGCTATATCGTTTAATTTTGTCGAAGTCGCACTGCAAAAGTATATTAATGACCACAAGCTTTGGACCTGATCTGTACGCAATTAAGTCGTCTGAGTACGGTATGGCATGGTGAAGTGAACCTAACAGATCACTCGTGTAAATATTGAATAGGATCGGCGAATTGCCGCACCTTGTTGCAGACCGTTTTTAATGTTAAATGCTCCAGCAGAGGTCACATCGCCATTCTTCACGATGAACTGTCTACTGGAGAACATATCAAAAAGAATATACAGCAGTAGTTTACTAATGCCCAATCTGTCCAAAGAGTCCGTCTAACCATCCGGTATCGAAGGCTTTCTCTAAGTCAATCAGGCAGGCACTGGTTCTTGTCTTTGTTCCATTGGATATCAGAAACCAATTTAAACGCAGCATGAATGATATCATGTCCTGCCTTGAAACCGAATTCATTATCCGGAACTATATGTTTGTCCTCAACTCACATAGTGAGGACTCTATTGATCACCTTCTCGAAAACCTTACTGATGTTTAGAAGAAGACTGATCGAGCGGAGATTCGCCGGATTGTTATTGTCTTTATCCATTTTGGGGATGGGATGTACCACCGCTGTTTTCCAACGCGCTGGATAATGTGCATTATTCATCGCATTATTAAACAGGGTGGTATAAATGCTCACCGCTTCTAGACGGAGATGTCGAAGAACAATGTTCGGTATTTCATCGGTTCCCACTGATTTCTTACTTCTAAGTGATTCGAAGATCGTTTGGAGCTCTTCCTTCGAAATGAACGGTGGTAGTACCCTATCGTTGGTGATGACATTATTTGCCATATTCTCGTCACTGAACTGGGTGAAACCCGAGCTCTCGAATCTCCAATTCACAATTTCATTTTGAAGGTAGAAACTTTGCACAAGGACTCGATTCTCCAGATCGTGGTTCGGGCCAATGATAACATTCGCCTTGTATACTTCCTGGAAAGTCGCTCCTATAGCCTCTACCTGCTCCTGCGGATCCTCGATCACAAAGAAGTCACCTTACATATTACACTCTGCTGACCCCACCAATTGAATAGTAAGTTCCTTCTAGTATTTGGTGAATTATTTCCCCAATCACTATGTTTGGCGTTGAAATCGCCGCCGATATTTGTCCTCCACTTCCAGCCTCAGGAATCGAAAAAGTTTCCCGAGCTCTGAGATGAATAAGGTCGATTGAGTAGCCTTAGGCGCATAGACAGACACCATGTACAACCGCTTTCCACTATGGAGGGGGATGGATATACACGATTCATGTTTCCAGCACCTGGAACCTACGTACTACACGACTATATACTCTTTTAAAACGTATACCTTTTCGTACGAAAATTACAACGCCACCTCCCTGAATAGAGTTGGGTCGGTACTACTTTGTATCTTCTGTGCCTCATTTTCAGTCTCCTGGTAAGCTTAGTTTCACAAACCAAAAGCGCATCAGGGGCTTGGTCTTTAAGCAACTTAAATAGTGTGGCTCGTCGTTCGAACCTAATCAGTGAATTCACATTCACAGCAAGGACCTTCAGCTAGCTAGCATGTCAGGTACTGGTTCCGGTGCTCTGAACGCTGGGGCCTGAGAAGCAACCTTCGCTTGCTGTACCGTATTTCCCCTACCTACCGTTTGGAGTTACAGCTGTTGCTGGCTTGCAACCTTTTGATGTTGCTGTTGATCTTGTTGTTTGGAGTTCAATTGTTTCTCCTCTTCTTTCCCGGCTTTTTGCTTTGCCTTAATGGCAAGCACCTTTTCCTCAAGCTGCCTGATGCTGCTTTTCAGACCTTCAACTTCATCTTCTTCGTCGCCCGAAGAAGCTTCCCATGAAACGACCTTTGCCCCCATCTGATAAATATGGATCTTCGTCATTTTCCGATCCATGACACTTGTTGTTTATTTCTGCCCTTGTAGTAGTTAATGTCGTCTCCTCCCTTAATCCACCAGGCAGCTTTGCAATGGATTTTGAAAGAGAGGGACGTTGTATCAAGTTAGGAGTGGGCGGTAGCCTCCTCTTTCTCTTCATCTTCGGTTCTGCTAACATGGCTGTTTGGCTTGAACCACTCGAAGCCTCACCTGATTTTTCGGCTGGTTCCGCTATGGGTATAGCGGACCGCTTACCACAATTCATCACGTGATGTAGTAAACAACCCTTTATTATTGCTTTTGTATTTCTTTTAAATTAAAATGAAAAGAAAGAAAAAAATGTCTACAGTACTCGGGGATTCGAACCCACGACCTGTCGATATGTCGGCCGAACGCACTGCCACTGTGCTAATTGGAGCCTATAAAAACCTCCTCAAATGTCTCTTCTTACTGATTTATTTAGTCACTATTTTCTATTTACAATTCACTCGCAAGTCGCATCAAAACTCCACGGAGGTCTATGAACGACTGACACACCACGTATGCTTCCACTAGACCAACTGGGCATACAGAAACTTTGTATTAGAAAGGAAAACGAAAACTTTACTTCACTTATCGCAAGAGAAAAGCCGAAACACATCTACACTCTATGAAAGTCCGAGAACGACTGCTCCAAGAATTCGATATGCTTCTTGGTGAACATGGTTTACGTAAAATCAAAGCTGAAATTAATTTGTTTGATTATACCCTAATGTATAAATATAAAAAAGAAAAGAAAAATGAAGAACAAAATATAAATTACACCATTAGTAAGGAAACATATAAAAAATAAATTGAATACAAAAAGAATGATGAGATTAGTGAAATTTTGCCATTTTTTTGATTTGACTACTATACAAGCTACAGTTAGAACAAAAACAGAAGATCCTGTTTGGGTGAAAAAATATTCGTACCCTATGAAGAAAACAGATAAGTAAAAAAGACCCGATTTAAAAATGAACAAATCTTTATTGTTCGCAGTAAGGCAACATAAAATCCACTTCTTATAATGAAAAAGGGACTTATAGACACATTTTAGAAGAGTTCAGCGATATAATATTAGAGAACAATATTGAATAAACATAAGTGAATATTTACATGTTCCAATTTTCTACATCCTCCACCCCGCAGTTAATACATTTAATTCACTTCAAGAGAATATAGCAGTTGAACAGGCCTTCTTAACTCAGTTCCATTTGCCAATCTAATTTGACACGCTCTTACTCGATTGTCTTGTCCGGGTAATATTTCTTCGTCTCTGGCTAACTTCCAAAGTGTTTTCGGGAGCGATGGATCATGTACCAGGGCCACCTCATTAGGCTGAATATTCGATGCTGTTCCTGCCTTCCAATGATGTAGAGATCTTAGTTCTTTCAAATACTCAAGCTTGCAAAGTTTCCAAAATAACCTCAAGGCCTACATCCTGTAGTTCCATTTTATCCGAAGCTCGTTTCCAGTCTTAGATTCACGTCATTAGATGCAGCCATACCAGTTAAGAAGTGCGATGGAGTAATAGGGTTAAGGTCGTTAGGGTGATTCGATATGTATATTAACGGTCTGGCATTGATGACGTTTTCCGCTTCGACCAGAAATGTTCGCATTTCCTCAAAATTTAGTTTAGAGCGACCGATAATAATTTTAAGATCTGCTATAATGTTTCTGTTCCCAAAAGCCCCCCCACCTACCGGCTCACTCAATGATAAACTTCCATCGTGTACCTTCGTTGATTACAAATTATCTTATACGTTCGTCACAAATGATTTCGTTGAAGATAGTTAATTTCTTGGAGGCACTTTTAAAGGTTTTTGCGTTGTCAGACACCTGGTCTTCCCCTTCTGGCAAAAAGCCTTCTTAGAGTAAGTAAGCAGCATTCGGTTGTTAGATTTGTTACGAGCTCTAAATGAACAGCTCGTATAGATCCACAAGTTAACAATAGTATATATACCTTCTTCGCAAATCCGCTATCTTCATTGGTTTTAATATACGAGTATAAAGGGCCGGCAAAATCGATTCCCGTCATCTCAAAAGGCTTGGACATCAACATTCTATCGCCGGGTAAGGGAGCAAATGGTTGCGATTTGGGAACGGCTAACAAATGTTTGCAGATATAAAATCGGGAAATAACAGTATTGCGGAAGCTGGCAGCACCGGCATGATCGAGCAATACAGGGCGCGGCAGATGTTAAAACCTGTCAAACTTTATCTTATTTAGAACCTTTCCGGCCATCTTGTTTCTTTTTGCGTGAATATTTTGTAAGAGTCGAACTTAAATCCAAAGGCCGGAAAGAACCCTGTAACACTCAAACCAAATGTAAGAAATTTAGAAAACCATAAAAATACCTTAATTTAATATGATCTAAATTTATCTCGATTATAAAACTTTAATTCCTTTTATGTACTTAGGAAATTTTAGCTCAATTGGAACTGAATTCTAAAATAAAAGAGCTCAAAATTGGAACAAAGTGTTTAATTTTCCGGCCTAAATTCAACAAACTAAAATTTCATTTGTTTATCACTCAAGTGGACAAAAACGCACGACCCGCGTGCATAACCTCATCAGGATAAAACGTGAGTACCATTTGAGTTTTTTTTCTCCTTGCCTTTAACCAGTTATGAGCGCACCCACACAGTCAGAAACTGGTGGTGGTAGTGAAAATTATCGCGAAACTATCTGCGTCAAAAAATCAATCGGGTAGGCAAGTCAAACAAGATGCGACGCAACCCCCACAATACTCTACGTCTTGTACACAAGATGCGCCGCAAAAAAGGTCATCATCATTACCCCAGCCTCCACAAAGTACTCCGCCATGTGCTTCTGTTTGTTTGCCGAATCTAGCTCCGAATCCTCAAAAAGTTGCCGACTGCAACATCAATGCTACGATGCAGCAGTCCCAGGATCCTCTCGAAGAGAAAAGATTATCGCAGCGCCAAATCGCTGCACGCCACTCTATATTTCGAGATTTTCCAAAGTTTAATGGAGATCCAGAGGATTGGGCTCTTTTTATAAGTTCGTTTAAAAAGAGCACACGCATTTGCGGGTTTTCTGACGATGAAAACTTAGCTCGCCTTCGAACAAGTTTAAAGGGAAAAGCACTGGAGGCTGTGCGCAGCCGTCTATCATAACCTGGACAGCTGAATAAAATGATCTATATTCTTGAAATGATTTTTGGCCAGCCCGACATTATAATAAACACACTTCTACAGAAAATTAAAAGTGAAGCACATCCCAAAGTTGAACAACTATCCTCTGTCGTCAAATATGCCATCGAGGTAGAGAATATTTGTGCAACAATGGAAACCACAGGATGTGTTGCACATTTAAATAATCCAATTTTATTGCAGGAGTTAGTAGAGAGGTTACCTCCGTCCATTCGTCTAAGTTGGCCTATATACAAGCAAACACTAGCTACAGTTGACATTCTTCAATTCAGCACATGGTTATTTGACATAGGCCGCGCAGAAAATTACGTCACTCTAAATAATTCGATGACTACAAAAAAAACAGAGCAAGACCAACGACAAGAAAGATCATATGTGAATATACACATCGACTCAACAAACAAGACCTGTAAAATTCGTCAGAAGAACTGTTTCTCTACTGAAAAATGCCAGAAATTCCGCGATCCTACATTACAGCAACGATGGGGTATAGTTAAGGAAAAAAGGTTATGTCGCTCCTGTCTCCGTCAACACACAAACAGGTGTTCAACGAATCGATTGTGTTTGGAAAATGGTTGTATATATCGGCACCACCGACTACTGCATAACGACGCAAATATACCTTCCACTGTTCCGACAGCGACGACGGGTGCCGCCACTTATATTGCAGACACTTCAAAGAAATTTCCACCACGACCACAGCCACAGCCGAACAAGAGAGAACGAAATCCTTTTTCGAATATTACCCGTTACGGTTTATGGGAAAGGATAATAAACATTTTCGCTCTTCTCGACGACGTATATTCTACCTCTTTAATAGATAAGGAACTAGAAAAACATCTACAGCTAGAAGGAGAATATTTTCCCTTGCAGTTGAAGTGGACGTCTGATACCGTGAGAGAGGAACCCAACTCTATGAAAGTTTCATTATCAATCTCAGGCAATAACAGTAAAAAGAAATATTTGGTTGCTGGTGTGCGTACAGTTGAAAATCTGGATTTACCACAACAATCGATTAACGTAAATCAGTTGGCAGAAAAAAAATATAAGCACTTACAGGGAATTCCATTAAATTCATTCTCAAATGCAAAACCACGAATTTTAATAGGTCTGACACACTGGAATTTTGGAATACCCCTTCGCCACTGAGAAGGAAGCATTGAAGAACCGTACGCAACATAAACGCGCCTAGGTTGGGTTTTGTTTGGCCCATGTGATGGTAAATCAGGCGAGGTTGTCGGCGTCAATTATCAACTGCATATCTGCTCATGTCAAAGGGATGATGATGGCGTCTTAAGCGAGTCCATGCGACAGTACTTTGCGATACAAAACACGGGCACAAAGAAGTTTCTATTGATGTCACCTGAGGAGGAAAGAGTGAGGAAAATGCTCGACGCACAGTCGACGCGAGTTGGAAATGCATTCGAAGTGCCTCTGCTGTGGAGAAGCAGTTATATGACCCTGTCAAAAAGCAAATTAAATGCAGAACATCGTCTACGATGCCTCGAAAAACGTTCAGTTTCAGTTTTAAATGCATTTTATTTTCTTAACACTAACTCTTACATTCTAACAAAAAATGCTTAAATGCTAGCTTACAATTACTTAACAACCTTATACTAACTTACTGGCCCCACACAGGCGCTCTAAGCTACTCTAAATTCTTATAACTATGTCTTTCGACTTTATTTACGTTTTACTTAGAACTATTTATTTTGAATACTTAAGGCTAAGAAAAAATATTTGTTAAGAAAAACTTAGCATATGGACATAATTTTTTATTTTTTATAAAAACTTAATATCTAACTTAGAATAAACCTTAGCCTACCTAACCTATATACACAATACACACATAGACATTATACACAATTATATACATATATTAGTATATATGTTTGTACGATCACAAAAATCAGTCATCATCAGCGGTCTCATTTGGATCAATACCTGCTATTGTCAGTAACCGTTCGTTGTCTGTTGTCCGGGCTATTTTAAGACACTGAAGGTCGTTTTGATTTTTTTCCCGAAATAGTTTATTTATTTGGGGAAACATATTCGGGTTGCTGGTGTTTACAGCCCGAACCTTGTTGTTCAAATATGAACTTACAGAAATTCTGTAATTCTCTTTTATTAGCGTTTGAATATTTTTAATCGACGACTTCAGTGTCCTAATCTCCGGGTCTTGTCGGTCAGTTAACTGTCTGTAAAAGTTTTTAAGTCTTGTCAGAAGTCTACTTTTCTGTCAATAGTAGGATTGCGGAACAGGTCTTCGTTAGTCGTACGTCGATACCGCGGTATTGTAGTGTCCATAGTTTGTTTAATTGTCTCGTCCATTTTTTTCTTTCATTTTCTTAGTTCTAATAAATGTTAAAATAAAAATAAAATTAGACTGTAAGTTACGTCGAAAGACATAGATTAAGTATTATGTTTAATTTAGAGTGCCCGCATGGGGCCAGTAAGTTACAATAAGATTATTTTTTAAGTTAATTAAGCTAATTTTTAAGCGTTTTTTGTTTAGCATATAAGAGTAATTTAAGTTATAGAAATAAAATGCATAAAAACTGAAAAAAAAAAACTGAACTGACTGTCTCGTCCATTTGTTTTAGGTAATTGTCGATCTCCTCGTTTGACAAATTCTTATTGGACGGTGGGTGGAGCGTGTTCGAGGAGAGCGCTCTTTTCAAGGTTGCGGAGAAGCGTGTCCATCGAGTTTTACTGTAGTTGTAAGAATATCTTTGGACAAACTCCTCCAATTCCGGAATTTCGTTGGGAACTGTAATTTCAGTGCTAAAACCGCAATGGTCGCTGTCATACACGAATGTGCGCAGACAGTTTAACGTTTGCAAATTCGTACCTGTCAGTCGTACGAAGCAGTAGATCCAAATAAGACCCGCCTCTGGGAAACGACGGGTTATCCGTCGCTTTAAGACCGAGTCTGTACATGACATCGTGCTGACCCCACCAATCGAGCAGTAGGTTCCCTCTAGTATTTGGCAAATTATTTCCCCAATCTCTGTGTCTAGCGTTGAAATCCCCGCCGATTATAAAATAATTTTCCCCCGATTCCAGCCTCAGAAGTCGAAAAAGCGTGTCGAGCTCTGTAATGAATAGAGTGGATTGTGAAGCCTCAGGTGCATAAACAGAGGCCAAGTACAGCCGCTTCCCACTGCGGAGCGGGATGTAAATGACAACTGCCTCCAACACCCGGAACCTACGCAACACGCCCTTGTAGACTCTGTGAAATTTTATACCTTCTTTAATGAAGATCGCGACACCGCCTCCACGTTTGGATCTGGGCCGATTTCTTCTTCTAACAATATAATTATTGTACTCCAGTTTGTGCTTATCGGTTAGCTTGGTTTCGCTAGCGAAAAGCACATCAGGAGTTTGGTCTTGTAGCAATTTAAACATCGCGGCTCTTCATTTGATCCTAATCAGTGAATTAACATTCACCGCAAGGACCTTCAAAGTTTGCTCCACCATGTGCGTACCCATTACGACATGTGCTGCGTTAGGCCCGGCAGCAGAGCATAGATCTGGTCCACCCGCTTGGCCTGTTCTTGTACCTGCTTTTGCAGCTGAGCCATCTGCCCTTGGATTGCGAGCAAGATGGCTAGCATGTTAGGTGCAGCTTCCGTTGTTCTCGGCATTGGCGCCGGAGAAGTAACAGTTGCTTGTTGTACCGTAGCCCCCCTACCAGACGCCATTTGGGCGTAGGAAATTCGGGGCGTGACGGCTGGTGTTTGAAACCTAACAGGTGAACGTTTGACCTCCACCTTCTGCTGCCGAGCCAGTTTTGCTTTTTTAATGTCAGCGAACTTAGGACAACCCCGATAGTATGCGGTGTGTCCCACGTTCCCACATAATACGCACGAGAGCTGCGTCCTATCGGATGCTCCGTCCCTACCCAGAGCACACTCCTCAGAGCTGTGGTTCTTTGCGCACTTCACGTATCGGGGCTGCATTTGGCAGTTCGACGCGGCGTGCCCGAACCTCTGGCAGCGAACGCATTGTATAACGCCTTCGCTCCTTTTTAATTTTTCCCAGTGAATCACCTGGTAGTCTAGGACATTGATTCTCCTTAGACTATCCAGACGACTTTCGGGACTGAGCTGCACCAGGAAGAACGGCAGACTCCGTTTCTCCCGCCTGGCTCTAGCTGTGGTAAATGGCTTTACCCCCTCAAATTTGAGTCCTCCGCACTCCTTCTCTTTGAGCAGTGCCGGGATCTGCTCAGGATCAGAAGACGGTTCCATCCCCTTCAGCAGCATCGATTGCCGCTTTTCACACTTCGGTGTGTATGAGTAGTGCTCCGTCGTCGTTTTTTTTAGGAGCTCTTTCACTTTCGCGTAGACCTCCACTGTATTACAGTGGATGACATGGCGATCGTTCCCCAATCTCTTGATATTAAAATTATTACCAATGACCAACTTACACAGGTCCTTGGTTTCATTTACCTCTAGTTTATAGGTGTTGATAGGAGGCACCTTCTCCTTCTTCTTCTGCTGCTGCTGTTGTTGTTGTTGCTGCTGCTGCTGTTGTTGCTGCTGCTGCTGTTGTTGTTGCTGCTGCTGTTGTTTTTTCAGCTGCTGTGTTTTCATTTGTTGTTGTTTCTGCGGCTGCTGTTGTTCCTGCTGCCGCTGTTTTGTCTGCTGCAGTGGTTGTTTCTGCCGCTGCTGGTTTTGTTGTTGTTTCTGCTCGTGTTGCTTTTTTTGTTGGGCGCTTTCTGCCTCTAATTTCTCCCTCTGCCTGCGTGCAGTTTGATTTAGCTTAACAGCAAGCATTTTTTCTTGCAGCTTTTCTATGCTGCTGCTAATGTCTTTCAAAATTTCATCCTCATCTTCCGATTCGGATGCCGCTAGAGAAGCAAAGTTGTTATTGCCCCCTTCATACTCGTAATGTTCATCATCCTCTAATAGAACGGCATTTATTCTTTTTTTAGGAGGGGATTTTAAACTCCTCCTCCTTTTAATGGCTTTCGCCACGGCACCGGCAACACTGTTGTTGTCTTTTGTAACTCCCGCTATGGGAAGAGCGGAACGCTCTCCACCACCCATCACGTGATTTTTTTTTTCCTTTTATTCGTTGGTTTTGTTTTGAAATCACACAATTTGAGGAGAGGGCCACTGATTCGATTAACCGAATTGCAACTAATTTAGCTTAAGAAAACGGATCACTATTTTTATTTTACTATAAGAAAAGCCGAATCACATCAATTCTCGGCGGAGAAGAGATGAACACCTCTTGGGACTCATATCTGAATTGATTGACAGCTATGTGCGGAAAGGATATGCTCGGAAGATGGACCCAATGTGCTAGGACAGTGAAAAGACCACTTACCAATATTTCGGGTGTTTAATCCCAATAATAAAACAATAAAATAAGAATAGTTTGGGACGCAGCATCTAAGGTACAAGGTATTTCCTTTAATTCTTTATTACTAACAGGACCAGATATAACTGCCATGCTTCTCGGTATCCTCTTACGTTTTAGGGAGCGAAAAGTAGGACTTTATGCGCACATTAAAGAAATGTATCACCAGGTGCACATAAAAAGGAAGACCAGGATGCTCAGCGGTTCCTTTGGAGAAATATGACTACAAAAAGAGTAGAAACATATGTTTTACAAGTTATGTCATTTGGAGCAACTTCGTCACCATTTTGCGAGCAGTACATTAAAAACAGGAATGCTGCAGAATTTGCTCTTCAATACCCGGAAGCTTTTCAGGCTATAGTGAAGAATCACTATGTCGACGACTTTATCGCAAGTTTCGACAGTGAAGAAGAGGTTGCGCGAATAGCGAAAGACGTAATCCATGTACATAGCCAAGGAGGATTTACTATACGCAACTTTCGATCTAACTCACAATGCATTTACGAAGAGTTAGAGCGCCATAGTACATGCGAAAATTCTATCGTCTGCATGGCGAATGCTGAAAAGATTCTTGGGCTTTGGTGATCCCCAGAAACGGATAGATTTTTCTTTAGATTTAGTGGTGATCGAATAAACCCAAAGGTAATCAATGGTAAGCAAAAACCAACGAAAAGAGAAGTTCTCTGACTACTAATGCAAATATATGACCCTTTAGGATTTATTAAGAGAATGACTTCGTGATCTGGACCAGGTGGTTGCAACTAGTACCTTCAATAAACAATATACAAATTCCTCAATTGTTTCTTACAACACTGAGTCTCACGATGGCAGATGAGGTTGAGTTTTATATTTTCTGTGATGCGAGTGAAAACGCTCTGGCTGCTACAGCATTTATTCGAGTTTCGGTTGGAGATAATTTCGAGTGTCGATTAAAAAACAAAAACAAAAGTAGCGCCCTTAGGGAAAATATCGATCCCACGCATGGAACTGGATGCGGCAGTCCTCGGAACAAGGCTATCCACCACAATTATCGAGAGCCAATCTTTCAAATTCACCAAGAAAGTTTTCTCGTGTGACAGTTCTTGGTATAGAGGTCCTGAATTTCTATGGCAACCTGAATCGAATTGGCCACTCTGTGAATTTTATTTTAGTTCGGCTGTCAACGATGTCGTAAAGCAAGTTCATCACGTAATAAATAATCGAGTTTGTGTAATTGACTTCCGCAGATTTTCAAGATGGAATAGGCTGCTCAATAATATGGCTAAAGTTTATCAGTTTATTGAGCTATGCAAAGGAGGCACTTTAGAACCGGCCAACTGTAAATACATAGAAAAAGGTGAGCGATATTTGTGGAAACAGGCTCAGCACGATGCGTTCAGTAAGGAGTTACAAACACTTAGGGCATCAACGATTCAAGAAGGAGTTTCAATCCCAAAAAAAAGCAGGCTCTTCAAGTTATCGCCGTATGTTGATGAGGATGGTGTATTGAGAATTGCAGTCCGCATCGAAGAAATGGTGGGGATAAGCGTTTACACTAAGAAGCCTATCATTTTGCCTAACGACCACTACATAACCCTTTTGATTTTGGACTTCTATCATCGGAAATTTGTTCATCAGTATATGGAAACAGTCGTGAATGAAGTGCGGCAGCGATTCTTCATACCGCGGTTGCGCGTGATAATAAGGAAAATTCAGAGACAGTGTCAGGTGTTTCGCAATAGGAAAGCCGGACCAGCGATTCCAATAATGAGAGAACTTCCCCCGGCACGGTTTAAGACATTCACGAGACCATTCTCATATATCGGAATGGATTACTTTGGGCCTTTGCTTGTGGCAGTGAGTCGGCGGCAGGAAAAGCGATGAGGAGTCCTTATAACTTGCTTAACAGTAAGAGTGGTTCACGTTGAGATTGCACACAACCTCTCTACTAGCTCCTGTATTCTCGCATTAAAACGATTTATTGCACGTAGAGACATTCCAATACAGATATATACGGACAACGGTACAAATTTCCGGGGCGCAAGTCGAGAGTTGCGAGTTGAACAGATTGATGGTAAGAAACTGGTTGAAAGCATAGGGGAGGGAAGACTTATATGGTCTTTTACCCCCCTCCCCCGCGCAATTCCCCATATGGGTGGTTATTGGGAAAGACTTATACATTCCATCAAAAATATTCTTTTACAAATTCATTTTATTGGAAATCTAACTGATGAGTTACTACGTACAATGATGGCTGAGGTTGAGGCGTTAGTTAACTCCCGTCCGTTGACTTATGTCCCGATCTGTTCAGAAAATGAAGAAGCGCTAACGCCTAATCACTTTTTGCTGGGCTCCTCTAGTGGTTCAAAGCCGATGGGAGAATTAAGCGATGAAGGCGTACTACTAAAGAAGAACTGGATAACTGCTGAACGGTTCAGCAACTCCTTTTGGCGAAAGTGGATACCCGAATATTTGCCAAGTCTGACGAGGAGGACTAAATGGTTTCAGGCTACAAAACCAATTGCTATTAACGACTTAGTAATAATTGTCGACGAGAACAACACCAGGAATTCCTAGCCTAAAGGTCGGGTTGTCGAGCTTAACCAGGGGCGCGATGGACAAATACGGAGCGCCATTGTTCAGGCGAAATCTGGACTCTACGTCAGACCCGTCTCTAAACTAGCCGTTTTGGAAGTAGCCAGCTCAGAAGAGGGTGGTAAGCAAGACCAGCCGGAACAGCCGCTCAAGGGGGGAGTGTTGCGGAAGCTGGCAGCACCGGCATGATCGAGCAATAGAGGGCGCGCGTCAGATGTAAAACCCGTCAAACTTTATCTTATTTAAAGCCTTTCCGGCCATCTTGTTTCTTTTTGCGTGAATATTTTGTAAGAGTCGAACTTAAATCCAAAGGCCGGAAAGAATCCTGTAACATTCAAACCAAATGTAAGAAATTTAGAAAACTATAAAAATACCTTAATTTAATATGATGCAAATTTATCTCGATTATTAAACTTTAATTCCTTTTATGTACTTAGGAAATTTTAGCTCAATTGGAATTGAATTCTAAAATAAAACAGCTCAAAATTGGAACAAAGTGTTTAATTTGTCGGCCTAAATTCAACAAACAGATTTCACCAACTAACGACCTCTAATAATCAAGGACTTATTTCTCAACTGAGTGAGCGTAGCATTCGTACCACCGTGCAACATTTTATGATGATTATGTAAAACAATAAGATAACTGATGGGACATTTATTCGAAAAAATAATTTGAAAAGCTTCAATAGTTTGGTTCTTAGAATCGCGAAGTCGACTATTGAGTCGCATTACATCACTTCCATCCAAGTACGGATTCAACGAATACAAATTCGAAGACTGACTAACCGCATCACCTCTTTGAATTGCCTGAATTTCAATTAGAAAAGCAAATCGTTGAAGCCGTTGTTATGACATATCATTCACCTCTAGTGAACCTCTATTGCAGTAATTTTACAAAATTCATCATATAAGCTGATATACATAGCAGTTTTTTCCAACAACTAAAGTCATCAGGTTGTAATACAAGATCTTCGATAGAAGCAGGATCTGTCTCATCAATAGAGATAAATAGATATATTAAGTCCGTTTGATTAAAATCTACCTTATTTCTATAGTTTGGTCAATGTTCGCTGCTATTTCTTAGCCAACTAGGACCAAGTTTCCAACTCTCCGATAAAACCAAAACTTTAGCAGAAACGACCCTGTTTAGTAAGTCTGCAGGGTGTTGCTTGCCTGGACAATGATTCCACTTCAAACCGAGGGACAACTTTTGAATTTCATGAACCCTGTTTACGACGTACGGCTTCCACTTATTTTTCGTTCCGTTCTTGATCCAAAATAATGAAATTTGAGAGTCTGTCCACAGATACATGCGGTCCTTAAAAGTACCACCAAATATGAGCATAGTCGCGTCGCGATCAGAGCTGGTGTAAGCTCAAGTCTAGGAAGAGTAAGATCATTTGCTGCATCAACCATCTTAAGTGAAGCGACTCTATTTTTCACACAAAGAAAGTGCACCGTGACTTCATCGTTACAATGTGTTAATCTTACATATGCTACTGCACCATAACTACTTTGGCTAGCATCCGAAAGTACATGAAGCTCTTTTGACTTCACTTCACTACTATTAAACGCACATCTTGGCGTGGACATCTGCTTTAAATCATCAATGGCGTTGTAGGAGGATTCCAAAATTTCAACCACTCGTCCCGTAACTCCTCATCCCACCCCAGCTTTCTTTTCTTTTTAAATTAATGAGATATGGTCCAAAAAATCCAACTGGATCAAAGAATCGCGATATAAATTGTAAAACACTACGTTTTGTTGGTTTTGGTTTAGAATATATGTCTTTGTTCAAAATTAGTTCTAAATCAACAATAATCTCATCGGTTTGAACGTGCCTAAAGATACCTAAGACCTTTTGGTTATTAGGAGGAATCTCCGAAAATAAATCTCCAACGAAATGGTGATTGGCGTTCCATTTCCGTAAGTTCATGGACTGACTTGAACTGAATTTTCATGGAATTGTTCTGCTAAGTATTAACACTGCATATAACATCATCAACATAAAAACTGTTATTTAAAAGATCACACGTTTCTGAAAACTGTTGGCGTTCGGAACTCAAATGGTGTTTTAATGTTTGGCCAATAGAAATGGACTTGAAGTAACCCCAAAAGTAACGCGTGTCATCCTGTAGAGCTGGATATATGGAAGCGAACGACTGGAATTGATCCCTGCTGAAAACCAAAAAAAAAAACGATGGACCTCGCGATCTTCTTCATTTAAAGCAATTTGCAGAAACGCCTTTTCGATGCCTGCAACTAAAATGATTCAGCCCAATCGAAAATTTAAGAAAATCTTAGACATATCGGGCAATAAATTGGAACCAGAAAGCAGGTGGTCGTTTAACGATAAACAAAATTCTCTATGTGCGGACGCATCGAACACGATACGAAGTTTGGATGTCGACTTATCATCCCGATAATCACCTCGATGCGGCATGTAATATTTCCGAAAGCTATCTGTTTTTTCCGCCACCTTTTCAGCTACACCAGTGTTAATAAGTTCTCACATTGCCTTGTCGTACCTAAGTAGATCAGTAGGTGACCTAGAAAGTTTGCGTATAAGTGTATGAAATCGTGACAGTGCCCCTACCTTGTTATCGTCTAGCATACTAATTTCATCCTTCCGCGGTAAACAAACTTCATACCTGGCATTCCGTTTTTTGATGCAGTTTCCTGTAAATTTATCGGTAAATGTATTACTTTCCTCTGATGATGGTTTTATGCCGATGATTTTCAGATCCCAAAAAACTCTTTCATTCGTAATTCCGACTTGCAAAACATTAGCACTGAGCTCTCGGTTAAATGATATGCAATCAGAATACGGAACCCTGCATAGTCCATAAAAATATTGTTTCGGTGGCCACCAACCGTTCATCGATCCTCTTTGTGTTTTCTGTGACAGCTCGCATATATAGTAATTATCAGCTCCGATCAACACAGATATACCTTCTTCTGGCTGATAATTAAAGGGACGTGCGTTGGCTAAAGCGAGTCTGTAATTCCTTATACAGCGTTCTGTCGGAACTTTCAACACGTCAGCATAAATCGTTGGTACCACTACGGCGTCTAATTCAATAACATTTTTTCATATTGACTTTGTACCCTTAGACAAACTATTTTATAAATTCTATCCGGATGTTCTTGTTCTTCGCTTCCAAACGGAATAACATTTCGTGAGTCGACTAACCTTAACGATAACTTTTCTGCTATGGATTCTTTTACAAAAGTCATTTGGCTGCCACCATCTAAAATTACACACCAATTTGTTTTTCCGTATTAAATGCGAAAACCGAAGCTGTTTGCAACAAAGAAGATGCAGACTTTCTGTTCATATTCTCCGCGTACAAATTGAGAGACTGAGTATTCTTTCGTACTGATTAATTTAATTGCCTACGGTAATCCGGGTCACACATAGCCGTTGCATGTAATGCACCGTAGATATTTGACACCTTCTATTTTCTTTTAGCAATCCTCTTTCCTTTTCCTATTTATCCTTTTTTTCTATCGTGTTTTCAAGTGCGATGATTTCTCCTTTAATTAACTTGAGAATATGCTTGATATGATTGTCACTTTTCTACTGAAAGTTCATTATTTCGAAAATAATTTGCTCGAAGTTCAGTTTTCAAACAGCGAGGAACTTTTGATTTAAGCATTATTGAATAAGTGGTTGAAGCTATTCCCAAAGCTGTAAGTGACCTCATAGAAGAAATTATGGTGTTGTAGATATGGCGCAGACCTCGGATATCAGTATTGGAAATTAGGAGTGGAATGGACATCATGGCTTTCATGTTCTTGTCAATAAGTTTGTCGTTGCTACCGAATTCCACCTGTAGTAAAGCTAAAGGTCGGTCATAACAACTACCACTTGGAGTGAACCCGGTGATGACATCAGCCGCTGAACCCTTTAAAGTTCACTGCAGATAATTAAGTTTATCTGTGCCCGATAAACTATTGTTTTCGTGGACAGCGCTCAATATGGAAGCCATTCCCGAAAGTCGGCGGAAAAGGTTTTAAGTTGTAGTTTGGGCAGCCTCACAGTTGTTGTCAGTTGTCTTTATTTTCTGATGTAATTTACGATTCTGGCGAACGTAAAAATTCCTTTGCACTATTTGCGACGCTCGTAACATGTGCCCTATAGGCGGACCGGTTTGAATTTTCCACTATTAAATTATAACTTTAGATAATTCCGTTTTGTTAGTCCTGGGTTTCGGCATCATGAAGAAAAACGATAAATAAAAAAGATCCGATTTAAAAACTAACAAAACTTTATTTTTCCCAGTAAGGCAACACAAAATCAACTTCTTATAATGGAAAAGGGACTCTTATAGGGCGGGACACATTTTAGAAGAGTACAGCTATATAATATAAGAGAACAATATTGAATAAACATAAATGAATATTTATGTTACATGTTCCAATTTTCTACATCCTATGACAGATAGTGAATTTATAAATAAAAAAATAGAGAAGTTATTAGATAATGGACCGTAGCTAAAAAGGGCACTGATAGGCCGAAAAGACGGATGGCGGTGGAAATGTTTTCACTACGTTAGATCTAGAATCAGGTTTTCATCAAATTCTCATAAACGAATCGGACAGGGAAAAAAGCGTTCAGTGTGAATGGCGCAAAGAATCAATTCTTAAGGATGTCCTTTGGGTTAAAAAACGTTCCTTCCATTTTTCAACGACGCGTAGATGATATCCTTCGTCCATACATAGGAAAATTTGCATCATTTCTTCATCACATGAAGAACACATAGAATATATTCAATCTATAGTTAGCGCACTGTATAACGGCCATATGAAAATATCACACTTCTACCCGGATTCTGTTGAATACCTAGGACACATAATAAAACCTAGTAAAGTCGAAACAATAAAAAATTATCCCATTCCTACAAATTTAAAAGAACTTAGATCATTTTTAGGGTTAGCAAGTTATTATAGGAAATTTATTCAAAACTTTACAGCAATTGTAAAACCACTCACAATACACCTCAGAGGAGAAAATGGTGGAATTAGTAAAAATTAAAGTGCAAAGGTTAAAATAAATCTAGATGAACCAGCATTAGATGCATTAAATAAAGTAAAGTAATCTTTTTAAGCCCAATTTGAATTATTTAGACCTGAATTTAATAAACAATTCGAATTAACTACGGATGCAGGTAATTTTGCTATCTGTGCAGTACTGTCTTAAAACAGAAAACCCATAGCATTTATTTCACGAATTTTAAATGAGACAGAGCAAAATTAGAGGACAAATGAAAAAGAATTATTAGACATTGTCTGGGATCTACAAAAACTTAGGAACTATCTTTACAGTATTGCTGACTTAACGATTTTTTTCCATTTCGGATAAAAATCCCAACACTTAAAAGATGGAAAAATTTCATTGAAGAATATGGAACAAAATTAGTTTACAAACCAGGACACCAAAAAGTTGTTGCGGATGCTTTATCTCGCCAACAGACAAATAACACCACAAGTTATTCACAGCACTCAGCACAGAGCTCACCACAAGAGTTAAGCAACCTCTAAATGCTTTTAGTAATCAAATAATACCGATATATGACGAAAAGAAAGTAATTGAAATACTCATAGACACGCGTATCATTTCTCCAGATCGAGTTAGGTATATTATTTACTATAAAACTAAAGATGAATTAATGGGTAGTTTAAAACAAATAACGAATCCATAGTTACCATACGAATCCATACCTACGCATTAAAATTAGATGAGGAAACTTTATTCCATTTGCAGGATGGCATCCTAGCAACTTTCGCACCGAACCTGTTTGTAATCACACAAACACAAGTACAAAATGTAACAAGTTTGGACCGAAAAAACAAATATAGTCCTTATCAATTCAGTTTGCCAACGGTCGATTGCGCAGCGAGAGGATTTAAGAGAACAAAAATGGTACGAAAGAGTAAATGTTTTTGCCTGAAATTTACAATGCCTAACCCAACTTTACATGGCTATGAACTGAAATGCTGTTTAATAAATTACTTTAATTTTTTTATTATGGGGTCAATAAATTTCAACCCACTTCATATGTTATGCTACCTATTATCTAGGGTGCGATTGTCAAAAATTTCATAAGTATGTTTGTTGAATTTTTTATGGTTTTATTATTTGTGGTTTAGGTGTAGGTACCTATGGCGTGTATCCATTTATTTTATGGTGCTAGCTTCTATATGTGGGACTTTAGTTCATAGGTTTTAGGATAGGATTTAAGGTCTTAGAAATACAATAAAATTGTTTAAGTGTTTTATTTCCTTTTTTTTTGGTAATCACTTAAAAAAATTATTAACGCCATACTTTTTCTTCAACTACTACCAAATGTCCATTACATCTTTTAGTTACATGTACGTAATTAGTAATAGTAATTGTTTAATTATTAATTACATGTAATTGTACTGAAGCTAGACCCAAAGCATATAAATGATGGACTTGCTATTTGGAATCCAGTTTTACGAAAACAATTGCGTTGCTCGAACAAACGCTTATACAAATACAGGAAATTGTCATGGATTCATCGCGAAAAGAGAAACCAATAGGAAATCAGGCCCGTAAGATCCTTGTTAACATGTATAACAAAAATTGGAAGAAGCTATGAGTTTATGTTTGGATAATCCCATAATGTACGCAAACTCGCAGACTGAAGAGTTCACTAGTATTTCGGCCCGATCAATACGAATGATTATCAAGGAATACGAGGAGAAAGGCGTTATTAAATCACCAAATAAATAAGTACCACACAAAAAATGGAAATTAGACGACTTTTACATCATAGCTCAGTTCAGTTCAGTTTCTATGCATTTTTTATTTATGTCACTTAAATTACTCTTACTTGCTAGACAAAAAAACGCTTAAAAATTAGCTTAAATAACTTAGAAATATCTTATTATAACTTACTGGCCCCATGCGGGCACTCTAAGTTAAACCTAACCCTTAAACTATGTCTTTCGACGTATCTTACAGTCTAATTTTATTTGTATTTTAACATTAATTAATACTAAAACTAAGAAAACATTTTTTAACAAAAAACTTAGTTACATGACCTTTTTTTTTATTTTATTATAAAAATTAAAACTAAAAACTTACAGACTACCTAAAAATAAATCTTAATCTACTTAACCTACTTACATCTAACACAAATTTAGACATACAATATATATATGTATATACATAATATATATATACTAAATATATAAATACATGTAAACATATATATATATATATATTTTTTTTTTTTCATTTTTATTGTTTTATTAATTTTTTTTTTGTATTTATGTATTTTTGCTCTTAAAAACTATCTTAATCATACCTAAAACTATGTAAGCCGGCCAAGACTAATAAAAATAGTCAGACGACCGACTTTGCTTCCTATAGAGCTACCTAGTACTGGAAGAATTGGACGACGAAACTTCCCCTCCTTCAACTAGCCACCAAAATTGTTGGTGCTGCCGAGCAACATCCCTCATGTCGCGACTCCCTACCGACCTACTGAACCGGAGACGCTCCGCACTGCCATGTGCAACGTCTCTATCGTAGTTGAGTCGCCTGTCCGCAGCTGTTCGAGCGACGTGGAAGATTAGGGGCACCGCCAATCTGTACTGGATCAGACCTTTACTATCTAGATAGAGGAACGCTTCTGGAGGAATGAAGCCGTCAAAGCGAACTCTCTCGTGATACATATAATTGGGGTAGAAAGCCCCGGAGATCAGGTTGTTCGATGAGGTCATTGCTCTTGCAATGTGCCTCCGAGTCAACTTAATGACGAAATTGTCCACTCTTATTAGGTTCGCCCTATTGTACAGGACCTCATTGGGATAGAATTTTATGTACTGAGACTCTGGTGTTCTGTATAAGCGAAGACAAGTCCTAAGACAAGCCCTCTCAAACACCCGAATCTTTTCCAATAAACTTGCTCTCACATTGAACCACACGGGACATCCAAATACAAGCATAGGCCGGATAAGGGCCATGTAGCAGATCACCTTCACCCCCGCATCGAGTTGGCTGTTATAAAACAGTCTCTTTGTAAGAGCAAAAGCACCTTTGGCTCTGGCCAGAGCAACATCTATATGTTTGTTAAAATACAGATATTGATCAAGCCAGATCCCAAGGTATCTGACTACATTTCGACAGGCAAGTGGCTGTCCGTGTTGTCCGACGATAGAAAACTTTCGCCAATTCTTTCTGGTATCCCTAGAGGCCCCAGACAAAGGCGTCCTAAACAGAATGGTTTCCGACTTCTGAAAGTTGATTTTCAACTTCCAGTCATCGCAATATCGCTTAATTTTGTCGAAGTCACGTTGCAAAAGCATATTAATGACCTCAATCTTTGGACCCGATCTGTACGCGATTAAGTCGTCTGCGTACGCTATGGCATGGTGAAGTGAACCTATCAGATCACTTGTGTAAATGTTGAACAGGATCGGCGAATTTACCGCACCTTGTTGCAGACCGTTTTTAATGTTATAAGTTCCAGCAGAAGTCACATCGCCATTCTTCACGATGAACTGTCTACTGGAGAGCATATCAAAAAGAATATACAGCAGTGGTTTACTAATGCCCAACCTGTCCAGCTTGAAAAAGAGTCCCTCTAACCATACGGTATCGAAGGCTTTCTCCAAGTCAATCAGGCAGGCACCAGTGCACTGTTTCTTGCCTTTGTTCCATTGGATATCAGAAACCAGTTTAGACGCAGCATGAATGATATCATGCCCCGCCTTGAAACCGAACTGATTATCCGGAACTATATGTTTGTCCTCAACCCACTTAGTCAGGACTCTATTGATCACCTTCTCGAAAACTTTACTGATGTTTGGAAGAAGACTGATCGAGCGGAGATTCGCCGGATTGGAAGTGTCTTTATCCCTTTTGGGGATAGGATGTACCACCGCAGTTTTCCAATGCGCTGAATAATGTGCATTATTCATTGCATTATTAAACAGGGTGGTATAAATGTTCACCGCTTCTAGAGGGAGATGTCGAAGCACAATGTTCGGTATTTCATCGGTTCCCACTGATTTCTTACTTCTAAGTGATTCGAAGATCGTTTGGAGCTCTTCCTTCGAAATGAACGGGGGTAGTACCCTATCGTTGGTGATGACATTATTTGCCATATTCTCGTCACTGAACTGGGTGAAACCCGAGCTCTCGAATCGCCAATTCACAATTTCATTTCGAAGGTAGAAATTGTGCACAAGGACTCGATTTTCCAGATCGTGGTTCGGGCCAATGACAACATTCGCCTTGTACACTTCCTGGAAAGTCGCTCCTATAGCCTCTACCTGCTCCTGCGGATCCTCGATCACAAAGAAGTTGTCATCATCAACAGCCTCATTCGGATCTATGCCCGCTGCTACCAGTATTTGTTCGTTGTTCGTCGTTCGGGCGATTTTAAGACATGGAAGGTCGTTCTGATTATTTCTCCGAAATATTTTATTTATTTGCGGGAACATATTCGGGTTGCTGGTGTTTACAGCCCGAATTTTATTGTTCCAATACAAACTTACAGATGCTCTGTAATTTTCCTTTATTAATGTTTGGAGGTTTTTAATCGACGACTTCAGTGTCATGATCTCCGGGTTATGTCTGTCAGTAAACTGTCTGTACAAGGTTTTTAGTCTCGACAGCAGTCTACTTTTATGTCGGTGCAGTGCGTCAATAGTTGCGTTGCGGAATAAGTCTTCTTCGTCAGTGTGTTGATACCGAGGTATCGTTTTGTCCATTGTTCGTTTAATTGTCTCATCCATTAGTTTTAGATACCTGTCAATCTCCTCGTTTGACAGATTTCTGTTGGACGGTGGGTAGAGCGAATTCGAGGAGAGTGCTCTAGTCAGTGTTCTGGTGAAGTGTGTCCAACGCACCCCACTATAATTGTAGGAGTGCCTTTGAACAAACTCATCCAATTCCGCAATTTCGTTGGGAACAGTTATTTCGGTGCTGAGACCGCAATGGTCACTGTCATACACGAAAGTGCGTAGACAGTTTGTAGTTTGTTGGTTAGTGCATGTCAGTTGTATTCGTGAGTCGAACAGCAGAAGATCCAAATAGGACCCGTATCTGGGAAACGACGGACTATCCGTCGCCTTAAGCCCGAGTCGATACATTACACTGTGCTGACTCCACCAATTGAATAGTAGGTTCCCTCTAGTATTTGGTGTATTATTTCCCCAATCACTATGTTTGGCGTTAAAATCTCCGCCGATAATAAAATAGTTGTCTTCCAATTCCAGCCTCAGAAATCGAAAAAGTGTCTCGAGCTCTGAGATAAATAAGGTGGATTGAGTAGCCTTAGGTGCATAGACAGACATCATGTACAACCGCTTTCCACTACGGAGAGGGATATACACGATGCATACTTCCAGCACCTGGAACCTACGTACTACACGACTGTATACTCTTTTAAAACGTATACCTTTTCGTACGAAAATTGCAACGCCGCCTCCCTGAATGGAGTTGGGTCGGTTTCTCCGTACTATTTTGTATCTTCTGTGCCTCATTTTGTGTCTCTTGGTAAGCTTAGTTTCGCTAACCAAGAGTACATCAGGGGCTTGGTCTTCAAGCAACTTAAATAGTGCGGCTCGTCGTTCGAGCCTAATCAGTGAATTCACATTCACAGCAAGGACCTTCAGGGTTTGCTCCGCCACGTACGTACCCATTACGGCAAAAGGTGCGTTAGGCCAGGCAGCAGTGAGTATACTTGATCCACCCGCGCGGTCTGTTCAGTTAAATGACGTTGTAGCTGAGCCATCTGCCCCTGGATAGAGAGCAAGATAGCTAGCATGTCAGGTACTGGTTCCGGTGCTCTGGGCGCTGGGGCCTGAGAAGCAACCTTCGCTTGCTGTACCGTATTTCCCCTACCTGCCGCCATTTGGGCGTAGGTAACATGGGGAGTAACGGCTGGAGTTTGCAAATGAACGGGTGGACGTTTCACTTCCACTTTCTGCTGCCGGGCCAGATTTGTTCTTTTGATGTACTGGAATTTGGGACAACCCCGATAATTTGCGGTGAGTCCCGTGTTCCTACATAAAGCACAAGAGAGTTGGCTTTTTTCGGACACTCCATCCTTACCCAGAGCGCATTCCTCGGACTTGTGGTTCTTTCCGCACTTCACGCATCGAGGCTGCATTTCGCAGTTCGACGCGGCGTGCCCGAACCTTTGGCAGCGAACACATTGTAAAATGTTTTCGCTCCTCTTTAATTTCTCACAATGTACAACCTGGTAGTCTAGGACTTTAATACTCCTTAGACCATCCAGATTGCTGGTGGGACTAAGCTGGACCAGGAAAATCGGCAGTTGCCGCTTCTCCCTTTTGGCTCTGGCTGTGGTGAATGGCTTGACCCCCACGAATTGGAGCCCTTCGCACTTCTTCTCTTTCAGCAGTGCAAGGAGCTCCTCCGGATCAGTCGACGGTTCTAATCCCCTCAGCAGCATTGTTTGCAGCTTGTCCCCCTTCGGGGTGTAGGAGAAGAACTCCGTCGTCGAATCCTTCAGTAATTTTTTGATTTTATAATAGCGCTCCACTGAATTGCAGTGGATCGCATGTCTATCTAAACTAAGTCTTTTAATGTAAAAATTATTTCCTATGGCCGACTTACATAGTTCAATTGTTTCTTTCAACTCCATCTTAAACGTGTTGATTGGAGGTACCCGCTGCTTAGTTGATTTCGTTGGTGGTTGTTGTTGTTGCGTCTGCTGATGTTGTTGCTGTTGCTGTATTTGCTGCTGCTGATGTTGTTTCTGGGACTTGTGTTGTTGTTGTTGCTGCGGTTGTGATTTTTGTTGTTGTTGTTGTTGCTTTTGCTTCTGTTGTGTCTGTACTTGTTTTCGCGTTTTCAAATGTGCTGTTTTTTGTTGTTGTAGCGGCTGTTCTTTCTGTTTAGCCTCGCTATTTGTGGGCTGTTCCTTACAAATCTGGAGTTGTTGTTGTGCCTCATTTTGTCTTCTCGCCATTTGTTTGTTTCTAATGGCTAGTACTTTTTGCTGCAGCTCTTTAATGCAGCTATTTATTGCATGTACTTCTTCCTCTTCATCCTCTGACTCAGTAGCCATCAGAGATTGGAAGGTATTCAAACTACCCATATAGCGGTCTTCTCCACCATCAGACACACATGGGTCTTCGTCGTGGTCTGAATCAGCTGCCGCCTTTGTTGACGTTGTTGGCGCCCCTTCCCTTACTCTACTTGACAGCTTTTCAGTAGAAGTTGTTAGGGAGGGGCGCTTTACAAGCTTCGGAGATGAATTTAGTCTCTTCCTCCTCTTCTTCGCACCATTTTCCGATGACATCATGTCATCTGCTGGTCCCGCTATTGGAGTAGCGGACCGCTTGCCATCACTCATCGGTATGATCGCTCTTTCGTACTTTATTTAATTTGAACTTTATTTATTTAAACTTTTAAAAATAAAAAGTCAATTTACATCATAGCTATTCAGCGAATTATACACAACTTTCACCTTGAGGAAAACATGATGATTACCTTAGAAATGTTGAGACAACGGGCCCAGGAAAATTTGGAGCTTAACTTAAGCATTATGTCGCTACACAGGATTCTAAGAAGAAATGGATTTTCCTATATAAAAACGGAGAACAACCGTAAACTTATGTGCGAAAAAAATGAAGTTAAACTTTTACGAGTGGAATATCGGATAAAGGTGCGGGGATATAGATCAAAAGGATACGAGACCATTTATTTGGACGAGAGCTATATTCACAGCTCACACACAAGACCGGCATGGACTAATGGTACCACACATGGATAAAAGGCGCCATATCAAAGGGTCAGATGTTGATAATGGCGCATGCAGGTGACAATAAAGGCTTCGTAAATAATGCCTTGCTTTTATTTAAATCTGGAACTAAAACAGGAGATTATCACAAGAGATGAATTTTGAAAATTTCTCCAAATGGATGACAGATCAAGTTTTGAATAACACAGAAGAACCTTCAGTTATTGTAATGGACAACGCATCATATCACAACAAATGGGAAGACTTGCAAATCAGTGCTGGTTCCGGAAAATTTGAGATGTTACAATGGCTTGCCCACTACAATATACCACATAGTTCACAGATGCTCAAACTCGAACTTTATGAGCTCAGAACACCATCCAAATCGAACTATACACCATCCAAAGCATAAGATTGACGCTATAATTCACGGCACGGGACACGAAGTACTACGATTTCCACCTTATCGTCCAGATCTCAATCCTAATGAAGATATTTGTCCAAACTGTCAAAGCAAGAGTGGGAAACCGAAATACAGCATTTAAATTATCGGATATTCAGAAACTAGGTGAAGAAGAATTTTCAAAAATTGTCCTGCCATAAGTTCTGTTAAAAATATAAAACGCTAAAAAAAAACAGTAAACATATTGTATCCAAAATTGTTTCATTTATTAGACCACAATATTGATTATTAAAAAAAATTTATTGTATTGGTTAAACCCTTCACAACACCCTCTAGTACATCTTTTTGGTAAACATTTGCACCAGTTATTACGCCTTCTTCACAGAAATGGAGCTTTGCCTGCAATAATGATCTACGAAAGTATAATGAGCAAATAATCAAAAACCATATAGCTACATAGAAACACAATCAAACAATAAATTCATGCGAGACCTCTTGCTTCATTTATCCAATCATCATCATACGCAAATCCCATACAGTACCGACAGATTTTTATTTTTTTTATAATGAGCGTGCGCTCAAGGGTTTTTTTTATAATTTACGCGCGCCTAAGGGGTTGATACCCTTTTACTGTTGCCAGGGCGCGGGCGGAAAGATAGAAGGAGGAGAAAGGAAAATTGTTTTTGTAGTGGTTTGAAACTCAGGTGTGTTTGGTTTCTATGTTTGCTCTCCAGGGGTGGGAGTCCGAATAGGACGGAGAGTTTTTCTTCACTCAGAGTGATTCGAGATATAATTCCCAGTATTTTTTTCATTGCTTGAAACTCTTATAACAGCCAAATCTACGTGTCAGTGTTATGCCTTCACACGCAGAATTTTTTTGTCTGAGTTCCAATTATACAATGAAAAACTGATTTTGCCATGGGCAGGATTCGAACCGGGACCCTCCGAGCGAGAAGCGTTTGCTACTACCACTACACCACGGTCACCCCTAAAGAGATTGTACACAGGGCTGGCAAAGGAAATTTAGGGAGGAAGAAAAGGGAGGTACCGATGTACATTGTTTTTAAATGTTTGCAAGTTATAACGACCAGGAAATATAGACATCGGTAGAGCATTCCATAAGCGAGTTGTACTTCGGCGTTAGAAACGAATCACGATATTTTAGAGTACCGAAAACTGATGAGCATTCATAGCGCGACGGGTGTTACGGTTGAAAGTTTGAATGGGCGGAATGTTACTGGCGATTTCAGTGGAGCACTGGTGGTGAAAGTAGCCATAAAACAAAGTGAGACAGGAGACATTACTTCGGTGTTCGAGGGTGTCAATTAATTGGCTGATATTGGTATATCAATAAGTTTTATCGCACGGTTCTGAATCCTATCTAGCAGGTGCAGAGATGTTTGAGGAGCACTTGTACTCCAATTTTGGGCGGATGAATGCCTTATATATTGAGGTCAGATCAGAGGGGTAAAATATTTTTTACATTGCTTGAGGAAACCTAGACATTTCGCAGCATTTTTGGCGACACCAAGTATGTGGTCATTCCAACCGAGAAAGGAAAGTTTTTCGGTTTTGACGATGTAAGTGCCATTCATAGATAATGGCTGTGTGTTTAAATTTTGCTTTAACGACAGCAGACAGTATTGTGTTTTGGAAGGAGAGAGAAATACCATATGATACATACGTATTAAGATCTTTAAGTATTCTTCAGAGCATGAGTGCGAAAGTGGATTCGTCCCATTGAGAATTCGACGCACATAAGTGTAGGCGGGGACAAAGCACAATCTGGGAGTGTTGAGCTGGGCGCAAAATGTGCAGCAACCGGATTGGTCTTGTCGAAAGAGCTGGCAGCTGGAATGTGTTTGTAAATGAGCGTTAGGATGGAGGATGAGGCAAAATTTCTAATGTTTTTGACGAACGACCAAAAATGTTTACTACCTTTGGGAAATTGCACTATTTTTTAAGTCGGTTTTTGGCGTGCCCCCTGAAGCGTAGACATGAAAGGGCTGATCCAGGATAGGTTTGCGGCGCCGCTAATTTTCCACGTAGCTCGTGCAGTGGGTGAGGGGCGGCTCAACTACAACAGAGACGTCGCACACGGCAGTACTGAACGTCTCAGGTTTAGCAGGGCGGTTTCAAAACGCGATAAAAAAGATGTTGTCTTTCAGCACCAAAATATTTGGTGGTTGAATGAAGAAGACCCGATTTCTTCGTCGTTTCCTTCAAGTCCAGGTTAGCCTAGTCAGAAGGCAAAGTGGACCATATTTCCCTTACTATGTTTAGAAAATGGCCGGCTTACATAGGTTAGGGTAGTTTTAAAGTATGAAGGTTGGCAACCTTGGGTTAGCTAGCTGTTAGGTTAGCAACTTGAAGTTTGCTAACAATTAGGTTAGACTAGATTGTATAGTTAGGCTAAATAGTTTAAGTATAAGTTAGCAAAAATAGTTAGTTTAAGTAGTTTAAGTATTTATACCCCTCGTATAAGTTTTATGTAAATACAAAAAAATGCTCATTTACTAAGTTTTTTCTTAAACAATTAATTTTTTCTTAGTTTAACTATAATAGATGTTAATCAACAGTAATTAAGATTGAAAATTTTAAATTAGACGTCGAAAGACATAAAAAAAAAATATATTATTGTTTTTTGGGCCAGTAAGTTAAAATAAGTTAATTAAGTTATAATAAGCTAGCATTTAAGCATTTTTTCTGTTGGCATGTAAGTTCAGTAAATTTAAGATGAATAAAATAAAATACATTAAAAACGAAAACGAAAACGATGCCTCGGTTTTTGGTCGTATTGGAATTTCACACGCCTAAGAAAGCCGTTGCAGTCATTCCTAGGTCGTGTGAACTTTTTTCGGTTTTCCCCTGTCGGGTCGGTCCCGAAAAAACATTCTCTAACCCTGACAGCCTCTTTACAGCTCAAGTCGTACTATGCCTTTTTTTGGTTTGATACTCTTCATACGATGAGGAATAAAGGATCTCATTCAGAGGAGAATGGTGTCTGTAATCATATCAGCAGCGGCATCCACGTCATTATCGAGGAAACATAACGACCAGTTGAAATTCCTAAAGAAGCTTTTAAGACCGCTCCGGTTGTTTTTCTTGTATTGCCATTCGGTTCTTTTTGGAATTTTTTCTCTAACTGTGTAGTCGGTTACAAGAAATTAGCTGATATGTCACAATGGTCCGACGAGCCTAGAGGGGAGAGCACATCAACGGTGTACTTATAAGGTGAGAAGATAAAAACAAGTCCAGGGTGTTGGCAGTATAACTATCAACGTCTGGTATTCACGTAGGCTCATTTACAAGCTGCGTTAATTTGTTTTCCGCAGCGAAGATCTGTATGCCGAAGGTCTGTCCAGAATTGTGTATGTTGAAATCGCCCGTAATCACTTTTTTAGTATGACGATACAGGGATACAATTCTTTGAATGGAGTCAGACAGCGAATCAAACTCGTTAAAAGTCGGATTGCTGTCCAGTTTGGCGCTTCTGTAAAGCAGTAAAGGATAATTTGCGTACGGACATGGAATTTTAATAACATGAAGTTGAATTCCGGATTGGAACATGGATCATATTTTGGTGGAGTTTGGCACGTAAATGGTGAGAGCGCGGTGAGAGAAGAATAATGGCACTAGTTCATAGCCAGGTAGCTTCAAATCAAAATGATCTTAGAGGTGTGGGCGGGGATCTACCTATGATTCACTAAGTGCCAAAACAGCTGATCTGTATTTACAGTATGCGCGTATATTGGCTACGTCTACCCTGAACTCCCTAGTCATAATCACAGACAAACACAGAAAACACAAACACCTTCGATACTAAGCAAGGTTGCGAAGTGAGAATTCTGACGTTGGTTTACCGGATCAAATTGCTGTAGGTTTTACGCCCTTACAACAATATGAAACAGTGCACCAACAAAATTTTCACTCACAACACGCTATCCATCAGTTATTACATACACTCAGCCACTGCCCGTACCGTATGGTAAATACAGTAATGAGGGACTGAGTGCGAGCAACAGTACTTCGACCAGGAGCGGGAGAGGTGTGATCTTTTTTTTTCACTATACTGCACTTTTTTTTATTTATTTATTTATTTTGCACAGAACACGATAATTTGAGATTGCACTGGTTGGCTTTTGTACTCGTCGGTGGTCGACTCGGTCGGACGGATATACTCGTACCGATCTTTTTTTATATTTTATCAGAATATAATTTTCGCGAAATAAATTTTCCATATAAGGATCTACATTTCCTCTCCCACCAGGGATGTAATAATATTTTGGAAAACTGGATATACACAATGATTATACTTCAGGTAGAAAATGGCCGTCCCATCAGTGCCCTCTCAACTTCAGTTTAATAGAAGGAAAATAAAAAAACACCCTGAATCAGATCGCAGCTGATATCTTGAAAGCAACGTTGGGATGTAGATCCTTTTTGTTTATGGCCCCACCCATTTTAGGTGCTTCTTAGGTCATATTTGTCAATTTAAGAGATGATAAAAGAAATTTTAAGAGACTTGTGCAGTAGAATGGCAAACTGAATTGGCTAAAATGGCAAATACTAAAACAATGGAAACACATAAGAGAGCTCATAGAAATTACAAAAATAATGCTCAAGAAATCGCAATCACATATTACTGGCCGAATATACAAAAAATGAGTAGGAAAGAAAACATAGACTGCAATATATTCCTGCAAAATAAATACGAACGAAGACCAAATAAACAACCAAAACAACGACACATGTAGGAGAATACTTACAGATGGACATATTTGACATGAACAATCAAACATACATCAGTACAACCGACAAATATTCCAAATACTGTTATGTACGTAAATTACACAGCAAAATGAATTGCCACGAATATATTGAAGAAATACTTACAGAAATATACCCAAATGCTAAACACTTAATGACAGATAACGAAAACGTATTTGTTGGAATAGTAGCAAATAGCGTTTATGAGCGACTATTAATACAGCACACAGTAATGCCAGTTCACCATTCGACAACCAACGGTCAAGTTGAACGTATTCACAGTACTCTAATTGAAATATCTACGGCATTAGCACAGAACAACAGTACAGCACCAGGGGAAGAACTATTCAAGGCAGTAAGGCAATATAATAAAACCATTCATCCACAACAGGATGTAAAAAGAGGTTTTTTCAATCGAGAACGGTATCCTGACATTTCAGAAAAGTTTAGAAACAAAAATTAATAAATTACCACAATAAAAATCAGCACTCTATAACCTACAAAGAAGGAGACATAATATAAGCAAAAATGCATCGACGGAATAAGAATACAACTAAATATCTGCAACATAAAGTGAAAGGAGACCGTGGGGACACGATTTTAATAGTGAAATGAAAAGTCTTATATAAAGACAGTATACACAGACAAAAAACAACACTTACAAATTAACAGATATCTTAATCATACTTTTTGTAATAACTCTTGATGACAAAATAACTGATTTGACAAAAAATACGTTCTAGTAGAAACAGACCCTGCATACCTTTATGAAGATACGACACGTATGTGATATAACTACGTAGCTAACTTAACAAAAACACTAAGACCATACGGGCACATAATGCATAATCTATATAACACTAAACAAAACCAGGAAGACCAAATATTAATAAACAGAATTGAAACACTAAAAACACAACTAATACCGAACACTTACCGCGCTAGGAGATCATCAAAATTCTTAGGTTCAGCATTAAAATTTATAAATGGAACACCCGATCATGACGACTTAATAGAAATAACGTCAAGCCTCAACCAACTAATAGAAAATAATAACAAACAAAAAATAATAAATTCACAGGTCGAAAGAATTGTGAAAATATTAGATCCTAAAGCTTTTTTCAGAAACCATGGTTATTAATGAGGTATATACAAAACTTAAAGCTACTCGTATATCCAACACTACAAACTTCGCAAGAAATGGTAATTTTTACTCAAGAACATTAAATTTAAATGATGTAAAATAAATTATATCAAATGAAGCTTTTGACTTACCACTAATAAATATCCTAGAGTATATATATTGTTTATTTAATCACACTATAATTGCTATATATAAATATCCAATATTGAAAAGTAAATGTAAACTATATTAACCTTTAGGCATGGAAAATTAGCATTAGATGAAAAAATTACTATCTGCAATAATAAGTTTATTTCTGTAAAGCATTGTAAAAATAATCTAATCTAAAAAATCCAATGTACAATTAATGTATTAGAGAATAAGCCTGCAGATTGTGACATAATCCAGCAAAACAATGCACCACTCATTGTCCTAGAAAATGCTTATATTTTAACAGACCAGGAAGGTGTGTGGAACGGCGTTAAAATAAATGGACCTAATTTAATCCAATTCAACTATTCTATAAATATACGAGTAGATGGAAAAATGTACTTCAACCACAAAGAAGAAATAAAAGAAGCTATACACCAGAAACACGATGGAAGTTGGAAGTTGATGGAAGATGGAAGTTATACGTATCTTATCCTCAAATTCCTATTACAAATTTTCAAATATCCAAGAAGTGTCAAAGTTCCCAATCCCTATAGAAAATCATCCCATACAAGTCACCATTCACTGCATACTTGGACTCTTTGGAATCACAATATGTGTCGATGCCGTAGCAAAATTATGGAGCTGCTACGAAGCAAAAAAACTATCAGGAAGAAGAAGACTTGCTGATCAAATTTACAAATTAGAATTAGCAAAACTAACAACAGAATGTAGTTTAAGTTGAGGACACTTTGTTTTAAGAAGGAGGGGAGTTAATACCCATACAACTTAGATTTTTCTCACCGGTTGAAGTTAAAAAAAAAAACAATTCTCTATTTTGAAAGAAAACGAGTACTTTATGTCTTGGTGATAACTTACGGACTACTTACAAAATCATTTCACTTGCTTATATCTATTCTTAATTTCTTAGGTTTTTGCAGGCTCAGCTGCCGCGTTCATTTACCTGTTTCTCATGTTGCTTCAATGCAAATTAACAGTGTCAGGGCATTTACCGGTTCGTGTTGGAAAACAGGTCAGCAAAACAAAAAGATACTCGTATTGTTTCATCTCTTTTAAAGAGAATAAATTGAATTTCGTGGGTGTTCTATGGGATATGTAACCTCTCCCCCCTTTTGATTAAGATTCTACTGAATGTTGTACTATAGGGTACTGAAAACTCTTGACCCATTGTTTTGAGTGATATTTTAAGTTCTTTATTTCTACGCTTTAATTTAAAACTACTGTTATGATAATGATTAGGATGAAGACGACAGTTGAGCTTGTAATATAATTAATATTTTTATGGAATTTTAATAATTATATATGTTCTACATTATCAATATTTCTTAGTACGATTTCTTAAAAATTTGGTTGTTTTGTAAAATTATAATTTATTTCTTCCGTGTAATAAAATCTTTCTTTGAACTCTATGTTACTATTGCTAAGTGTTTCATTCCATATACTTATCGTATAATTATTAACTACTTTTAAATAATTTCCATTAGGTTGGATTTTACGATCATCACATTGATTTATTACTTGTTGCTCTTTCATATTCTTGCAAATAATGGTACTACATATATTTTCTTAACTTCTATTAACTTGTTAATAATGCTTAAAGAATAAGCTTACAATTTCTGTCTGTTATACAATTACTTATAGGTTTCAAATCATTTTCACATTGAATTTTATTTTCATACACATACTTTGTTTGATTGATTTCTACATTGTACATATATGTATATCATCTAATATAATTTCCATTCTGCTCTCTGTGGGTATTGCAGTGATCAGTTTTAAATCTATTAATTGGTATTTATTTGCTACTTTGATAGCTATTATTAAAGTACCTGCATTATATTTTAGAAGTCTTACATTCACGTTTTTTAATTTATAAAAATTTAATTTCCTTTCATTAATCTCTGTTGCGGTAAGCATATTTGGGTGAACTAATCCATGCTAAACTAAAGCTACATTATTTGGTTCACTTTCTCTTCTAACATTTTTATCTTCATTAACTCGTCTAACTGTTATAGTATAACCCTTTTCTCGTTTCCTGTTAATTCTTCGTATGTTTTATTTAATTCTTTTATTATTGTTTATTTATTTATTTAATTTTTTATATTGTCATGCTTTCATTAAAATAAGAATTGATTTCCACTAGCCTGTTTACATTACCTATTGCATTTTCTTCATTTTCTTCTATTAACTTTAAGTGGTCTGTTATGTCTTGTCAGTCAGTATCGTCCATTGTACCAAAAAGGCATTTTCAGGTTGTTCCAATGAAGTTAACTAATCCTCGTTTTTGTCTAGAACTGCTTCCCTGTCCTATTGCAGTTCTTTTTGCATACAGTGTTTCTAATTCTTTTCTTATAGCTATGTCGTTGTCTATCTGTTTACCTCTAATGGGTTGACAATTCCCCTTATTTTTCTGGTATTGACGATATGTAATATAGTTTTGGCATCCTTGATTACCTCTGTCTGTCCCATGTTGACAGTTGTATAACCGTTGTCTGTTGTAATCTAGCTTATTATCAATGTTGCTGTGGTTTTATGTGTTAACAGTGCTGTTAGTGTGAGACACACTAATGTCATCATCTGCAAATTTTCGAGGTCGTTTTATGTTAATTGGGTGTTCTCTATCTTTTTTCTTAATTCTGTATCTAGGTTCATTTTTTTAATAATTTCTTTTGTAGTTTTTGACTGGTGTGATTTCTCTTGCTTCTTTCTATTCTGCCTGTTCTGATTTAGTTGCTGAGTTCTTTTTTTCTTTTTCTAGCTTTACTAGTTATTATAATTACTAACTGTTCTATGAATTTTTTGAATAAGTGTTAAGTCTAAATTCTTCATGGTTACTAATTTTTCTTGTAGCGTTGAGTGAAATCTCTCTACTCGTATATCAGTGTTAACTGTGTGTGTATTTGTTTGGTTTAGTAAGATGTAGTTCTACCTATTGTTCTCTTAAATATTCCCTATAGTTTTCTGTTTTAAACTCATTATCTGCGTTAACTTTGTCTGGTTTCCCGAATTTCAAAAAGTGCTCTTCTAATGTCCCTTCTAATTTTTTTTGGGTCCAGTTCCTATTGGGTAAGTTATATACGTAAGCTTTTTTAGTTAGTTTGTCTATTAGAGTCAAAAAAGCTTGCCTCATGAAGTAATATATATCCATGTGAAGTACCTGATTTGGCCTAGTGGGTGTTTCACTTTAATTGGTGTGCGTTCGTATTTTGTTTCGATACACGCTCTACAGTTATTTATAATTTTGGTTATTTCTTTGATTAAATGTGGGAAATATATTCTGTTTTTTAAACTGCGATAGGTTTCTGTGATTCCACTATGAAGACTTTCATGGGTGTGGTATAATGATATCTGTTTCGGTGGCTTTATATCCTTTATTTCTTATGCTCTTAGGTTTGCCTTAATAAACTTCACTTGTTTGTCATGACTGAATTACTCTATCAATAATTTTTGTATCTTGTTAAATTCATGGTCAAATAACTTGTTGACTTGTTCGGTCCCTCTTTTCTTTGAGTGGGAACACCGAGCTCTGGCGGAGGTGGAGGGCAGCCATGGTCCCATCAGACAGTGGCCCACCAATCCCAGACCTCGGAAAACAACCCACATAGGTTCACGGGAGGAACCCCAGGGTGCAACAGGAGGTCCACCAGGAACACCGTTGTAGGAGCCCATAGATAGACGGGAGACTCGCAACGGGCAGCATCAGACAGGACGTCTGAAAGTCGCCGACTGGTGGGGACGGACGGTCCTTTCAATCCAAAGCAGAGGCGTGTAGGCGGACGGCCAAGTAATAAGACCGCCTCCACCGAGGGAACAGGAAAACATAAATACAAGAAACAAAAACCATCACCAACCAACAACAACCAACAAACAACGATGGTACCAAAACAAAAAACGGGCAGAGAGGCCAGAGGGCAGTAGGGCCCAATTACGAAAAAATAAATAAATAATTGTAAGGAGTGACACGCTATTTGTCAGTGCCCCCCCCCCCCCAAATCTGAACGCCGATCCACTGGAGTAGGTAGGGACCCGGGAAAAAAAATATAAAAATTTAAATTTGCACAGGCACTGTACTTAGCTTTTGTGAGGGGCGGCGATCCAACGGATGGTTGGATCGAGATACAATCCCTTCTGGATCGTATCTGCACTTTTTTCCTTTCGTCCCAACACTCCAGCTACCATTCCACGCATTTCCTTTCTCCTTCGCGATCGTTTAATTTTAACAAAAAATTTTATTAGTGTAATCCGATGGGGGAAAAATGCCCGGGTATCAGAAATGAAAGAAACTCTGCTTTTCGCATTTTAATTGTAGGTAATTGGATGTAGAACCTAAGAGTAGGCAATAGCTAGGATCCACAGATTCCACAAACTCGCTCAGTGGAGTTCCCGGTCATTACTGGAAGTGGGAGCGAACTCCGAGACTGAGGAGTTTGGTATGAATGTGGAAAATGGTATGTGAAAGAGTGTGGTAGCTAGAAATCCCGTCGTTGGGTCCACTAGGGCTGAATGGATGTGAGAGAGAATGTGCGTGTAAATGTGTGTGTGTGTGTCTGGCGGGAGCTGTGGATCGTAGAAGATCTGGAAGTCACTTTGATAACGACCAGCGATTGAGAGGGTAATTTTTTTTATTCGGTAGTTTTGCGAAATTGTTTTCTGTGGAAATTGCGTGAGGCAATTTTTATTTTTTCTTGGAGTTGCAAAAAAATTACACTAATAAAATTTTTGTTGAAATTAAACGCTCGCGAAGGAGAAAGTAAATGCGATGGAATGGTAGCTGGAGTGTTGGGACGAAAGGAAAAGAATGTAGATACAATCCGGAAGGGATTGTATCTCGATCCAACCATCCGTTGGATCGCCGCCCCTCACGAAAGCTAAGTACAGTGCCTGTGCAAATTTAAATTTTTAAATAATTTTTTTTCCCCCGGTCCCTACCTACTCCGGTGGATCGGCGTTCAGATTTGGGGGAGGGACTGACCAATAGCGTGTCACTCCTTACAATTATTTATTTATAATTGGGCCCTTCTGTCCTCTGGCCTCTCTGCCAGTTTGTACTTTTTGTACCATCGTTGTTTGTTGTGTGTTTGCTGTTTGTTGTCGGTTAGCGTTCTTTGTTGTTGGTTGGTGTTCTTGGTTGTTGTTGTATGTTTGTGTATTGTATATTCGTTTGTCTGTTCCCTCGGTGGAGGCGGTCTTATTACTTGGCCGTCCGCCTACACGCCTCTGCTTCTCCTCCGGTGCTCCATCGGTGGGGTGCTGGCTTAAAAAGGGTTCGTAATCCCTTCACTCATCGAACCTAACTTTTAAAGCTGGTGCGTCGTTGGGGTGTGCCCGATTATACTGGCCTGTACACCACTGTTGCTCCTTTGTTGCTCCCTCGTTGGGGTGTTGCTAGGTGGCTTGGTGCTAGCTCCAGCTAGCTGCATCCACATCAGTTGTGGGATGTGATGCCAGTATCCACACCCACATCGGTAGCAGTATGGGGTGTTCCTTAAACCTCATGTTGTTGGCTTTCGTTGGGGTGTTTGTTCCAGGGATCGTATTCCCCCACCCGTCATCATCGTGTTGGGGTGTCTGAATTGAAAGGACCGTCCGTCCCCACCCGTCGGCGACTTTCAGGCGTCCTGTCTGATGCTGCCCGTTGCGAGTCTCCCGTCTATTTATGGGCTCCGACAACGGTGTTCCTGGTGGACCTCCTGTCGCACCCTGGGGTTCCTCCCGTGAACCTATGTGGGTTGTTTTCCGAGGTCTGGGATTGGTGGGTCACTGGCTGATGGGACCATGGCTGCCCTCCACCTCCGCCAGAGCTCGGTGTTCCCACTCAAAGAAAAGAGGGACCGCAGGGAAAAGAGAGCCAGACTTGTTGCGGGAAAATTTACCGCAACAACCTAAATTTCTTTTGTACCACCTTGTAGCTCCTCTTGAGTTATGATTCTATCTATTGTTTCTGTCGTGATATTATTTATGGTTTGGAGTTTCATATTTATCCACTCATACACTTTAAATTTACTGCAATCAACTGAGTCAGAATTTACTATACTCATAGTTGATCATGTATCAATCAGTCCTCTATACTTCTTTCACTCAATAGTTAAGTCTATAAAGATTTTATTTCCAAGGCCTAGTTTAGAAAAAACTCTGGCTCGATATTATGTATATCTTCTTCATGAGTATTAACCTGACTATTCTGAGTTATCTGTCCTACCTCCATTGATTCTGGCTGTTGAGATGCGTTCCTAAACTGACCTGACTGGTTAAAGACGGGTTGCCCCTGTTGGTTGCGACTGTTGTCTCGATTTTGTGGTCGTTGTTGTTGGCTATTTTGTCGAAATTGTACTGATGTTTGTTGGTAATGGTGGTTTTGTTGAGATTTGCCAGACGTTTGTCGGTCATTGTTACTATGCCTAGCTTGTCCGGAATTTGTTTTGTGATAGTTCTGACTGTTACTACCGGAATGCCTATTGTTCTGATGATTGTTACTGGAGTGTGATGTACACCCCCTATCCTGCGTTACAAATTCACTTTCTAAATTATAATAGTCATAACCTACATACGAGTACGTATATAAAATTTCTTTAATTTTGTGCATATCAAATTCATTTCTTATTTTCCTCGACAAATTCCCTGAAACTATTTGTTTTATACGGTTCACTAATAGTACATAAAATGTTTGTTTGGTTTCTTGGGTATTGGACTCGTATTTCGTAAATGTATTAATATCTTTAGTAATATAAATAGATTTATAATAATAATTAAATTTAAATCTTAAATGGAACTTACTGCTAATTTTTCTCCAAATGTTCTTGTAATTATATGGAAATGGTGTTTAAGGTGATCCCTCGCTGCTGTCAATCCTTCTGGTGGGTTTTTTAACAGCAACTCCTTCGTTCTTCCCGCGATTTTAGCGTTGTAGATCGCTTGCCATAGTTCTTGTCTTAGTGGTTCTTCGACTGCGTTCATATGCGTTTCCACAATAGTTAATAATTGTGTCAACTTTTCTCTATCACCATTGAACTCCTGGATGTGTGCGATTTGCTTCATTCAGTGAACTGCTCTGCTTGGTCTTATTGTGGTATTTTGGATGGCTAATGCCTATAGCACAGCTGTTAGTCGGTTCGCTATTTGTTCATTCATCTCTCCTTCGGTTTCTTTTTTCCAAAACGTGAGGGTTTTATTTTTCTTAATTTTGATTTGGTCACTTCACTGGGTCCTACGTCAATTTTCACTTGACTTGGTACACTAGTAACTAGTTTTAGCTTTTAGTTTTATCTATGTCTTATGTTAATTTGCACTTGACTTGGTATACTGATTTATATTTTACTATAGCGATTATAGCTTCACTCGGTACACCGATTTAGAGTTTACTATAGTGATTATAGATTCACTTGGTTCACAGATTTAACTTTTAGCTTTACTCCTGGCTTAGATTCGTTCTTACTTGGATCTAAAAAATATATCTAGATCCTACTTAGAGGAAAAATTATTCCGCGATTTGACAAAAATTTCAAATATTTTAATAGAAAAAGGGTGCCGGGATATCCGCAACCAAAAAAACAGAAAAAATCAAAACTATGAAACGAGCCAAAAAAAAGAACCGTAGCCACACGTATGGTGGTTGGTAATCGAGTGAAGAAGAATGCGCAAAACCAAAAACAAGCCCAAAAGGGAATCGCAAGAAAACCGGAATTGCAATCAGCGCCTGGTTACAAGCTGCACACACCGGCTGCTCAGTACGGGGGGGTTCGAAAAAGGGGGAAACTGAACGTAAACAGTGGAAAAGTGGACTCCACCCAATTTTTATGCGAAATTGGGAAAACAAAATCAAAACAAAACAAATGAATTTTTCCCTGAAGGGGAATTTAAGTTATGCGATTTATTGATTATTTTTTCTATTTTTTTTCCTGCCTACCTCTGAGGTCGCTCCTGTCTGGTTGGCAGGGGGTTGGTGAAGGCAGTGGGTATTTCCCGCCGCTGTCACTTTCGTCGTCGCTTCGTCCGTCGGTTCCTCGCCTTTCTGGGATTCCTCTTTTTCTCGCTGGGGTTTTTTTTCCTTGTTCGTCTTTGGTGGTGTTTTTTTTTCTTGTTCGTTCGTTATATAGTTTTCCTTTGGTGTTTTTTCTTGTTGGTTTTTTGTGTATTTCGTTCGTTCGTTTTGTGGTTTTCCTTTAGTTATTTTTTGTTGGTTATTTCTGCTTGTTCGTTGGATAGTTTTTAATTTCGTTCTCTGTTCTACTTTTTTTTGTGTACTTTCCGCTATCACGGCTAGTTATTAATTACCCTAGCCGCGCATTTCGGTTGGTTGCCTCTCCCGCACACATACATTCATACGTGGTTCCACTAATTCAGCTGTGCTGTGACCGCAAATCTTTACTTTTCTTCAATTTTTTTTTGTCACGTAACCCTTAGTAACTCTTCTGTAAATTACGGTCCAAAATTGAAACATAATTATATCGGTTTTAACTAAAATATTCCTTTTTTGTCCATCCATGTATCTGCAAATCATTAATCACCCAACTTGAACTGACTGTACTGACAAAAAAAGTGACAAATAACTTTAAAAGATGGCGTATTTAGTCTGGATTCCAAAATGACACTTGCTAGACTAATAGTACGTTTACACTGACCCGAAATTCAACATTTCGGACAAACTCCAGCATTTCGAAATGTTGAATCTCAGTGAAATGCTTCATTTCGTCTCTGCATTTATTGTAGAAGGTTGTCAAATCGAACAAACCTTTTTAATTATTCCACACGTCATTCAGCGCGGACAAAACCAAATTTGAAAGAAGTCAGCTGCTCTAATATTTACAATCATTAACGACTATGTGCCTCAACCAAATGGACCAACAAAAATATAAGAAAAGGAGGAAGATGGAAGACTCTGACGAGGAGTTTATTGTTGAACTCTGGAAAGAAAATATTGTTGGGCTCCGGGGGAATAAACAAAAGGGCATATACATAAAGAGATGCCCCTCTTGTTTAAAAATAAAGGGGTGCAATTTTCACCGGAGGAAAATGAAACAAAAATTACGAATCTGTAGCTGACAGTAGCTGTCATATAAATGTTTTGCGTTCAATGTAAACGATGAAATTAAATTCCGAAATTTCGAAATGTTAAATTTCGGGTCGGTGTAAATGTACTATAACGCTTAATTGAGGACAAAAAAATATTATGTTAAAGAAAACCGATTCATAGTTAATTGTTTTTTTATAAGTTAAAATGAGTACCAAGTGTGAGCCAGATAGACAGTGACGCCGTGATTAAGACGGATAAACACGCCATTTCGGCTAGTGTGAATGAACCTTCCTTAAACAAGGTATCCAATTTGACAGGAAATACTAGAAGAAGCCTACTACTCGATTGGCACGATGTCATGTACCGACTCGGTCTTAAAGCGATGGATAACCCGTCGTTTCCCAGAGGCGGGTCTTATTTGGATCTACTGCTGTACGACGAACGTATACGACAGTTCGCAACGAAAAGATATTCTTACAACTACATTAAGACTCGATGGACACGCTGCTCCGCAACCTTGACAAGAGCACTCTCTTCGAACGCGCTCCACCCACCGTCCAATAGGAATTTGTCAAGCGAGGAGATCGACAAGTACCTAAAACGAATGGACGAGACAATTAAACAAACTATGGACGCTACAATACCGCGGTATCGACGTACGACCAACGTAGATCTGTTCCGCAATCCTACTATTGACGCACTACACCAACAGAAAAGTAGACTTCTGTCAAGACTCAACAACTTGTACTTGTACTGTTAACTGACAGATAAGACTCGGAGATTAGGATACTGAAGTCGTCAATTAAAAATCTGCAAACGTTAATAAAAGAGAATTTCTGTAAATTTGTATTGGAACAAAAAGGTTAGGTTATTTCGGAGAAAAAATCAAAACGACCTTCAGTGTCTTAAAATAGCCAGGACAACAGACAACGAACGGTTACTGACAATAGCAGGTATTGGTCCAAATGAAGCCGCTGACGATGATGATCGAGGACCCGCAGGAAAAGGTTGAGGCCATAGGGGCGACTTTCTAGGAAGTATACCATTGGACCTAATTATGACATGGACAATCGCGTCGTGGTGCACAACTTCTACATTCGAAATGAAGTAGAGAATTGGTGATCCGAGGGCTCTGGTTTCACCCGGTTTAGCGACAAAAATATGGCAAATAATTTCATTGCCAGAGAGGGTGACCTACCCCTCTGAATGACCCCCTGCATACTTGGGGGCAAATCGTCGTTACCAACTTATTATATGAAGAAACTCTTCCTCTGAATTAATAAAGTACTACCAACTAAATACAGTTACTCCTTCCTTTCTTTAGCTGCCTTGTCGTGGCAGGAAGGCTTAAGAGTTCGGAAAAAACCCAGATGAGATGTCGAAGTAAAACTGTTAAAAGTATGGAGGTGAACCTAGCGGTTAATACTCCAGATAGTACTAGCAATAGCGACAATCCACCCGTGGTCTTTTTGACTGCGGCCAGGGTACGAATTCTGGAGGCAGCTACCAATATACAAAGTGGGGCAAAAGTAATGTCATAATGTGAATTCCTCTGTCTTCCCTATGTTATGAATCACTCATAAACGTTCAAACTAGGGTAACTGATGCAACGAAAACATGCATTGACCATTTATTTCTTCGAGCGAAAAATCTGTCCAATGTCTGTTGTTTGTCCTGGAATGGGATGTAACGGACCATTTTGCTACTACTCGTAGTATATCGGTTTCAGATCTACTAACCTAAATCTAACCGACTCGAAAAATAAAAAATCGCTACCAGAAGTAAACTACGCTTAGTCTTCCTAAGGAAACTTGGAATGATATATATAGCTCAACCTGTATTTAAAATGCATTCGAACAATTTTTAAAAAAGCTTTCTAACCTTATAAATGTAAATAAAAGAAAAAAACTGGAACGGAAGTTCCAAAAGATCCAACGATGGATGACTGCTAATCTCTGCCAAAGAATTCTGGAAAAAATAACTTCTATGTTTTGAATAAAAACAACTTGCATCTACGCTCCGTAGAAAATACTTACAGAGATATATTATCAAAACAAATTGAAGCAAAATAGGTCTAATCCAAAACAACAATGGTATATTTTAAATGATTTGCTAGGTAAAAGCAGTAAAATAAATTCCATAAGATGTTTAAAATTTGAAGGAGAGTAAATCACTTCGGATATTGAAATGGGAAACAATTTCAACTTTTTTTTAAAAAATGCTACGAAAATACAAATCACACTTATTCAAACCCTACAAGTACAGCCTTTCATAATTCCCTCCTTGATGATGTAGTAATCTCGTCATTTTTCTTTGGAACGGTGTCGGTAACTGAAGTGTCCGAAATCTGGGACGGACGGTATTAGCAGTTAACTTTTAAAAAAAACTTAGTAGCCTAATTATTAAGCCGTTAATGTACCTTTTCAACCAAAGCTTCGAAAAGGGGATATTTCCAATGTGCCTAAAAGCATCCATTATAGTACCAATACATAAAAAAGGTGACAAAAGGGATTCTGCTTATTGTCAATTTTTTTGAAAATCATGGAAAAATTGATTGCAAAAAGAATGTAAAAGTATTTAGATAAATACAAGTTCTTAGATTCATCCCAATTTGGCTTTATGAAAGGTAAATCTACCGAAGATGCTCTTGTTTCATTCTTGGAGGATATTCATGAGGCGATAAAAACAACAAATGTGCTGGTCTCTTTTTAGATCTGACTAAGGCATTTGACTTATTTAATCATAAGTTATTACCCAAGATCCTTGAAAGACTTTGATTCATGTCATATCGTTTTTTTTTTTATAATTTGCGCGCCCTCAAGGGATTGAAGTACCCTTAAAATGTTTGCACACAGCGCGGGCGAAGGCAACTTTGAATGAACCTTTACTAAGTCCAAATGCTGGCGTCCCCAAGGATCAGTCGTTGGACCTTTGCTGTTCCTTATTTATATTCCTATTTTATATTATTAAAAACAACTTGCATCTACGCTCCGTAGAAAATACTTACAGAGATATATTATCAAAACAAATTGAAGCAAAATAGGTCTAATCCAAAACAACAATGGTATATTTTAAATGATTTGCTAGGTAAAAGCAGTAAAATAAATTCCATAAGATGTTTAAAATTTGAAGGAGAGTAAATCACTTCGGATATTGAAATGGGAAACAATTTCAACTTTTTTTTAAAAAATGCTACGAAAATACAAATCACACTTATTCAAACCCTACAAGTACAGCCTTTCATAATTCCCTCCTTGATGATGTAGTAATCTCGTCATTTTTCTTTGGAACGGTGTCGGTAACTGAAGTGTCCGAAATCTGGGATGGACGGTATTAGCAGTTAACTTTTAAAAAAAACTTAGTAGACTAATTATTAAGCCGTTAATGTACCTTTTCAACCAAAGCTTCGAAAAGGGGATATTTCCAATGTGCCTAAAAGCATCCATTATAGTACCAATTCATAAAAAAGGTGACAAAAGGGATTCTGCTTATTGTCAATTTTTTTGAAAATCATGGAAAAATTGATTGCAAAAAGAATGTAAAAGTATTTAGATAAATACAAGTTCTTAGATTCATCCCAATTTGGCTTTATGAAAGGTAAATCTACCGAAGATGCTCTTGTTTCATTCTTGGAGGATATTCATGAGGCGATAAAAACAACAAATGTGCTGGTCTCTTTTTAGATCTGACTAAGGCATTTGACTTATTTAATCATAAGTTATTACCCAAGATCCTTGAAAGACTTTGATTCATGTCATATCGTTTTTTTTTTTATAATTTGCGCGCCCTCAAGGGATTGAAGTACCCTTAAAATGTTTGCACACAGCGCGGGCGAAGGCAACTTTGAATGAACCTTTACTAAGTCCAAATGCTGGCGTCCCCAAGGATTAGTCGTTGGACCTTTGCTGTTCCTTATTTATAAAAATTAAATTTTTAAATTGTCTTTAAAAGGTAAAATTTGTGTTTTTGCTGATGATCTGGCGATTTCATATAAAGCTTCTTGTGTTGACACTATACGACGTCAAATGAATATAATTGGTTTATTGGTTTATTTTTCATCAAATGGTGCTAAGTACCAAATCGAAAGTCTTGCCTTTCTCCCTCGCAAATAAATACTGCATTGATGAAGTAGGTCCCCATGTCTTAAATTGTACATATTCTAACTGCAGTGATTCTTGCATAAAATTTGAATCTGTTTTCGAATTTAGATATCTTGGTATAACCTTAGACAGCAAGTTAAACTGGAAAGCACATACTACGAGTATATAACAAACATTAGAAAATGTATATATATGTAGGGATCCTGGCGAGGCAGAAAATAATTAAAAAGAATTATTCCTTTCGAACACAATATAGTTTTTATTTCAGTTAAAGTTTACGAATAAAATGGTGATATGTAGGGAAATTAATTTAATGTTAAAAGCTCGCGCCCGTCCTTGATGTCGTCTTTACGTCGTTCCTCTTCTTCTTCTTCTCTTGTTCCGTCTTCTTCTTCGTCGCCGATGTCCTCATTGTCGTCGTCTTCAATCTGGCATGTTCCACTTCCAGTTGGTGATGGTGTGGCGTTGCCAATAGTTACCATCCTACACTCTGCCATCCTGCGCTATGAGCCGACCTCGGCTCATCTCTCCAGTCAACGCATCGGTTCTTCGTCCAATTTGTTTGCGTTTTTAATGTTCGTCTTAGCTGATTATTGTCACATCTGATGTTCTATCTTATCTGGTATCTTGTTTATTTTGGTAAAGCAGGTTTGTATGTTTTCGGTGCCTGCAACGTCTTCCCTGTTTGTGACTGATTGATCACAGCGCGCAACTTATTCAGCATCTTTCCCATCGTCTTCATCTTCTTCTTCCGAGGATGATGAGCGCCATGGCTTCATGTAGGCTGCACTTTTAGGTGTAGTACGTGGTCCTTCCTGGTTTCCTTCCTTCCTTACGTCATACCGGTCATGAGGTGACACTTTTGTGATCTTGTAAGATCCCAGGAACTTAGAATAAAGCTTTATATTGGCGCCAAATTGAGTTCGTTTTATAGCCACCAAATCCCCTACGTCATACTTCGTCGGTGGTTTTCGTCGCTTGTCGTATGTAGATCTGTTCTCGTCCTGCACTTTCTTGATGCTTTTTCTCGCATCCTCTCTCGCGTCTTCTCGCTCTAATGTGAAAGCACTGAGCAACTCCTCCTTAACTACTTCCGCTAGCTCCACATCGTTGTTCGTCCGCATCCTTGTACCCACTAGGAGCTGAAATGGAGTATTGTTGATGATTCGGTGCCTCCACACTGCTGGAGCTTTGACGTGTGCCGATACCACTTCGTGGGATCATCAATACTTAGTTTTCCGAGCACTGATATTATCACCCGATTCACTCTCTCCACCTGTCCGGTGCCTCTCGGTACGCCTGTTGTTATGACCAGAAGCTGTATTGTCTCCATTTCACAATACTCCTTAAAAGTATTGGACGTGAACGCTGCGTCTTTGTCTGAAATTGTTCGTTCAGAGTTCCCAAAAATTGTTTTCTGAATCTCTAGCTTTTGAATAACTTCTGCCGTTGTTGTCGTCTTTACGGGGTAAATCCAGGTAAACTTGGAAAAAGCATCTATCACATAAAGGATGTAGGCGTATCCTTTTCCAGTCGGAGAGAGTGGACCTAAGTGGTCGATGTGATAGGTCCTGAATGGCGCATCTTCCTTGTCTATCGGATAGGGGAATCCTTCCTGACGTCCGGCTTTTCGCTCCGAAAGTATGCAACTAATGCAGTTCTTCTTGCAATTTTCTAGCTTGTCCCGCAGCTTCGGTATAAAGTAGTCCCTGCTTATGACCTTCTTCTTAACACCAAAGTGACCATCGTTGTGTACCTGTTTTATGATTTCATCCTGCATTCGCCTGGGTACACAGAGCAACCTTCTTCCTTCTTTGTCGGCCTTGTAAAGAATGTTGTTTTCTATTATGAAATCGTAGTCGCACTCTCCTGTCGCTAGTAGCTTACTACCTTCTTAATCGGCTTAAATGTTTCATCCTTCCCTTAGGCGTCTTCTATTCTCACCAAGAACTCTGTCGAAATATGGAAACAGCATGGATTTCGACTTAAAGCGTCCGCGTGTTTAAATTCTGTTCCGGCTCGATGCCCCAGCTGATAGTCGTACTCCTGTAAGACGAGAGCCCATCCTGCAATTCTTGCCGGTAATTCCATCTGTTCCATCGTCCCACTTGAATCAGTCACGATTTTGAATCAAATTCCGAGTAGGTAGTGATGCAGTTTCTTAATTGCGGAAACTATAGCCAACACTTCTAGCTCAAAGCTGCTGTAATTATGTTTCGCCGGTGAAGTCTTGCTGCTGTAGTAGGATGGAACTCAGCATCATGCTTTTGGAGCAGCACCGCCCCGTAATCCCACTTGGATGCATCAATATGCAGTTCCGTTTCCAAATCTCGCCGATAGAGTCGCAAAACCGGTTTCGTCGCAAAGATATCCTTCAGTTCTTGGAAAGCTGCTTTCTGATTCGCACGCGACCTTCTTTAGTAGGTCCGTCAATGGCCTTGTCACGAGCGAATATCCCGGCACAAACTTCCTGAAGTATTCACTACATCCTAGGAAACACTGCACCTTCTGCTTTATTTTTGGTTCAGGAAACTTCCTCACTGCCTTCGTCTTCCCCTCTGCTGGAGCTACACATCCGCCCTCGATTGAGGAAATCAATGGTGCTGTCTCTAGCGGCCAAAGTTAACATCAGTCGCTGAGTACCACAAAAACATTACTCTATTTTGCCTCATCAATTTCCATACGCACTCATAAGGCATAACACATTTCCGCTCTAATCCAACCAATCCCATGTCAGTAACTCTCTATGTATGAGTAAGATAGATACTTTGCAATGTGAATAACTCATCAACCTAACCCAACGCAGTGCTACACTGTCAGTTGCTCTGGAAGGTGTAGGATCCTTCTGCACGTAAATCTAAATGATAATGAAAATCAAGCAAAAGGAATGTGCCTAAAAAAAATACACACACATATAGCACATTCCTTTTTGCTTATTTTACACAAACATACTACACTCATATCTTTTGTTTTTACGATAGATTTTTCTACGTAAACAGCCCTGTAAGGTTCCAAAGATGCTTTTATGTTGCTTTGCACATTATTTGATCGTCCTTCATCAGGATTAATTCTAGAAACTTGTTTAAAAAAATCAATCATATCTACTGCAGCCATGTCAGGCTCATCAGAGTCTAAGATTTAATTTATGTCTTCTCGATTTAGCTCTGTGAAATTTTCTCCAGCAATTTGCCCTCCAAGTTGAATTAATCCTTCCAAATCAACATCTCTGTAATTTTTTTCCAAAAGCTTCAAATGGTGTCAATGCCATTTTCTTCATCAGATGCTCTGATAATCTCCGAAAATATGTGCTTAAGGTAATTTAACTTAAGAATGGGAATTACCTCTGGATCTATCGGTTTAATTAAGCGATTGTTTTCGAAGGCAAGAAAACAAATTTTATGTTTGGTTGCAAATCTGCTAAATAAGCTGGACGTGATTGTACGTTGTCCAGAACAAGTAAGGCTTACCCTCAGCATTTGCGCATAATATAATCATCCTTCGTTCCTTTGTTTTGCTTAGCTGTTTCTCCTTTAAATTCAGGTTGTGAAGATTACGCCTTCTTTTGAATTTGTCAAACCAGCCTCTACTTGTCGAAAACTGTTCTTCTGTATACCAACATCCTTCTTCCCTTTTTAACCGCGATTACAATTGCAATGCCTTCTCCCGAATAACAGCTGTATTCAAAGGCATCCAGTTAAATGTCTGCCATTGTATCCACGCAGCTAAGATAGTTTTGTACTTATGTGCATATCTGTTGACAGGAAAATTATAGCGCGCCATCCTTTGCATAATCCTTTGAAAAACAAAACCGATATTTCCCACAAAGCGAAGTCGCGCAAATCAAATGTGAGTAGGCATATGAAAATCTCGCAAAGGTGAAACCGCCCAAAACGAAGTATGAGTGCATTTCCCTTTAACCTATGCCTGTGGTGTGGGGTTTCGGGGGAGTGTGTGTATTTATTTCATTGCGAATAACTCATCGGCGTGAGCCATTGGCAGTGCAGTGCTATTTTCCGTCATAAGTACATGATCTTTTAAGAATTTGTTTGTGATTTTCAATCTGTGCTTTTCGTCAATTACTCATAAACTTATATAAAATTGTCAGTGAAATTGGCTACCCAAGTTTTTAATGGTAATGTTGCTGCTGAAGTCTTCATTGTGTCAGCAAATTATTTTAAACTTAAGCCGATAAAAAGCAACTATTTTAAGCAAAATGAATGATATTTTCGACAACTTAAACAGTTACAGTTTAAATGCAAGCAACCCTTATCGACACCATATTTCACTACATAGCGAGACTCTGCAGTTCATTAAAACTGCAAGGCAGTGGATATCCTAATTGGAATCTACCGGTAGGAAGAAGAAGCCATATTGCTTTGGCGGGTTACTACAAACTTTACTTGTTATAGAACTAAAATGGAAAAAACTTAAAAATAACCAGCAATTCCTACTAATTGCACATCTTATTGTAATATCTACTGATGTTGCAGAAAATTTATTTTCATTGGCTCGATCAAATAGGGGATCATACTGTAAAATGTTTGTGTGGGTACAAATGATAGAACTTATTCTTTTCAATACAAATCCCTTTATTCAGTACAGTTACAATTCACTATTTAATTCTTTCTCTCAGTACAATTCAATTTCTCAACCACATATACTTTTCTTATCTTTTACTTAAACCACTTAATCACTTCTTCTAATAAACACTTCAAATTCAACTTTGGAACTGATCTGCATAGCTTTGGGATGCTGGTATTTATACTCGAATGACATACTTCGAGAACAATCCTCGCCATCCAGCGTCCCATACAATTTCCAATTTGCTAGAAAATTCGATTCTACTCTCCGGTCGAGACTTTGCTAATCCAGTATCGAAACCTTCTAGTCTTCGAGTTTCGACATTTTCTGCTAGATGTCGCTGCTCACATTTGAGTGGTTACACATTGCTCCCTCCCTACAGTTGTTCGTCCCGAACAACTTCGTCATTCAGCATCCCGTTGAAATGACACATTCTATCCAAATGGACCACTTTAAATTTTCCTCGATCCCCACGCTGGATCCGGTAGACAACGTCATTAATGCGGGTTATCACCTTGTATGGACCTTCCCAGTCCTGTTGCAATTTTGGTGATTTGCCTTTCTTACGCTGAGGATTATACAGCCAAACCAGATCTCCTTCGTTGAAACCGGAAGATTTCGCCTTGATATCGTACCTAGTTTTCATGCGGCTGCTTGCTAGCTTCATCTTTTCTCTGGTGTCTTCATGCAATTTACGAATCCTGCTGCGTAAGTCATTCACGTACTCGTTCACCTCTTTGGGCTCCGTCGGTGGGGATCCGAATTTTGCTTCACTTGGCAACCGAATTGTTTGACCAAATAAGATCTCGGATGGTGTGTGCCCTGTTGAGCTATGGACCGCGTTTCGGTAGGCCATTAAGAAGAGGGGTATGTGTCGATCCCAATCCCGCTGGCAGTTGCTGACAACCTTAGATAGATGCTCATTCAAGGTCCGATTGAATCGCTCGACCATTCCATCAGATTGAGGGTGTAGTGGCGTTGTCCTTGTCTTTCTTATTCCCAAATATTGGCATATTTCCTGGAAGACTTTTGATTCAAAGTTTCGCCCTTGATCAGAGTGCAGCTCCATTGGGACCCCAAATCTGCTCACCCAGTTGTTGACTATCTGTTCGGCTACGGTCTTAGCCTCTTGATTTGGGATGGCAAACACTTCCGGCCACTTACTGAAGTAATCCATGACTACGAGAGTATATCGGTTTCCATTAAAGGTTTCGGGAAACGGCCCAGCGATGTCGATGGCTATTCGTTCGAAAGGTGCTCCGACATTGTATTGTTGCATTTGTCCATGTGGCTTTACTTTTGGGCCCTTGGTAGCCGCACATCTTATGCACTTTTTGCACCAATTCTCGACATCTTGTTTAGCGCTTAGCCAATAGAAACGTTCCCTTACCTTTTCCAACGTCTTATTTATTCCCAAATGGCCTTCTGAGATTCCGTCATGTATTTCATGGAGCACTTGGTTGACTCTGGACCGTGGCACAATTAGCTGCATACGAGATGTTGTCCCATCTGCACTTTCCCATTTTCTCTTCAGCAATCCATCTTGCACAAAAAGCGAGTCCCACTGTGCCCAGTATGCCTTCAGAGTTTGGCTCCGATCTGATATCTGCTGCCAGCTTGGTCTTTCCTCGTGCTCTTTCCAGGCCAATATTGGTTCGATGTCATTGTCTGCCTGTTGGGAGGAACGGATTTCGTCTATACTCCAACCCTCTATTGGCTCAGTCCTGATCATTTGGATAGCTGCCTGTTCTTTTGCTTCTTTACGATTGCAGTGTTCGCATTTTACTCCGCATGGTCGACGAGAGAGAGCATCAGCATTTGAGTGGAGTGTTCCCTTGCGGTGTTGCACTTCAAAGTCGTAACCCTGCAACTGCTCGATCCATCTTGCAACTTGGCCTTCAGGGTTCTTAAATTGGAGTAGCCATTTCAGAGCTGCGTGGTCTGTCCGGAGAATGAACTTTTGTCCGTAGAGGTACTTATGGAAATGCTTCGTAGCCAGAATTAAAGCCAGAAGCTCGCGGCGGGTTACACAGTAGTTCCGTTCAGGTCTGGAGAGTACTTTGCTGTAATATGCGACCACTTTCTCTTGACCATCATGAACTTGGGAGATCACAGCTCCGACCCCAACATTGCTAGCGTCTGCGTCCACGATGAACATTTTTCCGGGCGTCGGGTAACCCAAGATGGGGGCATTGCACAGCTGTCGCTTCAGTTCTTGAAATGCTTTTTCGCATTCTCCAGACCACCTGAACTGTCGGCCTTTTTCCGTAAGTTGATGCAGGCTCTTTGCAATGCCAGCAAAATCCTTTACGAACCTTCTGTAATACGTGGCGAGGCCCAAGAAGCTTCTCAGTTGGTGTTTATCTTTTGGAGAAGGCCAACTTTTCACGGCTTCGATTTTGTCAGGAACCGTTCTTACTCCTTCCTCTGATATAATGTGAGACTGGGATAATTACCCTGGAGTCAACTTCTGCTACAGACTTCTGCCCCGCGAAGTAAACATTTCCCAACTGATGGCTTCTGGAAATTTGACCGGTTTCTTGGTAGCCGTTTCTGCCGGTTTTTCTTTCTATTTGCCTGTAACCCCAGTGCAGACAGCCTTCTCGTCGTACCGGTTCTTTACAATGCCCTTGCAAATGTCCTACTTTATCGCAGTTCCAGCAGCGCATTCTTCGGCTCTACCGCGGGATATTTCGTTGCATAGTAGTTGGTCTTGAGCAGGAGCATTCACCAGATACTATTTCCCTTACGAAATGCATTCCTTTGGAAGCCTGATTGGATGCTTCCATCGCCAGAGCGAAGGTAAGTGCTTCAGCAAGGGTTCTTTTCCCGGCCATCCTTACTGCTGATTGTAGCTTCAAATCTGCAATTCCCCTGATGAATGCGTCCTTTGCCATTTCGTCGATTATTTCTTGGCCTGCGGTGGGATATGACAAATGTGCCAGTCTACTCACGTCTGCTTGGAGCTGTTGCAGTGTTTCTCCTCGTTGCTGCATACGGCCTTGCAATTGAACCTTGTAAACTTCCCGCATGTGGCTATCCCCAAACCGTTTCTCGATAGCCTGCACTAAAACCATATAGTCTCTATTCTTTTCGATATCGATTGTTTGTAACAATTCTGCCGCAGGACCACGTAAGGCCATCGCTAGGGCAAAGAACTTCTCCTTATTGTCCCAGTCGTTTGCACAGGCAGCCATTTCAAACTGCTTCTTATAAGTAGACCATGAGGTCTGGCCATCGAATGAGGGAGGCTTCAAATCTTTTCTCCTTGGACCGCTTAAAGAACATTCTCGCAGTTTCTGTTTTCGCACTGTGTGGAGCTCTTTTGCCAGTTGCTGAACTTTGCTGTCCATTTCCTCGAATTTTTCGCCAACATTCTTCTCTATTCTATCAAATTTGTCATCAACGTTATTCTCTATTCTTTCAAATTTGTCATCGATTTCTTCGAATTTTTGCTGGAGAATGTTCTTTTGTTCTTCCAGATTATTCTTTTGTTCATCCATTTTCTGTTGAAGACCGTGCAGATTGTTGGTTTGTTCGTCCAATTTTTGTTCCAGACTGTTCTGGAGAATGTTCTTCTGTTCTTCCATATTTAATAAGAGGAGTTGCATCATTGCAGCCATGTCATTGCCGGTACTTGTCTGTTCATCCTCGTCAACATCAAAGGAATATGCATCAGGATCATGTCCCTCGTTGTTCAAAGCCTCCTGAAGTCGGAGCACCAGGTCACTTTTTCCTCCACTGGCGCTGAGGCTTCTCTTGTTCAACTCGGATTTGAGTTGGACGAGGGTCAACTGCAATAGTTTTCGACCCATTCTAGCCTTTTCAAATAGTCAGAAAACACTTATTTTTTTTTTTTTTCACACAATAAGTCCTATCCCACTTCTGACACCAATGTAAAATGTTTGTGTGGGTACAAATGATAGAACTTATTCTTTTCAATACAAATCCCTTTATTCAGTACAGTTACAATTCACTATTTAATTCTTTCTCTCAGTACAATTCAATTTCTCAACCACATATACTTTTCTTATCTTTTACTTAAACCACTTAATCACTTCTTCTAATTAACACTTCAAATTCAACTTTGGAACTGATCTGCATACCTTTGGGATGCTGGTATTTATACTCGAATGACATACTTCGAGAACAATCCTCGCCATCCAGCGTCCCATACAATTTCCAATTTGCTAGAAAATTCGATTCTACTCTCCGGTCGAGACTTTGCTAATCCAGTATCGAAACCTTCTAGTCTTCGAGTTTCGACATTTTCTGCTAGATGTCGCTGCTCACATTTGAGTGGTTATCACAATACGAACGGAACCCTTCAGCTTACAGATTTATTCGTAATTTGAAGCTACGAGTAATTATTTTCAAAAATTTTAAATCGCCAGAAAATTCAAGTTACGAAGATTCTGGGGCTGAGTCGTTATTGCACGAAGCTGATTGCGCAGATCTTAAGTGTGATGACGATGATTCCACACTGAAGTTCCAATAGAAGAGCATTTCATGGGAATAGATATTCTGAGCAGTATCAAATATCATACCAATAGTTGCGATGAGTTTGATGGTGATGCCAATGGACAGAAATAGTTGTATCCAAAGGATGTTGACAGAAGCTGCAAGAAGCGGCGCTTACATTTTATGCCGCTTTTGCAGCTTTTAAGTTGCATAAGAAACTTAATTGTGAAAACTGCACTCTGTTCATTATAGACGAAACAGAAAAATTTCGAGAACAAGCTTTGTTAATAAAAACGAGCTTGACTCATCATCCAAATTTGGAAAGTTAACTCTACCCTCTCTAGCATTTAAAGCTTATCTCAAAAGTATGCAATATGACACGAAGAACACTTTAAATCTTTGCTCAAATCCGCACTGAAAATGACAATTTCCGAAAGCATGAAATGTGACAATGATGAGCACAGACACTCCATTTATAAATTCATTTTAATTGGTCTAGTCAAATTTTCGGTTGGAAAAACCAATAAGGATCTCTGTGGAGTTAAAAGTGTGAGCAACTGAGAACTTCACTTTATTATTCATACCTATTCCTTAATCCTTTCTTTATTTTGTTAATTTTTATTTATTTTCAGTTTTTCACTCTTGTTTGTTAATTTTTTGTAGTTATTCTTTTTTTTTATTAATGGATAGTTACTATTTATTTTATGAATATTTTTATTTCTTTAGTACTTACTAAAGAGTAAGGACTATGCCTACAGGGGACACCTTAAAACAAACGCGTTTTATATTCTGCCTCATTGGGTGACGTGGAAAAGAATATCTGAATTATAGTTGTAGGAATCGGTTGTAGATATTGTAGATACACATTTTGTATATAGGTATATACGATCTTCGGCGATCGTCCCCCTCTCCAATGCAAAGTTTTTCTTTCATATATATTAACCAGGGCTTTAACGGTAAAAGTTAAGCCGGAGGTTGAGAATTTTGTTCTCGGTTTTAACTGAACTGTTGCGACCGATGTTGCACCATTTGTTTCCGCTGTGGTTAGTATAGCCTCAACAGGTACACATTTTCACACTATCTCCCGCTTTTTCACCTTTACACTGAATGTCTTTGGATTTAGAATCCTCACAGGGACCATATTGTTCTTTGGTTTCACTAAGGTTTATCCCACCATGAAGTCTCTCCTATTTTCTGGCTCCATCATATAGAATCGGTGGCTACCAGGACCACCTTCCACTTTTGCCCACAGAATTCACCCGGAATCACGAAACCTATCGAGAGAAAAAAAAAAGGAAAAACTTCCCCGAGACAAAAAAAAAACCAACGAAAAGAAGAAAAAAAGTTAAAGAAGAAAAAAAAGAAGAAGAAAAAAACAGATTTCCTCAACCTTATAAGGCCCCGTTGGGGCTGAACGACTTATTTTCAATTTACGTAGCGGTACACTCGTAGGGGAGTGATCCGCTATTTTTACAATCCCGAAAAGGAAAAAAACGTTACTTAACGGGTATTCTCAAGCTTAATTTTTTTTTTGCACCGAACAAAAAAACTGACCCTCACTATATGCTGGTCGTCACAGAAGTGATTTCCAGATCTTTTACGATCCACAACTCCCGCCAGATACACACACATTCACACACACATTCTCACACACATCCATTCGGCACTAGTGGACCCAACGACGGGATTTCTCGCTACAGCACAAGCAAGCTTTGCTAGGCCATATATACCATTTTCCACATTCATACTAAACTCCTCAGTCTCGGAGTTCGCTCCTACTTCCAGTAATGACTGGGAACTCCACTGAGCGAATTTATGGAAGCTGTGGATCCTAACTATGCCTAGCAATTCTCCTACTCTTAGGTTCTACAACAGAAGTTGCGAAATGCAGAGTTCCTTTCCTTTCTGCTACCCGGGTATTTTTCCCCCATCGGATTACACTAATAACAATTTTGCAAAAATCAAAACGACCGCGGAGGAGAAAGGAAGTGCGATGGGAAGGTAGCTGGAGTGTTGGGACGAAAGGAAAAAAGTGTAGATACTATCCAGATGGGATTGTATCTCGATCCAACCATCCATTGGATCGCCGCCCCTCGCGAAAGCTAAGTACAGTGCCTGTGTAAATTTTTATATATTCTATCCGCGAGTCCCTTACTACTCCGATGGATCGGCGTTCAGATTTCGGGGGGTGGGGACTGACCAATAGCGTGTCACTACTTACAATTATTTATTAATTTTTTGTAGTTGGGCCCTTCTGCCCTCTGGCCTGTCTGCCAGTTTGTACTTTTTTGTACCATCGTTGTTTGTTGGTTGTTGTTGTTTGGTGATGGTTCTTGTTGGTTGTTCTGGTTTGTTGCATGTTTGTATGTTGTATGCATTTTTGTCTGTTCCCTTGGTGGAGGCTGTCTTAATACTTGGCCGTCCGCCTACACGCCTCTGCTTCTCCTCCGGTGCTCCAATGGTGGGGTGCTGGCTTAAAAAGGGGTCGACATCCCTTCACCCATCTAACCTAACTTTTATAGCTGGTACGTCGTTGCGGTGCGCCCGATTATACTGGAATTCTACCTGCCCACCACTGTTGCTCCTTTGAGGCTCCCTCGCTGGGGTGTTGCTATAAAAGAGATCGTCGTCTACCCATCGATCACTTAGCTCGGTGCTAGCTCTGGCTAGCTGCATCAACATCAGTTGTGGGATGTGATGCCGGTGTCCGCACCCACACCGGTATTAGGATGGGGTGTTATTTAAGCATCCTGTTGTTGGCTTTCGTTGGGGTGTATGTTCCAGGGATCGTATTCCCCCACCCGTCATCATCATGTTGGGGTGTCGGGATTGAAAGGACCGTCCGTCCCCACCCGTCGGCGACTTTCAGGCGTCCTGTCTGATGCTGCCCGTTGCGAGTCTCCCGTCTATTTATGGGCTCTGACAACGGTGTTCCTGGTGGACCTCCTGTCGTACCCTGGGGTTCCTCCCGTGAACCTATGTGGGTTGTTTTCCGAGGTCTGGGATTGGTGGGTCACTGGCTGATGGGACCATGGCTGCCCTCCACCTCCGCCAGAGCTCGGTGTTCCCACTCAAAGAAAAGAGGGACCGCAGGGAAAAGAGAGCCAGACTTGTTGCGGGAAATTTTACCGCAACAACCTAAATTTCTTTTGTACCACCTTGTAGCTCCTCTTGAGTTATGATTCTATCTATTGTTTCTGTCGTGATATTATTTATGGTTTGGAGTTTCATATTTATCCACTCATACACTTTAAATTTACTGCAATCAACTGAGTCAGAATTTACTATACTCATAGTTGATCATGTATCAATCAGTCCTCTATACTTCTTTCACTCAATAGTTAAGTCTATAAAGATTTTATTTCCAAGGCCTAGTTTAGAAAAAACTCTGGCTCGATATTATGTATATCTTCTTCATGAGTATTAACCTGACTATTCTGAGTTATCTGTCCTACCTCCATTGATTCTGGCTGTTGAGATGCGTTCCTAAACTGACCTGACTGGTTAAAGACGGGTTGCCCCTGTTGGTTGCGACTGTTGTCTCGATTTTGTGGTCGTTGTTGTTGGCTATTTTGTCGAAATTGTACTGATGTTTGTTGGTAATGGTGGTTTTGTTGAGATTTGCCAGACGTTTGTCGGTCATTGTTACTATGCCTAGCTTGTCCGGAATTTGTTTTGTGATAGTTCTGACTGTTACTACCGGAATGCCTATTGTAATGATGATTGTTACTGGAGTGTGATGTACACCCCCTATCCTGCGTTACAAATTCACTTTCTAAATTATAATAGTCATAACCTACATACGAGTACGTATATAAAATTTCTTTAATTTTGTGCATATCAAATTCATTTCTTATTTTCCTCGACAAATGCCCTGAAACTATTTGTTTTATACGGTTCACTAATAGTACATAAAATGTTTGTTTGGTTTCTTGGGTATTGGACTCGTATTTCGTAAATGTATTAATATCTTTAGTAATATAAATAGATTTATAATAATAATTAAATTTAAATCTTAAATGGAACTTACTGCTAATTTTTCTCCAAATGTTCTTGTAATTATATGGAAATGGTGTTTAAGGTGATCCCTCGCTGCTGTCAATCCTTCTGGTGGGTTTTTTAACAGCAACTCCTTCGTTCTTCCTGCGATTTTAGCGTTGTAGATCGCTTGCCATAGTTCTTGTCTTAGTGGTTCTTCGACTGCGTTCATATGCGTTTCCACAATAGTTAATAATTGTGTCAACTTTTCTCTATCACCATTGAACTCCTGGATGTGTGCGATTTGCTTCATTCAGTGAACTGCTCTGCTTGGTCTTATTGTGGTATTTTGGATGGCTAATGCCTATAGCACAGCTGTTAGTCGGTTCGCTATTTGTTCATTCATCTCTCCTTCGGTTTCTTTTTTCCAAAACGTGAGGGTTTTATTTTTCTTAATTTTGATTTGGTCACTTCACTGGGTCCTACGTCAATTTTCACTTGACTTGGTACACTAGTAACTAGTTTTAGCTTTTAGTTTTATCTATGTCTTATGTTAATTTGCACTTGACTTGGTATACTGATTTATATTTTACTATAGCGATTATAGCTTCACTCGGTACACCGATTTAGAGTTTACTATAGTGATTATAGATTCACTTGGTTCACAGATTTAACTTTTAGCTTTACTCCTGGCTTAGATTCGTTCTTACTTGGATCTAAAAAATATATCTAGATCCTACTTAGAGGAAAAATTATTCCGCGATTTGACAAAAATTTCAAATATTTTAATAGAAAAAGGGTGCCGGGATATCCGCAACCAAAAAAACAGAAAAAATCAAAACTATGAAACGAGCCAAAAAAAAGAACCGCAGCCACACGTATGGTGGTTGGTAATCGAGTGAAGAAGAATGCGCAAAACCAAAAACAAGCCCAAAAGGGAATCGCAAGAAAACCGGAATTGCAATCAGCGCCTGGTTTCAAGCTGCGCACACCGGCTGCTCAGTACGGGGGGGTTCGAAAAAGGGGGAAACTGAACGTAAACAGTGGAAAAGTGGACTCCACCCAATTTTTATGCGAAATTGGGAAAACAAAATCAAAACAAAACAAATGAATTTTTCTCTGAAGGGGAATTTAAGTTATGCGATTTATTGATTATTTTTTCTATTAAGCGGGGGGATGGCAAAGACCGTGTGAGTACACAACAAGGGGGAACAAAGTATGGGTTTCGTGTAGCACCAGAGGGGTTGTTCACCTTACTCTCGAAAGGAAAACTCAATTCAGCGGCCAACAGGAGGCTCACGATTCTGTCCGATCACAAGAACGGTGCACTATGGTGCCAACGGGGTCGCGAAACAATTTTCACAGTAACCACTAAAGGGGGTTTGCACAGGGTTTTCCCAATGATATATTATGTTACGTGATCACCGAATCACAATTATTCCCACTTAGGGGAAGAAGATTATACCACGACGTATTTATTAACAATAAAAAGGCAAAGGGAGTATTTAACTTTTTTTTCCTGCCTACCTCTGAGGTCGCTCCTGTCTGGTTGGCAGGGGGTTGGTGAAGGCAGTGGGTATTTCCCGCCGCTGTCACTTTCGTCGTCGCTTCGTCCGTCGGTTCCTCGTCTTTCTGGGATTCCTCTTTTTCTCGCTGGGGTTTTTTTTCCTTGTTCGTCTTTGGTGGTGTTTTTTTTTCTTGTTCGTTCGTTATATAGTTTTCCTTTGGTGTTTTTTCTTGTTGGTTTTTTGTGTATTTCGTTCGTTCGTTTTGTGGTTTTCCTTTAGTTATTTTTTGTTGGTTATTTCTGCTTGTTCGTTGGATAGTTTTTAATTTCGTTCTCTGTTCTACTTTTTTTTGTGTACTTTCCGCTATCACGGCTAGTTATTAATTACCCTAGCCGCGCATTTCGGTTGGTTGCCTCTCCCGCACACATACATTCATACGTGGTTCCACTAATTCAGCTGTGCTGTGACCGCAAATCTTTACTTTTCTTCAATTTTTTTTTGTCACGTAACCCTTAGTAACTCTTCTGTAAATTACGGTCCAAAATTGAAACATAATTATATCGGTTTTAACTAAAATATTCCTTTTTTGTCCATCCATGTATCTGCAAATCATTAATCACCCAACTTGAACTGACTGTACTGACAAAAAAAGTGACAAATAACTTTAAAAGATGGCGTATTTAGTCTGGATTCCAAAATGACACTTGCTAGACTAATAGTACGTTTACACTGACCCGAAATTCAACATTTCGGACAAACTCCAGCATTTCGAAATGTTGAATCTCAGTGAAATGCTTCATTTCGTCTCTGCATTTATTGTAGAAGGTTGTCAAATCGAACAAACCTTTTTAATTATTCCACACGTCATTCAGCGCGGACAAAACCAAATTTGAAAGAAGTCAGCTGCTCTAATATTTACAATCATTAACGACTATGTGCCTCAACCAAATGGACCAACAAAAATATAAGAAAAGGAGGAAGATGGAAGACTCTGACGAGGAGTTTATTGTTGAACTCTGGAAAGAAAATATTGTTGGGCTCCGGGGGAATAAACAAAAGGGCATATACATAAAGAGATGCCCCTCTTGTTTAAAAATAAAGGGGTGCAATTTTCACCGGAGGAAAATGAAACAAAAATTACGAATCTGTAGCTGACAGTAGCTGTCATATAAATGTTTTGCGTTCAATGTAAACGATGAAATTAAATTCCGAAATTTCGAAATGTTAAATTTCGGGTCGGTGTAAATGTACTATAACGCTTAATTGAGGACAAAAAAATATTATGTTAAAGAAAACCGATTCATAGTTAATTGTTTTTTTATAAGTTAAAATGAGTACCAAGTGTGAGCCAGATAGACAGTGACGCCGTGATTAAGACGGATAAACACGCCATTTCGGCTAGTGTGAATGAACCTTCCTTAAACAAGGTATCCAATTTGACAGGAAATACTAGAAGAAGCCTACTACTCGATTGGCACGATGTCATGTACCGACTCGGTCTTAAAGCGATGGATAACCCGTCGTTTCCCAGAGGCGGGTCTTATTTGGATCTACTGCTGTACGACGAACGTATACGACAGTTCGCAACAAAAAGATATTCTTACAACTACATTAAGACTCGATGGACACGCTGCTCCGCAACCTTGACAAGAGCACTCTCTTCGAACGCGCTCCACCCACCGTCCAATAGGAATTTTTCAAGCGAGGAGATCGACAAGTACCTAAAACGAATGGACGAGACAATTAAACAAACTATGGACGCTACAATACCGCGGTATCGACGTACGACCAACGTAGATCTGTTCCGCAATCCTACTATTGACGCACTACACCAACAGAAAAGTAGACTTCTGTCAAGACTCAACAACTTGTACTTGTACTGTTAACTGACAGATAAGACTCGGAGATTAGGATACTGAAGTCGTCAATTAAAAATCTGCAAACGTTAATAAAAGAGAATTTCTGTAAATTTGTATTGGAACAAAAAGGTTAGGTTATTTCGGAGAAAAAATCAAAACGACCTTCAGTGTCTTAAAATAGCCAGGACAACAGACAACGAACGGTTACTGACAATAGCAGGTATTGGTCCAAATGAAGCCGCTGACGATGATGATCGAGGACCCGCAGGAAAAGGTTGAGGCCATAGGGGCGACTTTCTAGGAAGTATACCATTGGACCTAATTATGACATGGACAATCGCGTCGTGGTGCACAACTTCTACATTCGAAATGAAGTAGAGAATTGGTGATCCGAGGGCTCTGGTTTCACCCGGTTTAGCGACAAAAATATGGCAAATAATTTCATTGCCAGAGAGGGTGACCTACCCCTCTGAATGACCCCCTGCATACTTGGGGGCAAATCGTCGTTACCAACTTATTATATGAAGAAACTCTTCCTCTGAATTAATAAAGTACTACCAACTAAATACAGTTACTCCTTCCTTTCTTTAGCTGCCTTGTCGTGGCAGGAAGGCTTAAGAGTTCGGAAAAAACCCAGATGAGATGTCGAAGTAAAACTGTTAAAAGTATGGAGGTGAACCTAGCGGTTAATACTCCAGATAGTACTAGCAATAGCGACAATCCACCCGTGGTCTTTTTGACTGCGGCCAGGGTACGAATTCTGGAGGCAGCTACCAATATACAAAGTGGGGCAAAAGTAATGTCATAATGTGAATTCCTCTGTCTTCCCTATGTTATGAATCACTCATAAACGTTCAAACTAGGGTAATGCATTGACCATTTATTTCTTCGAGCGAAAAATCTGTCCAATGTCTGTTGTTTGTCCTGGAATGGGATGTAACGGACCATTTTGCTACTACTCGTAGTATATCGGTTTCAGATCTACTCAGGAAAAATAATACTAACCTAAATCTAACCGACTCGAAAAATAAAAAATCGCTACCAGAAGTAAACTACGCTTAGTCTTCCTAAGGAAACTTGGAATGATATATATAGCTCAACCTGTATTTAAAATGCATTCGAACAATTTTTAAAAAAGCTTTCTAACCTTATAAATGTAAATAAAAGAAAAAAACTGGAACGGAAGTTCCAAAAGATCCAACGATGGATGACTGCTAATCTCTGCCAAAGAATTCTGGAAAAAATAACTTCTATGTTTTGAATAAAAACAACTTGCATCTACGCTCCGTAGAAAATACTTACAGAGATATATTATCAAAACAAATTGAAGCAAAATAGGTCTAATCCAAAACAACAATGGGATATTTTAAATGATTTGCTAGGTAAAAGCAGTAAAATAAATTCCATAAGATGTTTAAAATTTGAAGGAGAGTAAATCACTTCGGATATTGAAATGGGAAACAATTTCAACTTTTTTTTAAAAAATGCTACGAAAATACAAATCACACTTATTCAAACCCTACAAGTACAGCCTTTCATAATTCCCTCCTTGATGATGTAGTAATCTCGTCATTTTTCTTTGGAACGGTGTCGGTAACTGAAGTGTCCGAAATCTGGGATGGACGGTATTAGCAGTTAACTTTTAAAAAAAACTTAGTAGACTAATTATTAAGCCGTTAATGTACCTTTTCAACCAAAGCTTCGAAAAGGGGATATTTCCAATGTGCCTAAAAGCATCCATTATAGTACCAATTCATAAAAAAGGTGACAAAAGGGATTCTGCTTATTGTCAATTTTTTTGAAAATCATGGAAAAATTGATTGCAAAAAGAATGTAAAAGTATTTAGATAAATACAAGTTCTTAGATTCATCCCAATTTGGCTTTATGAAAGGTAAATCTACCGAAGATGCTCTTGTTTCATTCTTGGAGGATATTCATGAGGCGATAAAAACAACAAATGTGCTGGTCTCTTTTTAGATCTGACTAAGGCATTTGACTTATTTAATCATAAGTTATTACCCAAGATCCTTGAAAGACTTTGATTCATGTCATATCGTTTTTTTTTTTATAATTTGCGCGCCCTCAAGGGATTGAAGTACCCTTAAAATGTTTGCACACAGCGCGGGCGAAGGCAACTTTGAATGAACCTTTACTAAGTCCAAATGCTGGCGTCCCCAAGGATTAGTCGTTGGACCTTTGCTGTTCCTTATTTATAAAAATTAAATTTTTAAATTGTCTTTAAAAGGTAAAATTTGTGTTTTTGCTGATGATCTGGCGATTTCATATAAAGCTTCTTGTGTTGACACTATACGACGTCAAATGAATATAATTGGTTTATTGGTTTATTTTTCATCAAATGGTGCTAAGTAACAAATCGAAAGTCTTGCCTTTCTCCCTCGCAAATAAATACTGCATTGATGAAGTAGGTCTCCATGTCTTAAATTGTACATATTCTAACTGCAGTGATTCTTGCATAAAATTTGAAACTGTTTTCGAATTTAGATATCTTGGTATAACCTTAGACAGCAAGTTAAACTGGAAAGCACATACTACGAGTATATAACAAACATTAGAAAATGTATATATATGTAGGGATCCTGGCGAGGCAGAAAATAATTAAAAAGAATTATTCCTTTCGAACACAATATAGTTTTTATTTCAGTTAAAGTTTACGAATAAAATGGTGATATGTAGGGAAATTAATTTAATGTTAAAAGCTCGCGCCCGTCCTTGATGTCGTCTTTACGTCGTTCCTCTTCTTCTTCTTCTCTTGTTCCGTCTTCTTCTTCGTCGCCGATGTCCTCATTGTCTGCGTCTTCAATCTGGCATGTTCCACTTCCAGTTGGTGATGGTGTGGCGTTGCCAATAGTTACCATCCTACACTCTGCCATCCTGCGCTATGAGCCGACCTCGGCTCATCTCTCCAGTCAACGCATCGGTTCTTCGTCCAATTTGTTTGCGTTTTTAATGTTCGTCTTAGCTGATTATTGTCACATCTGATGTTCTATCTTATCTGGTATCTTGTTTATTTTGGTAAAGCAGGTTTGTATGTTTTCGGTGCCTGCAACGTCTTCCCTGTTTGTGACTGATTGATCACAGCGCGCAACTTATTCAGCATCTTTCCCATCGTCTTCATCTTCTTCTTCCGAGGATGATGAGCGCCATGGCTTTTCATGTAGGCTGCACTTTTAGGTGTAGTACGTGGTCCTTCCTGGTTTCCTTCCTTCCTTACGTCATACCGGTCATGAGGTGACACTTTTGTGATCTTGTAAGATCCCAGGAACTTAGAATAAAGCTTTATATTGGCGCCAAATTGAGTTCGTTTTATAGCCACCAAATCCCCTACGTCATACTTCGTCGGTGGTTTCCGTCGCTTGTCTTATGTAGATCTGTTCTCGTCCTGCACTTTCTTGATGCTTTTTCTCGCATCCTCTCTCGCGTCTTCTCGCTCTAATGTGAAAGCACTGAGCAACTCCTCCTTAACTACTTCCGCTAGCTCCACATCGTTGTTCGTCCGCATCCTTGTGCCCACTAGGAGCTGAAATGGAGTATTGTTGATGATTCGGTGCCTCCACACTGCTGGAGCTTTGACGTGTGCCGATACCACTTCGTGGGATCATCAATACTTAGTTTTCCGAGCACTGATATTATCACCCGATTCACTCTCTCCACCTGTCCGGTGCCTCTCGGTACGCCTGTTGTTATGATCAGAAGCTGTATTGTCTCCATTTCACAATACTCCTTAAAAGTATTGGACGTGAACGCTGCGTCTTTGTCTGAAGTTGTTCGTTCAGGGTTCCCAAAAATTGTTTTCTGAATCTCTAGCTTTTGAATAACTTCTGCCGTTGTTGTCGTCTTTACGGGGTAAATCCAGGTAAACTTGGAAAAAGCATCTATCACATAAAGGATGTAGGCGTATCCTTTTCCAGTCGGAGAGAGTGGACCTAAGTGGTCGATGTGATAGGTCCTGAATGGCGCATCTTCCTTGTCTATCGGATAGGGGAATCCTTCCTGACGTCCGGCTTTTCGCTCCGAAAGTATGCAACTAATGCAGTTCTTCTTGCAATTTTCTAGCTTGTCCCGCAGCTTCGGTATAAAGTAGTCCCTGCTTATGACCTTCTTCTTAACACCAAAGTGACCATCGTTGTGTACCTGTTTTATGATTTCATCCTGCATTCGCCTGGGTACACAGAGCAACCTTCTTCCTTCTTTGTCGGCCTTGTAAAGAATGTTGTTTTCTATTATGAAATCGTAGTCGCACTCTCCTGTCGCTAGTAGCTTACTACCTTCTTAATCGGCTTAAATGTTTCATCCTTCCCTTAGGCGTCTTCTATCCTCACCAAGAACTCTGTCGAAATATGGAAACAGCATGGATTTCGACTTAAAGCGTCCGCGTGTTTAAATTCTGTTCCGGCTCGATGCCCCAGCTGATAGTCGTACTCCTGTAAGACGAGAGCCCATCCTGCAATTCTTGCCGGTAATTCCATCTGTTCCATCGTCCCACTTGAATCAGTCACGATTTTGAATCAAATTCCGAGTAGGTAGTGATGCAGTTTCTTAATTGCGGAAACTATAGCCAACACTTCTAGCTCAAAGCTGCTGTAATTATGTTTCGCCGGTGAAGTCTTGCTGCTGTAGTAGGATGGAACTCAGCATCATGCTTTTGGAACAGCACCGCCCCGTAATCCCACTTGGATGCATCAATATGCAGTTCCGTTTCCAAATCTCGCCGATAGAGTCGCAAAACCGGTTTCGTCGCAAAGATATCCTTCAGTTCTTGGAAAGCTGCTTTCTGATTCGCACGCGACCTTCTTTAGTAGGTCCGTCAATGGCCTTGTCACAAGCGAATATCCCGGCACAAACTTCCTGAAGTATTCACTAAATCCTAGGAAACACTGCACCTTCTGCTTTATTTTTGGTTCAGGAAACTTCCTCACTGCCTTCGTCTTCCCCTCTGCTGGAGCTACACATCCGCCCTCGATTGAGGAAATCAATGGTGCTGCCTCTAGCGGCCAAAGTTAACATCAGTCGCTGAGTACCACAAAAACATTACTCTATTTTGCCTCATCAATTTCCATACGCACTCATAAGGCATAACACATTTCCGCTCTAATCCAACCAATCCCATGTCAGTAACTCTCTATGTATGAGTAAGATAGATACTTTGCAATGTGAATAACTCATCAACCTAACCCAACGCAGTGCTACACTGTCAGTTGCTCTGGAAGGTGTAGGATCCTTCTGCACGTAAATCTGAATGATAATGAAAATCAAGCAAAAGGAATGTGCCTAAAAAAAATACACACACATATAGCACATTCCTTTTTGCTTATTTTACACAAACATACTACACTCATATCTTTTGTTTTTACGATAGATTTTTCTACGTAAACAGCCCTGTAAGGTTCCAAAGATGCTTTTATGTTGCTTTGCACATTATTTGATCGTCCTTCATCAGGATTAATTCTAGAAACTTGTTTAAAAAAATCAATCATATCTACTGCAGCCATGTCAGGCTCATCAGAGTCTAAGATTTAATTTACGTCTTCTCGATTTAGCTCTGTGAAATTTTCTCCAGCAATTTGCCCTCCAAGTTGAATTAATCCTTCCAAATCAACATCTCTGTAATTTTTTTCCAAAAGCTTCAAATGGTGTCAATGCCATTTTCTTCATCAGATGCTCTGATAATCTCCGAAAATATGTGCTTAAGGTAATTTAACTTAAGAATGGGAATTACCTCTGGATCTATCGGTTTAATTAAGCGATTGTTTTCGAAGGCAAGAAAACAAATTTTATGTTTGGTTGCAAATCTGCTAAATAAGCTGGACGTGATTGTACGTTGTCCAGAACAAGTAAGGCTTTGAAGGAAATGTTGACCTTTCTCGACCTTCGCTCGGCCTCAAGAGAACAGACAAATGCGGCTTAGAAATGCTCGGATCGGATGTGTGATTAACCAAAGGCTTACATCTGAAATCACCCTCAGCATTTGCGCATAATATAATCATCCTTCGTTCCTTTGTTTTGCTTAGCTGTTTCTCCTTTAAATTCAGGTTGTGAAGATTACGCCTTCTTTTGAATTTGTCAAACCAGCCTCTACTTGTCGAAAACTGTTCTTCTGTATACCAACATCCTTCTTCCCTTTTTAACCGCGATTACAATTGCAATGCCTTCTCCCGAATAACAGCTGTATTCAAAGGCATCCAGTTAAATGTCTGCCATTGTATCCACGCAGCTAAGATAGTTTTGTACTTATGTGCATATCTGTTGACAGGAAAATTATAGCGCGCCATCCTTTGCATAATCCTTTGAAAAACAAAACCGATATTTCCCACAAAGCGAAGTCGCGCAAATCAAATGTGAGTAGGCATATGAAAATCTCGCAAAGGTGAAACCGCCCAAAACGAAGTATGAGTGCATTTCCCTTTAACCTATGCCTGTGGTGTGGGGTTTCGGGGGAGTGTGTGTATTTATTTCATTGCGAATAACTCATCGGCGTGAGCCATTGGCAGTGCAGTGCTATTTTCCGTCATAAGTACATGATCTTTTAAGAATTTGTTTGTGATTTTCAATCTGTGCTTTTCGTCAATTACTCATAAACTTATATAAAATTGTCAGTGAAATTGGCTACCCAAGTTTTTAATGGTAATGTTGCTGCTGAAGTCTTCATTGTGTCAGCAAATTATTTTAAACTTAAGCCGATAAAAAGCAACTATTTTAAGCAAAATGAATGATATTTTCGACAACTTAAACAGTTACAGTTTAAATGCAAGCAACCCTTATCGACACCATATTTCACTACATAGCGAGACTCTGCAGTTCATTAAAACTGCAAGGCAGTGGATATCCTAATTGGAATCTACCGGTAGGAAGAAGAAGCCATATTGCTTTGGCGGGTTACTACAAACTTTACTTGTTATAGAACTAAAATGGAAAAAACTTAAAAATAACCAGCAATTCCTACTAATTGCACATCTTATTGTAATATCTACTGATGTTGCAGAAAATTTATTTTCATTGGCTCGATCAAATAGGGGATCATACTGTAAAATGTTTGTGTGGGTACAAATGATAGAACTTATTCTTTTCAATACAAATCCCTTTATTCAGTACAGTTACAATTCACTATTTAATTCTTTCTCTCAGTACAATTCAATTTCTCAACCACATATACTTTTCTTATCTTTTACTTAAACCACTTAATCACTTCTTCTAATAAACACTTCAAATTCAACTTTGGAACTGATCTGCATACCTTTGGGATGCTGGTATTTATACTCGAATGACATACTTCGAGAACAATCCTCGCTAATACCGTCCATCCCAGATTTCGGACACTTCAGTTACCGACACCGTTCCAAAGAAAAATGACGAGATTACTACATCATCAAGGAGGGAATTATGAAAGGCTGTACTTGTAGGGTTTGAATAAGTGTGATTTGTATTTTCGTAGCATTTTTTAAAAAAAAGTTGAAATTGTTTCCCATTTCAATATCCGAAGTGATTTACTCTCCTTCAAATTTTAAACATCTTATGGAATTTATTTTACTGCTTTTACCTAGCAAATCATTTAAAATATCCCATTGTTGTTTTGGATTAGACCTATTTTGCTTCAATTTGTTTTGATAATATATCTCTGTAAGTATTTTCTACGGACCGTAGATGCAAGTTGTTTTTATTCAAAACATAGAAGTTATTTTTTCCAGAATTCTTTGGCAGAGATTAGCAGTCATCCATCGTTGGATCTTTTGGAACTTCCGTTCCAGTTTTTTTCTTTTATTTACATTTATAAGGTTAGAAAGCTTTTTTAAAAATTGTTCGAATGCATTTTAAATACAGGTTGAGCTATATATATCATTCCAAGTTTCCTTAGGAAGACTAAGCGTAGTTTACTTCTGGTAGCGATTTTTTATTTTTCGAGTCGGTTAGATTTAGGTTAGTAGATCTGAAACCGATATACTACGAGTAGTAGCAAAATGGTCCGTTACATCCCATTCCAGGACAAACAACAGACATTGGACAGATTTTTCGCTCGAAGAAATAAATGGTCAATGCATGTTTTCGTTGCATCAGTTACCCTAGTTTGAACGTTTATGAGTGATTCATAACATAGGGAAGACAGAGGAATTCACATTATGACATTACTTTTGCCCCACTTTGTATATTGGTAGCTGCCTCCAGAATTCGTACCCTGGCCGCAGTCAAAAAGACCACGGGTGGATTGTCGCTATTGCTAGTACTATCTGGAGTATTAACCGCTAGGTTCACCTCCATACTTTTAACAGTTTTACTTCGACATCTCATCTGGGTTTTTTCCGAACTCTTAAGCCTTCCTGCCACGACAAGGCAGCTAAAGAAAGGAAGGAGTAACTGTATTTAGTTGGTAGTACTTTATTAATTCAGAGGAAGAGTTTCTTCATATAATAAGTTGGTAACGACGATTTGCCCCCAAGTATGCAGGGGGTCATTCAGAGGGGTAGGTCACCCTCTCTGGCAATGAAATTATTTGCCATATTTTTGTCGCTAAACCGGGTGAAACCAGAGCCCTCGGATCACCAATTCTCTACTTCATTTCGAATGTAGAAGTTGTGCACCACGACGCGATTGTCCATGTCATAATTAGGTCCAATGGTATACTTCCTAGAAAGTCGCCCCTATGGCCTCAACCTTTTCCTGCGGGTCCTCGATCATCATCGTCAGCGGCTTCATTTGGACCAATACCTGCTATTGTCAGTAACCGTTCGTTGTCTGTTGTCCTGGCTATTTTAAGACACTGAAGGTCGTTTTGATTTTTTCTCCGAAATAACCTAACCTTTTTGTTCCAATACAAATTTACAGAAATTCTCTTTTATTAACGTTTGCAGATTTTTAATTGACGACTTCAGTATCCTAATCTCCGAGTCTTATCTGTCAGTTAACAGTACAAGTACAAGTTGTTGAGTCTTGACAGAAGTCTACTTTTCTGTTGGTGTAGTGCGTCAATAGTAGGATTGCGGAACAGATCTACGTTGGTCGTACGTCGAAACCGCGGTATTGTAGCGTCCATAGTTTGTTTAATTGTCTCGTCCATTCGTTTTAGGTACTTGTCGATCTCCTCGCTTGAAAAATTCCTATTGGACGGTGGGTGGAGCGCGTTCGAAGAGAGTGCTCTTGTCAAGGTTGCGGAGCAGCGTGTCCATCGAGTCTTAATGTAGTTGTAAGAATATCTTTTTGTTGCGAACTGTCGTATACGTTCGTCGTACAGCAGTAGATCCAAATAAGACCCGCCTCTGGGAAACGACGGGTTATCCATCGCTTTAAGACCGAGTCGGTACATGACATCGTGCCAATCGAGTAGTAGGCTTCTTCTAGTATTTCCTGTCAAATTGGATACCTTGTTTAAGGAAGGTTCATTCACACTAGCCGAAATGGCGTGTTTATCCGTCTTAATCACGGCGTCACTGTCTATCTGGCTCACACTTGGTACTCATTTTAACTTATAAAAAAACAATTAACTATGAATCGGTTTTCTTTAACATAATATTTTTTTGTCCTCAATTAAGCGTTATAGTACATTTACACCGACCCGAAATTTAACATTTCGAAATTTCGGAATTTAATTTCATCGTTTACATTGAACGCAAAACATTTATATGACAGCTACTGTCAGCTACAGATTCGTAATTTTTGTTTCATTTTCCTCCGGTGAAAATTGCACCCCTTTATTTTTAAACAAGAGGGGCATCTCTTTATGTATATGCCCTTTTGTTTATTCCCCCGGAGCCCAACAATATTTTCTTTCCAGAGTTCAACAATAAACTCCTCGTCAGAGTCTTCCATCTTCCTCCTTTTCTTATATTTTTGTTGGTCCATTTGGTTGAGGCACATAGTCGTTAATGATTGTAAATATTAGAGCAGCTGACTTCTTTCAAATTTGGTTTTGTCCGCGCTGAATGACGTGTGGAATAATTAAAAAGGTTTGTTCGATTTGACAACCTTCTACAATAAATGCAGAGACGAAATGAAGCATTTCACTGAGATTCAACATTTCGAAATGCTGGAGTTTGTCCGAAATGTTGAATTTCGGGTCAGTGTAAACGTACTATTAGTCTAGCAAGTGTCATTTTGGAATCCAGACTAAATACGCCATCTTTTAAAGTTATTTGTCACTTTTTTTGTCAGTACAGTCAGTTCAAGTTGGGTGATTAATGATTTGCAGATACATGGATGGACAAAAAAGGAATATTTTAGTTAAAACCGATATAATTATGTTTCAATTTTGGACCGTAATTTACAGAAGAGTTACTAAGGGTTACGTGACAAAAAAAAATTGAAGAAAAGTAAAGATTTGCGGTCACAGCACAGCTGAATTAGTGGAACCACGTATGAATGTATGTGTGCGGGAGAGGCAACCAACCGAAATGCGCGGCTAGGGTAATTAATAACTAGCCGTGATAGCGGAAAGTACACAAAAAAAAGTAGAACAGAGAACGAAATTAAAAACTATCCAACGAACAAGCAGAAATAACCAACAAAAAATAACTAAAGGAAAACCACAAAACGAACGAACGAAATACACAAAAAACCAACAAGAAAAAACACCAAAGGAAAACTATATAACGAACGAACAAGAAAAAAAAACACCACCAAAGACGAACAAGGAAAAAAAACCCCAGCGAGAAAAAGAGGAATCCCAGAAAGACGAGGAACCGACGGACGAAGCGACGACGAAAGTGACAGCGGCGGGAAATACCCACTGCCTTCACCAAACCCCTGCCAACCGACAGGAGCGACCTCAGAGGTAGGCAGGAAAAAAAAGTTAAATACCCCCTTTGCCTTTTTATTGTTAATAAATACGTCGTGGTATAATCTTCTTCCCCTAAGTGGGAATAATTGTGATTCGGTGATCACGTAACATAATATATCATTGGGAAAACCCTGTGCAAACCCCCTTTAGTGGTTACTGTGAAAATTGTTTCGCGACCCCGTTGGCACCATAGGGCACCGTTCTTGTGATCGGACAGAATCGTGAGCCTCCTGTTGGCCGCTGAATTGAGTTTTCCTTTCGAGAGTAAGGTGAACAACCCCTCTGGTGCTACACGAAACCCATACTTTGTTCCCCCTTGTTGTGTACTCACACGGTCTTTGCCATCCCCCCGCTTTATAGAAAAAATAATCAATAAATCGCATAACTTAAATTCCCCTTCAGGGAAAAATTCATTTGTTTTGTTTTGATTTTGTTTTCCCAATTTCGCATAAAAATTGGGTGGAGTCCACTTTTCCACTGTTTACGTTCAGTTTCCCCCTTTTTCGAACCCCCCCGTACTGAGCAGCCGGTGTGCGCAGCTTGAAACCAGGCGCTGATTGCAATTCCGGTTTTCTTGCGATTCCCTTTTGGGCTTGTTTTTGGTTTTGCGCATTCTTCTTCACTCGATTACCAACCACCATACGTGTGGCTGCGGTTCTTTTTTTTGGCTCGTTTCATAGTTTTGATTTTTTCTGTTTTTTTGGTTGCGGATATCCCGGCACCCTTTTTCTATTAAAATATTTGAAATTTTTGTCAAATCGCGGAATAATTTTTCCTCTAAGTAGGATCTAGATATATTTTTTAGATCCAAGTAAGAACGAATCTAAGCCAGGAGTCAGTCGTTCATAGACCTCCGTGAGGAATAGACGTGTTTCGGCTTTTAAAGTGAAAAAGTAAATAAGCAAGTAAAATAAAAGTGAATTAGGAACATTTTGGCCAAGTGCATCGGTGGCCTTGTGGTAGTGGTGTCGGCCGATAAAGCAGGGGTCGTGGGTTCGATTCCCCAAAAAATTACATTGACTTTTTATTTTTAAAAGTTTAAATAAATAAAGTTCAAATTAAATAAAGTACGAAAGAGCGATCGTACCGATGAGTGATGGCAAGCGGTCCGCTACTCCAATAGCGGGACCAGCAGATGACATGATGTCATCGGAAAATGGTGCGAAGAAGAGGAGGAAGAGACTAAATTCATCTCCGAAGCTTGTAAAGCGCCCCTCCCTAACAACTTCTACTGAAAAGCTGTCAAGTAGAGTAAGGGAAGGGGCGCCAACAACGTCAACAAAGGCGGCAGCTGATTCAGACCACGACGAAGACCCATGTGTGTCTGATGGTGGAGAAGACCGCTATATGGGTAGTTTGAATACCTTCCAATCTCTGATGGCTACTGAGTCAGAGGATGAAGAGGAAGAAGTACATGCAATAAATAGCTGCATTAAAGAGCTGCAGCAAAAAGTACTAGCCATTAGAAACAAACAAATGGCGAGAAGACAAAATGAGGCACAACAACAACTCCAGATTTGTAAGGAACAGCCCACAAATAGCGAGGCTAAACAGAAAGAACAGCCGCTACAACAACAAAAAACAGCACATTTGAAAACGCGAAAACAAGTACAGACACAACAGAAGCAAAAGCAACAACAACAACAACAAAAATCACAACCGCAGCAACAACAACAACACAAGTCCCAGAAACAACATCAGCAGCAGCAAATACAGCAACAGCAACAACATCAGCAGACGCAACAACAACAACCACCAACGAAATCAACTAAGCAGCGGGTACCTCCAATCAACACGTTTAAGATGGAGTTGAAAGAAACAATTGAACTATGTAAGTCGGCCATAGGAAATAATTTTTACATTAAAAGACTTAGTTTAGATAGACATGCGATCCACTGCAATTCAGTGGAGCGCTATTATAAAATCAAAAAATTACTGAAGGATTCGACGACGGAGTTCTTCTCCTACACCCCGAAGGGGGACAAGCTGCAAACAATGCTGCTGAGGGGATTAGAACCGTCGACTGATCCGGAGGAGCTCCTTGCACTGCTGAAAGAGAAGAAGTGCGAAGGGCTCCAATTCGTGGGGGTCAAGCCATTCACCACAGCCAGAGCCAAAAGGGAGAAGCGGCAACTGCCGATTTTCCTGGTCCAGCTTAGTCCCACCAGCAATCTGGATGGTCTAAGGAGTATTAAAGTCCTAGACTACCAGGTTGTACATTGGGAGAAATTAAAGAGGAGCGAAAACATTTTACAATGTGTTCGCTGCCAAAGGTTCGGGCACGCCGCGTCGAACTGCGAAATGCAGCCTCGATGCGTGAAGTGCGGAAAGAACCACAAGTCCGAGGAATGCGCTCTGGGTAAGGATGGAGTGTCCGAAAAAAGCCAACTCTCTTGTGCTTTATGTAGGAACACGGGACACACCGCAAATTATCGGGGTTGTCCCAAATTCCAGTACATCAAAAGAATAAATCTGGCCTGGCAGCAGAAAGTGGAAGTGAAACGTCCACCCGTGCATTTGCAAACTCCAGCCGTTACTCCCCATGTTACCTACGCCCAAATGGCGGCAGGTAGGGGAAATACGGTACAGCAAGCGAAGGTTGCTTCTCAGGCCCCAGCGCCCAGAGCACCGGAACCAGTACCTGACATGCTAGCTATCTTGCTCTCTATCCAGGGGCAGATGGCTCAGCTACAACGTCATTTAACTGAACAGACCGCGCGGGTGGATCAAGTATACTCACTGCTGCCTGGCCTAACGCACCTTTTGCCGTAATGGGTACGTACGTGGCGGAGCAAACCCTGAAGGTCCTTGCTGTGAATGTGAATTCACTGATTAGGCTCGAACGACGAGCCGCACTATTTAAGTTGCTTGAAGACCAAGCCCCTGATGTACTCTTGGTTAGCGAAACTAAGCTTACCAAGAGACACAAAATGAGGCACAGAAGATACAAAATAGTACGGAGAAACCGACCCAACTCCATTCAGGGAGGCGGCGTTGCAATTTTCGTACGAAAAGGTATACGTTTTAAAAGAGTATACAGTCGTGTAGTACGTAGGTTCCAGGTGCTGGAAGTATGCATCGTGTATATCCCTCTCCGTAGTGGAAAGCGGTTGTACATGATGTCTGTCTATGCACCTAAGGCATGCACCTATTTATCTCAGAGCTCGAGACACTTTTTCGATTTCTGAGGCTGGAATTGGAAGACAACTATTTTATTATCGGCGGAGATTTTAACGCCAAACATAGTGATTGGGGAAATAATACACCAAATACTAGAGGGAACCTACTATTCAATTGGTGGAGTCAGCACAGTGTAATGTATCGACTCGGGCTTAAGGCGACGGATAGTCCGTCGTTTCCCAGATACGGGTCCTATTTGGATCTTCTGCTGTTCGACTCACGAATACAACTGACATGCACTAACCAACAAACTACAAACTGTCTACGCACTTTCGTGTATGACAGTGACCATTGCGGTCTCAGCACCGAAATAACTGTTCCCAACGAAATTGCGGAATTGGATGAGTTTGTTCAAAGGCACTCCTACAATTATAGTAGGGTGCGTTGGACACACTTCACCAGAACACTGACTAGAGCACTCTCCTCGAATTCGCTCTACCCACCGTCCAACAGAAACCTGTCAAACGAGGAGATTGACAGGTATCTAAAACTAATGGATGAGACAATTAAACGAACAATGGACAAAACGATACCTCGGTATCAACACACTGACGAAGAAGACTTATTCCGCAACGCAACTATTGACGCACTGCACCGACATAAAAGTAGACTGCTGTCAAGACTAAAAACCTTGTACAGACAGTTTACTGACAGACATAACCCGGAGATCATGACACTGAAGTCGTCGATTAAAAACCTCCAAACATTAATAAAGGAAAATTACAGAGCATCTTTAAGTTTGTATTGGAACAATAAAATTCGGGCTGTAAACACCAGCAACCCGAATATGTTCCCGCAAATAAATAAAATATTTCGGAGAAATAATCAGAACGACCTTCCATGTCTTAAAATCGCCCGAACGACGAACAACGAACAAATACTGGTAGCAGCGGGCATAGATCCGAATGAGGCTGTTGATGATGACAACTTCTTTGTGATCGAGGATCTGCAGGAGCAGGTAGAGGCTATAGGAGCGACTTTCCAGGAAGTGTACAAGGCGAATGTTGTCATTGGCCCGAACCACGATCTGGAGAATCGAGTCCTTGTGCACAATTTCTACCTTCGAAATGAAATTGTGAATTGGCGATTCGAGAGCTCGGGTTTCACCCAGTTCAGTGACGAGAATATGGCAAATAATGTCATCACCAACGATAGGGTACTACCCCCGTTCATTTCGAAGGAAGAGCTCCAAACGATCTTCGAATCACTTAGAAGTAAGAAATCAGTGGGAACCGATGAAATACCGAACATTGTGCTTCGACATCTCCCTCTAGAAGCGGTGAACATTTATACCACCCTGTTTAATAATGCAATGAATAATGCACATTATCCAGCGCATTGGAAAACTGCGGTGGTACATCCTATCCCCAAAAGGGATAAAGACACTTCCAATCCGGCGAATCTCCGCTCGATCAGTCTTCTTCCAAACATCAGTAAAGTTTTCGAGAAGGTGATCAATAGAGTCCTGACTAAGTGGGTTGAGGACAAACATATAGTTCCGGATAATCAGTTCGGTTTCAAGGCGGGGCATGATATCATTCATGCTGCGTCTAAACTGGTTTCTGATATCCAATGGAACAAAGGCAAGAAACAGTGCACTGGTGCCTGCCTGATTGACTTGGAGAAAGCCTTCGATACCGTATGGTTAGAGGGACTCTTTTTCAAGCTGGACAGGTTGGGCATTAGTAAACCACTGCTGTATATTCTTTTTGATATGCTCTCCAGTAGACAGTTCATCGTGAAGAATGGCGATGTGACTTCTGCTGGAACTTATAACATTAAAAACGGTCTGCAACAAGGTGCGGTAAATTCGCCGATCCTGTTCAACGTTTACACAAGTGATCTGATAGGTTCACTTCACCATGCCATAGCGTACGCAGACGACTTAATCGCGTACAGATCGGGTCCAAAGATTGAGGTCATTAATATGCTTTTGCAACGTGACTTCGACAAAATTAAGCGATATTGCGATGACTGGAAGTTGAAAATCAACTTTCAGAAGTCGGAAACCATTCTGTTTAGGACGCCTTTGTCTGGGGCCTCTAGGGATACCAGAAAGAATTGGCGAAAGTTTTCTATCGTCGGACAACACGGACAGCCACTTGCCTGTCGAAATGTAGTCAGATACCTTGGGATCTGGCTTGATCAATATCTGTATTTTAACAAACATATAGATGTTGCTCTGGCCAGAGCCAAAGGTGCTTTTGCTCTTACAAAGAGACTGTTTTATAACAGCCAACTCGATGCGGGGGTGAAGGTGATCTGCTACATGGCCCTTATCCGGCCTATGCTTGTATTTGGATGTCCCGTGTGGTTCAATGTGAGAGCAAGTTTATTGGAAAAGATTCGGGTGTTTGAGAGGGCTTGTCTTAGGACTTGTCTTCGCTTATACAGAACACCAGAGTCTCAGTACATAAAATTCTATCCCAATGAGGTCCTGTACAATAGGGCGAACCTAATAAGAGTGGACAATTTCGTCATTAAGTTGACTCGGAGGCACATTGCAAGAGCAATGACCTCATCGAACAACCTGATCTCCGGGGCTTTCTACCCCAATTATATGTATCACGAGAGAGTTCGCTTTGACGGCTTCATTCCTCCAGAAGCGTTCCTCTATCTAGATAGTAAAGGTCTGATCCAGGACAGATTGGCGGTGCCCCTAATCTTCCACGTCGCTCGAACAGCTGCGGACAGGCGACTCAACTACGATAGAGACGTTGCACATGGCAGTGCGGAGCGTCTCCGGTTCAGTAGGTTGGTAGGGAGTCGCGACATGAGGGATGTTGCTCGGCAGCACCAACAATTTTGGTGGCTAGTTGAAGGAGGGGAAGTTTCGTCGTCCAATTCTTCCAGTACTAGGTAGCTCTATAGGAAGCAAAGTCGGTCGTCTGACTATTTTTATTAGTCTTGGCCGGCTTACATAATTTTAGGTATGATTAAGATAGTTTTTAAGAGCAAAAATACATAAATACAAAAAAAAAATTAATAAAACAAAAAAAAATGAAAAAAAAAAAAAATATATATATATATATGTATATGTTTACATGTATTTATATATTTAGTATATATATATTATGTATATACATATATATATTGTATGTCTAAATTTGTGTTAGATGTAAGTAGGTTAAGTAGATTAAGATTTATTTTTAGGTAGTCTGTAAGTTTTTAGTTTTAATTTTTATAATAAAATAAAAAAAAAGTCATGTAACTAAGTTTTTTGTTAAAAAATGTTTTCTTAGTTTTAGTATTAATTAATGTTAAAATACAAATAAAATTAGACTGTAAGATACGTCGAAAGACATAGTTTAAGGGTTAGGTTTAACTTAGAGTGCCCGCATGGGGCCAGTAAGTTATAATAAGATATTTCTAAGTTATTTAAGCTAATTTTTAAGCGTTTTTTTGTCTAGCAAGTAAGAGTAATTTAAGTGACATAAATAAAAAATGCATAGAAACTGAACTGACTAAGCCAGGAGTAAAGCTAAAAGTTAAATCTGTGAACCAAGTGAATCTATAATCACTGTAGTAAACTCTAAATCGGTGTACCGAGTGAAGCTATAATCGCTATAGTAAAATATAAATCAGTATACCAAGTCAAGTGCAAATTAACATAAGACATAGATAAAACTAAAAGCTAAAACTAGTTACTAGTGTACCAAGTCAAGTGAAAATTTACCAAATCAAAATTAAGAAAAATAAAACCCTCACGTTTTGGAAAAAAGAAACCGAAGGAGAGATGAATGAACAAATAGCGAACCGACTAACAGCTGTGCTATAGGCATTAGCCATCCAAAATACCACAATAAGACCAAGCAGAGCAGTTCACTGAATGAAGCAAATCGCACACATCCAGGAGTTCAATGGTGATAGAGAAAAGTTGACACAATTATTAACTATTGTGGAAACGCATATGAACGCAGTCGAAGAACCACTAAGACAAGAACTATGGCAAGCGATCTACAACGCTAAAATCGCAGGAAGAACGAAGGAGTTGCTGTTAAAAAACCCACCAGAAGGATTGACAGCAGCGAGGGATCACCTTAAACACCATTTCCATATAATTACAAGAACATTTGGAGAAAAATTAGCAGTAAGTTCCATTTAAGATTTAAATTTAATTATTATTATAAATCTATTTATATTACTAAAGATATTAATACATTTACGAAATACGAGTCCAATACCCAAGAAACCAAACAAACATTTTATGTACTATTAGTGAACCGTATAAAACAAATAGTTTCAGGGCATTTGTCGAGGAAAATAAGAAATGAATTTGATATGCACAAAATTAAAGAAATTTTATATACGTACTCGTATGTAGGTTATGACTATTATAATTTAGAAAGTGAATTTGTAACGCAGGATAGGGGGTGTACATCACACTCCAGTAACAATCATCATTACAATAGGCATTCCGGTAGTAACAGTCAGAACTATCACAAAACAAATTCCGGACAAGCTAGGCATAGTAACAATGACCGACAAACGTCTGGCAAATCTCAACAAAACCACCATTACCAACAAACATCAGTACAATTTCGACAAAATAGCCAACAACAACGACCACAAAATCGAGACAACAGTCGCAACCAACAGGGGCAACCCGTCTTTAACCAGTCAGGTCAGTTTAGGAACGCATCTCAACAGCCAGAATCAATGGAGGTAGGACAGATAACTCAGAATAGTCAGGTTAATACTCATGAAGAAGATATACATAATATCGAGCCAGAGTTTTTTCTAAACTAGGCCTTGGAAATAAAATCTTTATAGACTTAACTATTGAGTGAAAGAAGTATAGAGGACTGATTGATACATGATCAACTATGAGTATAGTAAATTCTGACTCAGTTGATTGCAGTAAATTTAAAGTGTATGAGTGGATAAATATGAAACTCCAAACCATAAATAATATCAGGACAGAAACAATAGATAGAATCATAACTCAAGAGGAGCTACAAGGTGGTACAAAAGAAATTTAGGTTGTTGCGGTAAATTTTCCCGCAACAAGTCTGGCTCTCTTTTCCCTGCGGTCCCTCTTTTCTTTGAGTGGGAACACCGAGCTCTGGCGGAGGTGGAGGGCAGCCATGGTCCCATCAGCCAGTGACCCACCAATCCCAGACCTCGGAAAACAACCCACATAGGTTCACGGGAGGAACCCCAGGGTGCGACAGGAGGTCCACCAGGAACACCGTTGTCGGAGCCCATAAATAGACGGGAGACTCGCAACGGGCAGCATCAGACAGGACGCCTGAAAGTCGCCGACGGGTGGGGACGGACGGTCCTTTCAATTCAGACACCCCAACACGATGATGACGGGTGGGGGAAGACGATCCCTGGAACAAACACCCCAACGAAAGCCAACAACATGAGGTTTAAGGAACACCCCATACTGCTACCGATGTGGGTGTGGATACTGGCATCACATCCCACAACTGATGTGGATGCAGCTAGCTGGAGCTAGCACCAAGCCACCTAGCAACACCCCAACGAGGGAGCAACAAAGGAGCAACAGTGGTGTACAGGCCAGTATAATCGGGCACACCCCAACGACGCACCAGCTTTAAAAGTTAGGTTCGATGAGTGAAGGGATTACGAACCCTTTTTAAGCCAGCACCCCACCGATGGAGCACCGGAGGAGAAGCAGAGGCGTGTAGGCGGACGGCCAAGTAATAAGACCGCCTCCACCGAGGGAACAGACAAACGAATATACAATACACAAACATACAACAACAACCAAGAACACCAACCAACAACAAAGAACGCTAACCGACAACAAACAGCAAACACACAACAAACAACGATGGTACAAAAAGTACAAACTGGCAGAGAGGCCAGAGGACAGAAGGGCCCAATTATAAATAAATAATTGTAAGGAGTGACACGCTATTGGTCAGTCCCTCCCCCAAATCTGAACGCCGATCCACCGGAGTAGGTAGGGACCGGGGGAAAAAAAATTATTTAAAAATTTAAATTTGCACAGGCACTGTACTTAGCTTTCGTGAGGGGCGGCGATCCAACGGATGGTTGGATCGAGATACAATCCCTTCCGGATTGTATCTACATTCTTTTCCTTTCGTCCCAACACTCCAGCTACCATTCCATCGCATTTACTTTCTCCTTCGCGAGCGTTTAATTTCAACAAAAATTTTATTAGTGTAATTTTTTTGCAACTCCAAGAAAAAATAAAAATTGCCTCACGCAATTTCCACAGAAAACAATTTCGCAAAACTACCGAATAAAAAAAATTACCCTCTCAATCGCTGGTCGTTATCAAAGTGACTTCCAGATCTTCTACGATCCACAGCTCCCGCCAGACACACACACACACATTTACACGCACATTCTCTCTCACATCCATTCAGCCCTAGTGGACCCAACGACGGGATTTCTAGCTACCACACTCTTTCACATACCATTTTCCACATTCATACCAAACTCCTCAGTCTCGGAGTTCGCTCCCACTTCCAGTAATGACCGGGAACTCCACTGAGCGAGTTTGTGGAATCTGTGGATCCTAGCTATTGCCTACTCTTAGGTTCTACATCCAATTACCTACAATTAAAATGCGAAAAGCAGAGTTTCTTTCATTTCTGATACCCGGGCATTTTTCCCCCATCGGATTACACTAATAAAATTTTTTGTTAAAATTAAACGATCGCGAAGGAGAAAGGAAATGCGATGGAATGGTAGCTGGAGTGTTGGGACGAAAGGAAAAAAGTGCAGATACGATCCAGAAGGGATTGTATCTCGATCCAACCATCCGTTGGATCGCCGCCCCTCACAAAAGCTAAGTACAGTGCCTGTGCAAATTTAAATTTTTATATTTTTTTCCCGGGTCCCTACCTACTCCAGTGGATCGGCGTTCAGATTTGGGGGGGGGGCACTGACAAATAGCGTGTCACTCCTTACAATTATTTATTTATTTTTTCGTAATTGGGCCCTACTGCCCTCTGGCCTCTCTGCCCGTTTGTACTTTTTTGTTTTGGTACCATCGTTGTTTGTTGGTTGTTGTTGGTTGGTGATGGTTTTTGTTTCTTGTATTTATGTTTTCCTGTTCCCTCGGTGGAGGCGGTCTTATTACTTGGCCGTCCGCCTACACGCCTCTGCTTTGGATTGAAAGGACCGTCCGTCCCCACCAGTCGGCGACTTTCAGACGTCCTGTCTGATGCTGCCCGTTGCGAGTCTCCCGTCTATTTGTGGGTTCCGACAACGGTGTTCCTGGTGGAACTCCTGTCGCACCCTGGGGTTGCTCCCGTGAACCTATGTGGGTTGTTTTCCAAGGTCTGGGGTTGGTGGGCCACTGGCTGATGGGACCATGGCTGCCCTCCACCTCCGCCAGAGCTCGGTGTTCCCACGTAAAGAAAATAGGGACCGAAGGGACTTGCACGGGAAAAGAGAGCCAAACTTGTTGCTGGAAACCTTTCCGCAACAAACCCCAACCTCACCTCCTAGGAAATGGGCTGCATTCCTAAGAAGTGCAAACCATTTCCCGAGGCTAAAGGTTTCATATGAGAGACATTCCCATCAAGGCCAATACTGCCAGTCTATACAAAAACAAACTAAATTCTGACCGAATCGGTCTTTTAAGCTACTCTTCTCTACTGAGACTTCAGACTCTTCCAACTCAGGGCTATAGGGCTTAATGTCCTTAGCGTGCCAGGTACCTTTATTTTGACCATTCGAATCCACCAAACTGTATGTCCACGCAGACACACGTTTGACGATCCTGAAGGGTCCCACGAATTTCGACGCAATTTTGGCCGCGTAGTAGTTAGCTGCGTCAGACAACACGAAGTTTTGTCGCCATACTAACTCGTTCGGGAGATATTGCACATCTCGCCGTCTGAGGTTATAGGCTTTCGCCGACTTCTTAGCTACCGCTGCCAATTTCCTAAGTATATCCTCCCTCAACATCTCGAATCTCCTACCTAACTCCAGTATCTCTAAGTCCCTAGCTTTCCTATACCTTTCCCTACTTTCGAGATCTAAGTCCCTACCTACAGTACCTGTGGTCTCATTACCTGGTACTATGTCCCTACTACCTAACCTACTCTTACTACCTATCCTACTCTTACTACCTATCCTACTCTGGAGATAATCCCTCGCGGCATCAAATTCTGTGTCGCGAGTCACCATCTCCCTCCCGAACTTCACATAATATGGGGATACCCCAGCATGGGCCGTGCGAATCGCACACGCTACCTTCGCCAACTGCGAATCCCAACCTCGGTGATTCTCCGAGACATACGCTCTGAGCGTTGTCTTAATTATTTGGTTGATTCTCTCCGCAGGATTAGCCTGCAGATGGTAATGAGCCGTAAACCTAATTTGTGACTCTTTAGAGTCACAGAGAGCTTTCAGCTCCCTTCCGCGGAATTGGGGACCGTTGTCACACACGACAACCTTGGGTACGCCGAACAATAAGAAAACATTTTCCTCTAGTTCCTTGCACACTGCCCACTGCACTGGGAATTTGGAAAAATAATCGACCACAGTGAGGATATAGTTGTAACCCCAAGTGGTCTTGGGAAGTGGGCCTACTAGATCTACACAAACCATTTCCCAACGCCTTGGCACATCTACCCTCTCAACCATCAGACCAGCGGGTCGCTCGTTCACAAGTTTCGCCTGTTGGCAAATCGTGCAATTCTTTACTTATTTTGTTAATTCTGACCGAATCTTCGGCCAGTAGTACCTAGCTCCTACTCTCGCAAATTTTTTGCGGATGCCCATGTGATGGGTTATCATGTCACGACTGTAAAATCAATAATCTACCTAGCTTTCCTACTACTAATTTCCACTCGTTACTGTTATCTTCATACACTACTACCTGCCTATCCTTCACAAACTTGAAGAGTTCGCCCCCCCTCTACTCTCTACAAGGGGTAGGTTAACGGGTTAGCTTCCACTGCCGCAATCATTTTCCTAACCCAAGGGTCTTGATCCTCTTCTGAGATCCCAGCCAACTCCGGGACTACTCGCGAAAGCATGTCGGGAACTACATGCTCTTTCCCCTTTCTGTGGACAATCTGAAAATCAAATTGCTGCAGCCTCACTGTCCATCGACCTAGTCTCCCTTGAGGTTCCTTAAGGTTACTCAGCCACACTAGCGAATAATGATCAGTTACGACTGTAAACCGAACCTCTTCGATGCATGGTCGCAACTTCTCAATCGCCCAAAGCACAGCCAAGCATTCCTTCTCTGTGGTAGAGTAGTTCTTCTCACTTCTCTGCAAGGACCTACTGAGATAACAGATAACCTTCTCTCCGTCTTCGAACTCCTGAGATAACTCCTATTCCATAATTCGAGGCGTCCGTTTGAACTACGAACGGCCCATCGAAGTCTGGACATATTAAAATGTGTGCCGTCACTAGCCATTTTTCCGCCTTCCTAAACCTTTCCTCACACTCGTCCGTCCATATATATTTCCTATCTTTCTTTAGCAAACCTGTTAAAGGCCTAACTAAAGCGACGAAATTTGGTGCAAAATGTCTGTACCAAGAAATTGTCCCTACAAAACTCCTAATTTCCTTCACACTCTTGGGTGCGGGAATCCTTATCATGCTATCTACTTTCTCTGGATTTACATATAGTTCATTCCTATCTACTACACAACCTAAATATTTCAAAGACGGCCTACAAAAGTTCCATTTTTCCCGACTAACTCTTAACCCTGCCTCACACAATCGTTTAAAGACCTCTTCCAGTTAGTCGAATGTATTTGTGACGATAATAATGTCGTCCAGGTACACCAATACGTGTATTGGTCAGCACCTGTCTATAAATCTCTGCCACGTAGCAGGCGCATTGTGTAGCCCGAAAGGCATTCTCTTAAACTGGAACAGGCCTCTAATCGGAACCGTGAAGGCTGTGAGTGGGCACGATCTCTCCTCCATGGGAATTTGCCAGTAGGCTGACTTAATATCTAATGACGTCAAATATTTCGCGTTCTTAAGCTTATCCAATGTCGATGAGATAAATGGCAATGGATAAGCATCCCTGTCTGTAACCCTATTCACTTTTCTATAGTCGACGCAGAACCTAAAAGACCCATCTTTTTTCTTGATAAGGACTATCGGAGATGCCCACGGACTGTTCGATTTCTTGATAACTCCCGCCTCTAGCATCTCGTTTAGCTCATTGTCAATGTGTTTAACAGGTTCTGCCGGCGTCCTAATCTTGTGTTCTACTAAATGAGTACACCCCAACCCCTCGGGGGCATCGACTTAAAAATACAGTCAGCCAAAGCTTCCATCTGCCCTGCTTCGACGACGTCCAGCTCGGAGATCTCGCGAATTGCGGTCGATTACCGCAACAGTCTGTTGGCTCGAAATGTTCCACACTCGTGATCTTAAATCCGGGGCGATTCCCGCCAGTGCCCAAATATCTGCACCAAGGATCACGGTGTGGGGTATCGCTGGTATAACGAGACATTCTATGTACACGGACCGGCTTTGTACTTCAATTGGTAGATACACCACCCCCACGACATGTACGCTTTTTCTGTCCGCTAACGCGACGGACCTAACCTCATTTTTTCCTACTTTAAGCCCTAAATCTTTCAATACTTTCCATCCCTCACCCCCTATTATAGTGCTAGAAGCCCACTATCTAAAAGACCGAACATCCCTATACCATAAATTCTAACTCCTGCATATGGACGCCTATCTTTGCCATTTGACTCCAAGCTAAACCCTACATGAACTATTGAGTTCCCCGACTAGTTTCCAACAGGCGACCTATCCCCTACTTGCGCCGGCGCTCCCGTCTTGCTGGTCCGGTCGCTGCAACGTCGACATTGGCGCCGGGCCACTCCCGTCGCTTCACAACCGTAGCAGCGTCTAGGAGCTGATCACGCACTCGAGAAATAGCCTACGCCATTACAATTGAAGCACCGGATGGGTGCACGCGGTGGTATGTCCTCTCGGACAACCGAAACTCTGGGCTCCTCCCAGTTCACGAACGCCAAATCTGGCTCCAACAACCGACGCGTCCTCGAATTGGGTGGCGGAGCAAACGTTTCCACGTTGGCCCGCACCGTCTCCAACCTGCGACCCAATTTGACCAGGTTTGCAACAGTACTGGGGTTTGCTAGCCCAAGCTGTTGCTGGTAAAAGTTTGCCAGGTTCCTCTGAACTATGGCAAGCTTCCGCCGCTGCGTTAGCGGGTCCGAAAGCCTGTCAAACATGTTTTGCACGACCGCGACGTAAACTCCAATGGATTTATTACTTCCCTGCGTACGATGCCTAATTTCCTCCAGTAGGAGGTCATCATAGTTGAGGGGAAGGAACTCCAGTTTCAATTCCGCCACCAACTCTTGCCAAGAAAAGACCGAAAACCTAATCGCCCTATACCAGATGAGCGCCTTCTCTGAGAAAAGTTAAACGGCTGACTTAAACAAGTGAGCTTCAGTCACCCCGCGCGCTTGACTGAGCTCTTCTACCCGCTCCCAGAATGAATTCACCGACGCACCACAACGTTCCCCCGTGAACTTCACATCCCACTTGGCTAGGTTTCCCCCCCTCGCATTCGGCAAGCGCTCGCTGTGGTCACCCGTAGTTGCGTAGAGACCGGTCTCTTCCTCAACAGCAGGCGTCACCGGTGATCTCACAGCGCTAACTGGTGTTCTGTCCACTGCTTGATGCTGCTGGAGGGAAAACCTTTTTTGCCGGATTTGCTGCTGCTGTTGTTCGTTGAGTTCAACCCTCGTTGGCTGTGATGGTCGGTTCTTGACGAGCCTCGAGCACGATGGCTCTCCCTCATCCTCGTAGCCTACCTCGCCCTCATCGTCCAACTCCTCTTCCGTACCTCCGGCTAACTCTCCGGCCAATACGATCAACCTGTGTTTGAGATCACACTTCTCCTCGGTTTGCTCAGGAGAAGTGTCTCTCGTATCTCCTATCCAACCTACCAAGAGCCCATTCGATTTTTGTAAGAATCTTCAAGTATTCCTTCGACTTAGGATTACTTGGAAGTTCTTCCAAGAGCTCTTCGATCTGTTCTATTTTAGCAAGTATGGCATCTCGGTCCTCTACAAACGTGAATTTGTAGGCCGAGTCAAAATTTAGAGACCCCTTGCGTTCGAGCATGCGAGCGGAACTCAACGACTTCCGCATGGCTTCCACAGTGCCAATAGGAAGGCCGCGAGCCTCCATCTCGTATGCCATCTCGTCCACAGCGAGCCTGTTGATTTCCATTTTCAGAGACCGTTAAAAAAGTGAAAGTATGGACCGACCAGAAACGATATCAAAAAACCTTACAAGAAAAAAAAGGAAAAGAACCACCAAAAGAAAGAAAACTCCAAAAGTAAAAAAAAAAACAACCCACGATGTCGACGAAACCTTAAAAAGAACCAGTAAAAGTTAAAACGCGCAAGAAGAAAAGAAACGCAAAAACAAATGGTCACCCTGATGTCTCAAAGCAAAATCAATCGAAAAAAGTGAACGAGATAAAATCACCCCAGCACAGGAAAAAACCACAAAAAATCAAAAAAGTATATATATATGTATTTGTATGTGTATATATGGCTAAATAACTTAAATTAGATATATATGTAAGTATTTACTATGGTGTATGGATGTATTTGTTTGGAAGTCAAAACAAAATCAAAATAATTGTTCGAATAAAATATTTATATGAAAAATGTATGTCTATATATAAGAATGTATATATTTTTTTGTGTATATATGTATGTAGGTATGTATATACCTATAACTTTCGAGGTATATATTCAGATATGTATAAAAGTTTGGATGGATATTCGTCGATATATTTCTATTCATATTTCACGATAATTATATGTAGTTCTATCAACATATGTACATATGAACATATATTGATATTTGGTAATACAAAAAAAAATAAAATACAAAAATCCACTAGGAAGTGGACAAAAGCAAATGCACAATCAAGAAAAGGTAAAAAAGAACCACCTCCTTGGAGACCTGGTACTTGCCCCGGTTCAGGGAATCCTAATGCTGGTTAAACTCCTCAATCCTCGCTCTTACTAACTCCACAGGTACTTGGTCTTTTTTCTTTCTTTCTTCTTGCTGTTGATGTTTCGACTTGCATTTTCCTAGGGAAAAAAAATCGGAAGAATATCAAACATTTTTTTGAAAGGAAAACAAACACACATCTTCCCTAACTGCAAAAAAAACTTCGCGAAAAAGAACTAAATTCGACCGGCATCCACGTGATTTTTCACCCAGAATCACGAAACCTATCGGGAGAAAAAAAAAGGAAAATCTTCCCTGAGACAAAAACAATGAACGAAAAGAAGAAAAAAAAATTAAAGAAGAAAAAAACCAGATTTCCTCAACGTTATAAGGCCCGTTGGGGCTCGACGATTTATTTTCAATTTACGTTGCGGAACACTCGTCGGGAAGAGACCAGCTCTTTCTACAGTCCCGAACAAGAAAAAATCGTTAGTTAACGGGTCGCGAGTCCCGTCTGTTCTCGGGAATTCAATCTTCGAAAAAAAAAAACGAATTTCGGGTTTTTTTATTTCTTTTTTTTTCTCTACAATACACTGCACGACATAACTACTTATCTTTTGTTATGGCGGTGAGGTGCCCCTTCCTGGCACCGTTCCTTAATCCATTTGTGTCCCGCTACTCGAACCCGCCTCCTCGTTCCTGTCCTTGAACTCTCCTTTCTCCTTCTCCTGTTTCCCCCTTTTGGATTTCCTTTAATTCCTATTTTTTTGAAGTAGAACTCGCGACTCTATTCCCACAAGAAAAATCTACTCTACTTTACTTTCTTTTTTAAAGGAAAAAAAATTGCTTTTCGCTATTCTCAAGCTTAATTTACACCGACTACATACATATATGCTGATCGTCACAAAAGTGGTTTCCAGATCTTTTACGATCCACAACTCCCGCCAGACACACACACATTCTCTCATACACCCATTCGGCACTAGTGGACCCAACGACGGGATTTCTCGCTACAGCACTAGCAAGCTTTGCTAGCGTGTGCACTCGTGTCCGAATATGCCTCTCACACATACCATTTTCCACATTTGTTCTCGTCGCGGGGAACGTCGAGAAATAATGCTGGAGATGGCGTCTCAGCAATAGTAAATAGTTGATTCACTTCACAGTTGATGATATTAACAAAAGGGGGAATAAAAAACGGCGACATTTATTAAACGTTATAAATTTGGCTTTATTTCAATTCAAAGGTCTCAATTCGAATAAGTTCAAATTGTTTTACCCCTTGCAAGAAACCTCGGTGGTATTATGTATATACCACCTCAGCTGTAAATCATATGGTCATTGACCTTGACCGTGAAAATGTTTATTTTGGTGTTGGGGTCACCATTCAGGTGGCTCACACTGTGCGAGAGTGAGCACGCATACGTTGCGATTTGGCTTGATCTCCTTCCTACACAATTCGCCCGATTTCCATCGTAATCAGTGCGACTGGTTATGACAGTGATGGAAAGAGTCCTATGGTGCATTGCCAATTTGTATCGGGCGCATTTGACATTTCTTCTGTATCCTCGGTTTGTTTACGGCGTCGCAATTGGTGGTAATATTAATATTTTTGTGTTGGGAAACCAACATGCTCCCGGCCTCCAGTTTTGCTGCAATGTGATGTTTCCTATGCGAGATGTTGGCGTCCTGTCTTCTTGGTGATTTGCTTCTGTGCTGTCGTTGTATGGCTTAGTTCTCCCAGCCACTTCCTCATCCGTATTTTCGAGGTTAGGTGCATATGGCCATGAAAAAAAATAAAGCGAGGCATTAGTTTGTTAACATTAAAAATGCAAATTATTTAAAAGGTAAACAATATCAATTTCACTGAAAGTGATGGGTTGAGGTGAAGTCTAACCCGATAGTTATAAAGGTGAGTTGACTTCTATTGTTTTGATGGTTTGGTTTTGTTCTAAGGGGTTCAGGGGTGTGGTTTTTTTTTTTTTTATCCGAGACCATAGGATTAGAAAAGTGAGTCCATTTATTTTGATATATTGTTAATTTAATTTAATTTAATTTGATATTGGCAAAGGGGATATTTTTGCGATCGGTCGTTTTATTATTGAATTTTGTGTTTTGATGGTCACCACGCGCGCTAGACCGTCCGATCCGGGGTGTAGATCGATGACTTGCGCAAGTAGCCATTCGGATGGGGGGAGGTTGTCTTCCTTAACAAGAACAATATCTCCCATATTTATGTTACATTGCTGTTGCATCCATTTTGGCCGCTGTTGAAGTAGGTGAAGATAGGATGTGCTCCATTGCTTCCACAATTCCTGCATGGGACGCTGCAGGTACCTCCATCTGTCCAAGTTATTTATGTTCTTTTCTGTTAAGTTCCTGTCTGGCATTATTCGTAGTGGTGCCCCAATGAGGAAATGCCCTGGGGTTAACACAGTCCAATCGTCAGGGTCTGACGTCATTGGGCATAATAGCCTAGAATTGAGGCATGCCTCGATCTGTGCCAGCAGTGTTGCATATTCCTCGAACGTTAATCTTGAAGATGAAATTATCCGTTTTAAGTGGTGTTTGATTGATTTAATACCAGTCTCCCACAGACCTCCAAAATGTGGCGAGGACGGAGGATTAAAATGCCATGTCGTTTGGTACGATGCAAGATTTGCTGCAACTTCAGTTGACCATTCAGACGTTATGAATTTGCTGTCCTTCCTCAGCTCGTTGTTAGCGCCCTTGAAGTTGGTACCACAGTCGCTGAACACATTCGCACAATTTCCTCCTGGCTTTCTTTCAGTATTATTGAGAGTCGTTGCTGGAACGGGAGTGGTGAATTTGATAATCTACCCCCAACACGAAGAATTTCTTTTTCGTCAAGAAAGGGGTTAAGGGTTTTAAGTGAACTTGTTCTTGGTATGGGTCAATTGCCCTTCAGGGCGTTATTCTCTTCTTTAAATATATCCTTTGTACAATTTTGATAAGTTGATAGTGAGATGACATTAGTTCATATGCAGTGATTGGATAATAATCCAGTGGCCTTCTCCCTTGCTTATTTCGAACATTTTCAAGGTATCGTCGCCAATTGCCCTGCTGCGTACTAATCGTTTAAGAGTAGAACAATTTTGAAAAAATATATTAGCGATTGTAGTGCAGAAGCACTGTCTTGCTTCCTTTCTCGTTTCCTCTTTTGTTTCCACTGGATTTGTTGTAAGTAAAGCATTCGATACAAAACCCTTGAGAAACTGTGGACCATGCCACCACAGTTTACTGTCGATCAACTCTTCGGGAGACAGTCCCCGAGACCCGAGGTCCACTGTATTATCTTTGCTGCCTACATGTCGCCAGATATCCTTGTTTGTGAGCGTTTGAATTTGATTCTATTGGCACAAATGTGGTGCGAATGGCTGGATTTCCTTTTATCCATGCCAAGGCTATCATGGAATCGGACCACGCAAATATCTCCAGTTTTTGGAATTGCATGGCAGTTGACATTCTATGCAGGAGCTTTGCCAGTAATAATGCAGCACAGAGTTCCAGTCGTGGTAAGGATATATTTTTTACTGGAGCCACTCTGGTTTTCGATGCCAATAAGTGCATTCTCTCCTGTCCATTTGATATCACTCGTGCATATGTGACTGCTGCATATGCTTTCTCTGAGGCATCACTAAAACCGTGGAGTTCGACCTGTGATGATTCTTCACTTGCTATCCAACGAGGAATCTCCAGCTTTTCTAGTTTTTGAAGACCAGCTCGGAGTTCTACCTACGGTCCTTCTATGTCCATTGATATGTTAGAGTCCCAGAGCAATGCATTGACCCAAAGCTGCTCCAAAATCAGTTTTGCTTTGATGACGCACGGTGAAATCCATCCTAGAGGATCAAACAGGCGTGCTATATCGGCAAGTACTGACCGCTTTGTGTGTTTATTTACCTTAGGTATATATATTTTAAATGTAAATGTATCCTTTGCAGGATGCCATTGGATGCCTAACGTCTTAATAGCATCCTGTGAATCAAATTTTAAAGGTAGATCCACTTCTCTTTCCCTTTCAGGTATCCGTTCTAAAATTGTTGTTGAGTTGCTGGCCCATTTGCGCAACGGCAAACCAGCAGACTTCAATGTCGATATAACATAAGATTGTATCTTGATGGCATCTTCTTCGTCGTCTGCTCCATATATGAAGTCGTATACATAAAAGCCCTCCATGATTGCTTTCGTTACATGAGGCTTAGAATTTTCGACGTCCATCGCTAACTGCTGCAAGGTCCGTACAGCTAGATATGGGGCTGACGCTGTTCAAAATGTTACTCTGTTGAGAGCATACGTCCTTATAAGCTCGTCGCTTCTTGAGCGCAACAGAATGAGCTGATATGGAGTGTCCTCTTGAGCTATCCATATCTGTCGATACATCATACTGATGTCTGCTGCGAATACCACTTTAAACTTCCTCCACTGCGCTATCAGATCAATAATATCCACCTGCAATCGTGGACCAACCATGAGGTAATCATTTAATGAAATTTCCATCGATATTAGGCAGGATGCATCAAAAACTACTCGCAGTTTGGTTGTCGAGCTTGATTCTTTAAATGCAGCGTGGTGAGGAAGGAAATAATGGCCTCCATTCTCCAGGTCGACATCTGTTGTAACTTCTGTCATATGTTTGAATATATCGTATTCATTAATGCAAGATGTGTATGCTTGCTTAAGTTTCTCGTTTGAGTTGAGGCGTTTTTCAACTTGGAAGAATCTTGCTATAGCTGATTAAACTCATACTAACATACTAAACTCCTCAGTCTCGGAGTTCGCTCCTACTTCCAGTAATGACTGGGAACTCCACTGAGCGAGTTTATGGAAGCTGTGAATCCTAACTATGCCTAGCAATTCTCCTACTCTTAGGTTCTACAACAGAAGTTGCGAAAAGCAGAGTTTCTTTCCTTTCTGCTACCCGGGTATTTTTTCCCCCATCGGATTACACTAATAACAATTTTGCAAAAATCAAAACGACTGCGGAGGAGAAAGGAAGTGCGATGGGATGGTAGCTGGAGTGTTGGGACGAAAGGAAAGAAGTGTAGATACAATCCAGAAGGGATCGTATCTCGATCCAACCATCTGTTGGATCGCCGCCCTCACAAAAGCTAAGTACAGTGCCTGTGTAAATTTTTATATATTCTATCCGCGAGTCCCTAACTACTCCGGTGGATCGGCGTTCAGATTTGGAGGGTGGGGACCAGCCAATAGCGTGTCACTGCTTACAATTATTTATTAATTTTTTGTAGTTGGGCCCTTCTGCCCTCTGGCCTGTCTGCCAGTTTGTACTTTTTTGTACCATCGTTGTTTGTTGGTTGTTGTTGGTTGGTGATGATTATTGTTGGTTGTTCTGGTTTGTTGCATGTTTGTATGTTGCATGCATTTTTGTCTGTTCCCTCGGTGGAGGCTGTCTTTATACTTGGCCGTCCGCCTACACGCCTCTGCTCCTCCTTCGGTGCTCCAATTGTGGGGTGCTGGCTTAAAAAGGGGTCGTCATCCCTTCACCCATCGAACCTAACTTTTACAGCTGGTACGTCGTTGGGGTGTGCCCGATTATACTGGCCGTCCGCCTGCACACCACTATTGATCCTTTGTTGCTCCCTCGTTGCGGTGTTGCTATAAAAGAGATCGTCGTCTCTTCACCCATCGATCAAGTGGCTTGGTTCGTACACCCCTCGGTAGCATAATGTGGTGTAATCTTCGCCTTCTGTTGTTTGGCTTTCGTTGGGGTGTATGTTCCAGGCATCGTCTTCCCCCACCCGTCATCATCGCGTTGGGGTGTCAGGATTGAAAGGACCGTCCGTCCCCACCCGTCGGCGACTTTCAGACGTCCTGTCTGATGCTGCCCGTTGCGAGTCTCCCGTCTATTTGTGGGTTCCGACAACGGTGTTCCTGGTGGAACTCCTGTCGCACCCTGGGGTTGCTCCCGTGAACCTATGTTGTTTTCCAAGGTCTGGGGTTGGTGGGCCACTGGCTGATGGGACCATGGCTGCCCTCCACCTCCGCCAGAGCTCGGTGTTCCCACTTAAAGAAAATAGGGACCGAAGGGACTTGCACGGGGAAAGAGAGCCAAACTTGTTGCGGGAAAATTTTCCGTATAGCCACATGATATCACTCACTTAATCACTCTCTTAATCCACACTTCAAATTCAACTGATTATTTCCGCAATGAGCCTCGAGAAAAACTGAAGGTGGTCCATTTGGGTAGAATGCGAAATTTCAACGGAAACCTCGAATTCGGGATTTAATAGCAGAAGATTTCCTTACTTGAATCACAACCATTGGTGAATGGAGAATGGAATCGAATTTTCTAGCAAAATGGAATTGTATGGACGCTGGATAGCACAGATTGTTCTCGAAATATGTGATTCGAATATAAATATCAACATCCTAAGGTATACAAGTTAGTTCATCGGTTGAATGTGTGAATTAAGAGAACTGATTATGTGGTTTAAGTAAAAGATAAAGAAAAGTAAAAGCGATTGATAAATTGAATTTTACTGTGATGAGCGATTGTATTGAAAGGAATAAGTTCTATCATTTGTGATGAGTACTTCATACATATGTACATACAGGTGCAGTTCGCTACCACCATAGTCGTTTCGCATTCACTCTAACCTAAACTAACTTGACTAGATTTGTAACTTGAATTAAAATAATAAATATATTAAGTATGTTAATAATTATAATGAAGTATAATTACATCTTTTATTTCACGGAATGCAACAATTGCCGACGAGAAGTTTAATCACGGTTCCCGCGTTGTGCGTGCCTATGTACATAATATACTTTATGTACATAAATAAGACAAAAAAAACAAGCACATTGTCAGCCGCATGGTAAAATTGCATGTATTAAATATTCGGTAATTTAATATTTAATTATGAGTGAGGGTTTAACTAGGGCAATTGGTTCGCTGATAACAAATCAAAACAAGCTTTTGGAAAATTTGGTTAAAAGTCTAAATATTAAATCTGAGCCTACTATTCAACACGACGAAAGCAGTCATCATATCCACCATCCGCTTTCGATAAAGATAAATGCTCATGGGTTACTTATCAATTGCAGCAATACTTTACTGCCTACGGTATTTCAAGTCAAGATAAAAAAGCACCTATTTCCTTTCATGGATTGGTTCGGAAACTTACGAATTTAACTCTAATTAAGCTTCAGAACCAGATGAAAAAATAATTGATAAGCTGTCCAACAATTTTAAGTCAAAAGTGCATCTTTGTACAGCCCGCTTTAATCGTACTCCGAGTGGATTGCTGAGTTACGAGGTCTTGCAAGAAATTGCCACTTTGCGTGTGTTACAGAGGAGTGTAAAAAATAATTCATCGACGAGATGATAATGGACTCCATAATTTTACATACGTCGCACGACGCCGCCGTGAGTACAGCAGCCCTACAAAAAACATTAGACGAAGTAAAATCAATCGCAGAAGCATATGAAACAACACAAAAGTTCATTCAGTTATTAAAAAGCGAACATACAGAGCCAGCAATTAAAATAAATCCGTTATCTTCTTCATCAAATTACAACAACCGACGAAAGTATGAACCAAGTAGAGAGCGAAGCAAAACGAGATGTAGTAGCAGAAACCGAGAACAACAACAGCATCATAAAAGCAGTATCCCAGAAAAATTTTGTGCTGGTTGTTTTAGTCATCATCCCAAAGCGAATTGAAGATTCTTAAGTGCCGTTTGTCATAAATGCAACAAGAAAGGTCACATAGCTCCAGTATGCCCTTGGCTTGGCAGCAATCGTATTTTATCTTCACATTATCACCGAACTGGGCCCGTTAGGAAGGATCATGTCAACAGTACCTCTGAAGATAACATATGTTCAGTCGATGACCCCATGCAGTTAATTGGAAACAAATTGTTTTTAACATTAGAAATAAATAGTCGTAAGGTGAAATTTCTTTTGGATATGGGTGCAAGGAAATCGATGATAGATTTACGATAGGTTTACTTGGTTATAATGAAATTATTTGTCCGGATTATAAAGAAACAAATCGTAAAATGAAGTCGTATGGCGGGGTAGGAGTCCCTTTACTAGGGGACTTGAATATTGATGTGACGTTTAATGGTTTTACGAAGAAATTACCATTACTTATCACTAATACGCAGCACGGCGATAACACTTTTGGTTGGAATAGGGCTGAAGCGTTTGGTTTGAGTTTTAACTTTGATGGTGGTAGCGAAACATGTATGCAAGAGAGTGTGTCGGCAAGCGATGTGGAAGCAGTTTGTACTAAATATCCTGATTTATTTACATCATCGCTAGGACACTGCAATTCAGTCAAGGCATATTTGAAATCTTCCGCAAAACCAAAATATTTCAAGGCGCGCCCAATTCCATATGCACATCTGGACGTGTTTAAATTGGAGGCTATCCAAAGGCCAATACTTCAGTAAACTTTTTAAGTCCGATGCATATTTGCAAATAGAATTGGAAGAAGATGCAAAAAATTGTGCTGTTGTTAACACACCGTTGGATCTTTACCTTTGGCATAGATAGCGCAACCGCAATATTTCAGTAAATACAAGAAGCAGTTTTATCAGACGTTGAATGCGATGTATACTTAGACGATATACTGGTTATAGGGAAAAATATGCAAGAGCAATTAAGGAATTTAGAAGCCGTTTTTAAGCGATTGTCGGATAATGGTCTGCAAGTTAATCTTCGTAAGTGTGATTTTATGAAAACAAAAGTGGAATATTTGGGGCACTTTGTTAGTGCGAAAGGTGTACGCCCAGCTGAAAGCAAAGTGGAAGCCATCAGAAAATCGCCATGCCAACGCCGATGCACTGTCACGACTAAAAGTGGGGCCAGATAGAGAATGTGACGCGTCAGAAGAAGCTTGCCAGGAAATCACCTCTGAGATCGAGGACAAAGTCTAGTATTTTCCAGTGAATACTAACGATATTACTAAAGAAACGCGTAAAGATGCAATATTATATAAAATTAAGCATTATAGTATATACTATATGGATGGCCAGAAACTCTGCCTACAAGTGAAAAACACTTAATGTCTTACTTCAACCGAAGATTTTCGCTCACTATGGAAAAAGGAGTTATAATACTCAACACCGATTACATACGAGTAGTAATTATAAACCTGCCGAAACTCTTCATAGACAGCATCCGACTGTTTTATCTCAAACAGGGACGAACAGTAAAATCACCAGTCGTGGGTCTTCACGTTGGAAGTGAAGTCTATTAGCCTATTTACATTCGTAATTTTGCAAAGGGTCCAAGATGGTATGAAGGAACTGTGATATCACAACTTGGTTCCATAACATATTTAGTTCGCACTTCCAAAGGCATTTGGAAACGCCATCAAAATAAATTAGGGCCCAGACATGATGGTTTTACAACAGCTCGAGTATTAGCCCAGACTACTTCAGCTACGAATCACCATGCAATTTGTCAAATAGGTAACCCTGAAATGTTTAACAACAATTCTGTATTTTCCAGAGACACTCAGATTAATAAGCCCAGCTCATCCAGAATAAGCCAGAGTCCTGGAGCCTCAAATTTAATACTCACTGGGGGTTCATCTATAGCTAGTGGGGAGGAGTGATGAGTACTTCATACATACAGGGGCAATAAGCCACCATACATGCATACGTCATCTCAGCGAGTAAGTTCGCTATCGGTTCTCACCATACTCGTTTCGCATTCACTCTTACTTAAACTAACTTGATTAGATTTGTAACTTGAATTAAACTAAGAAATAAATTAAGTATGTGAATTTCAGCGAATACAACAATTTGTACCCACACAAATATTTTAAAGAATGTTAAGCTCATAAAATTATGATTGTGGTACCCATATAAATGTGAGCAGCGTCATCGTCCTATTCGGACTCCCACCCCTGGAGAGCAAACATAGAAACCAAACACACCTGAGTTTCAAAGCACTACAAAAACAATTTTCCTTTCTCCTCCTTCTATCTTTCCGCCCGCGCCCTGGCAACAGTAAAAGGGTATCAACCCCTTAGGCGCGCGTAAATTATAAAAAAAAAAAAAAAAATTTACATATATTTCTATAGCGGAAGATTTCAATACCTGAAAAGCAGAAGCCTCAACCATTGGATAATGGACACGAGTTGTATGGTAATGGAAATTGTATGGGACGATCGATGGCGCGGACTGTTCTTGAAACATCTCAGGAAGTATAAATAGCAGCATCCCAAAATATGCAACTCAGCTCATCAGTTAAATTTAACCTCAAAACCTAAGCGCCACTATGAGGGGAAACGAACTTGGTACTCCGACCTCAGGACACTTTGAACATATACATACTCCTTTGACGTCGACGAGGAAGAACAGATTAGTACCAATGGCATGGCTGCGATAATGCAACTCCTCTTGTTAAAACTGGACGAAGAAAAGAATAGCCTCGAAGAAAAGATGGACGAAGAGAAGAACAGTCTCGACGAACAAAAGAAAAATCTGGAAGCTCAAAATAATAGCCACAAACAAAAGATGGACGAACGAAAGAAATTTAGACGAACAGTAAAGCAAACCAACAATCTTCAAGAGAAAATGAATGAACAAAAGAATAATCTGGAATGAACAAAATAACATTCTCCAGCAAATTTGATAGAATAGAGAAGAATGTTGAAGAAAAATTCGTACAAATTCGAGAGCGAAGTTGAGCAACTGGCATAAGAGTTCGACACAATGCGAAAACATAAACTGCGAGAATGTTCTTTAAGCGGTCCAAGGAGAAAATACTTGAAACCTCCCTCATTCGATGACCAGACCTCACGGTCTACTTATAAGACGAAGTTTGAAATGGCTGCCTCTGCGAACAACTGGGACAATGAAGAGAAGTGCTTTGCCCTAACAATGACCTGTGGCACGGTCCTGTCTAAGTCTTGCTAGCAAAACGATGCATTAAAAGTCTTCTGGTGGAAGTAGTCAGCGGTAAGAAAAAATGAAAGAAAGTTGCAGCAATTTTGTAGAAGATGAAAGTTGAAGGGCTGATTCAAGAATCGCAGAGTCCTTAGCCCAGTGGTCCTCGTGAAGAAGAAAGATAGAACCACAAGGTTTTGTGTAGACTACCGACGTCTCAACGATGTCACAGAAAGGACAGCTACCCACTTCCGGGAGACTTGAAGAGCAGTTACTGGCAGGTAGAGGTAAATCATACGGAACGTGAGAAAACTGCCATCACTACAGGAAGAGGTCTCTAGTATTTTAGAGTGATGCCGTTTGGACTGTGCAACGCTCCGGCCACCTTCGAGCGACTAATTGAATGAACATTGCAAGGACTTACGTGGAAAACCTGTCTGGACCCAGAAAAGTTTTTTTTTTAAAGAACTTGACACTCAAGTGGGTATGACTACACTTATGATGCCAAAGCATGTGTTGAGTTTTTCGGAAAATGGAACCGAAAAAGAAAGAAAGTTGCTTGGGTTCAGTGGCTATTTCGCTCCATGTGTGGCATCCAACATTTAATGGGGAGACCGTTACCAAGTTAAACAAAATTCGGATCCCCACCTACCTAAGGATGACTTGCGCAGCAGGATTCGTAAATTTCATGAAAACACCCGAGAAAAGATGAAGCTAGCAAGCAGACGAGTGAAGGCTAGTCATGAGATCAAAGCGAAATCTTCCGGCTGAAGGAGATCTGGTGTGGCTATATAATGTTCTGCGTAAGAAAAAAAAATCACGAAAAATTACAACGGGATTGGGAAGGTACATGCCAGGTGATAGAAAACCAGCATTAATGACGTCGTCTACCGTATCCAGCGTGGGGATTGAGGAAAATGGAAGGTGGTCCATTTGGATAAAATGTGTCATTTCAACGGAACGATGAATGACGAAGATGTTCCATTTAAATATGAGCAGCGTCATTTATATTTCCATAGCAGAATATTTTGATACTTGAATAACAGAAGCCTCAACCATTGGTGAATGGAAAATGGAATCGAGTTTTGTAGCAATATGGAAATTATATGGGACTCTGGATGGCGCGGATTGTTCTCGAAATATGCCAGGGAGTACAAATGGCAGCATCCCAAAATATGCAACCCGGTACATCAATTGATGTGTGTGAATGAAAAGAAGTGATTAAATGGTTTAAATAAAAGATAAAGAAAAGTGAAAATGGTTGAGATAACCGGTTGGATTGTGAATTGTAGTTGTATTGAATAAAGCGATTATACTAAACGAGTAAGTTCTATCATTTGTACCCACACAAACATTTTACAATATTAGCAACATTACTAATTGGGGAACCAACCAAACCAAACAGAGTAGAATTTAATGCTTCCAAAACACAATCCTGTCCGCTGTCGTTAAAGTTAACGAAATTTAAACACCCAGCCATTGTCCATTTATGGCACTAGAATTATCGAAACCGAAAAACTTCCCATTCCCATGACCACATATTCGGTATCGTCAAAAATGCTACGAAATGTTTAGGTTTCCTCAAGCGATGTAAGAAATATTGCATCTCCTCTAACCGAGCCTAAATATATGTGTTTGTTGTTAGTTGATAATAGTGACTTTCTGTTAATGAATAGATATAGTAATATATAGATATACTAGCTGACCCGGCAAACGTTATTCTGCCATATAAATTATTTCTAATGAATATTTTGGTTTTTAAATAAAAAATAACGAATGTATTTTAATTGTGTTGTTTTCACGATCGATAAAATTGATCGAATGTGGTCGATAAAATAGAACGATCGTTAATCGATAAAATAGAACGAAGGAAACGATTTGAACGAGAGTGTCTTCCTGAGCCCAAGTATGATGACGGCCCATTCTTTGATAAAGATCGAACGAATATGTGGGGATAGGATCTATGACAGAAAGAGGAATGGAGCGCTGTAGACAATGACTGCCGAAAAAAATAAAAAACAACAACCATTCATTTTCTCAATTCAATGTATTTCATTAACGTAACTTATATATTCATTGTTTCATCTCTTAAAAGTTAAATGTATAGTAAAGTGAAAAAAGTAATAAAGGGTCCGCCATCTAACGTTTTTTTTTTCAACTAGTACTTATTTCGTGAATTGTAACACTTAGCTCATGTCTGATTTAACAGATAATTAGATTTATTCTTCCGGTTAATAATGGAAAATAATTTCATTCAAATGGCTGCCTCGACTGGCCATGCAGTAGCCTACACGATCGGTCCAATTTTTAAGCACATTATCGATTGTGTGCAGCTGTATTTCACCAATGGCTTCACGAATATTGTCCTTTAAACCGTCAATTGTCTCTGGCTTGTCGGCGTAACACTTATCTTTTACGGCACCCCACAAATAATAGTCCAACGGTGTCATATCGCAGCTCCGAGGTGGCCAAACGACATCAGCTCTGCGGCTGATAATGCGATCTTCAAAAACAGGGCGCAAAACATCGAGTGTAGCTTCGGCTGTGTGGCACGTAGCGCCATCCTGTTGAAATCAAATGTTTTCAATATCCTCCTCTTCAATAATTCGTTGAACATGGCCCGATAACGATCGCCATTGACTGTAGCGGCCACTCCTTGCTCAGAAGAAAAATGGCCCAATTATGCCTCTGGACGAAAATCCGCACCAAACAGTGACTCGTTTTGGGTGTATCGGTTTTTCAATGTATGCGTGCGGGTTTTCTGTGCCCCAAATGCGACAATTTTGCTTGTTTACATACCCGCCAAGATCAAAATGAGCTTCATCTGAAAAGATGATTTTTTTGGCAAAATCGGCATCTTCTCTAAGTCGATCGCAGGCAATATTTCCCAGCGATGTTCAAGCGTACACACAACCATATTCGTTCAGCGGAAGGATAAAACTAATTATTTGTCAAATCAGACATGAGCTAAGTAATACCATTCACGAAATAAGTACTAGTTGAAAAAAAAACGTTAGACATTATACATTAGACATATACATTAGACATATATACATTTTTTATCGTAAAGTAGAAAAATGAAATAAAGAAAATCAATATTAATTTCCAAGAGCAATTAAGTGTACGATATTTTTAGGCAATACAAATAAACGTGGTGGTTTGCCACGTATAATTGTCCGCGTAAAAAACCTGGTGTGCCCAATTCTAAGCCGCAAACAGACATAGTTTGGCCTTGCGACTTATTGATTGTCATTGGGAATGTCAATCTAATAGAAAATTAAACGCGTTTGAATTCAATTGGCGTGTCTGTGGGAATCATTGGAAGGCGTGGCAGCAAAACATTTTCGCCTCGGAATTTAGCATACAAAATGGTGGCTTCGATAATGTTTTTCTTCAATTTTTTAATGACCAATCGCGCGCCATTGCAAGCAATTCATAAGTAAAATGACCGGAGATCCAACTTTCAGTCGTAGAAGGCGTGATGGCATGCCTGGCAAATTCAAAAACTCCGTTGGATAATTTGCAGCTTCGTTGGCATTGCAAACTGTATAGACCGATTTGTATGATACCAAGTCATCTGGCACCGACTGCTGTATCTTGAAGTTTAAATCGTCTACGTCCAAATTTTTTGCTGTCACAATGGCTCTTTCTGCCAGTCACGCATGATTTATGTATTTACGAGTATCATCGGGAAGTATTTTTCTGAAATCACCTGAAAGGAATAACAGAATGCCGCCGGATAGTTTGTCGTTGTTTTGTATTCTTTGAGTGTTCTGTTCAACGCCTCAAGAGAAAGTTTGTGTGCCATAGCACATTCATACCATATGGTAATTTCGTATTTTTTCAGCACTGTGGCTATCGACCATTTTTTTTTTTTTTTTGACACTACGTCTGAGCTGTTCTGCCTCCATCCAATAAAGTTACTGCAATGCAAGATGATGCAACGGCCAATGCATATTTGTGTTGCTGTATAGCCCAATGCTGCTTCAGCAGGCATATCTACCCAGTGATTGTAGTCTTCGAGCAAGCGGCGTGCAAGGCATGCATCTGTATACATTGGATACTATTGTCCATTCACTTTGCGTATATCTTGAAATTACAATGGGCCGGTGACATCAACCAACAACGGTCGCAGATAGAAGCACTCAGTCTGCTTTGGATTGACTGTATATACTCAGCCCAAAGTGTTTGATTTGAATAGGCCAGGGTATTTATTCACATACTTGTAAATGTATTTTATCCATTCACGTATTTCGATTCATGAATTTTTTATTCACCGAACTGCAGAACTCAACATTAATACGAACATTGAATATTTCGGTCAGCAGAGGCGAATATGGTACCACCCAACGATTGTCAATGTCAATGTCTGCGTTGTTGATATTTAGCGTGAATGATTGTCCGCCATTGTCAGTATTTCTTCGGCGATATATTGGATATCCGTCGACATTGGTGATCGTGTCGTTGGTGAACATTTTGGGAAAACGCTTTTGTACATTTTCCTTCTGCCATGCAATGCGATAAACGATTCAGATCACCGCATGGGCCATGAATCATGTTTCTGATAACAATATCGATCAGTAGTTGATCAGTAGACGGATCTGGAATTTCCCCGGAAATTACACTATCGATTTCCTCAGGGCATATTTTGTCGACTAACCAAATCAAAATGTGTGCATGTGGTAGAGTTAATCTTGTAATGAAGCTCATTAAAGACATAAATTTTTGTTTGAACACACGTGCTGAATGTCATGGCGATGCATTGCATTTTGGCCTGGCAATAAACGTAATAAATAAACACATTCGTCCGCACTCGCGCATGAAAGTCGTAGCATCCTGCACGTATTCTTGCATATGACGTGGGCTGCCTACGTACGATGATAGTTGAATGATGGAGTTACCAATTTTGGTGGTGTCGGCGTTGCTCATGATAGCGTCTCACTAGTGAATGTATTCTTCCGCACGCAGTTTCTGTTAATTGTGTCTTAGGAATCGCTCTTTATCTTCACGTACATGTCGACCATGAATTGTCGGCACAGCTCAGGATATAGCAGAATGACGTTGTCCTAACAGCGTCGAATCATCATACGATACGCATAAAAATCCATCGACTCACATTCTTGTTTGTTTCGGCTCCTGTAACAACATATTCATAAATATTAATTCAAAATGAGTAATGATGTTCATAATGAAAGAAGTACCTGTGGCGGGATCTTGTTGGTTAATATCCGTCTTGTCGCTTCCAGAAAATTAGCGGATATTGGAGAGCGTCGTATAGACGATGTGTGTCGGCGATGAACTCCAGATTATTGTTTCTGCTTCGAATCACAATTTCTCGCGTCGCTGTGCGGTCGCCAACTATAATTCTAACAAAGTTGTCAACAACAGGCGCATTAAATCTACGCACGTGCTCTCCAGCTGGTGTTTTATCAGGATTGATGACAATAGCGTGATTGTGACTTTGAAATTCGTGCATGCATGATTTGAAGAATTGGGGTTATTGTAGCCGCAAAGTGCTAAATTTTGGGAAAACGCTTTGAACATTTTCCTTCTGCTATGCAAGGCATGTTTGTCGTTGGCAGCAATGGTACACTTGGTCTTTGCCCCAGTATTGTGAACTATTTCTGTTGCTCCGAGTAATGTAATTTGTAAGCAGGAATTGAATCTGCGAATGGACTTCAAGAACAGGCTTGAATCTGGATCCGTACCGAAGAGCAAGCCGTTCAATGCTTCTGGTGGTGTCTTAATATCTGGTGGTTGCACTTTTCCTGATGCGCAACACATGCCAGCTGACTCATGTTGGAATTTAAGAGCATGACAATAGGGAAATTCTTTGTCCATAGCACCAATCGGCACTTTCGGAGGAGCGGAATATTACTCGTAAATATCTGGCTCGTCCTCGAATTCGAGACGAAGGAACGAAGCGTTGGCGTTGTCGGTCATTTGCTCTGTGTGTATCAATTACGAACCGGCGCGCTTGTCTCCGTTCCAATTGTCGTTGTTGATTTCGTTCAGCTCGTGTCTCTTGTGATTGAGATGCAAGCAATTGCAACATGTTCCCACGCACATTTTCGTTATCTTGTTGGATTTGTTTGCCTGTTCTTTCTGCTCTACTATTTCGCATGCTTGATGCTGTATAGCGCCTTGCTGGCATTGTTCACTGTAACAGAGACACAAATAGACCAAATTATTGTACTTAGACACCGTCTTTATAATCCATCAGATTTATTGAAAACACTTTTAGTATTTTACCAACCTTTGACAGTCACAAAACACATACTCGTATATGTATATTTATTGTAAATTAAAATAAATCGGGCAAAATTTTGCATGCACTTCGTCGTGATATATAACAAATGCAGAATGAAATGTCAAAGTGACGCGACACTTCACGTCAATGACTTGCGCCTGTGTGGGTGAAAGGTCGACCAGTCGGACGTAGCGCCATCTGTCATTCAACAACATAAATAATTTCGATAAAAACTGGAAACAATTCCTGTGCTGGATTTAGACAAGTGAAACTTTTTGAAATCGTTAGATATCACCTATTAGTGATAAATAAACTCATTTTCACTTTTAACTTTTTTATTTTTTACGTTTTAATTAAGAATTAAAGTATTTGTTTAAGAACACATAAATCGAAAAAATTTATTTACAATACTTTTACGTTTTTTTTCGAACTTATATACATACATAAATACGTAATAAAGAATATATATAGTGAATCATTGTTTTTCAATTGATTTCAATGTTTTTACAGCGAAATTAAAAGATTAATTCATCTAATGAAGAATCATCGTCGCTCTCAAATTTGCCATCAGATGCAACACCTTCACCTGCACAAATAATCAAATTAAAATCATCTCTGGGAAATGATTTTTTTTTTAAACTTTTCTCAGACTTGTAATTAGTGGATCAGATGTAATCAACATCAAATTAAAAACATCTTGATTAGTCCTCTCCCGGGAACATTTTCTGGAGTAGCTTCGCGATATTTCTTAAAATCTTCATTTCTCGCCTCCTGAGCTTCTTCAGATAACTGTCCGATAGGAAGAAGAGCAGTGGATATTACATCTGATCCATTGATTAAGAGTTTATGCACAGTGGGAGGCATAAAAAAACCACTGATAGATGCTTACAAAGTACTTGGCGGTATTAATTGCGAAATTTGAAGTTTTCAAAGTTTATTTCATATCCGCTTGAAATTGGAACTATAATTCTTCAATCGCAATCCCAAAATTTCGGAGACGAGGTTTGTGTTATTAAAAAATCTCCGAGCAGTGTTGCCATCATTTGTGTTGCCGAACCCTGGTTTCGGTTGATCAACATTAAGCCCCATTCGATTTTTAATTCATTTTGTATTCGAGCTTTGCTTTCTGCCACTCATTTTTTGTCGCCATTTCTGGCTTGACACTTTTTAATTGGCAAACATTCAAACACTCTAATCCAGCAATGTAATATTGGTAAACCAAACTCTAAAATATCGAGTTTATGAGGTTTTGAAAACATCTTCTCTATATCATTGAATTCTTTAGAGCTTGCACCACAGATAAAGCAATGTTGAGTGGAGGAATTATTGGCTAATACGTTACAAACTTTCTCATCCACCATAGTGAATAACAGCTTGTGAGTAACGCTAACAGTTTTGCCATCAACGTCCAATACCGAAGGGTTTAATTTCTGTATTTGTTCATCAACATGCATCTTTTCGGAAATTGATAGTTCTGCCGATTCTTTTACGAAACATATTTACAAAGGACGACAGTATCCCGTAGAAGAAGGCCGCGGATTTTGTCATACAATTTCTTTTTTATCCAAATTATCAGTAAACAGTTGCAATGGTACCATAGAAATAATAAAAACACTGAAATCATTAGCTTCCAACATATTTTTATTTATATGAACTATGGCCTGAACTTCCGTCGAAGCCCCACTTTGATAACAACTCTAATTTGTTCAGTTGATCATTGTTACATGGGAAGGGTGATGAGCTCCTCAAACGTCATCAATTGGTTACCAGCTATGCGTTTTAGATGGAATTTTACGGATCTCACCCCAGCTTCCCAAAGACCTCCAAAATGTGGAGAAGCCGGTGAAATAAATTTCCAAGTTGTGCCATCGCTTGCTAGATTGTTTGCGACCTCTCGCCAGTTCAACTGCGCTTTCTTGAATAATTTTCGCAGTTCTCCATCCGCTCCTATAAAATTTATACCGCAGTCGCTGTACACTTCTCGGCAGAGTCCTCTCCTTGCCACAAAATGCCGAAATGCTGCTATGAAGGCCTGAGTTGTCATGTCAGTCACTAACTTTATGTGGACAGCCTTCGTGGCCATGCAAACAAAAATTGCAAAATACCCCTTGTACTGCCTTGCATTGCGACCTCTCCATGTTTTCACGTCAATAGGCCTGCGTAATCAACTCCAGCATGTGTAAACGATCTGGATATTCTTGTTCTTGCTGGTGGGAGATTGCCCATCAGCTGCATTGTTTGAATCTGTATTTGCCCTGAATCTGTAGCATATACAGCATTTATGTATGTGATGCTTAACAGCGTTTTTAAGATTGAAGATCCAGAACCATTGTCGTATGTACGCCTTCTGATTCCCTCGGTGGAATGTCTTCTCATGTGCGTCCTTGACTATCAGTTTCGATAAAGGGTGATTTTGTTTTAACAGAATAGGATGTTTTTGACCGAAACTGAGGTCGCCATTTGCCAGCCTTCCTCCTACTGGCAAAACTTCTTCGACATCTTTGAAAGGATTAAGCGCTTCCAGTCCTCGAAACTTTAATTTGTCAGTCGATTCCTCCGAAAACATGCTGTGTTGTGCCGCCTTAATGATACGAATGAACGCTGACTCAAGATCTTTTGCTGTGAACGTTACCCTCCACGTATCATCATTGTATTTCCTACTTTTGAGCACCAACACAAATCGTAAGCAATAAGCCACTATGCGGACTATTTTTGTAAGTTTGAATGCTTGCGAAGTAGGGCATCGATCACTCCTTCTTCTAGAACGTGATAATTAGTTGACACTGCTATAGCGTCTTGTTGGATCTCCAATACGGTAGGTTGTTCAGGGAACGGAGTACCCCAGTTTTGTCTCAGAAACTGCGGGCCATGCCACCAAAGCGTGTTGTTAACTAAATTTGAACCTTGAACTCCTCTTGATGCTAGGTCTGCAGGATTTAGTTCCGAGGGGATATGTTTCCACATAGAACAGTTTGTCAGTCTCTAGCCTTGGCAGTGTTATCAACTTCAACGGAGCAACTTTGGTGTTTGACATAAGCAAATGCACACGTGTTTTGTTGTCTTCTCCTAACACCCGCAAATATCTTGCCGCTGCATACGCCTTTTCAGAGGCATCGCTGAAACCATGAATTTCCAATTTTGTGGTAGTTGACTCAGCGAGGCATAACAATTTTCTCGATGTGTGGCAATTGTTCGCGAAAAAAAGACCATTCCAGCTGAATGTCTAGTGGGAGAGGTGCAGGTGCGCAGTACACGAATTGCAAGATACGGGGCCGAAGCTGTTCGAAATGTCACCGTTCCCACGCGATACATTTATAGTGGCTCTCTTGGATCTGCTCTCCATACTATCATTTGATAGTTAGTATCTGGCGGTACATTTTCTCTACATCACCTGTGAATGCGTACCGATATAACCGCCATCTCAGGATGATGTCCGTCACGTTTTGCTGTTGTTTGGGTCCTATTAGTAAGTGGTTATTTAGCGACGATCCTCCAAACGATTTGAAAGTTGCGTCAAATACAACTCGCAACCTCGTTGTTGTAAACTCTTCTTTATGACCGCATGATGTGGAATAAAATAGTGGAACGGCGTTTTAAGTACCTCACAATTTTCTTCCATCCAGGTCATACGGCCGAGCTCCAGGTATTCTGAAATACACTTAACATAATCTTTGTGTTGTGTTGGGTTGCACTGCAATTTCTTTTCTAGCTGCAGAAAACGTTTGATGGCCCCTTGTCTAGTTGGGCCCATGGTGGGACGTTTACCACCTTTGAACGGCAGGCAAACTTCAAAACGACCGTCTTGTAGGCCTTGTAGTTTCGATGAAGTGGGCTTCACATTCCTTTTCAGTTTCCATTTCATACCTTCGGAAAGGTTCTTCCTCGATTTCCCAGAATTTTTGTAGTGGTGTGTCGAGATCCAGCTGGCAGGAAAAACTACGAAGCTCAAGTGTGCTGGATAACTTTCCTAGCAACCTTCCAGCACCTTCTATGTTCCTAATGACTTCTCTAAAGACGATATCACTATACACATCACTTCCTATTAGGATATCAATTTTTGCGGGTGAGTGAAATGTCGGATCAGCCAGTTGTATACCTGTCAAATGTGTCCATTTATTATAGGTAATTTGTTGGGCCGGAAAAAGCCCAGTCAGGGATTTGAAAATCAATGCTCGCATCGTGCCACCAAAGCTCGATATAAGGGACATAAAGTCGACATCCACGAACCTGTGCGTTGTTCCGCTGCTGACCATCCCCAGCCCATTTAGTTTGATGGATGTTTTTTTTGCTGTGAGGTTTAACCCTTGAACCGCCGCCTCAGTGATGAAAGAAGCTTCAGAACCCGGATCGAGCCCTCATGACCATAAAGGCCCCAGCTGAAGTTCTCATATTGGCTAACGCCGTGGCCAATAACACTTGAGCGCCTGCATTGATGTGAAAGTTACTCACATTAGGATTCCTCGTCCCCTGGAGACTTTGACTGGGTTGAAACTCTGGCGCGTAATCATCTATTGATGTTCCTTTGGATGTCAGGTTACTAAAGGTAGAGACTGCTGATGATTGAAAGGCTTGAGAAGATGATGGAACCTGTTGCATTGATTGCCTGTAGCTATTTGTATTTTCATGTAGCAGTATATAGTATCGCTGATTACAAAAGTGACAGCATTTCGAACTAGGGCACCTTTGTTTATAATGGCTATATGCTAAGCAGTTTTCGCAAACCTTAGCTGTTCGTACTGCCTGTTTTCTCTGCGGTACATCCATACGCAAAAATTTCTTGCACTCGTTCCTTGCATTTTGACTCTTCATATAGACCCTACAAACAACCTGCTTCTTCCTTTCTTATTGTATGTGAAAAATACGATTACTCCCTGACCTATTTTGTGCAACGTTACTACCATCAACCTATTGTTCTACGGCCTCAAGAGAACGAAATCTACATTCCAAGAACTCTACAAATTCTTTTAATGTAGGAAGCTCCTTCTTAGAACCTAACCTTTCCTCCCACAACTGTTGAGTGATGCTGCTTAACTTTTGCAGGATCACGTAAATTAAAATTACGTCCCAGCTCTCCACCGGCAATTCTAAATTCTTCAACGCATGGATAATTTCTTTATAAGTGTCGAGAATACGTTTAATATTAATAGACGTATCATTGGTAACACTTGTTTGCCCAAATAACAGCTTTAATTGCGTATTAACAAGAACTCTTTTGTGATCATAGCGACCAAGTAAGTATTTCCCACGTTGGTTGATAATTGTTCTTATCAATGGCTAGATGCTGCAGCAGTCTTTCAGCTTCACCACTAACAGACGATTTCAAATAGTGAAGCCTTTGCACATCAGACAGGGAAGAATTATTGTGAATCAAGGCAAGGAACATATCATGGTGAGGATATTCGCAGCTCATTTTGTTCTTTCATTCTAATATTATCTAACTCCTTTATTTCGGCAGAACTACCTGGACCTAACTGTGCGGAATCCTATCCAAAGCATATAACAGATCGATTTTGTATTCCGAGTATATATCTTCCATTTTATTGATAATACTTCAATTGTTTTACCAGTTTCAATGGCAGTGCTGCTGCCCAGTATGATTTCATGGTACTTTTTTGCCTGAACCAACTGTTCTTCCAAAATTTTTATACGCGTTTTCAAATAATTTACTTTTTCAAGCGTGCGGTATCGGCTTTTTTAAAATTGTCGTAATCTTTTGTCATACGTTGAAGAACATTTATTTGAAGTTTACCGTACGACATCTTTCTACCCTTATTTTAGCAGACAATTGAATGTACGGAATATTTATATAGGTACGTATATGTTATATTTCTATTATTAATTTTACATACAATAAAGAATCAACTGTTTCAGGATTTAACAGAATATGTGGAACGGACTTACTTGAGTGTTGGCTTAACTGTCCTTCTCGGTTGGCTTCTCCATTGGTAGTGGCTTAAGAGACTCTTCTAAACTGAATGCTGGTAGCTATTGCTGGAAGAATGTTTGGTTTGCTGGAATCTTCTGCTTGTGATGAAGTTGTTGGATGCTTTTTTTTCGAACTGGTATTTTTTATTTCTAATTTATATTTTCCTCACCCACCAAATAAGTTTGTTTAATGTTTATTAATGTTTATACTAAATATCCATTTTTTGAAAAGCGCAAATGTCACTTCAATTGTGTTGCTGTTATGATTTATACAAAAAGGCTCGATGGGAGGCTCGATGAATTTTCACTGTTTAAGCTGAATAAAAATGACCGTTTTGGGTTGGTGTTATAAACGTATAAAATTCTATTTTTATTTTACTGTCCATCTAAAATACTCTATGTTGCATGTTTCTTGTTTTATTTTACAATGTTTGCTATACATTTCGTGCAAAATGACAGTTGTAGTTTTGTTTGATTTACATAATTAATAATTCAAATTTCAATATAACACATTTACTATTATTTTAACATTCAAGTTTATTTATTTATACATATTTCATCTCCAACACAACCAATCCAAAAACCACCAACACAGCCTCTAGAAATTCAACATGTCATGTCAACCCTCAGTCATCAGGTCTGGGGAATTGGACGTATTTACTAGACGTATCAAAGTAAAGTACGAAACAGCACGTATCATGTAAGCCAGAGTGTTCCTAAATAGTGGCGGCATCCTAATTTCGCCCGAAAGAAATTAATTTTTTCAGTTAACGAAAATGAAGTAAGATGAGTAGTCAACTAGAAATCAACAACAAGCCAACTTCCATTAAGAATTTAGTCTCCCCATTAAATATTCTAACCAAATATTTTAAGCAAAACCACTTTTAACTTTTTTATTTTTTACGTTTTAATTAAGAATTAAAGTATTTGTTTAAGAACACATAAATCGAAAAAATTTATTTACAATACTTTTACGTTTTTTTTCGAACTTATATACATACATAAATACGTAATAAAGAATATATATAGTGAATCATTGTTTTTCAATTGATTTCAATGTTTTTACAGCGAAATTAAAAGATTAATTCATCTAATGAAGAATCATCGTCGCTCTCAAATTTGCCATCAGATGCAACACCTTCACCTGCACAAATAATCAAATTAAAATCATCTCTGGGAAATGATTTTTTTTTTAAACTTTTCTCAGACTTGTAATTAGTGGATCAGATGTAATCAACATCAAATTAAAAACATCTTGATTAGTCCTCTCCCGGGAACATTTTCTGGAGTAGCTTCGCGATATTTCTTAAAATCTTCATTTCTCGCCTCCTGAGCTTCTTCAGATAACTGTCCGATAGGAAGAAGAGCAGTGGATATTACATCTGATCCATTGATTAAGAGTTTATGCACAGTGGGAGGCATAAAAAAACCACTGATAGATGCTTACAAAGTACTTGGCGGTATTAATTGCGAAATTTGAAGTTTTCAAAGTTTATTTCATATCCGCTTGAAATTGGAACTATAATTCTTCAATCGCAATCCCAAAATTTCGGAGACGAGGTTTGTGTTATTAAAAAATCTCCGAGCAGTGTTGCCATCATTTGTGTTGCCGAACCCTGGTTTCGGTTGATCAACATTAAGCCCCATTCGATTTTTAATTCATTTTGTATTCGAGCTTTGCTTTCTGCCACTCATTTTTTGTCGCCATTTCTGGCTTGACACTTTTTAATTGGCAAACATTCAAACACTCTAATCCAGCAATGTAATATTGGTAAACCAAACTCTAAAATATCGAGTTTATGAGGTTTTGAAAACATCTTCTCTATATCATTGAATTCTTTAGAGCTTGCACCACAGATAAAGCAATGTTGAGTGGAGGAATTATTGGCTAATACGTTACAAACTTTCTCATCCACCATAGTGAATAACAGCTTGTGAGTAACGCTAACAGTTTTGCCATCAACGTCCAATACCGAAGGGTTTAATTTCTGTATTTGTTCATCAACATGCATCTTTTCGGAAATTGATAGTTCTGCCGATTCTTTTACGAAACATATTTACAAAGGACGACAGTATCCCGTAGAAGAAGGCCGCGGATTTTGTCATACAATTTCTTTTTTATCCAAATTATCAGTAAACAGTTGCAATGGTACCATAGAAATAATAAAAACACTGAAATCATTAGCTTCCAACATATTTTTATTTATATGAACTATGGCCTGAACTTCCGTCGAAGCCCCACTTTGATAACAACTCTAATTTGTTCAGTTGATCATTGTTGCATGGGAAGGGTGATGAGCTCCTCAAACGTCATCAATTGGTTACCAGCTATGCGTTTTAGATGGAATTTTACGGATCTCACCCCAGCTTCCCAAAGACCTCCAAAATGTGGAGAAGCCGGTGAAATAAATTTCCAAGTTGTGCCATCGCTTGCTAGATTGTTTGCGACCTCTCGCCAGTTCAACTGCGCTTTCTTGAATAATTTTCGCAGTTCTCCATCCGCTCCTATAAAATTTATACCGCAGTCGCTGTACACTTCTCGGCAGAGTCCTCTCCTTGCCACAAAATGCCGAAATGCTGCTATGAAGGCCTGAGTTGTCATGTCAGTCACTAACTTTATGTGGACAGCCTTCGTGGCCATGCAAACAAAAATTGCAAAATACCCCTTGTACTGCCTTGCATTGCGACCTCTCCATGTTTTCACGTCAATAGGCCTGCGTAATCAACTCCAGCATGTGTAAACGATCTGGATATTCTTGTTCTTGCTGGTGGGAGATTGCCCATCAGCTGCATTGTTTGAATCTGTATTTGCCCTGAATCTGTAGCATATACAGCATTTATGTATGTGATGCTTAACAGCGTTTTTAAGATTGAAGATCCAGAACCATTGTCGTATGTACGCCTTCTGATTCCCTCGGTGGAATGTCTTCTCATGTGCGTCCTTGACTATCAGTTTCGATAAAGGGTGATTTTGTTTTAACAGAATAGGATGTTTTTGACCGAAACTGAGGTCGCCATTTGCCAGCCTTCCTCCTACTGGCAAAACTTCTTCGACATCTTTGAAAGGATTAAGCGCTTCCAGTCCTCGAAACTTTAATTTGTCAGTCGATTCCTCCGAAAACATGCTGTGTTGTGCCGCCTTAATGATACGAATGAACGCTGACTCAAGATCTTTTGCTGTGAACGTTACCCTCCACGTATCATCATTGTATTTCCTACTTTTGAGCACCAACACAAATCGTAAGCAATAAGCCACTATGCGGACTATTTTTGTAAGTTTGAATGCTTGCGAAGTAGGGCATCGATCACTCCTTCTTCTAGAACGTGATAATTAGTTGACACTGCTATAGCGTCTTGTTGGATCTCCAATACGGTAGGTTGTTCAGGGAACGGAGTACCCCAGTTTTGTCTCAGAAACTGCGGGCCATGCCACCAAAGCGTGTTGTTAACTAAATTTGAACCTTGAACTCCTCTTGATGCTAGGTCTGCAGGATTTAGTTCCGAGGGGATATGTTTCCACATAGAACAGTTTGTCAGTCTCTAGCCTTGGCAGTGTTATCAACTTCAACGGAGCAACTTTGGTGTTTGACATAAGCAAATGCACACGTGTTTTGTTGTCTTCTCCTAACACCCGCAAATATCTTGCCGCTGCATACGCCTTTTCAGAGGCATCGCTGAAACCATGAATTTCCAATTTTGTGGTAGTTGACTCAGCGAGGCATAACAATTTTCTCGATGTGTGGCAATTGTTCGCGAAAAAAAGACCATTCCAGCTGAATGTCTAGTGGGAGAGGTGCAGGTGCGCAGTACACGAATTGCAAGATACGGGGCCGAAGCTGTTCGAAATGTCACCGTTCCCACGCGATACATTTATAGTGGCTCTCTTGGATCTGCTCTCCATACTATCATTTGATAGTTAGTATCTGGCGGTACATTTTCTCTACATCACCTGTGAATGCGTACCGATATAACCGCCATCTCAGGATGATGTCCGTCACGTTTTGCTGTTGTTTGGGTCCTATTAGTAAGTGGTTATTTAGCGACGATCCTCCAAACGATTTGAAAGTTGCGTCAAATACAACTCGCAACCTCGTTGTTGTAAACTCTTCTTTATGACCGCATGATGTGGAATAAAATAGTGGAACGGCGTTTTAAGTACCTCACAATTTTCTTCCATCCAGGTCATACGGCCGAGCTCCAGGTATTCTGAAATACACTTAACATAATCTTTGTGTTGTGTTGGGTTGCACTGCAATTTCTTTTCTAGCTGCAGAAAACGTTTGATGGCCCCTTGTCTAGTTGGGCCCATGGTGGGACGTTTACCACCTTTGAACGGCAGGCAAACTTCAAAACGACCGTCTTGTAGGCCTTGTAGTTTCGATGAAGTGGGCTTCACATTCCTTTTCAGTTTCCATTTCATACCTTCGGAAAGGTTCTTCCTCGATTTCCCAGAATTTTTGTAGTGGTGTGTCGAGATCCAGCTGGCAGGAAAAACTACGAAGCTCAAGTGTGCTGGATAACTTTCCTAGCAACCTTCCAGCACCTTCTATGTTCCTAATGACTTCTCTAAAGACGATATCACTATACACATCACTTCCTATTAGGATATCAATTTTTGCGGGTGAGTGAAATGTCGGATCAGCCAGTTGTATACCTGTCAAATGTGTCCATTTATTATAGGTAATTTGTTGGGCCGGAAAAAGCCCAGTCAGGGATTTGAAAATCAATGCTCGCATCGTGCCACCAAAGCTCGATATAAGGGACATAAAGTCGACATCCACGAACCTGTGCGTTGTTCCGCTGCTGACCATCCCCAGCCCATTTAGTTTGATGGATGTTTTTTTTGCTGTGAGGTTTAACCCTTGAACCGCCGCCTCAGTGATGAAAGAAGCTTCAGAACCCGGATCGAGCCCTCATGACCATAAAGGCCCCAGCTGAAGTTCTCATATTGGCTAACGCCGTGGCCAATAACACTTGAGCGCCTGCATTGATGTGAAAGTTACTCACATTAGGATTCCTCGTCCCCTGGAGACTTTGACTGGGTTGAAACTCTGGCGCGTAATCATCTATTGATGTTCCTTTGGATGTCAGGTTACTAAAGGTAGAGACTGCTGATGATTGAAAGGCTTGAGAAGATGATGGAACCTGTTGCATTGATTGCCTGTAGCTATTTGTATTTTCATGTAGCAGTATATAGTATCGCTGATTACAAAAGTGACAGCATTTCGAACTAGGGCACCTTTGTTTATAATGGCTATATGCTAAGCAGTTTTCGCAAACCTTAGCTGTTCGTACTGCCTGTTTTCTCTGCGGTACATCCATACGCAAAAATTTCTTGCACTCGTTCATTGCATTTTGACTCTTCATATAGACCCTACAAACAACCTGCTTCTTCCTTTCTTATTGTATGTGAAAAATACGATTACTCCCTGACCTATTTTGTGCAACGTTACTACCATCAACCTATTGTTCTACGGCCTCAAGAGAACGAAATCTACATTCCAAGAACTCTACAAATTCTTTTAATGTAGGAAGCTCCTTCTTAGAACCTAACCTTTCCTCCCACAACTGTTGAGTGATGCTGCTTAACTTTTGCAGGATCACGTAAATTAAAATTACGTCCCAGCTCTCCACCGGCAATTCTAAATTCTTCAACGCATGGATAATTTCTTTATAAGTGTCGAGAATACGTTTAATATTAATAGACGTATCATTGGTAACACTTGTTTGCCCAAATAACAGCTTTAATTGCGTATTAACAAGAACTCTTTTGTGATCATAGCGACCAAGTAAGTATTTCCCACGTTGGTTGATAATTGTTCTTATCAATGGCTAGATGCTGCAGCAGTCTTTCAGCTTCACCACTAACAGACGATTTCAAATAGTGAAGCCTTTGCACATCAGACAGGGAAGAATTATTGTGAATCAAGGCAAGGAACATATCATGGTGAGGATATTCGCAGCTCATTTTGTTCTTTCATTCTAATATTATCTAACTCCTTTATTTCGGCAGAACTACCTGGACCTAACTGTGCGGAATCCTATCCAAAGCATATAACAGATCGATTTTGTATTCCGAGTATATATCTTCCATTTTATTGATAATACTTCAATTGTTTTACCAGTTTCAATGGCAGTGCTGCTGCCCAGTATGATTTCATGGTACTTTTTTGCCTGAACCAACTGTTCTTCCAAAATTTTTATACGCGTTTTCAAATAATTTACTTTTTCAAGCGTGCGGTATCGGCTTTTTTAAGATTGTCGTAATCTTTTGTCATACGTTGAAGAACATTTATTTGAAGTTTACCGTACGACATCTTTCTACCCTTATTTTAGCAGACAATTGAATGTACGGAATATTTATATAGGTACGTATATGTTATATTTCTATTATTAATTTTACATACAATAAAGAATCAACTGTTTCAGGATTTAACAGAATATGTGGAACGGACTTACTTGAGTGTTGGCTTAACTGTCCTTCTCGGTTGGCTTCTCCATTGGTAGTGGCTTAAGAGACTCTTCTAAACTGAATGCTGGTAGCTATTGCTGGAAGAATGTTTGGTTTGCTGGAATCTTCTGCTTGTGATGAAGTTGTTGGATGCTTTTTTTTCGAACTGGTATTTTTTATTTCTAATTTATATTTTCCTCACCCACCAAATAAGTTTGTTTAATGTTTATTAATGTTTATACTAAATATCCATTTTTTGAAAAGCGCAAATGTCACTTCAATTGTGTTGCTGTTATGATTTATACAAAAAGGCTCGATGGGAGGCTCGATGAATTTTCACTGTTTAAGCTGAATAAAAATGACCGTTTTGGGTTGGTGTTATAAACGTATAAAATTCTATTTTTATTTTACTGTCCATCTAAAATACTCTATGTTGCATGTTTCTTGTTTTATTTTACAATGTTTGCTATACATTTCGTGCAAAATGACAGTTGTAGTTTTGTTTGATTTACATAATTAATAATTCAAATTTCAATATAACACATTTACTATTATTTTAACATTCAAGTTTATTTATTTATACATATTTCATCTCCAACACAACCAATCCAAAAACCACCAACACAGCCTCTAGAAATTCAACATGTCATGTCAACCCTCAGTCATCAGGTCTGGGGAATTGGACGTATTTACTAGACGTATCAAAGTAAAGTACGAAACAGCACGTATCATGTAAGCCAGAGTGTTCCTAAATAGTGGCGGCATCCTAATTTCGCCCGAAAGAAATTAATTTTTTCAGTTAACGAAAATGAAGTAAGATGAGTAGTCAACTAGAAATCAACAACAAGCCAACTTCCATTAAGAATTTAGTCTCCCCATTAAATATTCTAACCAAATATTTTAAGCAAAACCTCAGAAGTTGTGAGCATCACAAGAACTTTCAAAATTGTGATGTCCGATTGAGCATCTCACAAGTCGATAACAAGAGAAAAATAAAGGTTATAATATTGTTAAATTTGGAAAACAAATGGAGGCAGAAGTTTTGATTTTGCTGCTTGTGAGTGAAATAAACAAAAAAGAAGAAAGGTGAAAAAATATATTTATTTCTTGTTGGACAGTATACAAATGTAGTAAATATTATTATTATTTCTTTATTAGTAAGTAATTAAATTACAATAAAAATATATTAAAAAAATATATATATAGCACTAGCTACCACAGCTATCGGCTAGTTTTAATATTATACATTTGGTTTTTAAATTCATTTGTTAATTTTCAAAGTAATTAGTATCTTATATACATTTCTTATGTTAGTTTCAGTTGGTGTTTTTAATAGTTCAGCAAGCGGAGTGATGGAAATGCGTTTAATTGAGTCGTTGACCTTCTGGCATTCAAGTAAATGTTTGAGGGAGAGTACCATGTTATTTTGGCAAAAGTGGCAAGTTGGGGGATCACATTTAGACAGAAGATGGCTATGTGTGAGGTTTGTGTGGCCCATGCGGAGTCGTAGGAAGCATTTTATCATGTTTGTGGACAATTTGTAGGGTATAAGGCCATATTTGCCTGGGGGTTGATTGTTGAATAATGGTGGATGTACTCTTTCCACCTATCCCGTCTTCTGTTATTCCACAGGGTCTTTAATTCATTCTGGAGGTCCTTTTTGTTGTGTGTGTAGAAGGTAATAAGCGGTTCTGTTGTTGCATTTTTTGCAGCCTTATCAGCTTGTTCATTTCCTATGATTCCGGTATGACCAGAAACCCATACGATTTTAAGCCTATTTTCGTTTGTGATAAGTTTGTCTCTAATGCCTTCTATTATCGGTGTTGTGTTGTTGGTATTTTGATTGGCGGAAATTGTTGATAGGCTGTCGGTACAAATAAGTATCTTTTTGTTTGGAAATAATTTTGTAGCATGAAAGACTGCAAGAGCTTCAGCGGTGAATATAGAAGAAAATTGAGGCAATATACCCTTTATGAGAACATTGCTAATGCCATCAACCACTGCAAAAGCGGTACAGTTTTCTGTCTTTGATGCATCCGTGAAAAGCAAGATCCAGTTACAATCTATAAATTTTTGCGTTAGTTCTTTAAACATAGCTTTGTATATCTGGTTATTTGTAGTTGTTTTATAATAGTTGTGTAGGTGAGACATAATAGAGGATTCGTCGAATAACCATTGAGGGTGCCTAGGTGTTTTATGTGTTTCAATATTGATTGGCATGTCAGACCATATCGTGGAGTGCAGTGCATTGTAAATTGCAGATGATCGCTGGCGTATTTTCTTATAAGATAGTATTTTTTTGGCATCTAGAGTTATGGGTGATTCTCGGGATGCTATGATTTTCGGTGATATAGTCAAGCCTTTCTTCGATCGTAAGAAGGCCAGCTTCTGTTAAGATACATTTTATTGGGGTCGTCCTGAACGCTTTGAGGCCGATCCGAACGGCGGAGTGATACTGTGGTTTGAAAAGTTGGAGTGAAGCCTTTGGACATTTACCATAAATGACTAGGCCTAATCGATCTTCGATAAAATGATAGATTTAATAACGCTAATTATAGTGTTAGTATGTGAACGAGAATGTTTTGATGTTAGATGTTTAATTATATTTAGTCTGGTAGCTAGGCTTTTTTTTAAGTATGTACAGTGATCTTTAAAATTAAACTTAGAATCAAAAATAACGCCTAATATATTTAGTGAATTAACATTACAGATATTGTTGTTCTTAAAATTAGTTTAGTTAGTTTTTTTGGACAGCTTGTTTTTTTACAAATATGTAGTATTTTAGTTTTTTCTAAGGAGATTTTTGCCCCAGAGATATTACACCACTGGTCTATATCTGTTAGGATATTAGAGAATGTGGAGGTGGTTGTTATCAAATCTTTACATTTGGAAAATATGATCAAGTCATCGGCGTACAGACAGTGCCGAATGGTATTATATTTTTGTAAGATTAGGCTTAATTCATTGAACGCTATCATAAAGATAACTATCGATAGTGGTGATCCTTGGGGGATACCATTTTTGAAGCTATATGTTTGGGAGTGCACATTATATAATTTTATTCGGAACTGTCTGTTAATTCGGAATGACTTGATGTATTTGGACATTTTTGGACCTACTTTCCATTGGATGAGTTTGTTAAGAATTATGTGTATGCCAATTCTATCAAAGGCTTTTTCGAAGTCAATAGACAAAATTGTAACATGATTCTTTCATGATAATGCAGATGAAATAAAATTATCGATGTGAAGAAGAGAGTCTATGGTACCCCGACCGCGCTTGAATGCAACTTGGTTTATATTTATGAGGTTATGTTTTTCTATAAACCAGAACAGCCATTTTGAGATTATCTTCTCTAAAACTTTGCCAACACATGGTAAGAGGGATATAGGTCGATATCCATTGACTTCGGTAGCTGTCTTGTTCGGCTTTTGTATTGGGACCACGCTGGCAGTTTTCCATATTTGTAGAATGATCCCTTTGTCAAAAATCAAATTGTACAATGAAACTATGCGCTGTTTGAGGACTAAGGGGGCATTTTTGATCATAAGATATGAAATTCGGTCTAGGCCAGGGGTTTTCCCTTTAGCCGTGTGGAGAGAGCTTTCCAGTTCGGTAAGTTTGATAGGAACCTCGATTAAGCTAGCTAGGGATGGATGGTTGAGGAGAGGTGGGTTATTGATAATTGCTAAATATTTTGCTTGGAGAAAGGCAGGTGAAAAAAGTCAAAGGCATGGTTAGACCATGTTTTGGCGAAATGTTCGGCGATGCCGATAGGAGAGGATAGTGTATTTGACTCAGATCTAATAAGACTTATAGAGCGGATTTTATAATCTCCAGTGAGTGATCTTATGTTATCCCAGAGTTGTTTGCATGAGGCTTTTGGGTTTATATTTGAAGTGAAGTTTTCAAAGCAAGCCTTTTTGGCGAGTTTGACTGCTTTGCGGAATTGCGCATTGGATTTACGGTAGGTAATGAGGTTTTCTTGATTCGGATGTTTTTTAAAGTTTTCATTGTTCCACCAAGGAACGGATGTTTTATGTGGCAGGGAATGAGTTTGAGGAATGGCTATGTTTGCTGCGCTTCTAATGGATTTATGAATGAGGGCTGCTTCTTTATTTATGTTAAGGGATGGTATCGTGGATTTGGTGAAATTTGATGCTATACTTTGGAACAAGGGCCAATTAACTTTATCAGTTTGAAATCTTGAAGGTTATTTTGGGTTTGATGACTGGGTTCCTATTGTCACTGTTGTGATTAGAGGAAAGTGGTCACTACCATGTAAGTGTGGAAGGGTTGTGCATGTTGTATTGGGGTATAACTGGGATGAAATTAGGGATAGGTCTATATGGGTGAAGGTTTTGTGTGTAGAAAAGTGGGTGGGTTTGCCGTCATTTAATACAGTCAAGTTGGAGTGTGTCAGGAAATCTTCCACAATTTTGCCCCTTGTGTTGGAATGGAGAGAGCCCCAAAGTGGGCTCCATGAGTTGAAGTCACCTGTGATCAGTATGGGGGGTTGAAAGGTATTAACGATATTTTCGATTTCAGAGACAGAAAACGATTGTTCAGGAGGAATGTATATGGATATGACTGTGATTTTTTGTTTTAGTTCAATTAAGACGGCAACAGCTGATATTGGAGAGTTGATTTCAATAAATCTGTGTGGAAGGGATTTGTGGACTAGGAGTCCTGTACCTTGTTTGGCCGTAGTGTTAGCTGGGAGATTATGAAAAAATGAGGCGTATTGCTTCGGTGAGAAAGGTTTTGTAACTTTTGCGGGTAAATGGGTTTCTTGAAGCGATATCACAGAGGGTTTGAGGTCATTTATCAGTAACTGTAAATCATGGTAGTTATTAAAATAACCATCTAAGTTCCATTGTAGGAGTTTGAATACTGTGTTTGTTGATATCGGAGACTTTCGAACAATATAACCAGAGGTATATTGTGAAAAATCAGAGATCAAGTTAGAAGATGTTAAGTAATTTCTCTGCAATCCAGATGTTGAAGCGTCCAAGCTCGTAGTCGAGCTTCGGGGGTTCAATCTCCGAGCCGCAGAGTCAGAATTAGTGGTGGGAAAAGTGTTATTTGATGTCATCATCATTGTGTTGTGAGGGGTTAATGAAGTATTCGTTATTTTTTATGAGAGATTGAGTGAAGGCAGATTTGGGTGAGCGTGAAGGTGTGGTGTCGTGGTTATTTGTTATTGGAGCTGTGTTTGATTTGTAAGTGGTTTTGATTGATTGACTGTTGTTCAGAGAGTTATTGTTTTGGAAAAGTTGAGAGTTGTTTGGGCTATTTTTGGTGTTTGCTGTTGTTTTTGGGTAATTCGAGTTGGTTTGCGAAATGGGAGATGGGGTTGTTTTGTTAAGATTGTGGTGATATGTTTTGAGTAAGATAGTGTTATCTGGTGAAGAAGAGATGGGATGCATGTCTACATTAGGTAAGGCAGACAGTGTTTGGCGGTTTTGCTGATTTAATGTTGGGTTGGCTGGTGCGGTTGGGGTTTGTGGTTAAGACAGCATTAGATACTGTGGGTTGATTAGCTTTAGGGTTTTCAGAGGGTTTAGTTTTCGACTGGGGTATTGCTTGTTTGGCTTTTTCGGAGTAAGACACTGTGTTTGAATGTGGTGGAAGAGGGGTTTGTTGGTTATACACGCGTCTAGCTTCAGCCATGCTGCACTTGTTTGTGGTTTTAATTCTCAAAACTTCTTTGTTCTGAATGTATTTAGGACATTGTTTTGATGAAGAGGGGTGATTATCTAGACATTATGATTATGCGCACATCACGCGTGTACATTCATTAGGATCGTGGGGTGGGAGGTTACAATTTTCGCATAACTTGCTCTTGGTGCATCGCTTTGTGGTGTGCCCGAGCAGCTGGCAGTTTCTGCATCTCATAGGTGACGGAATATATTCTTTGACCTTAGCAGTGTAAAAACCGACTACTATTGTTTGAGGCAAGTATAAGTCAAAGGTGAAGAGCATTAAGCCTGTGTGCTTTTGAATTCCGTCTACCCTCTTTGTGAATTTATAGACTTCACTGATACCTTGAGATCTCATATTGGATATAATTTCAGCCTCGCTGAAGTTAATAAGCCATGGAGCGTACACTATGCCTTTAGATGAGTTAAGTTGTTTGTGCAGGGTAACAGATACTGGGCATTGACTAGCAATGTTTGAAAGTTTGAGTAATTTTTCTGCGACTTTCTCGGATCTAGCAAGGATTAGAAGGCTACCGTCACGAAGCGAGGAGACACTGTCGTATTCCGTACTAATTCCGTCGATGACTTTCTTTAGTAAGAATATACTTACGCTGGATAGTGGAATTTCAGGGTTTGTCGCAGCAATAACAATGAACTTAGGGTTCCTTGTGTTCCTTAATGTTGGTAGATTAGGGAATTCTTGTAGGTTAGGGGGTCGTTTATTTTTTTTTTTTGCCCTGTGCTCAGACGACCAATTGTCGGACAACAGGGCGAAATAATTCCCGGGCTTATCTTTGGGCCCCGACGGGCCCATGATTTGTGGGTTTATAAAAGAAAATTTATGATTATGAGATTAAACAATCACACCACGCGGAAAACGATTGAAAAAGTTTGACAGGTGCAAGGAAGACAACAATAGTTGTCAGTACGATATAGAAATCAAAAACACAGCCGAGAGAAAGGTCTTCACACAACGAGAGTACGATGATGACTGAGTAAATATTTCAATTCTTTTAGATTATAGCGTAGAAGAATTCTACGGAATTTGCGGGAAAGGAATTGTTTAGCACTAATCCACAGTTTGATTATTTTTATATTCATTTTCTTATTCATATGTCATTTGTTCACATTCATTTGCTTATTTTATAAACTTTGAATTTTTCTGTTCACGTTATTTAAGGAAGTTATTCTTGCAACAATTTTGTTAATATCTTTTGTACACCCTGTAGACTACTTTGCACGCACTGAACATTTACATATAATACATAGCATATACATATAATACATAGGTTTTTGTTGCCTGTTAGCAGGTGCCTACATGGTAGTCCATAGTGGTAATCTAGGACGCAGCATTCGCCAGCCACATGCATTCAATTGGTTTCTTTGCTGTTTTCTCATTCGATCGTATGTTATATGTAGATCAGATAAATCCGTTACTAATCTCTCTGAAAACATTTGTTAAATTTATTTTGATAATGCATACTAAATATGTTCTCATGTGGGCAGTTGAATGCTGCTGAGTTGTTATCTCGTCCACTCAAATTTGGGACACACAGGAGGAAACACCCAAGAGCTAAGTACCAAACAAATAAATATTTATAACGTGGTAGCAAACTTTTTTGGTTTTTCTTTTTTTTGTAACTTGTTGTTGAACAATATTATTTCTTGCGTTTAGGAATAATTAAATGCTAAACAGGAGTGATGCTTTCTTGATAAATTATAAATTATAAATATAAATTCTCATTAAATGATAGCTGTTTTCATCAAAGTTTTCCGTATTCCGAAAACATTGTTAGGGATATCATAGAAGAGCTGCGTATTTACGATAACCAATCAAGTAGTTTGCTCGTTCATATTCGAATAATTTCAATGCTAAAAATCCAATATACCTGTATAGTACTCGTATCTATACCATTCCTTACAACAGTTCCTTTCAGTATTGAATTTTCTCGAAAATGGCTCCTACCAAAAATGCATAGGAAATAATTATACCATTGCATTAAGTCAATCTGCGGTTTCTCAGCATGTGGGAAACGTGGTAAAAGCCGTAACATAAGTCATATTTTTATGTTTTTTATTCATTATCTACAGTTTTTTTTCTTTGTGTGAAGGTTTGTCATGCAAATTTAAAATTTTTACACCTCACTGCCAAATTTCCTGGATCATGCCATGATTCCGGCATCTAGACAGCGTCGCCAGTTTGGATGCAACTGATACAACGCTGTAACTGCCGGCAATTCAAGTAGCTTTTGGGTGACTCAGGATAATGACTCCAGATGGTCCTACTTCGCAAGCTGAGCTTCTGTATAATCAGTCGCACATCAAGGCTCGAATTACCATCGAATGAGCTTTTAGCGTTTTGAAGTCTCGCTTTAGATGCTTGCTGAAGGATAGAGTATTGCATTACTCCCACAAAAGGGCAGCACGTATAATTTATGCATGTGGCATTTTACATAATATGCAAACCAACCGAATCGATTTGACATACGAAGATGAAGATCAAACACCAGAATCTCTGGTTGCAACGGAAACAAGTGAGGAAAATCAACCCAGAGGAAGAAGCCAATATTACAATGAAGGAAGACGAGTGCAGCAAAGCTATATTAACACATTTAACAATTAAGATTATTCATTTACTTATGAACTGTAATTATTTATTTATCTATTTATCTGTAATTATTAAGGAAATTGAAAACACAAATTAATACAGCAATAAAGGAAAAACGTTTTATTTTATTGTCTGTTTATTATTACTTTTACCAGCTGAGAAACAGCTGCTAAGCCCTCCTCAACTTTTCACAAAGCCTACGTCATAGCTTCCCGATTTTTCAAAATTCGGAGCTGTATTTGATGACGCTCCTCCTGCGCTGCGTTTATCCATCACGCATCTGTTTGCACAAAGTTCAAAAATTTTCGAACAGAGGTCACTTGTTGAAATTCGTGTGCTGCATTTTGATGATGCTGGAGTGGTCGAACTTCTTGGGCCATGCTCAATTATACCCTCAAAAATTAATGAGGACACTGATGTTCGCATAGCCGGCAACGACTCAATAGATCCTTCCTTGAAAAAAAATACATATTCAACAACAATATTTACAATTAATATATTGTTGCGAAATCAGATTTAGAATCTGAAAAAAACATAATAAAAAAGAGAAAGCAACAAAAATTAAAAGTACCCATTTACATTGGCGACATTTTCATGTGGTTGAAAGACTTTTTGATAAGTGGAACACTTAAATCGGAGCATTTTTAATTATTAAATTTGAGTAGTTGGCTTGAAACATACATAGTTGAACGATATGGAAAAAAACGACGTGCTTCACCCGTAAATCCAATTTAGAAATGGATTTTCGGTGGAAGTAACCCTTCTTCTTCCGACCTCAAAAAAAGCGTTCCCGCCCTTTCGGACAATCATCCTGCCCGCGCCAATGTGAACAGGCACAAAGAAAACAACTCCTACCAATGCTTATTTCACGTCTTGTTTACGCACCCAATTTTGACAGCTTGATGAGGTGTCCTGTTTGTCAAAAAAAAAGTTACGAGTTGGCAGTCGAAGCAACAGGGACATTCAAGACAAATTAAAATTGAACGAACGAAATAAAAAACAATAAAAAAAAAAGTTTGCCTCTCGGGAACTAGAATTTTCGTAGTTTTATTTTAACCTCTGATTAAATTTCTGTTGTTTTCGTTCGCCTATCTTAGGTCTGGGCGAATTTCCTTACACTGGTGTCAGATGTGGGGTAGTGACAGAAGATAGCTAACCACAATAAGCGGAATGGATCCGAAAAAAGTTGTGCCAGAAAGGAAGACAAATCCCTCAAGCTTAAGTGAATCGTCATGCTTCAGGAATATATGGCAAGCCAAAGTCAGCTTTGGGACCAGAAGCTATCCGAATGGAAACAACAGCTTGCGTCTCGGAACTCGGAGATCGAAAAGAAGATGGAGGAGTTAGAAAGGACGGTGAGCTGTCTTTCTTTTACCAATGCTGTCAACAAAGGACTGCATTCGTCGCCCAAATTTCGTGCGAACGATGTTAGCGGCAATAAAACAAGCTACCGATTTTCATCACATTGAGATGGAGGTGACACCGATGACGGCTACAGCTTTACCGAAGGAGCCTAGAATTCCAACCACTGCATCGGGTTTTGATGCATCTCAATCTTTGCCTGGACGGCCAACTATTCCGGTGGCCGTACAGCCATTCGATGGTTCCCTTTTCGTGGACAGATTACCAACGCCAATTTGAGATTGCCGCAAGACGTGCTAGTTGGACACCTGAAGACAAAGCAAACGTGTTAGCGATGCAGTTAAGTGTTAGAGATGCAGTTAAGTAGAAGGTATTGACCGCTTTACCTGTGGACTTTAACCCAGACTACGAAGCACTAGTCAGTTTATTGCGACAGCGATTCTGCGAAAACAGCACACTTAACTTCACTCAGCTGCGATGTCGTGTGCAGGCGACCAAAGAGAGTTTCTCCAAATTTGCCTTAGCTCTTCAGCGACTGGTAGCTTCTGCTCTTCCTCGATGTCTAGCAAATGTCGTACAGGAGGTCATGGTCAGCCAGTTTGTAGAGGCACTGAGGGATGAATCCATCCAGGCTTTAATAACTGTCGGACGTCCTTCTACTTTGACGGATGGTGTTAATCTGGCGCAGGAACTGAGTGCGCGGAACAAACGAAGGTGAGTTCTTATGGTGGAAAGCAGTTCTTCATCAATGACATCAAAAAACTTCAACACGGTGGCAACAAGAAGCGGTTATCCACCGTTAAAAATTCATGCGCTTTCAAACAAACAATGACGAACTTGGATTGTACAACGGACTATGAATACGAAACAACGAGTTACAGATATGAAGAGCAAAACCGATTCCAAGATGCCGCGGAAGCTGGCAACCTTAAAGAAGAACGTGATTTCATTTCATTGGCACCGAAGAAGCTTTTTTGTTGTAGACTCTGGAGCAAATATTAGAAGCCTCATCGACCCCGGCGGAAAAATGTTCTTCGTAAGGATAACATACGTCTCATCAAGTGATACTCTTCTACCTAGAAACACTGTGGTGGGAATAACGGAATCGTTAGAGTTATGTGAGATTCCAAAAAACTCCGCGTACAGCAAAGTGGCAGGAATAAGTGATCAGTTGCGGGAAGAGCACCCCGATTTGTCCAAAGAGCAGCTGAAGGAGTTTGAGAAATTGCTGAATGAATTTCCAGATATTTTCTCAAAAGGACCAGAAGATTTCGGACGAACGAATCGCGAAACATAAAATCGACACGGCGACAGCAAAACCCATTAAGTAGCCGCACGAAGAAATCCAATGACCAAACAAAAAGAGATAGAGAAGCTCATTAAGGAAATGAGCAGCAGGAAAGTGATAGAACGCTCGAATAGCCCCTGGGCAGCACCGATCATTCTAGTGAAGAAGAAAGACGGATCTTCAAGGTTCTGCGTGGATTATAGACAATTAAATGAGGTGACTAAAAAAGATTCCTACCCCCTCCCTCGCATGGAGGACCTCTTTTCAACAATGGCGGGTGCGAAATATTTTTCCACAACGGACTTTCAGAGCGGTTATTGGCAGGTAGAAATTGATGAGAGGGACAAGGAGAAAACAGCGTTCACAAACGGCAGTAGGCTATGGAACTTCAATGTCTTGCCGTTTGGCCTCTGTAATACCCAGGTGACGGATGAAGTACAGCGGGGACTTACATGGAAGACTACGTTAGTCTACTTGGACGATGTTATTGTTTACTAACGTACATTCGAAGAGCACCTGCAAAATTTAAAACACGTATTTGAGCGGTTACGAACTGCAAAATTAAAGTTAAGTCCAAGTAAGTAAGCAAGGAGACTCAGGGCTAGTGATTGAGTATTACAGCCGCACACCGAGCCGAGCCGAACGAAATTATTGCGTTACTAGGAGGGAGTTGCTTGCCGTAGTTTTGGCAACCCATCATTTTCACCACTACCTCTTCAGGCGTCGATTTCTCTTGAGGACGGACAACCCACGAGGTCCAACATCGTCCTGTTTCTCGACATGGTAATGCGGATGCCCTTTCCAAGAGACCTTGTGGTGAATGCAAACATTGCACAATAACTGAATTAAAAGAAAAAGAGCGATGTGATATCCTACACCTTTAAGTCGAAAAATCCACGCTTGCAGATGAACAGCAACAATATGCAACATTAGCAAAAATCATCAGCAGTTGAGTATGTGTGCTGGCGTTTCAATCGTATCTGGGAAAAGACCATGAACAGAAGATGCTTCCGATTATTCTTAGGAAGTTTGAGACAAGAAATCATTCAGCAACTTCATAACAGCCCAAGCGGGGGCCATCTAGGAGAGCGCAAAATTCTAAGTAAAATTAAGGGCAGGTACTTCTGGATTACTCGAACAGAAGACACCAATCTATGGTTCAAGGACTGCACAGTTTGTCAAGCTCAAAGAGGCCCTCCTCAGCGAACCAGAGGCAAGCTTAAACGAAGCCTTCCAGGACACCCGTTCGAGAGGATTGCAGTCAATATCCTTGGTCCACTTCCACGAACCGGAGCCGGAAACCGATATGTAATCGTCGTTATGGACTACTTCACCAAATGGCCAGAATGTTTTGCCATGCCCAACGAAACGCTGCTTGACTACTTGGCAAAGTTTGTCAGCCCTCATCAAACAGACTGGGATCTGTTTTTACAACCAGCTTTACTGGCTTATAGCGCAGCAGAGCACGAATCAACAGTATTCTCACCAGCTATATTGAACTTCGGAAGAGAGCTGAAACTCCCGATCGACGTGCTGATCGGATCGCCTACAGAAAAAGGACAGGAAAGCCTATTTCTGCCTATTATGCGACGGAGTTAAGAAGACGTCTGCTTGAGGTACACGAGGCAGTGCGAACAAACTTTAAAATAACATCCGAATCGATGAAGGACAGGTATGACCTATAAACTAATGCTACCAGCTTTACTGCAGGGGATGGCGCATGGTTTTACAACCCCAAGAGACGCAAAGGTCTTTGTCCAAAACTACAAAGTGATTTTGATGGCCCGGTCAAGGTAATAAAGCAACTGTCAGATCTTGTCTACAGAATCCAAGTACCTGGTGAAAGAAGACAAAAAGTGGTACACGTGAACCGACTCGCACCGTACGTTAACTTACCTACAACTCAGTCGAAGCTTTGAGTTTTAAGGAGGGGGTAGTGTTGCGAAATCAGATTTAGAATCTGAAAAACATAAAAAGAAAGTAACAAAAATTAAAAGAAAACAATTTTGTTACAATATAATAAAAAATACTTACATCACATACAATCGTTGGGACTATTTGCAAGCCGTCTAAAGCGACGCGATGATCCAGCTGTTCCTGAAATGTGCGCCCATACAAATTTCTTGGAAATTTCTGTAAAGTGTTCACTATTAATACAATACACCTATATGTTTCCTTTTATCACAAACAATACTACCCCTGTCGCAATGTTCCGCCATTATTCGTTATTTTATTATTTATTTCACAATCTTCCATTACCCTTTTGATGTGGAAATGGGTACGAAAATAATGAATGTCAAAAAAATTAATTTTTTGACATGACAATGAATTCACCGTGGTAACTATTCTTACGTTTTTTCTTGTGAGGCCAGATTACCAAACAGCTGATCGCTCGCAAGAAACCTCACAATTTTCGCATCACTGACATTCGTGAGTTGTGACCATATCACAATCAGAATAGGGGCATAAGAATGAAGAAATTAAGAAGGTCAACGATATTGAGCAGAAAGTCAGCTGACCATCTTTTGATGAGGATCAGCTGTTGTCTAGTTTGTGCCAGGCGATTACAACGGCAAGGTCGTTTGATCAGTTTTTTTTATTCGAGACAGTCGGCGCGCAATGTCGTGGCATATTTTTCTCGTTTTTTTTGGTTTGAGATTTCGGTAATTCTTGGTGTTCGGTACCAACAACTCTCTAACCCTTGGAGAGAGTCGGATATCGCGCCGTAATATCTAATTCCATACCATAAATAAAAAAAAACAAAGCAACAAAATTGCGAGCGGTTGAAAATTTCTCCAAAAAGTCTGATACGGCAAAACAAAAGGATAAATAAAGGGTCCGCCATCTAATGTTTTTTTTTCAACTAGTGCTTATTTCGTGAATGGTAACACTTAGCTCATGTCTGATTTGACAGATAATTAGTTTTTAAAAAAATATAGTTGAAAGGATAATAAGAAACCTTATGTACATATGTGATAAGATCGCGAAATGAATAAATTAAAGTTGGTGGGTGTGAAGCACTCTATTTTTTTTATTAGCTACATAAATAGCTACATAGCTACAACGTCGGAATCTTCGGCCTCCAAGCTACATCGCTTATAAGAGGTGCTCCACGGGACAAATCCAACAACGACAACAACATCAGAAAAACAAAAACAAAGAAAAGTGAATTACAGAAAAAAAGCGGGAAAAAAAATACTCGTATATACGAGGGGCGTTCAATATATTCTCGGTATCGATATGAAGGAAAATGCGAATTCAATTTAAATTGTTTTTATTTTTCAATATAATCTCCCCTAACATCAATGCATTTGTTACATCTTGAGATAAGCTTTTTTAAACCATCTCGACTTGAGTTCTTCATCATCCGAAAATCTTTTTCCACGAAGACATTTTTTCAAATCCGTAAACAGGAAATAATCACTAGGGGCAAGGTCTGGACTATAGGGTGGGTGTTGGATTTCTTCGAAACCACAATCTCGCGCAGCAGTCTTGGAAACTCGCGCCGTGTGAACAGGAGCGTTGTCATGAAGAAGCAACACACCCGCTGCGAGTTTACCCCGTCTTTTCTTTTTAATTTCCTCCCGCAAATTATTCAAAATGGAAGCGTAGGATGTGGCGTTGATGGTTTCACTTTTTTTTGTACTCAATGAGTAAGATTCCCTTTGAGTCCCAAAAAACTTTGGCCATGAACTTCCCGGCAGACGGAGTGACTTTGAACTTCTTCGGGGGGTCTGTTCCTTTTTTATGCCACTGCATGGACTCTTGTTTGCTTTCAGGGTCATAGTGGTGGACCCATGTTTCGTCCCCAGTAACAATTCGATCCATAACACCGTCCGCGTTCTCACTACACATCTCCAAAAGCTCTCTACAGCATGCGATTCTCACTTTTTTCTGAGGCGCTGTGAGCATTCGTGGCACCCACCTTGCACTGACCTTTGAAAGGTTAAGATGGTCATGAAGAATGGTGTGAATGGTACCAATTGAAAGCTTGGTGATCTCTGCCATCATTTTCACCTTTATTCGGGCATCCTCAAGAACAAGTTTTTCGACTTCTTTGATGCCTTCTCCCGTACAAGCAGTAGCCGGGGCGCCGGAGCGGGGGTCGTCTTCAATGCTCTCTCTGCCTCTCTTGAACTCACTTGACCACTTTTGCACAGTTGATAATGAAGGTACGGAACCCTGGTAAACAGCCACCATCTCTTCATGAATAGTTTTTTGACTTTTTCCTTGCTTAGTGAGAAATTTAATTACAGCGCGATGCTCAATTTTCACCATCATCGTCTCAGTTGCCATTATGATTCTGTTTAATTAGAGATAAAACGCGAATTAATAATCACATTTATATGAAATTTTACATGAATGCACTAAAATAATAGTATTACTTGATAAATAATTTATATATACAACCACAGCTTCACCTTGATACCGAGATTATGTTGAACGCCCATCATATACATAGTGTAATTATATAATTCTAGGTTAATAGTACGTGTACACCGATCCGAAATTTACTTACTTACTTACTTAAAGGGCTCCCGACCCGTGGAGAGTCTGCCGGAGACACTTCAGCCTTTCATCCTCTACGATCCCGGGCACGCTGCTTCCAGTTATCCAGACCAAGCGCTCTGGCATCCGCGATAGCTTGATGTTTGAAACGTAGGTTCGGTCTTCCTTGTAGTCTCGAACCTGAGGGCTGAGATTCGAAGATTCTCTTAGCTGGAGCATTGTTGTTCATTCGCTCGATGTGGCCGAGCCAATGTAGTCGACGTATTTTGGCTTTTTGGACTACATCCACATCTTGGTACAGCTCATAGAGTTCGCGGTCGTATCTTTTCCTCCATTCGCCTCTTCGCACACAGGACCAAAAATCCGTCGAAGAATTTTTCTTTCGAAGGAGCCCAGACTTAGCTCTCCCTTCCTATCTCCAACAAGGTGTCATTCGTGGAGTTCATGTTTATTCCGAGGTAGATGAACTCCTTAACTACCTCGAAATTGTTGCTATCAATTGTGACGTCTTGTCCTAGGAGTGGACAGATGATTCTTTGTTTGTTGATAACATGTACTCGTTTACTCGTTTACCTCGTTTATTAGGTAGGTTTGATGCGGATCACAGACAGGCGATCACTTATCGGTTTGAAGTCAATGACTTTTGACCTGAGCCGATTTCACGCAACGAAACCGCATCCTAATACGTGCAATCTTTTGTGGCAGCTGTAATAAATATCGCAATTTCTTCTTTTCATCATACCTGATCCTATACATCGTATCTCCTGGATGGCGGTAATATCTGCCTTATACCGCTCAAGGACAGACTCAAGTTTTTGAGTAGCACGTTCCGGGTCTATTTGCCATTTGAGGAGTTCCTTTATCCGAGGCTGGTTGTGTCTCTCTCATAATTATTCTTTTTTTCCATAGTCGGGAAAAAACCCCGACGGCACAACCCCCAACTTGGAGGGCCAGGCCCTAGATTTCACCTTAGGACAGCAGGCCGGATATTCCGGTGCCAGTAAACCACTTCGGGATATGAGCTCTGCCGTTGACCCATTAAGGGTCATCATCCGTCACCAATTCTTTTCCAACGCCCTGGCTCAGTATTGGAGATTCCTATAGACCTGGTATCCGAATACGTCGGAGCAGCTCATATAGGGATTACACTTTAATAGTTCAGCCTGACTGGAACTGTAGACGCCACCGTTGATTCCATCTAGGGAATTCCTCCGCTGCCACCTGTAACAAGAGGAAGTGCCCTAGTGAGAGGCCGCTCCTCCCCCCACTCTCGTCCGCTGCCTCCAACGACCTTCCAAAGGGGTTGGTTACCCAATCTCCAGTCGAGGTACTAGGCACCCACCAGTCACCAACGTGGAGGTGACAGTAGGAGTTGGTAGTGAGAGGCTAAAGTGAGAACGCTTGTGCTCTCATGTAATCGCATCATTTCACCGTTTACATTGAATGCAAAACATTTATATGGCAGGTACTGTCAGCTACATTCGTAATTTTTGTTTCAATTTCCTCCGGTGAAAACTCCACCCCTTTATTTTTAAACAATAAGGACATCTCTTTATGTATATGCCCTTTTTTTTGTTCCCCGGAGCCCAACAATATTTTCTTTCCAGAGTTCAACAATAAACTCCTCGTCAGGGTCTTCCATCTTCCTCCTTTTCTTATATTTTTTGGTCCATTTGGTTGAGGCACATAGTCGTTAATAATTGTAAATATTAGAGCAGCTGACTTCTTTCAAATTTGGTTTTGTCAGCGCTGAATGACGAGCGGAATAATTAAAAAGGTTTGTTCGATTTGACAACCTTCTAAATGCAGAGACGAAATGCAGCATTTCACTGAAATTCAACATTTCGAAATGCTGGAAATTGTATGGAACATTTCGACTGAAATATTGAATTTGTCCGAAATGCTGAATTTCAGGTCGGTGTAAACGTACTATAAGATATAGTTAGATTTGTTTTTTTTTTAAGAAGTATATTGTATTACATTTTGTACAGCTAAAAAGATTGTTCGAAGTGCTGACGCCAGAACGAAGAGGGACCTGTAATCACCGGAAAGCCATAGGATTAAATAACTTTCATTATATATTGGCAAGAATTTGAAAAGCCTTACACTAGTTTTTTTGTCAAGGTAAGACAAGAAAAAACCGAAAACAATTGCTTTTTTTTCTTTTAAAACAGTATATTTATTATTTAAAACAGTTGAATCGCCTGTCTGCAGATGATCAAGTGAAGTGGAAGCCTAGCGACACCGCTAATTTGACTTGAGAAAGGGCGGATTTTTTATCAAAATAGAGAGATGCCTTCAGGGCAACGAAGCCGTTAAAGCGAGCACTCTTATAATATAGATAATTGCGGTAATAAGCACACGGAAATCAGATTTCTTGGCTAGATCATCGTCTAGCAATATGCCTTTGAGTTAATTTATTAATGAAATTGTCAACACTTACTAGGTTCGCCCAAGGATAAAATTTTATGTTCTCCGGCTCTAGTAATCTGAACGAGCGAAGACAAGCCCTCTCAAACACCTCTTTTTTTAATAAACTTATCACATTGAACCACACAGGATATTCAAGTAAAAGGTGCTTCAACAAGAGATGTAGGATTTGTTTTTTGAATAAAACGAATAATTTTTAAGATATCTCTTTACAATGTGAACATATGGGGATTATTCGAAAACGAAACCAGAAATTTTGCTTAATCCATGGTCATAAATCAATGGTGACCACAGGTCAGCGATAATAACACGTGGTTAAATTTGTTTTTCCACCTTTTTGTTCGATTCTTGAGGACGTTGAAATTTAAAATAATGTCATTATCTATTATTTGTAAATATTTGTTGCGGAGTGTTTACGAAATTACGGAATTTATTTGTTATTACTTATACTCCATTTTGCGTCATTTTAATATTTATAATACTATCTGAGTTTTTTATCGCACAATATATGCACAGAACTTTGTTGTGTGGTTAAATATCATACTAGGTCAAACGTAACCCGATTTTAAAACCAAGGAAAGTCGGTGGTTTAGCGATTTATCTGGTTAACTAACCAAACCATGGATTCTCTGGTTAAAATCTTAGTGAACAAACGCAATCGATGGTTACCAGCTGGAATAACCACTTGTTAAAGTTAACCGGGAGTGAACAAACCGGCCCTAAGGGAATGAGAATTTTCGAGTGCCATGATAAAAAAATGTGAAGTGATAGGTAGTCATTGTGATTAAAAGAAGGGTGATTGTTTGCATCTTTTCACTCTTTGGTGTGAAGAAGAAGGGCTCAGTCGGCATGTCTGTCAATTATTTCCTAATTTTATTACTGTGTAATCCTTTTATAGAAAATGTACAACCTTTTGCCCACTTACATAATTCAACTATGTCCATCAGTTCCATCTTATAGGTATAGGTTTAACCCTTGGCCTCGAAGACTTTTGTTGTTTTTGCTGCTGTTCCAACTGTATTTTAGTGTGCAATTTCATTTGTTCTGCTGTATTGTGGCTTGTTTAGCTCTCCTCATTCCATTTTGGTCTTTTATGGCTAACATTCTTTGTTTCGGCATTTTGATAGATTACACTTCATCATCACATTCGGATGATGTCTCCAAAATAGTCACTTTTACCAGCGTCTGAGAAGTATGGGTAGTCGTAACAATCTGACTCATGACAAATAATTGTTACTGCTTAATGCTGATAAAGGTGCACTTCGCTCAGTCTACTTAGTCTTTCAATGGAAGTTGATAGGGAGGTGCGTTTTACCACATTTTGAATCGCTTTAACATGTAAACGGTGCACACTTGTTTAACTATGTCACTAGCGAAATAAAAGCCGAAACTTTCTAGCCTTGAACCAAACTTACAAAATGAACGTGATGGAGTTCCCTTTAAACTAATTCAATATTAATTTAATTTCATTATCATTTTGCAGCAATACTCCAAGGACCGGCATTGATTACGTGAATTATTTACTGGAAAGTTCATACTTTTTTTATACTTCAATCATTAAATATCCTTAAAATGAATTGTAATTTTAAACCTAAGCTTTTTTTTGTAGACCGTTAATTGGTTTTCATTGACTTTCTTTCAATTAACATCATACCGGATTAAAAAATATCGCTTTCTGTTTTTGTTTATATTAAACTACGCTAAACTAAATTATTTACTTACTTGCTTACTGAAATTACAGTACTGGACAAAATAATAAGGCTTGTTTTTTTTTTAAACCGTTTAAAAAGTATGCAATATTTCACATATTTTTTTGATTTTAACGTAATTGGATTTGGCGTCCTATAGCTCACCCACGCAAAAAGAAACTTCCACAACGACCCTAAAACTCAAAGCATTTTTAAGGTGAATTCAATAAAATGTATGTCCCGAAAGTGTACACAAAAGCTAACTGAATTGTAGGACATGTAGACCCCACATGTAAAGCCGAACGGCGGCCGTTGTAGGAATCGAAGATATGATAACAGTATCATATTGCAGCCTGGCACAGCGATGCGGTGTCGAACTATTCTAGCTCACGGAATAAGGCATCCAACAAATATTTATTTTATACCAAACAGCAGTAAACAAATTACAGAAAGTTTCCAATCCTTTAATTCATGGCTGTACATAGGTAGATTTTGGTACTCACATACATATATCCGTTAGCATTTATTCTTACACAGTTAAAACAAATTAAAAAAAAAACTAAAAGTATTAATGGATAAAAAATCCTTTATAAAATATTGTTTATTAATACACACATTTTAAATTAAAGAAAAATAAAAACTGTAAAATTTTAGATACATACATATGTAATTTAATTTTACTAAACTAAACACAATTTGAATTTGAGTGCAAATTCGATATGGTCGGTTTTATAAAGGTAATAGTACAGCAACTTTTGCAACAATAAAGTTTATATTTTATAAAACTACGTAAGATTTGCGTACCCCATGTGTTTATTAAAATAAACTATTGCTTGAGAATAGTTGTCAGTTTATTTTATTCGTGCGAATGTACAAAAATGTTGATATGTCGCAAAACTTTACATTTATAAACTCGACCGATATGTACACTTGTCCACGATTAGTTGGGTAAACAAATTGTAAATAATACATAATATTTCCAAACTATTTGTATTATGTATACCTTAATACTTTATGGTTTTAATTAATGATGTTCTTATAAAACGCCTTGATTAAAACCTGATAACAAAATCAAACTCATATTTTATGTCTGTAATTAAAGATTTCACAAACTTACATCTAAAATGTATAGATACACATATGTACGAGTTTATGCTTCTATATTTAGACGTTCCTATTACGATATTAACTATAGGAGTAAAGATTTTGCGAACACATATATTTATCAGTCGTGTAAATGCATAGTTTTACGCAATTTTATTTACATACAAATTATAGGTCCTATTTTTTAACATAAACAATTATTTGAAGAAATTTTAAGGGCCTACCTAAATAAAAAAATAATAATTATATTTGCTTATATGCATATATGAACATAATGCTATAATGAAAAATGAATCATGTTATAATGAAAAACAAATAAAAATGACTATATTTTCCAACGTAATAATACATAGATAATCTTTTCGGGCCATGAACTTATAGTCTAAATGTGATTTTTTAAGTTTACAGTAATTTCTTAAAATAAGGTAGCAAAAGTCTTATTTAAATTTACTAACTATTAAAATAATTATAAATTTACTTACATAATCACTATCTAATTGGAATAAAATATGAGTTATACTGTGTTTCCAATAACATTTGATAGCAATGCTTTTGTCAAACATCTGTTTGATGCACACTACTTGACCAGTTACTACATTTTTTCGGGGAAGAGCTTTTGCTTTTGTTATTGATAATATTCTCCGTATTTGTTAAATTTTTACTTGAACCTTCAAACTCAGAATCGTCAATCTCGCAAATATGGATGGAAAGGTCGCTATTTGATCCACAGTCGTGAGTTTGATAACTGTTTAACAGAGACGTGTTTTCATTTGGACCTGTAATGGAAAACCTTTATTATTCTGAAAACTAAGACTATTCGAAATACAATAATTTAAAATAAATAATTTTAAATCCAATCATTTTTGGTGACAATAACTGCATAAAAACCGAAGCGACAATTTACAAAAGTTTGGGTACATATTTAAGGCCGCGCTACTCAATGAATATGTTATATGCACTGTAAACTATTGTATTTGTGTGGGTAGAATGATAGAACTTATTTCTTCCAACACAATCGCTTCATTCAATACAACTACAATTTATAACTCAACCACTTTTACTTTACTTTATCGTTTACTTAAACCACTTAATCACTTGTTAAGTGATCATTCTTCTGAAACAAAAGTTTGGGTACATATTTAAGGCCGCGCTACTCAATGAATATGTTATATGCACTGTAAACTATTGTATTTGTGTGGGTTAGAATGATAGAACTTATTTCTTCCAACACAATCGCTTCATTCAATACAACTACAATTTATAACTCAACCACTTTTACTTTACTTTATCGTTTACTTAAACCACTTAATCACTTGTTAAGTGATCATTGAATTAAGAAATTCGCCTTTAAAATTCCAGTTTCAGCCAATTTCGGATTTCCTTGTGTATTTTACGAATCCTTACAGAAACTACGTTGTTTTTTGGTTCCGCTAAAGACTTTCCCACCATGAAGCCCCTCTTATTTTCTAGCTTTATCAAATAGAATCGGTGCCTATGAAGTTAGATTTAGTGGACGAGAGTTTCACATTGGCACATAAAACGGTGCGGAGACATCAAGCATCCCCCTCCGAACAACACAAAAATAAAAAATACCAACGATGCACTCTTCACTTATGTCAGCCATCAGTAAAACGTGAAAGAAGGCTGTACCGCCAAGTGGATTTTTATACGGACTTCACCATATACCTTAGACGTATCTCCCGTAGCTGTAACTGCTGGTATTATGCAACTAGGATTAGTGCACTAGATACATCTTCATAATAATAATACACACACTAAATTTACACTGATACCTAACATCAGCTTACAGCCTTTTCCAGTGCCTGTGTCTGTACTCTGAACGCAACTTCAACAGCATAGTAACGCAGTTGCAGTTCATCCAAAAAATACCACACTTTCATCGAACCTATAACTTTGTGGTATGTGCTTCTGGAGCAGTTGTATCATGCCGCTCCATACGTCACAAATTCTGCGCCATAACGCCATAGTTTTTCCAGCTGATCTCACAGAAAACACTGACAAATTAAACTTCGGATCTGCGAATAATGCAAGTTATTTACAACAAATTAAATTGGTTCCAACAAACTAAGGCAGACGTTGTATCTTATATGTATAGGGTTTTCCAATAAGGACTTGCCAACTTTTTTTTTAAATAAAACGCAAACCATTTGAGTTATTCAAAAACTTTATTATCGGCTTGAAGTACAATCAAAACATTTATGAATGGAATTCGACTTCGTTCATATGGCCACCGTGGGCACGTTTGCAGCGGCCGATTCGTTGGACCCAATTTTCAACGACTCAGCCACACATTTCGGCCGAAAGGGTCGCTATTTCGCGTTCAGTATTGGCTGTGAGTTCTTCAAACGTCGTCGGCGTGTTGACATAAACCAATGACTTAACGTAGACCCACAGAAAATAGTCAATAGCGGCGTTAAATCGCACGAACGAGGCGAGCAATCGACTGGCCCATTTCTTGAGATAACACGCTCACCATACTTACTGTTCAATTAATCGATTGTAGCGTGTGCTGTGTGGCTTGTGCAACCATCCTGTTGAAACCACATGTCATCCAAGTCCATATCTTCCAATTCGGGCCAAAAATAATCGGTGATCATGGCGCGATAACGCTGACCATTCACAGTAACGTGACGATCGTTATCGTCGACGAAAAAATATGGCCCAATAACGCCGCGGGCATGCAAACCGCACCAAACAGTTATTTTTTGTGGATGAAGTAGTGATTCATGAAGCACATGTGGATTTTCACCCCACCAATAACGCATATTTTGCTTATTGACGAACCCATTAAGCCAAAAATGAGCTTCGTCACTGAAGATGATTTTGCGGTGAAATTCATAATTTTGGCGCATCTTCTCCAGAACCCAATCGGAGAACGTACGTCGCTTCAATGGTCCATCGGCTTCAATTCTTGAGTCAGCTTGATCTTGTATGGGTGTAAACCAAGATCCTTATGCAAAATACGCCATAATGTCTGAGTGATGCCCAATTCTTGAGAACGCCGTGGAATTGACTGATTTGACCGTTGTCTCACTGACACGGCAACATCACACAACGAATATGTAGACTCAAATTTTTGCACTAAACTTGTTATTGCCTGTCTAGTCTACAAGGGCGAGAATTACAACTGAGTCAAGTCGGTTAAAAGATATTTTCAAAAAAGTGTTGCCTTGTGGTCGGAACTCAGAAATGTATTCAGGAAAGAAAAAAATGTGTGTAGGAGCAAATGGAAGGCGATTGAGGCAGACAATACAAAACAGGCGCTGCATTTCAGGAAATACCTTGCTGTGTGTCCTTCAACATCGGTAAGTCTAAGTTGCAATAATTTATTGTCTACAGAAAATATTGCAGGGCCAGTTCAAGAAGAATCAGCCTTACATGTGTTAGATGATGTTGAAGAAAGTAGAGTAATTAATGTTTTACCAGCATTTGCAGATCCTAAATTACGGCCAAATTTAAGTGATCAAGTTATTCAATTATCAGCGGAGCAGGGTCCTGATTTTTCCAAATACTCTTATATCCCTAAGAATAGTTTTAACATTACCAGTTACTGTAGCATCAGGAGAACGTTCATTTTCCAAACTTAATATTATAAAAAAATTCTTACGTTCTTCAATGTCCCAGGAACGATTGGTATCTTTGGCAATCATATCAATTGAAAAAGGAATTACGTTGGAGTTTGATAGTAATTTTCTAGTGGAAGGTTTTGTCAAAATAAAGGCCCGTAAGGTCATTTTCGAGGCAACATAAGGCAAAACTCTTTTTAATTTTAAACTTTCTTGCCCATGGAAATACTTTAGTACTTTAGTTTATATTTTTTTTGTGACTTCTTTAAAGAAACCTTATTCTTGTAAAATGTACGTAATTTAATTCTTTTACTGGGCAATAACTTTTTACCAAAAAAACACACAAGTGCAATAATATGTGTGTATGGTTTATTATTTATTCAATAGTTGAGTGAACGTACTTAATTTATTTAATTTATAATTATTAGTTCGTAAAAATTTGTTTCGTTGTTGATGTTTTTGATTATTTTTAATGCATGAAATGTTTAACAAGTAAACCATATCTGAACTTTTTTAATTTGTATATATATGTATAGAGGTAAGAATACCTCCTTGCGTGATGTGGAAATGTATAAATACATAATTAAATATTTTCGATTTTGCGATCGTCTTAAAATTATATATATATATATATATATATATATATGCAGGGTCCTGATTTTTCCAAATACTCTTATATCCCTAAGAATAGTTTTAACATTACCAGTTACTGTAGCATCAGGAGAACGTTCATTTTCCAAACTTAATATTATAAAAAAATTCTTACGTTCTTCAATGTCCCAGGAACGATTGGTATCTTTGGCAATCATATCAATTGAAAAAGGAATTACGTTGGAGTTTGATAGTAATTTTCTAGTGGAAGGTTTTGTCAAAATAAAGGCCCGTAAGGTCATTTTCGAGGCAACATAAGGCAAAACTCTTTTTAATTTTAAACTTTCTTGCCCATGGAAATACTTTAGTACTTTAGTTTATATTTTTTTTGTGACTTCTTTAAAGAAACCTTATTCTTGTAAAATGTACGTAATTTAATTCTTTTACTGGGCAATAACTTTTTACCAAAAAAACACACAAGTGCAATAATATGTGTGTATGGTTTATTATTTATTCAATAGTTGAGTGAACGTACTTAATTTATTTAATTTATAATTATTAGTTCGTAAAAATTTGTTTCGTTGTTGATGTTTTTGATTATTTTTAATGCATGAAATGTTTAACAAGTAAACCATATCTGAACTTTTTTAATTTGTATATATATGTATAGAGGTAAGAATACCTCCTTGGGTGATGTGGAAATGTATAAATACATAATTAAATATTTTCGATTTTGCGATCGTCTTAAAATTATATATATATATATATATATATATATATATATTGTTTAAATCTACATTTTTAAGGGGCGCTATTATTATTCTGCACCGGACGATCTCACATTGGCGCTTACACGTTGTGTAGTCATCATGCTTCCCCCTCCTAGCAACAAGTATCTCGAAGTGTCAAATATATGATAAAAATATTTGCTTAAATCATTACTTGTTCGTTAGTTAAATCCATTTCGTTGAATTTGTATATGTATATTTAACGAATTTGTATATGTATATTAAACGAATTTGAATAGTGTACTCGTATGGTTCTAACTTATATTATTTCAAATTATGTACCTATCAGGAACACTTTATTTAAATATATCACTTCAAATTTATATAAATTCATATTATCTGCAACCACCTGCAGATAAGCACTTTGCTTTTCGGGTGAGTTAGTAACTCTCATATGTTATATAAATTATATAAAGACCCCCTATTTTGAAATTTAAGAAAGAAAAGTCTGATGTTTATATTCTAATAAAGAGTGTAGACATGGAGGTTATGTAACTTATGTTCCTTACTAACTCACTTCCACATTATTAATTTATTTTCTAAGTTAATTTTATTTTGCTAACTCAGCCTTATTGACTGGGAAATTATTTTATAAAGTTTAGACATTGCGAGATTAGTTTACAAAAATAAGAAGGTAAGGAAAAAAACTCGCATGCATTGAATGCATGGTGAATGTACTCAGTTGGTTTCCGTGGAAAATCGAGAGAAAAGAGAAAATCGAAAAAAAAAATTAAAACTACTCAGGAATAGAAAATATGGAAGAGTTCGCTCGCATACGGTTTGGGGTATGAAACCTCTCCCGACTTACTTTTAAAATTCTCCTGAATTTTAGGAATTTATTATATTATTACTTATGTTTTTGGTTAAAACTTTTAATTTTTTATTTGTTTTTGATATGATAAAAAATAATATTGCGAAAATTGAAACAAAAACTGAGCTAACCATGAATATTCTTATGAAATTTAAGTATTTTGTTGCTTAGAAAATTAAGGAAATTTTTGAGTACAATATCTTCAAACCTTAAATGTTTAGTAAAGTTATACTTTATGTCGTCACTGTTGACGAATCTATCAACAAATTGCATGCTTGTGTTACTAAAGGTTTGGTTTAATATTTGAATTGAACAGTTATTGATTAAAATTAAATAGTTTCCATTTAATTTTATCTTTCGATCATCGCAATGCTATCCTAATTCTCCATTCTTCATATATAATCTAGTGCCTTTATTTCGACCGCTATATTTTCTCTATTATTTGTAATACAAATCTTAATTGGTAAGAATTTATTTTCATACAAAGTTTTATCACCATACCTTATATTTAGTTTGGTTAATCTCTATTTATTATATTGGTCTTCTATAATTATTTCTTCATTAGTTTCTACATTTGTTGACCCAGCAAATATCGAAGGAATCAACACCAATTTCACAAAGAACGGTACGGCGCAGATTGAAGGAAATGGGGTTGGTTGCAAGGAGGCCGGCCCGCAAGCCAAAGTTAACTCCACGCATGATCCAGAAGCGTTTGGAATGGGCCAAAAATATAAGAAGTGTACCGTTCAGGACTGGAGAAACGTAATATTACAAATTTTCGGTAATTACTGATTACCATAAAGAAAATGTATCCTTCGAACGTGAACAAAACTTTTCAATCTTGTTTTCCAGGTTTGCTTCTCAGACGAATCTGTTTTCAAGGTCATGATGTATGGTCTGTGATATTTGGTAGAGGCACTGGACGACTTTACGTCATAGAAAATACGATGAGGCAGGATCAATACAAAAAAGTTCTGAAAAAAAGACTGATGCCCCTGGCATGGTTTTCTGGGGGTGAAAAGCCAATAAAAGTGTAACGACCTTTGTGGACCAAAAGCAAATCGAGGTTTTGGATTGGCCAGGTAATTCTCCCGACATGAACCCGATAGAGAGTATCTGGGAGCTCCTAAAGCGGTTTTCTGGGGGTGAAAAGCCAATAAAAGTATAACGACCTTTGTGGGGCAAAAGCAAATCGAGGTTTTGGATTGGCTAGGTAATTCTCCCGACATGAACCCGATAGAGAGCGTCTGGGAGCTCCTAAAGCGGGCGGTGGCTAAAAGTGCTGTTACCACCACAATGGAGCTCATCGAAAAAATCATATTTGAGGGGAATCACAACACGCACCTCCAAGACACCATGTATAGACAGCATGCCCCGAAAAATAAAGGCACTAATTGCAGCTAAAAGTGAACACTCCAAATATTGAAAAAATGTATATTCTGCACTCAAAAAAGTTATTAACATTAATTAAAAAAACGTTGCTTCTTTAGTCGAAATTGTTTTTCCTTCTCCTTAATATATTGTTCTTGGAAAAGACAAAGGCCATAAAACTAACAATTCTGATAAAAGTTCGAAGAAACCTGCCTCTAAAGGCAAAATATTGAAATTGTTTGCTTGGGTCTAATAATATGGCCAAGTACTGTATAGAGGTCTAGCCCCGTTTCTTTGATTTGGGTTGCTCTCATTATGCTTGGATGGACAAGTCCTTCTGTAACTAGTGTTAGGCTACCCATATTTGATTAAGCCTTTCTTCTAGAATTCTTAACTTAATATTTGATCAGTTCTTAATTGCTGTTAAATTGCACACTTTTCATTTTCGGTTAATTCTTTATATGCCTGGGTTGTCTCTATAATGTTCTTGAGATTAGTAATTGTATCGCTAAAATGGGAGTTGATTTCAATCTGTTTGTTTAAGTTGTATATTGCGTTACTGCCGTTTTTTTTTTTTCATTTATATTAAAATAATATAAAATATTATATTAAAAATATATTGAAATATAAATAATAATATTTCTTGTCTGTCTTTGCCGTCCATGGTCCCGAATAACCATTTTTGTGATGTTCCTATAACGTTTACAAGTGTTCGATATTGTCTTGTTCTTTTCTCTGGTCCTATTGCAGTTATTTTTGCTTGAATACTTTTTACGAGTTTTCAATTAGTCTTAAATCAATAGTACAATATTTATGATATGGAGTATTGTTTTTGTGTCCTTGTATATTTCTGTTTCCGTATCCGTTTTCCGCTGTAATTCTACTTATTGTCAGTTTTGCTGTTGTTTGTCGTCGATATTACCAGTATGAGAAATGCTAGCGTCATATCCTGTAAATATCCGGGGTCTTTTAATATTTATAGGGTGTTCCCTATTCATTTGTTTTAATCTGTACCGAGGCTCATTCTTATAATAGTTTCGTTTGTAGTTCTTTTATCGGTATGACATTTCTTTTTTCTACATAACCCTGTTCTGACAAAACTTTTGTGTCCGTTTCTATTCTTTATTTTCTATTTATTTATATTCTCAATTTGTATTTCTACTTGTCTAACTAAGGTTGCTACATCCGCGAATATCGCTTCTAAAGTCCCATTTTGAGAGTGGAGTGATACCTATTGTTATAGTTTTTGACTGCCCACTTGACCCACTTGAGTGTTAAGTTCTTTAAAAAAATGTACATCCCGAATAAGGGATAAATTTAGTTTCCTCGTTGCAATTAATTTCTCTTGCAGTATGTTCTACTTCTTCTTTTCCTAGGAAGCATTTAAAGTTTTCTTCCCTAAATTCGTTATCAGTTATGATTTTCCTGGTTCCCCTAAAGTTTTAATTTTTCTCTACCAGTTTTTGTTGGGTAAATAATATGCGTATGTCTTTTTCGTTAAGTTTTTTATGAGAGCTAAAAACGGTTGATGTCCATGTGCAGAACGAGTATGTCATTCGGTCTGTTAGGTGTTTCGCTAATTTTATATTTGAGCCTAATTGGCTTGCGTCCATATTTTGTTTCAATGCATGTTTTGCAGTTGTATATGACTTTGGTTATTTTTTATAATTAGGTTATAGTAGAAAATTATTTTTTTAGTAAAGTAAAATAAAGTAGGAAAGTAAAATTTGTTTGTGCGCTTCTTCTAAAATTTTGATTTCCCGAGATCGTAAAGTTGCTTATCATGTCCAAAAAGTTTTATTAACAGTTGCTGAATTTTGTTGAATTCATGATAAGAGAGCTCAGTATAAATCCTGTATGCCTGCTCTTGTACAGTTCAGTATTTCTTGTCTTTTGATATGTCGATGAAAATAATTCGCCTTTTGTGTAACATTTCTATTTATCTGTTTACATCTTTGGCTAATATTAGTTGCGCTTTGTATTTATTGACAATTGTTTCTTTGATTGATATGTGGTAAAGCTGCTGTACTTCTTGAGAATGAACAATTGCGTTACCCGATAGATTGTTTAGTGACTCAGCCCCTTTGTACCTATCTTCTTTTTTGTCACTCTCCTGTTATCGGCTCAAAAAATCTGCTACTCTATTCAGTTTTCCTTTGAGGTAATCTACCTCGAATGTGTATTCTTGTAATTTTAATAACCATCTTTGTGCTCCCTGATTAAAGAGTTTCATATAGATATTTTATTGTTAAATGATCTGTAACGAAGCGTATGGTCTAAAGTAAAGCATGGAAACGTTGCCCTTCCTGTGTTAATACTGCTCCAATGGCACGCTTACTGGCGTTAGTGAATACAGCAAATGTTGTGGTAAAATCAGGTAATTTTAATGTTCGGTGTTTTATGATATTTAATTTGCGGTTTCAAAGGCCTGAATATCGTTGACATTAATTTTCTTATGTTTTTTCAAATATTTTATCATTAGAATGGCTGTTTTGGCGTAATCTTTTATGAATTTCCTATAAAGAACACTTAAAAAGCCTTTTAATTGTTTTTTGGTTTTGGGTAACGGCTAATCCCTAATGCATTTGATCTTACTTGGATTTGGCTTCATTCCCTCTGAAGTCAGCATATGCCCAAGGAATTCGGTGTGTTTTTTCATGAAACAGCATTTATCGAACTGCACTTTAAGGCTATGATCCGAATTTTTTTAAATATTTATTGTTATTCTTAAATTTTAATGAGTTTATATGTTCTTCTAAATTTATCGAAAAGATCAAAATAATTTTATTTATACATTTTCTGAGAATTTCGTTCATTAATCGTTAGAACATCGCTATCGTATTCTAACATATTCACATAACCCACAACGAGTTACAAAAGCTGTTTTTGGTATATCATACGGATACAATTTGGCGTGATCTAATGATGAGAAAAATTAAGTGCGACCCAATTTATCTAAAATGCCTTCGATATTTGGCAGTGGACATTTGTCATCCAAAGTTATTTCGTCGAATTTCCTATAGTCTACACAGAGTCTGAACTTTTGTTTTCCCGTAGATGAGGCGTAATAACTGTATAATAACTGATCATGTACCTCCTCCTTATGTTTCGGAGGGAGTTTGTATAATTGTGCATTTATTTGCTATTCTGTAGTAGTCTTTACTTCATGCATTATAGAATCTGTGTTCGTAATTTGGTCGCCATTTTGGTAGATTAAGTTCCTATAGTGTAGTCATGTCTTTTTCTTCCTCATTGATTTAACTCTTTTTCCTGTTCTCCAAATCTGAGCTACAAACAATCAAACGTTGATTAGTTCTCACAAGAGTACAACGTTGGTGTTATTTTTTTATACCAAGCATTTGTCATCAAAACCAAAAGTTGGACAATAAGTCCATACTCGTACCTATTAGCACGTCATATGGCTTAAATTTCTTTTATACCATTTGCGAGCGCCTCTTGGGTCGCACTTCAATTTCAATTTATTCAATTAAGGATATACAAATAAGACTTAGTCTTTTATAGTACTTAAAATTAGGGATAATATACAAGATTAGTTTAAAATTTATATTTAACATTAAGAGATACTTTAATCAGGGATACAAAAGGAGGGATAGTGTGGAGGAGGAGAATAGTAAAGAACAAGAAATAGTCTGCTGTAGCATTTTTATAGAATATGCTCCAAAATAGCATTTTTAAATTGTATCGCTCCAATTATTTGTTTTGCTGTTGTGGACAGAGAATTCCATAGTCTGGTGGCAAAGACGAAGAAAAGGCGCGAGGAGTTCAAATAGTTCAAGGATGGAGTTATAAGGCTGTATGTTCTAGGCGAACGAGCGAACTGAAGTTTCTCAAAAAGGTATGGTGGCGACTTGTTCTGAATAATTTTGTGCATGAAGATATAGCACCTAACATGCAACAACTGCTGTAGCGTACAACCAAGGATATTTGTATAATAATACACATACCTTACCATATCATTGAATGCAACAGTAAGTTTATGCTGATATAGGGAGTCGAGTTTGCAGCACACTGCTGGTGAGTAATCAATATACGGAACAAGTAAGGTTTTAACAAGTCTCAGCCTCGTGTTAGCAGGAGTAAAACTAAAGAGCAGCCAAAGTTTGCGTAGACCTCCGTAAATTCGTCCCACAGTGTAATTGATGTGGCTTACACAGGAAATGGATAGGTTTATCTTACAACCCAGGTTGGTTACAGTCTCCGCGAACAGCAATTGCGTATCGTTGAGGTAAATGGGCGGCAGTAGTTCAGTATTGTGAAGTTTTTTAGATATTAAAATCAGCTGAGACTTTGCTGGGTTGAGGGTCAAACAATTACGTAGCGACCATTGGTAGATTGCGGATAAATCCTCATTCAACCTGGAAACAAGATACTCAGCTAGACCAATAAGTCTGGATGTTGGGCATTATCCGCATAGAAGTGAAGACTAGCTTTTGAGCAAATTTTGGCGAGGCCATAAATAAATATGCAAAACAATATTGGACCCAGTATTGAGCCCTGTGGTACTCCTGCTTGTATATTCCTAATACGAGAGGATTTTTCACCAACCACAACCCTTTGACAGCGATTACTTAAGTAATTAGTTATGAGACGCGCTTTCACTAAAACCAAAATACCTTCTTAGTTTCTCAGAAAGGATTGAGTGGTTGACTGTGTCAAAAGCTTTAATGGCATTATGAACCACAGACGTAAGCCATGGACATATTCTATTGCGCACCACCACTGTTTTTAAAGGCACATGGTTATTGAATAGGTAAAGAATTGCGACTGCAATAGGTCAACTTTATTACATACATTTGAGACAAAATAACAACTATGCCAAGGGATTAAACTCGCCTCCACTTGCAGCGCACAGTTATCTACTGAAGCGAAATCTCTGAATTGGAAAGTTGATGGTATAGAGGTACGAGATAAGTCAATGTTATAGGTGCAGAAAATTAGATCGTGGTCAGTGACACCTTCCAATGACAACTGGTCATGCAGTAACACATTTGTCCGATCAGATACCAACAAAAGGTCCAGAAGACTTGGAGAGCAGTTAGGTGCAAAGCGAGTAGCATATGCGTTAACAACCGCTAACGCGGAACTAGCAGCTAAGTCTAAGAGTTGGTGAGATCATATTTGATAAGGACAGCGTTAAATTCACCGCATATAATTATGTGTTCATAATATGGGGAGACTTCTTGGAGTGCGGAGAACATAGGTTCAGGAGAACAGCTCCGGTTAGGACTATAAACAACGCCTATAATGCACTTGGTATTGCCATTAGTAACTTCTGCAAGAAGATACTCAGTAGCACTAGTTTCGGATTTCACAATCACACGGCAATTCAAGGAAATATTATAATAAAGTGCTACTCCACCACCTATTGTACTCGTGATTCTATCGTTCCGAACTATTCTGTACACCTGAATATGGTACAGGGGATCTTCCAAATCAGACCTACCTGCTTCTCTTAAATCAGGCCTTAGCCATGTTTCTGTAACACAGATAACCTCAACATCCGAACCATTAAAAATGTGACGTAAGTAATTTGCCTTAGAGATATTTAAACAACGTGCATACCATATTTTGAACCCCTTACGCGCATTCGATAGAACATTTATCATTGAGCGCACGGTAACTTCAGCATTGCCATCACGTATACGTATTGTCATGAGCCATCATTATTAACAAAAACAAATAAAAGTAGCACAATATTGTTAATAAATCTACATATAAAAACGAGAAAATACGAGAATAGGAAAGGAGAAAAGAAAAAGACAGGAATAAAAGTATATATACAAGAAAACTTAATTATAAACATTTTTAGATTTAAAATAATTTTAAGAAGAAACAAATTTACATATTTAACGTTCGCTCTAGATGACTGGAGTGTTGAAGATTCGAGTAAAAAACATTTTCAAGTCAATTATCATCTGCACTCTTTTTTTTATATAAACGAAACCATTACGAGTTATTACAAAGAAAAAAATGGCCCTCTTTGCGCAGACCAAGGGCAAGTTTTAATAGAGAGCTATTCACTGGGGTAAGACTTTCGTTCATGTACATATATACGGGACGTGGTGGTGTCAGAATTGTTCTTGGTAGAACTGGTACTGCTGCAGTTGGTGAAGGTGTTGTCAATCTCCTTCTTCAGTTGCGAGAGTGTCAGGCCTTTGTTGGTGCGGAAAGCAGAACGTAATGCTCTTTGTTCAGCGTGGGATGGGAGCCGAGTGAGTAACGGCCGATTTCTGCCGGTGGTTTAACTTCCTAAAGGAAAAGCATCTATGTGAGGGGAATATTGGTGATGTAATTTAGCGGCAATATTCTTAGCAAGTACAACAGCAATTTCTTTTGTTGTTTGTGGAATGCCATGTACAATTACATCACATAGACGCATTTTACGTTGTACGTCTTCTGTGTCTTCCTGAAGTACTGCAATAACGCTCTCGCACTCTTGCACCGTATTATTGAGAGCAGATATAACTTCACTTAACTTTTTGTTAATTTCAGTTTTTGTTTCACTGATAAGCGATGAAATTTTTGCCATCATATTAACTTCCATATTGCGTAGCTGCTCAGATAGAGATGGTTTTTTTCAGCTTTTTTTGTCAGATGGGTGAAGTAGATTTGTTTGACTTTCGATGGTGGGTGAATTAGACGGGGATACACTACACATTTCTCTTAAGGGCTTGTTGGCGAGTGGTTGACATGACAATTTTTTTTTTTGCTTTACTTTTATCTGATTGGATTTCACAATCACCACAACGTACTTATTTTAAAAGGAAATAAATGACTTAAAAATTTAAGGATAAATTAAATATTTTTACTTGAATAACCGGTTAAAAACGATTTAATGTCAAGAGCGATTAATAAACACGTCTATACAATTGACATCTCTCACTCTTTTTTCTTCTATTATACTATTATTTATTGCCTGTAATTTTCTACTTTATCATATATCCTAAATTTACTACAGTCTACTGAACTGGAGTTTATTATGCTCATTGTTTAGTCGATGTCTTCTAATGCTTTTTATCTTGTTTTACCAAAGGTTACATTGAGATGTGTCTTGTTTCCGAAGTTTAATTGAGAAAAAATTGTGGTTCTGTGTTATGAATAGTTTCTTCTGCCTGATTTTGGCTCTCATTGGATTGAATTTGTCCTATTTCCATAGTTCCTGGCTGTTGATTACTATTTCTGACTTGTCCCGATGAATTAAAAGTTGGTTGCCTAAACTGTCCTGAGTTTCTGAGTATTAACATCAGTTTGCCTATATTGCGCTGATGTATTAGAATTATATTATCAATATTGTCCTGAGTTCCTAGCATTACCTGAATCCTGGATAATATATGAGCGTTGGGATGAAAGGTGAGGCAGAACTTCTAATATTTTTGACAACGACCAAATTTTTTACTACATTTGGGACATCGTAGTATTTATTGTCTCAGTTGTTGGCCATATAGAGATTTCACACGCTTAAGAAAGACGTTGCAGTCATTCTTAACTCGTTTGAATTTTTTTCGGTTTGGTCTTGAAGGACAGAAAAAACATTTCTCTAACCCTGACAGCCTATTTACAGCTCGATTCGTACCATGACTTTTCTTTTGGTTTGATACTCTTCATCCGATGAGGGATCAAGGATCTCGTTCCGAAGAGAATAATGTCTGTGATCATATCAGCAGCGGCTTAAACGTCGCTATCGAGGAAACATAACGACCAGTTAAAATTTCTAAAGAGGGTGGTATATTCGTTCCAATTGGCTTTCTCGTATTGTCATATGTTTCTTTTAGGAATCTTTCCTCCAACTGTCAGGTCGGCGTATGAGAAATTAGCTAATATGACACAATAATCCGACGAACCTAGATGAGAAAGCACATCAATATTGTATTATTGTCTGGTATTAGTGTGGGCTCATTTACAATCTGGGCTAAATTGTTTTCCGCAGCGAAGATCTCAACACACCGTCCTTCGGGTGTTGTCTGCCCAGAATGTGTATTGTATTGAAATCACCCGTAATAACCATTTCAGTATGAGGTTACAGGGATAAAATCCTTTGAATGGAGCCAGACAGCGTATTGAACTCGTTACAGATCGAAATGCTCTCTAATTTGGGGCTTCTGTAAATAAAGCAGTAGTGGATAATTTGCTTACGGAGATGAAATTTTAACCACATGAAGTTGAATTCCGGATTGGAACATGGATCACATTGTGGTGGAGTTTGGTAAGCTACATCACTACGCACGTAAATGGCAAGAACACGGCGAGAAGAGAATAATGACACTAGTTCGTAGCCAGGTAGCTTCAGATCTAAATGATTTGAGAGGTGTGGGCGGAGATCTATATGTGTGCCGATCTAAGTGCCGAAACAGCTGGTCTGTATTACAGACGTGGACGTACGCAGAAAAGTGATTACATTTTAGCCCGCGTATATTTACTCGGTCCACCGTGAATTCAAGAGTCATAATTACAAACAACCACAAACACCGACGTTGCTAATCAGGGCTGCGAAGTTAGAATTCTGATCTTAGTTTATCGAATCGAACTGTTGTAGGTATTATGCACTTATAACAATATAAAACAGTGCACCAAAAAATTCACACTCACAACCCGCTATCTACCTATTGTTACATACACTTTGTCACTGCACGTGACCTATGATAAATACATTGACGGCAGTGACTGAGTGCAAGCAACAGTACTTCGAACAGGAACGGGAAAGATGGGATACCAGCACCATGTGATGTTTTGTTTTTTTTTTTTCAACTGTAGTACCCTACTGCACTAGATTCTGTTTTGTATTTATTTATTTTATTTTTTTGTACAACACACGACAATAGGAGACCGGAGACCATATAATATACTGGTCCAGGTGAGCACTTGTCGGTGGTCGACTCGGTACTCTTTCTTTTTTCTGGTCGAAATATTCATGGTTTTTGAGTTAGTTTAGTGTCACTGTTCTTTTTCGATTGTCGCTTATTCTTATAATTTTTTTCTTCATTGTGCTCTTCTCTCTTCTTATTTTAACGTGTCCGCGTGATTTCGCGACGGTTTATTTTATTCGATATCTCAGTCTCCTTCTGACTTTCAAGCCGTATAAAGCAAAACTTACAGAATACATCCCTAATCCCATGAGATGTCGCAACTGCCAAATGCTCGGACATACAACAAGCAGGTGCACCGGCAATCCAATATGTGAAAAATGCAAAATACTGCATTATGTGGGCTAATTGCCCCACCTCTCCTCTGACAAAGCTTACCCGAAATATATCCAAATGAAGGAAATACTAATTATCCAAACCAATAATAAATGTAGCATATCTGAAACCAAACGCATATCCATCCATGCATCCATCCCAATTCAATTACCACATCATATGCCAGCCAAAATAGTAAGCTAGTAAGCTCCTTTAGTAATTTGACAGCTAAAAAATGCCACAATACCAAATTCAGGCGAATCAACAACTACCAAAAATATATCTACTGATAAAACAGTTAGCCATAATGATATGTTTTTACAAAACACTCCACAAATAACATGTAACAACTTCTCACCTCACCACGAAAACCATCATCACCATCTTACTCTTACACAAACATAAACAACATAGAACAAAATCAATACCACTATCCCACTCTTCCAAAAACACAACTCAAGTTCTCTACAACCTCAAAATAATATTCATTCTGTTTCTTTACATCCAATATCCAATACAACTCGGCACAATATAATTGTCAATAACACACCTAATTTGCCTATATTTAAGGTTATACAGTATCTTATGAATACCAACAGTTATTTTATAAAGCCCACGGACAAAGAAAATGTTGAATCCACCCGAAAACAAAATACAATAAATAACCACAATCCTAACTCTGTCTGAGGCGAAGTGACCCTGGCTCTTCTCGGAGCCAGGACAATCTTAGCACTGGATAGCGAAGTAGTTGTACAATTTTTGCAAATGGCGTCGTACGTCATATTTGACATTTCTGAACTAGACATCAACCAAACGACGGACCACGCTATTGAGCATTACCAGACGAACCCTAAAGCGAATTTTAGTGAATGACTTACACATGTTCACGTACAAAGTGCAAACAGTGCATCAGTTAATGCCCCTGACCGTCAGTCGCGTGTGAATTACTGACAAGCTATCCTCAATCTCAACAACGAGGTTTGTTTCAAGCTTCAACAAGACGGTGCAACCGCACATACAGCACGAGCCACAATGGATATTGTTAAGGAAGCGTTTCCTGGTCGCGTAATCTCCCGTTTTGACGATTTGGCTTGGCCGTTTTGGCATGGCCAGCAAGATCACCCGATTTAACCGTCCCAGACTTCTTTCTTTGGGGCTACTTGAAGTCGCGAGCTTAAGGAGAATATTCGACAGGAATGCGAACAGTTATCACCGAAAATCTTGCGGAACGTCATGGAAAATGCGCTGGAACAACTTACCCCACTCCCATCAACTACAAAAAGTACCCCCAAATCACACTACAAAATTCATACGGCAAATATCCGTACTTATTCACGACTCAATTCAGCACCATCATATTACTCTCAACCAAGATATAGAAGCAATAGGATTTACCATTCACTCCAAAATAAAATTCAACATAATAACTGTTTACATCTACCCAAAAAAATTCTTCAACATTAAGAATCTTAAAAACGTATTTAATTACTCTTACCAACCAAGTCTGATAATAGGCGACATCAATGGCTGGAATAGAATGTGGGGCTCGCATACGAACAACCGTCGTCGTGGTAACATAAAGGCTAAATAAATAAACGAATCGAATTATCAGATTCTTAACGATGACTCTCCCACTCACTTTAGCACACATCACAAAAGACCTCACGTTCGGTTCCCCGAACCTAGCTATCGATTCTAAATACCAAACCTTAGACAGTCTATTTAGAAGCGAGCACTACAAATTCATTATCTCCATGTTCTACCGTTCTACCGTTCTACCCGCAACGCATCTTGAATAAATGAAGTACCAAATTTAGGACCGACGAAGCGAACTGGAATGTATATGACGAACTCGCTGAAAGCTACAACCTGAAACACCAACCCAGCAACAACATTAACCAAGAAGATGCCCACATGCACACAATAATACTGCAAATTGCGAACATGGAATGTCATATATCACATAACCATGCATATACGCACAATATCCCTTAGTGGAACAAAGAGCTGAAAACAAAACAAAGCTAAAACAAAAAACAAACTAACTATGGAAAGCTATAAGAACAAACATCTCAACTGAAAACATTATTAACTATAAAAAAACGAATGTCTTTGTTGGCGAACAAAAAAAAGAAACGTAGGTTTAAAGCAATTTTAAATTAAATTATAAAGAATTGAATTATTATGTTATCTAATTTCGGTTTGTAACCATAAAAAGGAAGTTTTATTTTGTTCGCCGACACAATTATAAACGTTTTTTAATCCTTATACCGTTCAACTTAACTGCATGCTGCATGCCATTTACAAAGACAATTACTTCAACGGCACAAGACACCATAGAAAAAGAGGAATTCGATTCCAACCTCAAAAGGAGCACCTCGCCGCGTAGGTTTTCAGGAAGCTATGTCCATTAACACATTACCATATGAGTCTCAATCACCTGCCTTGCTGCCCGAATTTAGCTGCAAATCATGCCAACTCCCCGACAATGTCAATATGGTGCAATGCGACCAATGCGACGAGTGGCATCATTTCAGGTGTGTCAATGTGACCAGCGAAATTGAAAATTGCGACTGGCTCTGTCCACCCGCGCCCTGGCAACAGTAAAAGGGTATCTAACCCCTTAGGCGCGCGTAAATTATAAACAAAAAAAAAAAAGTGTCAACCCTGAACAGCTTCACACCCTGGTGCCTCACAACAACAGATCACATATTCGACAAGCGCCGAAATTGAAAATATCCCAATGGCAATGGGATCAATTATGTCAAAGTGTGCAGATCCGCAATCCGATACGGAAAAACGAACATCATCAAAAGTTGCTGAAACCAAGTTGGCCATACAGCTACATATTCTAGCAGCTATTTGAGGACGAGAGAGCTCTAAGGGAAGAGAGAGACGAAAAATTGAATTAATCGAAATAATGTAACAAGATAGCGAAAATGAAATAAGACCGCAAACGTAAACTTCTTCTGGAGCAACATTACATGCACCAGCATGGGCACAGGACGCTAAAAGCTCACCACCGAACGCAAGAGCAAATTTTCAGAAGACATCTACTCGACCATGCGATTTTGAGTTCAACACCAGTCAACCGCAACAAGAATGTTCGAAGTTGTACACAACATGGCCTGGATTCCAACCCACTACATTCTCAAAGGTAACCGATTCGAGTGAACAACATCCTTGTTGCAATAGTAACTCAACAGGGATATACGGTAATAGGAACATAGATAGTTTAACGTCCAGCGATCAAGGTATTTTAAGCAACCAACAGCTAGCGACCAGATTAGTTCTGCAAATGGATTTACTGTGCTGTCCTGGAAACGTAGAGGATTCGCCGCTAGTGATAAATACTTTTGTGAACTCGACCAGATCTTGCGGTTTTACCAATGACGACAATCTGTTACGTCTGCAAAAATGCCTAAAGGGAAGAGCACTGGAAGCGTTCAGAGCCAGGTTGCTGTGCTCTTCTCAAGTTCCTAACGTAATAGAAACGTTTAAAATGCTCTATGGTTGACTCACTAATGCTCTTCCCGCTGTCGGTGCAAAACATTACAGTTACAATGGAATCCAATGGGCTACATTGGCACCTAGAAAATCCATGTCTACTGCAAGAATTAGTGTAAAAACTCCCACCTCAGACGCGATTAAATTGGGGTTTACTCAAGCTGAATTCTGTAGCTGTGAATCTTTCTACGTTTAGTGGCTGGCTAATGCAAGTGGCAAAAGTAGCATGTGAAGTTACAGTCACGAACATGTCAACATCGGGGAATTCAGATAATCGCCGTGTTACCACATAACATACCAACGTACATCAAGGGCCTTCATCGAAAGATAAGCCCGCAACAAAACCATGTCCCATTTGTAAGGGAAACCGCAAGACGCTGGAACAGTGTAGTACATTTATAACAATAAGTTTAAATTACAAATGAACATCTATTAAAAGTAAGTACATCTGCAGAACTTGTATACGTTGCCACCGTAATCGAAGGTGCAATATAAATGCAAAATGTAACGTAAATGGCTGCCCCTTTAGACATCACAGCCTACTCCACAAATACGCTAATGCAAACGAGTAAGAGATATTCAGAATGGCTCTTTGAACCTACACCAACAAAGCGGTAAACTTTTCTTCAAAATAGTACCCGTTACTGTATATTGTATAACGGACACATCCAAATATGAACGTATGCCCTATTTGATAATGGATCTAATGTTTCCCTGATGGAAGAAAAGTTAGCAGACGAATTGCAACTGCAATTATGTTTGAAGTGGACATCAAATAAACATCGTGTGAAGCGAATTCTAGGGAGATAACTTTTCCGTAGCTCAAAAAAATACTTGTTGGTGCACGTACATTCATTAAATCTAGCTAGCCAAACGTTGGATTTATAGGCATTGCAAAACGGTAACCCCTAATTTAAGGGCCTCCCGATCGAATCTTATGCGGCGCTCGCCCACGAATTCTAATAGGGCTAGATAACTGTCATTTGACAAATGCCTAGAAGGCACTTAAGGCAGATTCAAATCAACCGGCTGACATTAAAAGGGTTATTGTGCTTAGAGCGAAGTCTTAAAAGGGAGAATGAACTAGGTTTCACAATGAATAAACAGATTGGAGAGTACGTAGCTAAAGGATATGCCCGTAAGCTGACAAAAGAAGAATTACAGAAGCATGAAAAAAGAGGACTTGGTAGCTACCAATATTTGGTTCCACGTGCTCTCCGTATTGCGCCCAGTTCGCCAAAAACAAGAACGTAATTAAATTCGCTTATAAATATCCGCTGGCAGTTAAAGCTATTATAGGAAACCATTACGTCGATGACGACCTCAACAGCTTCGACTCGGAGACAGAAACCACGGAAACAAGTAAAAAGTTATCCACAGGATCAAATAATGAAGAAACGCTGCGTAACAATAAGCTCCTTAGTTTATTTAAAAAGGTCTTAGATCTGTGGTGGTCACCATCGGCGGATGGCTTTTTATTTCTTGGCCAGTCTAGAGTTCTCGATGAAGAAAAAATGCAGATTGTTGCACGAAAATCTTGAGATCGAATCATGAAGACCACCTTCATTTCTTCTCCTGGGACAAATTAAATGGAACAGTGAAACAATTACTACCCTAACTATGGTCTACCTAGCTACTACTAAAATATGGTCAAACATTCGAATGCTATGAAAATATAATCGAAGCAGAACTAAGAGCTCCCGAATTCACACGATACTGGTCCCAGCAATCTTAAGATACAACTTTTCCAGACATTTTCTGTCAAAAAAGGTGATCTTCGACGTCTTCTATTAACTACGTTCCTTGTAATTCAGCTTTACAACCGGAAAAAGAAATTAGATAACTAGAACGCTCTTCTGCTTTTAAAAAACTCGATGAGAAAACCCCGGCAGAGGACAGTTTTTATACCCTTTAATTAAAAACTTACCTCGCTGTAAACAACGACTCTTAAAGCTCTACAATAGAATATTCGAACATTACATTCCACAATCGTACGAGGTGAGCAAAGTTATACCGCTATTAGAACCAAAGTTAGACAAAACTCAAAACAAGTTCTACAGACCAATATCCCTTAATTCCTGGTGCTCGATAAAATCATTGCCAATCGATTATCGTGAATTTTTTTTTTTCATTATAGTAGATAGGAATTTGCAACTAGTTTTTTTTACCGATTTAGGACAACAATTCCTTTACAACTATAATCTTAAAACTATATAACGAAACTAGTACAATTTAATTAAATATTAAATTATTAAGGGAAAACTAGAAGAAAAAACCCTTATTTCAAACTTAAGATTAATATTGCACTTGTTTCAGGTTATTTTAATGTAATAATGACCACGATAGATTTTCATAAACAGAGTAAGTTTATGACGTCATTCGATTTGCCGTCAGATGTTTTTTCATTCCCAGAGCCGATAGTACAGAAGCTTTTTATGTGCTTTTTATGGCTGACATTACCCGGATGATGTTTTTTGTAGTCCCATCGAACGATGGTTTTGAATAATGGAGGAAAATTACGCTTGAGTTCATTTAATTTTATAGAACCTCATTGAATGTAAACAATGTTCATGTACTGTCGTAACGAAATCGTTCACGTTTGATTTTGCTAAATTGATTAATTGTACGACAGACTTGTGAATACTTTGACTGACACTTGGTTTTTGACTATGGTGGTTTGTTTCAGCCAACAAGCTGCTAAGCAGTAATCAAATGGGTTTCCGAAAAGTCAACGCAGTAACCTATATTCTTCTATATCATCAGATTTCTAACTCGTTGTCATGAAAATACACAGATCTATCATATCTCTCGATTTGCTAAAGCTTTTGATAAAATAGGACAACACACAATTATAGACCAGCTAAAAACATGAAAATTATGACCAACAATTATTAATTACATTCACCACTTTATATAAAAACCCGAATTGGAAATCACACAGCCAAGCCCACGTTCCATTTTCAATGGAATACCGCAATTTTTTTTCCTACCTCAGTAATTTTGTTCCTAATTGCATTCCATAAAATAACTGAAATATTAACAATTTATAAAGAAATCGACCACTTAATGTGAGCAGCGACATCCAGATTCACAGAGCAGAAAATGTCGATACTCGAAGACCAAAATTCGATACTTGAATAACAAAGTCTCGACCATTGATGACTGGAGAGTGGAATCGAATTTTCTAGCAAATTGGAAATTGTATGGGACGCTGGATGGCGAGGATTGTCTCGAAGTATATCATTCGAGTATAATTACCAGCATCCCCAAGGTATGCAAATCAGTTCTAAAGTGTAATTTGAAGTGTTAATTAGGAGAAGTGATTAAGTGGTTTAAGTAAAAGATAAGAAATGTATAAGTGGTTGAGAAATTGGATTGTACTGAGTGAAAGAATTAAATAGTGAATTGTAACTGTACTGAATAAAGGGATTTGTATTGAAAAGAATAAGTTCTATCATTTGTACCCACACAAACATTTTACATTGGTGTCAGAAGTGGGATAGGACTTATTGTGTGTAAACAAAAAAAAAAAAAAAAAAAAAGTGTTTTCTGACTATTTGAAAAAGCTAGAATGGGTCGAAAACTATTATAGTTGACCCTCGTCCAACTCAAATCCGAGTTGAACAAGAGAAGCCTCAGCGCCAGAGGAGGAAAAAGTGACCTGGTGCTCCGACTTCAGGAGGCTTTGAACAACGAGGGACATGATCCTGATGCATATTCCTTTGATGTTGACGAGGATGAACAGACAAGTACCGGTAATGACATGACTGCAATGATGCAACTCCTCTTATTAAAAATGGACGAACAAAACAAAAAAATGGACGAACAAAAGAAAAATCTGGAAGAACAAAAGAATAGCCTCGAACAAAAGCTGGATGAACAAAACAAAAATCTGGAAGAACAAAAGAATAGCCTCGAACAAAAGCTGGATGAACAAAAGAAAAATCTAGACGAGCAGAAGAGCAGCATTGAACAAAAATTCGACGAACAAAAGAATAGTCTAGAACAAAAACTGGGAGAACAAAATAACGTTCTACACCAAAAGTTCGAAGAAATCGATAACAAATTTGAAAGAATAGAGAAGAATGTTGGCGAAAAATTCGAACAAATGGACAGCAAAGTTGAGCAACTGGAGCTCGACACAGTGCGAAAACAGAAACTGCGAGAATGTTCTTTAAGCGGTCCAAGGAGAAAAGATTTGAAGCCTGGTCTACTTATAAGAAGCAGTTTGAAATGGCTGCCTGTGCAAACGACTGGGACAATGAGGAAAAGTGCTTTGCCCTAACAATGGCGTACCTGCTGAGGAGAACCTGCTGGAGAATGCGCAAAAGCATTTCAAGAACTGAAGCGACAGCTGTGCAATGCCCCCATCTTGATCACGCCCGTGATCTCCCAAGTTCATGACGGTCAAGAGAAAGTGGTCGCATATTACAGCAAAGTACTCTCCAGACCTGAACGGAACTACTGTGTAACCCGCCGCGAGCTTCTGGCTTTAATTCTGGCTACGAAGCATTTCCATAAGTACCTCTACGGACAAAAGTTCATTTTCCGGACAGACCACGCAGCTCTGAAATGGCTACTCCAATTTAAGAACCCTGAAGGCCAAGTTGCAAGATGGATCGAGCAGTTGCAGGGCTACGACTTTGAAGTGCAACACCGCAAGGGAACACTCCACTCAAATGCTGATGCTCTCTCTCGTCGATCGTGCGGAGTAAAATGCGAACACTGCAATCGTAAAGAAGCAAAAGAACAGGCAACTATCCAAATGATCAGGACTGAGCCAATAGAGGGTTGGAGTATAGACGAAATCCGTTCCTCCCAACAGGCAGACAATGACATCGAACCAATATTGGCCTGGAAAGAACACGAGGAAAGACCAAGCTGGCAGCAGATATCAGATCGGAGCCAAACTCTGAAGGCATACTGGGCACAGTGGCACTCGCTTTTTGTGCAAGATGGATTGCTGAAGAGAAAATGGGAAAGTGCCGATGGGACAACATCTCGTACGCAGCTAATTGTGCCACGGTCCAGAGTCAACCAAGTGCTCCATGAAATACATGACGGAATCTCAGGAGGCCATTTGGGAATAAACAAGACGTTGGAAAAGGTAAGGGAACGTTTCTATTGGCTAAGCGCTAAACAATATGTCGAGAATTGGTGCAAAAAGTGCATAAGATGTGCGGCTACCAAGGGCCCAAAAGTAAAGCCACATGGACAAATGCAACAATACAATGTCGGAGCACCTTTCGAACGGATAGCCATCGACATCGCTGGGCCGTTTCCCGAAACCTTTAATGGAATCCGATATACTCTCGTAGTCATGGATTACTTCAGTAAGTGGCCGGAAGTGTTTGCCATCCCAAATCAAGAGGCTAAGACCGTAGCCGAACAGATAGTCAAAAACTGGGTGAGCAGATTTGGGGTCCCAATGGAGCTGCACTCTGATGAAGGGCGAAACTTGGAATCAAAAGTCTTCCAGGAAATATGCCAATATTTGGGAATAAAAAAGACAAGGACAACGCCACTACACCCTCAATCTGATGGAATGGTCGAGCGATTCAATCGGACCTTGAATGAGCATCTATCAAAGGTTGTCAGCAACTGCCAGCAGGATTGGGATCGACACATACCCCTCTTCTTAATGGCCTACCGAAACGCGGTCCATAGCTCAACAGGGCACACACCATCCGAGATCTTATTTGGTCAAACAATTCGGTTGCCAAGTGAAGCAAAATTCGGATCCCCACCGACGGAGCCCAAAGAGGTGAACGAGTACGTGAATGACTTACGCAGCAGGATTCGTAAATTGCATGAAGACACCAGAGAAAAGATGAAGCTAGCAAGCAGCCGCATGAAAACTAGGTACGATATCAAGGCGAAATCTTCTGGTTTCAACGAAGGAGATCTGGTTTGGCTGTATAATCCTCAGCGTAAGAAAGGCAAATCACCAAAATTGCAACAGGACTGGGAAGGTCCATACAAGGTGATAACCCGCATTAATGACGTTGTCTACCGGATCCAGCGTGGGGATCGAGGAAAATTGATAGTGGTCCATTTGGATAGAATGTGTCATTTCAACGGGATGCTGAATGACGAAGTTGTTCGGGACGAACAACTGTAGGGAGGGAGCAATGTGATAACCACTTAAATGTGAGCAGCGACATCTAGCAGAAAATGTCGATATTCGAAGACCAGAAGATTTCGATACTGGAATAACAAAGTCCCGACTGGAGAGTGGAATCGAATTTTCTAGCAAATTGGAAATTGTATGGGACGCTGGATGGCGAGGATTGTTCTCGAAGTATGTCATTCGAGTATAAATACCAGCATCCCCAAGGTATGCAAATGAGTTCTAAAGTGAAATCTGAAGTGTTAATTAGGAGAAGTGATTAAGTGGTTTAAGTAAAAGATAAGAAAAGTATAAGCGGTTGAGAAATTGCATTGTACTGAGAGAAACAATTAAATAGTGAATTGTAACTGTACTGAATAAAGGGATTTGTATTGAAAAGAATAAGTTCTATCATTTGTACCCACACAAACATTTTACAATATAATAAATAAGATCATTGATAATCAAAATGAAAACTAATGGACCACCCAACCACCTTGTCTGCCTTGTGGGACTTTTAAAACAACTTTAATAGATTCCGATAAACGACAACGAAAGTTGTCTGGGGAATAGCGTTCTTCTATGCAGGATTTAATCCAAAAGGTCAGCCTAGGTTGAAAACCAATTGCATTGAGTTTAAAAAGAATTAAATTTTGTCAAAATCCTTGCTGAAATCTGTAGCAATTACATCCACTGCTTTCCCTACTCTATAGCTCGTAGTGTACTGGACACGAAACTCTATACGGTTGGTGGTGATTGATTTGCCTTTATGAAACACATGTTGGTTCGATGCAAAGATGAACTTGTAAAGAAAGAACATTCATAACTTCATAAACGATGCTTTCAAACACTCTTGAGAAGATTGAGTTTAATGTAATTCGTTTTACGGAAGTTGAAGTGGAAGGAAGTTTCTGAGGGGATAATCAATAAAATTATTGATATCGTAGGAAAAATACCATGGAGACATGGAATGGATATAGTCATATTCTGCGCTTGGTGACAGTAACTTCAACACAAATAAATTCAAACTCAGCGGTTACTGAGTTTTAAACAAATTTAAGGTCAATACTATGAATTGAAACCTACTAATAGAATCATGATCATTCTCGCGGCGTCAGCACGCAACACTGCAAATTCTGTTGCACGCTGTTTCGAATCAAATCTTTAAAAGCAGATTAGTTTCGATCAAAGCAAATATAATGTTTTGCTTTGGGAGTCGATTTAAACAGAAGTTCTTTTATATGCAGCCCCCTAACATTTTGATAATAGAGTAATAAGCATTTGGGTGCGTTATTGAATGGTAGGTTAGAAACGATGGTAGTTTTTAAAACTAGAACACGTTCCTTGCAGAAATAAGGTACGTTTAGAAAAAAACATGGGGTTATATGAGGAGAGCTCATTAGTAACATCTCTAGGGGAGATATTAAATTCTTCATTAAAGAAGGATTTTAGGGTCGGTGTCTAGTCCTTTTTGTTGGATTGAAACCGTAGTATTAGTTTTTGCTGTGCCATCAAAGTAGATAGAGTCGGGCTTATCATTCAAATAAGCGAGGTACAAGCGGACATTCTGACATGTTTTGCGGTTTCTCAAAATGGACAGGGAAAATCGGGCGTCATTATCGATAACAGTTAGCTTCTTAGTTAGTTTTACAGCAGTGGTCTATAATCGGAGAGAAATGAGTGTTTCGGCAGAGCTCAATAATATAAACAAATGGTATAAAAGTTTGAATTTCGCGCCCAAGCAGCCATCTTTTTTAATAAAAACTGAACGAAAAAAAAAAAGAAAGAAAAGGTTACCAAAACAACGGAGAAGAAATCACTGTTCTGCGAATCAGCAAACGGCTAAGACGCGTTTTTTATAATTTCAAATAAAGTAAAGTAAAGTAAAAGAAAAGGTTGCATTTTCTCTTTTGAGGTCTTTTTTTGCAAAAATTATTGCAAATTTTTTCATGGCGCCCGAGCAGGGACAATTAAAATACAAAACATCACATCAACATACATCAAGGCATTCAAATTGCAATTGTGAGCAGTGCAAAAGGGAGGTTTCCAAGGTATACAACAAAAATTGAAAGTGATTAAATTTGCAAAAGCAACAAGATTGCTGCTTCATTTAAGCATAAAAAAAAAAACTTTCAATTTTTGTCAAATTTGTATTAAATATATACATATACACATATGGTATGTACATAGCACATATATACATGTAGTGTCAAAATCTGCAAAAAAAAAAAGTGCGCGATTCGCAGAAGTCCAATTTACTTGTGTCTTAAAACTAATAAGCACAAATTAAAAGTTTAAAATTAAATAAGTGTGAGCTTTATTTTTAAAGTTTTATATGAACAACAAAGAATAAAAATATTCGACACTCGTTTTGGTTGCCATCACCACCTCCGCTACGCCGTCGTTTTTCTTCTTATCCCTATCCGCTGAAGATATTCGCCATACTCAACACTCAGTGCTTAAAACTACTTTCGACAATCAATTAATTCGAAATTTAATCGGAATTTGATTGAAAATCACTCGAAATTCAATGTGTTCAACCTAGTGACAGTTCTGTTTACATTTGGTTTGTTTACGTTTTGATCTGAATTTCAATAAGCTTTCAGTGCAAAAAACGATTTCTGTACTTTTGCGTAAGAGTGCATCAGCGAGATAAACATAAAATACGATCATTGAATTATTTAACGTGTTGTAAAGTATTTCGGCTAAAAACACAAATTTGGTTGCGAACATTTAAATTGTTGCGTTATTGTTTGGCTACTAAATTTATTGCAAATTTGCCTACTTCAAGCGACAATTATATCAATAACCAGTGATAATCTAGTTCCAAAAAAAAAATACAAGGTGGTTTAACTACATCTCGCGAACAATTTATTGTTATGGCACCAAAGAGACAAGTTTCTCCGAGTAAAGGTGACACTCTCGAGCAATTAAAGCATCAGAGGTCACTTATTGTAACGAATATTTCCCGGATAAAAGTGGCATTAGAGCAAAAAACGATGTCACAAAATCCAATTGAACTGGAATGTCGATTGGAGTTGTTAAATTCATACATAGATCAAGCCATGATTTGTCAATCGGACATTGAGCTGGCTGATCATCATGACACGTTCCGTGGGGAATTGGAAGACATTTGTGTTGGTACTAAGTCATTAATAATGAGTGTTTTAAATAAGAGGCGCAAATCCAGTGCCATCGAGGACTCATTTTCTGGACCTCATCACTCACGACTTCCCAAAATGTCTTTTCCTAAATTTAGCGGCAAATACGCTGAATACAAAAACTTTATCAGCCTTTTTGAGAATTTGGTGGATAATGATCCTACTCTTCCAGACATTGAAAAATTTAATCATCTGATTTCATGTCTATCCGGTGAAGCATTAGGAACGGTTAAAGCCTTTCAAATAACCGAGCAAAATTATCCAAAAGCGCTAGCAAGCTTGAAAAGAGTGTACGACAACAATTGTTTAATATTCTTTGACAATGTTTCGGCACTTTTTGATCTGCCTGAAATTACCAAACCATCAGCATCTGCACTACGCAGCGTGATAGATACGGTTTCTGCAATTTATGATTCTCTTTTGTCATTGGGTGATGAAAAGAACATCACAAATGCAATCATTATTCATTTGGTGATGTCAAAAGTTGACGCAATCACGAGGTCGAAGTGGGAAGAACAGCTTGACTACAGCACACTTCCTTTATGGAGTGATTGTGAAACAGCCCTGAACAAACGATATCAGCACATAGCTGCTGAAGAGTCTTCATCTTCAAGATGCAAACCCAATGACAGGCAATCAAATAATAAAAAAGAATTTAACCGTCAAAAGAGTCAAAGATCATCGTTGTCGTGTGTCAATACAGAACAGCAACAGCACAAGCCGTAATGTCTGTTTTGTAAATCGAATGACCACTATATAACCGCATGCCAGTCGTTCACTGGACTCCCGGTCTTGCAAAGATTTGAGTTTGCAAAAAGTGTTCCAATTTGCATTAACTGCCTTCGAAAAGGACACACAGTTTCAAAATGTAAATTGAGCCTGTGTAGCATTTGCAATCGTGCGCATCATTCATTGCTGCATCAGTATGCAACAACGTTCAATGGTGTCCAACCTTCGACCTCCCAAGCTATGCACGCCTCTGTATCGACTGAACAAATCATTTTTGCAACTGCAGTCGTAAGAATTAAATGCAAGAACGGCGAATATATGCTAGCGCGAGCTCTACTTGATTCTGGCTCGCAAATTAACTTCATAACTGAAGAGCTAGCACAGAGGTTGAACCTTCGTAAGGAAGATAATTCATTGAATTTGCTTGGCATTGGTAAAACTAACTCGAAAGTCAATAAAAAGGTACACGCAGTCGTAAAATCAAGGTTAAATGATCATTCTTTCTCGGCAGATTATTGGGTCATGACATCTATTTCAGCATACCTTCCAGATTATGCTATTAACACTACCAATTGGAACATTCCAAGCAATATAGAACTGGCTGACCCATGGTTTCATAAACCACAAAAAATCGATTTGTTATTAGGCGCAGAAACATTCTTTGAACTACTGTCTGTTGGTCAAATAAAGAAAGGCCCAGAGTATCCTGTTATCCAAAAAACTCTGCTTGGCTGGATAGTATCTGGAAAATTCTCTAAATGTTCAAGTTCGAATACGAGAATTTGCAACATGATATGCCAATCCGAAGAAATGTCGAGCCTAGACAAAGTTGTTCAAAAATTTTGGTTATTAGAAGAAATTCCAGGAGAATCAAATAAAATGCTCACACCAGAACAACAAAGTTGTGAAAAGCACTTTGTTGAAAATACCCAACTCTTACCGACAGGTCGATTTCAGGTTAAGTTGCCCTTCAAAGCACCTCCTAGCTCGCTTGGATCATCATTTGACATTGCTAAACGTCGTTTCCTCTCACTTGAGCGAAAACTTTTAAAAAATAATGATCTAAGAGCGATGTATATGGAGTTCATGAATGAATACCTCACAATGGGACATATGTCGCCGACGAACAATCAAATCCCGAATAGCCCACACTACTTCATTCCACATCAGTGTGTCTTAAGACCACAAAGTGCAAGCACGAAATTGCGTGTCGTATTTGATGCGTCGAGTCGTACAACGTCTCAAAAATCATTAAATGACTTGTTGATGGTCGGCCCAATCATTCAAGAGGAGCTGTTTTCGACATTGCTCCGTTTTCGAACGCATAAATATGCTCTAACGGCAGACATTTCGAAAATGTACCGGCAAGTTCTAATTGCCAAAGAGCACTCGATTTACCAGCTCGTAGTGTGGAGGAAGCATCCATCTGAACCACTTCAACATTTTCGGTTAAACACTGTCACTTATGGCACTGCGCCAGCGCCATTCTTGGCAGTACGGTGTTTAAAAATATTGAGCGATACACATAAAAACTCGCATCCGTTAGGATCGGAAACGATTCTCAAAGATTTTTATGTCGACGATCTATTAACCGGTGCTAATTATCTTAAAACCCTCACAAAAATCCAACAAGAAGTGAGAGAAATACTGAAACGAGGTGGATTTCAATTGGCAAAATGGTTTTCTAATCATCCAGCCTTATATGAAGCTGAGAGTCCAAAAAAGGAAATCAAATTTAATGATTCAGACTCCACAAAAACACTTGGGATTCAATGGCAACCAAAAGAAGATATGTTTAGCTTCAACTTAGAAGAAAGCTTTCATAATCTTCCAGCGACAAAACGAAACATTTTATCGGTTTCTTCACGTTTCTTCGATCCTCTTGGATTACTATGCCCCATAGTAACTAAAGCAAAGATCTTATTACAAGAGCTATGGATCGCAAAATTAGATTGGGATGAGTCGATTCCATTGCGCCTTGATACCAGTTGGCAGAACTTCAAAATGAATTTGACAAAATATATCAATATCAAAATACCGCGATTTGTGGAAACGCATTCTAATGCGAAAATTGAAGTTCATGGCTTCGCCGACGCTTCGATTAGAGCATATGGTTGCTGTATTTACATACGCAGCCAAACCGAATATGGTATCAAGTCGACGCTTTTAACAGCGAAGTCAAAAGTAGCCCCATTAAAAGTCAAATCGCTTCCTAGGTTAGAACTTTGTGCAGCGCATACTCTGTCCAAACTGTGGATGAGAGTATCGGCAATGTTGAATCTCCATGTAGAGCAAACTATATTTTGGACAGATTCTGAAATAATTCTACATTGGATAAAGACTCATCCTTCGACTCTGGCAACATTCGTGGCAATGTGGATGAACTAAAGGGTTCAATTTGGTTTAATGGTCCACAATTCCTTTTAGAAAGTCCAGCTGATTGGCCCAGTAACACTCACTTCGAGCTATCGCCAAGTGAAAAGGCTTTAGAAAGACGAAAAACAAACCTTTCATTGATAGCAGTCGAACATCCTCGAAACTGTCTGATGGATGTTATCGACAAAGTTTCATCATATGCAAAGCTAGCAAGGATCTTTGTGTACATAATGCGTTTTGTTAGAAAAATGAAGAACAAAACAGAAAATTTTGAATCGTCACCTACGGCTAAGGAGTTGCAGTTGGCATTTCTAAAACTAATAGAAATTGTTCAACATTTTGAATTTTTCGATGAAATTCGAAAACTAAAACGAAACGTCGCACTTTCACCAAATATTCAGAAGCTCAATCCATTTATGCATGAGTTTAAAGACAGTGATTGCTCATTTTCGCTACTTCGAGTAGGCGGACGTCTGTCACATGCACCGATTGAGTATGATGCAAAATTTCCGGTATTACTTTCAAAAAATACAAATTTTACTAAAGCGTACTTGAGGTATTTGCACAGAAAAAACTGCCATGCTGGTCCCAAAGCATTGGTCGCGCTGCTTCGAGAAAATTTGTGGCTAGTCAATGCCCAAGAAGCATGCCGAAAAACCGTGCAAAACTGTGTACATTGCTTTAGGTAGGGTTCAACTTCGCCTTCATACCGCCAAGGGCTCCTCATTTTGGCGGTCTGTGGGAGGCAGCAGTGAAGTCCGCAGTAGGGAACGCCCTGCTGACAAGCGAAGAGTTGCTGACTGTGCTCCTGGAAGTAGAAGCGGTCCTGAACTCAAGGCCCATAGCAGCTCTCAGCGCAGATCCCAGCGACGGCGAGGCGCTTACACCCGCGCACCTCCTCATAGGAAGCCCACTGCGATCTTTGCCACCGGAGCAAATTCCAAATCGAATGAGATGCTTAAAAAGATGGCAGGTTGTATGCTGTCTCAAGCAGCAGTTCTGGCGGAATTGGTCAAAGGACTACCTGCTGAGCCTGCAAGGTCGCAGCAAATGGACTCAAAAGCATCCCAATCTCGCCGTAGGAAAGCTCGTCGTCGTCCACGAAGACAACAGTCCACCTCAACAGTGGACAATAGGACGAGTCGTCGCAGTCGTCGCAGGGGAGGACGGAAGGGTCAGGGTCGCAGACGTGAGAACACGAGGAGGTGTAATCAGACGTCCAATCGTCAAGTTAGCCGTTTTGCCTGAGGAAAATTGAAGCGCCTGTAGCCCTTCAATGCGGCCGGTGTTTCGGCAGAGCTCAATAATATAAACAAATGGTATATAAGTTTGAATTTCGCGCCCAAGCAGCCATCTTTTTTAATAAAAACTGAACGAAAAAAAAAAGAAAGAAAAGGTTACCAAAACAACGGAGAAGAAATCACTGTTCTGCGAATCAGCAAACTAACCTAAGACGCGTTAGTTTATAATTTCAAATAAAGTAAAGTAAAGTAAAAGAAAAGGTTGCATTTTCTCTTTTGAGGTCTTTTTTTTGCAAAAATTATTGCAAATTTTTTCAATGAGTTTTATATATTATAGGTGCAGTATATGGTATTAGAAAAAATTCAGAAGTGACAGAATTTGGAAGAATGTTGGCAACGGTGTTGGGCGTTCAATAGGGAGCGAACTGTTCTTGAGATTGAAAGATACGCGCTTGGAATTTGGTGAACAGATGTGAATCATGATGTATTGTTAAGGGGTGAAGAGGTGAGGAAACTTTTCTGTGGGGAAAACGATGGAAATATCCTCACCTTAAAATTCAAGTTAGAGTCTCGATGAGAAGTCAGAGATTATTCATAAGGCTTAACACTAGACTCAGGATTAGGCTTAACACTAGACTGTGGTGCACTTTTGTTCTGTTCCGGATATCAATAAATTTTTCCAACTTCATTTCACCAATGAAGGAAGAGTAGCAAAAAACCCATTCAGTGTTTTCTGGAATGTTAAATTTGAAGCGACAGGACTTTGACGTTTGGGCGGAGGTGTTTTTCTGGCAGTTGTAAATAGCGATTTTAAATGTTTGCTTAAAAAAGTCATCAAGCCAGTTTGTGTCGGTGTGATTAGATGCACTTTCAATTATTAAAGTTTGTTACAGGTTTTAAGTTTTGGAAGTCGCTTGTTCAATTCCGAAGAAGTCCAGGAAATCAAGAGATTGACGTTCGGGAGGTGATGGAACAACTTCGGCTACTCGAGGTAGGTGGTAGAGAGAGAGGTGGTAAAGCTGTCTCTTGAGATATTATGACAATATTATTGTACATTACCGCGGGTCAGTTGCACTGTTCGTCAAATAGAAGCGGAAAACGCAAGTCAGTCAGAAAGCTAATTCACCGAATTTTGTCTGGGTATTCCGAACCCGAACCTACGTCAGGTTTGCCTGCGGAGTCGGTTAGGGCTTCCATTGACAGTTGGGTTTCATATACAACTGCACGACTCCCCAGGTTGCGGGCAATGCAAACGAATGCTCTAAGAAGTCAGCGGCCTTCCTGCTGTTTTTCAGCAAGGAAGACTGAAGGTAGCTTACTGGCGTCGTGACGGGCATTACACTTTTCCTAAGTATGTAAATGTGCTGAGCATAAGTGACACAATAAACTTTAGATACTCGGCGTTGACGTGTTGGATGCTGATACTGGTGGCATTGTATCACTGAAGCGCTTACTCGCCTTTGCTCGAAGGATTGAGGAATTCCATTAAAAGGGACTTACTAGAAATAATAGTTCTTTTTTCAGTTCTCTGTTAAGACAGAAGAATGAACTGGGTCGCGAGTTTGTCCAATAAAATGATGAAAGGCGATTGTAGCTTAACCACAAAGGCAAGGGCGATACGAAAAGTTCCAAAAACTACCGATCGGTGAAACTAATGTCGCATACTATGAAAATACACGAACGAGTTGCAGACATTCAACAACGCAACATTATTAAACTATATGACAGCCTGCGGGTTTGTGGCAGACAGATAGATAGATTTACAAAAAAAAAAAAAAAAAAAACATTGATTCGGTTCAAAGTTTGAGGATAATGATGAAAAAACATCGCACCGCTTTGAAAGATCTGCAAAGTGTGTTCATCGTTGCCACATAAGGACGGCGATATGTACAAAGAAGTTAAAAGGAAGGTTAAATGCTCAGCGGGAATAACCAGTTAATTTGAATTTAAAGTCGGATTATTTCAACAGAGTGTATGTTGTAATGAGTTCTGGTCTTTTCGTTGGTGATAGCGCTATCATAAGCAATGGGACACAGTAACCCATTTAGGTATAAGTACCGGCATAATAAAATTTTCGAATGGGTCTATAATCTTCTGGCAATCGAAAAAATTATTTCGTTTGGATCAATAGTTCTACTTGCAGAGCCAGTCAAAGTTGAACAATTTTTAAGGTCATCTAAAATTTATATTTTTTTTATTTTTTATAGGGAGAGATATCTTTTATTATTGGTTTTATTCCGAAATACGATCACACGATATCTATTATAATATTTTCCCAGTTACTCTGGATCTTGGCTGCAAGATTTTGTACAACTGAATAATGGACTCATTATTTCGGTCTCCGGGGAGCGTCATACTTCTCGAAATATTGTCATGAATTTGACTAAGTTCCAGTTTGAATTGTTTAACTTTTAAAACTAGAGGATGTATTTGACTACGATGTGTTGCTTGGATCATGCCCAGCAGAACGCATGTTATGCATGTTATGGTAGTGAACCATTGTTAATATGCTCGGAAATTCAATCGAAATGAACATCTTGACTGTTCATTGTGCTTCATTTGCCTTTGTGTAGATGCGTGGTCTTCCCTAAAAACTTTCAATGTTGAATCAATGATGGTAGTACGGTTTTGAGTTAAATGCAGAAGATGCTGTTTTTTTAATCTGATCTGCTCTGTATTTTGTTCGTATCAGTATGTAAAACGTTGATTCAAAATTACAAATAGTTCGCTTGTGATAGTCGCTATGAAGTCGAAGAGAGAAGTCTCATTCCACGTTGTGGTTGCGGGTCGTTATTGGCATGAAGTAAGACATAATGATTTAATTCAATTTGTGGTAGTTGACGTTCAAATAACTCCAATATATTACTACACAACAAGGAGTTTGTTTCCGTTAAATTTGATGTATCGCAGAATACTAAATTTTTCCTGGAACTAACTATCAAGTTTGCTCCACCCATGTCTTCGAAATATAAATGGTGGTATTTCAAAGTTGGCAGATACTTGCTTCGTCGCCATAGGATTCAAAGTTATTGTTATTAGACACATCAAGAAAAAGGGCTTAAAACAAAGCCGTCTAAACCAATCTAAGATATAACTATTGGAATAAAATTGAAATAAATTGGAATAAACAGTTACCGCTCAAACGCGTTTGAGCTGGTTGTATTTCAGTTAATTTATTAAAGCTCCATCTTGTGAGTGATAGATGATCGTTGTGAATTAGGACTACATCTCCTATGGAAATATCTTGTTCCTACTGTTTCTAGTTCGCCTCTGTTGGAATTGGGAAAGATATTCGCGTGACCATATTTGCCAGAAACGATGGCACCGTCCCCAATTATAAATGACTTGATGTACGACAGATTTCGCCTGAAGAATCCAGTATGACTCTTGTATTGTATATACCACTGCTGCACAAGCTGTATCAGAAACACCACATAATCCACCACAGAGAGAAAGAAGATTTTTGGGCTCAGTGGTTATTTGGCTCCATGGGTGGCATCCAACATTTAATGGGGAGTCTAAATTATTAGTGTAATTGGACATACAACAACAGACTAAAATATGTAAGCAACATACATACTACGAACAACAACAAGAAACGACGCACAATTGGACTCAGGAATCACAGTTCAGAATATTGTGGGACCCGGCCGCACTGGTTCTTTACACTGCCTTTGAAAATGTCCTATTTTATTACAATTCCGGCATCGCATTCTTCGTCTATCATGTGGAGTATCTCGTTCCTTGGCACTAATTCTTGAGCAGGAGCATTCAACAGACTCTACTTCCCGGACGCAATGTGTTCCCTTGGAAGCCTGATGGGCTGCTTCCATCACCACAGCGAAGGCAAGTGCTTCAGCAAGGGTTCTTTTCCCGTCCATCCTTACTGCTGACAATAGCTTCAAATCTGCAATTCCCCTGATAAACGCGTCCTTTGCCATTTTGCCGATTATTTCCTGACCGGCGAAGGGGACAAACTGTACTTCTGCTCATCTAGATTCTTCTTTTGTTCGTCCAGCTTTTGTTCGAGGCTGTTTTTCTGTTTGTTCTGTTTGTCCATTTTGTTTTCGGGGCTATTCTTCTGTTCATCCATTTTTTGTTCAAGGCTATTTTTCTCTTCGTCCAGATTTTTCTTTTGTAAGTCCATTTTTTGCTCGAGAATATTCTTTTGTTCGTCCATTTTTAACAAGAGGAGTTGCATTATCGCAGCCAAGTCATTGCCGGTACTTATCTGTTCTTCCTCGTCAACGTCAAAAGAGTATGTATCAGTATGATTATGTCCCCGTTGTTCAAAGCCTTCTGAAGTCGGAGCACCAAGTCACTTTTTCCTCCACCGGCGCTGAGTCTTCTCTTGTTCAACTCGGATTTGAGTTGGACGAGAGTCAACTGCAATAGTTTTCGACTCATTCTAGCTTTTTCAAATAGTCAGAAAACACTTTTTTTTTACACACAATAAGTCCTGTCCCACTTCTGACACCAATGTACAATGTTTGTGTGGGTACAAATGATAGAACTTATTCTCAATACAAATCGCTTTATTCAATACAGTAACAATTAACAAATTAATCGTTTATCTCAATACAACTCAATTTTTCAATCGCTTATACTTTTCTTATCTTTTACCTAAACCACTTAATCACTTCTCTTAATTCACACTTCAAATTCAACTGATGAACTAACTTGCATACCTTGGGGATGCTGATATTTATACTAGAATGACATATTTTAATTCCATTCTCCATTCACCAATGGTTGAGACTTTGCTATTCACATTTAAATGGATACTACGATATATTGTGATATCCCTTAAATGTGAATGTGATGTCAGTGATTTGATCAGTCTAATGCAAAGTTATATATCTGTAGCAACGTTACTTGATGAAAATCTAAAATGTTTATCTACAAAAACTGATATGGATAAGCTCAAACAACACATGAGAAAGTTATCTGCTGAAATTAATGTTAATTACAACTGAAAACCAAGCACTAAAAAGAAAAGTCGAACTACTCAAAGACGAAAGGCAGAGAGATCACCGGCAAATGATGCAGCTAGCAGACAGAATGAAAAGAAAAATCTAATATTTGATTTGATTTGATTTGAGGACCGGGTCAACCCCGTACAGTTTATTGAAATGTTTAATACAAACATACTATATACGAGTATCTTAACAAACTAAACTTATAACTACTATTTTTACTTAAACTAAAGTCTAATGACGGGAAAAATGGTTGTTCAGAGAATTTCGAAGGGTGGAAATCGAACACTTGCAGTATCCGAATTGTTTCACGTAGTATTCGACACAGTGGCTCGTTAAGACCATAAGCTGTCCTGTGATTATTCCGATGGATCTTAAATGACACGGGTTGGTATTGAATGGGATTTGGGATAGTATTGTGGGCCAGTCGATGATGCCGGTTAAGAGTTTATGGATGAAGAGAATATCGGCGGACTCTTGACGTTTTTCCAAAGACAGGAGCTGAGTAGTTTGAGTCGGTTAACATAGTCGATTAATTGTGGTCAGCCCAAGGTAGCAAGCGTAATGCGAATCGTAGAAACCTCGGTTGGACAGCTTCAATCCGCAGAATATGTAAATCGTAGTAAGGGGACCATATCTCGCTGGCATTCTCGAGAAGTGAACAAACAAAGATTATGTACAGGGATTTGGTGACATAGGTCTGAGATGATGGTAGATTGCATTTGGCTGAGATATCTTTGGTAACGAGATTCAGCAACTACGGAGAAGTTATTGTAAGCTAGGAGGTAATTTTGTTAGCCAAAGTCAGAACCAGATTTAACATATTGGTGCCATAACCTGTTTCTCTTATTGTGAAGTGCTCGAAGTTCTTTGTTATACCAGGAAGGAGATAACGAAGGATTTCTGCGTCCAATAAAAGGAGTAGTTTGCCTTATACAGAGTGTTTAATAGAAAACTAAAATCAACATTTTTGAGAAGATTTTTGAGATTAGTTTAATTGGAAATCGAAGTAAAAGGAAGTTTCTGAATGCCTCAAGGAATTACTGTTATCATATGAATAAATAACGAGGAGAGGTGGGTTGAGACGGTTAATTTCGAAAGAAGAAGTTCACACTCGAGAGCAAGACAGTTCATGGTGTCGAATGTAAAGATCAGATCTAGTTTCCGACCCATGAAATTAGAAATTGGGTTTATTTAACCAGATTTTGTGTGACAATCTGTGAAGAGGAGTTCTTTGTCAAAAGCTGCATTTGTGGCAATAACATAGGATTCTTCATCCGAGTGTTAGGGACGATAGTAGTTTTTAGAGCTAGAGCACGTTTTTTGGAGGTGCAAGAGACGTTTGGAAAAGACAAGAGACGGGCTTATCGTGCAAGTAAGCAAGATAGTCGCACGTGTTGATATAGCCGACCCTCAGGCGGGAAAGGACATAACGACCGTCATTTCCCAGATCGGTTAGCTTCTTGGTTATTTTAACAGCATGAGATCAAGAATTGTGGAGGATGGGATTTCAAGAGTATTAGAGGAGTTCTGGTCAATGGTCAACGTGAATGAAGGAGGATTAAGTGTGTGAGAGCGAATAAAATTCGGATAAGAAAGTGAGGGAAGTTTAGGATGTGAGGTTTGGATTGATTTGAGATGGGTTTGGTTTAATATTAAAGAGAGATTTTGAGGGGACATCTTTATGCTCTTTTGGGTGGATGACATGGGGGGAAAGCAAATGATTCTGTGGAGAAAACCACTGGAATAAGACAACCCTAAAACTCCAATTGAGGTTTCGATTGGAGGACTTGGATTTTGGTTATAGCGCTTGGGGTTATCTGTAGGGTGGAAGTTTTCAGGGCGTTTGGGTTGGTTGGGAGACTTAGGGGTATTAGCGGAGTTAACCCTAGACTGAAAGGTCCTTTTGTGCTTGGTCTGGTTGTCTTTAAAAATCTTCTTTAAAAACTTCATTCCATAAAGTTGGAAGATCTCTGCGGATGGGTTACGAAAAATCCATTCGTATTTACGGAGAATGTTGAATATGAAACGACAAGACTTTGATTTGTTGGGCGATGTGATTTTCTGGCAGTTGTCTATGATGATTTTAAATCTGCGCTTAAAAAAGTTCACAAGGCAGATTGAGTCTGTGGTCACAGATAAAATAAAATAAAATAAAATTTAATATAAAAAGCTGGTTAAAATTGTATTTTGTTATATTTTATTTTATCTGATATAAATATTATATGGAAGTTTGTTTTAGGTTGAAATACTGTAAATTAGATAGGATAATAGATACTCGTAAAATGGAATAAAAAAATTATAAAAAAAATAAATCAGTTTCTGAATCTGATGATTTCTTTCTTTTCTTTTCTTCTGTTAAACAGTTTTCTTGTACATTTTCGATTTCCACTAGGAAAAGAAACTCTAACGCTTCCTTTGAGAAAGGTTCCGCTTTTCTTCTCACTTTAGAGCACTCACATGATATGCGTGGATCAGAAGTTAACAACAATCTGTTGAGAATATCCATGTTCAATGATAGAACATCACACTTCACACAATTTTCTAGCAAAATTTTGTCTCTATTGCCGGAAATGCTTACTACGGGCCTCTGACGCCTCTTCGGAAAGATGACCTATTGGTAAAATAGCATGTTCGATAATCGTGGGTCCATGTATTATTATCTTATGAACAGTGGGCATCATAGGATGCCATCCTCATTAATATATAACCCTCATTAAAAAAAAAATTACTTTTGGCCAGCTTTTTGTATCCCCTTTGTGCAGCGTACAGAGCTGTGTAAACATATGGATCCCAAGTTTGGGATCTCACACTTTTTGAAGAAGTAGATAATTTCGAAAGATATTTCGTTAAAAGGATACTGCGATTACCTAATTTCACATCCTTATGCTAGAAACTGGAATGGAAGATGGACATCTTTGGATATTAGAACTGCATCTAAAATACATAGGTCGAATACTTTTCGAGTATGGAAGCAATTGACTGCCGTACCTACTTACCTTAAAATGAATTCAGAAGAATTTGATCTGGGTAAAAAACTTGAATAAGCTGGGTGCTTTAGCCTTAGTTAGAGAAACAACAATATAACACAAGCGGAATGAAACAATGAGAGAGCAGAATTGTTAGTCAAATTAAAATTAAGCTACAATTGGAAAAGAATGCAAAGATCGAGGGAGACTGAAAGGTTCTATAGAAACCTAGATTATGAAACGGGTACTCAGTAGTTTACAGACTGAATCAAACTCAAAGAATGTGGATTCTTAAGGCTCGGTGCGATTTAATTGAACTAAACGCAACAACTTTCAAAGCAAATAGTTCAAAGAACTGTTCCTTATGTAATCTAAAGTAAATTGAAAATATACAATATTTCATAGGGAGATGTCCTATTCTTAAAGAATTCAGGTAAAAGATACTTATTAGAATAGGAACTAGTTGGATTATTAAATGAAGTATTCAATAATTGGAAAAGTCTTAAAAATTATATTATCAATGCTTTAGCGTACAGAAAGTTTTTAATTGAAGAATTTAATAACTAAACACTTAAGACTGTAATTAAACTTTTAAAATCAAATCTCTGACACACGACATTTTTGTCATAGTCGATAGTTGTTTTAAATTGTGAAGGAAATTATTTTTATTACTTAATAAAGAACTTCTACTACTACTTATCAGTTTTTCAGGTGAAAAATTATCTTTGGTCACCTGCGAACATTCACTAAGGTATGATTTAAACCACTTAAGTACAACACTTCTCACTCCATATTTTTCCAGTTTGTCAAGTATTGTAGAATCTGCTTATAAATTGTCTTGAGTGCACGCTTAAAATCTAGAAAGATTACGATCACCATTTTGCCGTGGTCAATAGCTTATTTCCAATTGTGTATTGTTTATTCGTATACTGTTTCACAAGAATGAGCTTTTCTAAATGTTTAATTACAGTGTTATGTGTTTGAATATAGTTTACAAACGACTTGTAAAAGCAGTAATTTCCAATATTTTCTCTAGTTCTGGTAACATATTTATGGGTCTAAGGTCAGTTGTAACTTTTGGATTTTGGTTTTTACTGCTGGAACTATAATTGATTTTTTTAAAGAGTTTGAAAATACCCCATACATAATGGACTCATTAATGATGGTAAAAATGTCCCCTCTTACAATGTCAAGTTTGTCACTAAAATTTTGGGGTTTGTGAAATCTATATCTTTTATTCATGTGAGGAAAAATATTTTTAATTCTACTGTGTTAGCAAACTGAACTTGAAATTGTTTTGAACTGAACTGATACTAGACATATAAGGCAGACGGAAAACGGAACTACATATTTATTTTGACAACACTATCTAAAAAACAGTCATTTAAATAATTTGGTATTGCACTCAGATTCTTCTCTGCTGCACAATTTATTTCTAAACTAAGTTTTCTATCTAATATTAATGTTTTTATTGCACGCCATAGACCCTTTTGGTCTTTGCTTTGTGATGCTACTTTATATTGCATATATGTATGTAATTGTTTTTAGCCTTATTAATAGCTTGCTTATATCTATTTCTAATCAGTCTATATGTATTCCAGTTTTCGCTTCTCTTTGTTTTCGCTTTGTTAAATGCATTTATTTTTGTTTGGCTAATATTTCTTAGTCTCGATTAAACCAAGGAGCACTCTTTCTTGTTTCATCCGAAACTCGCTTTGCCAACATTTATTTATTTATTATCAAAAATATCAGTGCGTTCATTAACATCTATTGTGCATCCCATCTGATCATAATTGTTCCAAAACTGTCTGAATTTGTCTCTATCATACACACATATTTTATAATTGCTTGCAATTTTTATGTTTTTAACATAACCATTGACTAGTATTTGTATCGCTTGGTCTATACTAACTTTAATATTTTTACAGTTTATTGCAACATAATATACTAGAGTTATTAGATGACGTTGCAGTTATTCTCCTGGTTCAAAAATCGTTTGCTAGTTTGCTCTTGTATTTAAAAATTTAGAAAAATTAGTTTTATCACTTGAGTTTTTTGTAATAATCTATGTTCACATACCAGTAAAAATTACTTTGTCCTCATTTTTAATTATGGTGTCAAACCAATTTTCAAGATTGTCAAGAAAAATACTAACAGGTGCGCTTGGAGTTTTGTACAAATATGACTGGGACACTATTTAACCACATTTTGACAGCCGCTAATCACATCAAATAATCGACAGCGAATTAATCAACTTTGTTGTATTGCAACTTCCCCTTTTCTTTCTTTTATAATTTGCTCGCGTTCAAGGGATTTATGTACCCTTAAAATGTTTGCACACAGCGCGGGCGAAGGAAAATTAGGGGGGGCTGTGCCTAGGGCTGTGCCATTTTCTCGAAATGGTAATCTGAGGATAAAGCGGCCGCTATTGGTTTTTGACACGGTTTGACTGAAATGGTTTTCGCAATATCTCTCTGTTGATGTAATTTGCCTTGGTGCATTGTCGTAATCCTCAAGCCTCCAAAATCGTTCGATGAGCTCATCCGTTGTTTCTTCCTCGCTTAGTATACCACAAGTTGCCGAGCTATAACTTTGATCTTCAATTTTTCCAGCTATTACCCAACCAAACACTGTATTTTGTAGAATAGGCAAATTTTTCCCAATGCGTATCTGTTCCGGTCGATTAAAATGTTCGTAGAATTCTGCACCGAGTAGAACATCTATCTTGTCTGGTCGGTAGAAGTTGGTATCCGCTGAGGTGATATTCTTAGGTATAACCCAGGTTGAAGTATCTAGAACGTGTGCAGGCTGAGGTGCTACGATTTCAGGGAGTATGAATGCCTCGATCCTGCAGGCGAACTTTCCAACCTTTGATTGTAGTCCAAGGTTGATTCGTTGTTTTGCATTTCGTGCCCCCCTCACTATGCCCTCAATGCACAGTGCTGATGGGGTTGGTGAGAGGGCTAGTCGTCTCATGAGCCTCTCAGTTATTAAATTTATCTGCGACCCAGTGTCCAGAATTGCTCGAGCTTCACATATTCTTCCGTTATTTGCCACAATGAGAACCTTGGCTGTGGCTAGAAGTACGTATCCCTTCTTCTTGTTGACTTGATTAATTTTAGCTAGAGTTGATGGAGGGACTTGATTAATGGTAGCTACAGTTGATGGAGGGAGGACTTCATTTGATGACTTCCTTGAATCGTCTGCAGTCCTGTGGCCTTGGGTCATTGCGTTTGGTTTTCCCAAATGCAGCAGGCTATTGTGCTTTCCTGTGCACTTAGTACAACATCTTGCTGGACATGCCTTTGCGGTGTGGTCTGCCTTAAAACAATTAGCGCATAGATTTCGTTTTTGGGTCCATTTTAACCTGTCCGCAGCGGACATTTTTAAAAACTTCTCGCAATAATAAAGTGGATGACCCTTAATGCTGCACACCTTACAGCCTTCGCCATTTGATATTGCCACGGATGTCACCACCTTGCTCTTGTGATCTTGATTTTGTGTGCGCCACGAGTCTGAGACTGCACCTTTTCCTCCCACGGCTTCCAATGCCTCGAATCGATTCTTTAAGGATTTTAAGAACTCCTTAATTTGTTGTAGTTCTCTAGCCTTTTGCAGTGATTGCTTATAAAGCAAGTGGCTTTGTCGATCGAGTTTCTTTATGAGTATGTGGATAAGTAGCGGGTCCCAGTTTTCCGTGTTTACTCCCAGAGTTTTGAGTAATTCTAAGCATTCATGAATGGCGTCATGAAACTCTCTGATTGCCTTCATTTCGGATGTGAGGTTCGGCAGACTGAGAATTCGCTGTAGCAGTGCTGAAGTTAAGGCTCATTTATTGTTAAAACGGTCTTGTAAAATATTCCAAGCTATGTTGTAGTTGTAATCGGTTAGCTCGAGATGCCGCAACAAACGTTCTGCATCGCCGGAAACGTTCGTTTTCAAGTACCACATTTTTTGAATGAGTGGTATTTGCTGGTCATGAATCATTTTCTTAAATATGTCTGAAAATGTTTGCCATTTCAGATGATCGCCATCAAATCTCGGTATAGTCATTTTTGGAAGCTGAATTCCTGTGTGCTCGCCTACCGATTTCTTTGTTTCGGATAAATGAACATGACCTGATGTCTTTTCGAAAGTGGCTCGATTGCGAAGGACCTTAGTCTCCAGATCAGTGTATGACTGCATGTCATAACCTTTGGCTAGGGGATCGTTGCAAGTTTCTCAAATGGAGAAATGGATTCCTTCTATTTGAGTCCATAACTTGTTCATGGCTAATAGACATTGCGCTGGTGCTTCGTCTTTGGCCGTTCCGTTGATGATTCGTTCCAATGAAGACATCATGACTCTTTGTCTTCTGAATAGTAATTCAAGCTGTTCCATGGCCCGTTGATGCTGGTCCTCTGCTAGCTTGATTGTTGATACCAATTGTTTGTCGTCTTGACTTGTTGACGACCTTTCTGCCACAATGGGAAAGACGTTTTCTGTCGTCGGGTTTAGTCCAGTAACAGGCGTTTTGACATTGCTTGCCTTGATCTGGCCCAACGAATCACTCAAGATCTGCCTATACTTGGTGTATAGCTCCTTGATCTTGGTGTAGTAGTCCGCCAAGAAGTATTTGTCGTTTAGAGGGACCGCCGTAAGAGATCGGATTCTAGTGTCGATGGCTTCGAATTCCTCCCATATGGTGTCTAATCGGTTGATTCTGGAGGTAAAATACTCCTCCGTAGTTTTTCGACTTGGAGAATCCTTCGTGAAGTTTCTATAAATCGTACAACTAATAACAATATTGCTTACATCTAGAAATATTATTAATGACCTAAATAAACAAAGTGAACATAATAAACACTTAATGGTATGACGCAACGAAGTATGCTGACGAGGTGTTAGCTTCGTTGTCGTTTGTTGTACCTTATGTTCCGTTCCTTGCTCCGTGGTGTTGATTATGCATTTATGCCTTGGTAGTTCGTTCGTTGCCCTATACGGTGTGTTGTGAGATATGCATTGTTTTGTTTGGCCTGAACAAGAAGAACAAAATGGGCCAAGCACCAGCAAACGTTGCAGATCCATAGATAGCTCGACGAAAAAGAAGCATAGACCACATGCAAAGTTACGTAGACAAATGTGCAAATACTGCTGCAAGAGATGCTAAGCACCAAGAAAGAGTCTGCTCACAAATCCCAATCAGGTGCGCTCAATTTTGAAGTTGAGGCAAAATAAAAGGAAGCATCCCTAAAACATCCAGCAGGATGAAGACAAATCTGACAAAAACCGCCAAAACTGGCTCATTTCCGCTCTCCATTTCAGCATAGGGTGGTTTATTTTCTCTAATACTTCGTTTAGCAACATGTTGTTTGTGATTATTAACATTTTCAACAACTTTTTTTATTTCTTCACTTTGTTGCACGAGTTGGCTATTTATCTCTTTCACACTTTTGTTAATTTCTTTTAAGCTATCACTTAAACGCTTGAGTGTACTTTTACATTCTCGACACGATAGATTAACAACTTCATTTATTTACAACACATTAATCAAGTAGTCATCACTGACATATCTCGCATCAAACAAACAACCGCACGACTTGCTACATGAGTAGCACTTCCGCGAATTGATTTATTACACTTTTTGCAACTTAAATTCATGATTTCAACGATGAAATTCACTAAATTTAGAAATTATATTTTAAATGAGTCATTCCCTAAATTGTTATTGTATTAAAACTTTTTCCACTAAAAAATATATGTTCTATGGAGCGATCACAGTATACAGCCTCTATAATCACACACACATTGATAATACATAAACCAATTCTCAATTACAACCCAAAGTGTTGTATTCTTATTTGTATGTATTGTTATTCTACTTCGCAGCATGACAACCCCGTTTCCTAACATCTATATAGAAGGAGCCATTGTTTCGAAGTGTGATAATTATCTGTCGATAATTACGATGATAATATCACACTATTGGACGATGTACGAGAACAATACATTGAGTCTTTTACGTGACACACCTGTCGAGTAGACATAAGTCCACGGGATGCCCATATATCCATGGGATAAGGATACGCCTTGCAATCGCTCTCCGTCAATTCACTTCGATACCAAAGCACAACTTGTGTTGGAGGAACAAGTTCCACCCTTGGTATGGGTCGAAGCAGATCTAAAACCTCTTACTGCTCTTAGGGTCGCAGCACCCAGTACTTATTGCAACTCTACATTGGGCCGAAACCCTTCCCGCGATTTTGGGTTTAAACCACAGCCACCATGACGCTCCCACAAGGGGGCCTACCTCTAACAAGTCAGCCCCGAACCGAGATCCGGGGGGCTCCTGACTCCCATGGTATCGTGAATTAAGTCCTGGTAGGGACTACCGGTGGTCCAGCCGCCAACAAGACCTATGACCGGCAACTTGTGACTGATCGAATCGTAGCAACCTTCGGTAGCGTCATCTGAAGATGTTTACGATAAGACCACTACTTTGCTCTGCCCCCGTTCATTATTAGACAACGTCATTAAAGGGTGAAGCCTTGATAATTGGGCGGGGGCCCGCGAGAACAATACAGATAAAATGACAGCGACGGGAATGAAAATGTTATGAGTGTCAGCGGGAGAGATAAAACGTGATCTATTTAGAAGTACGCACATCCGCCGCCGAAGTCTCTTCAGTCCAAGAAGCCGCAGAAACTCAAGTTCCGCCCAAACGGAAAATCAGTAAGCTCTAAATCTCACTTTCGGGGTGATCCAAAATAAAGCGGTATGAAGAAGAGTTATTAGTTCTGTAAATTTAGCCCACCCATAATTTTACTCGTGTAAGGTATATACATTTATAAACTGAAAATTGTAGCAAATAAAATTGTAGAAAATATGTAATCTTATATATTTCTTTGCGTAACTGCTTTAACACTACGCCGGTTATAAAATACTATCCATTGCGAATTTGATTGTTTTCTGATAGTTCATTGTCTTAATCCAATTGCTTGTCTATTTATCAATGTGCGAGGGAACAGTTTTTAGGTAAAATCTGCACGCGTGTCCTTTTTTTATCTTGTCTTTTTATTCACATATTCATACATTTTTATATATCCACCGGTAAAAATTTCCTGCTTTAAATATGTTTTGTATTATGTAGATTATTACGATCCAGAGTCATCTTTGATGTTTGTAAGAGATATAATTTCCATTTGGATCGTCTGCGCCAATTTTTTATTTTGAGTTATTATACCAATAACAAATGCGACCAAAGAATCTAACCGGATAAAAAAAGGGATAAATCAAACGAAATGCATCCAGATGTATTTAAGTTTTCCCGAAGACGTGATAGTTTGCTAGTTAATGTTTCGAAGAAAAACTTGGATTCCACACACACACACATATGTACATATGTATAATACTTACGTACACATTTAAGAGCCAAATAGAATTAATTAATGTTGGATTAAACAGTTGCCAAATGAAAAAAAATGTTCACCAGTCAAATACAAACAAACAGTGCAACTAATAACTACATAATTTGTGTAGAAAAGGAAAATTTATTTGTAAAAATATGTCGACGGCCTCGCCACATTTAAAAAGCATCGGTTCCCACTCAGTCGTTCATAGACCTCAATAGGGGACAGATGTGTTTCGGCTTCTTTTCAAGTGAAATAGTGTAAAAGTAATAAAAGAACAATTAATAACATTTTGGCCAAGTGATTCGGTAGCGCAATAGTAGTGGTGTCGGCCGACAAAGCAGGGGTCGTGGGTTCGATTCCCGAAAAAATTACATCGAATTTTTATTTTTAAAAAAAAGTTTAAATCGATAGACAACGGCATAAACAGAAAGTGTGATCGATCGTGTGATGAGTGGACGTGAGCGGCCCGCTATTCCAATAGCGGGGTCAGCAGATGGCATGATGTCATCAGATGATTAGGCTAGTCCAAAAAACAGAAATAGCTACAAAGAGGAAGAGAAAGCTGATACCGACTCCGAATCTCGTAGAGCGCCCTTCCCTATCAGCTTCTTTAGAAATGCTGCATGGTGGAGCGAGGGAAACGGCGGCAACAACATCAGCAAGGGCAGCATTAAAGCCAAGGAGGCAAGTGTCGGATAATAATGATTACCCGTACGTATCGGATGGTGGGGAAGGCCACTACATGGGAGCAGACGATAGCTTCGCATCCCTAGCTACATCTGAGTCAGATGACGAAGAGGATGAGGTCGAAGCTCTTAATAGTACCATTAAACAGCTAGAGCAAAAAGTGCTTGCTATTAAGGCAAAGCAAGTGGCAAGGAGGGAGTCGGAAAAACTACAATAACTCAAGAGCCCTCAGAAACAACCAAATGTAAGCGGGGAGCTACCACAAAAACAGAAACAGCCGTTAAAACAAATACAGAAATCGGCACAACAACTTACAAAGAAATATGTACAACTACAACAAAAGCATCAGCAGCAAAAACAATAACAGCAACAAAAATCGCAGCAGCAGAAGCAGTAACAACAGCAGCATCAGCAACAAGAAACCCACTAAGCAGAAAGTGCCTCCAATTAACACTTTCAAATTGGAACTGAAGGATACCATTGAACTATGTAAGTCGGCCATTGGCAACAATTTTTTTATTAAAAGACTAAGTCAAGATAGGCATGCGATTAACTGTAACACAGTGGAGCGCTACCAACAAATTAAAAACCTGTTAAGGGATGCGACGACGGAGTTCTTCTCCTTCACACCGAAAGGTGAAAAGCTGCAGACAATGCTGCTGAGGGGATTAGAACCGTTGACACATCCGCAGGAGCTCCTTGCACTGTTGAAAGAGAAGGAGTGCGAAGAGCTCAAATTCGTAGGGGTTAAGCCATTCGTCACGGCTAGAGCCAAAAGGGAGAAGCGGAAACTACCGTTCTTCCTGGTTCAGCTAAGTCTCAACAGCAAACTGGATGGTCTAAGGAGCTTCAAAGTGCTTGACCAGGTGGTACACTGGGAAAAATTAAAGAGGAGCGAAAACATATTACAATGTGTTCGCTGCCAAAGGTTCGGGCACGTCGCGTCGAACTGTGAAATGCAGCCCCGATGGGTGAAGTGTGGAAAGAACCACAAGTCAGAGGAATGCGCTCTGGGTAAGGGCGGAGCGTTTGAAAGAAGCCAACTCTCTTGTGCTTTACGTAGGAACACGGGACACACCGCAAATTACCGGGGTTATCCCAAATTCCAGTACACCAAAAGAATAAATCTGGCCCGGCAGCAGAAAGTGGAAGTTAAACGTCAACCCGCGCATTTACAAGTTTCAGCCATTACCCCTCATGTAACCTACGCCCAAATGGCGGCAGGTAGGAGAAATATGGTACAGCAAGCGAAGGTTGCTTCTCAGGCCCCAGGGCCCAGCGCCCAGAGCACCGGAACCAGTACCTAACATGCTATCTATTTTGCTCTCTATCCAGGGGAAGATGGCTCAGCGAGACAATCAGACGAACAATGGACAGAACGATACCTCGGTACCAACACACTGACGAAGAAGACTTATTCCGCAACGCAACTATTGACGCCCTGCACCGACATAAAAGTAGGCTGATATCAAGACTAAAAACCTTGCACAGACAGTTTACTGACAGACATAACCCGGAGATCATGACACTGAAGTCGTCGATTAAAAACTTCCAAACATTAATAAAGGAAAATTACAGAAATTCTTTAAGTTTGTATGGAGCAATAAAATTCGGGGTGTAAACACCAGTAACCCGAATATGTTACCGCAAATAAATAAAATATTTCGGAGAAATAATCAGAACGACCTTCCATGTTTTAAAATCGCTCGAACGACGAACAACGAACAAAAAGACTTGTAGCAGCAGGCATAGATCCAAATGAGGCTGTTGATGATGACAACTTCTTTGTGATCGAGGATCCGCAGGAGCAGGTAGAGGCTATAGGAACGACTTTCCAGGAAATGTAGAAGGCGAATGTTATCATTGGCCCGAATCACGATCTGGAGAATCGAGTTCTTGTGCACAATTTCTACCTTCAAAATTAAATTGTGAATTGGCGATTCAAGAGCTCGGGTTTCACCCAGTTCAGTGACGAGAATATGGAAAATAATGTCATCACCAACGAAAGGTTACTACCATCGTTCATTTCGAACGAGGAGCTCCAAACGATTGGAATCATTTAGAAGTAAGAAATAAGTGGGAACCGATGGAATACCGAACATTGTGCTTCGACATCTCCCACTAGAAGCGATGAACATTTATACCACCCTGTTAATGAATAAAGCACATTAACCAGCACATTGGAAAATTGCCAAATATCCAAAATGGATAAAGACACTTCCAATCCGGCGAATATCCGCTCTATCAGTCTTCTTCCAAACATCAGTAAGGTTTTCGAGAAGGTGATCAATAGAGTCCTGACTAAGTGGGTTGATGACAAACATATAGTTCCAGATAATCAATTCGGTTTCAATGCGGGACATGATATCATTTATGCTGCGTCTAAACTGGTTTTTGATATCCAATAGAACAAAGGCAAGTCCCAGTGCACTGATGCACTTGGAGAAGGCCTTCGATACTGTATGGTTAGAAGGACTCTTTTTCAAGCTGGAGGTTGAGCATTAGTAAACCACTGCTGTATATTCTTTTTGATATACAGTAGACAGTTCATCGTGAAGAATGGCGATGTGACTTCTGCTGAACCATTTAGCATTAAAAACGGTCTGCAAGAAGGTGCGGTAAATTCGCCGATCGTATTCAACATTTACACGAGTGATCTGATTGGTTCACTTCACCATGCCATGGCGTACGTAGACAACTTAATCGCGTACAGACCAGGTCCAAAGATTGAGGTCTTTAATATACTTTTGCAGCGTGACTTCGAAAAAATTTCGATATTGCGATAACTGGAAGTTGAAAATCAACTTTCAGAAGCCGGAAACCATTTTGTTTAGGACGCCTTTGTCTGGGGCCTCTAGGGATTGCAGAAAGAATTGCCGAAAGTTCTCGATTGTGGGGCAGCACGGGCAGCCACTTGCTTGTCGAAATGTAGTCAGATATCTTGGGATCTGGCTAGATCAATGCCTTTATTTTAACAAACATATAGATGTTGCTCTGGCCAGAGCCAAAGGTGCTTTTGCCCTTACAAAGAGACTGTTTTATAATAGCTAACTCGATGCGAGCGTGAAGGTGATTTGCTACATGGCCCTTATCAGGCCTATGCTTGTATTTGGATGTCCCGTGTGGTTCAACGTAAGAGCAAGTTTACTGGAAAAGATTCGGGTGTTTGAGAGGGCTTGTCTTAGGATTTGTCTTCCCTTATACAGAACACCAGAGTCTGAGTATATAAAATTCTATTCTAATGAGGTCTTGTACAATAGGGCGAACCTAATAAGAGTGGACAATTTCGTCATTAAGTTGACTCTAAGGCACATTGCAAGAGCAATGACCTCATCGAACAACCTGGTCTCCGGGGCTTGCTAACTATATGTATCATGAGAGAGTTCACTTTGAGGGCTTTGTTCCTCCAGAAGCGTTCCTCTACCTAGATATGAAAGGTCTGATCCAGGACAGATTGGCGGTGCCAATCTTCCACGTTGCTCGAACAGCTACCGACAGGCGACTCAACTACAACAGAGACGTCATACGGAGCGTCTTCGGTTCAGTAGGGCGGTAGGGAGTCGCGACATGAGGGATGTTGCTCGGCAGCACCAACAATTTTGGTGGTTTATTGGAGGAGAGGAAGTTTCTTCGTCGAATTCCTCTAGAATAAGATAGCTTCACTCGGAAGCAAAGTCGGTTAGCCTAATTTTTTAGTCATGGCCGGCTTACATAGATTTAAGTAGGATTAGGGTAGATATAAGAGAAAAAAAATAAAAAAATGTATATAAGAACTTAGATGGGTAACAACGTCAGAAGGGGTAACTCATCTAAAGAAAAAATTGTATGATATATACAATAAGCTAGTTTAAGTACATTAAGTAGGTTCAGATTTATTTATATGTAGATAGTTTATAAGTTTTTATAAGTTTTTGCATTAATAAAATTGTTTTCTTAGTTTTAGTTTAAATAAATATAGAAAAAATAATTGTAATCGAACGAAACGTCGAAAGACATAGATTAAGTATTATGTTTGATTTAGAGTGCCCGCATGGGGCCGGTAAGTTACAATAAGATTATTTTTAAGTTATTTAAGCTAATTTGTAAGCGTTTTTTGTCTAGCGTGTAAGAGTTAATTAATGAAGTCAAATAAAAATGCATAGAAACTGAACAGTGTGGGCGCGATAAGTACCTAGATGCGGTACCACATGGGAACTCGGTATACTGCGTGGAGTACCCCGATGTAAAATAACGCCGTGTTCTACGGCGGTTATAACACGACGTAAAATAATTTCACCGCAGCGTTAAATAACTGTGGCGTGGAAAAACAACGCGTTTTGTTTGAATGAACCTTTGATGGTTATCAGATTTTTTTGGGTCGTATCAAGATTTTTTGCTAGATCTCTACAATTCAAAGAATTTCAATTTACAACGGAGCACAACGGATTCAAATTAGTTGGCCAATGGCCACATGTGCAGAGAGAGTACGGAAAAATTTGAATGAGAGAATGTATGGGTGTACAGGCCCTGTTCCACAGATAAACAAAAAACCGCCACAAGATTAAAGTTTGCTATTATGGTGTGGCATTTGATCTGAGGGTCGTTTCTTTGTCTTACACTCATGTACGTCAAAAACCCATCATTGCCGCCTTTGCTCCAACAGCCGCAAATGCTCCAGGAACAGCTTTCTTTCTACTATAGCAATGTCATCGGCATACGCTAGTAGTTCCATAGACTATTTAAATAGTGTGCCTATGGTTTTGACCTCCTAGTTTCGCCTAAATATGATGTTGAAGAAATCACATGACAGCGCGTCATTGGAGACTGTATAGACTTTCTCATATTCTCAGTACAACCGAAAATATCTGGGAATAGAGAAGAAATGCAATTTTATTACCCTCAAGACCTGATCAAAACCACTAAGATGATTTAAAAAAAAAAATTCCGACTATAAAAAAAATCCCGCACTATAAAAAAAATCTAAGAAAAATAGATTTTTTGAAATTATACTTCGGTGTACCGAAGTAATAATAAACATATAAGCCCACAAAAACTTATGTATTTGTTTACTTTTGTTTTTTGTTACGACGGTAATCAAGTGATAGACTCAAAACAGAAGAAAACAATATCACATAAAGGGTATTCCAATAGGGACTTGACAACTGTGAATTTAATTTGTGAACGCACTCTTTCAATTATCATCAAACTGTCACTGTCAATTTATTCAGTAAACTCAACGTTTTCATTATGGTAAAGTACACGAACGAGCAACGTCTGCCAATTATAAAAATTTTCTACCGAAATTCGGAGTCGATGGCTGCAAGCGTTAACTCCAATTTTCGGTCGTAATTTTCGCCCTAGTAGACAGGCAATAACAAGTTTAGTGCAAAAATTTGAGTCTACATATTCGTTGTGTGATGTTGGCGTGTCAGTGAGACAACGGGTTGGTCGAAGTGTTGAAAATATCGCTGCCGTTCAGGCGTCCGTAGCAAACGATCCAAATCAGTCAATTCCACGGCGTTCCCAAGAATTTGGCATCGCTCAGACCACACTATGGCGTATTTTGCGTAAGGATCTTGGTTTACACCCATACAAGATCCAGCTGACTCAAGAATTGAAGCCGATGGACAATTTGAATCGACGTACGTTCTCCGATTGGGTTCTGGAGAAGATGCGCCAAGATGATGAATTTCATCGCAAAATCATCTTCAGTGACGAAGCTCATTTTTCGCTCAATGGGTTCGTCAATAAGCAAAATATGCGTTATTGGTCGGGTGAAAATCCACATGTGCTTCATGAATCACCACTTCATCCACAAAAAATAACTGTTTGGTGCGGTTTGCATGCCGGTGGCGTTATTGGGCCATATTTTTTCGTCGACGATAACGATCGTCACGTTACTGTGAATGGTCAGCGTTATCGCGCCATGATCACCGATTATTTTTGGCCCGAATTGGAAGATATGGACTTGGACGACATGTGGTGTCAACAGGATGGTGCCACAAGCAACACAGCACACGCTACAATCGATTTATTGAAGAGTTAGACATGGGCCAGTCGATTGGCCGCCTCGTTCGTGCGATTTAATGCCTCTTGACTATTTCCTGTGGGGCTACGTTAAGTCATTGGTTTATGCCAACACGCCGACGACATTGGAAGAGCTCAGAGCCAACATTGAACGCGAAATGGCTGCCGTTTCGGTCGAAATATGTGGCCGAGTCGTTGAAAATTGGGTCCAACGAATCGACCGCTGCAAACGTGCCAGCGGTGGCCATATGAACGAAGTCGACTTCCATTCATAAATGTTTTGATTGTACTTCAAAACGATAATAAAGTTTTTGAAATATCTCAAATGGTTTGGTTTTATTTAAAAAAAAAAAACGTTGTCAAGTCTTTATTGGAAAACCCTATACATTCACAAAGATAATAATGACAATAAGTTTTTAACTAATAACTGCCAAAAAATATTTACAATAAAGACAGCAGCATTTTTCACTGGTCAGTGTCTCAACTGTAATCAGTTGAAAATTAAACATTTTTTTTAGCAGCGAACGAAAAAAAAGAAAAATGGCTGAAGATTGGAAAGTAGAGAGAAAAAAAATCAGTATATAAATATGACAAATAAGTAAGCAGTAATACAAAATTTTTCAAATAAACTGAGTTAAAATTGTGTTGTAAATTATTACCACTTTTATTGCCCATATCAATAATTCCTCGTCGACTTTTCCGCCCTTGAAAACCATAGCTAGAAATTCCTTCATTTTTTGAACCATTATCACCCAAAATTGTTCTCCCCATTTCTCTATTGAGTAGTTTTACGCTGCATAAAGATGCCTCTCCATCAGTTTCGCTTTGTATATTATATGGAGGAAGGTAGCTATTTGGATGTCGATGATAACTTTCACCTAATAAATGAGTTCAAGCTTTAAAAATGAACAAAAAAGATTTCTCAAAAGTGATATATGTACACTCATGTACATATTTTTAAAACTTACTGATATCATCTCAAATAACAATACTTACACTTATTACTATTATTTACAACTAAAGGCACTAAGCAGCAAAATCAAAAAAAAAATTATTGAAAGCTAAAATTACTTAATAAAGGACAAACCTGTGTTAAATCTATATTCTTCGCTTCCACTGTCTAAAGAGTTTAACCCGGACATGGATATGTTAGTTCCAAAAGACATTGAAAGCGGTTTTTGGCTTTCAAATTCACTTTCGTCCATGTATTCTGACTCGATGTCTTCATTTAATGTTTCTATATCTCGAATAGGATCTACAGGACCATGATCTAACAATTAAAAAAAATACCAATATTCAACTTTACTTTTCAAATAAAATATTAATGTTCTGAAAATTTTTTAATAATAAATAATAAATTTAGGGTACTTTCCGAAGCCACTAATGGTATAATTTAATTTTAATAAGATATAATAAGTTTGGAGTGAAAATTAAATCAACACAGAGATTAGAAATATTTATTCAGTTTTTTTGATATTTCCTTAACTTTGTGGAATTTATTTTTTATGTATTTGAAAAACAATGTCATTTCATTATTTTTTTTAATTTGTTTATGATACAATATTTGATGTTCAATAAGACAACTTTTTTTTCCTTGTTACAAGCACACCAATTGCAATGTAGGCACGTGGGAGAAATACGTGAAAGAAAACGACAAAAAAAAACAAATCTTCCAGTCAGACATACAGTGCATCATTTCTTAATATCAACTCGCATCTAAAATCTAAAGGTTGCAACTTCATATTTACTGATGTCTCTAAAACCAACATCAGTCACCGATGAGCTCTGGTAGCGAATAGATCGTGTGCGCAGTGTGTTCTTCTCCGAGTGAAAAAAAAAATTAAAACCCGTTTTCTTTTTCTATTGTCAATCGCAGCTTGCGATCCGTTACTTCTTTTCGAGTTTTCTTTGCCCTTTCTTTGTTTACTGATCGCCTTCCTTTTACAGATTTCCCAGAATTGCCACAAGTCCACTACCAGAAAAATCCAAGATTTATTATTATCTCCCCCAAAAATACTGATAATCGTAATTCTTCCCTCAGTCCATTTTTACTAAAAAAGCAATAGATGGTGTCAGTAAAGAATATGATCAAATTTCCTTGATTCGGGATGGGAACATCCTTCTATTGGCTAGATCTCAAAAATTTGCTAATCTTTTCCTCAAAATAAACAATATTGCCGGCATTTGTCCAGTAGCAGTTAAGCTTCACGATAAACTTAATTCAACAAAAGGAATCGTCTATGCGCCATGTTTAATTAACGTACCTGAATCTAAAATTATCTCCGAAATAAAATCCCAAGGGGTAACTGAAGTTTTCAAATTTACCAAATCTGTTAACGGCACTCGTAAGCCAACTGGTCTACTTTTAATGACTTTTGACATGTTTCAAGCTCCTTCTTCTGTTGAAATTGGCTGGTACAAGGCTAAAGTTAGGGAATATATCCCTAATCCAATGAGGTGTCGTAACTGTCAGTTGCTTGGTCGTACAACTAAGCGCTGCGGGGATATCGCAAAATGCGAAGTTTGTGGCCTACCGCCCCTTTCTCCATCTGACTGTACACGCTCCATGTGCGCCAACTGTGGCCTTGACCATTCCTCATCCTCAAAAACATGTCCTAAATATCTCCAAGCTAAAGAATTACTGACAATTAAAACAAGGAATAAGTGCTCTATGACTGACGCTAAACGCTTATATAACCAAACACATGCTACCCAAACTATCCCCCTCAATACAACTTATTCTGATGCAACCAAAACTAACAATAAATCTATCATTTCTGTTTCAAAACAAAATCTCTCAAACCAATCCAATGCAGGCAACAAAGTTACTATCCCCCAATCTAAACAAACAAAAAATAACCCAACAACAGCAATTTCGTCCGCTGTGTCTCAACCCCATTTAAATAGCTCAGCATCTTTATCCAGCAATCTGTCTAAACCAATTTGCCCTCAAACTTCTTCTAACCCCCAATATATTTCTAACCCCCCAGCCGCCATTAATAAAAATATTGTATCCAGTTATGAAATCGTTTCAGATAAACCAATCTTTCCCTCTGATGCCACCCCAATCTCTCCACTAAAAAAAATTTCACAACCAATTCAACTACGCTATCACCTTTATAAAATTTAACGCAAACTCTTGGCCTTAATCAGGAATATCACATTTCTTTATCTGATTCCGATACTGATGACAACACGCAGCAAAAATAGTACAAACACTTACTCCCTCCCCGCTCTACCTGGTGTGCAGTATAACCCTCACTCAGTCATCTTTTTATCCCATCATTTTCCGAGTCTTACAGTGGAATATGAAAGGTATTTGGAACAATTTTGACGAACTCTCTCTTCTCATAAGAGAACACCAACCTTGCCTCATTTCTCTTCACTTCCCTGTTAACTCCAATCACCGTCTCAAAACTATATCTAGGTTACTTTAATAATCTCCCCCATAATACTACGTCCAAACAAGGTATTGGCTTCTGATTAGGAACAAAATCCCACATAACCCCATCCCTATCACTTCCAACATCTCAGTTTTGGTTCTTGAAATTACACTCAAAAGAAAATTCACTTATGTGGGACTCTACATTCCTGCGGAACAAATCATTACAAAGCAAGACCTATATAATATTTTATCGCAAGTCAAAACTCCTGTCATCTTTGGTGGGGATCAACTTCAACTAATTCAAGAGGTCGCATATTCGAGGAATTTTTAACTAACTCCAATCTTCTTATCCTTAATGATGGGACCCCTACACATTTCTCCAGCCACAACACTTTTACCCACATAGACCTTACCTGTTGTTCCCCTCAATTGTACCCAAGAACCCATTGGGCTGTCCTCGATGACCTTCACAACAGTGACCATTTTCCAATCTTAATTTCTATTACCCATAGCAATTTAAAAAAAATCACCTTTCCGGAGCCTAAATTTATAACCCGTTTAGCAGACTGGTCCATATTCCAAAACTCCTTCTCTATTGTGAAAACTTTTGATCCTATTGGCAACGTTAACAGAGCTTCTGCAATTCTCCTAAAATCTATTAGATCTGCCGCGAACGTCTCAATTCCCCAATCAATTACCACCTTAAATGAATTAACGAACACCAAAATGGTCTTGTGGAGAAATTTAAAAAAAAAAGCCGTTGCTTAGTAACCTTATTGCATATAAGAGAGCAAATGCAATCTTTAGAAGGCAACTCAAAATTTGGAAAACTGTCACTGTTATCCCTATTCTTAAACCAAACCAAAACGTTCATGTTGTTAACGGGTACCGTCCTATCCCTCTTTTGCCTTGTATATCGAAAATCTTGGAGAAAATCATTAGCAAACGACTTCTTCAGTATATAGTTAAAAAGAATTTAGTCAGTCATAATCAAGTTGCTTTCAAGCCCAATCAAGGATGCATAGATGCCTTGTTATACATTGACCATCTCATATCGACTGCATTATTTGCCAAAAAAAATTTTACTATCTTGTCACTAGACTTTCTTAAAGCCTTCGACAGAATCGATATCCATATGGTTCTTAATAAGTTAAAAGAATGGGGTATAGGCCCAAAAATATTCAACTCTATCAAAGCTTTCCTTTCTGACAGAAAGTTTTGTGTTAAGGTTAATAATGCCTATTCTCGAACGGTTCCTCTGCAAAATGGCATCCCCCAGGGCTCACTTTTATCAGTGGTATTATTCATAATTGCTTTTGATAACGTCAGACGAATAATCTTAGCATACAAGAACATCTACCACTGCATCTACGATGACGACGTTTTTATTTTAAGTAAAAATAACAGTAACACTGACACATTCTGCAGGAAATTGATGATTGGGGAGCTCGTTCGGGGGCAAGCCTCTCGTTACAATAAAGCAAGATTCTACATATATGCAGGAAAAAATATGCTCGGGTTCGTCTGTGCAAATCAACGGAATCCAACTACAAAACGTCCGAAATCTTCCTCTATTAAGATTAATATTCCACAATAAATACAATTGGAAAAATCATTGCATAGAATTGAGAAAGAACCTTATTCCCCGAATTGGCATTATAAAATTTTTTTCCTCGAGCAAGTGTAAAATCCACATTAACACCTTATGCTATTTAACCAAAATACTCATATTAAACAAATTAGATTACGGTTTGTGAATCTATGGCAACTGTCCTAAATCTGTTTTGGGAATTTTGAAGCCATAGAAGAAAAACACGTACAGGCAAATTTAAGAATATACTCGAAATTAATCTTCCCTCCTAAATCTATTGCTGGCAATACCATTATCACTTCCCTTTGCTCCCGCCGGAACAAAAGGCTTCCTTCTGCAATAGATCGTATTTGGCATCTCTTAAAAGAATCCAATTTAACACAAAAAGTTTTTCGAATTTCAACCTTTCCTCCGTGGTACATCGATCCCAGCAATTTTATTTTATCTCTAGCAATCTACCCTAAAAATAATACCCCTCCAAGATTATTTCGTGCAACTTTTGAATCGATTAAAACAGACCTTATGGCAAAAGGCTGGCAATTTATTTTTTCCGATGGCTCTAAAAATCAATATCAAGCTAGTTTGCACAGTAACCACTACTAATGGAAATATAATTGTGATAACCACTCAAATGTCGAAACTCGAAGACTAGAATGTTTCGATACTGGATTAGCAAAGTCAGTCGAGGAGAGTAGAATCGAATTTTCTAGCAAATTGGAAATTGTATGGAACGCTGGATTGTTCTCGAAGTAAGTATGTCATTCGAGTATAAATACCAGCATCCCAAAGGTATGCAAATCAGTTCCAAAGTTGAATTTGAAGTGTTAATTAGAAGAAGTGATTAAGTGGTTTAAGTAAAAGATAAGAAAAGTATATGTGGTTGAGAAATTGAATTGTACTGAGAGAAAGAATTAAATAGTGAATTGTAACTATACTGAATAAAGGGATTTGTATTGAAAAGAATAAGTTCTATCATTTGTACCCACACAAACATTTTACATTGGTGTCAGAAGTGGGATAGGACTTATTGTGTAAAAAAAAAAAAAGTGTTTTCTGACTATTTGAAGAAGCTAGAATGGGTCGAAAACTATTGCAGTTGACCCTCGTCCAACTCAAATCCGAGTTGAACAAGAGAAGCCTCAGCGCCAGTGGAGGAAAAAGTGACCTGGTGCTCCGTCTTCAGGAGGCTTTGAACAACGAGGGACATGATCCTGATGCATATTCCTTTGATGTTGACGAGGATGAACAGACAAGTACCGGCAATGACATGGCTGCAATGATACAACTCCTCTTATTAAAAATGGACGAACAAAACAAAAAAATGGACGAACAGAAGAACAGTCTCGACCAACAAAAGAAAAATCTGGAAGAACAGAAGAACAGTCTGGAACAAAGAATGGACGAGCAGAAGAGCAGCATTGAACAAAAATTCAACGAACAAACCAACAATCTGCACGGTCTTCAACAGAAAATGGATGAACAAAAGAATAATCTGGAAGAACAAAAGAACATTCTCCAGCAAAAATTCGAAGAAATCGATGACAAGTTTGAAAGAATAGAGAAGAACGTTGATGATAAATTTGATAGAATAGAGAAGAACGTTGATGACAAATTTGATACAATAGAGAAGAATGTTGGCGAAAAATTCGAAGAAATGGACAGCAAAGTTCAGCAACTGGCAAAAGAGCTCGACACAGTGCGAAAACAGAAACTGCGAGAATGTTCTTTAAGCGGTCCAAGGAGAAAAGAGTTGAAGCCTCCCTCATTCGATGGCCAGACCTCATGGTCTACCTATAAGAAGCAGTTTGAAATGGCTGCCTGTGCAAACGACTGGGACAATGAGGAAAAGTGCTTTGCCCTAACAATGGCCTTGCACGGTCCTGCAGCAGAATTGTTGCAAACAGTAGACATCGAAAAGCATAAAGATTATGTGACTTTAGTACAGGCTATCGAGAAACGGTTTGGGGACAGCCACATGCAGGAGGTCTACAAGGTCCAATTGCAAAGCCGAACGCAGCAAAGAGGAGAAACACTGCAGCAGCTCCAAGCAGACGTGAGTAGACTTGCACATCTGTCATACCCCACCGCAGGCCAGGAAATTATCGACGAAATGGCAAAAGATGCATTTATCAGGGGAATTGCAGATTCGAAGCTACAGTCAGCAGTAAGGATGGCTGGGAAAAGAACCCTTGCTGAAGCACTTGCCTTCGCTCTGGCGATGGAAGCAGCCAATCAGGCTTCCAGGGGAACACATTTCGTCAGGGAAGTAACATCCATCGAATGGTCCTGCACAAGAATTAGTGCCGAGGAACGAGATACTCGACGGGATAGACGGATAATGCGCTGCTGGAATTGCAATAAAATAGGACACCTTCAAAGGCAGTGTAAAGAACCGGTGCGACGAAAAGACTGCCCTCACTGTGGTGGCAAGCAAATAGAGGAAGAAACCCGCAGAAACAGCTATCAAGAAGCCGGTCAACCTTCCCGAAGCCATCAGTCGGGAAATGCTTAAGCACCAACTTCGCGGGGCAGAAGTTGGTAGCAGGAGTCGACGGCCCCAGGACCATCATCCAAGTCTCGCTGGCAAAACGATGCAACGAAAGCCTTCTAGTAGAAGTAGTCAGTGGAAAAGAACAATGGATGGCAACAATAGACACCGGTGCCACGGCCTCAATCATCAGGAGGAATCTTGTGCAGAAGTCTTGGCTGCATAACACTAGCAGTTGCAGCTTGCGAACAGCTACAGGAGCAACGATTAAGGTATATGGTGAAGTCCGCATACAAATCCAATTGGCCGGAATAACATTCACTCACGCGTTTCTGGTAGCTGACATGTGACGAGTGCATCATTGGTACAGACTTCATGAGAGAACATGGACTTGTAGTCGACTTGGGGGCACAAACCCTGAAATACGGAAACATGGAGATACCAATGATATACGGAAACGCCAATACCTCAGTCTCAAATGTCGTCATCTGCAGCAATCAGAGTCTAGAGCCTTCGTCAGAAGCAATTTTGTGGGCAAAAGTAGAAGGTGGTCCTGGTAGCCACCGATTCTATTTGATGGAGCCAGAAAAGAAAAGAGACTTCATGGTGGGAAAGACCTTAGTGGAGCCAAAGAACAACATGGTCCCTGTAAGGATTCTAAATCCAAAGACATTCAGTGTAAAGGTGAAAAAGGGGGAGATAGTGGGAAAATGCGTACCTGTTGAGGCTATATCGACCACAACGGAAAAACAGGGTGCAACACTGGTCACAACAGTTCAGAGCATAAAAATCAAGAACAAAATTCTCAGCCTCTGTAATCTGGACGAAGATCAGCGAATCCTGGCAGAAAAACTAATCGGTGAGTACGCTGTTATATTTGCTGCACAAGACGGAGAATATGGACGTACGCATATTGTTCAACACTACATTGACACCGGAGACGCTCGACCAATCCGTCAACCTGCAAGGCGTCTTCCATTGGCAAAGCAAACAGAAGTTGCCGAAATGATGTCGAAGATGAAAGCTGAGGGAGTGATCCTCGTGAAGAAGAAAGATGGCAGCATGAGATTTTGTGTAGACTACCGACGTCTCAATGATGTCACTAAAAAGGACAGCTACCCACTTCCGAAAATCGATCACACTTTGGATATGCTTTCTGGAGCGAAATGGTTTTCAACACTTGACTTGAAGAGCGGTTACTGGCAGGTAGAGATAAATCGTGCGGATCGTGAGAAAACTGCCTTCACTACAGGAAGCGGTCTTTGGCAGTTTGCAGTGATGCCGTTTGGACTGTGCAACACTCCGACAACCTTCGAGCGATTAATGGAACGAACATTGCAAGGACTCACCTGGAAAACCTGCCTAGTATATTTGGACGACGTTATCGTCATAGGTAAGACGTACGAGGAGCACCGCGAAAATCTAAAAGAAGTGTTTGAGAGGCTACGAAGTGCTCATTTAAAGCTCAACCCAGAAAAGTGCGCCTTGTTTCGTCCGGAAGTTAAATATCTGGGTCACATTATATCAGCGGAAGGAGTAAGAACGGATCCTGACAAAATCGAAGCCGTGAAAAGTTGGCCTTCTCCAAAAGATAAACACCAACTGAGAAGCTTCTTGGGTATCGCCACGTATTACAGAAGGTTCGTAAAGGATTTTGCTGGCATTGCAAAGAGCCTGCATCAACTTACAGAGAAAGGCCGACAGTTCAGGTGGTCTGGAGAATGCTAGACGCTAGCAATCTTGGGGTCGGAGCTGTGATATCCCAAGTTCATGACGGTCAAGAGAAAGTGGTCGCATATTACAGCAAAGTACTCTCCAGACTTGAACGGAACTACTGTGTAACCCGCCGCGAGATTCTCGCTTTAATTCTGGCTACGAAGCATTTCCATAAGTACCTCTACGGACAAAAGTTCATTCTCCGGACAGACCACGCAGCTCTGAAATGGCTACTCCAATTTAAGAACCCTGAAGGCCAAGTTGCAAGATGGATCGAGCAGTTGCAGGGCTACGACTTTGAAGTGCAACACCGCAAGGGAACACTGCACTCAAATGCTGATGCTCTCTCTCGTCGACCGTGCGGGGTAAAATGCGAACACTGCAACCGTAAAGAAGCGAAAGAACAGGCAACTATCCAAATGATCAGGACTGAGCCAATAGAGGGTTGGAGTATAGACGAAGTCCGCTCCTCCCAACAGGCAGACAATGACATCGAACCAATATTGGCCTGGAAGGAACACGAGGAAAGACCAAGCTGGCAGCAGATATCAGATCGGAGCCAAACTCTGAAGGCATACTGGGCACAGTGGGACTCGCTTTTTGTGCAAGATGGATTGCTGAAGAGAAAATGGGAAACTGCAGATGGGACAACATCTCGTATGCATCTAATTGTGCCACGGTCCAGAGTCAACCAAGTGCTCCATGAAATACATGACGGAGTCTCAGGAGGCCATTTGGGAATAAACAAGACGTTGGAAAAGGTAAGGGAACGTTTCTATTGGCTAAGCGCTAAACAAGATGTCGAGAATTGGTGCAAAAAGTGCATAAGATGTGCGGCTACCAAGGGCCCAAAAGTAAAGCCACATGGACAAATGCAACAATACAATGTCGGAGCACCTTTCGAACGAATAGCCATCGACATCGCTGGGCCGTTTCCCGAAACCTTTAATGGAAACCGATATACTCTCGTAGTCATGGATTACTTCAGTAAGTGGCCGGAAGTGTTTGCCATCCCAAATCAAGAGGCTAAGACCGTAGCCGAACAGATAGTCAACAACTGGGTGAGCAGATTTGGGGTCCCAATGGAGCTGCACTCTGATCAAGGGCGAAACTTTGAATCAAAAGTCTTCCAGGAAATATGCCAATATTTGGGAATAAGAAAGACAAGGACAACGCCACTACACCCTCAATCTGATGGAATGGTCGAGCGATTCAATCGGACCTTGAATGAGCATCTATCTAAGGTTGTCAGCAACTGCCAGCGGGATTGGGATCGACACATACCCCTCTTCTTAATGGCCTACCGAAACGCGGTCCATAGCTCAACAGGGCACACACCATCCGAGATCTTATTTGGTCAAACGATTCGGTTGCCAAGTGAAGCAAAATTCGGATCCCCACCGACGGAGCCCAAAGAGGTGAACGAGTACGTGAATGACTTACGCAGCAGGATTCGTAAATTGCATGAAGACACCAGAGAAAAGATGAAGCTAGCAAGCAGCCGCATGAAAACTAGGTACGATATCAAGGCGAAATCTTCCGGTTTCAACGAAGGAGATCTGGTTTGGCTGTATAATCCTCAGCGTAAGAAAGGCAAATCACCAAAATTGCAACAGGACTGGGAAGGTCCATACAAGGTGATAACCCGCATTAATGACGTTGTCTACCGGATCCAGCGTGGGGATCGAGGAAAATTGAAAGTGGTCCATTTGGATAGAATGTGTCATTTCAACGGGATGCTGAATGACGAAGTTGTTCGGGACGAACAACTGTAGGGAGGGAGCAATGTGATAACCACTCAAATGTGAGCAGCGACATCTAGCAGAAAATGTCGAAACTCGAAGACTAGAAGGTTTCGATACTGGATTAGCAAAGACAGTCGAGGAGAGTAGAATCGAATTTTCTAGCAAATTGGAAATTGTATGGAACGCTGGATGACGTGGATTGTTCTCGAAGTATGTCATTCGAGTATAAATACCAGCATCCCAAAGGTATGCAAATCAGTTCCAAAGTTGAATTTGAAGTGTTAATTAGAAGAAGTGATTAAGTGGTTTAAGTAAAAGATAAGAAAAGTATATGTGGTTGAGAAATTGAATTGTACTGAGAGAAAGAATTAAATAGTGAATTGTAACTGTACTGAATAAAGGGATTTGTATTGAAAAGAATAAGTTCTATCATTTGTACCCACACAAACATTTTACATAATTATGTTAAACATGGCTTTCTTCCAGAATTTGCCTCAATTTTTACAGCTGAAGCTACAACTCTTACCGAAGCTTGCAATTACGCTGTAAAGTCTAAAGGACAGTGGGTGCTTTGTACTGACAGCCTTTCCGTTATTAAAACTATTCTTAACTCAAACAATACATCGCCAATAATCTCCAAACTAAAAGATGCAATTATTAGACAACATAATTCATTGAGTCATGTGGCTAGGAACCCACGTTGGTATCTTGGGCAATGAAATTGCAGATTGTGCCGCTAGTAGGGTGATTCTTTATCCGACTTTAACCTTTGACTGCATAAACAAGGCAGATTACTCTAAGCTTATTAAAAGCATAATTATTAACAAAGAGCAAACTACGTGGTAGGCATATTCCCACTACCATAAATCCATTAATCCCAATAAAAATCCTCCGACCTATCCTGTGTTACCAAAAAAGGCCATAGTTAATTTTGTCCGATTGCGTCTGGGTCACACTGAATTAACTCATCAATATCTACTTAAAAATGAAAGCCCGCCAAACTGTCCAAAGTGCAACCAAACTTTTAACCTTCAACATCTTCTACAACATCTCGAGGAATTACATACACACAACATTCAAGACTTGCTAAAAAACATCACTGCCGCAAATATAATAACTATCCACGATCTCGTTAATACTCTTAACTTCATCATATAAATCTTTTAACCTGGAGAGTGGATGGCCTTTGCTGCTATAGCTCCTAAATATTAAACCTATTTAGTTATTTTAAATAACTAATCTAGATAATCATAATAATAATAAAACAAACAATAGTACATCATTATCGGCTATCTCAACAGATGCTCGATTTTGGCCTATTGCCAAGTAGCACATCCATTGGTACTGCTGAAGTTTACGCTATGCAATGCACAAACTCGTTGCCTTACGACATACGATCTTGAAGACTTATTTCTAAATTATAGCTTCATTAAAATTCAGAACCAGTCACCGACTAACCGCCGAGACGATAACATCGTTCTTAAGTTTACTGTGTGACTCTCTCTTCCGCCAAGTGCGAAAACCGGTTTTCCCTTTAAACCGTATATTTTTTCATTCTATTTTTTCCCCCTGTTTTGTGTCCACGTGAGTAAAACGACTTAATTGAAATAAAAAATGGCCCGCGGGCCAAACCAGATAGGTGGTCGCTTTGGGTTGCTGGACCCTGCCCTTGACCTCCAACCAAGAAAAAAAATAATACATTGCCTTTTAGTAGGTTTCCAGAACTCCCTTCAATTTCCAGTGCAAAAAATCCGTGATTTGTTTTAATGTCTTCAAAATATAGTGAAAAACCCATTTCTTCCCTTAGCCCATTCCGTCTAAAAAAAGCTATTGACATAATAAGTAAAGATTATGAAAACATCATCCAACTGCGGGACGGAAATCTGTTGATCTTTGTGAAGTCACAAAGGCAGATCTCTTTCTCAAAGCTAAAGATCTCGATGGTATTTGTCCGGTTACAGTAAAACTGCACCATCGCCTCGATGAATCAAAAGAAATAGCTTATACTCCATGCCTTATCAACGTGCCTGAGACAGAAATAATATGTGAAATGAAATCCCAAGGTATCACGGACATTTACAAGTTTTCAAGGAAAGGAGATGATGGAAAGCAAAAGCCGACAGGCCTTATGCTCTTCACATTTGACCTCTATCAAATCCCAAATCGGTAGATATCGGCTTTTACACTGCTAAAATAACTGAATACATACCTAACCCTATGCGCTGCCGCAATTGCCAACTTCTCGGTCATACAAGCAAACGCTGCAACAGCAGCACGATATGCGAGTCATGTAGCCTTCCACCCCATACACCAGAACCATGCACACGCGCAATGTGTGCCAACTGTTCCCTCCCCCACACGTCCTCTTCCAAAACATGCCCGGCCTACAAACAAGCAAAAGAAATACTTACCATCCAAAAAAATGCACTATGTCCGAAGTCAAGCGAATTTATAATCAACAGAACTCAGCACACATTCCACCTCTAACGGAAAACTTTGTTGAAATGACACAGGTAAATACAAACTCACACATTCAACCCAATGATGTTCACACCTATTAAGCTAGCTGATCACATTCCCTTCCCGACCCTAATCCAAAGAGCACTACACACAACACTAAAAAAAATACGAACAAAGTAGAAAAAACAAAAATAACCAAAAAGGTTCCCGAACCTCCAACTCAAAACATATCACTGTTGACACCAACACAGTTGCTGTCACTCCATCAAACTTCAAACCATACACATACATATATTCTCCTCGGACTACCGTAGCACATTCATGTCTAGACATAAACATAAACACCTCGCCAAAATCACATGCATCACCCTGCTTATTCAACCACAAACAAACCTCTATCATATACCCTAACAAACTCAACCACACAATCTTCTCTCACGCAAGCTAAACCAACCTCAACAGTAACTCAATCACCTATGTCAGCTGTTACCCAATCGATTTTGGTAAACAATGACTACTACGTAAAAGACGATGCAGAAGAGCATTATGTCGATATGCAATAGAAAAAATCTTAATCAAAAAAATGACTGCGACTCAAGAGTTGCAGAGCCAAAGTCCAAAACACCCAGACCCCTCAAATTCAAAACAAAACACAAACAACACTATCCGCACAATTGTAAAACAAAGTTGTGGAAACAGTCCAACTCCTATCGATCAGCTCTCAATATTCTTCAATGGCATATGAAGGGATTCATAAATAACATTGATGAGCTAAACATCTTAATAAAAACTCATAATCCCTCTATTGTATCTCTTCAAGAAACGCACTGCCCATTCAATCACACGCCACAATATCCAATAGCTTATACTGGCTACTTTAATAATTTGCCAATCAACACAACGTGCAAGCAAGGTATAGGACTCTTAATAAACAAGAACATCCCTCATACACCTCTACCCCTGACTACTAACCTATATCGGCATTTATCTTCCTCCAGACCAAAAACTAAATAAGATCGATCTGGTCAGTATTATAACCCAAATTAACCTACCCATTATTGTTGGAGGCGATGGAATATTCTCTGGGGCTCCGCTACTACAAATACCAGAGGTAACTTGATAGAACATTTTTTTTTTCAAATACTAACCTGACTATATTGAATGATGGATCCCCTACTCATCTCTCAACGCATAATACGCTTACTCACATTGACGTAACCGTCTGTTCACCTGAACTTTTCCCAAAGACAACTTGGAAGAGCTTAGATGACTTACATAACAGCGACCATTTCCCCATAAGTATAACATTAAGTACAGGGAGTAGATCAAAAATAAAAACACCCAATCTAAAATTTAAAACTCATGTTGCCAATTAGACTTTGTTCGGAAAAAAAACCATTGAGATCCTTTCTAATAGAAACTGCCACATTGAAAAAAGCTATCACAACCGCCGCCAATTTTTCTATCCCCCAGACTGTACCAATTAAATGCAAACAGGTAGTTCCCTGGTGGAACTCCAAATTATCCTCCCAAAGGAAAGAAAAAATGATTGCCTTAAAAGAATTCCAGAAAAATCCTACCATTCAAAATTTAATTATCTACAAGAAAGCAAACGCGAAATTCAGAAGAACTCTTAAAGATAGCAAAGCTAAAAGTTTCGCAGAATTTACCCTGACAATAGGTCCAAATTCCCCTCCCTCCAAGATATGGCAAAACATCCACCGACTTACTGGAGACAAAAAGAGCCTTGCTATAAACAGCAATAGGTCTCATTCTGGCATCATTGTTGATCCAACTGAGATATCCAATTACTTTGCTCAAATTTGGTCAAAGAATTCAGATAACAACTCTTTCACAAATGCTTTTAACTCCGAAAAACAAGAGGCAATTAACAGCGTCCCACCACAATCCGCAACCAATCTGACAAATTAAAAGGAAAAACTCCTAGTAGGGATAGAATATCATATCCAATGCTTAAAAATCTTCCCAAAGAAACCAAATCTGGAAAACTGCCCATCCCAAAAACACAAAAAGATTGATCCTCAATCGAGGGATATAGAACCATCTCCCATATTTCATGCTTGTCCAAAGTCCTCGACAAGATAGTCGAGAAGCGTCTACGATGGTTTGCCGAAACGAACAAGCTCATCAGTCCAAATCAAGTAGCATATAAAGCCAACAGAAGATGTGCTAATGCGCTTCTTCACATTGATCATTATATTTCAATAGCACTATCCACAAAAAATCATGTTTCAATCCTCTCTCTTGATTGAAAGCTTTCGACAAAATAGGAATACACGTTGTCCTAAAGAAGCTTAAAAAATGGGGCGTTGGAAAAAAAACATATAACTATATAAAATCATTTTCGACCAATAGGAAAATATGTGTAAAAACAAATAATACGAGTACATACCCTTCGCACCACCCATTATTCAACGGTATTCCCCAAGGATCACCTCTCTCAGTAGTTTTATTCTTAATTGCATTTGATGACATTAACATAATTCAATCAAGGTATCAGTTACTAGATCACAGCATCTATGCAGATGATATATATATCTTATGTAAAATAAATGAAATCAATGTATAGCTTTGTTAAAACTAACTTTAAATGAAATTTTAAATTGGTCTAACACCTCGGGTGCCAAACTCTCATTACAAAAATGTAATTTAATCCACTTCTGTCGTAAACAAAATTGTCCCCAACTAACCGTGAATGTTAACAATATACAAATAGAAAATGTTGCTAATTTAAAAATCGTAGGCTTAATATTTAGTAATAAGTATTCCTGGAAACAACACTGTCTAGAACTTAAGAAATCCCTAGTTGCGAGAACTAATATTGTAAGATATTTAGCATGTAAAAAAAGTTATGCTCATGTACAATAAATACTGTGATAACCACTTAAATGTGAGCAGCGACTTCTAGATTCACAGAGCAGAAAATGCCGATACTCGAAGACCAGAAGATGTCGATACTTGAATAACAAAGTCTCGACTGGAGTTGGAATCGAATTTTCTAGCAAATTGGAAATTGTATGGGACGCTGGATGGCGAGGATTGTTCTCGAAGTATGTCATTCGAGTATAAATACCAGCATCCCCAAGGTATGCAAATCAGTTCTAAAGTGAAATTTGAAGTGTTAATTAGGAGAAGTGATCAAGTGGTTTAAGTAAAAGGTAAGAAAAGTATAAGCGGTTGAGAAATTGGATTGTACTGAGAGAAACAATTAAACAGTGAATTGTAACTGTACTGAATAAAGGGATTTGTATTGAAAAGAATAACTTCTATCATTTGTACCCCCACAAACATTTTACATTGGTGTCAGAAGTGGGATAGGACTTATTGTGTGTAAAAAAAAAAAAACTGTTTTCTGACTATTTGAAAAAGCTAGAATGGGTCGAAAACTATTGCAGTTGACCCTCGTCCAACTCAAATCCGAGTTGAACAAGAGAAGCCTCAGCGCCAGTGGAGGAAAAAGTGACCTGGTGCTCTGACTTCAGGAGGCTTTGAACAACGAGGGACATGATCCTGATGCATACTCCTTTGATGTTGACGAGGATGAACAGACAAGTACCGGCAATGACATGGCTGCGATGATGCAACTCCTCTTATTAAAAATGGACGAACAAAAAAAAAATCTGGAAGAACAAAAGAATAGCCTCGAACAAAATCTGAAAGAACAAAAGAATAGCCTCGAACAAAAGCTGGACGAACAAAAGAAAAATATGGAAGAACAGAAGAACATTCTCCAGAACTGTCTGGAACAAAAAATGGACGAGCAGAAGAGCAGCATTGAACAAAAATTCAACGAACAAACCAACAATCTGCACGGTCTTCAACAGAAAATGGATGAACAAAAGAATAATCTGGAAGAACAAAAGAACATTCTCCAGCAAAAATTCGAAGAAATCGATGACAAATTTGAAAGAATAGAGAAGAACGTTGATGACAAATTTGATAGAATAGAGAAGAACGTTGATGACAAATTTGATACAATAGAGAAGAATGTTGGCGAAAAATTCGAAGAAATGGACAGCAAAGTTCAGCAACTGGCAAAAGAGCTCGACACAGTGCGAAAACAGAAACTGCGAGAATGTTCTTTAAGCGGTCCAAGGAGAAAAGATTTGAAGCCTCCCTCATCGATGGCCAGACCTCATGGTCTACTTATAAGAACCAGTTTGAAATGCCTGCCTGTGCAAACGACTGGGACAATGAGGAAAGGTGCTTTGCCCTAACAATGGCCTTGCACGGTCCTGCAGCAGAATTGTTGCAAACAGTAGACATCGAAAAGCATAAAGATTATGTGACTTTAGTACAGGCTATCGAGAAACGGTTTGGGGATAGCCACATGCAGGAGGTCTACAAGGTCCAATTGCAAAGCCGAACGCAGCAACGAGGAGAAACACTTCAGCAGCTCCAAGCAGACGTGAGTAGACTGGCACATCTGTCATACCCCACCGCAGGCCAGGAAATTATCGACGAAGATGCATTTATCAGGGGAATTGCAGATTCGAAGCTACAGTCAGCAGTAAGGATGGCCGGGAAAAGAACCCTTGCTGAAGCACTTGCCTTCGCTCTGGCGATGGAAGCAGCCAATCAGGCTTCCAGGGGAACACATTTCGTCAGGGAAGTAGCATCTGTCGAATGCTCCTGCACAAGAATTAGTGCCGAGGAACGAGATACTCGACGGGATAGACGAATAATGCGCTGCTGGAATTGCAAGAAAATAGGACACCTTCAAAGGCAGTGTGAAGAACCGGTGCGACGAAGAGACTGCCCTCATTGTGGTGACAAGGAAATAGAGGTAGAAACCCGCAGAAACAGCTATCAAGAAGCCGGTCAACGACCGAAGCCATCAGTCGGGAAATGCTTAAGCACCAACTTCGCGGGGCAGAAGTTGGTAGCAGGAGTCGACGGCCCCAGGACCATCATCCAAGTCTCGCAGTTCAGGTGGTCTGGAGAATGCGAAAAAGCATTGGGTTACCCCACGCCCGGAAAAATGTTCATCGTGGACGTAGACGCTAGCAATGTTGGGGTCGGAGCTGTGGTCTCCCAAGTTCATGACGGTCAAGAGAAAGTGGTCGCATATTACAGCAAAGTATTCTCCAGACCTGAACGGAACTACTGTGTAACCCGGCGCGAGCTTCTGACTTTAATTCTGGCTACGAAGCTTTTCCGTAAGTACCTCTACGGACAAAAGTTCATTCTTCGGACAGACCACGCAGCTCTGAAATGCCTACTCCAATTTAAGAACCCTGAAGGCCAAGTTGCAAGATGGATCGAGCAGTTGCTGGGCTACGACTTTGAAGTGCAACACCGCAAGGGAACACTCCACTCAAATGCTGATGCTCTCTCTCGTCGACCGTGCGGTGTAAAATGCGAACACTGCACTGCAACATGCAGCTAATAGTGCCACGGTCCAGAGTCAGCCAAGTACTCCATGAAATACATGACGGAATCTCAGGAGGCCATTTGGGAATAAACAAGACGTTGGAAAAGGTAAGGGAACGATTCTATTGGCTAAGCTCTTCCGATTATCGCTCTCTCAAGGTGAATTTCCACAGATATGGAAGTCCTCTTTCATAACACCCATACACAAAAAGGGATTAAAGAGCGAAGTCACTAATTACCGCCCTATAGCTAAACTTTCCCATATACCCAAACTCCTCGAAAGTATTTTGCATGAAGCCTTAAGCTTTCAGTGTAAATCTTTTATTTCCCCCAATCAACACGGCTTTCTGAAGGGTAGATCAACTACCACTAACCTCGTAGAATTCGTGTCCTCTGTTCTCTTAGCCTTAGAAAATGGTAAAGAAGTTGACGTTATAACAACTGATTTCAGTAAAGCTTTTGACAAGATATCTCATAAACTAATCCTGTTCAAATTGTCCGTCCTGGGCTTTGAACCCATTTTGCTTAAATGGATGTCCTCTTACCTGGATAATCGTTTTTATAATGTTCGTTTCAGATCTGTCCTATCGGTCCCTTTCTTTGCCACTTCAGGTGTTCCTCAAGGTAGTCACCTAGGTCCACTCCTCTTCATCCTAACTATTAACGACCTTCAAAGGCTCATTCAACACTCAACACTTTCTCTCTATGCTGACGATACCAAATTTTTTAAACCCATTTCCTCACAACAAGACTCCACCCTTCTTCAAATAGATCTAAATAGTTTTTCCACCTGGTGCATCAAGAACTGCTTAGAACTCAATGTCTCCAAATGTCAATCGATTACTTTCTCACGTAAGTGCAAGAAGTCTCCTCAACGAATTTACCATCTCGACGGCCAACCTATACCCCTTGTTGAATCTATCCGCGACCTTGGTATATTATGCGACAGGCAGCTTAATTTCCGCTCGCATATTGATGAGATAATTTCTAAAGCAAACTCATCACTCGGCTTCGTTAAAAGATGGTCCAAAGAATTCTGCAACCCGTACGTGACTAGATCACTATACATCACTTACGTTCGCCCCCTTCTCGAGTACGCTAGCCAAGCGTGGTGTCCCTTTCAACGAGTTCATGTATCTCGTATTGAGAGGATCCAGCGTCGTTTTCTTCGCTTTGCTCTTCGAGGTCTACCTTGGAACGATCCTCTAATCTTACCTCCCTATCGAGACCGTCTCAAACTCATTAACCTGAATACCCTTGAGGAACGAAGGGACGCAGCAGACATTTTGTTCATTCACCGACTCCTCTCAGGCTCCGTCGATTGCATGCCTCTTTGCAACTCCATTTTCTTTAACACTAACCCTCGTAATCTACGTTCCACCCGTCTCTTTTATCTACCTATCCACCGCACCACATATGGCTCTAACGAACCAATCTCCCGTATGCTGCGTAGGGTAAACTCCAACCTTTCCGTTTTCGATTTTAATCGCAGCACACTTTCCCTCAAATTCGATCTCCTTCACCATCCTTAGCTTTAAGCCCTAGTATTAGTTTAAGTCTTAGTTTTTAAGCTTGTATTAAGCATAATAAATGAGGGCGTTAGCCCCCACGAAAATTCAAATTCAAATTCAAATAAGCGCTAAACAAGATGTCGAGAATTGGTGAAAAAAGTGCATAAGGTGTACGGCTACCAAGGGTCCAAAAGTGAAGCCACATGGACAAATGCAACAATACAATGTCGGAGCACCTTTCGAGCGAATAGCCATCGACATCGTTGGGCCGTTTCCCGAAACCTTTAATGGTAACCGATATACCCTTTTGGTCATGGATTACTTCAGTAAGTGGCCGGAAGTGTTTGCCATCCCAAATCAAGAGGCTAAGACCGTAGCGAAACAGATAGTCAACAACTGGGTGAGCAGATTTGGGGTCCCAATGGAGATGCACTCTGATGATCAAGGACGAAACTTTGAATCAAAAGTCTTCCAGGAAATATGCCAATATTTGGGAATAAGAAAGACAAGGACAACGCCACTACACCCTCAATCGGTTCAATCGATTCAATCGGACCTTGAATGAGCATCTATCTAAGGTTGTCAGCAACTGCCAGCGGGATTGTGATCGACACATACCTCTCTTCTTAATGGCCTACGGGGCCCATAGCTCAACAGGGCACACACCATCCGAGATCTTATTTGGTCAAATAATTCGGTTGCCAAGTGAAGCAAAATTCGGATCCCCACCGACGGAGCCCAAAGAGATGAACGACTACGTGAATGACTTGCGCAGCAGGATTCGTAAATTGCATGAAGACACCAGAGAAAAGATGAAGCTAGCAAGTAGCCGCATGAAGACTAGGTACGATATCAAGGCGAAATCGTCCGGTTTCAGCGAAGGAGATCTGGTCTGGCTGTATAATCCTCAGCGTAAGAAAGGCAAATCACCAAAATTGCAACAGGACTGGGAAGGTCCATACAAGGTGATAACCCGCATTAATGACGTTGTCTACCGGATCCAGGGTGGGGATCGAGGAAAATTGAAAGTGGTTCATTTGGATAGAATATGTCATTTCAACGGGATGTTGAATGACGAAGTTGTTCGGGACGAATTTTCTAGCAAATTGGAAATTGTATGGGACGCTGGATGGCGAGTATGTCGAAGTATGTCATACGAGTATAAATACCAGCATCCCAAAGGTATGCAAGTTAGTTCATCAGTTGAATTTGAAGTGTTAATTAGGAGAAGTGATTAAGTGGTTTAAGTAAAAGATAAGAAAAGTATAAGCGGTTGAGAAATTGGATTGTACTGAGAGAAACAATTAAATAGTGATTTGTAACTGTACTGAATAAAGGGATTTGTATTGAAAAGAACAAGTTCTATCATTTGTACCCACACAAACATTTTACAATATTAACCTAACATCTAATATTTAAATCGCAGTATTGGACGATACATAAGAAATGTAAAGTTGCAAAGATGAAATGAGTTTGAAATTGAAATCAATCATGAAATGTACCCATGTCTTTTTATATATGTCTAGACTACCATATTTAATGTTTTGATGTTCATGGAAGACTTCTCTGGACCCTTAGAATATTTTTTTTTAAATATCAGTTAGACATTTTTTTGGTTACAAGAAAAATGGGTTAACTACAATAGATCATTTTTCGAAAAAAGACGAAGTCAAAATTTTCAGTTTAAAAAAAAATATACACTCCACGAAATAATAATAAGGACAAAGAAATCTTTGTTTGTTAAGTTTTGATGAGATACAATTCATTGAACGGAGCAGCATTATCACTTCGTCTTATCGCGTCATAGCGATAACATTTTTTTTGTTTTTACTAACGCATCTGTTTTACACTGATGAGTGATCTTCATTGTGGTACGAAATATTGATAAGGCCAGTTGTGCTTAAGTGAAAGAATAATTAAAAAAAATATATGTAAGTTTAACCTGAGTTTCGACAGAAAAAGGGTTTGTTAGTCTTAAATATTTAATTATTTGTTAGAAAAAATTGGAATGCTTTAGATTTTCGCAAATATCAATTGCAATGCCTCATGGAAAGCCATTGACCGAAGAGGAGCAAGGACGTGTGGCTGTTCACAGAGAATAGGGGAAAACAACAAGGCAAATCGGATCTATTCTAAAAAAGTAATTATTCGAGAAATAAGACGTCTTGCTGTAAATAAATCCATCAGTCCTTCTGAAGTTGTAAGCATTCTGAAGCTAAATGTGTCAACAAGGCGGGTGCAACCAATTTTAAAGTCAGATAATACCATTGAATATGTTAAACGCACGCCGAAACCGACGATTACAGCACGACACAAAGCGAACAGGTTGACTTTTGCTGACAAATTTCAATTTTGGGACGAAGAGTGGTGTAAACTGGTATTTTCTGACGAAAAAATATTTAATTTAGATGGGCCAGATGGTTTCCAAAAATATTGGCATGATAAAAGGGCCGAAAGGCAGCTCAGAGTATGCAATTTCGGAGGAGGCACGTTAATGATTTGGGGGGCTATAAGCTGTTCTGGAAAGTCACCTATATATTTTATATCAACTAAAATGAATAGCCAAAAATACACTGAGCTCTTAGATGATGTTTTAGTTGACCTTGGGGATCAATTATTCGGTAGCGAGTTTATATTTCAACAGGACAACGCGGATATTCATGCATCCAAATTTACAAAGGAGTTTCTAAAAACCCGAAATATTTCTCTATTGGAATGGCCCGCTTGCAGCCCTGACTTAAACCCCATAGAGAACGTGTGGGCGGTTTTGTCGCGCAATGTTTTTCAGTTTCATAATTTGAAAAACCTCAAAAGGACCATCAAGGAAGAATGGGAAAAAATCGACATAAATCAGCTACAATCACTGATTAATTCGATGCCACAACGTCTCCGAGATGTAATTAGAAACAAAGGATCAAACACTAAGTACTAAGATTTGATTTGATTTCGAATCAAAAATATTTCAAATACAAATACTAAAGTAAAAAGACATTGTCCATATCATTATTTCGTTCGTATAGAATTTAAGAAAATAATTAGAAATATAAAATAAGAGTTAATTTTCATAACCAATTTATATTCGAGTTGTTTTGTTATGCAGTTACTAAAAATTAAATGTATTTCTTAAATTTCTAAGAATAAATGTTTAAAGAAAGGTATTTTGTTTTGTCCTTATCATTATTTCGTGGAGTGTATACATATCATATATATATCTTTGACCTTCCTAAAAGGACTATAGAGTAAAAGTTCCTATTTAAACATTTAAAGACTGTGATATAAGACATCAACAACGAAAATTGATGTTGTAGATAGCTTAACAAAGGTATTAGTATTCACTATACCTAAGAATTGTTTTGTTTTCCAAAAGTTTTGTTATTCAACTTTGGAGCATTTAGCTGCTGTGGACGGGATACCTGTTTTTGCACGTGCAAAACATTAATTTAATGATAGATTCTGTTTGATCGAACACATCACTATAGGAACACACAAGCACATGTCAGCCTGTCATTTGATATTGAATCGTCCAATTGGATAGTAATTTTTATTAAATGCGGAATTTTGTAAAAAGTAATATTTTTATTTTCTTTTGTAAAGGATGTTACAATCGATATTGACAGGATATTGACAGGATGTATGTTAAAGAAAATCCGGAAATATGGAATACCTGGTAGAAATGAACTCAGCATTTTTTTAGGCTGAATTTCTAGTCTAATGTTGTCATTAGTTGGAAATTCTTCAAAAGATATCTTAAGCATGCAGAAGTCATAAAATAAAAAGAAAATTTATCTAGAAACTCGTTAAATTTAAGAATGTTTTATATAAATACGTCCATTGAAGTACCTATCGTGGCAGCTCCTAAGACCTTCTGTGCTTCCTTTTATTTTCCAATTTCCTTAAAGCACAATAAAATAAAAGGAAAATATTTTCAGTAATATCCATTTTTAAACCCCCAAATAAAAATGAGAAGAATTATTGTTAAAATCTCAGAGAGGGATCACCCAGATTGTGCGTCGAATCCTCAATGGGACGAATCCACTTTCGCACTCGTGTAGTAGCAAGAGTACTTAAAGATCTTAATATACATATACATATCCCAGATGGAATATCTCCCCTTCTTCTGAAGAGGTGTTCTTCCACGGTGGCAAAACACCGCGCTTACGCATTCTACTCTATAGGACTCTTTCCGAGCAAATCAGATTATAGATTATACTAATATCACCCAGTCAATGGACACCCTCGAACGCCGACGAAATATCTCATGTCTCACTTTGTTTTATCGCTATTTCCACCACCAGTGCTCCACTGAAATCGCCAGTAGCATTCCGATCATTCAAACTTTAAACCAAAACACCCGTCTCGCTATGAATGCTCATCGGTATACCCTCAAACCCATTTTCGGACGTACTCTAAAATATCGTGATTCGTTCCTAAGTCGTACAACCCGGTTATGAAATGCCCTGCTGATCTCTGTATTTCCTGGTCGCTATAACTTGCAAACATTTAAAAATAATGTACATCGGTACCTCTCTTTTTTTACTCCCTAAATTTCCTTTGCCCGCGCTGTGTGCAAACATTTTAAGGGTACACAAACCCCTTGAGCGCGCGCTCATTATAAAAAAAAATAAAAATCTGATTGAGTTAGGTGCTGAGCCATAAATAAGTTGAAAACAGAACTGATGCTATTTACCGCTAGGACCAGAACACAGACATTGGACCTTCCACGGCTCAACAATAAACTTAGTATCCAAAATTATTCTGAATTTAACACAAAATTCAATTTAGCTGAAACTACCAAATTGAAACCAATTGTTTTTTTTTTCTTTGCGAAGCAGAAAAGCTTTTTGTTTGCCCATCGTTGTTTGCTCATCGCAAAAAAGATCAACATTTTCTTGTATGGGGATGCGGCGTCTGAATATTTCCGAATGATGTATTACTCTCAATCTTATCCACAGTGGTGCACAAATAAATCCTCGTTTGACTCTCTCTCTAATCATAACAAAGCCAAACCAGACAAGAGTATATATCACCCACATATTCCCGATCTTAAATCTAACAGATTAAAATCTATCAATACATATCCCCTCAGTTACTATTATTTTTAAAAATTGGTACATTCGCCGTCTGACTTTCAAGCCGTAAGCTCATCTTTCCGTATCGCTCTCGCTTTTCTTCTCAATTTGCACAGGTATTATCTCTGCATTTGTGACAACTTTCTCCATTATTTTTTGTTTCTTTCCGACCTCCTAAAAATATATATACAGTGTGATCAAGTTCGTAATCAATTATGACCCCTGGGCCAACTATGCTCTCGGGCAACAGGTTTGAGCTGATTAACAAAGAGCCACAAACTGTGCCTGAATCAAATGTCAAAAAAGGAAAAAAACATAACCCCACACATATTGATTTTGACAAGCCTTTACAAATTAATACAACTCTTTCGGAGCCAAAGTATATTACTATTTCATCAAGTGAAGAAAAAACACCTCTGTCCTCTTTTAGTATATTCTTACTAAAAAAAGCCATCGACGGTATAAGTACTCCGTACGAAAACATAACGGAATTACGCGACGGCAGCCTCCTTCTACTTGCAAAATCCCGCAAAATAGCCAATCTGTTCCTTAACCAAAAAAAACTTGCTAATTTGTGTTCCATCTCGGTCAAACTCCATTCTAACCTCAACTCCTGCAAGGGTACAGCCTACGCCCCATGTCTTATTAACGTGCCAGAACAAGAAATAATAAATGAAATGAAATCCCAAGGCGTAACCGATGTGACACACAAAAAAAAGATGCACTGCTTCAGAATCTTGCGAAACCTGCAACCGAACAACTGTACGCGCACATCATGCGCCAACTGCTCCGAAAAACTTCCATCATCTTCAAAAAACTGCAAGGCATACATCAAGGTTCAAGAAATTCTAAAAATTAAAACGATGCATAAATGCTCTATGTCTGATGCAAAAAAAAAATATAAAGAACAAAATCCGATTCCTTTCCTTTCTAAAACATACTCTTCAATAGTACAGAGCTCATCTATAGCAATCAAACAAAAAAGTTCTTCATTAAATCTTACACCTCCTTCACCTTTATCTCCTCCCTCCACTTCTTCCAAATCATCTACTCTCTCTATTCCAAGAAACAACACAACTAAAGCAATCCCCCAAACCCTATTTACAAATTCATCAACAACAAATAGTAAAAACACAAACAATCAAAAGATCTACGATACTGGCACGATTACTCCCACAATACATACTCATGTCTCTCAAAACACATCTTCTGATTTCCCCACACAACAAAAAACAAATAATAACAATAACCATAACAATAATAATAACAATAATAACCCACTAGCGACAACAAGAGCATACATACTTGCTCTATCTCACAAACACTTTCAACTGAAGCTACAAAATCACATACACATTCAAGCTTTTCATCTCCTTTAACAAAATTAACAAGCTCACTCCTATCACACAATAAATACTACTTACCTAACAATCATATAAATCACGATGATGAATCAACCTAGAAATGAACTTCCTTACAAAAACCAGGCCTCCGCGGACAACAATTTAATACAAAAGATGCCTTCAAAATCTTCAAAAAAAATTCTTCTTTCAAACTAAAAAACAAAACTCTTCACCTTCAGTGTGCCAAAGCTTTACTGTTCTGCAATGGAACCTCAATGGCTACTTGCATAACCTACACGAATTGCAAATACTCATGAAAGACATCCAACCAAAAGTTATTTGCCTGCCAAACACACATCTCCCAACCGACCGCCACCCATTTCCCCCCAAACAATATTCGCCATACTTCCATAATGTTGACTCGGTGTCGACTTCAAAAAAGGGCGTTGGAATCCTCATCCATAAGTCAATTCCACATTCAAGCATCACAATCCATTCAACATATCAGCAATAGGAGTCCAAATCAATTTAAATATTCAATTTACAATTATCTCCCTTTACATCCATCCAGATCAATTTTTTCTACAAAAACCTCGAAGACATCATCAATAGTATTAATAACCCAGTCCTTATAACAGGTGATTTTATTGCATGGAGTCCATCGTGGGGTTCTGAGAAACTTAATAAACGCGGCAAAACAGTCGAGCATTCTATTGCTAACTCTGGGTTAGCTATACTTAATGACAGTCGACCAACCCACTTTTCCACCCATAGAACATTCACCCGCATTGATGTTTCACTAATCACGCCCTCTCTCCTCAATAAAACCACTTGGGAAATATTCGACAACCTTTCTGGGAGCGATCATTTTCCAATCTTTATTAACTTTACTACCAGTCGCAATAATCAGCAATTAGGAACATCCATAAAGTTTATTCTCGTCAAGGACAACTGGGATTTATTTCGATTTACAGTTACTAAAGAATTGCTCGCAAGAAAAAGATTCCCAAACACCAACAAATCTATATGCACGGCAGCAAACCAAGCCATTCCCCAAACCTACAATAAAAATCATAAAAAATCACCTCCTTGGTGGAATAAGTTCTTTACATAAACAAAAACAAAAAGGTTGTTACAACTTTAAAAAATCCCCTACCGATCCAAACTTAGTCTTATACCGCAAACTAAATGCAGAATTCCGTAAAAAAGTGAAAGCTGAAAAAAAGGCATGTTTTGAAAAATTTACTTCTAACATAAGCCCAATGGCAATGCCCCAAAAACTTTGGGCCGACATAAAATCGCTAACAGGCACATATTCCCCGTACAAAATTGGAACAATTAAAACAGTAACTACAGCGTTGACATGTCCCAAAAAAATTGCAGAACACTTTGCCGATACATGGGAACAATCTTCCGACGACTCCAACTTCGTAGACCCTTTCATCAGTGGAAAACAAAGAACGTTTAACGATTCAAATCTATCTTTTAACCCCAGTCTTTCAGCTATCTCCATTGAATCAGAAATTAATATATTGGAACTCACTTCGTGTCTGCAAACAGTCAAAGGAAAAACACCGGGGTTCGATCGCATTTCCTATGCAATGTTAAAAAACTCTCCACAGGCTCTTAAAACACGTCTCCTGGAACTTTACATGCCACATTGAAAGCATCGGTTCCCACTAGATCACCGAAATCAAGCAGTGTGGGCGCGGTAAGTACCTAGATGGGGGGGACCTCATGGGAACTCGGTACACCGCGTGCTGTTGACTAGCGCCACATGGGCATAATACCCCGGCGTGAAAAAAAATCCCGGACTTTACAAATTCATTTGTAAAGATCCCTAGAAATAATAATAATGTGATAACCACTTAAATGTGAGCAGCGACAGCGCAGAAAATGTCGATAATCGAGGACCAGAAGATTTCGATACTTGAATAACAAAGTCTCGACCATTGATGACTGGAGAGTGGATCGAATTTTCTAGCAAACTGGAAATCGTATGGGACGCTGGATGGCGAAGATTGTTCTCGAACTATGTCATTCGAGTATAAATACCAGCATCCACAAGGTATGCAAATCAGTTCGAAAGTGAAATTTTAAGTGTTAATTAGGAGAAGTGATTAAGTGGTTTAAGTAAAAGATAAGAAAAGTATAAGCGGTTGAGAAATTGGATTGTACTGAGAGAAACAATTAAATAGTGAATTGTAACTGTACTGAATAAAGCGATTTGTATTGAAAAGAATAAGTTCTATCATGTGTACCCACACAAACATTTTACAGTATTTTTACTTCCTAGCCTCAGCGAAAATGACTTAACCATCGCCAGACTGCCAAAGGCTCTTATTGGCTGGTATCGGCTTACCTTGGCCACGACCATGTGGACTCTCTCCCTGGTGATAACCTAGAAAGGGTGGTACTGGAAGCTGGAAGGCAATGAGGCCAGTGCCTCATCATCGGATGCGAAGCTAACGCACATCAAACGGTATGGGGCAGTACCGACATCAATGATAGAGGTGAGTCACTTTTTGACTATATTCTAAATACTACCCTCTCTATTTTCAACATTTGCAATGAGCCCACTTTTATAACTAGAAACCGACAGGACGTGCTAGATATCACTCTTGTCTCCGACAGCATCACTCAAAGGCTAACGAACTGGATGGTATGCTCTGAACACTCCTTTTCAGACCACAGATACATCCTATTCAACCTGAGTGATGCTCCCCCTACCCAACCATCTTTCCGGAACTACCGGAAAACTGATTGGCCAAAATACAGAAAAAAAAGAGGAAAACTGTCAAAAACGCTATCCTCTGAACTATCAATTTCCCCGCGAGACACCAATGAGCTTGACATGAAAGTCAAGGAATTTACTCTGGCTCTCAATCAGGCTATGACCGTTTTCTGCCCTCTTATTCAACGTAGAGGCAAGAAAAACCCACATTGGTGGACATCAGCACTATGACTGATTAGAAACATTTGTAGAAAACTTTTCAATGTAGCAAAAAGCACAAAACTGACTAGGACTCATGCAAAGAATCCCTCAAATTATACAAAAAAAGAACTGAGGAAGGCAAAGCGACAATCCTGGAGGTCATTCTGTAACAAAATCACAGAAACCTCTGAGGCATCGCAGCTAAGAAAAATCCTTTCTACAAATCCTAAGATGCCTAGCTTTTTGAAAAAAACCGACGGCTCCTGGACAACCTCAATTGATGAATCACTCAACCTGCTACTGGACACCCACTTTCCAGGTAGCTCCCAACTCAGGGACAGTAGCAGCCCAAATAGGACTACAGCGATCGGGACCAAAATTCATGGTCTGATCACAAGAGACAAACTGCTCTGGGCGCTGCATAGCTTCAACCCATACAAACTGGGTGAGACTTCTGCTAAAAGATGCGTTAGCAGAGGTACGCCGGAAGGCGGTGTCCTCTCTCCCTTTCTCTTGAACTTAGTAGTTAATGAACTACTGATATACCTGGAAGCGGGTGGTAGCAGGTTGATTGCATATGCGGATGACGTTGCTATAGCCGTCTCAGGTAAGCATCTCAATAGATTAACCCGCTGGGCAGATCGCTGTGGATTGGGAATAAACCCCCATAAAACTAATCTTGTCCTCTTTTCCAGGAAATACAAAATCCCAATCATAGACCCTCCTTCAATTAACGGCACCAGTTTAGTATTTTCCGATACAGCAAAATATCTGGATCTCATTTTTGACAGGAAACTAAACTGGAAACCCAACATTCAAGAAAGAGTCAATAAAACTACAATAGCTTTATTCTCTTGCAAAAAAGTCATTAGGAGTAAATGAGGCCTTCAACCTCGCATAACCCACTGGTTATAACATACATCTCGGTCATAAGACCGATACTTACTTACAGGGTGGTCGTCTGCTGGACGGCAAAAAAAAACAGTCAACTGCATTAAACTAAGCAGAGTCCAAAGAACAGCATGTCTACGCATAAGCGGAGCCTTGCGGTCAACCCCCTCTGCGGCATTAGACATTCTGTTTCATTTGACACCCCTCGATATTTTCAGCAGGCAAGTAGCTGCGACTGCAGCTATTCGCCTTAAAGCGTCTAAACAGTGGACAGATAATTAATTTGATCACGCCAACATTCTTAATACATTAGGAATCCTCACAGAGAACATCGATTACACCATACCTGAATTTCGAGCTTAAGCTTCCCCTCTAGATCATTCTGGGAGGAAGATGTTTTCATGAAGGACAAGTCAATCCATCTCTACACAGATGGATCTAAAACCGATAGTGGAGTTGTTGGCTGTGTTTTCTCAGATAAGCTAAATCTGAGCCTCTCTTTCCGCCTTCCAAATCACTGTAGAGTGTTCCAGGCGGAAATCTTGGCGATTAAAAAAGCTCTGTCCTGGATGAAGAAAAACGTAATATCTGCAAAGGATATCCGCATCTTTTCGGATAGTCAGGCCGCTATCAAGTCCCTGGACTCGGTCTCATTATATTCTAATCCTGATCATCTCTCATGGCAGAGCAGTTCAACATTCACCATTTTGGGTGCGGGCCACAAAGACAGGGAACTGCAGAGCCGATGAACTCGCCAAAATTGGAACCACTCTATCAATTCTACCGTAAAAGGGTAGCATAGGTATACCAATCGCTACGTGCGAACTAACATAGCTGGATGCCAATAAAAGAACAGACCTTAGGTGTACTGTTGGGCAAACATGTCTAGTGACCAAACAGATCTGGCCAAAGATGGATCTGAATCGCTCTAAGTGTCTGATCTTTTTAAATAGGAAACATCTCAGCGCCCTAATAGGTGTCATCACTGGACACTGCCTCATAGGCAAGCACGCAAGAAGGCTTGACGCTTTTACAAATGACTTCTGTAGAAACTGCATGGACGAGGAAGAGGAGGAGACAATCCTCCACCTATTCTGTACATGTCCAGCTCTCTCGCAGAGAGGAAAGCTTCATCAAGGAGCTTTCTTCTACAACGATCTAGAAAATAAAGACGTTAACAGTCTCCTATGTTTTATCAAAAGCTAAAACTGGCACGTGGCATCACAATGGCCCAATAGGCCGAAGTGGGTTGGTATTTCCAACAGCCACTCTTACCTAACCTAACCTAACCATCGTGCCTACGACGCTCTTCAGTATCCTCTCACGTTTTGTCATGGTGAAGACGGCTACGCCATATATAAACCTATGTGCGACCCAACAACAAAAGCACTTCTTAAAAAAAACTATATCAGCCGTCAATATTTATTCGTACGTATGAGAAGAACAATACAATAATCTTCTTTATTTTCGTAATCTTCTGAACCAGTTCTTGGTTGATATGTATGTCAACATAGAAACAGAGAGCCTAAATTTCATTAGGCACAATAAAACAAAATTAAAAGTGGAAAACTACATACTACATACTACAACTGATGCTCAAGTGACTAATCTTGGCAAAATGGTTGTATTGCCATCCAGCTTTACTGGAAGACCGCGATATATGCAAGAACACACGCAAGATGAGTTGACATACGTCAACGTCAAGATCTCGATAATCGATGGGTGGTTCCTTACAACCCTGTCCTGTTTCGTGCTTTTGAGGCTCATATTAATGTCGAGTTTTGCAATTTAGTAAAATCGGTTAAATACATATGCAAGTATATTAATAAAGGAAGTGACCAAGCTGCATTTGCTCTTGGAAAAAAATAATGATGAGGTAACACTGTATGAGACAGGCCGATACATAAGCAGTTCAGAAGCCGTTTGGCGCATCTTTTGCTCTCCAATACATGAACGTTTCCCATCAGTTATGCATCTAAGTGTACATTTGGAAAATGGCCAAAGTGTGTACTTTTCTGAAGATAACGTTATGGATTGTATTGATTAATCCTCCAAAGACAACTTTGGTGGCATTTTTCGAGTTATTTAAAATCGATGACTACGCCGAACAGCTTCTGTATTGCGAGGTTTCAAATTATTATGTCTAGAGAAATAATACATTTTGTAGAAGGAAACAGGGAGTAGAAGTACCTGGACACCCCGGGATAAAAAAAGACCAAGTACTTGGAAGAGTTTATACTATTCATCCCAATAATGCTGAGTGCTAATATCTACGTCTCCTGCTTCACGAAGTTCGAGGGCCAACATCCTTCTCAGATTTAAAGACGGTAACTGGTCATGTATATCCTACATTTCACTCAGTTTGCAGGGCTCCGGGACTATTGAAAGACGACTTTCATTGGGACTTGACACTGGAAAAAGCTTCTGTCTCTGATTTACCTCATAAGCTAAGGGAACTATTTGCCATGATGCTGGTTTTTTGTCAGTTGTTGGATCCACTTAGCCTCTGGAAGAAGCATAGAGAGAGTTTGCCTGAAGATGTCAAAAAACAGTTGGCCAAAGAATTTGTGAGCCTGGGTAACCAACATAATATGGATGTGATTTCTAACAAATGCTTAATATTGCTCGAGAACTTAATTATTGGAATTGGAGGTCAACGACTTAAGCACTATTGTTTACCCTTGGTTTCAGGTGAAAATTATGACAACCGTGATTACTTCAGAGAAATGTCATATGATATCGATGACCTATCCAAGAGGATTTCAAAAAACGAGCCCCTATTCAATTATGACCAGAAGCAAATTTATGAAGAAATCATTGAAATCAATTTTACCGTCTTTTTGGATGCTCGAGATGGGACGGGAAAAACTTTTCTCATTAACCTGTTACTTGCTAAGGTTAGAAAGAATCAGAAAATTGTCATTGCTGTCGCTTCTTCTGGAATAGCTGCAACATTGTTGGATGGCGGTATTCAGCATTCAAGTTACCTCTTAATTTAAATACATTCGACACTCCTCTTTGCAATATATCTAAGCATAAAGGCGCTTACTGAAAATGTTTATCCCGATTTAAAAAACATCAGCCAAACCAGTTATATGGCTTAAGGAGTGAGCTGTATTAACATCAAAACATAATGCAGCTAATAAAATCAATGCTTACCTCTTACTTAAGTTTAACGCTCCTGAAATTTAATACAAGTCTATTGATTCAATAGTACATGCAGAAGAAGTTGTGCATTACCCGCACGAATTCCTACACACTCTTAATCGCCCAGGCATTCCTTCACACAAATCGATATTAAAAGTGTTATACTCTTACGAAATTTAAACCCTCCAAAAATGTGCAATGGGACCACATTGCAGTTAAAAACACTACAAAAAAATTTGGTAGTGGCGATAATCCTTACTGGATGCGGCCAAGGAGAAACTGTGTTCATTCCTCCTACCCCGCATATTCCATCTGATTACGCGTTTTGTTTTAAACGACTGCAATTCCCAATTAAAGTCTGGTTTGCCATGACTATAAATAAGGCTCAGGATCAGTCCTTAAAGAAGGCTGGGGTTGATTTAAGGGCAGACTGCTTTTCTCAAGGCCAACTATATGTGGCATGTTCCAGAGTTAGCTCATCATTTCGCAATCTGTCCATTCTACAGCCTGGGGGAAAAAAGCAAACATAGTTTACAAAGAGTTGTTTCACAAATAAGGCAACGCATTGGCATCTCTATGATTTTCAAAACACCACCAAATAAATTGACAGCTCCATTAATATTCATATTACTACTGGGCTTAGAAAAGTACATGTTAGGGGTGTGGAATGCCATGCTGACTTTAACTCCTCGTGGTGCATTGTGGTTAACACTAAAATTGTCAGCTCCATCAGTACGAATTCGTAAATTCTTACATGGTTTATAAAAATTATGTTTAATCTGAGACTTCGCAAATTAATTTCAATATGAAATCGAATGAAATAAATTAATTGTAATTAAGATAGATAGATAGATATTTATTTTATTTTCATAGTTAAACATTTACATTTATTTTACATTGATTAAGCACAACTTACACAGATATATGATTATTAAAATCTTACTACTGAAAGATACATTTGGTATTTAAATGCTTTGTCTATTAACAAATATGTTCGGAGGAAAAACTATAGGAAAAAACCTCCATGCAATGGACATTGATTGACATCTATCCGCACTGATTTTTACTTTCCAATGTTTAAAGTATTAATATATTATATTAAGGCCATTTTGCAAATAATTTGCAATGACTGATCCATTTGTATGTAACGCATACAAAGCCGTACAACTCGCTTATGGAATGCCCTGCCGATCTCTGTATTTCCTGGTCGTTATAACTTGCAAACATTTAAAAACAATGTACATCGGTACCTCTCTTTTCTTCCTCCCTAAATTTCCTTTGCCCGCGCTGTGTACAATCATCTTAAGGGTACTCAAACCCCTTGAGCGCGCGCTCATTATAAAAAAAAAAAAAAGTCATCAGCAAATAGTCAAATATAAATATATTAAATAGAGTTGGTGACAGAACCGATCATTGGGGAACACCAGCTGGCACAACTTTAAGGGAAGAGATTGTACTGGCTAATGGAACTGAAAAAGTTCGATCGCTTAAAAAATTTTGTATGATTTTGGCAAGGTACTCATGACAACCAAAGTTTATGAGTTTGTAGATTAGGCCGTCATGCCAAATAGATTCAAAAGCTTTTTCTACGTACAGTAATACAAAACCAGTCAATTTTTTTCCTCTAAAGCTTTGTTTTGCTTCCCTGCAAATTCTTAATACCTGATGAGAAGTACTATGACGTTCACGGAAACCAATTTGCATTTCAGGTACAATGTTACAATTTTCCAGAACAACGTCCAATTCGAGTTTTATAAGTTTTTTTTTATTATTTTGCTGCATCCGTTGAGCAAGCCAATGTTAGAATGTTAGAATTAGCTATGGCTGTTAGAATTGCGTGGATCTTTTCCTGGCTTGAGCAAGGGAAATACTTTAGCTTTTTTCCAGTTTATGGGAAAATAACTTAATTTAAAACAAGCATTATAAATTGGATTGGAGAAATTTTATTGCACAAAGGGGGAGATTTTTAATGGTTAAATTATTTATGCAATCGAAGTCAGGAAATTTCTTGAGCTATTGAGAAACTCAATATCATCTTTTAAAATATAAATGTACACGCTTAAGAATTTGCAACTAAAATAGTTTATGTCAACGAGAGAAGCCGGGTGGGTCAGCTAGTATTCAATATATACATATACAAGACACTATAAAAATTTTTTTTTTAAATTAAACTTAAGAATAGTATGCGATGTACGCCGCTTCTAAAAGGACACTCCGACGAAGTTGCTGCTTAGTGGTTGACAGTAATTAAGCCATACGGTTCAGCAGAAAAATACAAAAATATACATTTATAAACTAGACATATAGGTTTATATCATCACGTAGGGATATTGTACGAATTGATATCTAAAAAAAAATGGCGGTCCAACGAATTTTATTTCCCATTTTGAAAGAAAATTTTCACCGTTTATGAAGAAAAGATAGAGAAGGGGACCCTTAATAAAAAAATGCCTCTATTTTTGAACATTTTAAGGCTTAGTACACGCAAATCGAATAAATAATTTTTCAAATATGTTGTCAACCAGGTTGAAAAACGTAGTTTCGAAAATACACAATACGAATCGAATGATAAATACGAATCGTATGACTGCCGAAAAACAACTGACTCTTTCGTGTCAGCTTCTTCTACGCTTGGTCACCGGGTTTCTATTCAATTAAGTAACGGAAATTTCCTTCTCCGGAATACATTAACCGGAAAATATTAGGGAGGATGGGAGGCCAGGTAGCAAACCAGTCTAACTTGGAACGGTTTCATATGCTGTATTTCCGTCAATTTTACGAATTTCTTTACTAAATTCGGTTAGGTTATGTAACCTAAAGATGTCGTAGTTGAGCAATTACAATCCAGCAAATCTGTAATGAATTCAAGAGACAAACAAAAGACGAAAGCTCCGTCATCGCATCGTGGCCCACTACCAAATAAAACATTGCATCAACTGAGATGATATTTTAATCACTGGATATCGATATCGATATACAAGGTGGCGCAAAATTATTACAAAATTATGCAAAATCCAATTTTGTTTTTGAATTACTTTTTTACTCAATAAAAAAAAATTATTTAGAATGATGGAAATCTTTATTTGGACCTTTACAATTGTTTCTGTTAAATGGAAAAGACGATATCCGCCATTTTGCTGCCACCTGTGTTGATACACATTTGTGCCCGTTTTATCGCATTTTCCATGAATTTCCGCAATATTCGTTCGTATTCCTGTCGAATATTCTCCTTAAGGGCTGCGATTGTCTGAGGCTTGTTGGCATAAACCCGCGACTTCAAGTAGCCCTAAAGAAAGAAGTCTGGGATAGTTAAATCCGGCGGTCTTGCTGGCCATGCCAAATCTCCAAAACGGGACATTACGCGACCAGGAAACGCTTCCTTCATAATATCCATTGTGGCTCGTGCTGTGTGCGTTTTGCACCGATTTGTCAAAACCACATGTTCACCAAGCCCCGCTCAACCAATTCTGGCAGTAAAAAGTCGTTTATCATGGAACTGCAGCGTTCGCCAGTAACAGCGACCATATTGCCGATGGCGTCCTCAAAAAAATACGGCCCAATCACTCCTCCCGTGTGAACGCCGCACCACACAGTAGCTTTGGGTGGATATAGTGACTCTTTGTGCATCACAGGCGGATTTTCAGTGCCCCAGAAACGAAGATTTTGCTTATTGACCTAACCGCTTAAGTGGAAATGCGCCTCCTTGCTCATGATGATCGTCCTCTTCGTTGTTGAGATTGAGGATGGCTTTACACTAATTCACACGCGACTGACGGTCAGGAGGCATTAACTGATGCACTGTTTGCACTTTGTACGGGAACATTTGTAAGTCTTTCACTAAAATTCGCTGTAGGGTCTGTCTGGTGATGCCCAATTGCCACAGCCGCGATATTCTCGGCCGAAAAACCAGTATGATAGAGGCCACGCCCTGCATGGTCTCCTGTGGTTCCACTCTGTTCAAGTCGATTAGGTAAGCGCCGAAATGTTTGCACAGTTGTCGCGACACGATGAGGAAATCGACGTCGAAATTCACGCTTCGCTAACATCACCGACCCATTATTGGTCAAAAACATCGACACAATTATTCCACGCTCTTGCAGAGTATAGCGCTCCTTTTCTTGTCTGTTTGCATACTGCAGCTATCTAGTTCACAAATGTCAAATATGATTGACGTACGACGCCATTTGCAAAAATTATACCATCTTTCGATAGGGTAATTAATTTTGTGACACTTTGTATATGAGCTGATTTATACTAACGTTAAATAAGATAGATGAGTTCATAACCTATATGATATTGTGATAGCCACTTAAATGTGAGCAGCGACATCTAGATTTACAGAGCAGAAGATGTCGATACTCGAAGACCGGAAGATTTCAATACTTGAATAACAAAGTCTCGACCATTGATGACTGGAGAGTGAAATCGAATTTTCTAGCAAATTGGAAATTGTATGGGACGCTGGATGGCGACGATTGTTCTCGAAGTATGTCATTCGAGTATAAATACCAGCATCCCCAAGGTGTGCAAGTCAGTTCATCAGTTGAATTTGAAGTGTTAATTAGGAGAAGTGATTAAGTGGTTTAAGTAAAAGATAAGAAAAGTATAAGCGGTTGAGAAATTGGATTGTATTGAGAGAAACAATTAAATAGTGAATTGTAACTGTACTGAATAAAGGGATTTGTATTGAAAAGAATAAGTTCTATCATTTGTACCCACACCGGCATTTTACAATATCATAATAGTGTAAAATGTTTGTGTGGGTACAAATAATAGAACTTATTATTTTCAATCCAAATCCCTTTATTCAGTACAGTTACAATTCACTATTTAATTCTTTTTCTCAGTACAATTCAATTTCTCAACCACTTATACTTTTCTTATCTTTTACTTAAACCACTTAATCACTTCTCCTAATTAACACTTCAAATTACACTATAGAACTGACTTGCATACCTTTGGGATGCTGGTATTTATACTCGAATGACATACTTCGAGAACAATCCTCGCCATCCAGCGTCCCATACAATTTCCAATTTGCTAGAAAATTCGATTCTACTCTCCAGTCGAGACTTTGTTATTCCAATATCGAAACCTTCTGGTCTTCGACATTTTCTGCTAGATGTCGCTGCTCACATTTAAGTGGTTATCACAATAGTAACTAAAAGAAATGAAAATGTGTTTCATTTTACTGCCATATCCTTCACTGGTTGATATAACTTGTAGATTAAAAATCTAGTTTTCAATAAATAGTGCATGCATTTCACATATCGCTGTATCTGATGACTTAAATAAGGAGAGCAAATAATATAACTATCTTATAAATATATTGATTTTAAAAATATAATACTTACTAAGTGGTGCATTAATACTTTTGGAATGTGACTCATTACTTTCATTGCTATGGAAGCTCGATGAGTCTGGCACTTCAACGCCAGGAACTTCTGTTATGTCAGGAAGAGGATTTTGGCTTCTTCTAGCCCAATCGGAGCAATCCCAATGATATTGTCCATGATTATTTGATGAATCTTCAAAAACGCTTTGTAAATTTTTAATATTTGGAAGGTTGACGTGCAACAGTTTACTATTATATGCCGAAGGTTTTAGAGATGCCACGCGCATCGTTGGGTTACCATAATTTTCCACTCTCCGATCTTAAATAAAAAGAAAAAAACACAAACGGGATAGGTACTTCGAAATTACAATTACTTCAGGACTGATAACTAGGCTCAAGATAAACAGAATATTGTATGACCCGCTCTAATAGTTTAAATGTTGTATGTGTTAAAAATGAACATCAATTATAATTTAACAAGACGATTTCGGGCTTCTATTGGAATAATTTTAATGATTCCACCGCCACACTTATGTATACCAATACCAGCAATTCTTATTAACTTAAGGTTTTGCAGCGACAAATGGCGAATTCATCTTTTCTTTCATCTTTGGTAATTTATAAAGAAAAAATCCAAAATCTTTTTTTTTGAACGTACCATTGTTTATGCAGAATTTTGAATGATTTAATAATACTTAAACCAAATCCGTTTACATATTTATCGGAGAATGATACAGATCAAAGCTAAAGATACATTGATACAACAACTGCGAAGATTCTGAATAAGCGGAAGTCTAAGTCAAGACATGTCACTGGTAAAAAGGAAAGAAGTCGTAATGGGAGACTTTAGTGTCAAAGTCGGAAATGACAAGATCGAAGATATTGTATGGTTTTTGAACACAAAATCTCAAAATCTAAAGGGACAACGACTTGTGGAGTTCTATTAATTAAACGAAATAGCCATACTGGTTCAAGCTCGCCAAGAAGACAAGGCATATGGCAGAGTAAAGGCGATAAAAACTTATTCAGGAGCTGATGTGGGATCACACTAAAATAAAGATTAAATGGAAGAGAGTAGAGAAAATGAAACCAGGAGACTGGTTCAGTGCGCTTCCCGAAGGCGCACTTTGCGAACCCCGGGCTAGAAAAATAAAACAACATAGAATACCATTGATTCATTTCCTCAATTCCCTACAAGCATTAACTACAAAAATCTAAGATTCGTTGTTATTGTCCCTCAAAGTGAAAACAAGGCTATTGACCCAACAAGCACTGAATATGATCAGGTCTCACAATTGAGGTAGGTAAAATCATAATCTAAAAACAAACAGTGGCTGACTGACTCACTCCAACTTCACCCAAAGATAATGTATACGCACCCTGCCTTAAAAAATAATTTGGAAATTAAAACGTAAAAAGTAACCGAAGTTTGCAAATTTATGAAGATGCGTAACCGTAAGCGTAAGAAAACCAATAAAATAGGCCTTATGTTTTCCACGTTTGACACATTGTAACATCCAAGTACTGTCGAAATCAACTGGTATAATGCCAAAGTCACTGAGCACATTCAAATTCACATGCGGTATCGGAATTCTCAGTTACTTGGGCAAACTCTGAGTGTTCCAGAAAAAACAATACAACTTGTAACTGGTCAAATCGTAGCAACCTTCGGTGGTTTCATCTGAAGATGCTTTTTATTAGATAACGTCATTAATGATCAAAGCCTTGAAAATTGGGCGGGGGCCCTTGGAAAACTACAGACCGATTAGTCTCCTGCCGCATCTTTATTAACTGTTGACAAAAATTATAACAAAAAGAATCAAACAAAAACTAGACTTATTTAAGCCATGAGAACAAGCTGAGTTTAGACACGGCTTTAGTATGAATGACCATTTGCAGTTATCGAGAAGTCAATCGAATAAAACCGGCCAATAGTACTAACCTTTGTTGATTTCCAAAAAGCTTTTAATACAGTGGCCGTGGCACAAGTTGTAGTGTATTGGCTTCCGAATCGGAAGGTTCGGTGTTCGAATCCCAGCCTCGCCCGAAAGACATTTTCAAGCAACGAATGGTTGCCTATAATACAACAACAAGTCCAATTACACTAATAATTTAGTCTCCCCATTAAATGTTGGATGCCACCCATGGAGCGAAATAACCACTGAGTCCAAAAATCTTTCTTTCTCTCTCTGTCCCATTTTCCTAAAAACTTAACACGTGTTCAGGCATTTTAAGTGTAATAATACCCACTTGAGTGTGTTAAGTTCTTAAGTTATATATATATATATATTTATATATCAAACCGGAAGTGACCTGACAAACTAATAAGCACAAGTGTTGAGTAAGAGAAAATAAAAACACTTTAATTCACTGGCCGAATCACAATGGCTTTAACAGTCAGTTATAAAAGGGTCTGGTCCACCTGGTTAGGTTTTGTGCGTGTGGTTAACTACCTGGTCACGTAAAAAGCTCACTGTTGTGAAGCAACGAAGAGCCTCAGATAACAGTTTACAATTAAAGACTATGCAAAAAAAAAAAACACGTCGTCCGAATCTGCACATGGAATGTTCTAACCTTGAACTCGTACATCCGAACAGCTAGCTTAGGTGTTCGACTGCTACAAAGCAGATATCACTCTTCGATATCACTCTATTCGCTAACATCAGCCTGATATGCGATCACGCCCCCACAGAGAAAAAATATGGCGCTACCAAGGAATGCTTCTACGAGCTGCTCAATAAAACTTTCGACTAATGATACTAAAGTATGATGTTGAAATCGTCTTAGATAATTTTAACGCGAAAATAGACCCTTCCTAAAACAAACCCCTTCTAAACAAACCCTTGATCATCACTTGATCATCAAACCTTCAATGAAATTGATTATGTTGCGATCGATACAAGATACTCCTCCGGTATTATATATGACCGAACAGCAAGAGATGAGAGCATACACCAACACATTTCCAAGAAATGGAAATCCTCTTAACTGCAACAATTATTCAATCAACCATCTGTTTGGTCTCTATCAGTACGGTTTTAGGCTGGGTAAATCCACAAACGACCAAATATACTATACACACGTCAGATCCTTGAAAAAACCCAAGACTTCCAAATCGATAGGCACCACTTCTTTATCGATCCCTTGGTATCCCAGCGAAAGTCATCAGGTTGTGCAGAATGACGATGGAGAACGCAAGTTGATACACTGTCATGTAACTACAATAGTTTGACTCCGCTATTAAATTTGATATTTCCATCTCATAAGAAATCAAACAAAGACTTACTCTTGCCAATCATTGTTTTTTCGGCTTTCGGAAAAAGATCTCCGTTCAGTTACATATGCCTGACCTTTTATTATAAAATTATTTTTTATTTTTTTTCAAGACGTTAGTATCATTTACATTTTGTGTACGGTCAACAGACCGCTATATTGCGAAGGTATCATGAGCTTTAAACAACGGCAGAGTTGTTATGTCTAAATATTAAGAATATACTTTCATGTGAAATGTTTTAAAAAGTTATGCATGTACGTATTTAACAAAAAATCCGTGCACTAGTTGTATAATGCTTTACGGGTAAATAAGAAAAAAAAACACAAGCCATAGTGGGGGTTGACCCCTTAGGTCACGTCAATTAACAAAATTATTCTATTCACTAAAAATATTGAATAAATTTTGCTTAAAATATTTGTTTATGTATTGTGTACGTATCTATATATTTATTTTTAATTAAAAAGTAAAAGGCACTTTTTAGTGCTCACCGATGCTTTATGGTGTAATGCACGTTTTATTACAATTTTTAACAAATTAATCTGAATATGACCAAAATATTTACCAAATGGTAAAGTTTTTATCGTTACTATTTCTGGAATAACTTAAATTAACCGAAAAATGTTCGTTAAACATATGCTACGTCAAGTGACTTCGATTAGCACCACAAGAATTTTTACTTAGAAATTTATTTCTGGGAATAACAATTTTGTTTAAGTTTTGCTCTTAACCGACCTGGTGACAGATTCAACTTAATTAAGAGGGATCTTGTATGGACAAATATATGTACTCATGGACACGAAATAAAATGCACAACGGATATGTAAGTAAAAAAAAAAAAAACAAAGGGTACAATATACAATCTACAAAATATAAACTATTTCCAAAGTCGCTCGAAAAAAAAACATGGCCAATTCTAAGTATTCTTTTCTGCGAAAAGACTATGAAAAATACATATGAGTACGTGATTGGCTTTTGGACTTTTTCCGAGGTTTTCGTAGTTTTTCATAGTTTTGGAAAGTACACGAACGGTCCTAATTAAATTAAGATGGGAAATTAACGATTTGAAGATCAGTCGTGCAAAGGAAGAATGTATGCCCTATGTTTTTTCCGACAGACTAACTTCTTAGAAATAGTAATAATTTTGAAGCGTTTAAAAAGAAAAATGCGATGAATGTACATAGTTTGTATCGAATGAGTGTGGGTTAAATAAACATATTCGCAGAGGTTTCTATGTAAAGAAGTTAACTTTAAAAGCGCAACAATTAAAATTCAAGTTTCAAATGATATCGAAGGAAATATAATTGGAGCAACGTATTATAAATAGTTCTGATATAAATTATTTCAATAGAATATAATTGGAATATCGTTATTTTGGCTATGATAGACCACTCATTACTTTAGATATAAATTATTTTGAGCCAAGAAATCTACCTTGAAATTAAAGCTATACTCGTATACACAACCTCATTCATATATGTAAACTTACCGTTATTGAGTTTATTGTCGCTAAATGTTTTAAGTTGCATTTGATCTGACCAAGTTTGTTTCTGAACTGTTTCTATTTCATTTGATGCAACACCATTTATATTGATGTGCTGATTAGCACAATTCAATTTCTGATATTCAAGTGGTACATTTTCTAATTCGTCTCCTGCAGAGCCATAACTTCTTAATATGTCCAAATTATTAACGAACGAATTGACAGGATAGCCAAGATCATTTGAACTTGCCGTGTAACTTTGTGGTCGTTGTTGTACTTCTAAATTACTGAGTTTTGAGCAACGTTTATAGTCTTCTTTTGGCAGTCCAGCCTTTAAGTGTATTTCTTTGCGAGGTTCATTGTTAACGTTACTATTTTCTTGAATCATTGGTTTTCGATTACATAAGAAGCAACATATGCAGCTGACGATTACTAAAATAATCACAATGATAGCACATACTATTCCGATAACATCCTCCAAAGGTAGATTTCGAAGTTGGGTTGTGATAGAATTTGAATACAGCGGATCTCCACAACTGGCTCCAGTTAAATCGGGTGGACAGATACAACGAAAACTACCAGCTTCATTAATACAAGTAGCTCCATTTCCACATGGCTGATTTTCACACTCATCAACGTCTACCTCGCAAGTTGCACCTTTATATCCCCGGCACATGCAAAGTGCAGAATTATCGCCTTCTTCACAGACTCCACCATTTTTGCAAGGATTTGGAGAACAGAATCGACCAAACTCACAGCGTTTTCCCGACATACGAGTTGGGCAATTACATGAATAGTTATTAAAGCCTTCAGCTTGGCATTTTCCACCGAATAAACACGGCGAGGAGGCACATGGATCTAAATCGTCTTCACAAAATTGTCCCGTAAATCTGGGATGACATTGACATTCGAAGCTTATTGGCCCGATATTTTTGCAGATCCCTCCATTGAAGCAAGGTTGTGTTCCACAAATTCCTAGAGAAACAATAACCGTGGAAGTATCGCACGTGAATTCAACATTAGCAAAACGTTTCAGCACAGCTATTGCGCTGCTACCAGTTATATGTAATGGAACAGATTCTCTAGCCAAACGAATATCATCCATACAACCAACAAATCCCCTTTGAATGTCTTCAAATCCTAGTATAGATGGATGTGGGCGAACTTCGGCACCCATAAATATGTCATTTGATTGCAAATTTAATATTCCATTTACACCAGGAGCACTTCCCTGAGCCACATGTTTTCCATCAACAACAAGTTTTGCACTATTTCGTTCACGTTCTAATTTGATTTCATGCCAATCACCATCTGATACAAAAATACTAGATACACTTATAAGACCCTCTCCTGATCCTAAGTCAAATCGATATTGTACTATTCCATTCGAAATTTCTAAAATATTGTAGTCTACTTTTCCTGAAGCATACATTAAATTCCCTGTTTGCTGTAATGTGCGCACTCTTAACGTAAATATAAGTTGATCCTCGAGAGTATTTTTACCCATTATTCTATCAATTTTGTAATGTGCATAACTTTTTCCACTAAATGAAACTGGGCTAATAGGAGTATAACAGGGTTGATCTAAACATGTTTTGATATCACGGTCACAGGTTGCACCAGAATATCCGTGTGGACAGATACATTGATAACCTTTTAAATTCTCTTCTGGTAAACAAAGCTTATAAAGTGGACACGGTTTTGAGGCACATGAATTTACTGCATTATCACAATTTTTGCCACCGAAACCTTGCTGACATTTGCATTCGATTACACGTACATACCTAGCTGACACAAAGCTAGTGACATCGGTTGCTATTGTATTGATTTTTTTTCGATCTAGTACTATTTTATCCCTGCATAACCCATGTATGCATTGAGACTGGTTACATTTTGATTTAACAACGCCGTCAATTATCAATTTTGTGGTTTCTTCTATTTCTTCGCTATTATCGGAAATGGTTGCCATAATTTCCTTTGGTGAAAAATATCCTTCTGCATTAGGATTAACTTGCTGCTTGCGAACGGTAAAGACGATATCTAATTTGTTACTCTCCTCAACTTTAAAGTCAGAATGCCTCAATATGCGGGGATGGTCAACTTCATTAAGCTCCTCAATGTACAACTGAACTGAAATAATAATAACATCTTTCTGTCTTGTGCGCATAGCTGTGCGAATAGATCTAACAAATCCTTTGCGATGACTTAAAATAAAATTTTCTGGCGTGACGTTTTTGAATCGCAAAACAATGGCGTTATCAAGCATTTCTGTTGTAATTAAATTGACTGAAATTTTTATAAGTGCAAATGTAGTAAATTTTCCATCTGAAACCGTAATATTGACTTTATAGTCTCCAACATCTAAATTCGGAAGAGCACGTATAAAACCTTTTTCTTTAGAGATATTAAAAAGATTATGAGGTGAAATTATAACGTCTAATGTAGGAACTAATTCATAAGTTAAATGATCATATTGATCTTGATCAGTTGCGTAAACTCTTCCAATTTCTCCACCTGAAAATTCATCTTGAAAGGAATTAATTAGTATTTCTATAGGAGTAATAACTGGTGGATATTGGCTTTCTTCAATTACTTTAACAGTGACCGATGCATCTGAATATAGGGGTGGTGTCCCATTATCAAAAACTCTTATGAGCATATTGTAAGTACTACGAACTTTGTGATTAAAACGAGATGCAGTTCTAAGCGTTCCATCTTGTTCTAAGCGAAAGGCCCCACCATCATTGCCGCTTCGAAAATCGAAAGTGTATGGAGAAGAATTCGGTGCTGAATCTGCATCTACTATTTCAAATTTAATCAAAACGTGCCCAAGATGTTTATCTTCTTGCACTATTACAGTATAGTTTGATTCAGTAAACAAAGGTGGGTTATCATTAGCATCTGATATATCAATGTTAACGTGTACATAATTTGACAAGTTTGGATTCCCATTGTCCCGTGCCCGAATTTCTAGTACATAATTTGAAATAGATTCTCTGTCTAGTGCTCCCGCTACTGATAAATAGCCCGTATTTTCATCTATTATGAATTGATTGAGTCGGTCTCCTCTTTCAATATCATAGAAAATCTGTCCATTTTCTTCAGAATCTAAATCCATGGCTTTTACTTGAAGTATCTTATCTCCAATCAAAGCATCTTCCCTGATTCTCGCGTTGTATGAGTTTTGTATAAATTGGGGATTATTATCATTAACATCAGTTATAGTTATGTTAAGTGAAGCTAAGTTGCTTAGTGGAGGAACCCCTCCATCAACTGCTTGAATTGTTAAAAGAAAATGTTTGGTTTTTTCAAAATCGAGTTCACCACTAATGTAAACACTTCCAGTATCACGATTTACAGCAAATTTCTTTTGTTCGTTTCCGCTTACTATAGTATAAAATATTTGGGCATTAACTCCGGTATCACGTGATGTCGCCCAAACTTGGATAACTTCATGTCCGTTTACAGAATTTTCTGCAACAGTTGCAAAATAAAGTCTCATTGTAAATTCTGGTGGATTATCATTTATGTCCTGAACATTTACAATAAGGATAGATAAGCTGGAAAGTGGAGGTGAACCTTGATCAGTGGCCAACACTGAAAGATTATACATAGGAATAGATTCTCTGTCTAACTCTTTTTTAAGTGTTACAATTCCTGTATTTTCTGCAACGTCAAAAGTGTCATTATGTGATTCAATGAAAGAGTAACGAATTTTTCGGTTTACACCTTTATCTTTATCAGAAGCATGTACTTTGGTCGCTAGAGCTCCAATTTCAGCATCTTCCGGAAGTGTTAACGTATATGTATCCGAGCTAAAAATCGGTGGGTTATCATTAATATCAGCTACCAATATTTCTATTTTAGATGTACATTCCCATGATAACTGATCACGATCTTGAACATGAACGGTAAAAGAATATCGAGATATTATTTCTCTATCTATTTCTCGAGCAGTTTTTAAAATACCGGTATTTTTCTCTAATACAAAATCATCTGACCCATTTCCGGTAAGATAAAATCTTAGCTTAGAATTTTCACCTTCATCTGCATCTGACGCCATTATTTTTAAAATATATGTCCCCTGCAAAATTGATTCATTTATTACTTGCTTATAACGATATTTTTCACAATAGGGAGGATTATCATTGGTGTCTTTTATAATAACAGTTACATTTGTAAAAGCAGTAAATTTACCATCCGTTGCTATAATGTTTAGAAAATACGATGAGATTAGCTCTCTATCAAGTGGTTTTGTAATAAACAGATCTCCAGTTTCCCTAATATGAAATTGCGATAGTGGATCGCCAGATACGATGTAGAATTCCACTTCTGTATTTGCATCTGCATCTTTATCAATAACAGAAAGTTGCAAAAGCACTGTACCCGGAAGAGCTTCTTCTGAAACCGATGTTGTATAATTATTGAATTTAAATATTAGTGAGTTGTCGTTGTAATCTTTCAGCCTAATTATAATCGTAGATTTTCCTAAGTGTTTTGGTTGTCCATGATCAGATGCAATTATTTGAAAACGATATTCACTTCGCTTCTCTCTATCCATTGGCACAAGCGTTGTAATCCATCCAGTATAAATATCTATATCGAAAACACTAGTGATGTCTTCTATTTCATCAGCAAGAAAATATCTTATTTCAGCATTTGAGCCTTGATCACAATCATGCGCAATAACTTTCACAATGGACGTGCCCTTTTCTACATTTTCAGCCAAAAAAATATTATAAGGATTAGTTTCGAAAATTGGTGCATTATCATTTTCATCTTGAACATGTATAATTATCTCAGTAATTACTTTATAATATGAGTTACTACTTATTTCTGCTAAAACACCAATTATATGAGTTTCTTTTTGCTCTCGATCTAAAGTTTTTTTTAAATAGACTTCACCAAGGTCATTGATAGAAAACTGGCTATCTTCGCCAAAATTTGAAATGATGCTATACTTTCTTGTCATATTTCCAATTAAATTCACTTTTGTTATTAAAGAACCAGGAGTAGATATTTCAGATAGATAAAGTTTACGTTCTTTATGCTCAAATGCAGGCAGTTTGGTGCTATCATTGACAATAATAACAGACACAGGAACATCCGCGTATAATATTGACTTTCCAGAATCGCTGGCTCGAATAAAAAATTCAAATATCTCGTTTATGTATTGAGAAGCGGATTTTTTCAGAAAAATAGATCCATTTCGTTCATTAACTTCAAACAAATTTTTTATTTTGTAATTTTCAGGCTCGTATATGGAATAACGTACAGCACTATTTAAATTTTCATCCGCGTCGAAGGCTTTTACCTATATGTTTCAGCGTAGATGAAAATAAGTAAAATCAAAACGAAATATATTACAAATAAAAGAAAACATCTTGTAAGGCTGTAGAATATTTCTTACCTTCAAAAAGGGAACTAGAGGTTGCAAGTTTCCGTATATTGCTGCGTGGTATTCTTTGAGTGCAAATATTGGGGGATTATCATTTTCATCTATAATTTTTACCTTAACAGTAGCAAAACCTGATCGGCCGCCTTCATCAGTCGCTATAATAGAAATGTCATAGTTGGCACGAAGTTCTCGGTCTAAAGAAATTTTTGTTTCTATCACTCCTTTAATCTTGTCAATAGAAAAATATTCTTTCATACTGTCCGATGCAATGTCATATGTAAATGTGCCAAATTTACCTAGGTCGTTGTCTTCAGCACATACCTTAATAAAAAATATTTATATTTATGTAGTATCAATTCCTATTAATTTGTAAGAATAAAGTTTTAAATTGCAAATTAAAATAAGGTTATGTACAAAAATAAACATCTATGCATAAGAGTAAATATTTTATTGTAAAATGTTACATCAAATAATAATAAATTGGATCACGATCAAAATGAATAATAAGCAAAAATAAACTTTTTTTATTTCATATTTATAGTGGTTTAGAAAACATAACATACTCTATGCTTTTGCGTGTTGTGAAGATCAAAAACACTTTAAATAAACATAAAATTCAGTTACATATGTTACATATGTATATTTATAAATTTACTCATATGTTTATACATATCCTTTTTTACGTGTACGATATTGGGAGATTTGATCGAGCAACCATCCAATTTCAAGCAATCAATAATTTTCTAAAATTTGTTTGTATAGGAGAACATTCCTATGGATACCAATATTTATTTTGTGCATGTCAGACTTCAAATTATTCGAAACAACTTGGATTCATCATTTCCAAAGATGATATCTAATCTATTAATTTAACAGGTGGTCATTAGAGTAATTTTTGGCGCTATTTTTAGTTTTCATCTAAGGGATTTAAGAAGGAAAATATCTCGTTCTCTCATCCCTAAAGAATCTTTACAACTCAAATTGTAGCATGAGTTTGCCTTTGATTTGACACTCTTCATTCGGAGAGAAATGAAAGATTTTGTGATCATATCAGCAGCAGTCTCCAAATAATGATTGAGAACGGACCAGTAAATATTCAAAGAGGGTTTCAGTTCGCTCCAATTAACTTTCTTGTAGTTGGTACCATTATTCTATAATAAAAGTCAGAATTAGCTGATATTGCATCCACAGTGGTCACACGAGTTAGGGATTATAATACAAATTTTATTCGATTGTGTATAAATTTCTTAGGGTAAGAAGTTACAAAACTGTATATATAACTACCAACGTATAGCAAGCATACTTCTCGGCTCATTTGTAGATTAAGTTGTCATTAATCGTATTTTGTACTCTCATATTTTAGTAATGCAGTCTGTTATATAGTTCATATGACAGGTTAAAGCGCATTGACTCAATGCGCATTGCTTCAATACTCTCATTTAAACACCACTTCAAACCGCATTGAAATGTTCAATTCGCATTTGTTTATTCCTGTTTATAAACCGCATTGAAAATTTCAAACCGCATTAAAATATCATATAAACACTTTCAAATCGCATTGAAACACTTTATTCTCTCACGCTCTCATCATTCGAATTAATTTATACGCACTTCGAATTTACCAAACTGTCAGTTCAATCAGCTGTTTGTTAAACTCTCTCAATTTTCTCGCGCTCATTTTGGATAATTTCATATAAACACCACACTTTCTATGAGTATTGAAACAATGCGCATTAAGCTGTCATATAAACTGGGTATTTATTGTACTTTGGATAAATGGCAATATTTATTGGATACATTTTTTCTTTGATTGTGGGTAGTTGTACGTATGTGTAATTGTGGGTTTGTCCACAGATGCTGTAGGTTACTTACGAGTATATGTATCATGGGTAATAACAAAATACGGCTAATAACTCAGTTTTATTTTCCGTTTTCTTTAAATTCATATTTCTGGTGTAATATTGCTTAACATTTTGTTGTATTCTGTATTTAATTTATAATGTAACATTTATTTATTTTTTAATTTCTACATTTTATTTGATCGAATAAAATTATTGTTTAAATAAGTGTACGAGTTAAAAAATTGTAGGAGAGGAATATAAGAATTGTTTTTATTTTGTATTGTATAATAGCTACACAAATACTATATATGCATACCCCTTTGTTTGTTTTTTTGCAGAAATCGAGTGTAACCCTGGCATGTCATCGTTTATTAAAGAAAATCCCAAGGCTACTTTAAATACAACAAACATTATTGGCCTCATTGTATGGATGCTATGCGTTTTCTACAATTGCATCAGTTCAGCTGTTGTCTGACTTCTACCTGGGCTTCGCTATCAATTCAGACAACGACACGATCTCAGTCTGAATAAATCTTACCAAACGCTGTTGGCTTTTTAAAAAATCAAAATGCTGGAAATTGGACTGTACTGAGATAAACGATTAAATTGTGAATTGTTACTGTATTGAATAAAGCGATTTGTATTGAAAAGAATAAGTTCTATAACAGATGCTATAGGTTACCTAGATATTGCACGACGAAGGAAAAAATCTCACCATTTTTCCATTCAATGGGACGTACCCGTACGTCCCAGTTCGATCGAACTAGAGTGAATCATACTCAGAAATTATGTTACTCTTAATTGTTTTGTATTATCAAGTTGCGTGTTCAGTTTGCTGAATAGAAGTTTTCGGTTTTTCGCGCAAAGTAATTTTTTTAAATCAAATTTGACTGATAATAAACATTATATTTGAGAACCGTAGGAAGGTCAAAGCAGAATGCGCTCTATTTAATGTTGTGTTTATTGAATAGTTGTTTTACGTTTTTTCCAGATAAAATTTGAATTTTTTGATTTTTGATGCTATGTTTTTTTCTATCTTCCACGAACAATGCTTTCGCAATAGAACGAGTAGAGCAAAGTATAGAAGGTCCTTGCGATGCTCATAGCAAGGACTTTTTTCATATACCCATTTCGGATCTCTAGTATTTGTTATCCTTATGAATTCCAAGGCCAATGTCTCTCTTATATTTCTTTCTTGTGGACGTTCTCTGAAAATTCTATTAAATACTTTGAAGTGAACTTTACAAACGTTAAAAAATTTCATAGTTGGTGCCTTCAGACTTCTAAAGTCACTTCTTTGAGAATCATTTTTTGCAAAGATGAACAATTCCGAAGGACATGTTATTTTTTCATCCGTTTTTAGAAATAGTTTGGAACAATTTAAACATTTGTTCCTTAAAATCATTTTAAAACCAAGATATCCAGTAAAATATCGCATTGCTGTTGTTTCTAATGTGATTTTAGTTTCGATTTCCATATCTCAAATGACTTTTTCGTACAGAGTTTCATCGCATACGATTTTATAACGATCCTTAAGCAATGAAGAAGTTTTTGAAATATTAGTTTGAGTTGGGGATAAGTTTGCGTTTAAAAATTCTACATTATCATCATCACAGTTACTGAAAGGAGAAAAATTAATAAGATTTGACAAAAGAATTTTCGACATCAAATCATTAAATTCGTAAACAGACGGATTTTTGTTGTAACCACCTTTGATGCGAATAATAGAAAATAAATTTTCTAATACGTCTTGATAAATTCTCTTTGTAAGAAAATAATCCACGTTCCCACATAGGCCATTGATTATATCATGACAAAGTAATAAGACCCCGTTTATATTTATTTGTTCCATTAATTTTAAACAAAAGTTTCTTGGAAGGTTAACTGATTTTTGTATATCTTTTAAGCAAGACAAAAATTGTTTCAACTCATTATAAGCTGGATTCTCTAGCTGAACACCCCGCCTTAAAACATTCTTGTCATAATGTGAACCACTATAGATGCAGTTAAATACATTGTTCACTTTTAGTACGAACTCTTTCGTTGCTACAGATTTATTAGAGCTTTCTTTTAAGCAATTAAGTTCAAAAGCAGTTTGAATAGATGTCGCAGTTGTACGGCTAAATATTTGCGTTGCAAGGTGAAGACACATTTTTTCGCAGACATTTGGTGCCATATGATAACTTCTAAATTTTAAACATGTCTTAGATACGCTCTCAACTTCCAAAATGTATATTTCTCTGATAACAACAAAAGACACTTTACCATATGGAGTTTGTAGATCTGATTCCAATAGAACTGTAAAATGTTTGTGTGGGTACAAATGATAGAACTTATTCTTTTCAATACAAATCCCTTTATTCAGTATAGTTACAATTCACTCATGAATTCACTGATGAACTCACTTGCAAACCTTGGGGATGCTGGTATTTATACTCGAATGACATACCTCGAGAACAATCCTCGTCATCCAGCGTCCCATACAATTTCCAATTCGCTAGAAAATTCGATTCCACTCTCCAGTCATCTTCTGCTCTAAATCTAGATGTCGCTGCTCACATTTAAGTGGTTATCACATTGCTCCCTCCCTACAGTTGTTCATCCCGAACAACTTCGTCATTCACAATCCCGTTGAAATGACACATTCTATCCAAATGGACCACTTTCAATTTTCCTCGCTCCCCACGCTGGATCTGGTAGACAACGTCATAAATGCGGGTTATCACCTTGTATGGACCTTCCCAGTCCTGTTGCACTTTTGGTGATTTGCCTTTCTTACGCTGAGGATTATACAGCCAGACCAGATCTCCTTCGTTGAAACCGGAAGATTTCGCGTTGATATCGTACCTAGTCTTCATGCAGCTGCTTGCTAGCTTCATCTTTTCTCTGGTGTCTTCATGCAATTAACGAATCCTTCTGCGCAAGTGATTCACCTCTTTGGCCTCCGTCGGTGGGGATCCGAATTTTGCTTCACTTGGCAACCGAATTGTTTGACCAAATAAGATCTCGGATGGTGTGTGCCCTGTTGAGCTATGGACCGCGTTTCGGTAGGCCATTAAGAAGAGGGGTATGTGTCGATCCCAATCCTGCTGGCAGTTGCTGACAACCTTTGATAGATGCTCATTCAAGGTCCGATTGAATCGCTCGACCATTCCATCAGATTGAGGGTGTAGTGGCGTTGTCCTTGTCTTTTTTATTCCCAAATATTGGCATATTTCCTGGAAGACTTTTGATTCCAAGTTTCGCCCTTCATCAGAGTGCAGCTCCATTGGGACCCCAAATCTGCTCACCCAGTTTTTGACTATCTGTTCGGCTACGGTCTTAGCCTCTTGATTTGGGATGGCAAACACTTCCGGCCACTTACTGAAGTAATCCATGACTACGAGAGTATATCGGATTCCATTAAAGGTTTCGGGAAACGGCCCAGCGATGTCGATGGCTATCCGTTCGAAAGGTGCTCCGACATTGTATTGTTGCATTTGTCCATGTGGCTTTACTTTTGGGCCCTTGGTAGCCGCACATCTTATGCACTTTTTGCACCAATTCTCGACATATTGTTTAGCGCTTAGCCAATAGAAACGTTCCCTTACCTTTTCCAACGTCTTGTTTATTCCCAAATGGCCTCCTGAGATTCCGTCATGTATTTCATGGAGCACTTGGTTGACTCTGGACCGTGGCACAATTAGCTGCGTACGAGATGTTGTCCCATCGGCACTTTCCCATTTTCTCTTCAGCAATCCATCTTGCACAAAAAGCGAGTGCCACTGTGCCCAGTATGCCTTCAGAGTTTGGCTCCGATCTGATATCTGCTGCCAGCTTGGTCTTTCCTCGTGTTCTTTCCAGGCCAATATTGGTTCGATGTCATTGTCTGCCTGTTGGGAGGAACGGATTTCGTCTATACTCCAACCCTCTATTGGCTCAGTCCTGATCATTTGGATAGTTGCCTGTTCTTTTGCTTCTTTACGATTGCAGTGTTCGCATTTTACTCCGCACGGTCGACGAGAGAGAGCATCAGCATTTGAGTGGAGTGTTCCCTTGCGGTGTTGCACTTCAAAGTCGTAGCCCTGCAACTGCTCGATCCATCTTGCAACTTGGCCTTCAGGGTTCTTAAATTGGAGTAGCCATTTCAGAGCTGCGTGGTCTGTCCGGAAAATGAACTTTTGTCCGTAGAGGTACTTATGGAAATGCTTCGTAGCCAGAATTAAAGCCAGAAGCTCGCGGCGGGTTACACAGTAGTTCCGTTCAGGTCTGGAGAGTACTTTGCTGTAATATGCGACCACTTTCTCTTGACCGTCATGAACTTGGGAGATCACGGGCGTGATCAAGATGGGGGCATTGCACAGCTGTCGCTTCAGTTCTTGAAATGCTTTTGCGCATTCTCCAGCAGGTTCTCCTCAGCAGGTACGCCATTGTTAGGGCAAAGCACTTTTCCTCATTGTCCCAGTCGTTTGCACAGGCAGCCATTTCAAACTGCTTCTTATAAGTAGACCAGGCTTCAAATCTTTTCTCCTTGGACCGCTTAAAGAACATTCTCGCAGTTTCTGTTTTCGCACTGTGTCGAGCTCCAGTTGCTCAACTTTGCTGTCCATTTGTTCGAATTTTTCGCCAACATTCTTCTCTATTCTTTCAAATTTGTTATCGATTTCTTCGAACTTTTGGTGTAGAACGTTATTTTGTTCTCCCAGTTTTTGTTCTAGACTATTCTTTTGTTCGTCGAATTTTTGTTCAATGCTGCTCTTCTGCTCGTCTAGATTTTTCTTTTGTTCATCCAGCTTTTGTTCGAGGCTATTCTTTTGTTCTTCCAGATTTTTGTTTTGTTCATCCAGCTTTTGTTCGAGGCTATTCTTTTGTTCTTCCAGATTTTTCTTTTGTTCGTCCATTTTTTTGTTTTGTTCGTCCATTTTTAATAAGAGGAGTTGCATCATTGCAGTCATGTCATTACCGGTACTTGTCTGTTCATCCTCGTCAACATCAAAGGAATATGCATCAGGATCATGTCCCTCGTTGTTCAAAGCCTCCTGAAGTCGGAGCACTAGGTCACTTTTTCCTCCTCTGGCGCTGAGGCTTCTCTTGTTCAACTCGGATTTGAGTTGGACGAGGGTCAACTGCAATAGTTTTCGACCCATTCTAGCTTCTTCAAATAGTCAGAAAACACTTTTTTTTTTTTTTTACACACAATAAGTCCTATCCCACTTCTGACACCAATGTAAAATGTTTGTGTGGGTACAAATGATAGAACTTATTCTTTTCAATACAAATCCCTTTATTCAGTATAGTTACAATTCACTATTTAATTCTTTCTCTCAGTACAATTCAATTTCTCAACCACATATACTTTTCTTATCTTTTACTTAAACCACTTAATCACTTCTTCTAATTAACACTTCAAATTCAACTTTGGAACTGATTTGCATACCTTTGGGATGCTGGTATTTATACTCGAATGACATACTTACTTCGAGAACAATCCAGCGTTCCATACAATTTCCAATTTGCTAGAAAATTCGATTCTACTCTCCTCGACTGACTTTGCTAATCCAGTATCGAAACCTTCTAGTCTTCGAGTTTCGACATTTTCTGCTAGATGTCGCTGTTCACATTTGAGTGGTTATCACATTGCTCCCTCCCTACAGTTGTTCGTCCCGAACAACTTCGTCATTCAGCATCCCGTTGAAATGACACATTCTATCCAAATGGACCACTTTCAATTTTCCTCGATCCCCACGCTGGATCCGGTAGACAACGTCATTAATGCGGGTTATCACCTTGTATGGACCTTCCCAGTCCTGTTGCAATTTTGGTGATTTGCCTTTCTTACGCTGAGGATTATACAGCCAAACCAGATCTCCTTCGTTGAAACCGGAAGATTTCGCCTTGATATCGTACCTAGTTTTCATGCGGCTGCTTGCTAGCTTCATCTTTTCTCTGGTGTCTTCATGCAATTTACGAATCCTGCTGCGTAAGTCATTCACGTACTCGTTCACCTCTTTGGGCTCCGTCGGTGGGGATCCGAATTTTGCTTCACTTGGCAACCGAATTGTTTGACCAAATAAGATCTCGGATGGTGTGTGCCATGTTGAGCTATGGACCGCGTTTCGGTACGCCATTAAGAAGAGGGGTATGAGTCGATCATAATCCCGCTGGCAGTTGCTCACAACCTTAGATAGATGTATCGAGTATCTTCGAGTATCGACATCTTCTGCTCTAAATCTAGATGTCGTTGCTCACATTTAAGTGGTTATCACAGAACATTACGAAGTGATTTTAACAAATGAGGGAAATCATAAAACAAAATATTTTTTCATCATTAAAAATTGTAAATGGGTTTTCTTCAGAAACACCTAACATTTTATAAGCTTTTCTATTATTGGTCCCTTGGTCGCAAACAATAGCACATTAGACCAAGTTCTTGACAGATTTTCAAATTGTTTTTTATAATTTCGCTTAGGATATCCCCATTCACACCGATTGCTGACACAAAATGGTTTAAAACACTTTTCCAACTATCAAACAAACCATTTAGCATGAAAACACATATTTCATTAGCAAACAATCTACTTCTTTCTACACCAAGGTCTTCGAAACCATCTATTACATCATTTTTTATATTATATGTGAGGTTTTTACGAATCCTAATTTCATCAAATATCAGGACAACACAACGTTCTCGCTGGTTTAATAAAGCGAACTTTGACTTAAGATACGAATGAGCATTGTTTTCATATCCTGGTTGTAATCCGTTTACAGGAGCCGCCCATCTACAGAAAGAGGTAATGTGAGGAAGTTTAAAGCCAAGTCTATCTCTCAAAAATTTATAGGCGCTTTGTGATCTATAATAAATATTTTGGGAAAGTTCTTTTTCGTGGTTGTTGTATTTTGTATTCTTTGATTCTTTCAGGAGCATTTCACAAAATGTTTTTGAATGATCTGAAATATTGAGCCTTTCGATTTGAGACGTCGTTGATATTTTATTTTTATTAAAAATTTTTATGGCAGTATTTACTCAGTTTTTTTATAATGTTTTATTTTTAAATTTCTTAATTTAAGTTTGTAACTTAACAATATTTTTTTTATAGTTGCATTTTTTTTTCTCCTCTTTTGCACATCTTTCCAATAACTGATCGCACCGTGCACACGAAATGCTGCAACTGTTCGACGTTCTTCTTCGTTTAGTTAAAGGAGACTTCAGATCTTCTAAATTCAAGTTTGAATCCAAATCAGAATTTAAATTTAAGGAAGGAACAGCATCCGCCTTAAGATATTTTTTTTCTACAAACTTGGGACGAAAATGATCTCCACAAACAAAGTATTTGCCTTCATTTTTAAAACCACATGCCTTCATCCACAAATTATTTAAAATTTCATTTTTTTCCCTAGAAGGACATTTAAAAATTTTCAAGTCAGGGTAATTCGTTTTAGCTTTCCTACAAAAGAACAAGAAACTCCAGATAATCTCTTGTCACCCATTGCTACCGAAAAATAAACTGCAAAATATTATATCGCTGAAAAAGTACCGCTGAAAAAATTTACTAAGAAAAATTGTTCAGTCACATAAATAAATATCCAAATCGGTCGAAAGTCGACGGCGAATGAGGTAAAGCAACTACACAGCCAGCGAGCGCGCCGCGCAGCTCCATGAACTGTGGTTGTTTTATATATGAAGATAAGGGTTGAATATAGAAACCACAGACATATCTGCACGGCACGGCGCATGCCTGCCCGTCGGCTATACACACAATACAACACATACGATCCCAATAGGGTTTAATAATACATTTTGTTCAGAATTTGAAGTTCGAAGTAAAAACAGGCAATTAAAAACCGGTTAGATTTTTTCCTTCGGCGTGCAATATCTATGTAAACTATAGCATCTGTGTCGCTAGATAAGAGGTATTAGCAATCATACGGAGCATCTTGTCTTGTAAACATTTTAATAGAGTCTGCTGGAGTGCCATACAGCCGGATGTTTTGGGATCATATTGTGATAACCACTTAAATGTGAGCAGCGACATCTAGCAGAAAATGTCGAAGACCAGAAGATTTCGATACTGGAATAACAAAGTCTCGACTGGAGAGTGGAATCGAATTTTCTAGCAAATTGGAAATTGTATGGGACGCTGGATGGCGAGGATTGTTCTCGAAGTATGTCATTCGAGTATAAATACCAGCATCCCAAAGGTATGCAAATCAGTTCGAAAGTGTAATTTGAAGTGTTAATTAGGAGAAGTGATTAAGTGGTTTAAGTAAAAGATAAGAAAAGTATAAGTGGTTGAAAAATTGGATTGTATTGAGAGAAAGAATTAAATAGTGAATTTTAACTGTACTGAATAAAGGGATTTGTATTGAAAAGAATAAGTTCTATTATTTGTACCCACACAAACATTTTACATTGGTGTCAGAAGTGGGATAGGACTTATTGTGTGTAAAAACAAAAAAAAAAAAAAGTGTTTTCTGACTATTTGAAAAAGCTAGGATGGGTCGAGAACTATTACAATTGACCCTCGTCCAACTCAAATCCGAGTTGAACAAGAGAAGCCTCAGCGCCAGTGGAGGAAAAAGTGACCTGGTGCTCCGACTTCAGGAGGCTTTGAACAACGAGGGACATGATCCTGATGCATATTCCTTTGATGTTGACGAGGATGAACAGACAAGTACCGGCAATGACATGGCTGCGATGATGCAACTCCTCTTACTAAAAATGGAAGAACAGGCGAACATTCTCCAGAACAGTCTGGAACAAAAAATGGACGAACAGAAGAATAGTCTCGAACAAAAAATGGACGAACAAAAGAAAAATCTAGACGAGCAGAAGAGCAGCATTGAACAAAAATTCAACGAACAAACCAACAATCTGCACGATCTTCAACAGAAAATGGATGAACAAAAGAATAATCTGGAAGAACAAAAGAACATTCTCCAGCAAAAATTCGAAGAAATCGATGACAAATTTGAAAGAATAGAGAAGAACGTTGATGACAAATTTGATAGAATAGAGAAGAACGTTGATGACAAATTTGATACAATAGAGAAGAATGTTGGCGAAAAATTCGAAGAAATGGACAGCAAAGTTCAGCAACTGGCAAAAGAGCTCGACACAGTGCGAAAACAGAAACTGCGAGAATGTTCTTCAAGCGGTCCAAGGAGAAAAGAGTTGAAACCTCCCTCATTCGATGGCCAGACCTCATGGTCTACTTATAAGAAGCAGTTTGAAATGGCTGCCTGTGCAAACGACTGGGACAATGAGGAAAAGTGCTTTGCCCTAACAATGGCCTTGCACGGTCCTGCAGCAGAATTGTTGCAAACAGTAGACATCGAAAAGCATAAAGATTATGTGACTTTAGTACAGGCTATCGAGAAACGGTTTGGGGATAGCCACATGCAGGAGGTCTACAAGGTCCAATTGCAAAGCCGAACACAGCAACGAGGAGAAACACTGCAGCAGCTCCAAGCAGACGTGAGTAGACTGGCACATCTGTCATACCCCACCGCAGGACAGGAAATTATCGACGAAATGGCAAAAGATGCATTTATCAGGGGAATTGCAGATTCGAAGCTACAGTCAGCAGTAAGGATGGCCGGGAAAAGAACCCTTGCTGAAGCACTTGCCTTCGCTCTGGCGATGGAAGCAGCCAATCAGGCTTCCAGGGGAACACATTTCGTCAGGGAAGTAGCATCTGTCGAATGCTCCTGCACAAGAATTAGTGCCGAGGAACGAGATACTCGACGGGATAGACGAGTAATGCGCTGCTGGAATTGCAATAAAATAGGACACCTTCAAAGGCAGTGTAAATAAAGAACCGGTGCGACGAAAAGACTGCCCGCACTGTGGTGACAAGCAAATAGAGGAAGAAACCCGCAGAAACAGCTATCAAGAAGCCGGTCAACCTTCCCGAAGCCATCAGTCGGGAAATGCTTAAGCACCAACTTCGCGGGGCAGAAGTTGGTAGCAGGAGTCGACGGCCCCAGGACCATCATCCAAGTCTCGCTGGCAAAACGACGCAGCGAAAGCCTTCTAGTAGAAGTAGTCAGTGGAAAAGAAAAATGGATGGCAACAATAGACACCGGTGCCACGGCCTCAATCATCAGGAGGAATCTTGTGCAGAAGTCTTGGCTGCATAACACTAGCAGTTGCAGCTTGCGAACAGCTACAGGAGCAACGATTAAGGTATATGGTGAAGTCCGCATAAAAATCCAACTGGCCGGAATAACATTCACTCACGCGTTTCTGGTAGCTGACATATGTGACGAGTGCATCATTGGTACAGACTTCATGAGAGAACATGGAATTGTAGTCGACTTGGGGGCACAAACCCTGAAATACGGAAACATGGAGATACCAATGATATACGGAAACGCCAATACCACAGTCTCAAATGTCGTCATCTGCAGCAATCAGAGTCTAGAGCCTTCGTCAGAAGCAATTTTGTGGGCAAAAGTGGAAGGTGATCCTGGTAGCCACCGATTCTATTTGATGGAGCCAGAAAAGAGAAGAGACTTCATGGTGGGAAAGACCTTAGTGGAGCCAAAGAACAACATGGTCCCTGTAAGGATTCTAAATCCAAAGACATTCAGGGTAAAGGTGAAAAAGGGGGAGATAGTGGGAAAATGTGTACCTGTTGAGGCTATATCGACCACAACGGAAAAACAGGGTGCAACACTGGTCACAACAGTTCAGAGCATAAAAATCAAGAACAAAATTCTCAGCCTCTGTAATCTGGACGAAGATCAGCGAATCCTGGCAGAAAAACTAATCGGTGAGTACGCTGATATATTTGCTGCACAAGACGGAGAATATGGACGTACGCATATTGTTCAACACCACATTGACACCGGAGACGCTCGACCAATCCGTCAACCTGCAAGGCGTCTTCCATTGGCAAAGCAAACAGAAGTTGCCGAAATGATGTCGAAGATGGAAGCTGAGGGAGTGATTGAAGAATCGCAAAGTCCGTGGGCATCTCCAGTGGTCCTCGTGAAGAAGAAAGATGGCAGCACGAGATTTTGTGTAGACTACCGACGTCTCAATGATGTCACTAAAAAGGACAGCTACCCACTTCCGAGAATCGATGACACTTTGGATATGCTTTCTGGAGCGAAATGGTTTTCAACACTTGACTTGAAGAGTGGTTACTGGCAGGTAGAGATAAATCGTACGGATCGTGAGAAAACTGCCTTCACTACAGGAAGCGGTCTTTGGCAATTTGCAGTGATGCCGTTTGGACTGTGTAACGCTCCGGCCACCTTCGAGCGACTAATGGAACGAACATTGCAAGGACTCACCTGGAAAACCTGTCTAGTATATTTGGACGACGTTATCGTCATAGGTAAGACGTTCGAGGAGCACCGCGAAAATCTAAAAGAAGTGTTTGAGAGGCTGCGAAGTGCCCATTTAAAACTCAATCCAGGTAAGTGCGCCTTGTTCCGTCCGGAAGTAAAATATCTGGGTTACATTATATCAGCGGAAGGAGTAAGAACGGATCCTGACAAAATCGAAGCCGTGAAAAGTTGGCCCTCTCCAAACGATAAACACCAACTGAGAAGCTTTTTGGGACTCGCCACGTATTACAGAAGGTTCGTAAAGGATTTTGCTGGCATTGCAAAGAGCCTGCATCAACTTACAGAAAAAGGCCGACAGTTCAGGTGGTCTGGAGAATGCGAAAAAGCATTTCAAGAACTGAAGCGACAGCTGTGCAATGCCCCCATCTTGGGTTACCCGACGCCCGGAAAAATGTTCATCGTGGATGCAGACGCTAGCAATGTTGGGGTCGGAGCTGTGATTTCCCAGGTTCATGATGGTCAAGAGAAAGTGGTCGCATATTACAGTAAAGTACTCTCCAGACCTGAAAGGAACTACTGTGTAACCCGCCGCGAGCTTCTGGCTTTAATTCTGGCTACGAAGCATTTCCATAAGTACCTCTACGGACAAAAGTTCATTCTCCGGACAGACCACGCAGCTCTGAAATGGCTACTCCAATTTAAGAACCCTGAAGGCCAAGTCGCAAGATGGATCGAGCAGTTGCAGGGCTACGACTTTGAAGTGCAACACCGCAAGGGAACACTGCACTCAAATGCTGATGCTCTCTCTCGTCGACCGTGCGGGGTAAAATGCGAACACTGCAATCGTAAAGAAGCAAAAGAACAGGCAACTATCCAAATGATCAGGACTGAGCCAATAGAGGGTTGGAGTATAGACGAAATCCGTTCCTCCCAACAGGCAGACAATGACATCGAACCAATATTGGCCTGGAAAGACCACGCTGGCAACAGATATCAGATCGGAACCAAACTCTGAAGGCATACTGGGCACAGTGGGACTCGCTTTTTGTGCAAGATGGATTGCTGAAGAGAAAATGGGAAAGTGCAGATGGGACAACATCCCGTATGCAGCTAATAGTGCCACGGTCCAGAGTCAGCCAAATACTCCATGAAATACATGACGGAATCTCAGGAGGCCATTTGGGAATAAACAAGACGTTGGAAAAGGTAAGGGAACGTTTCTATTGGCTAAGCGCTAAACAAGATGTCGAGAATTGGTGCAAAAAGTGCATAAGGTGTGCAGCTACCAAGGGTCCAAAAGTAAAGCCACATGGACAAATGCAACAATACAATGTCGGAGCACCTTTCGAACGAATAGCCATCGACATCGCTGGGCCGTTTCCCGAAACCTATAATGGAAACCGATATACTCTCGTAGCCATGGATTACTTTAGTAAGTGGCCGGAAGTATGTATGGGGTATGTGTCGATCCCAATCCCGCTGGCAGTTGCTGACAACCTTAGATAGATGCTCATTCAAGGTCCGATTGAATCGCTCGACCATTCCATCAGATTGAGGGTGTAGTGGCGTGTCCTTGTCTTTCTTATTCCCAAATATTGGCATATTTCCTGGAAGACTTTTGATTCAAAGTTTCGCCCTTGATCAGAGTACAGCTCAATTGGGACCCCAAATCTGCTCACCCAGTTGTTGACTATCTGTTCGGCTACGGTCTTAGCCTCTTGATTTGGGATGGCAAACACTTCCGGCCACTTACTGAGCTAATCCATGGCTACGAGAGTATATCGGTTTCCATTAAAGGTTTCGGGAAACGGCCCAGCGATGTCGATGGCTATTCGTTCGAAAGGTGCTCCGACATTGTATTGTTGCATTTGTCCATGTGGCTTTACTTTTGGACCCTTGGTAGCTGCACATCTTATGCACTTTTTGCACCAATTCTCGACATCTTGTTTAGCGCTTAGCCAATAGAAACGTTCCCTTACCTTTTCCAACGTCTTGTTTATTCCCAAATGGCCTCCTGAGATTCCGTCATGTATTTCATGGAGCACTTGGTTGACTCTGGACCGTGGCACAATTAGCTGCATACGAGATTTTGTCCCATCTGCACTTTCCCATTTTCTCTTCAGCAATCCATCTTGCACGAAAAGCGAGTCCCACTGTGCCCAGTATGCCTTCAGAGTTTGGCTCCGATCTGATATCTGCTGCCAGCGTGGTCTTTCCAGGCCAATATTGGTTCGATGTCATTGTCTGCCTGTTGGGAGGAACGGATTTCGTCTATACTCCAACCCTCTATTGGCTCAGTCCTGATCATTTGGATAGTTGCCTGTTCGTTTGCTTCTTTACGATTGCAGTGTTCGCATTTTACTCCGCACGGTCGACGAGAGAGAGCATCAGCATTTGAGTGGAGTGTTCTCTTGCGGTGTTGCACTTCAAAGTCGTAGCCCTGCAACTGCTCGATCCATCTTGCAACTTGGCCTTCAGGGTTCTTAAATTGGAGTAGCCATTTCAGAGCTGCGTGGTCTGTCCGGAGAATGAACTTTTGTCCGTAGAGGTACTTATGGAAATGCTTCGTAGTCAGAATTAAAGCCAGAAGCTCGCGCCGGGTTACACAGTAGTTCCGTTCAGGTCTGGAGAGTACTTTGCTGTAATATGCGACCACTTTCTCTTGACCGTCATGAACTTGGGATATCACAGCTCCGACCCCAACATTGCTAGCGTCTGCATCCACGATGAACATTTTTCCGGGCGTGGGGTAACCCAAGATGGGGGCTTTGCACAGCTGTCGCTTCAGTTCTTGAAATGCTTTTTCGCATTCTCCAGACCACCTGAACTGTCGGCCTTTCTCTGTAAGTTGATGCAGGCTCTTTGCAATGCCAGCAAAATCCTTTACGAACCTTCTGTAATACGTGGCGAGTCCCAAGAAGCTTCTCAGTTGGTGTTTATCTTTTGGAGAAGGCCAACTTTTCACGGCTTCGATTTTGTCAGGATCCGTTCTTACTCCTTCCGCTGATATAATGTGACCCAGATATTTTACTTCCGGACGAAACAAGGCGCACTTTTCCGGGTTGAGCTTTAAATGAGCACTTCGTAGCCTCTCAAACACTTCTTTTAGATTTTCGCGGTGCTCCTCGAACGTCTTACCTATGACGATAACGTCGTCCAAATATACTAGGCAGGTTTTCCAAGTGAGTCCTTGCAATGTTCGTTCCATTAGTCGCTCGAAGGTTGTCGGAGCGTTACACAGTCCAAACGGCATCACTGCAAACTGCCAAAGACCGCTTCCTGTAGTGAAGGCAGTTTTCTCACGATCCACACGATTTATCTCTACCTGCCAGTAACCGCTCTTCAAGTCAAGTGTTGAAAACCATTTCGCTCCAGAAAGCATATCCAAAGTGTCATCGATTCTCGGAAGTGGGTAGCTGTCCTTTTTAGTGACATCATTGAGACGTCGGTAGTCTAAATCTCGTGCTGCCATCTTTCTTCTTCACCAGGACCACTGGAGATGCCCACGGACTTTGCGATTCTTCAATCACTCCCTCAGCTTTCATCTTCGACATCATTTCGGCAACTTCTGTTTGCTTTGCCAATGGAAGACGCCTTGCAGGTTGACGGATTGGTCGAGCGTCTCCGGTGTCAATGTGGTGTTGAACAATATGCGTTCGTCCATATTCTCCGTCTTGTGCAGCAAATATATCAGCGTACTCACCGATTAGTTTTTCTGCCAGGATTCGCTGATCTTCGTCCAGATTACAGAGGCTGAGAATTTTGTTCTTGATTTTTATACTCTGAATTATTGTGACCGGTGTTGCACCCCTTTCTTCCGTTGTGGTCGATATAGCCTCAACAGGTACGCATTTTCCCACTATCTCCCCCTTTTTCACCTTTACACTGAATGTCTTTGGATTTAGAATCCTTACAGGGACCATGTTGTTCTTTGGCTCCACTAAGGTCTTTCCCACGATGAAGTCTCTTTTCTTTTCTGGCTCCATCAAATAGGATCGGTGGCTACCAGGACCACCTTCCACTTTTGCCCACAAAATTGCTTCTGACGAAGGCTCTAGACTCTGATTGCTGCAGATGACGACATTTGAGACTGTGGTATTGGCGTTTCCGTATATCTTTGGTATCTCCATGTTTCCGTATTTCAGGGTTTGTGCCCCCAAGTCGACTACAATTCCATGTTCTCTCATGAAGTCTGTACCAATGATGCACTTGTCACATATGTCAGCTACCAGAAACGCGTGAGTGAATGTTATTCCGGCCAGTTGGATTTTTATGCGGACTTCACCATATACCTTTATCGTTGCTCCTGTAGCTGTTCGCAAGCTGCAACTGCTAGTGTTATGCAGCCAAGACTTCTGCACAAGATTCCTCCTGATGATTGAGGCCGTGGCACCGGTGTCTATTGTTGCCATCCATTTTTCTTTTCCACTGACTACTTCTACTAGAAGGCTTTCGTTGCATCGTTTTGCCAGCGAGACTTGGATGATGGTCCTGGGGCCGTCGACTCCTGCTACCAACTTCTGCCCCGCGAAGTTGGTGCTTAAGCATTTCCCGACTGATGGCTTCGGGAAGGTTGACCGGCTTCTTGATAGCTGTTTCTGCGGGTTTCTTCCTCTATTTGCTTGTCACCACAGTGAGGGCAGTCTTTTCGTCGCACCGGTTCTTTACACTGCCTTTGAAGGTGTCCTATTTTATTGCAATTCCAGCAGCGCATTATCCGTCTATCCCGTCGAGTATCTCGTTCCTCGGCACTAATTCTTGTGCAGGAGCATTCGATAGATGTTACTTCCCTGACGAAATGTGTTCCCCTGGAATCCTGATTGGCTGCTTCCATCGCCAGAGAGAAGGCAAGTGCTTCAGCAAGGGTTCTTTTCCCGGCCATCCTTACTGCTGACTGTAGCTTCGAATCTGCAATTCCCCTGATAAATGCATCTTTTGCCATTTCGTCGATAATTTCCTGGCCTGCGGTGGGGTATGACAGATGTGCAAGTCTACTCACGTCTGCTTGGAGCTGCTGCAGTGTTTCTCCTCTTTGCTGCGTTCGGCTTTGCAATTGGACCTTGTAGACCTCCTGCATGTGGCTGTCCCCAAACCGTTTCTCGATAGCCTGCACTAAAGTCACATAATCTTTATGCTTTTCGATGTCTACTGTTTGCAACAATTCTGCTGCAGGACCGTGCAAGGCCATTGTTAGGGCAAAGCACTTTTCCTCATTGTCCCAGTCGTTTGCACAGGCAGCCATTTCAAACTGCTTCTTATAAGTAGACCATGAGGTCTGACCATCGAATGAGGGAGGTTTTAAATCTTTTCTCCTTGGACCACTTAAAGAACATTCTCGCAGTTTCTGTCTTCGCACTGTGTCGAGCTCTTTTGCCAGTTGCTCAACTTTGTTGTCAATTTGTTCGAATTTTTCGCCAACATTCTTCTCTATTCTTTCAAATTTGTTATCTATTTCTTCGTACTTTTGGTGTAGAACGTTATTTTGTTCTTCCAGTTTTTGTTCTAGACTATTCTTTTGGTCGTCGAAGTTTTGTTCAATGCTGCTCTTCTGTTCGTCCATTTTTTGTTCCAGACTGTTTTTGTGTTCTTCCAGATTTTTCTTTTGTTGGTCGAGACTGTTCTTCTGTTCGTCCATTTTTAGTAAGAGGAGTTGCATCATTGCAGCCATGTCATTGCCGGTACTTGTCTGTTCATCCTCGTCAACATCAAAGGAATATGCATCAGGATCATTTCCCTCGTTGTTCAAAGCCTCCTGAAGTCGGAGCACCAGGTCACTTTTTCCTCCAATGGTGCTGAGGCTTCTCTTGTTCAACTCGGATTTGAGTTGGACGAGGGTCAACTGCAATAGTTTTCGACCCATTCTAGCTTTTTCAAATAGTCAGAAAGCACTTTTTTTTTTGTTACACACAATAAGTCCTATCCCACTTTTGACACCAATGTAAAATGTTTGTGTGGGTACAAATGATAGAACTTATTCTTTTCAATAGAAATCGCTTTATTCAGTACAGTTATAATTCACTATTTAATTGTTTCTCTCAGTACAATCCAATTTCTCAACCGCTTATACTTTTCTTATCTTTTACTTAAACCACTTAATCACTTCTCCTAATTAACACTTCAAATTTCACATTAGAACTGATTTGCATACCTTGGGGATGCTGGTATTTATACTCGAATGACATACTTCGAGAACAATCTTCGCCATCCAGCGTCCCATACGATTTCCAGTTTTCTAGAAAATTCGATTCCTCTCTCCAGTCATCAATGGTCGAAACTTTGTTATTCAAGTATCGAAGTCTTCTGGTCTTCGAGTATCGACATCTTCTGCGCTGTAAATCTAGATGTCGCTGCTCACATTTAAGTGGTTATCACAATATATTTGTTAATTTTCAAAGTAACTAGTATCTTATATACATTTCTTATGTTAGTTTCAGTTGGTGTTTTTAATAGTTCAGCATGCGGAGTGATGGAAATGCGTTTAATTGAGTCGTTAACCTTCTGGCATTCAAGTAAATGTTTGAGGGAGAGTACCATGTTATTTTGGCAAAAGTGGCAAGTTGGGGGATCACATTTAGAGGTTTGTGTGGCCCATATGGAGTCGTAGGAAGCATTTCATCATGTTATGTAGACAGTTTGTAGGGTATAAGGCCATATTTGCCTGGGGGTTGATTGTTGAATAATGGTGGATGTACCCTTTCCACCTATCCCGTCTTCTGTTATTCTACATGGTGTTTAATTTATTCTGCAGGTCCTTTTTGTTATGTGTGTAGAAGGTGATAAGCGTTTCTGTTGTTGCAGTTTTTGCAGCCTTATCAGCTTGTTCATTTCCTATGATTCCGGTATGTCCAGGAACCCATACGATTTTAAGCCTCTTTTCGTTTGTGATAAGTTTGTCTCTAATGCTTTCTATTATTGGCGTTGTGTTGTTAGTATTTTGAATGGCGGAAATTGTTGATTGTCTGTCGGTACAAATAAGTATCTTTTTGTTTGGAAACAATTTTGTAGCATGAAAGACTGCAAGAGCTTCAGCGGTGAATATAGAAGAAAATTGAGGCAATATGCTCTTTATGAGAACATTCCTAATGCCATCAACCACTGCGAAAGGGGTACCTTTGATGCATACGTGAAAAGCAAGATCCAGTTACTATCTATAAATTTTTGCGTTAGTTCCTTAAACATAGCTTTATATATCTGGTTATTTTTAATTGTTTTATAGTAGTTGTGTAGGTGAGATATAGTAGAGGATTCGTCGAATAACCATTGAGGGTGCCTAGGTGTTTTATGTGTTTCAATATTGATTGGCATGTCAGACCATATCGTGGAGTGCAGTGCATTGTAAATTGCAGATAATCGCTTTTCGGCATCTAGAGTTATGGGTGATTCTCGGGATGCTATGATTTTCAGGATAAGAAGAGCGGTGAGATAGTCTAGCCTTTCTTCGATCGTAAAGAGGCCAGGGTCGTCCTGAATGCTTTGAGGCCGATCCGAACGGCGGAGTGATACTGTGGTTTGAAAAGTAGGAGTGAGGCTTTTGGACATTTACAATAAATGACTAGGCCGTAATCGATCTTCATTAAAATGATCGATTTATTAACGCTAATTATAGTGTTAGTATGTGAATGAGAATGCTTTGATGTTAGATGTTTAATTATATTTAGTCTGATAGCTAGGCTTTTTTTTAAGTATGTACAGTGATCTTTAAAATTAAACTTAGAATTAAAAAGAACGCCTAATATGTTTAGTGTATTAACATTACAGATTTTGTTGTTCTTAAAATTAAGTGTTAGTTTTTTTGGAAAGCTTGTTTTTTTTACAAATATGTAGTATTTTAGTTTTTTCTAAGGAGATTTTTGCCCCAGAGATATTACACCACTGGTCTATATTTGTTAGGATATTAGAAAATGTGGAGGTGGTTGCTATCAAATCTTTACATTTGGAAAATATGATCAAGTCATCGGCCTACAGACAGTGCCGAATGGTATTATATTTTTGTAGGATTAGGCTTAATTCATTGAACGCTATCATAAAAATAACTACTGAGAGTGGTGATCCTTGGGGGATAACATTTTTGAAGCTATATGTTTGGGAGTGCACATTATATAATTTTATTCGGAACTGTCTGTTAATTAGGAATGACTTGATGTATTTGAAAATTTTTGGACCTTCTTTCCATTGGATGAGTTTGTTAAGAATTATACGTCAAAGGCTTTTTCGAAGTCAATAGACAAAATTGTAGCATGATTCTTTGATGATAATGCAGATGAAATAAAATTATTGATGTGAAGAAGAGCATCTATGGTGCCCCGACCGCACTTGAAAGCAAACTGGTTTATATTTATGAGGTTATCTTCTCTAGAACTTTGCCAACACATGGTAAGAGGAATATACTCGTAAGTCGATATCCATTGACTTCGGTAGCTGTTTTGTTCGGCTGTTGTATTGACAGTTTTCCATATTTGCGGAATGATCCCTTTGTCAAAGATCAGATTGTACAGTGAAACTATGCGCTGTTTGAGGACTAAGGGGTTGTTTTCCCTTTAGCCGTGCGGAGAGAGCTTTCCAGTTCTGTAAGTCTGATAGGAACCTCGATTACGCTAGCTAGGGATAGATGGTTGAGGAGAGGTGGGTTATTGATAATTGCTAAATATTTTGTTTGGAGGAAGGCAGGTGAAAAATTTGAGTCAAAGGCATGGTTAGACCATGCTTTGGCGAAATATTCGGCGATGTCGACAGGAGAGGATAGTGTGACTCAGATCTAATAGACTTATAGAGCGGATTTTATAATCTCCAGTGAGTGATCATATGTTATCCCAGAGTTGTTTGCATGAGGCCTTTGGGTTTATGTTTGAGGTGAAGTTTTCAAAGCAAGCGTTTTTGGCGAGTTTGGCTGCTTTGCGAAATTGCGCATTGGACTTACGGTAGGTAATGAGGTTTTCTTGATTCTGATGTTTTTTTTAAAGTAGTGCTAAGCATTTTGTTTGATTTGTCGAAGATCTCTGATTTCATTGTTTCACCAAGGAACGGCAGGGACTAAGTTTGGGGAATTGCTAGCAAGTTACCTTTCCAATTAGGTCAACCTTACGATTTAATTCACTCCTAAAACGCGTAAAAGACTGGTTATTTACACTCAACTACGATCATTACTTCGTTAATCGCTACCTTAAACATCAACACAAGTCGTTCCCGTATTTTTTGTGTCAGCTTCTTCATTTTTATTTTCGAGTTGTTAATGATTGAATTTATTTATGAATCAATCAATTTATATTTGAATTTACATTTAATGAATTTTGAACTTATGTATTATATTTATTTGAATAATTCCTTAAATTTTGAATTTCAATTAATCGATGCTCCCCCACATCAATTATTGTATCTTTATATTGTTATTAATTCGGTATCTTTCCACACTAATTTAAGTTACGGAAGTATTACCATTATCTTCCGCTTTATTTAAACTATAGCTTTAACTTCGTAATAATCTTAAGTTTGTTTTTAAAGTTGGTTGGCTATGTTTGCTGCGCTTCTAATGGATTTATGAATGAGGGCTGCTTCTTTATTTATGTTAAGGGATGGTATCGTGGATGTGGTGAAATTTGATGTTATACTTTGGAGCAAGGGCCAATTAGCTTTATCAGTTTGAAATTTCGAAGGCCGTTTTGGGTTTGATGACAGAGTTCCTATCGTCACTGTTGTGATTAGAGGAAAGTGGTCACTACCGTGTAAGTGTGGAAGGGTTGTGCATGTTGTATTGAGGTAACATATAACTGGGATGAAATTAGGGATAGGTCTACATGGGTGAAGGTGTTGTGGGTAGAAAAGTGGGTGGGTTTACCGTCATTTAATACAGTCAAGTTGGAGTATGTCAGGAAATCTTCCACAATTTTGCCCTTGTATTGGGAATGGAGAGAGCCCCAAAGTGGGCTTCATGAGTTGAAGTCACCTGTGATCAGTATGGGGGGTTGAAAGGTATTAACGATATTTTCGATTTCAGAGACAGAAAACCTTTGTTCAGGAGGGATGTATAAGGATATGACTGTGATTTTTTGTTTTAGTTCGATTAAGACGGCAACAGCTGATATTGGAGAGTTGATTTCAATAAATCTGTGTGGAAAGGATTTGTAAACTAGGAGTCCTGTACCTTGTGTGGCCGTAGTGTTAGCTGGGTTGTTTTGTAACTTTTGCGGGTAAATGGGTTTCTTGAAGCGATATCACAGAGGGTTTGAGGTCATTTATCACTAACTGTAACTCATGATAGTTATTCAAATAACCATCTAAGTTCCATTGTAGGAGTTTGAATACTGTGTTTGTTGATATCGGAGTCTTTTGAACAATATAACCAGAGGTATATTGTGAAAAATGAGAGATCAAGTTAGAAGATGTTAAGTAATGACTCTGCAATCCAGATGTTGAAGGGTCCAAGCTCGTAGTCGAGCTTGGGGGGTTCAATCCCCGAGTCGCGGAGTCAGAATTAGTGGTGAAAAAAGTGTTATTTATGTGAATGAAGTATTCGTTATTTTTTATGAGCGATTGAGTGAAGACGTTAGATACCATTTTACTGTTGCCAGGGCGCGTGCGGAAAGGTAGAAGGAGTAGAAAGGAAAATGGTTTTGTAGTGGTTTAAAACTCAGGTGTATTTGGTTTCGATATTGGCTCTCCAGGGGTGGGAGCCCAAATAGGACGGAGAGTTTTTTCTTCACTCAGAGTGATTCGAAGGTTATAATTCACAATGGTTTTTTGTACTGAGTTACAACAGCCACATCTACGTGTCAGTGTTATACCTTCACACGCAGAATTTTTTCTGACTGAGCTCCAATTACACAAATGAAACACTTGAAAAACTTATCAGGATTCGAACCTTGACCCTCCGAGTGAGAAGCGGTTGCCAGTACCACTACACCACGGCCACCCTAGTGAGTGGGTGAGTGTGAAGGTGTAGTGTCTTGGTTATTTGTTATTGGAGCTGTGTTTGGTTTGTAAGTCGTTTTAATTGATTGACTAGTGTTTAGAGAGTTATTGTTTTGGAAAAGTTGAGAGTTGTTTGGGTTATTTTTGGTGTTTACTGTTGTTTTTGGGTAATTCGAGTTGGTTTGCGAAATGGGAGATGGGGTTGCTTTGTTATGATTGTGGTGATTTGCGAGACAGACAGTGTTTGGAGGTTTTGCTGATTTAATGTTGGGTTTTTGTTGGGTTGGCTTGTACGGTTGGGGTTTGTGGTTAAGACAGCATTAGATACTGTGGGTTGATCAGCTTTAGGGTTTTCAGAGGGTTTAGTTTTCGACTGGGGTTTGTTTGTTTGGATTTTTCGGAGTAAGATACTGAGGTTGAGTTTGACGGAAGAGGGGCTTGTTGGTTATACACGCGTCTAGCTTCAGCCATGCTGCACTTGTTTGTGGTTTTAATTCACCAAACTTCTTTGTTCTGAATGTATTTATGACATTGTTTTGATGAAGAGGTGTGATTATCTAGACATCTAGGCTACCGTCACGAAGCGAGGAGACACTGTCGTATTCCGTACTAATGCCGTCGATGACTTTCTTTAGTAAGAATATACTTACACTGGATAGTGGAATTTCAGGGTTTGTCGCGGCAATAATAATGAACTTTGGGTTCCTTGTGTTCCTTAATTTTGAACGATTAGGGAATTCTTGTAGGTTAGGGACTCGTTTATTTTTGTTTTGCCCTGGGCTCAGACGACCAATTGTCATTTATGATAATGAGGTTAAACAATCACCCCACGTGGAAAACCATTGCAAAAGTTTGACAGGTGCAAGGAAGACAACAATAGTTGCCAGTAGGATATAGAAGTCAAAACTCAGCCGAGAGAAAAGTCTTCACACTACGAGAGTACGAGTACGATGATAACTGAGTAAATTTTATATTTATGAATGCTACACTAAAAAATGTTTTTCATTAGTGGAACTTTGTTCATCATTTTCATCTGCGGAAGGGGAACTAGTGGTTGAAAATTATTGTAGTTCTGAGTTACCAGTTCCAAAGGAACTTAAGGATGACAATAATTCTCGTTCTGACCTAGCAGTTCTAGGCCCGTCATGCTAGAAAAGGGCGCGTGTAGATATTTTAACTCCCATACTTTCGGCAGCACTCGATAAGTAAGTGCCAGAGATGCCATTAATTTCTTGACAGCTTGCATAGAAGCCACTTCCTTAGATCCTTCCAAATTTGTTATCAATCGCACTTCTATAAAACTCTCCTGCCAATATTTTCGGGAAAAACGGCCACAGCAGGTAAAAAAAAACTTTTATTGACTTGGAATTATGCTTTTCAGTAATAAACTGGGACTCTAAGCTTCTTCCTGACATAAGTGGTTAAGCAAAAGATGTCAGACTTCCAGTAATTGCAACTGCTCAGAAAGGTGAGCAACTCCTTGGAGTACCGGAACTGGCAGCTGGAACGGTGATTGAAGTGCCATCTGCAGTGTACGAGTTTTTGGAAGACTGGTCATTAGTCGATAAAGTGCAATCATTTGTATTTGACACAATTGCATCTAACATTGGGCGTTTAAACGGAGCGTGTGTCTTGTTAGAAAATAAAATTGGTCGAGATATTACTTAGCTTGCAGGCATCACGATTTTGAAAGTATTCTTCAAGGAATTTTTATCGGATCTAAGTTTGATTTATCTTCTGGTCCTGATATCCCTTTATTGAAAACACAATGGAAAACAATTGATAAGCGACAATTTTATGTATGGTCAATGGACGCAAAAGCTGTCAGTGTGCCTGGAGATCTAAGGCAAGAGATCTTGTTGTTTGCAATGTCAAAGCTGGAAGATAATTTTCCTCGAGATAACTACAAAGAGTTTTTAGAGCTTATTATTATTTATTTAGGGAGCTCTCCTCCAGGTGGCATTAAATTTCGGGCACCAGGAGCCTTAAAATACTATTATTTCAGCAGCTGCTTTGTCCACAATTTGCTATTACATTGTCAAATGCTACGCCCAATCTTGGGCGATATTTATTTTCAACGAAGATTTAATTCGTATAGAGTGACAAAATTATAGCAGATGTTGTAATAAAGAAGTTCATAAATCATTTATGGTACTTGATTGAGGAATGCGCCGTCTTTTCTTTCTTTGATGACAGGATAAGTCTTGAAGAAAAACGAAAAATAGTGTTAAAAGTTTTGGATGATGATAACAAAAGGAAGAAGTAAAAAATAAATTATATTCGAGGCCAGCTCATGTTCCGCATTTGATTACCGAGAATCTTCCATCTGAACTAATGTCAGCTAGATCTATGAAAATGTTTCAAAGGTTTGGCTTATCTACAATCTTTTTGCACATTGATCCAATATTATGGAATGTGCGAGGAAAGGATTATTAAAATTATTCAATGACACATGTTAACGTGCCGTTAAACTCATGGAGGAGTTTAATACAAAACTCACTAAAAACGAACAATTTCTTCTTCAAGTTAGTAACTCTTCTTTTGTTTAAAAAAATTAATAACTTGTCTTAACAATTTTATATTCTAAATTTCCATCATATTTTAATTAAATTAAAGTTTTTCAGACTGTGCAAAATTATCGCAAGAAATACCTAGGATACAGCCGAAAAACTCTCAAACTATAACGAGTTTTATTTATTTATTTGTAAAAATATTTTGTTAAAATCAAATATGTAATTATATTTTACTATTATTTTCAATTAAAATGTCACTTTAAAATAAATTTAAAACATTGATTGAGTTTGTATCCTCTTATTTTCCATTAGAGGTGATTTTTCGGATTCCTAGCTCACAGCGGCACGAGTTAAGGAAATCCAATTTTGTTGAAACTTTTTTTTACACGTTTTTAGTGTATAGAAACAAAATAAAATGGTGCTCAATGTTCACATAATTCCGATTACAATTAGCACCGAAACAGCCGAAATAAATTTTCAATCCACTAATCGTCCAACTCAGCGTACTGCGATAATTCAAACTACATTGCAAAAAAAAGTATATATTATTAAATAAATCATCACTTTAGGCTCTTCAATGGAATTTTTTCTATAACTACTATTCGAACTATTTCAATAACTACTACGAACTTCGCACTTTATTAAGCACAAACCATCTGTACTTTAAATTTATCCCAACAAAACAATACTCGATATATTTTTACATTTTCATCCAAAATGATTGTTGAAAACAAGGTGTCGGTCTCTTTGTACAATTAATCAAACAAATATATTTGAGAATTAACTCTAATTTAACAGTGGTAACTAAAGAATTGGATAAGGATATATCATAAAATTTTATATTTAGTTTAACATTTAACATTTTACATAGCAGAAAACCTGACAAATGGAAAGTCAACACCAATTATCTTAACTGATAGCTAAAGCAAATGGGAAATACAATAGTATAACAATTTGTAATTAGTAATTTATCTTTCTGATTCATTAAGCACCACACATTTTCGTAATTGTTTGGTACATACAGATATTCGGCGGGCGTTAGCACACCTTTCTGATATAATGGTATGGTAAAAGCATTGTGTATCGAGGTTTTGTGTGAATACTAATAACTTTCCGAATCCTTTGCCCGAGAAGTATCCATAAACATGAACTATTCCTTCCAATATTTCTTCTAATAATTACAAACAAAAAAAGATGATTTATCTGTAAATATGATTTTGCTCCAATGCCGGTCTAAATTGGCTCAGCCAATTTGCATCTTTTCAATATGGCATTGGGTCAATGGAGATTTAGGTTTGGTACTCCTGTTTTTGATACCAGATTCTGTCAAACGGCGTTTTATTGTATTGGCGGACACTTTAATTCATTTTGTGGCAATTTTCTTTTGCTTTCCTCAGAATGCAATTGTAGGGTTTTTCCTAAACAATTTACATATTATTTTATTTTCCTTACTAGATGTGCTTGATTTGGTCCCTCTACCTGACTCACTATTGACATTACCGCATTCCTTATACCTCCTTATCCACTTTTTCACAAATGCCTCTGATATTTTTAAATAGTCTCCTGCCGACGACTACTCATTTGCGGCCCTTTTGGGTCAGTTACTAAGAAAACACTTTTGAAACGCCTTTTACAAACTGCACTGATTTTGTAATGATGTTATACCAACGGTGTATGGATATATACTGAGGAAATGAAAACAATGCGCAATCGGAAATTAAATGTAAAAAAGAAGTAAAGGTGTAAAAGGTGTGCGAAACCTTTTTCCTAAACACACTGTGTATACCTTTCTTATTTTTTTTAATCCATTTTACAAAAAGTTTAGAAAAATATCAAACGATTTTATATATATATACATGCACAGATACTTTTAAATAAATATATAATATAAATTTTCAGATTCAAATTACAATTACAAAAAACTATTACCGTAATTACATGACGACCGGGCAACTGATTTTCATCCAGTTCGATTTCGTAAATGGATTGTGAAAACACAGGACTACGCAAGTTACCAGGCAATATATTTATTTTGACACGAGTAAAACTAGTATAGATTCCATCTGTAACTGAAACATTTAGAGTTGTTGTGCCTTGTGCCGCAAAATTGTTCATATTAATTAATGTTATAACTCCTGACGAAGAGTCAATGGCATAAGTTTGCATTTCATTCCCCTGCGCAATTTTGTATACTAAGTTCAGGTGATCTACATAGTCAGGGTCACTTGCTCTCACAATAGTTACAAACTGACCTCGTTTAGCGTGAATAGAAAGTAAACAAGTGTATGAGGGTTCTTCAAATTTCGGAGCATTGTCATTTATGTCAATAACTAAAAAGAAATAACAAAAAGCATAAACATTATCAGTAAAACAAATACCTAAAAAAATATGTATGTATTCATAAATATTAATTAACTACATTCACAGATAAAATAATTTTCAATTGAAAGTATTTATACCAATTTTACACTCTTGTTTACTTAACCACTTCTTTAAACAAAACGTTGAAATATTTGAGATCTGAATACCGTAACAAATGTAATAAAAAAGTAAAGATTGTTGTACTACTTTTTCGCTCTAGCATTAAAAATGGTTTTACGAACCAAGTCAAAATATACATATTATTATTTAAAGTATTCCAAATAAGATTACACTAATAAAACATAATACATTTAGTTTTGCAAAGAAACATCCTGAACGATTTACTTCTTTTGCAAAGATTAATGTTTAATCTAATGTTTAAATCTCAGAACAAATATTGTATTCAGTTGAAAAACACTAAAACACTTAAAATCTCTTAGAAATTTTATAAATGCCAATCAGTAATTTTTTAACGCTAGCCCATTTAGGCAAACGTGTTTGTATAATTCAATTTTCGAGTGGGTCTATAGTGCAAAATTTTTAAATTACCTGGACCTCTGGTAATCGGAAAAATTATTTCATTTTTGCTTCTTTTGCTTGTAGAGCCAGTCAAAGTTGAGTAATTTTGAAGATCACTTAAAAATTTGTTTTTTTTTCATTTTGTGTGATATATCTGCTTATTTGTAAAATCAAAAATGATCGTAGTTTTTTTATATAATTTTTTTAAAACTATTTAATTTAATGTTTTTTGAAATACTACTTTTGGACTTTAGGTTGAGTTTAAAAACAAGGTCGGAAAGGTCCGACCTAAACTCAACACAAAATTAATTCCTATATATTTGTAAATACACATATACTTAAAAACTCAGGTGCGGAAACTTGCCGATTTGAAGAGGCCAGCCAATTTTTTTCTCTCTTTCTCTCATTAGAGAAGTACAACGCTGTGCAAAATTATAAACTCAAACCAAAATTTGAATTTTTTATGTAATGACAAATAAACATTTATTATTAGCTTTGTTTCAAAATATTGTCATATGATACCAATTCAGTGATTACGATTATGATTCGCGGTAAAAAAAAAGAATTAAAGCAAACGGTTGTATTAGAAAATATTAGCTAAAAAGTAAAAATGGACATTTGATTCAACAATTTATTAGAAATTTTTGTTAACGTCTCGAATAAAATAAAGTTCATGTGTACCGTAAAAAACTATATCCAACTGTCCGATGAAAATTTGTCAGCAGAAAGATATTTGGAATTGAAAAAAATTATCATCAATGAAGATGCGCATACTTCAATCAGAATGGGTCGCAGCCTATAGATCGAGAAAGACTTTCAAAAAGAACAAAGAACGGTTGGAAATTTGTCTCTATATCGATATTAGAGAACAGAAGTAATGTATGATTTACCAAGTATAGGCTAACCAGATAAGAACGACAGGAAATTTTTTTTAGATAAAACAACAACGGTTTTATGCAAAATTGATTCTGCCTTTATTTTGATGCTACGTTCATGCCATTATGTGTGGAATAGCACATCATTCAAATCGCCGCTTCGGCATCGCTGGCAGTGCTTCAAGCGGTCCAATTTTTGATGACGGGGTCCAATTATGCGGCGCTATTCCGGCAATAGCATTTCCAATGTTGGCCTCGAGCTCGTCAAAATGGTTAGCTGTTAGCATAGACTAAGGACTTGACGTAGACCGTAGACATTTCGCCCATCTTCGGAAATCTCTATTCAAAAACGTGCTGGGCGGTACTAGGAATATCTCTGGTAGGTTTCATTTGAAACAAAAAAAAACTGTTAAAGTAGATGGATAAAACTAGTCTCTATCATAGCCGTTTTCTCGGGCGGTCCGTCGTCTCACGCTGTAAATGGTCGACCACGTCCCAATAATCGTGGCGAGTATATTTGAGACGTTTTTCACGCCTCAGTTAAACAAACATCTTCTTTGATGAATTATAAAACGCTCTCCAGCGAAATCTGACTTACAACTGCAAAATCACACATAAATATGGTTCATAGCCGTTTTCAAAAATTTTCATTTTTAACAAAATGGCAGCTTTTTGAACGTACGAGGCTATTTTTGGCTAAAAAACGAGTCACATTTTTATTTATAACAAATCTAAAAATTAAGATATTGTAAAATGTTTGTGTGGGTACAAATGATAGAACTTATTCTTTTCAATACAAATCCCTTTATTCAGTACAGTTACAATGCACTATTTAATTCTTTCTCTCAGTACAATTCAATTTCTCAACCACTTATACTTTTCTTATCTTTTACTTAAACCACTTAATCACTTCTCCTAATTAACACTTCAAATTACACTTTAGAACTGATTTGCATACCTTTGGGATGCTGGTATTTATACTCGAATGACATACTTCGAGAACAATCCTCGCCATCCAGCGTCCCATACAATTTCCAATTTGCTAGAAAATTCGATTCTACTCTCCAGCCGAGACTTTGCTAATCCAGTATCGAAACCTTCTAGTCTTCGAGTTTCGACATTTTCTGCTAGATGTCGCTGCTCACATTTGAGTGGTTATCACATTGCTCCCTCCCTACAGTTGTTCGTCCCGAACAACTTCGTCATTCAGCATCCCGTTGAAATGACACATTCTATCCAAATGGACCACTTTCAATTTTCCTCGATCCCCACGCTGGATCCGGTAGACAACGTCATTAATGCGGGTTATCACCTTGTATGGACCTTCCCAGTCCTGTTGCAATTTTGGTGATTTGCCTTTCTTACGCTGAGGATTATACAGCCAAACCAGATCTCCTTCGTTGAAACCGGAAGATTTCGCCTTGATATCGTACCTAGTTTTCATGCGGCTGCTTGCTAGCTTCATCTTTTCTCTGGTGTCTTCATGCAATTTACGAATCCTGCTGCGTAAGTCATTCACGTACTCGTTCACCTCTTTGGGCTCCGTCGGTGGGGATCCGAATTTTGCTTCACTTGGCAACCGAATTGTTTGACCAAATAATATCTTGGATGGTGTGTGCCCTGTTGAGCTATGGACCGCGTTTCGGTAGGCCATTAAGAAGAGGGGTATGTGTCGATCCCAATCCCGCTGGCAGATGCTCATTCAAGGTCCGATTGAATCGCTCGACCATTCCATCAGATTGAGGGTGTAGTGGCGTTGTCCTTGTCTTTCTTATTCCCAAATATTGGCATATTTCCTGGAAGACTTTTGATTCAAAGTTTCGCCCTTGATCAGAGTGCAGCTCCATTGGGACCCCAAATCTGCTCACCCAGTTGTTGACTATCTGTTCGGCTACGGTCTTAGCCTCTTGATTTGGGATGGCAAACACTTCCGGCCACTTACTGAAGTAATCCATGACTACGAGAGTATATCGGTTTCCATTAAAGGTTTCGGGAAACGGCCCAGCGATGTCGATGGCTATTCGCTCGAAAGGTGCTCCGACATTGTATTGTTGCATTTGTCCATGTGGCTTTACTTTTGGGCCCTTGGTAGCCGCACATCTTATGCACTTTTGCACCAATTCTCGACATCTTGTTTAGCGCTTAGCCAATAGAAATGTTCCCTTACCTTTTCCAACGTCTTATTTATTCCCAAATGGCCTCCTGAGATTCCGTCATGTATTTCATGGAGCACTTGGTTGACTCTGGACCGTGGCACAATTAGCTGCATACGAGATTTTGTCCCATCTGCACTTTCCCATTTTCTCTTCAGCAATCCATCTTGCACGAAAAGCGAGTCCCACTGTGCCCAGTATGCCTTCAGAGTTTGGCTCCGATCTGATATCTGCTGCCAGCTTGGTCTTTCCTCGTGTTCCTTCCAGGCCAATATTGGTTCGATGTCATTGTCTGCCTGTTGGGAGGAACGGATTTCGTCTATACTCCAACCCTCTATTGGCTCAGTCCTGATCGTTTGGATAGTTGCCTGTTCTTTCGCTTCTTTACCACTGACTACTTCTGCTGGGAGGCTTTCGTTGCATTGTTTTACCTGTGAGACTGGGATAATTACCCTGGAGTCAACTTCTGCTACAGACTTCTGCCCCGCGAAGTAAACATTTCCTAACTGATGGCTTCTGGAAATGCGACCGGTTTCTTGGTAGCCGTTTCTGCCGGTTTTTCTTTCTATTTGCCTGTAACCCCAGTGCAGACAGCCTTCTCGTCGTACCGGTTCTTTACAATGCCCTCGCAAATGTCCTACTTTATCGCAGTTCCAGCAGCGCATTCTTCGGCTCTCCCGCGGGATATTTCGTTGCATAGTAGTTGGTCTTGAGCAGGAGCATTCACCAGATACTATTTCCCTTACGAAATGCATTCCTTTGGAAGCCTGATTGGATGCTTCCATCGCCAGAGCGAAGGCAAGTGCTTCAGCAAGGGTTCTTTTCCCGGCCATCCTTACTGCTGATTGTAGCTTCAAATCTGCAATTCCCCTGATGAATGCGTCCTTTGCCATTTCGTCGATTATTTCTTGGCCTGCGGTGGGATATGACAAATGTGCCAGTCTACTCACGTCTGCTTGGAGCTGTTGCAGTGTTTCTCCTCGTTGCTGCATACGGCCTTGCAATTGAACCTTGTAAACTTCCCGCATGTGGCTATCCCCAAACCGTTTCTCGATAGCCTGCACTAAAACCATATAGTCTCTATTCTTTTCGATATCGATTGTTTGTAACAATTCTGCCGCAGGACCACGTAAGGCCATCGCTAGGGCAAAGCACTTCTCCTTATTGTCCCAGTCGTTCGCACAGGCAGCCATTTCAAACTGCTTCTTATAAGTAGACCATGAGGTCTGGCCATCGAATGAAGGAGGCTTCAAATCTTTTCTCCTTAGACAGCTTAAAGAACATTCTCGCAGTTTCTGTTTTCGCACTGTGTCGAGCTCTTTCGCCAGTTGCTGAACTTTGCTGTCCATTTCCTCGAATTTTTCGCCAACATTCTTCTCTATTCTTTCAAATTTGTCATCGATTTCTTCGAATTTTTGCTGGAGAATGTTCTTTTGTTCTTCCAGATTATTCTTTTGTTCATCCATTTTCTGTTGAAGACCGTGCAGATTGTTGGTTTGTTCGTTGAATTTTTGTTCAATGCTGCTCTTCTGCTCGTCCAATTTTTGTTCCAGACTGTTCTGGAGAATGTTCTTCTGTTCTTCCATATTTTTCTTTTGTTCGAGGCTATTCTTTTGTTCTTCCAGATTTTTCTTTTGTTCGTCGAGACTGTTCTTCTGTTCGTCCATTTTTTTGTTTTGTTCGTCCATTTTTAATAAGAGGAGTTGCATCATTGCAGCCATGTCATTGCCGGTACTTGTCTGTTCATCCTCGTCAACATCAAAGGAATATGCATCAGGATCATGTCCCTCGTTGTTCAAAGCCTCCTGAAGTCGGAGCACCAGGTCACTTTTTCCTCCACTGGCGCTGAGGCTTCTCTTGTTCAACTCGGATTTGAGTTGGACGAGGGTCAGCTGCAATAGTTTTCGACCCATTCTAGCCTTTTCAAATAGTCAGAAAACACTTTTTTTTTTTTTTTTTTTTTTTCACACACACAATAAGTCCTATCCCACTTCTGACACCAATATAAAATGTTTGTGTGGGTACAAATGATAGAACTTATTCTTTTCAATACAAATCCCTTTATTCAGTACAGTTACAATGCACTATTTAATTCTTTCTCTCAGTACAATTCAATTTCTGAACCACTTATACTTTTCTTATCTTTTACTTAAACCACTTAATCACTTCTCCTAATTAACACTTCAAATTACACTTTAGAACTGATTTGCATACCTTTGGGATGCTGGTATTTATACTCGAATGACATACTTCGAGAACAATCCTCGCCATCCAGCGTCCCATACAATTTCCAATTTGCTAGAAAATTCGATTCTACTCTCCAGTTGCTAATCCAGTATCGAAACCTTCTAGTCTTCGAGTTTCGACATTTTCTGCTAGATGTCGCTGCTCACATTTGAGTGGTTATCACAATATCAAAAAAATCATACGTAGGAGACTAGATAATGGTATTAACAATATCCATGCGAAATGGCATGCAAATCGGTCGAGTGGTTCAGGAGATATTTCTGGTACCGACTCTGAAAACACTGTTTCGAGAAAAACGCAAACGAAATGCAAAATCTGCAGTGTGTCTTGCATGCGTGGCTTCGAAAGCAAAACTGAAAATGTGTTCGAGTAGTGCCTTCTGGAATATTCTGAATTCTAATATTCTTATACAAGGTTTAAATCTATTGCAGGTATAAATATTTGCGAGGGCACTGACCCGTCATTAGAGAAGGTAGGAAGGCAGATCAGGCACGCAGCTGCGCATGTCCCTAATGATCGCCCCGCCCGGTCGTCTAACGGTCTACTTTCTTAATTATTGGAATTTTTGAAAAATTTTTGCGGCATTTGAATTACAAAAGAATATAGAATTTTTTCATGCAAAAAAAAAATCTATTTTTTTGAGCGGAGAAACGTATGTAACCCCTTAAAGCTACAACCAACAATGACATATACAATACATTATTTTCCAAGCTAGCCGAAAACTATAAGCGATTAAGATGGATTATTCTATTCACAGATATGGCTCGAAAACAACTGACGGAAGGTCTTTTGCTGTTACAGACGAAAATGGATCTGTTATCTCCAAAGGACTGCTGCCCTCATTTTCATCAATCTTCTCAGTCGAAGCTTTCGCCATCCCTAAAGCAATTGAGATGACTTGTAACAAAAAAACCATAATATTCACAGATAGCTTATCCTCAATTACCGCTATAAAGAACACGAACAACTCTTCTAACACCATCGAAACCACCCGTGACAAACTTATAGCGAAGAGGGGTAACGTTAAACTCGCTTGGATTCCAGGGCACGTTGGGATTAAAGGAAACGAATACGCAAACGCAATTGGGTTTAATGGAACCGCTCACCACTTTTTACACTTAAAACAAAAAAGACCTGAAAAATCTCATCACCTCAAATTGGAATATAGGAAACAAATTTGCTGGACTGAGTATCAACATCTATACAAGGAATTTAACCCGTCTGCCGAGAAAGTTTTCTTCCCAGGGAATGTATTGTAAAATGTTTGTGTGGGTACAAATGATAGTTTTCAATACAAATCGCTTTATTCAGTACAGTTACAATTCACTATTTAATTGTTTCTCTCAGTACAATCCAATTTCTCAACCGCTTATACTTTTCTTATCTTTTACTTAAACCACTTAATCACTTCTCCTAATTAACACTTCAAATTTCACTTATCCACTTAAGTGGATATCACAGTATCTATAAAACTGCTGAAAATCTTTATAAGATTTAGAATGGGCCACACCAACATCACCCATAAACATATTTTTACGAAGCAATCACCACCCCTCTGCCATCTATGTGAAGAAAAACTTGTCCTAACAGTAAACCATCTCTTGGACTGCCAACAAGTAAATACAATCTGTCACCAAATCTCTAATCTAAGCCTCAAAGGCCTTTTAAGTACGACAAACGAAGAAAATGTAAAAAATGTATATAAATAGATGATAGTCATTAAGTTAGTTAATAATATTTAGAACTTATCTAGCCGAAGCCCTATCAGCTTTATTTTGTAATTTTATTAATATTTAATTTACTTACATATGTATTAATAATTTACAATAATAATAATAATAATAAATAAAGTATTAGGTTTTAAATTTAGTTTTGTTTTATTGATTTAAATATATAAAATAAATTAAGTTGTTAAAAAAGAAAAAAAAAATATTAAGATTGTTTTAGAGCGCCAGTAAATTTATATAAAATAGTAACATTTACCTATATTTTAACAATGAAGGAATTATATGGAAATTTATCATTGAGAGACTACCGTGGTGGGGCGGCTTTTGGGAAAGGCTCGTCAAAAGTGTTAAAGCAGTGTTAAATAGGACGGTCATTTCTTAACTTTAAGGAGTTGGAAACGTTACTAACGGAGTTGGAATAATTCATCAATGCTAGACCCTTAATATACATTACTGATGATCCCAAAGATTTATCCACATTAACACTGCCACATTTTCTTACAGGATCACACGAAATATCTACTTCTTTTTTAGCTGATTACTGATGTTAAAATACAGCAAAAATGGAACTCCAGGCTAAGATGTTGACGCCGGAGGCTCGAATAATTGCATTAACTTCGTTCAGTCCACATCAATAAGAGCCTATCCTCATCAAACTTTAAAGCAAACGATGTTGTGTTATTATATGGTCCAGCGATATCACGGGTGTTATAGAAGCTGGCGCTTACCGAAGAAGTATATCCTGGGAGAGACAACAAGTGATGGAACGACGACCGGTCGAACTGCTCTACCCCGTTGAGCTGACGACTTAATATCTACCTGTAGATGTAGTAATTTGCACTAGAATTCCTATTTTTTACTACTACTAAAGGGTCCGCCATCTAACGTTTTTTTTTTTCAACTAGTGCTTATTTCGTGAATGGTAACACTTAACTCATGTCTGATTTGACAGATAATTAGTTTTATCCTTAAGGTTAATAATGGAAAATAATTTCATTCAAATGGCTGCCTCAGCTGCCCATGTAGCCTACACGATCGGTCCAATTTTTAAGCACATTATCGATTGTGTGCAGCTGTATTTCACCAATGGCTTCACGAATATTGTCCTTTAAAGCGTCAATTGTCTCTGGCTTGTCGGCGTAACACTTATCTTTTACGGCACCCACAAATAATAGTCCAACGGTGTCAAATCGCAGCTCCGAGGTGGCCAAACGACATCAGCTCTGCGGCTGATAATGCGATCTTCAAACACAGGGCGCAAAACATCGAGTGTAGCTTCGGCTGTGTGGCACGTAACGCGTCCTGTTGAAATTAAATGTTGCCAATATCCTCCTCTTCAATTTTTGTGAACAAAAATTCGTTCAATATGACCCGATAACGATCGCCATTGACTGTAACGGCCACTCCTTGCTCATTTTCGAAGAAAAATGGCCCAATTATACCTCTGGACCAAAATCCACACCAAACAGTGACTCGTTTTGGGTGTATCGGCTTTTCAATGTATGCGTGCGAGTTTTCTGTGCCCCAAATGCGACAATTTTGCTTGTTTACATACCCGCCAAGATCAAAATGAGCTTCATCTGAAAAAATGATTTTTTTGGCAAAATCGGCATCTTCTCTAAGTCGATCGCAGGCCCACTTAGCGAAGCGAAAACGCATTGGATGGTCAGTTGGCTTCAACCAAATTCGTTCAGCGGAAGGATAAAACTAATTATCTGTCAAATCTGACATGAGCTAAGTGTTACCATTCACGAAATAATGAAGTCGAAAGACATAGTTATAAGAATTTAGAGTAGCTTAGAGTGACTGTGTGGGGCCAGTAAGTTAGTGTAAGATTATTAAGTAATTGTAAGCTAGCATTTAAGCATTTTTTGTTAGAATGTAAGAGTTAGTGTTAAGAAAATAAAATGCATATAAAACTAAAAAAACTAAAACTAACCATTCACGAAATAAGCACTAGTTGAAAAAAAAAACGTTAGATGGCGGACCCTTTATATTGTATATATTCATATACTCACGCATACAGCTTTTATACATATAAAGTTATTACTATATATTCAGTTCACTTAATCTATTGAAAAGTCAGTAGTCTTTTAACCTCGATAATCATTTAATTCAATAAACTGTTACTTATTTTGATTATATTAATATATTATTAATTTATATGGATAGCATATGCATATGATTATATTATTAATTTATATGGATAGCATTTTGTTTACCAGACGAACGCTTTCGTATGATTCAAACTTATTTTAAAAAATGGTCTTCAATTTGTGAAATGTGTAGTATATTGCGTAGTTTTTCTGATCCTCATTCTCGCTATCCTATGGAAATTTCGTACCACATACGAGTACGCTCTAAATGGCGCGATGTCAATAATGCTAACTTAGTGTAATTTTGTAACCGCTGTGTGTTAAAGCGGACCCGGAATTATCAGTTCTGCATCGATCGCAAAAGTTTGGCCTTTGTCCGTCCCATATGTGGAATTTGAGAGACAATCTCGGCCTTCAACCATAAGATAAAGCTGGTGCAGAAAAATCAAACACATATTTTTGACAAATTTTGTTTATTTGATCAGGGGTGCACCCTTCCCGAGCTCAGCCTCTCACATTAGCGCATGCTCAAGGGATTTGAGTACCTTTAAAATGTTTGTACACAGCGCGGGCGATGAGAGGCGACTTACATACATATATCGGGTTTTTCAATAAGGACATAACAATTTTGTATTTAAGGGGGTAGTCTCATATTCAGTCCTAAAAAAATCGATTTTTTTTTGCATATTTTGATAAGTTGAGAATATATTGTGAAAATTTGAGACCAATACACTAAGTCATTTTAAAGTTACAGCAAATAATAGGGGAAAGCGTACCTTGCAGCTGCGGGGATTATATCAAACTTTAAACGCGTTTTGCTCGAAACTACTTTTTATCCGTCGGCCTAGATGATAAAAAAAACTGTTGGACCGATTCGGCTGAAATTGGAACACAATATTCTAAACATGAATGGTTCTGTCCGGTACTAGAATTAAATTTTGTTATCCACTTTTTTTTTATCTCAATTTTAAACCGAAAAAACGGTAGATTTTTGAACATTTATTTTACAGTGCCGCCATTTTGTTATTTATCACTCAAATCTTTTAAATTTTCTACGGGACAGAATGACAACCCGACTGAATAATAATACTCTTAGAATTTTGATTTCAGATGATTACAAAAGGAGCAATCAGAGGGTCCAGCCACCTACTTTTTTGAAGAGACCTACTTTACCTCACCAAAATGACGTTAAAATATTTTTTTTTATTTAATTTTTTTTTTTATTCGATAGCTAAATAATAACATATAATTATAATATTGTATTTAATTTTCCGCAAAAAAAATCCTTAAAAACCCTCAAAATTTAATCTCGGACAGAATACCCACTTTAATAAAACACAGAATAATTGAGATATTGTGCTGAAACTTTTTATTGGTGTAGTACACATGTTAAATTTTAGTATGGAAGAAGCCGATCTCGTTCATATGACCACTACGATTACGTTTACAGCGATCGATTCTTTGGAGCCAAATTTCGTCAATTTCGGATTCGATATTGTTCCTGAGCTCCTCTAACGTTGTTGGCTTGTTAGCATAAACTTAACGTAACCCCATAAAAAGATATCCGACATAATGTCGTTAAATCGCATGAGCGAGGTTGCCATTTGACCTGGCCATTTTTCGAGATTATACGATTAACAAACTTCCCCTTCAATAGATCAATTGTTTGACCAGCACGTGGCACGTGGCACTATCTTGTTGGAACCACATATCAATGATGATATCAAGTCCATCCAATGCTGGGCAAAAATAGTCTTCCAGCTTGGCACGATAGCGAACTCCATTGACCGTTATTAATTATTTTACACTTTATTTAGTAGGGAAAACCGAACTGTTCAGTTCGATTTTTCTTCTTTATACTGATTTTGACGTATTTAATTGATTGATTTTTTTCGTGAAGCTCATCGCTTTTATACACAGTACAAGGGAGTGAAGATATTACGATCATCATGATAAATTTTCATATATATATTTTCAACAACCGTAACATAGCCATCATTTTCATCGACAAAAATCGGGTGAGACGATTATTACGACCAAAAAGATGCGACCTTTTCGGTAGTAATTTTTAATAATTTCCAAACGTTGCTCGTTCGTGAACTTCACCATGACAAAAATCTAAACCTTGACTGACGTCGCCATATTTAGGTATAGATTTAACTGCGGATATACCCCCAAGGATTTCCTCCATCCTATAGTTTTTATCTATTTTTTCTGAAAACCATGGAAAGACTTATCGATTTACAAATCAGAGACCTCTCAACAGAAATTCACCTCTGACGCAGAAGTACCAATATGCATACGGGAGAGAAAGATCCACAGAAGGCGCTCTACTAAATCTGGTAACACAGATTAAAGAGGCCTATCGATAAAAGGAGATTGTAAGTTATACCTTCCTAGATATTGGAGGTGCCTTTACAATACCGGATGTAAATATATTTCAGAAGCCATGTGCAAAAAGGGTATTGACTATCCTACTAACCGTTAGGTTAGAGCGATGCTCGTAAACCGGAAAACATCTACATCTTCTGGTGAGACCAAAATCTCTGTTTTAGCAGTAAAAGGTTGTCCACAAGGAGGTGTTCTCTCACCGCTTTTGTAGTCACTGATCATTGATGACCTACTTTTTTTTTAAATTAACGCCCGCTCAAGGGGTTAAGGTACCCTTAAAATGTTTGCACACAGCGCGGAAGAAGTAAGGTTAGGGAGGAATGAAATGGAGGTTGAAGGTTACAATGATCAGGAAATAAAGAGCTCGGCAGGGCTTTCCATAAACGAGTTATACGGCTTAGGAAAGAATCACGATATTTCAATGTATGTCCAAAAGTGGGCTTTAGGTTAAACTAATACTGATGGCGCATAAATGAATTACATATTGAAGCCAGATCTGAGGGGGTGAAGTATTTCTCACATCGCTTGAGGAAACCTAGACGTCATTCCAAGGTAGGCTGTCATTGACAGAAATTAAAAAGAGTGTCGGAGACAGAACGGAGCCTTGGGCCACACCACTTTGTGAATATCGGACTTGAAACCACGCAAGACAACTTGAATTGAACGTTCCGAAAGCTAATTTCTAATTCATTGAAGAAGAGATTCGTCGATCCCAAATGCACGTATTTTCGACAAAAGAGATGGCAAACTCTTTCAAATACTTTAGAAATATCAACTGCAACTATCTTGCTTTCGCCAGATTGAAGTTTGATTTTTGGTTCACTCTTTAGGGGAGACATGCCATCAAATCATCAGTGGACCTGTTGCTACGAAAGCCATACTGCCCGTCATTGAGAAGTTTTCGTGTTTTGAGATATTTCATGATACATATATAGATATTTCTTTCTTGGAAAGAAGGGACGTAAGTGCAATAGGTCTGTAGGAGGAGAAAGAAGAAGATTCGCCTTTTTAGGGACGGGCTGGACAAATGCTGTTTTCCATCTTCTCGGAAAGAGTCCCAAGGAGTAGGATTAAGCTTGGAAAAAACCTCTTCAGAAGAAGGGGAGATATACCATCTGAACCAGCAGATCTGTGAATGTTAAGATCTTTAAGTACTTTAAGTACTACACGAGTGCGAAAGTAGTTTCGTCCCATTGAAGATTCGACGCACTCAAGTAGGAGACAATATACAATCTGGAAGTGTTGAGCTAGCCGCAAAGTATGCAGCAACCAGATTGGCCTTGTCCAAAGAGCTGATCAGCTGGAATAGCTGAATCCTGAATTCCATAGTCATAATCACAAACAAACACATTACAACAGTATGAAACAGTGCAGCAACAAAAATTCACACTCACAATTAATTAGTAATTTAGGTGTTTCAAAGTAAATGTTACCTTAAATTAATTTGTAAAAAGGTATTGAAGATCAAGTGATTGTTTTTTTTTTATAATTTTGTATTTTTTTTCGAAAAAATGCCCTACTTCTTGGAACTTTGAAACGTGTACTTAGTATTTAAAAACAAAAGAAATGTAGGCCATTTTATCTCAAGTCAGTAGTTTCCAAGATACGACCCAACATGTATAGAAAATGGGGTATTCTTTAACAGCCATATACAATTAATTAGTTAATAACTAATGTGGAATTTTTTACTCGTGAAATAATTTAATTATTCGGCAAAGTAAATTCAATAATTTTTTTTTTAACAATGTTCATTTCAAAGGGGAAAAGGATGGGTAACATTTTTTCAGGTAAAAAAATAATACAACTTCGGAAAAATATTAAGCAGATCTCTTAGGGAATAATATAAAAAGAATATAAAAATATTTGCATAACCAGTTTGTAGTTTTTAACCGAGATATTGACGTTTATGATGAATTTTTCAACACAAGAATACGCAGACATGGTTGTCTATGGTTTCCGTAACGGTAATGATCAACGAGCGAGATTGGAATATCTGAGACGATAGGCTGGTGGGACTACCCCGAATGGGAGGACATGTATTAGAATATTTTTTAGGTTGAGAAAAATAGAAAGAACGCAAAAATTGTTGAGAGACTAACATCACAGATAATAAAGTTACATAGATATCGCATGCAGAGCAAAAAAAAAATGGCCACTTTTTCAACGACAATAAAATTCCCAAACCTAAGGGTTGTTGCATCAATTCGGTATCATTTTAAGTTGTATAGTCGTGATATCAACCATCCTCCAGTGTGTTGTAACTTCGATATACGCATATCATTTTTTTCATATTTCGTTTTGCTGCCCATGACAAGTCTTTCAAGTTTTTCATTTTGTGTAATTGGAACTCAGACAGAAAAATTCTGCGTGTGAAGGCGTAACACTGACACGTAGATTTGGCTGTTGTAGAGTTTCAAGCACAAAAAAATGCTGCGAATTATAAACTTCGAGTCACTCTGAGGGAAGAAAAAACTCTCCGTCCTACTCGGACTCCCACCCCTGGAGAACGAATATCGAAACCAAACACACCTGCGTTTCAAACCACTACAAAAACAATTTTTCCTTTCTCCTCCTTTTACCTTTCCGCCCGTGCCATGGCAACAGTAAAAGGGTATCTAAACCCTTAGGCGCGCGTAAATTATAAAAAAAAGACGTCTTAATCGATCTTGCAAAACATACGAATGACTGACTGTGTCGCTGGTGTTTATCTGGATCGCTATACTGTGGTGTGTTTGTTTGTATATATTTGTTGAGGAGGCACATCGTACATATACATATGCATATCAATGCCAACGTCGCTTTTGTTCGACTTTATTTTTCAATTTCATTACGTGTGATACACGTAAAAGGAAATCGAGAAGAATTTTCCCCAATCTAAAAATTTTTGCATGTCCTTCAAATGAAAAAAAATTAAAATTTGAGTAATTTGTGGAGGCAGGCATGCGATTAGGAGCGAAAGAAAATATTTTGTTTGTCAAAATCATTTTTCTTCATAATTTATTGGCAGAAAAACGCTTAAAACGGACGTTACTCCCTGCTTAAATCTAAATTGTAATATAAATGTAGACTTAAGTTTAGAAAACCTTTCATCTTTGCTACCAAAACGGAGAAGGACCTCTAGTAGTTCAAATATTTCTTGTGGTGGATGCAATAAATTATTAAAAAAATGCGCACAAGACTAGAAAACAAATTCTGAATTGAAAAAAAATATATTAAGTTGTAGACTTAAAATTCAAAGCTTGAGAAGAAAACTTCGCTCTAGAACTAAAACGCATAACGCTCTACTAACTAGCAAAATATCAATTAGTTTATTCTCGCAAATTTAAGTACTTGACATTTCAGAGCATTCAAAAATTGTTTGTGGCATATTGATGAGGCTTGTCCAAGCCCAAAAAATATAATGTTGCCGAAAGAGAACTTTCCCATTTTTTACATATCTCAGAACTCTTATAAATTTCTTCGAGATGGACTGGGATTTAGACTTCCCCAGGTATCCACATTTTATCGTTGGGCTCCTGTTACAGGCTTACAACCTGGATTTCAAAACAATGTCTACTATTTTCTGAAAGCAAAGTTTGTATCATTAAGCCAACGGGAACGGAATGTGGTACTGTTATTTACTGAAATTAGAATTCGTCCAAATCTCACGTACAATATCAAAAATGACTTAATTGATGGATTTGAAGATCAAGGTGTGGATCGAAAAAGATCGTACGGCAACGAAATTTGTGTTTTCATGGTAAACGGCCTCTTTGATAGCTGGAAAATTATTTTAAATTATTTTTTTTCAGCAAACTCTGTCAAATCGGTTAATCTGAAGTCTATTTTAGAAAATAATTCGACAATTTACCAAGAACTTGGTCTGAAAGTGTGCGCTATTGTTTACGACCAAGGACCTAACAACAGGAAGTTTACCAATTACTAGGTGTTACAGAAGAAAAGCCTTTTACAATTTTCAATAATGAAAAAATATTTTGTTTTGATGATTTTCCTCATTTATTAAAATCCATGCGTAATGTTTTACTCAAATCTGATATGCTAACTCCAGATGGTAATGCTTCGTTTGATGTTTGCAGAGAAATATTCAATTTAGAAAGAGATAATGTGACTAAAACATGCTTGAAATTTACAAGTTCACATTTAACCCCAAATGCATTTGAAAAACTGAGTGTTCACTTGACAACAATACAAACTGCTCATCAACTTAATAGCCTAAAAAAATAGTTCAAACCAAGCTCTAGCAACACAAGCGTTTACATTATAAATGAATAATGCTTTCAACTGTATGGATAGTGGGTCTCATTACGATAAAAAATATTTAAAACGTGGAGTTCAGGACGGAAATCCAGCTTATAATGCGCTTAAAACATTCTTGTCTTACTTAAGATCAATGAAGTCTACTGATTTTCCAAGGAACTTTTGTGTAAAAGGAATGGTACTGACAATAAACGGGGTTTTATTACTTAGTGCAGATATAAGTGATGGTTTATTCGGGAAAGTTGAGTATTTACTTACAAAGAGAACTCATCAAGATATTTTGGAAAATTTATTTTCTATTAAAAGCGGTAATAAAAAAAATCCTACGAATTTAATGTTTTAATGTCAAAAATTCTGTCCTAAAATCTAATTGCTTACTCTCCTGATAGTAATTGTGATGATGACGATGTAGAATTTTTAAATTTAGATTACCTCCCAGATTCAACCGCACACATCAAAAACTTTTTTATTACCTGAAGCACGCAAGAAAATTCTTTTTTCGAAAAAGTGATAAATGAAATCAAAATTACAAATGGAATTTCATTGGAAACGACTGCAATGCGTTATTTTACAATATATCTGGCGTTTAAAATGCTTTTAAAAAACAAGTGTGCAAATTGATCGAAATTATTTTTAAAAATAATTTTTCATTTTTGCTAAAAATTGTTCCCAAAATAGTGATTTTGAAAGTCTCTTAGCACCAACTGATGAATTTTTCCGTATTTGTAAGCTCCATTTCAAAGTATACCATACAATTTTTAGAGATCGTATGCATATTAGAAATATAAGGGAGAGAATGGCCTTGGAATGCATGAGAAAAACAAACCTTAGATACTCGAACTGGTTTAATGTGCAAAACCAATGCTTTGAGCATCGCAAAGAAATTCTTTACTTTACACTTCTTATTCTCTTGCGAAAACACTGTGCACGGAAAATCCAAAAAAGAATTACCAGTAAAAATCAAAAAATTCAAATTTTGTTAGGAAAACAAATGCAAAACAATCACGAAATTGAACCAACTCCGCCAGAGTGAGAGGCACGGGGACTTCACCATAAACCAGCATCCCAAGAGTGAGAGGCACCGGAACCTCACTACGAGTATAAACCAACACCCCGAAAGTGAGAGGCACGGGGACCTCACTATAAACCAGCACCCCAAGAGTGAGAAGTACCGGGACCCCACTATAAACCAACACCCCAAGACTTAAAAGCAGTATCCCAAGTTGCAATTGCAAGATATACTTTCCTGCTAGTCCCCTCTCGAAATAATACCGAAATAATGAACAAAGAATGAAACAAAACACAAAGAGAAATAAGCAAAAGCAACAACCAATTTGTTGTTCCAAGCAAATTTGAAAGAACATCATGTCTAATCACGATTCGAACGAGTTCGATCAAACTGGGACATAGTAATAAATTCCAATCGCCTGAAAAAGTGACATATTTTTTTACTCTGCATGCGATCTATGTAACTTTATTATCTGTACTAAAATCCTACTCTAGCAGAAGCCGTTCGCAAATATGAGGACGTTCTACATTACGTCAGAGACCCATCCAAATAACAGTCTTAGACAACTAAGCAGATATTTTAATCTAAGTACATATGTAAGACTTACATCTGCAGAATTCTATATTAAGGAGGCATGCATGCATTCCATCATATACCGCCATAGGAGCTACAACCCGGGGACCCAGAGAAACATTTAGAATTCTGTAATTACATTCTGGAAAGACACTTACGGAATTTTTTGACTGGATTCTATAGATGGATGAATTTCAATTCAGGGATAGAATCACTCATTTTCACAATTTGGGGTAATAAGTAACTCAATATTGGTAACGAGCTGATCAGGCCCTATCGGCTTCCTCCAAGGCTTAATTCGAATCTCTACCTGGAATTTTTGTGAAACAAATTGCCAGAACTATTAAGTGATGTACCTCTGCGTAAAGAACAGCCATTGTGTATCGCGTGCATGAAAATTCGTGGATAGAGCGGGATTGACCCATTCTGTGATTTCCAAGCTCTTGACCCCAATGGACGGGGGGAGGACATTATTTACTCATCAGAAATAACAGCATTGGATGAGGCAGTTGCGAAAGTCGGAGAAGAATGGGAAAGAATGGACATTGTTTGAGCCTCTTAAAAACGAGCTCTGGTGTACATACAAAGGAATGGTTCGCATTTTGAATAATTGATGTGATACAAGGTTTGGTAAAAAAATAAATAAAAATGTGCAATCAATATTTGTGTTTTTTCTCCTCAACTTTTTAACAATTTTTAATTTAAGGGGGTAGTCTCATGTTCGATCTTCAAAAAATCGTTTTTTTGTATATTTTCATTTTAAAGTTACAGCAAATAATAGGGGAGAGCGTACCTTGCCGCTGCGAGGATTATACCAAACTTTAAACGCGTTTCTCTCGAAACTACTTTTTATCCGTCGGCCTAGATGATTAAAAAAAACTATTGGACCGATCCGGTTACCAGAACTAGATTTTTTTATTCACCTTTTTTATCTCGATTTTAAAGCGAAAAAAAACAGTAGATTTTTGAAAAAAAAATTTACAAGGATACTATTTTGTTATTTTTACTCAAATTTTTTAAATCTTCTACGGGACAGAATAACAACCCTACTCAATAATAATCTTTTCAGATGATTACAAAAGGAGCAATCACAGGGGCCAGCCAAAAATTTTCTTTTGAATAGAACTACTTTACCTCACCAAAATGACGTCAAAATATTTTTTTTATATAACATTTTTGTTTTGTATTTTTCAATAGCTAAATAATAATATATAATTATCCTAAGAAGATTGTAATTTATTTTCCGCACAAAAAAATTCCTTAAAAAGCTTCAAAATTTAACTTCGGACATGAGACTACCCCCTTAATGTTTTACCTGTTTCATGAAGTTGGGTCGTATCTTCATATTAATACTAAAGTTGCGGTTAATTACATCTTTTTCCGCAAAGAACAAACGATTACAAATTTAATTTAAAAAACGCGATCGATCTTCAATAACTTTTGACACATAAATTTTAGGGCGACATCTACCTCTGAACCAATTAAGATACTCGTAATTACGAGCTCACTGATACCGCACTTGTTACCATACAAATTCAAAATAATTGTTGAAATTTGTTATAAGAAACAACAATTTCATTTGGTTGTCTGCTGAGACAGTATAAAACCTTTATTATGAAGCTTAAGGTGCTAACATTATTGAGGGTAAAATACTTCTGATTCTTATTTGTAACTTAACTTTTTTTTTGTTTTTCTTTTTATGTAGTGCGCGCTCAAGGGGTTAAGGTACCCTTGAAATGTTTGCACACACCACGGGCGAAGGAAAATTAGGGAGGGAAGAAAGATAGGTACCGATGTACGTTGGTTTTAAATGTCTGAATACTATAATGACTAGGAAATAGAGAGCTCGGCAGGGCATTCCACAAGCGAGTTGTTCGGCTTAGGAATGAATCACGATATTTCAGAGTACGTCTGAAAGTGGGCTTGAGGGTATAGTGATGAGCATTCATAGCGAGACGGGTGTTACGGTTAAAGGTTTGAAAGGGCGGAATGCTACTGCCGATTTCAATGGAGCACTGATGGTGGTAATAGCGATAAAACAAAGTGAGACACGAGACATTTCATCGGTGTTCGACAGTGTTCATTGACTGGGTGATGTTAGCATCACCTACGAGTTTTATCGCACGATTTTGCATTCTATTTAGCAAGTGCAAGGGGGTCTTAGGGGCACCTGATCAGATGTGGGCGTTGTACTCCAGCTTTGGACGGATAAATGTCTTATATATTGATGCCAGGTCAGAGGAGGTGAAATATTTCTTACATCGCTTGAAGAAACCTAGACATTTCGCAGAATTTTTGGCGATATCGAATATGTTATTCCAACGTAAGTTGTCATTGACACAGATACCGAGGATGGAAAGTTTTCCGATTTCGACGATGCAAATGCTATTCATGGATAATCGCTGGGTGTTTAAATTTCGCTTTAACGACAGCATTGTGTTTTAGAAGCAATAAATTCCACTCTGTTGAAAGTTCCCCAACTTGCTATGCTGTCAATATTGGAATTAAATGAGCTTAACATACGCTGACATTCCCGTTCTACATCCGAAGAGCAGGGACGTGAGTCCGGAAACGAATATCAAAAGCAGTGAGTACTGTCATCAGCAGAGGAATATATTGGATTAGAAGTGCCAGACAAGAGATCACTGATAACAATTAAAAAAAATGTCGGAGACAGAACGGAGCCCTGGGCACACCAACATTTATTTTGTGAATATCAGACTTGAAACCATCCAAGACAACTTGAATTCAACGTTCCCAAAGGTAGTTTGAAGAAGAGAGTCGTCGATCCCAAATGCACGCATTTTCGATAAAAGAACCTGATGCCAAATTCTGTCAAATGCCTTAGAAATATCAAGTAGATCATTCGCCTTTTTTAGGGACGGGCTGGACAAATGCTGTTTTCCACCTGCTCGGGAAGTGTCCTAAAGAGTAGGATTTGCGAATAAGATTACGCAGTGGTTTTGCCAGCGAAGAAGAACGCCTCTTCAGAAGAAGGGGAGATATACCATCTGGACCAGCGGATTTATGTATGTTGAGATCTTTAAGTATTCTTGAGATTACACGAGTGCGAAAGTAGATTCGTCCCATTGAAGATTCGACGCACTCAAGTGTAGGCGGAGAAAAAGCACAATCTGGGAGTGTTGAATTGGCCGCAAAGTGTGCAGCAAGCGGATTGGCCTTATCTAAAGGGCTGTCAGCTGGAATGTCATTGTGAATGAGCGTTGGGATTTAGGATGACGGAGAATTTCTGATGTTTTTGACAAACGACCAAAAGCTTTTACTACCTTTGGGACATTGTCGTATTTTTTGCCTCAAATTTTGGTCGTACTGAAATTTGACACGTTTAAGAAAGGCGTCGTAGTAATTCCTGTTTCGTTTAAACTTTTTTCGGTTTTCCTCGGTCGGGTTAGTTTTGAAAGACCGAAAAAACATTTCTCAAAGCGTTGGTAGCTTCTTTACAGCTTGAGTTGTACCATGCCTTTTCTTATACTCTTCATCCGATGAGGGATCAAGGATCTCGTTCCGAAGAGAATAGTGTCTGTGATCATGTGATCATATCAGCAGCGACTTCCACGTCGCTATCGAGGAAACATAACGACCAGTTAAAATTCCTTAAGAGGTTGTTAAGACCGCTCCAGTTGGCTTTCTCGTATTGCCATACGGTTCTTTTAAGAATTTTTTCTCTAACTGTGTGGTCGGTGTACGAGAAATTAGCTGATATGACACAATGGTCCGACGTGCCTAGAGAGGAGAGCACATCGACGGTGTACTGGGTGAGGGTGTATCAGGGTGAGGAGTTAAAAACAAGTCCAGGGTGTTGGCGGTATGACAGTCAACGTCTGGTATTCGCGTGCGCTCATTAACAAGCTGCGTTAAGTTGTTTTCCGCAGCGAAGATCTCAACACACCATCCTTCGGGTGTTGTCTGTCCAGAATGTCGAAGCCACCCAGAATTGTGTTTATTGAAATCGCCCGTAATAACGATTTCAGTACGAGGATACAGGGATACAATTTTAACAATCGTTAAAAGTCGAATTGCTATTCAGTTTGGGGCTTCTGTATATAAAGCAGTAGTGGATAATTTGCTTACGGAGAAGAAATTTTAACCACATGAAATTGAATTCCGGATTCTAAGAGGGACTACATTGTGATGGAGTTTGGTAAGCCACATCACTACGCACGTAAATGGTGAGACCGCGGTGAGAGAAGAATAATAACACTAGTTCGTAGCCAGGTAGCCATCAAAATGTCGTTTAATCTTATCGAAGTCATACTGCAATGGTAATTTAATGACCTCAATTTTTGGACATGATCTATACGCGATTAAGTCATGCGCGCACAGTATGGCATGATGAAGTGAACCTCATGTCACTCATGAAGTCACTTGTATAAATGTTGAAGAGGATTGGCGAATTTACCGTACCTTGTGGCATACCGCTTTTATATGTGAAATATCCAGCAGACGTCACATCGTAATTTACACTATGAACTGTCTTCTGGGGAGCATATCGAAAAGAATATACGGCGGTGGTCTACTACCAGTCTGTTCATTTATAAAAAAAAATTATAAGAAACTGACATATTTCAATTGAAACATCAATGTCTGATCATCGTTAAATCTGTTTCGACATCCTATTAGGCTGCACAATTAAAAAAAAACAGCCAAAATCCAGAGATTAGGACACATAAAGCCTAGAACTTGGCTGGGAAAATCCCAACGCCGTAATAAAATCCGCCTGTCACAGGATTGAGATAGAGAAAGAAAAGAGAGAACTGGAAGAGAACAAAAGAAATTGTTCATGAAAGTAGAATAAAATGAGTCATCAATACAAAGGTATTACACAAATAATCCTGCTTCTCATAAATATTTGCAGAACCAGCTATTCCTGGATTTATATACCAAAACGTTTGAAAGAGGTAAAGGTTAAGTTTATACCCAAAGCAGGTAGTAGGTCCACTGATATCTACCTAAATTATACATACCATTAAGCCTCACCTCGTTTTTCCTAAAAACAATGGAAAAATTACTTGATAATCAGATGTATTATATATATAAGGGATGGTCCGCTATATAGGAATTCTCTTCACAAAAACACGTATGCCTATCAACCAGGGAAATCAATACCGCATGCTCTTCAGGAACTCACCACAAAGATTGAGAAATCCGTCAGAGAAAAAGAAATTGCCGTGGGCTACTTTCTTCAGATCGAAGAAGGTTTCGACAACACTGAACATGTCCAAATATGCGGAAGTACCCAAAACATAGGAGTAGATAAGACTATTGTACTCGTACATATAACTGGATAAAGCACATGCTTAACAATGGAAATATCAATACTTTTTTTTTAAACTCAAGTGTTTATGTTTATACACTTATAATGACTCAGCATGTGTTACGTTTTTTGGAAAATTAGATAGAGAGAGAAAGAAAGATGTTTGGACTCAGTGATTATTTCGCTCCATGGGTGGTATCCAACATTTAATGGGGAGACTAAATCCTTAGTGAAGGTTGGCTTGTTGTTGATTTCTGGTCAACTACTCATCTTCCTTGATTTTCGCTAACTGAAAAAATTAATGTCTTTCGGGCGAGGTTGGGATTCGGACATCGTACCTTCCGGTTTGGTAGCCAGCCCACTACCACTTGAGCCACAGCCACTAATGGACTTGGATTGGATAACAAATACCAATCCTCTAAAAGTTTCTTTAATGTCCTCTGAAGCTCTTGATATTATTATTTTAACTAGAGCGTACTTTGAAAATTCATCTATTGCAGTTAAAATGATTTGTTTGTCAGTAAAGTAAATATCAATATGGAAAATTTGTCTTGGGTATTAGGGAATGGGGGTTGGCTGTAATTCATGTGTATTCGGATGTCTATTGTACTTATATTCTTTACAAATTCTACATAATTTCGTAATTTTCTTTATTTTGTGCTTCCTTAGGGGGAAATACAATTTTTGTTAGATTTGGATTTTGTTCTCGCGAGTATTGCGATGAGCGCGATGGTGCTCTTTTATTATTTCTGCTTTCTGTAGACTTACGTGGTTAAGGTCAGTAACTATTTTATTTAGCAAAACGCGATCGGCACTGTTGATTCGTTGGACCAAATTTTCAACGACTCGGCCACACATTTCGCCCGAAGAGGCCGCTATTTCACGTTCAATGTAGGCTCTGAGCTCTTCCAACGTCGTCGGCGTGTTGGCATAAACCAATGACTTAACGTAGTCCCACAGAAAATAGTCAAGCGGCGTTAAATCGCACGAACGAGGCGGTCAATCGACAGGCCCATGTCTTGAGATAACCCACTCACCATACTTACGCTTCAATAAATCGATTGTAGCGTGTGCTGTGTGGCTTGTGGTACCATCCTGTTGAAAGCACATGTTGTCCAAATCCATATCTTTCAATTTGGGCCAAAAATAATCACAGTAACGTGGCGATCGTTTACGTCGACGAAAAAATATGGCCCAATAACGCCGCCGGAATGCAAACCGCACCAAACAGTTATTTTTTTGTGGATGAAGTGGTGATTCATGAAGCACATGTGGATTTTTACCCGACCAATAACGAATATTTTGCTTATTGAGCCAAAAATGAGCTTCGTCCCTGAAGATGATTTTGCGATGAAATTCATCATCTTGGCGCATCTTCTCCAGAACCCAATCGGAGAACGTATGTCGCTTCAAATGGTCCATCGACTTCAATTCTTGAGTCAGCTTGATCTTGTATGGGTGTAAACCAAGATCCTTACGCAAAATACACCATAATGTGGTCTGAGCGATGCCCAATTCTTGAGAACGCCGTGGAATTGACTGATTTGGATCGTTTGCTACGGACGCCTGAACGGCAGCGATATTTTCGACACTTCGACCAACCCGTTGTCTCACTGACACGGCAACATCACACAACGAATATGTAGACTCAAATTTGTGCACTAAACTTGTTATTGCTTGTCTACTAGGGCGAGAATTACGACCGAAAATTGGAGTTAACGCTCTTAAAGTTGCAGTCAATAACTCCGAGTTTCGGTAGAAAATTTTTATAATTTGCAGATGTTGCTCGTTCGTGAACTTTACCATGATGAAAATGTTGAGTTTGCTGAATAAATTGACAGTGACAGTTTGATGATTAGTGAAAGAGTCCGTTCACAAATTAAATTCAAAGTTGTCAAGTCCCTATTGGAAAACCCTTTACATATGTATCTATGATGGATGTATGTAAAATAACGTCCGTGCTGCATCAATTGGACGAAAGAGATGAAAGACTTGCTAGCTAATTTTACCTTTCACGAAAATTGGTTATCCATATATTATACATTTCCTCATCGGAAATCCAAATCATTTCTTTGAAAGAGTGAAGTTTAAGTAAAAGCTGACTATTAAATCATTATTGGTACACTTTAGACTTAAGTCTGCATTAATATTTAAGTCGACACCTTTTTTAAGTCGTAACTTATTATTCGTTGTTAGTAAGCCTCAATGAAACCAGGAATTTAACTTTTGGCTTCAAAAATTCACGCTTATCTAATTGTATTCTGAGGTGACCTCGTTGGAGTCTTGAAATTTTTTTCCAGATTTTTGAAGAATAATAATGTCATCGATTTATAGGGTGTTCCAGTTTAGCAGTATAATCCTTTAAGGGCATATTCCCGAAATTCCACCGAACAAGAAATTGAAGGGGGGGTCTATTCTCACTCCATTTCAAATTACAGCCCATCAAAGTGGGTGAACTCTAATTTGGAGGTATAACCATTTTAAACGCTTGCACCATTGGTCAGACTCTAATCCCCATTTGATACGCACAACATTGTAGTGTCAGCCTTTTAGCAAGTCACTGTACCAAGTCCAGTAAATTTACCCCTCGTCAAAAACAGACCTTTTCACCTCCCAATCTTTTAATTGGTCCTACTCTTTCCCAACTCATACAAGACCTGACTCTACTAAACGTCCCTCTATTTTCAAATTCCCTCATTCCACTTTCTTCGTAGGCTCACTCTCTCCCTGTGTTCTTTTTACTATGGTGAATATGTCCCTTTTGTCGTAGAGAGAGTTGTGTTGACTACCTTAAATTCAGGAGGAGGAGGAAGCCTAGCTAAGGAGGTAGATCGTGTGGGAGTTAATCTAGGTATAAGTTTAGACAGGAACCCACATTTGAATGGCAGGGATTAGAGTGGGGAATAGAAATAGGCTAAAGAAGCAAAGAAATGGGACTTTTTTGTTTTTTATTTAGAGAACGAGACCAATTATATAGGTCAATGGCCTTTACGGGTTTTGATCAGCTGATGGAATCAGCAGACGAGATCGGTTTTTTTTTTTTGTGTCTCTGGGGGACATAGCGACAAGGTCGTGTTGGGTGGGACTTTTTTTCCCCCTTTGGGAGTTAGAAGTCGAGACAGTCGATATCTGAAAATACAGCGACAAGGTCGAGACAGTCTGCGTGCAAGGTCGTGAGATTTTGGTTCGAGATAGTTGGCGGAAAAAGTATGTGCTATAAATAAAAAAAAAAAAGGAGGGATTTTATACGGTCGGTGGAAATTCGGCGCGTAAAGTTTCGCACTATCCGCGGACATATTCCTCCTTCGAATGTCCGAGTTTTTTTGTCTGCAAGAAGATTTCGCCAACAGTTGGTGGAAATTTTCCCCGAACAAAACCAACAAAAAATTGAAAAAAAAGAAGATACTTAAGAATAAAATACAGACGGACAAGTAAAAAAAAAAACGAAAAAAGTTTTGTTATTAGTTATTATTAGTTATTATTATATTAGTTATTATTAGTGTAGTAGATATATACGAGTATGTATATGTACAATAACCAATTTAGATTAAGTTAGCTTGTAGGACCATCGATTTGAGTTTTTTTGAATTTGATATGTAGAGTAAGGATAGGATGTAAGTTTAAGTTTTTTTTGAATTTTATTTTATTTCTTTTTTGGTTGTGCGCGGAAACAAAAAAAAAAAATTTCTTTATGAATTTAAAGCGATTCTTCAAAGTGCTGGCGCCAGAACTACGAGGGATCTGAAATCCGGTAAGTCCTATGTACGAGTTAAGTTTTTCGGCTAGAATGAGAGTAGCCTTAGTAATTAGAAAATATAATAAAATTCAACAAAGCAACTTATAAAAATTATTAAGAATTATATGTAAATTATTTTTTTTTAATAAATATGGAAAGAATTATGTGGTGAAATTAGTTCTTCTGTTTTAATGATGGAGTAAAACCGTTGTCGCAAGTGGTGTGTGGATGGGGGTACCGACCGTCCTTCGATGGGGCGACTGTGACCGGACGTGAGACACAAACGATGACGACATGACAGGAAATGACGGGACTGCCTTTCCGCTGATTGTTTTTTTTACAGGTGGCGACTGGGAGGAATTTCGTTAGGGGCTACCATTCACAGATATGGCCAGAATGGTAGCAATTAGTCGCATCCAAGTGCGATAGAGTGGGTTGGTCATCCTCAGCCAACAACACCTGGCCTATTTCAGGTCGTAACGAGCTGTCATCGCTGTATGATACTGGGACGCATTATTCGGTGTAGGGTACGTAGGGTTAAGTTAGTTATAGGTTTAGTTATAATTCGTTAAAATTAAATTCGGTATGTAGGGTTTAGGTTAGTATAGGTTTAGTTAGCTACATCGCGCTAGTCCCGGTCTTGCACATAGGATTAATAGGAAACACTTTAATAGGCCCGCACGTTCTTCCACAAACAGTTAACTCCCATTACTACCTGGAATTTCTTAGAGAACTATTGCCGGAGCTCCATGGTCCTTTTCAGGACCACATCTAAAAGATTTTATCAGTAATTCAATTTTTTTTGGCAATTTTTGTTAGACGAAAAATGGCTTTTACTACAAAATCTGTTGATCGTACGTAAAAAAGTTTCTAAACATTATTTTTAGAAAATTTTTCAAGGATAAAAATTTCAGAAAATTTATTAAGTAAAAATTGTAAGAAAAATGCATTTTAAGTAAAAAAAGGAACAGCAAATTTTCATAATTTTGAGTTTACCCAAAGCTTTAAGAGTTGTATGCACTACTAAATTATCTTTCCAAAACGGTCAAAACTATTTTTGTACCTGTACTAGTTTAGAAATTATAGCGTTTAATTAAAGTGGTTACACCTCCAAATTAGAGTACACCTACTTTTATGGAGCGTTCTTTAAACCGAAAGGGAGTCTTACGAACTCATACTTTCAGTTATTGACAGAGAATGAAGTTTTTTCGATGTCACCCACGTATTTGGTGAAATACACTTTTAAGACCACTGAAAAGTATGACATAATTTCTTCATAATAGAGCCAGGACGGCATTTGTTTCAAGGATTGGGTAGCGATCGGAATTCGTTAACGAATTAAGTTTCCTGTAATTAATAACCATGCGGTATTTTTAATGGCCGGAGCCGTCCGCTTTTTTAGTACAATCTATGCAGGCGAATTTTACGGTTACCCTGAACATCGGATGATCCCATCATCTAGTAATTAATTGATTTGTTTATCTATTTATATTTTTAATAAGATGGAATATGCCTAGTGCTTTGAATAAATGGAATCCTTATGGTAAATGATAGTGTGGTGTGGCTGGTTCGAGTTTTTCCGATGAGGCATTGGTGGAGCAGTGACCAGTATTATAGTGCGCGTAATTTGCCCTAAAGTTTTGATTTTCCAACTATAGACATAAATTAAGGGCAATCGTCAAATCGCCTGGTTCCTTTATGCCTAGAAGCCCAAGGAGATCGCCTTTTATGCTCGTTATAAAGGTATCTAGGGCTTTTTCTCTGTATGAGGACGTCAGACAGTAAAGCGGTATAGTGCCCCCGGTGGAAAATTCACGCTTGGGACTTTATTTAAAATCAGTGAAAGATGGTTATAAACTGATTGGAAATAAGACTCAATTGTGCTGTATCCTTGAACAAGGGTTCATCTGTCACTCCAATGTTCCCAGATCACGAGTGTCTGCATAATGAAGTGTCAAACATTTCGATATGCACTTCCCATTTAACAGGGTGTTGTACGGTGAAGGAACTGCATCTGCATTTCCCACAATTTTGTTAATCACTATATGTATTAAAATTACCGAAGTATTTTGGCGTTTTTCTAAGATGGTTGTACATTTTTGGAATCCAGCCGACAGGTGCCAAACTAGGGGTCCCAGAAAACTCTCTAAGACTACGTACCACGTTTGGTATTTTGACTAGACTGTTCAAATGTGTTGGGTATCATTGGTTTAATCGATTCACCTATGGAATGAGGCAACAGGACTTATAATGGAGTGCACGATATTCCTACATTCTATAATAAAAGCTCAACTAACAATACCTGTTATAATCTGTCAAGCTCTGAGGTCGTGTTGACATCAACGCGCGTTAGCATGCGCATCAACAGTAGTATTAGCGTTAGAATGAGAAGTCTGTGGAGCTTGCTCTGACTTTGGGTTTAGTAACATTAAGGATAGGTGGATATAGGATTGAATTCGACATTTTGGGAAAACTTTAAGGTTTTTTTTTTTAATTTATTTTATAATCTTGTGCTTTTTCACTGTCTCTTAATTTATAAAATCACTTTATTTTTTATATTTTTTATCTTATATCCTAATATTTTACTTATTAGTTTACTAATTCTTTTTTCCTAATTCGTATCCCTTTTTTTAATCGCTTTACTTTTTTTCTTAATTTGTATACCTTTTTCCTTTAATCACTTTTCCTATTTATTTACTCTCTTAATATTTTCTTATAATTACTCAGGCGTAATTGGTATTAGTATACGTTAAAATTATGATTCCGCGGAACATCTTGCAACGCTGGTGGAGGGTCTATGTTCCTTTTGTTCGTCTTTGTAGAAGTTATAGGTCTCTTTTCTAGACACTCCCTAGTTGGTGGATTCTGTAGGACCCAGGTTGTAACACAACATATGTGCCCCACGTCGGCGCCAATTATACTTAAAGAAACCATATTATTTAAAAAATATATTTTTATTTGATGTTCACTCTTACGAATCTAACTTAGAACTAACTTCAAATTTATATCAATACTTTCCTCGAAGTATTCCCATGCACACGTCGCAGGCGCCTGGTCAACAACGGATGTTTATTACGGTTTTAGATTTCGCACTAGCACTTTGTGTCTAACATATACGCTCTTCATATTTTTTACTCGATGGAATGATGACATGGGATACCGGTAGACTTAAGTCTATGAAAGCATTGAATATTGGTTCGTGGGAATCATGACACACGTAGCTGTGGCGTCAACTTATATGAAAAAAATATATAATTCTAAATTGGTGGACCTCAATAGTATTTTTCAGACCGTTCTATTTTGGATCACTTCGAGTTTTCTGAGGTTTTTGCATTTGAGTGATCCAAGCCCTTTCATCGAACTTCTCTGAACAAAGCAAAGTATTGTGATAACCACTCAAATGTGAGCAGCGACATCTAGCAGAAAATGTCGAAACTCGAAGATTAGAAGGTTTCGATACTGGATTAGCAACTGGAGAGTAGAATCGAATTTTCTAGCAAATTGGAAATTGTATGGGACGCTGGATGGCGAGGATTGTTCTCGAAGTATGTCATTCGAGTATAAATACCAGCATCCCAAAGGTATGCAAATCAGTTCCAAAGTTGAATTTGAAGTGTTAATTAGAAGAAGTGAAGAAGTGGTTTAAGTAAAAGATAAGAAAAGTATAAGTGGTTGAGAAATTGAATTGTACTGAGAGAAAGAATTAAATAGTGAATTGTAACTGTACTGAATAAAGGGATTTGTATTGAAAAGAATAAGTTCTATCATTTGTACCCACACAAGCATTTTACATTGGTGTCAGAAGTGGGATAGGACTTATTGTGTGTAAAAAAAAAAAAAAAAGTGTTTTCTGACTATTTGAAAAAGCTAGAATGGGTCGAAAACTATTGCAGTTGACCCTCGTCCAACTCAAATCCGAGTTGAACAAGAGAAGCCTCAGCGCCAGTGGAGGAAAAAGTGACCTGGTGCTCCGACTTCAGGAGGCTTTGAACAACGAGGGACATGATTCTGATGCATACTCCTTTGATGTTGACGAGGATGAACAGACAAGTACCGGCAGTGATATGGCTGCGATGATGCAACTCCTCTTGTTAAAAATGGACGAACAGAAGAACAGTCTCGACCAACAAAAGAAAAATCTGGATAGCCTCGAGCAAAAGCTGGATGAACAAAAGAATAGTCTCGAACAAAAGTTGGATGAACAAAAGAAAAATCTAGACGAGCAGAAGAGCAGCATTGAACAAAAATTCGACGAACAAAAGAATAGTCTAGAACAAAAACTGGAAGAACAAAATAACACTCTCCAGCAAAAATTCGAAGAAATCGATGACAAATTTGAAAGAATAGAGAAGAACGTTGATGACAAATTTGATAGAATAGAGAAGAACGTTGATGACAAATTTGATACAATAGAGAAGAATGTTGGCGAAAAATTCGAAGAAATGGACAGCAAAGTTCACCAACTGGCAAAAGAGCTCGACACAGTGCGAAAACAGAAACTGCGAGAATGTTCTTTAAGCGGTCCAAGGAGAAAAGATTTGAAGCCTCCCTCATTCGATGGCCAGACCTCATGGTCTACTTATAAGAAGCAGTTTGAAATGGCTGCCTGTGCAAACGACTGGGACAATGAGGAAAAGTGCTTTGCCCTAACGATGGCCTTGCACGGTCCTGCAGCAGAATTGTTGCAAACAGTAGACATCGAAAAGCATAAAGATTATGTGACTTTAGTACAGGCTATCGAGAAACGGTTTGGGGATAGCCACATGCAGGAGGTCTACAAGGTCCAATTACAAAGCCGAACGCAGCAACGAGGAGAAACACTTCAGCAGCTCCAAGCAGACGTGAGTAGACTGGCACATCTGTCATACCCCACCGCAGGCCAGGAAATTATCGACGAAATGGCAAAAGATGCATTTATCAGGGGAATTGCAGATTCGAAGCTACAGTCAGCAGTAAGGATGGCCGGGAAAAGAACCCTTGCTGAAGCACTTGCCTTCGCTCTGGCGATGGAAGCAGCCAATCAGGCTTCCAGGGGAACACATTTCGTCAGGGAAGTAGCATCTGTCGAATGCTCCTGCACAAGAATTAGTGCCGAGGAACGAGATACTCGACGGGATAAACGAATAATGCGCTGCTGGAATTGCAATAAAATAGGACACCTTCAAAGGCAGTGTAAAGAACCGGTGCGACGAAAAGACTGCCCTCACTGTGGTGACAAGCAAATAGAGGAAGAAACCCGCAGAAACAGCTATCAAGAAGCCGGTCAACCTTCCCGAAATCATCAGTCGGGAAATGCTTAAGCACCAACTTCGCGGGGCAGAAGTTGGTAGCAGGAGTCGACGGCCCCAGGACCATCACCCAAGTCTCGCTGGCAAAACGATGCAGCGAAAGCCTTCTAGTAGAAGTAGTCAGTGGAAAAGAAAAATGGATGGCAACAATAGACACCGGTGCCACGGCCTCAATCATCAGGAGGAATCTTGTGCAGAAGTCTTGGCTGCATAACACTAGCAGTTGCAGCTTGCGAACAGCTACAGGAGCAACGATTAAGGTATATGGTGAAGTCCGCATAAAAATCCAACTGGCCGGAATAACATTCACTCACGCGTTTCTGGTAGCTGACATATGTGACGAGTGCATCATTGGTACAGACTTCATGAGAGAACATGGAATTGTAGTCGACTTGGGGGCACAAACCCTGAAATACGGAAACATGGAGATACCAATAATATACGGAAACGCCAATACCACAGTCTCAAATGTCGTTATCTGCAGCAATCAGAGTCTAGAGCCTTCGTCAGAAGCAATTTTGTGGGCAGAAGTGGAAGGTGGTCCTGGTAGCCACCGATTCTATTTGATGGAGCCAGAAAAGAAAAGAGACTTCATGGTGGGAAAGACCTTAGTGGAGCCAAAGAACAACATGGTCCCTGTAAGGATTCTAAATCTAAAGACATTCAGTGTAAAGGTGAAAAAGGGGGAGATAGTGGGAAAATGTGTACCTGTTGAGGCTATATCGACTACAACGGAAAAAAAGGGTGCAAAACCGGTCACAACAGTTCAGAGCATAGAAATCAAGAACAAAATTCTCAGCCTCTGTAATCTGGACGAAGATCAGCGAATCCTGGCAGAAAAACTAATCGGTGAGTACGCTGATATATTTGCTACACAAGACGGAGAATATGGACGTACGCATATTGTTCAACACCACATTGACACCGGAGACGCTCGACCAATCCGTCAACCTGCAAGGCGTCTTCCATTGGCAAAGCAAACAGAAGTTGCCGAAATGATGTCGAAGATGAAAGCTGAGGGAGTGATTGAAGAATCGCAAAGTCCGTGGGCATCTCCAGTGGTCCTCGTGAAGAAGAAAGATGGCAGCACGAGATTTTGTGTAGACTACCGACGTCTCAATGATGTCACTAAAAAGGACAGCTACCCACTTCCGAGAATCGATGACACTTTGGATATGCTTTCTGGAGCGAAATGGTTTTCAACACTTGACTTGAAGAGCGGTTACTGGCAGGTAGAGATAAATCGTGCGGATCGTGAGAAAACTGCCTTCACTACAGGAAGCGGTCTTTGGCAGTTTGCAGTGATGCCGTTTGGACTGTGCAACGCTCCGGCCACCTTTGAGCGACTAATGGAACGAACATTGCAAGGACTCACATGGAAAACCTGCCTAGTATATTTGGACGACGTTATCGTCATAGGTAAGACGTACGAGGAGCACCGCGAAAATCTAAAAGAAGTGTTTGAGAGGCTACGAAGTGCTCATTTAAAGCTCAACCCAGAAAAGTGTGCCTTGTTTCGTCCGGAAGTAAAATATCTGGGTCACATTATATCAGCGGAAGGAGTAAGAACGGATCCTGACAAAATCGAAGCCGTGAAAAGTTGGCCTTCTCCAAAAGATAAACACCAACTGAGAAGCTTCTTGGGCCTCGCCACGTATTACAGAAGGTTCGTAAAGGATTTTGCTGGCATTGCAAAGAGCCTGCATCAACTTACGGAAAAAGGCCGACAGTTCAGGTGGTCTGGAGAATGCGAAAAAGCATTTCAAGAACTGAAGCGACAGCTGTGCAATGCCCCCATCTTGGGTTACCCGACGCCCGGAAAAATGTTCATCGTGGACGCAGACGCTAGCAATGTTGGGGTCGGAACTGTGATCTCCCAAGTTCATGACGGTCAAGAGAAAGTGGTCGCATATTACAGCAAAGTACTCTCCAGACCTGAACGGAACTACTGTGTAACCCGGCGCGAGCTTCTGGCTTTAATTCTGGCTACGAAGCATTTCCATAAGTACCTCTACGGACAAAAGTTCATTCTCCGGACAGACCACGCAGCTCTGAAATGGCTACTCCAATTTAAGAACCCTTAAGGCCAAGTTGCAAGATGGATGGAGCAGTTGCAGGGTTACGACTTTGAAGTGCAACACCGCAAGGGAACACTCCACTCAAATGCTGATGCTCTCTCTCGTCGACCATGCGGAGTAAAATGCGAACACTGCAATCGTAAAGAAGCAAAAGAACAGGCAACTATCCAAATGATCAGGACTGAGCCAATAGAGGGTTGGAGTATAGACGAAATCCGTTCCTCCCAACAGGCAGACAATGACATCGAACCAATATTGGCCTGGAAGGAACACGAGGAAAGACCAAGCTGGCAGCAGATATCAGATCGGAGCCAAACTCTGAAGGCATACTGGGCACAGTGGGACTCGCTTTTTGTGCAAGATGGATTGCTGAAGAGAAAATGGGAAAGTGCAGATGGGACAACATCTCGTATGCAGCTAATTGTGCCACGATCCAGAGTCAACCAAGTGCTCCATGAAATACATGACGGAATCTCAGGAGGCCATTTGGGAATAAACAAGACGTTGGAAAAGGTAAGGGAACGTTTCTATTGGCTAAGCGCTAAACAAGATGTCGAGAATTGGTGCAAAAAGTGCATAAGGTGTGCGGCTACCAAGGGTCCAAAAGTAAAGCCACATGGACAAGTGCAACAATACAATGTCGGAGCACCTTTCGAACGAATAGCCATCGACATCGCTGGGCCGTTTCCCGAAACCTTTAATGGAAACCGATATACTCTCGTAGTCATGGATTACTTCAGTAAGTGGCCGGAAGTGTTTGCCATCCCAAATCAAGAGGCTAAGACCGTAGCCGAACAGATAGTCAACAACTGGGTGAGCAGATTTGGTGTCCCAATGGAGCTGCACTCTGATCAAGGGCGAAACTTTGAATCAAAAGTCTTCCAGGAAATATGCCAATATTTGGGAATAAGAAAGACAAGGACAACGCCGATACACCCTCAATCTGATGGAATGGTCGAGCGATTCAATCGGACCTTGAATGAGCATCTATCTAAGGTTGTCAGCAACTGCCAGCGGGATTGGGATCGACACATACCCCTCTTCTTAATGGCCTACCGAAACGCGGTCCATAGCTCAACAGGGCACACACCATCCGAGATCTTATTTGGTCAAACAATTCGGTTGCCAAGTGAAGCAAAATTCGGATCCCCACCGACGGAGCCCAAAGAGGTGAACGAGTACGTGAATGACTTACGCAGTAGGATTCGTAAATTGCATGAAGACACCAGAGAAAAGATGAAGCTAGCAAGCAGCCGCATGAAAACTAGGTACGATATCAAGGCGAAATCTTCCGGTTTCAACGAAGGAGATCTGGTTTGGCTGTATAATCCTCAGCGTAAGAAAGGCAAATCACCAAAATTGCAACAGGACTGGGAAGGTCCATACAAGGTGATAACCCGCATTAATGACGTTGTCTACCGGATCCAGCGTGGGGATCGAGGAAAATTGAAAGTGGTCCATTTGGATAGAATGTGTCATTTCAACGGGATGCTGAATGACGAAGTTGTTCGGGACGAACAACTGTAGGGAGGGAGCAATGTGATAACCACTCAAATGTGAGCAGCGACATCTAGCAGAAAATGTCGAAACTCGAAGATTAGAAGGTTTCGATACTGGATTAGCAACTGGAGAGTAGAATCGAATTTTCTAGCAAATTGGAAATTGTATGGGACGCTGGATGGCGAGGATTGTTCTCGAAGTATGTCATTCGAGTATAAATACCAGCATCCCAAAGGTATGCAAATCAGTTCCAAAGTTGAATTTGAAGTGTTAATTAGAAGAAGTGATTAAGTGGTTTAAGTAAAAGATAAGAAAAGTATAAGTGGTTGAGAAATTGAATTGTACTGAGAGAAAGAATTAAATAGTGAATTGTAACTGTACTGAATAAAGGGATTTGTATTGAAAAGAATAAGTTCTATCATTTGTACCCACACAAGCATTTTACAGTATTATAAAAAGTGCATAAAGTTCTAAATCATGACCATGGGATGAAGAACTACTTTCATGACCGGGACAGTTTAGATATAAACTAAATAGTATTCAAAGCCATGAATCAAATACCAGCACCAGAAAAGATGTCCTTCAATTTATTGGAAACAGCCCTTTTCTCAGCTTTGTTAAAAGATTCATTTGACGAAAAATAGAGAGAGTATTCAGCTTAATTTGATAAAATTTGCTCTAAAAAATCCACTGCAAATTATAAGCTAGGCTTTCTAGTAAAATAGATAATATCATTAAATAATTTTAATTTTTGTTTCTTTGCTCGGCTGCTCCCAAAAGCCAGCGCTTATTACTGTAAATCTTGCAACGACTGCAATATTTGCACTAATAATAAGGTTGTATTCAATATTAAAATATAGGGAATGTGAATTTTACACAAAACTTACTCGGCCTTAACTTTTTTTTTCTTTTTTTTAACTCTATTAAGGTGTTTTAAAAAGTGTATATTGTAAAATTGGGTAAGCACAATTTGACGTGTATTGTATTCAAAGCGTGATCAGAAGAAAATGATAAAATATTGGAATTGTATGAATTACAGAAAAATAGTGATAGTTTAGTAAGGAAGGATGAACCCTGGACAGAAGTCTATACATACTAGACTAAACAAATTTCAAAGACTTGTCTGTGTGTGTACTACGGATGCAATGAAAACAGCACTCACTGCAGCATTAGAGGTTCTGCTGAAATGGTTAAGACATTCTAAAACATAGAAAATATTGTTGGTAAATAAGAGCAAAATCAGGTACAGAAGTAACGTCAGATCAGTCAATAGAAAGAGCAATAATTAAATAACTAATTAGATAACAGGATGTTCGATAATAATGGTTGTCTACAAACGCATATGATTTTCTATTTCGCCGCCGCCGGAACATAGTTTCAGCATAAGGATAAATTACTTATAAATTAATCGAAGAGAGTTTCTATTCGAACACGTTCGCCTCGCCGCGATTCGAATCAATCGTTCGACCCCTGAGCCATGTGTCAGCGGGTTTATTCGAGTCCTTCACGAGGATGGTAAAATTTGAGCAACGATTCTGACTTTAAAGAGCCATAATTTTTTTTGAGCTGCATTAAGGCACAGCTAATTGCGATTATTGAACTTTGTTTTTTTTCCTTCAGGCACTCCGGAAGTTCTTCAGTTATTGTTTCTGTACCAGGGAACTGGACTCACGCCACTATAATGAATCTGCAGTGTTGAAATCCCAACAAATGTGGAAACATCGATTTCTTGGAATTGAATTGCAGGAAGCACGTACAGTTCTATATAATAATATCCCAGCAGCTGCATGGTGAGGACAGGCAAGAAATAACTAGACGTAAAGGACATCTGCATAGGTAATTCATAACATTAATGGCATACTTCCAAAAAATTGTGTGAAACTCGCTAAACTACAATAGTACCAAGGGCACAATTTTCGATTCTATATATATTAAAAAAGACTTGTCAAGAAACACTAAGGATATTTTATATAATATAAGACCACAATCAGAAGCATGAATGGTACCGAAGGCGGATGAAGATATGTTGTTGTTTTGGTTGTTTGAACACAAGATTTTCCGAACGATTTTTATTCCTCGATAAGTTCTCGATATCCGCCCAGTGGGAAAACGCAGTAGAGGAAAACTTAGTCTACTGTTAGGCACACAATAGGAAGGGGACCTCAACCATATTGGAATGCGTTACTGAATGGACTAGAAACTGGATAAAACTCAGGTCCACCACGAAATAATGCGCCATCTTAGTTGGAACGGGTGAGGTGTGCTGATTTGGAGCGCGAATATTTTTATTAAGTGTGCTTGTGTCACATTGAAGTTTTTTATTTATTTTGTCCAGCATTTATATTATGGAAAGCGTTAATTGCTATTCTACCGCTTCAATTTCAATTAAAGAATATGATTTCGTAGTTGTAATAATCGGATAGTCGGTACTAAACACTATACAGTGAACGAAGTTAGATACATAGGTAAAAATGTGGCGGATTTTTTAACTTAAATATCTTAATCTGTATACTAGAAAAACTTTAGATACATAGATCTATTGCGCCACATTTCGATGAGCCGATTGGGGTGGCCGTGGTTTAGTGGTACTAGCCATCGCTTCGCACTCGGAGGGTCAAGGTTCGAATCCTACCAATTGACAAGATTTTCAAGTTTCTCATTTGTGTAATTGGAACTCAGACAGTAAAATTCTGCATGTGAAGGCATAACACTGACACGTAGATTTGGCTGTTGTAGAGTCTCAAGCACAAAAAAATAGTGTGAATTATAACCTTCGAATCACTCTGAGTGCAGAAAAAAACTCTCCGTCCTATTCGGACTACCACCCCTGCAGAGCGAATATCGAAACCAAATACACCTGAGTTTCAAACTACAAAAAACCAATTTTCCTTTCTCCTCCTTCTACCTTTCCGCCCGCGCACTGGCAACAGTATAAGGGTATCTAACCCCTTAGGCGCATAAAAAAAAGCTTTAATGCATTCCTATAATAACCCTTATTGCAAGACAGCAAAGACTTTATATCACAAATTTACCGTTAATGCATTGAAAACTGTGTAAAAACCGATACTACTCGTATTATTGAACTAGATTTAAATGTTTGAATTGAATCATTTCATATCACATCAAAATTACGTCATACATACATAAAATTAGCTTCAACAACTACATAATTAACATCAAACAGCAAAACCCAAAAAAAATTGGGGAAAAAAACTTATAGCTTTCTATTCTGTCAAAACAAACAAATGTAAGAACTATATGTGACAACACGTAAAGATAATTAAACTCTTCAACATATAAATTAGATTGAAATAAATAGTGTTACCAATAAGGAGTTCTTCCTTTATAAATAAATAAAATAATATTGGTATATTTAAGAACAATTCAAACTTATATATGTTAATTATGGATACAAAAATCCTTTCCCGATATATTCATAATCACAGTCATCTTACCCATTAGCAATTTCCAAATTTCGCAACACGAGAAGATCGTTCTTGTAAAAGAGGGAAGATGATTGTTGTGTGATCAAAACATAATTTTCATTCTACGATATAATATCATACTACTGCATAAAGCTCCAATTTATTTGAAACAATACTAAACAGTAAACATTACTAAAAAATAAAAATAAATACTAATATAAGGCACGAAAAAATTATTGGATGGCTAAACAAACACTACGAGTATTGTTAAGAATATAAGAAAGTAGTTGGGTCTAACATTCCCAAAGAAATAGATACATCTGTAAAGACAATGAAAGGTGTATCTGGTTATTATCAGTCCTAAACTAAAAAACTTAGCGTACAACCTAAAGCTAACGAACTTATGACTAACTTTAGTCATAAATATAATTTACAATACAGAATCCAGAATAAAGAAATTATATTTCAAAATATCTTGAAAGAAAATTAATTTTCAAGTGTATTCAGATATTACAAACTACTATTCCAAAACTTGCACACAAAGGCATTATTCTGTGTTTTTCACTCTTTTTCTGTCATTTCGAAACGAGCAATGGAATAAAAATAACTAAGCTTTTGCGCTTTTTCTTTCTTGGCTCTATGGAAAGTCTAAAAAATACAGCAAAACTTTATTTTTTTGACCTATTTTAGGAATATGTACCATTTTGTGTAAAATGGTTAGATTTTTATCAATTACTATCCATCACTATTTAATTTATTTTGAATTACACGCATTAAGAGAAATATAATGCTTGTAAATCAAAGTTAAAGTTTCAAAATGCTAAGTAAATTATAATAATTGTTCGCACTGACTGTTTGAAACCTAAGTTAGGTAATTCCATAATGGGAGGATTAAATAAACTACATCCATTAGGAGTGGGTATAAATAAAACGAACTAGTTAAAAAAAACAGTTTTTCATCTCGTAACGACGTAACCGTTCTTTTTCTCATAAACAAACAGTTTATATAGTAACTACATCTATGTATTTGCGCATTTAAAATTCATAAAAAAAAATACAAAACCAAAAGAAAACGAGCCCAGCAGACAAAAAAAAATAACAAAACAAAGAATACACAAAACTCAACTCAGGCATGCGATCGGATCATTCTGTTCCGCAAACATGAAAAACGCATGAAGGAGAAAAACCAATAACATGATTTCACCCCTGATACATACACTAACTAACTTCACGCACTCGTTATCGTGTTTTTAACATTTTCTGTGTTTTTTCCGTTTTTTGTTCATTGGTACTAAATGATAACGGTTTTTCGCTCGTTTCGTGAATGTAGTTACTGTTACAATTAAAATTTTTATTGTTTAAATAACAGTTTCGTTTTGTTAACACAAAAACCGAAAACGACCCACCTCTACCATCCATACTTTTGACTATTGTGATAACCACTTAAATGTGAGCAGCGACATCTAGCAGAAAATGTCGATACTGGAATAACAAAGTCTCGACTGGAGAGTGGAATCGAATTTTCTAGCAAATTGGAAATTGTATGGGACGCTGGATGGCGAGGATTGTTCTCGAAGTATGTCATTCGAGTATAAATACCAGCATCCCCAAGGTATGCAAATCAGTTCTAAAGTGTAATTTGAAGTGTTAATTAGGAGAAGTGATTAAGTGGTTTAAGTAAAAGATAAGAAAAGTATAAGTGGTTGAGAAATTGGATTGTACTGAGAGAAAGAATTAAATAGTGAATTGTAACTGTACTGAATAAAGGGATTTGTATTGAAAAGAATAAGTTCTATTATTTGTACCCACACAAACAAAACTATTGCAGTTGACCCTCGTCCAACTCAAATCCGAGTTGAACAAGAGAAGCCTCAGCGCCAGTGGAGGAAAAAGTGACCTGGTGCTCCGTCTTCAGGAGGCTTTGAACAACGAGGGACATGATCCTGATGCATATTCCTTTGATGTTGACGAGGATGAACAGACAAGTACCGGCAGTGACATGTCTGCGATGATGGAACTCCTCTTGTTAAAAATGGACGAACAGAAGAACAGTCTCGAACAAAAAATGGACGAACAGAAGAAAAATTTGGACGGTCTTCAACAGAAAATGGATGAACAAAGGATAATCTGGAAGAACAAAAGAATAGTCTCGAACAAAAGCTGGATGAACAAAAGAAAAATCTAGACGAGCAGAAGAGCAGCATTGAACAAAAATTCAACGAACAAACCAACAATCTGCACGGTCTTCAACAGAAAATGGATGAACAAAAGAATAATCTGGAAGAACAAGAGAACATTCTCCAGCAAAAATTCGAAGAAATCGATGACAAATTTGAAAGAATAGAGAAGAACGTTGATGACAAATTTGATAGAATAGAGAAGAATGTTGGCGAAAAATTCGAGGAAATGGACAGCAAAGTTCAGCAACTGGCAAAAGAGCTCGACACAGTGCGAAAACAGAAACTGCGAGAATGTTCTTTAAGCGGTCCAAGGAGAAAAGATTTGAAGCCTCCCTCATTCGATGGCCAGACCTCATGGTCTACTTATAAGAAGCAGTTTGAAATGGCTGCCTGTGCAAACGACTGGGACAATGAGGAAAAGTGCTTTGCCCTAACAATGGCCTTGCACGGTCCTGCAGCAGAATTGTTGCAAACAGTAGACATCGAAAAGCATAAAGATTATGTGACTTTAGTACAGGCTATCGAGAAACGGTTTGGGGATAGCCACATGCAGGAGGTCTACAAGGTCCAATTGCAAAGCCGAACGCAGCAAAGAGGAGAAACACTGCAGCAGCTCCAAGCAGACGTGAGTAGACTTGCACATCTGTCATACCCCACCGCAGGCCAGGAAATTATCGACGAAATGGCAAAAGATGCATTTATCAGGGGAATTGCAGATTCGAAGCTACAGTCAGCAGTAAGGATGGCTGGGAAAAGAACCCTTGCTGAAGCACTTGCCTTCGCTCTGGCGATGGAAGCAGCCAATCAGGCTTCCAGGGGAACACATTTCGTCAGGGAAGTAACATCCATCGAATGGTCCTGCACAAGAATTAGTGCCGAGGAACGAGATACTCGACGGGATAGACGGATAATGCGCTGCTGGAATTGCAATAAAATAAGACACCTTCAAAGGCAGTGTAAAGAACCGGTGCGACGAAAAGACTGCCCTCACTGTGGTGGCAAGCAAATAGAGGAAGAAACCCGCAGAAACAGCTATCAAGAAGCCGGTCAACCTTCCCGAAGCCATCAGTCGGGAAATGCTTAAGCACCAACTTCGCGGGGCAGAAGTTGGTAGCAGGAGTCGACGGCCCCAGGACCATCATCCAAGTCTCGCTGGCAAAACGATGCAACGAAAGCCTTCTAGTAGAAGTAGTCAGTGGAAAAGAACAATGGATGGCAACAATAGACACCGGTGCCACGGCCTCAATCATCAGGAGGAATCTTGTGCAGAAGTCTTGGCTGCATAACACTAGCAGTTGCAGCTTGCGAACAGCTACAGGAGCAACGATTAAGGTATATGGTGAAGTCCGCATACAAATCCAATTGGCCGGAATAACATTCACTCACGCGTTTCTGGTAGCTGACATGTGACGAGTGCATCATTGGTACAGACTTCATGAGAGAACATGGACTTGTAGTCGACTTGGGGGCACAAACCCTGAAATACGGAAACATGGAGATACCAATGATATACGGAAACGCCAATACTTCAGTCTCAAATGTCGTCATCTGCAGCAATCAGAGTCTAGAGCCATCGTCAGAAGCAATTTTGTGGGCAAAAGTAGAAGGTGGTCCTGGTAGCCACCGATTCTATTTGATGGAGCCAGAAAAGAAAAGAGACTTCATGGTGGGAAAGACCTTAGTGGAGCCAAAGAACAACATGGTCCCTGTAAGGATTCTATTATTATTATTATTAAAATTTTATTAAATTGTAAGTAAATTACAAACTTAATAATTACTTAAACTAGAGTTAGCTGCCAGGGCCTACAACTAGGTAATTAGAATAAAGAGGAGAAAAAAAAATTAGATACAGTTTTCGAGTTTAAGAGAGGTAATAATCTTATAGATATAGACAATATTTTTAGTATTCACATTGGATAGCAGAAAACTTAAACTATGATTGGAAATAGATTTGCTGACTGATGAAGCTTTGCTGCAGGAGAGTAGGTGGGTCATCGTAAGAGTAGTTCCTTCTTCGCAAAGATGGCATAGTGGGGGTAGTTCTTTATTGAAAATATGTTGGTGTGTGAGATATGTGTGTCCAAGTCTGAGTCTCGTATATATTTTTATTTTCTTTTGGGAGACATTATTGGGATAAATCGGTTTGACACCGTTAGGATTAAAGTTTTTGTAGGTATGGTTATAACCTTCCCAAGCAATTTTCCTTCTGTATTTAAAATTAATGAAGATGAAGTCTTTAATGTCTTTTTTGCTATACTGGTAGAACATTAATAAGGGTTCATTAACTGCAGATTTCGCTGCCTTGTCAGCAGCCTCGTTGCCTTTGATCCCTATATGGCTGGGAATCCAAACAATTTTTAATGTTGCACTATTTGCTATAAGAAGGTCCCGTATTGTGCCGACGATTGTAATGGAGGAGGAAATGTTTTTAATAGCAGATATAGCAGATAAGCTGTCGGAGAATATAATCGTCTTTTTCTTTTTTGAATATTCTATTGCTTTGAATATAGCAAAAGCTTCTGCAGTGAAAACGGAGTAAAAATTTGGAAGAAGACCTTTGGATAGAATTGAACCATTTTGGTCGACAACTGCAAATGACACATGGTTTTTTGTTTTAGAAGCATCAGTAAAAATCAGGTTCCAGCCAAGGGATTTGTAGTTGTTTGCGATGCTAAGGAATAAGGCTTTGTATGTGTTGTCATTAGTACTTGATTTACTATAACTGCTTAGATCCGTAATTATAGTGTGCTCAGGAAGGTTCCATGGGGGTTGAGCGTACCTTATTTGTTTATTTATATGGATCGGAATATTTAAATACTTAGCGGAAGTAAGAGCATTGTATAGACTTGATTGGCGTTTTTGCGTTCTTCTACGAATTAATGACCTTTTCACATCATTGTGGATAGGTGATGTATGTGGGGAGTTGATTTTTTGAATGATGTTGGAAGTAAGGTGGTCGAATCTCTCAGTCAAATGGGGAAGTCCTGCTTCAGTAAGTAAATTCTTGATGGGAGTAGAGCGAAGAGCTTTCATACTTGTCCTAATGGCAGCGTGGTAGGGTGTTGAAATTAATTGAAAAGAAGATTTAGAGCATCTACCATATATTGGAAGACCATAGTCAATTTTTGAAAGAATAAATGATTTTATAATATTTACAAGGGTATTTATATTGGCTCGACTATTTTTGGAAGATAGATACTTAATTAGATTTACCCTGGCAGTAAGATTTTTTTTAATGTATGTACAATGGTTTTTGAAGTTATATTTAGAGTCAAAAATAAGTCCAAGGATTTTAATTTGGTTAACAATTTGTATGTTTACGTTATTTAAACTTAATTTAATACTTTTATTACATGAATATTTTTTACAAATGTGAAAAATTACAGATTTTGAATAAGAAATAGAAGCACCTGAGTATTCACACCACCTTAGCAAAGCCTCGCCAATGTGGGAGAAGGTATCAGCCACCGCTATTAGATCTTTACATTTTGAAAAAATAATAAGATCGTCAGCGTAGAGAGTGTGCTCTACCTTTCGAAAATTATCAATTATTATACTGATTTCGTTAAACGCTATGGCAAATAAAACGACAGATAGTGGTGATCCCTGTGGGATACCATTTTTCAGTTTGTGGATGTTCGAGTAGATGTTGCAATGCCTAACACGGAAACTCCTGTTGCACATGAAAGATTTTATGAACCCAAAAATTTTAGGGCCTATTCTCCATTTTAATAGTTGGTTTAATACAACGTGTACACCAATCCTATCAAAGGCTTTAACAAAGTCTAAATTTAAGATGGAAACGTGGCTTCTCTCAGATAGCGTTAAAGACACAAAGTGGTCAAGATGAATGAGGGCATCTTGAGTGGAGATACCTGTTTTAAAGGCAATTTGTCTATTGTCAAGTAGTCTCTCTTTTGTGAGAAACCAAACAAGGCGTTTGGCGATGATCTTTTCCAAAATTTTGCTAGTACATGAAAGAAGGGAGATAGGACGATAACTGGAGTTGGAGGAAGGATCTTTGTTTGGTTTAAGAACTGGGATGATATTGGCAACTTTCCATGAGTGTGGAATTGTGCCTGAGTTCAAAATATTGTTATACAGTGATAATAAGCGTTGTTTTAAAATGGGGGGGGGGAGTTTTTTAACATGGGATAGGATATTCGATCGAAGCCAGGTGTTTTGCCTTTTACTTGGTTCAAACAGGCTGCGAGTTCTATCATATTGATACTGGATTCGATCGAAATAGCGGAAGGAGAGGGATTAAAGGAAGTGTTTGGGGTGTTAAGGATTTTATATTTTTCGAAGCTAAATTTTGAACTGAATTTAGAGTCCTCAGCAAGCTGTTCAAAGGTCTGAGCAAGATGTTCGACTATCTCTGTTGGACTGGTAATTACTGTAGTGTTTGTTTTTATAATTTTGATGGTGTTAGGAGTAAAAGTGCCAGCTAATTTTCTAATGTCAGCCCAAAGTTTTTGCGACGTGCTGTTAGGATTTATGTTGGCAGTAAATTTTTTGAAGCAGACCCTTTTTTCAGCCTGGATTGTTTTTTTGAATTTAGCGTTCAGCTTGCGATAAAGGATGAGGTTAGGATTAGTGGGGGATTTTTTAAAACTGTACCAAGCCTTTTGTTTTTCTTTGCGAAGACCACTAATTTCTTCATTCCACCAGGGAACTGTTTTTCTATGAAATTTGTCGCTTGTTTGAGGAATAGTAAGGTTGGCGGCAGTGCGTAAGGATTTGTGGATAAGGCAGATTCTTTGTTGATGTTGGGCGATACTATCTTGGTAAGAAGTTCGTTTGACAGAGTGGAACAGAAAAGATCCCAGTTAGCTCTGTCGAGCAGGAATTTTTTATTGGGTTTAACGTTTAAATTGTAAGCGCTACATGTAATTTTAATAAAAATGTGAAAGTGGTCGCTACCAGAGAGGTTGTCGGAAATATTCCACGTAGATTTCGGAAGGAGTGAAGGAGATATAAGGGATAAGTCAACGTGAGTCAATGTACTGTGTGTCGAAAAGTGGGTGGGGCGGCCGTCATTAAGAATTGATAACCCTGAGTTAACAATGAAATGATCAACAAGCTTGCCGCGTTTGTTTTGTTTTTCAGAACCCCAAGAAGGACTCCAAGAATTGAAGTCCCCAGTTATAAGTATTGGAGTATTTATCCCAACTAGGATAGCTTGGAGATCTTGTAAGGTGAAATTTTGATCGGGGTGAATGTAAAGGGAAATGACAGTTATAAGGATATTGAGGTTAATTTCGACACCAATAGCCGAAATGTTTGAATTTATTGTGATAGGAGTGTGAGGAATAGATTTGTGAATGAGAAGGCAGACGCCTTGTTTAGAAGTTGTGATAGAGTCATGGTTATGGTGATATGCGGAATATTGTTTAGGTGGAAAGGGATGGGAGTTGGAGGGAATATGGGTTTCTTGAAGGGAAATTATGTTTGGTTTCATGTCGCTTATCAGAAGCTGTAGCTCATGTAAGTTGTTCTTATAGCCATTTAAGTTCCATTGCAAAATATTAAGAAGTAGATTTGAATTAGACGACGAATTCTTATCAACGCGAAGAGTTCCACGTTGAGCAGAATTTAGAGTGGTGTTGTTGTTGGGATGTTCATTATGACTGCGCGGTACGGATGTTGAGGCAGGCAGGCCAAACGAGGAGCCTGACTGACGCAATCCCCGAACCGCGGAGTCTGGGTTTAGGTTAAAATTAGTGATATTAGTCTGATACATCTTCATTATTATAATCAGTAATGAAGTAGTTGTTATTTGAAATAAGAGTGTTTGTTATATTGTTGAGTGGGGAAGGAAGGTTTGATGGAGTTTGAGAAAGGATGGTTGTAGTAGAATTGAGTGAGTCGGGAGATGGAGAAGGAGAGTAGGAAGTATTGGTTTGGGTTTGAGGAATGACTGACGTGTCGGAATTTGAGCTCTTGGTTATTACATTTTTATAGTTAAGGTTATTTAGAGTGGGAGAAGTTGATCTTTTTTTTTGTGTGATATGAACTGACGAGAAATGGGAGGGGGAAGAAGATTGCGGGAAAACCTGCATTGTAGTTTGGTTTTGTTTACTGGGTGATGAATTGGGTTTATGTATGGATTTTGTGTTTTGCACGGTAGAAGGAGGAATTTCCGTTATTGTGGAACTGGGAGAGGAAACTTGAAATGAGATGGGTTTCACAGATAATGTAGTTGGAGAAGGTGCGAGTGGCATAGAAACAGACGCATTTTGAGCGACAGCGGCGTATGAAGCAGACAATAACGGGATAGGGTTTTGTTCTTTGAATATTTTTTTTGCGTCGGCCATTGTGCATTTCTTTATTGTTTTAATTTTTAGAATTTCTTTAGCCATGAGGTAACTTTTACACAATTTGGAAGATGATGCGTGGTCTAGGGAGCAGTTGGCACAGGAAATGCGTGTACATTCGTTGGATTGATGAGGAGGGAGATTACACTTCTCGCAGGATGCTGCCCCTGTGCATCTCTTGGTAGTATGGCCCAGGAGTTGGCAATTGCGGCAACGCATTGGATTTGGAAAGTGTTCCTCTACTTTTACATTGTGCCATCCAATGTTGACATTGCTAGGAGGACGGAAGCGATCGAATGAGAGAAGAATAAGACCAGTGGCACGAAGTTTGTTCTCGGATGTTGTTTTTCTGAATTTATAAGCTTCAGTTACTCCCTGGCTTCTCATCTCTTTCACTATTTCTTCTTCGGATACTTGTATTAGGCAAGGTGCATATACTGTACCCTTGGAAGAATTTAGAGTAGAGTGAAGCTTGACGGAAATTGGGCATAGATTTGCCAGATTTTTTTTTGAAAGGAATAAGCTAGCGATTTTTTCTGATTTGACAAGTATGAGGAGACTACCGTCACGTAGTTCCGTTATATTTTCATAAGCGGTACTAATGCCATCAATAGCTTTTTTTAATAAGAAAATGCTTATGGAACAAAGGGGCTTTTTTTCGTCATTAGAGGAAATTATTATGAATTTAGGGTCAGATAGGGCTGTATTAGTTTGAGATGGTTGGCTGAGGTCAATATGGGTATAGTTTGTTTTTTTACGTTTTTTGTTATTATGGCCAGGTTGCAGCTCCATATCGAGGAGGCTGAACCTGTTACCAGATATCGATGATGGCCTAAGGGCCATATTAGATAGCTACGTACTATATTCGTATAATATATATAAACACTTTTATAACCGAGTAAAATGAAAAAGAATAAAGAGTAAAAAAAGCGATAAGGAGAAAAGTACCGTTTAGACTTAACCGAACAAGGGAGCGAAATCACAAACGATGTTGCCGGTTTGAAAGACGCTTGGTGACTGTAAGGATTCTAAATCCAAAGACATTCAGTGTAAAGGTGAAAAAGGGGGAGATAGTGGGAAAATGCGTACCTGTTGAGGCTATATCGACCACAACGGAAAAACAGGGTGCAACACTGGTCACAACAGTTCAGAGCATAAAAATCAAGAACAAAATTCTCAGCCTCTGTAATCTGGACGAAGATCAGCGAATCCTGGCAGAAAAACTAATCGGTGAGTACGCTGATATATTTGCTGCACAAGACGGAGAATATGGACGTACGCATATTGTTCAACACCACATTGACACCGGAGACGCTCGACCAATCCGTCAACCTGCAAGGCGTCTTCCATTGGCAAAGCAAACAGAAGTTGCCGAAATGATGTCGAAGATGAAAGCTGAGGGAGTGATCCTCGTGAAGAAGAAAGATGGCAGCATGAGATTTTGTGTAGACTACCGACGTCTCAATGATGTCACTAAAAAGGACAGCTACCCACTTCCGAAAATCGATGACACTTTGGATATGCTTTCTGGAGCGAAATGGTTTTCAACACTTGACTTGAAGAGCGGTTACTGGCAGGTAGAGATATATCGTGTGGATCGTGAGAAAACTGCCTTCACTACAGGAAGCGGTCTTTGGCAGTTTGCAGTGATGCCGTTTGGACTGTGTAACGCTCCGACAACCTTCGAGCGACTAATGGAACGAACATTGCAAGGACTCACTTGGAAAACCTGCCTAGTATATTTGGACGACGCTATCGTCATAGGTAAGACGTTCGAGGAGCACCGCGAAAATCTAAAAGAAGTGTTTGATAGGCTACGAAGTGCTCATTTAAAGCTCAACCCGGAAAAGTGCGCCTTGTTTCGTCCGGAAGTAAAATATCTGGGTCACATTATATCAGCGGAAGGAGTAAGAACGGATCCTGACAAAATCGAAGCCGTGAAAAGTTGGCCTTCTCCAAAAGATAAACACCAACTGAGAAGCTTCTTGGGACCCGCCACGTATTACAGAAGGTTCGTAAAGGATTTTGCTGGCATTGCAAAGAGCCTGCATCAACTTACAGAGAAAGGCCGACAGTTCAGGTGGTCTGGAGAATGCGAAAAAGCATTTCAAGAACTGAAGCGACAGCTGTGCAAAGCCCCCATCTTGGGTTACCCCACGCCCGGAAAAATGTTCATCGTGGATGCAGACGCTAGCAATGTTGGGGTCGGAGCTGTGATATCCCAAGTTCATGACGGTCAAGAGAAAGTGGTCGCATATTACAGCAAAGTACTCTCCAGACCTGAACGGAACTACTGTGTAACCCGGCGCGAGCTTCTGGCTTTAATTCTGGCTACGAAGCATTTCCATAAGTACCTCTACGTACAAAAGTTCATTCTCCGGACAGACCACGCAGCTCTGAAATGGCTACTCCAATTTAAGAACCCTGAAGGCCAAGTTGCAAGATGGATCGAGCAGTTGCAGGGCTACGACTTTGAAGTGCAACACCGCAAGGGAACACTCCACTCAAATGCTGATGCTCTCTCTCGTCGACCGTGCGGTGTAAAATGCGAACACTGCAACCGTAAAGAAGCGAAAGAACAGGCAACAGTCTCTTGACCGTCATGAACTTGGGAGATCACAGCTCCGACCCCAACATTGCTAGCGTCTGCGTCCACGATGAACAATTTTCCGGGCTTCGGGTAACCCAAGATGGGGGCATTGCACAGCTGTCGCTTCAGTTCTTGAAATGCTTTTTCGCATTCTCCAGACCACCTGAACTGTCGGCCTTTTTCCGTAAGTTGATGCAGGCTCTTTGCAATGCCAGCAAAATCCTTTACGAACCTTCTGTAATACGTGGCGAAGCCCAAGAAGCTTCTCAGTTGGTGTTTATTTTTTGGAGAAGTCCAACTTTTCACGGCTTCGATTTTGTCAGGATCCATTCTTACTCCTTCCGCTGATATAATGTGACCCAGATATTTTACTTCCGGACGAACCAAGGCACACTTTTCTGGGTTGAGCTTTAAATGAGCACTTCGTAGCCTCTCAAACACTTCTTTTAGATTTTCGCGGTGCCCCTCGTACGTCTTACCTATGACGATAACGTCGTCCAAATATACTAGGCAGGTTTTCCAGGTGAGTCCTTGCAATGTTCGTTCCATTAATCGCTCGAAGGTTGTCGGAGTGTTGCACAGTCCAAACGGCATCACTGCAAACTGCCAAAGACCGCTTCCTGTAGTGAAGGCAGTTTTCTCACGATCCGCACGATTTATCTCTACCTGCCAGTAACCGCTCTTCAAGTCAAGTGTTGAAAACCATTTCGCTCCAGAAAGCATATCCAAAGTGTCATCGATTCTCGGAAGTGGGTAGCTGTCCTTTTTAGTGACATCATTGAGACGTCGGTAGTCTACACAAAATCTCGTGCTGCCATCTTTCTTCTTCACGAGGACCACTGGAGATGCCCACGGACTTTGCGATTCTTCAATCACTCCCTCAGCTTCCATCTTCGACATCATTTCGGCAACTTCTGTTTGCTTTGCCAATGGAAGACGCCTTGCAGGTTGACGGATTGGTCGAGCGTCTCCGGTGTCAATGTGGTGTTGAACAATATGCGTACGTCCATATTCTCCGTCTTGTGCAGCAAATATATCAGCGTACTCACCGATTAGTTTTTCTGCCAGGATTCGCTGATCTTCGTCCAGATTACAGAGGCTGAGAATTTTGTTCTTGATTTTTATGCTCTGAACTGTTGTGACCAGTGTTGCACCCTGTTTTTCCGTTGTGGTCGATATAGCCTCAACAGGTACACATTTTCCCACTATCTCCCCCTTTTTCACCTTTACCCTGAATGTCTTTGGATTTAGAATCCTTACAGGGACCATGTTGTTCTTTGGCTCCACTAAGGTCTTTCCCACCATGAAGTCTCTTCTCTTTTCTGGCTCCATCAAATAGAATCGGTGGCTACCAGGATCACCTTCCACTTTTGCCCACAAAATTGCTTCTGACGAAGGCTCTAGACTCTGATTGCTGCAGATGACGACATTTGAGACTGTGGTATTGGCGTTTCCGTATATCATTGGTATCTCCATGTTTCCGTATTTCAGGGTTTGTGCCCCCAAGTCGACTACAATTCCATGTTCTCTCATGAAGTCTGTACCAATGATGCACTCGTCACATATGTCAGCTACCAGAAACGCGTGAGTGAATGTTATTCCGGCCAGTTGGATTTTTATGCGGACTTCACCATATACCTTAATCGTTGCTCCTGTAGCTGTTCGCAAGCTGCAACTGCTAGTGTTATGCAGCCAAGACTTCTGCACAAGATTCCTCCTGATGATTGAGGCCGTGGCACCGGTGTCTATTGTTGCCATCCATTTTTCTTTTCCACTGACTACTTCTACTAGAAGGCTTTCGCTGCGTCGTTTTGCCAGCGAGACTTGGATGATGGTCCTGGGGCCGTCGACTCCTGCTACCAACTTCTGCCCCGCGAAGTTGGTGCTTAAGCATTTCCCGACTTATGGCTTCGGGAAGGTTGACCGGCTTCTTGATAGCTGTTTCTGCGGGTTTCTTCCTCTATTTGCTTGTCACCACAGTGCGGGCAGTCTTTTCGTCGCACCGGTTCTTTATTTACACTGCCTTTGAAGGTGTCCTATTTTATTGCAATTCCAGCAGCGCATTACTCGTCTATCCCGTCGAGTATCTCGTTCCTCGGCACTAATTCTTGTGCAGGAGCATTCGACAGATGCTACTTCCCTGATGAAATGTGTTCCCCTGGAAGCCTGATTGGCTGCTTCCATCGCCAGAGCGAAGGCAAGTGCTTTAGCAAGGGTTCTTTTCGCGGGCATCCCTACTGCCGACTGTAGCTTCGAATCTGCAATTCCCCTGATAAATGCATCTTTTGCCATTTCGTCGATAATTTCCTGGCCTGCGGTGGGGTATGACAGATGTGCCAGTCTACTCACGTCTGCTTGGAGCTGCTGAAGTGTTTCTCCTCGTTGCTGCGTTCGGCTTTGCAATTGGACCTTGTAGACCTCCTGCATGTGGCTATCCCCAAACCGTTTCTCGATAGCCTGCACTAAAGTCACATAATCTTTATGATTTTCGATGTCTACTGTTTGCAACAATTCTGCTGCAGGACCGTGCAAGGCCATTGTTAGGGCAAATCACTTGTTCTCATTGTCCCAGTCGTTTGCAGAGGCAGCCATTTCAAACTGCTTCTTATAAGTAGACCATGAGGTCTGGCCATCGAATGAGGGAGGCTTTAACTCTTTTCTCCTTGGACCGCTTAAAGAACATTCTCGCAGTTTCTGTTTTCGCACTGTGTCGAGCTCTTTTACCAGTTGCTCAACTTTGCTGTTCATTCCTTCGAATTTTTCGCCAACATTCTTCTCTATTGTATCAAATTTGTCTTCAACGTTCTTCTCTATTCTTTCAAATTTGTCATCGATTTCTTCGAAATTTTGCTGGAGAATGTTCTTTTGTTCTTCCAGATTATTCTTTTGTTCATCCATTTTCTGTTGAAGACCGTGAAGATTGTTGGTTTGTTCATCGAATTTTTGTTCGAGGCTATTCTTTTGTTCTTCCAGCTTTTGTTCGAGGCTATTCTTTTGTTCGTCCATTTTTAATAAGAGGAGTTGCATCATCGCACCCATGTCACTGCCGGTACTTGTCTGTTCATCCTCGTCAACATCAAAGGAGTATGCATCAGGATCATGTCCCTCGTTGTTCAAAGCCTCCTGAAGTCGGAGCACCAGGTCACTTTTTCCTCCACTGGCGCTGAGGCTTCTCTTGTTCAACTCGGATTTGAGTTTTATGCTTTTAGAACTACACCCATATAAAATATCCTTTCCGAGTCTGGACGCCCATCTATCGAGGATCGTCAAGATATTCTAACATCCCACTTGGCTCCCTAATTCTGTGAATCTCACAAATCCTCTATAATTAATGACGCCAAAAAAATCCTAAACGCAAAAAATCCCAAAACACATGCAATGTGCTGGACTCCGTGAGAAAGGCAGGTCTACATCCTGTACTTAAAACACCAGGTAGAGAAGCGTACTCGCACTGTCTGCTTCCGCTTGAAGCCATTAACATAGGGCTCCTTAAATTAAAAAAATGAATCTACGCCTAAAGAATACGTATATCTAACTGTTTCAAGAAATGATTAATAACTACAGCCACAGCTCGTGGGGAATAATATATACAGACGGCTCTAAAAGCGAGATTGGACTGGATTCCCAGTAGTCGCCGCAAACGGCAACGTCGCCGTGGAACTACCAGAGCAATAGAAGCAGCAAAAACCTCTGGCAGAAACACTCTAATTTGCACCAAAAGTCTCTCTACGGTTAATGCAATCCGAAACATTAACAACCGTACGACCATTATCACAAAAATTCGGGACAGCATCATTCGAAACTCACCGAATCTACTTATACTCTGGATTTCAGGTCATTCGGACATCCCCGCTAATGAACTAGCAGACAGCGCAGCCCGGAATAGCATCGCACAATCAATCACCACACTGCACCCACCATCCAAAAGAGACTTTACCAAAAGCCTCGACGTATACTGGAATCTACGAAAAAAAATTCTTGGAGTGAATACATCCAATACTACTCCAGGATTAATCCAACCGGCGCATCCTCTTCCTACCCAAAAACTACAATATCTCCTCCGAAATGAACATGTGTTTTTTGAGACTGAGACTTGGACATACACAAATGACGCACATAAAAGACAACCGTTCTGTGCGCCGCCGGCTTTGTCAATCGGATGCTGTCAATTCAACATTTCATACTCGAGTGCCCAATAGTTAATCATCATTGTGACAAGTTATTTAACAAAAAATTCATAGACCTATTACTAACTCCCCCCACTCAAATTATCAAAGACGTATACAACATACTACAGAAACTTGTAAATTACATTTAAAAAATAATAATTTCTTCTAGAATTGAAGCCCTGGTAGCTAGCGCTGTATCATATAGATTAAGATGTAAATTTATTTATGTTTTAATAAACAATAATAATAATAATAAAATTTATCTATTGACAATTTTTCTTTTGTTTACACAGGGTGTCCTCTAGTTGTCAATCAAATAATTTGGAAATGATTCCAAGGTATATTCTATGAAAAAAAATCGTTCTACAGTAAGGGTCTATCTCCAATGATGATATCATTTATCGAGAATTTTTCTAAATTTCTTCTAAAAACAAAGTCCTACACGAAGTTTCTACCACTAGTACTAACAGAGCAATTTCCATTAATATGGGCCAGGGTACACCAAACTAAGACCCTTACTGTAGAACGGTTTTTTTCTTAGAATATTCCCAGGAATCATTTCCTAAATAATCGTTGACGAATTAGGGAACACCCTGTATATAAAGTTTTCTAAGAGAGTTTTAGAAAGTTTTCTAATGAGAAAAATAATTATTTAAGTACATAATAGTTTTTAATTATTTTTGTCTCATATCTGTGTTTCATTGGTTTTTCAATATTTTTGTTTATAAATTGAAACACGCTATTCATTTTATCTTACCAGATACCTAAATGTTTTATCTTACCAAATACCCATATGTGGACTGTTGATGTTAAAGGCGGAAATCCACCATCAGAAGCAGTAACCAAAAAATGATGAACAGGTTGCGTTTCGTGATCCAAGCCCTTTCTTAAATAAAGTGTACCTTCTAGTGGATCCAAATGAAAGTATTCAGAACTACTGTTTTCATCATTTGATTCAATAGTGAAAAAAATTTGACTATTAATTCCAGTATCCTTATCGTAAGCATTTATTTTTAACAACGATGTTCCAAATGGTGATCCTTCTGATACGCTTATATTATATATATCTTGTTCTATTTCGGGTGGGCAATCATTAACATCTAATACCATTATGGAGACTGGAACCTCAGCTGACACACCAGACATGCTGTCCGTTGCTCGAATCACTAAATCGTAACTTTGCTTTCGCTCATAATCCAATTCATCGGCAACAATTAGTGTACCTGCAACAACAAAATAAGAAATAAATATTAAATTTCTTAACTGACTTTTATTTTACTACCTTAAAAAAACCAAACTAATAGCATTGACATTACACATGGAAGTACTATTAAAAAAAAAGAAGAACTTAACACTTATAATGCCTCAGCATGTGTTAAGTTTTTTTGGAAAATGAGATAGAGACAGAAAGGAAGATGTTTGGCCTCAGTAGTTCTTTCGCTCCATGGGTGGCATCCAACATTTAATGGGGAGACTAAATTCTTACTGGAAGTTGGCTTTTTGATTTCTATTCAACTACTCATCTTACTTGATTTTCGTTAACTGAAAAAATGAATGTCTTTCGGGCGAGGCTGTGATTCGAACACAGAAGCTTTCGATTTGGAACCCAGTCCACTACCACTTGAGCCACGGCCACCCACCACCTATGGTTAAACCACTCCACCTCTTGCAAAATAGTAATATCCTACAGCACCAAAATTAATTTATTTTATTTCTCTTAAAAATGTTTCATATCTATCGCAAAATTATCTAAGTATGTATAATATTCAATATAGTAGTTAGAGAAACAGATGTCTAACACGAAAATTGAGAAAATGTCAACTGTGGTATGATGCGGACTATAAAATGACACGTATGAAAACTTTCGAATACCTACAAGTAGTTAAAAGTATAGAATCATCAGTTAAGGTTATGTATTAGTGATCAAATAAGATGTTTAAAGGTATTTAAAACAAAAAAAAATCCTGTTGATATTGGAAGTAAAAGATAGCCATTTTTTCCGGAATTTAGCGAGAAAATTTAGTACCACTGTTCTTATGTGTTCATGGAGCACATACATAAGCTGATGTTTGCGATTTCATTGACTATTTTAAATAACGCGCCGATTTGCAGGTCGTTAGTGTTATACATCGATGTAATTTAAATAAACGGCAGATTTATGATCGGGTATGATGATCAACAATTTACAGAAATATTCCGAGAAAATAGAACCTTTAACAGATTAAATAATAGTAAGTGACTTACTCAGCGAAGTCGGTTATCCAAAAGACTACTTAAAAGTGCCTACAATTTTCGCATTAACAATTATAAGAATGGCATGCCACTCTCTTGTGGCAAAAAATTAAATGCATTTTTTGATGAAGTAAAGATGAAGAGATGATTTCGATTCATTCGGTTATTCAGAAAGCTTTTTATACCATCCAGGAGAATGTAAACAAAATGACTGAATGTTATATGCAGTGTAATGAGGAAAACATTGCATGAAGGGCATTTATTACGCAGTAAAATCTGCCATTCTACGATTTTTAAAATTGATTGATATTTTTTTAAAGTAATAATTTTCCAATTTTTTTCTAAAAATCTAATGAAACAAACAAAATTAACCCATTTATAGTTCTGTTTAGCTAATTTTTGTATACTTGATAGTTTGACAGGTGTATTGCTTTATGGTAAAAAGAGATTAGGTTAAATTGCCATAGAATATTGTTAATATTTTTTCTGTTGACAAATTTTAATTTTAGTGTAGGTTCAAGAGGAATTATTGGATTCTTCGAATCTGAATTCAAACGATATTGAATCATTAAAAAAAATCACAAAAAATCTACATGCTCGATGTAGAAGAGCATGTTTTCTAAATATAAACAAATTTTATATTAAAAATTATTTTTTTTAAATTTAACTCTTCGAAGACCACTAAATATTTCCAATTCGATAACGCCGAAAACGTTATGACAAAAATTTAGGATTTTCTTTTTTAGACATTTATTTATCCAACTTTTTTTTAAGCAATAAGTTTTCAGTTATCTTGAACAAACCAAAACCAAGGAATTCGTTTAGCATTGAAAGCATTTAACATATCAAATATTCACTAGGAATTACAAGGTTTATTTTCTACAATTTTAAAACAACTACACCCTGCGAAATAAAAAATAAAAATTCATTAATTTTAAGCAAATGTATTGGAGATGTTATAAAATTGTTTAAATATTAAAAAAAAAAACATGTATTATATAAACTACATATTTTTTTTTCTATTTTTTTATTTTTAAAATGTGAATTTAGAATGAGAATCAAAAATCTATAGGAAATAAATATGGTACGTGCGAAAACGGTTTTACATACTTATTATTTTTGGAAATAAACAAAGATATTCATATTCTAATAACGAGTATATCATCGGTTGTTCATTATAACGCTACTTAGACGTGAATTAAAAAGTGATTTTAGATAATAAGGATACATTTTCTGCCATTCTTGTTGAATTATTTTCTTGAGCCCGTTAGTAAATCGAATCGTCACCCATTTTTATAGGCCTTTGTGGATAGGATTCTTTCTCGGATTTAAATGTGGACTAACAGCAGGCCACTGAAATCGTAGAGCTGAATCCGAAAGCAGTCCAAACCATGAACGAACCTTGAAAATTGCGAGAGTGGTAGGTATCACATTGCCGCCTTAAATCTTGCCAGTAATTATGCCAACCGTCAAGTCCATCCATGTTAAACTTTTTCACATCGCTGAATATGACGAATTGCGACTCTTCGCTACATTTATATTTTTCAGGAAATTTAGGTTTAACGTCCCGATTTTGATACTCAAGGTTGCAATCTCATCGTAAATTTGGCTGAATTCTCTCTTTCGTTATTTTGAGATATAAACTTACTTTTATTTCCGACGGATTTTAGTTTTTTCTTACCGCAATGGTATCTCTCTTTTATCCCTTTTGCTAATTTTTGACTTTCTACCGAATTGTTTTTTTGTTCCATAAGTTTGGGGATCCTTAAGAAAATAAAATCTGTGATGATGTTTCTATGTCAAATAAACATTTAGCTATTTCTATTTCTACCTTTAACTTTGTTTAACAAAACATTAAAAATCCACGGTTTTAGTCTTTTTACCAAATTTTTCGAGTGCAGTTATGAGGAGCAGCTAAGAATATGTCTATTAAGGGAATCAAGGAAAATACACGAATAGACATCTTCCCAAAACTCACACAATAGATTGTTTTTGAGATTCCGGAAATCAATTTTTATCACCTTGTTACATGATTTATGATTAGTTTTACTTTTGCTTTTGAACATGTTTACTAAGAGCATCGTCATAGCATGATCAGTAATCATAAGATCAAGAACACCCTTCTCGCAGATTCTCAGTGAAACGTTTCTGAAGCGTCCATAAATGTGATCTAAGCAAGTACCCGATTCAAACCTAAAAGGCTCCTTAATAAAACACGACCATGCGAAGCTAATAATGCCAAGTAATTTGTAACAGTGGAACTGATACTATCTAAGCTGTTAAGATTAAAATCCCCCACTATTATTAAGTTTTTTGACTTTTCCCTTTCTAAAAGACTGGAAAATTACTCCAAGAACGTCATAATACCAAACATATGCAGTCTATATGCACATACATTCATTTCATTCGTATTAGCAAAAAAACTGAACACGAGCAGAACATAATCCCTTATTTCAAAGCCATAAATCCAAATTTCAGTCACAAAAACAATATCAGGAATACATGCAAAAGAATCAAGGTGCGTGACAAGTGCAATAAACACCAGCAAACGCCGCAGTTTTAACGAACTATGCAATGAAGCGGATGAAAACCCCTTAGAAAAGCGGCATTGAAGGAATTAAAAACCTTCCGAGCTCCATCTATTTCCCACCTGCGCAGATATCCCGCCAGTCAAAACCAGAATGGACATATTTCTGCACATTTATTGCTGCGCTTGCTTAAACGAAGGAGTTTTTCATAACCAATGGAAGAAACAGAAACTTGTATTACTACCAAAGGGAGGCAAACTCTTTGGCGGCCCATCAGCCTACTGTATGCTGGATATGGCAGGAAAAGTATTGGAGCGTATCATCTCCAATAGATTAGCAGAAGCTATTGAAGAAGCAGGAGGACTATAAGAACACCAGTACGGTTTTCGAAAGGCACACTCAAAAATTGATCCCATAAAGTCATAGAAAGGCAACAATGGAGAAGAGGCACAAACAGTATTGCTGTGTCATAACACTGGACGTAAAGAACGCCTTCAGCACCACGACTTGGGTACATACTATATTCTAAAGCGCTACGAAACATGAGAGTACCAATTTACAATCCGAAGCATTGTGAAAAACGACTACCGACAATGTTACTATACAGTGTATATCGCCCTCGTCGTAACAGCAAAATATTTAGAAGTAATCCAAATAAGATACGAAATAATTTCAATTGTACAAACGGTGGGAATCTGGTCTCACACTAGCAGATCGCAAAACGAAAGTGGTATTAATTACAAGTAGATAACGAAAATAAAACAATTGTGCTCATAGTAGAGGAAAATGAAATAGCAATAAAATATCTTGTCATGATTGACTCAAGATTGCCTTTTAAGGAAATCCTGGAATATGTGAGTTGCAAATCTTCGTAAATGAGTGCCTCCATAATGCGTATAAGTCTAGGCGTGCACATGTGTTTTCCATCGCACAATTATTCAGTCGCGAAAAGTAGAACACACAACTTTTAATGTGAACGAGCTCACATGACACCTCACAATCGCAACGATTAAAAGTCTGTGATTTGTCCCATTTTTTGGCGATGGGATTGTCGCAAGATAAAATGAAACATAGGCACTGCCAAGAGTATGCACACACTTGTGATTTAAATCGCTGCGACTAAAAAATCGTTGTCGCAACACGATGTGGGTACGCACGCACTTGCGATTTTCTATCGGATCATAATTTAGTCGCAAAAAAATGAGACAGAATGCACACATATGCGACTTATTAATCGCAGCGATTACAAAAATGCAAAAAGACCCATTTTATAGACGATTTTTTTGCCGCAAATTTAAATGGGATATATGGATTATCAGGAATCATAGCGCACTTGCGATGGAAGTCTTGTTAGTATAAAAACGCATTACATGGAGAAGTGTTGTGTTGTGGCTCTTCGTTAACATCTGTGATTAGTTGGTCGTATATGTGTGTATTGACATTAAGAGCTGTGTGTTTTATTTTTTTGTGTATGAATAATCGTGCGACAGAAAACAACAACGCGCATGTGCGCGCCTAGCCTAATGCCGAATATAGGAAGACTCAGTTATAGCAGGAGACTTCTACTAGCTAAAATAGTTACGTCAGAGCGGCAGAGAAGGAATGCGTGGCTAAAAAGTTCAAAGGAACCCCTATGAACTCTTTGCGACAAGACGAGCAAGCACCGTCTTCCATGTACGTGTTTCCCACCTCATAAGTCGGCAACGTGGGATACAGCAAAAGCATATGGCGAGATCCGGACTTATGTGCTACACCGTGAAAAGTTCAGCTTCCCAACCCGGAAGAGTCACACGTATACATAACATATATGTATACATACTTATATATATTACCATAGTATAATGCTGTAAAAATAGTACTATATTAAAATAACCGATAAAAAATTACCATAAAACAGTAAGACCGAGGCCAGTAAGGTCCTAATTATGGAAAAACGGATTAAAACCATAGCTAGGATGGCTGACGTTTGTAGTATAGAATATTACCTGAATAAGCAAGAGTGAATTCTTGCGGAAATGGCTTTCAGGCTAATGGTCCAGCGCCTCCAGATGTACCATTCCTGGTTAGCACCGATCCGGCTCTGATACGAAGCCTTATAAGGGCTTGTGTTAACCCTCGTATGGTCTCGCTGCTTGCAAAGATCCTTAGGTGACGGCACATCCGAACATTGATAGCGGCTTTGAGGAGGGACCAAATAGAAATGAATACAACCAAATCGGAAGGTTCGGTGTTCCTCGGCCGAGAAACATTCATTTTTTCAGTTAACGAAAATCAAGCAAGATGAGTAGTTGACTAGAAATCAACAACAAGCCAACTTCCACTAAGAATTTAGTCTCCCCATTAAATGTTGGATGCTACCCATGGAGCGCAATAACCACTAACCCTCTTTAGCCCATTTTCCAAAAAACTTAACATGTGTTCAGACACTTTAAGTGTATTCGTACCCACTTGAGTGTTAAGTTCTGTAAAAAAGAAATAAAAGATCAAATATGCCAAGTAGCAGTATCGCAAAGAAGCACCGAACAATAAGAATCACCCGCAATACGGTGGCGTGTCCAGTGTCCAGCAGTTTGATTTCCACAGGCTATGTGAGCAAATAAAAGGGCTGGTAGAAATGCTGGAAGACGGCGAAAGAGGCTCGATCCATCAAGCGATGAGAGACGCTATCGAAAGCATCAGAGCTCTTTACGAGCTTTCGGCGATTGATTTGCATGACGAGCAAGCAAAGCAAGTGATTCGTCAGAACAATTCCTCGCATACTTCGCCATGGCTAAAGGCAACATCAGAGCCCAAGAAAAGGCAGGTTGCAGATGACGAACCCTCAGAGCCCAGATGGAAGCAAGCAGCAATACCAATCATACGGAGACAAGATAATGCTGTAAACAATGTTGCAGACAAAAGACACCCGGAGCAGAAACGTAAAGAAAAATACCCATCTATGTAAATCACCATGGAGAAGGATGGGAAAACCGCCATTGAGGCTTCAGTGGCCAATGCAGGCAGCAATAAAAAGCATACGACAGGAGAAGAAGAATGGCGAAATACTGCCAAAAAGAAGATCGACTAAAGGAGCAGCTAGAGGCCAAAAACATAGACCTGATGCTATCGTCCTCATAACGATGGGGATTCTCTCATACGCGGAGATACTACGCACGGTAAAGGCAGACCTCAAACTGGAAAGAATGGGAAAGAAAGAAAGTTGATACCAATTAGGAGGACATAAAAGGGATTATAATTAATATTATAATAATTACTATTCAAGAAAATTGGTATGAAGGCCACTGAGTTCAAAGAAGTAAGATCAATTACACACCACACTTAGTCGCAGCACTAAAGCGTGGTTTTCGGACCACAACATCGAAGTCCTAGACTGGCCCGCGTGGTCCCCTGACCCCAATCATATGGAAAATTTTTGGGGCATTCTGGTTCGCGATGGTTATAAGCATAATCGTCAGTTTGAGACAGTCAGCTCTCTAAAAATGGGTATCTTAAATGCTTGGGAAAATGTTAGTGACCAAACATTAAAAAAACTATCAGCATCAATGCAAAATCGCTTGTTTGAATTAATATTAAAAAAGGGAAACAAATAAATTATTAAAACATTTAAAAAAACTTCTTGGTTTATTTATTTTATTGACTGACCTTATATTTATGAAACGCTTTAATTGATATATTATTGATTTTTTCGTTTGTGCTCGCGTTTGTGAATCTTTTGTGAAATTTTAAGATTGGTGTATTTGCTCTTCAAAAGTTGTGTTCCAATAACTCTTAACCTTATTTTGACAAGAAAAAAATTTTGTTGATAAAAAACAAAAGTTTTTGTCTTGACCTTATAATTATGAAACGCACTGTATATGTAGCTGGTCAAGAAAGAAATCGATTGAGGTCCATTTTCAAATTAAGTTCCTTAAAAACCGTTAGAAAAAGAAGTCCCAACATTATAAGCTACTAAGATGTCTCCAGAATAAAACCGTTTAGAAACATAAAACTATTTTTTTCTTTTAAGCATTGGTTGAAACTATATTATTATATACTTACATGGGCCAGTATTGTTATCGGGCGCTGCATGAAAAGATAATTTATTTTTATTTTACATTCGTTTTACGGGTACGTTTGTTGATTGATCGTACATTTAATATATAGTAATGAAAAATGTTTTCGAAAATTTGAACAAATTCCCAACCTGGCTTTTTCAAATGGTATTTATTTAATTAACGAATTTTGGAAAAAAAGTAGTATTGTATTTAAAAAATATTATCATCGACGCTCTGTCTAAATAAGAAGGAAACAAATACATGTAAGCACTACTGAATAATGTCACAATAGAAAAAAAGAGTATATAATTTTAAAAATATTTAAAAACAAGTACTTTCAAAAGTTGTACATTAAATCATATGCTTTTTATACATCTTAAATATCCAACAGACAAGAACATCACAAAACACGAAATCATATCCAGAGATATCAATCATATATCTGTATTTAAGAGGTTAAATTAACAATAGATGGATAATTAAGAAGAAAATAGATTTAATATTACAATATATTTATTTTCATATAACGGTTTTACTGCATTTGTAACTTTAAGTATTGCAAAATACTGACGCTTCCGTATTCATTCAATAGCAAACGTTTATATTGTGATAACCAGTCAAATGTGAGCAGCGACATCTAGCAGAAAATGTCGAAACTCGAAGGTTTCGATACTGGATTAGCAACTGGAGAGTAGAATCGAATTTTCTAGCAAATTGGAAATTGTATGGGACGCTGGATGGCGAGGATTGTTCTCGAAGTATGTCATTCGAGTATAAATACCAGCATCCCAAAGGTATGCAAATCAGTTCCAAAGTTGAATTTGAAGTGTTAATTAGAAGAAGTGATTAAGTGGTTTAAGTAAAAGATAAGAAAAGTATAAGTGGTTGAGAAATTGAATTGTACTGAGAGAAAGAATTAAATAGTGAATTGTAACTGTACTGAATAAAGGGATTTGTATTGAAAAGAATAAGTTCTATCATTTGTACCCACACAAACATTTTACATTGGTGTCAGAAGTGGGATAGGACTTATTGTGTGTAAAAAAAAAAAAAAAAAAAAAGTGTTTGCTGACTATTTGAAAAAGCTAGAATGGGTCGAAAACTATTGCAGTTGACCCTCGTCCAACTCAAATCCGAGTTGAACAAGAGAAGCCTCAGCGCCAGTGGAGGAAAAAGTGACCTGGTGCTCCGACTTCAGGAGGCTTTGAACAACGAGGGACATGATCCTGATGCATATTCCTTTGATGTTGACGAGGATGAACAGACAAGTACCGGCAATGACATGGCTGCAATGATGCAACTCCTCTTATTAAAAATGGACGAACAAAAGAATAGCCTCGAACAAAAGCTGGACGAACAAAAGAAAAATATGGAAGAACAGAAGAACATTCTCCAGAACAGTCTGGAACAAAAATTCAACGAACAAACCAACAATCTACACGGTCTTCAACAGAAAATGGATGAACAAAAGAATAATCTGGAAGAACAAAAGAACATTCTCCAGCAAAAATTCGAAGAAATCGATGACAAATTTGAAGAAATAGAGAAGAACGTTGATGACAAATTTGATAGAATAGAGAAGAATGTTGGCGAAAAATTCGAGGAAATGGACAGCAAAGTTCAGCAACTGGCAAAAGAGCTCGACACAGTGCGAAAACAGAAACTGCGAGAATGTTCTTTAAGCGGTCCAAGGAGAAAAGATTTGAAGCCTCCCTCATTCGATGGCCAGACCTCATGGTCTACTTATAAGAAGCAGTTTGAAATGGCTGCCTGTGCAAACGACTGGGACAATAAGGAGAAGTGCTTTGCCCTAGCGATGGCCTTACGTGGTCCTGCGGCAGAATTGTTACAAACAATCGATATCGAAAAGAATAGAGACTATATGGTTTTAGTGCAGGCTATCGAGAAACGGTTTGGGGATAGCCACATGCGGGAAGTTTACAAGGTTCAATTGCAAGGCCGTATGCAGCAACGAGGAGAAACACTGCAACAGCTCCAAGCAGACGTGAGTAGACTGGCACATTTGTCATATCCCACCGCAGGCCAAGAAATAATCGACGAAATGGCAAAGGACGCATTCATCAGGGGAATTGCAGATTTGAAGCTACAATCAGCAGTAAGGATGGCCGGGAAAAGAACCCTTGCTGAAGCACTTGCCTTCGCTCTGGCGATGGAAGCATCCAATCAGGCTTCCAAAGGAATGCATTTCGTAAGGGAAATAGTATCTGGTGAATGCTCCTGCTCAAGACCAACTACTATGCAACGAAATATCCCGCGGGAGAGCCGAGGAATGCGCTGCTGGAACTGCGATAAAGTAGGACATTTGCAAGGGCATTGTAAAGAACCGGTACGACGAGAAGGCTGTCTGCACTGGGGTTACAGGCAAATAGAAAGAAAAACCGGCAGAAACGGCTACCAAGAAACCGGTCAAATTTCCAGAAGCCATCAGTTGGGAAATGTTTACTTCGCGGGGCAGAAGTCTGTAGCAGAAGTTGACTCCAGGGTAATTATCCCAGTCTCACAGGTAAAACAATGCAACCAAAGTCTCCCAGCAGAAGTAGTCAGTGGTAAAGAAGCGAAACAACAGGCAAGTATCCAAACGATCAGGACTGAGCCAATAGAGGGTTGGAGTATAGACGAAATCCGTTCCTCCCAACAGGCAGACAATGACATCGAACCAATATTGGCCTGGAAGGAACACGAGGAAAGACCAAGCTGGCAGCAGATATCAGATCGGAGCCAAACTCTGAAGGCATACTGGGCACAGTGGGACTCGCTTTTTGTGCAAGATGGATTGCTGAAGAGAAAATGGGAAAGTGCAGATGGGACAACATCTCGTATGCAGCTAATTGTGCCACGGTCCAGAGTCAACCAAGTGCTCCATGAAATACATGACGGAATCTCAGGAGGCCATTTGGGAATAAACAAGACGTTGGAAAAGGTAAGGGAACGTTTCTATTGGCTAAGCGCTAAACAAGATGTCGAGAATTGGTGCAAAAAGTGCATAAGATGTGCGGCTACCAAGGGCCCAAAAGTAAAGCCACATGCAACAATACAATGTCGGAGCACCTTTCGAACGAATAGCCATCGACATCGCTGGGCCGTTTCCCGAAACCTTTAATGGAAACCGATATACTCTCGTAGTCATGGATTACTTCAGTAAGTGGCCGGAAGTGTTTGCCATCCCAAATCAAGAGGCTAAGACCGTAGCCGAACAGATAGTCAACAACTGGGTGAGCAGATTTGGGGTCCCAATGGAGCTGCACTCTGATCAAGGGCGAAACTTTGAATCAAAAGTCTTCCAGGAAATATGCCAATATTTGGGAATAAGAAAGACAAGGACAACGCCACTACACCCTCAATCTGATGGAATGGTCGAGCGATTCAATCGGACCTTGAATGAGCATCTATCTAAGGTTGTCAGCAACTGCCAGCGGGATTGGGATCGACACATACCCCTCTTCTTAATGGCCTACCGAAACGCGGTCCATAGCTCAACAGGGCACACACCATCCGAGATCTTATTTGGTCAAACAATTCGGTTGCCAAGTGAAGCAAAATTCGGATCCCCACCGACGGAGCCCAAAGAGGTGAACGAGTACGTGAATGACTTACGCAGCAGGATTCGTAAATTGCATGAAGACACCAGTGAAAAGATGAAGCTAGCAAGCAGCCGCATGAAAACTAGGTACGATATCAAGGCGAAATCTTCCGGTTTCAACGAAGGAGATCTGGTTTGGCTGTATAATCCTCAGCGTGGTTTAAGTAAAAGATAAGAAAAGTATAAGTGGTTGAGAAATTGAATTGTACTGAGAGAAAGAATTAAATAGTGAATTGTAACTGTACTGAATAAAGGGATTTGTATTGAAAAGAATAAGTTCTATCATTTGTACCCACACAAACATTTTACAATATTATATAATTTTCATTTATGATAACCAATTTACATTGACACTAACTTTATTTTTTCTGAGAGAAGACTTTATAACAGGTGATTATATTTATTTATACATCAATCATTTCCGAGCTGCACTAACATTTCTATGCCTTTCTTATGAGCGATTTGTCCCAACCTTCAAAAAACGCTTCAGTTTCGGTGATCATCTCTTCATTGAAACCATATCTCTTTCTGACGAGCAGTTTTTTGAGATCTTCGAACAGCTAATAAGATTCATGTTTTATCCACTGCCAGTCACCGCATAAAAAAATTATTTTTAATTGGCTTAAACAGCTCCCAACAGCGCTCTTAATCATCAACACGCATACCCAAATACTCGTGCAAAATAAGATGTACACGTTCTATTGATGTCTTTACGATGCCAGCTTTTTCACCCCCTTTCACTTTACGGTTGTTCCCAACGATTTTGTGAATTTTTTTATGTTCAATTGGGCGGCCAGAGCATTCAGCATCATTTGTGTCTGTATGATCGCGTTTGAATTCAGCAATCCAGTGACAAATACTTACTTACGGAGCAGATTCCTTACAACACTTTTCAGGCCAAACTTGTGCTTTAACGGTAAAAACGTAGTATGTGGGGAACGTCCCTAAGTCTTTTAGTACTTTACTCAAGGCGCACCTACACATTTATTAACGACTAACCATCAGCACGCAAACACGTGCCGCTTATGCTAAATCTTTTCACAGCTTTATGAACTGCCTTTTTTTTGACCAAGAACTTAAAACAAATTCATCTGTGGTTCCTTGCATATGTATGTTCTGTTAGTTAATCTAGCGAAATCGCGACTTCGAATAGAAATCCCATCTCGGATAGGAAAATATCGATAGTAATGCCCATTTTAGTGAGTATAACCGTTTGGGAGAACTTATTTTGATTGCCTAAACTTAATTAATTCACCAAGCACATAAACTTGTCCATATCGATGGCGATATAAAGGCACATAAACCAGTACACCAAAGTATTTATTGTTTAATTGTGCTTATCTTTTAACAAGTGAATTTTATTCTACAAATATTCTGCCAATGTTGTAGGAAAGAAAACGAGATTTCGTTTTATTTTGACATAAAATACAGGAGACAAATTTTGATTCTGAAATAATGAGGGGAAAATATTTTATGTCACTTTTGTGCTCCGGAGCACAAAATAAACCTTCTGTATGTCCAAACGAAAACGCCATTAGTGTTGGAATTGAAAACGACACCTTGACCTCATTACATTGGAATCGTCATAGGAATGGAATGCACATACATATATATGTGTGATTGGGTGGCATTCGCGTATGTGTCATTCGGCTACCAATGGGGTAGACACTGGGAATGGTGATGGGCGTATTATTATTATGGGAGTATTAAGTTGGTCATGGGATTAGCTTTGACAGTCTGGTGAGAAAGAAAGTGAATGCTTTATGCTGATAATGACTCGTATAATAGGGTGTACAAGTACTCGTAAGTATGGAAAGTAAGTACATATATGAAAGAATATATGTAATAGTTGTATAAATTTTAACAATAACCGTAAAAACAAAGTAGTTTGCTGTATTGCTTGCGTTAGCTGTGATTGTCTGCATGGGTTACCTACTGGAAATTATAAATTATTTAGGGGTAGGTGATCAAAATTGAAAGTAGTGATCGGACGAACATACGAGGGGCGTTCAACATATTCTCTGTATCGGGGTGAAGCTGTGGTTGTATATATAAATTGACTTATTTATTAAGTAATACTATTATTTTAGTGCATTCATGTAAAATTTCATATAAATATGATTATTAATTGGCGTTTTATCTCTAGTTAAACAGAATCATAATGGCAACTGAGACGATGATGGTGAAAATTGAGCATCGCGCTGTAATTTAATTTCTCACTAAGCAAGGAAAAAGTCAAAATACTATTCATGAAGAGATGGTGGCTGTTTACCAGGGTTCCGCACCTTCATTATCAACTGTGCAAAAGTGGTCAAGTGAGTTCAAGAGAGGCAGGGAGAGCATTGAAGACGACCCCCGCTCCGGCGCCCCGGCTACTGCTTGTACGGGAGAAAGCATCAAAGAAGTCGAAAAACTTGTTCTTGAGGATGCCCGAATAAAGGTGAAAATGATGGCAGAGATCACCAAGCTTTCAATTGGTACCATTCACACCATTCTTCATGACCATCTTAACCTTTCAAAGGTCAGTGCAAGGTGGGTTCCACGAATGCTCACAGCGCCTCAGAAAAAAGTGAGAATCGCATGCTGTAGAGAGCTTTTGGAGATGTGTAGTGGGAACGCGGACGGTGTTATGGATCGAATTGTTACTGGGGACGAAACATGGGTCCACCACTATGACCCTGAAAGCAAACAAGAGTCCATGCAGTGGCATAAAAAAGGAACAGACCCCCCGAAGAAGTTCAAAGTCACTCCGTCTGCCGTGAAGCTCATGGCCACAGTTTTTTGGGACTCAAAGGGAATCTTGCTCATTGAGTACAAAAAAAAGGTGAAACCATCAACGCCACATCCTACGCTTCCACTTTGCATAATTTGCGGGAGGAAATTAAAAAGAAAAGACGGGGTAAACTCGCAGCGGGTGTGTTGCTTCTTCATGACAACGCTTCTGTTCACACGGCGCGAGTTTCCAAGGCTGCTGCGCGAGATTGTGGTTTCGAAGAAATCCAACACCCAGCCTATAGTCCAGACCTTGCCCCTAGTGATTATTTCCTGTTTCCGGATTTGAAAAAATGTCTTCGTGGAAAAAGATTTTCGGATGATGAAGAACTCAAGTCGGCAATAAATGGGTATTTTGCAGAGAAAGAGGAAATTTATTTTTTTGAGGGTTTAAGAAAGCTTATCTCAAGGTGTAACAAATGCATTGATGTTAAGGGAGATTATATTGAAAAATAAAAACAATTTAAATTGAATTAGCATTTTCCTTCATATCGATACCAAGAATATATTGAACGCCCCTCGTAGAGAAGACAGCACATTGAGGGTGTCACGGTAGGAAGCCAGGAACAAATTCAAAGCCTCTGTCAACATCAGATAAATGTTTTGACTAGTGTTGGTGATCTTGACACATCTTCCTTCGGGTGGTGCATATCAACATCAATAGAGCAACATGTTGCATACCCAAATCGTCTGCAAAAGCTATCAACACACAAATGGTGCACATACACAAACGACGCATTGAAATTGTTAAAAATGGAGTTGCAAATAAGAAAGTGGTGTGCAATTTGTTTACGGAGATGGATTTTGAAATTGTGTTCCGTATAGAAAAGCCAGACAGGTGATCTGGCGAGAACAGAAAGACAGTAAAATAAATACAATATTTCTTTTTAATATAATAGTTTTATTTTCTATTATATTTTCGTTGTCCCTTTTGACAATTGATGTTACGACTGAGGCCTCAATTCGGGATTGCATCATAGCTATCAATTTTGGACTCAAAATTCGGCTGCTTAGATCCAACCGATCCAAAGAATGTTTAAGATGACTACGCTAAATAGATGAGATGATCACGCTAAATATAGGGTGACTAGATAAGAACGAAAGGAAAAAAAAATTAAATAAAACATCAACGGTGTAGGATATAAAATTGATTCTGGCTTTATTTTGAAGCTATATTCGTGCCATTATGTGTGGAATAGCACATATGTAATTCAAGTGGCCGTCTCGGCTTCCCTGGCAGTGATACAAGCGGTCGGTCCAATTTTTGATGACTCGGTTCAATATGTGCGTCGTTATACCGGCAATAGCGTGGCGAATGTTGGTTTCGAGCTCGTCCAAAGTGGTTGGCTTGTTAGCGTAGACTTAGGACTTGACGTAGCCCCATGATCGCGGCGGCCAATTGATGAACGTTCGCCTTGAGATGACCCAGTATTCAAATTTCTCCTTCACAACTGCGAGCGCTGCATCGCTTTTATGACATGTAGCGCCGTCTGCATTTCTCAATAGGTTACACAAATGCAGTGGTTCACATTCTTTGTACATATTACTCTACCCGGTCGTCGTCACTTCGGTAATTTACGGTATGGAATAAGTGAATAATGCAAGTATGGTTATGAATCATATACTCGTACATTATATGGTTTTACGACCAATCCAATACTTAACTAGCGTGTGAAATAGTGAAATAGCAAAAAAACAAAATTAGTGCAGAGTGAAGACCGAAAAAAAAATATTACACAGTGCGGGTACCCCATCTTTCCCGCTCCTAGTCATAAGTACTGTTGTTTTATTATGGGTTGCGTTAATAGGTTTTTGCCCACCTCTTAGCATAGAATGATATCACTTATTTTTCCTTTTCAATAAGGTCGGTCGTGGTGCAAATTAGGAGTTCCAAAAAAAAAAAAAAACGGTCGAGGAAAGTAAACTGAACAGTTCGGTAATCGTTTTAAAGAAAAAAGAAAAGGAGTGTACCGATATAGGGAAAACAAAAAGGATTGTGAATTAAGGAATTAATTAATGGAGTTAGTGCCCACTTAGTGACCTTGTTCGTTCACCTGCGCATGAGAAAAAAATATGAAAAAAGGAAGTGTTAATTTAATAAATCAAACCCAAATTAAATAAAACGCAGAATATCGGGAAACCTGTTCGGTAGCGCAAAAAACAAATTAAACTATCGGAAAACGTAAATTCTTTTCTTGTGGGTGAATAAGAATAGACAGACTGTGAAATAATTTTCCTTGGTGGCTGGAGATCGTTCGACACTCCGAGTTGTTTGCCCTATTTATCTTTTTGTGACCTGCACCATTTGGGTGCTTGAGCTTTAAACAAGAAGCGACTGGAGTCAAGAGGATCGGGACGAATCGAGTCTGGCTGGAAGCAGCAATACGTACTAGATAAGCTACCTTGTTTTATATATGCAATACACATATTGTTAGAATAAATTCGTCATACGCGGGCATATATTATATAATAGTTGGTTCGCTTAATTTGCTGTCCCGTGTCGCGAATAATAGATAGCCTGGGTTCGTTTCCGCGATTTTAGTTTTTTTTTTTTTTCTCTTTGTTTTATTTTTCTTCTCTTTTTTCTATTATACTCGTAAGCTATTTGAATTTGTTAATGTAGAATTAGCTAGATTGCAAGATTGAAATGTTGTAATATTATAGGTACAAAGTGAATTAAAGGACCGAAAATTTTGTAACGTTTGGAAAACATTGGTTTTTATTTATAATTTTTTTTTTGTCATAGTAAAAGAAGCGCGAATCCCACATTTAGTCGCGATTCTGGGTATGGGTAGTTAAACGGAGGAGCAATCGCGTGGCGCCCATTTTAACACCTTAACCTACGACCACTCTCCTTAGTGGTCGGCGCGTTGAACGGAGAATTCGGCGGTAACTGTTTGCCATTGCTGTTTGTATTTTCTTGTATTTCTCATACGGCACGGCAGTAACTGCGTGTACCATATGTAACAATTGTTGGATAGCGGTTTGTGAGTGTGAATTTTGTTGGTGCGCTGTTTCTTATTGTTGTAATGGCATAACATCTGCAACAATTTGATTCGGTGAACCAACATCGGAATTCTCATTTCGCAACCTCGCTTAGCATCGTTGATGTTCGTTTTTTTTAATAATGGTTCGGAGATTTAGAGTGGACATAGCAAATATGAGCGAGCTAAGAAGTAATCACTTCTCTGTGTACGTCCATACCTGTAAATACAGGCTAGCTGTGTTGGCTCTTAGTGAATTAGTGAAACACACGTAGATCCCCGCCCATACCTCACAGATCACTCTGAAGCTACCTGGCTATGAACTCGTGCCACTATCCTTCTCTCTCCGCGATCTAGCCATTTACGTCGGTAGTGATATAGCTTGCCAAACTCCACCACAATGGACAATTTCATGTGATTAAAATTCCATCTCCGTAAGCAAATTATCCACTACTGCTTTATTTATAGAAGGCCCAAACTGGACAGCAATTCGACCTCTAACGAGTTTGATGAGCTGCCTGACTGCGTTCAAAGAATTGTATCTCTGTATCCTAATGTTGAAATCGTTATTACGATATATTATTTCAATATACAAAATGCAAGGTGGCTTCAACATTCTGTACAGTCAGCACCCGAAGGAATGTGTATTGAGATCATAGCTGCGGAAAATAACTGGACCCAGCTTGTAAATGAATATGAATACCAGATGAATACCAGACGTTGATAGTTATATGACCCACACCCCGGACTTGCTTTTAAATTCCTACCCTGACAAACACAAGGTCGACGGACCACTGTGTGATATCAGTTACAGGATACAGAAAAGATTACTAAAAGAACCGTATGGCAATACAAGAATGCCAATTGGAGCGGACTTAATTGATTTGGTTTGATTTGAAATGTTTAATACAAACATATAACTTAACAAACTAAACTTAAAACTATATTTTTACTTAAACTAAGGGCTAATGACGGGAAAAATGGTTGTTCAGGGAATTTCGAAGGAAATCGAAGGAAGTAGTAGAAATCGAACACTGGACATATTCGATTTGTTTCACGCAGCATTGGACACAGTGGCTTAGTTGTCCTGTGATTATTCGGACCAAAAAGGCGGAAAGATCTTAAATGACACGGATTGGTATTGAATGGAATTAGGGAGAATATTATGGGATAGTCGATGATGCCGGTGAAGAGTTTGTGGATGAAGGGAATATCAGCGGACACTCGACATTTTTCCAAAGACAGGAAACCGAGTAATTTGAGTCGATTAACATACGGGGGTAGAATATTGTGGTCAGACAATATATTCGCCCGCGTAATGCGAATCGGAGAAATCTTCGTTGGACAGCTTCAATGCGCAGATTATGTACATCGTAGTAAGGGGACCATATCTCGCTGCCATACTCGAAAAGTGGACGAACAAAAGTTATGTACAGGGATTTGGTGACATAGGGTTCGGAGAATTCTTTAGACCATCGTGTGACAAATCCGAGAACGGAGTTAGCTTTTCTAATTGAGGATTCAATATGAGTACGAAAATTTAGCTGTGTATCATCACAAATGACTCCCGCATTGAAGTAACTGCAGCTACTCTTTGATTTGATAAATAATAGGTGCGTGTTGGAAGTGTCAAACGCCTCCGGGAGTAAGAAATGGCTTGGCATTTTTCTATATTGAGCTCGAGAAAGCTATTATGGCACCATATCGAGAATCTATTAAGATCATCTTGTAAAGGTTGAGTGTCAGAGAAGCTTGAAAGCTGTCTACAGATTTTCACATCATCGACATAGATAGATATGGGGAAGTGTTTTATGACGTTAACAACATCGTTAATAGTCAAAATAAAAATTAATGGACCAAGATGACTGCCTTGTGGAACACCCGAAGTGGCGAGAATTGGGTTGCAAAAAAGAGAACGAAAATGGACAAGATAGTAGCGTTTTTTTAACGTAGGAATTAATCCAAGAGATCAGTCTAGGTTCGAAACAAAGAGCTTTGAGTTTGAATAGAATTAACTTGTACGAACTTTACCAAAGGCCTTACTGAAATCCGTGGCGATTACATCAATTTAATTCCCTTGCTCACAATGTACTAGAAACAAAAACAATGAGGTTGTTGATCGTTGATCTGCCTCTGGGAAAATCATGTTGATTGATTGCAAATATAGATCTATGTTTTTGTTTGTTGGTTGTTGTACTATTTGACTTTTGTAGTGTAGAGTTTTGTGGATTCTGTTTCTGCTATGTTTGTTCGATGTCATCTGGTTTCATGCTTCAACATTCACCCCCGGCAGTGAACTACGTTCGCTATAAAATTGTTCGATCCTAAAAGTTTGGCAATTTTGTAATCTAACTTGCCGATGCTCATGTAATGAGAAGGAAGATTATTATTATGACATTTAAAATACATAACAAAGAAAATGACAACGATCACTCAATCATTACAACTATAGAACACATACGTAAAATGGATATATCTATCTTCCTCACTATTACCTGGCGTTATGGCGCTTAGATCTTCTAGGTCTTCCGTAAGAGGGCAAAGAGGCCTTGAGTTCAAGCACGCTTCTATTTGTGTAAGAAGTGTTGTGAGCTCTTCGACGGTTAACCTAGCGTTCCCCACAATTCTTTTCAAATGGTGTTTAACCGATTTCACCCCGGCTTCCCATATCCCACCAAAATGGGAAGAAGCGGGGGGAATGAAATACCATTTAATACTTTTATTCGCTAAGTGCCCAGCGACGTCTTTCCAGTCATATTGCGAGTTCTTGAACGTTCGGTCAAAACCAATTCAATATGAATGGTCATGCATATAAATAAAGCAAAATATCTCTTATAGGTTTTACCTCCGCAACCTTTCCAAGATGTTATCTCTATAGGTCCCGTGTAATTCACTCCGATGTTGTTAAACGGTCGCTCTGCTTGCACTCGCACCGCTGGAAAACTTCCCATGAGTTGCTGCATTTCTTGCGCCTTGTGCCTATAGCATTTTGTGCAACGGTGGATGTGGTATCACACGCTGCGAATGACCTTTCCACCACAAGTCGGATGATTGGAGTGAAGAAGGAAGGAGTCCTCATGATGCTAAATCAGCAAGGTTTGCGCTGGTAGGAACATGCCTCGATTTTTACTTGACGTTGGACTTCTGCTACGCGGTTTGCTACAAACGTGCTCGTATTCATGCCAGCGTAATTGTGGAATCCGTATATGTATAGACCTTATGGGTCGGTATTTCCAGGATCCTTACAGCATAGTCTAAAACCAAAGCAAGCAGAACTGCTCCACAAAATTCAACACGATGAAGTGTAACCGGTATTTTCGTCGGTGCTACCTTAGTTTTCGACATAAGGAGATGCGGGTGGATATTGATGTGTGCGTTTATGACCCGGATGTACAGTACAGCTCCATATGCCTTTGTACTCGTAGATGCATCGCAGATCCATGCAGTTCGACGTCCTTGTTGATTTGTCTTGTGTTGATCCACCGTGGAATTTCAATGGTCTAGATTTTTGGCAAGTTCCGCAAGTAATTCTGGAGGAACTGGTTCATTCCAATTCGAGCCCAAACTCCAAAGATTCTGCATGATTATTGTTGCCCTTACGATGCGGGGAGAAATCCAGCCGAGCGGGTCGATAAGTTTGGCAACGGCAAACAAAATGGATCTTTTCGTTATGTCGTCTGTATGGGGTTGATCATTCCGACTCGAGAAAAAGTCTTACTTAGGAAACTATTTAATTCCCAACATTTTGACGTGATTTGCTGACTCGAACGGTAACTTGTAGTCTGTCTCGCGGTGTTGCTTGTCCACATCTTCAAATTAAAGCCAGTGGCAAAAAGCAATTTGCAGGCTGCATCCCTCTTCCGGATTGCTTGTTGGAAGAAATCCCCACCACTTATTAGGTCGTGCACTTACATCTCGTCGCAAATCATACTGGCGCCTAGTTGGAATTGGCTACCTTCATCCGCCGCAAGCTTTTTGAGCACTCGGAATGCTAAGTAAGGTGCAGTCGCCGTTTCGAACGTGACGGTGTTCAATTTGTATGTGTTGAGCGGCTCTTCTGATTTTCTCCTCCAAACAATTAGCTGGTATTATCGGTCCAGTTGATACACAACTTTTTTTGGAGATGTTCCACCTGTAGAAAAGAACTTGCAGCGCTCTCCGCATCCAGGACCCCTGCTGAATTAGCATCTGTTCAGCCTATGACCAAGCGAATGAGAAGTGTAAATTCTAAAGAAGCACTCCCGCAACAAACTCCAATACCAGCACCATTCACTAAATCAGCACCAGATAATAATAATAATGAAATAATGTTTAATGAAATGCGCAAGATGAGAAAAGAGATGACAGATATAAACACAAGTTGTGAATTTATGGCGAACAAATACGAAGACATCAAGCAACACATGACATTAAGCAATGTAACACTACAAAAACTTATAAACGAAATAAAAGAACTCAAAGAGAGCAACCAGAAAAAAGATCAGCAAATACATGCAATGGAAACCAAAATCAATACTCTCGAACAATTACTAAAAAACAACATTGAAATAAAAAACATTCCGCAGACACAAAATGAAAATTTAATGGATATTGTCCAAACACTAGGAAAAACAATAGATCACGATATATTAAATTCAGACATCACTGACGTTTACAGAACGAACATAAAAAATCCAAATAAAACAACAATAATAGTTTCGTTTGCAAGTCACGCGTGCAAAACAAATGTAATTAAAAAGGCAAGAGCCATCCGTAATATTCCCCTTAAGAAAATTAGAGAAAATACTTCGAATGGCTCTGCTTCAAGTGCAACACCCGAAACTGAAGCAATCATATATGTCAACAATCAGCTACCAATAAATACCTTCTCTGGTTAGCAAAAAACAGAGCCAGAGAGTGCAATTGGAGATTTGTGTGGGAGTCGACCGGTAAGGTACTTGCGAAAAAAAAACGAAAACCGCGAGACCATACACATCGGGTCTTGCAACGATGTAAACAAAATGAACAAGCATTGTTGTTGTACGTAATACTAATTGAGAGGTTCGAAATAGAAGAAAATAAAATGGGAAACACATGCAGTGAAGCTGATGTTGACTTTAGGGTAATGCATGGTGTTAGCGGCATCGAAAAAAAATATTTGGAAAAATTGAATTTTTGTTGCGTAAATTTTAATATACGATCCATTACAAAAAATTGGGATGTCTTTTTAGCGGAAATTGAAAATGTGCTTTCTTACGTCGATATATTACTCGTAGTACTGAATGAAATTAATATACCGAAGAAAAAAAAATGACTTTTATCTCATTGATGGCTTTAATCCTGAATTTATAAAACGTGATGCGACGAAAGGTGGAAGAGTTGCAATATATATAAAAAACAATATTACTTACAAAATAATACCAGCGGATCCAATCAACTACGAGGGCATGCACCTGGAAATCAATCATAAAGGTGGACAAAAGCATATACATGCAATATACAGACGACCTACTCGTAGCTCTAGTGTTGGAAGGTTCATTGACGAATTAGATGAAATTATAAAAGAAAGAAAAGAAAACATTGTACTAGGAGATGTCAATATTAATATCATAGATGAGAATAGCTCACTTGTTCTTAAATACATGGAGATGATGGCGTCGAAAGGGTTGATAAGTGTTATTAAACAACCGACACGTGTTATACATATCAAATAATACGGCGACGTTAGTTGATCATATATATGTTAGGATTACCAAGCTCAACATATTCTCTGCAATTATCGTAACCGATCTATCTGATCATTACGTCGTCTTATATGCCACAGAAGATTTGGATAGAACAGAAACCTCTCGGGAAACGGAAGTTAAACACATTAATCAGCAGAAAGTTATAGAGCAAACAGACTGGCAACACCTAATCCAAGAAAATGACGTCGGTACAATTTTGTACGAGAAATGAATAAAATATACGCTGAAGCATGCTAAACGACCACAACAAAAAGAACACGTAAATATAAGCCATGGATCACGCCAGAAATAATACCAATGTGCAAACAAAGAGATTAGCTATATAGGAGGTGGAAAAACAGCCCCAGATGTAAAACGTTTGAGGGTGAATACAAGAAATTCCGAAACACAGTTAACAAGAATATTCAATTAATAAAAGCCAATTTTTACAAACGAAAATTCATATATGACAATGACCCGAGGAAAACTTGGAGAATTATGAATGAACTGCTTGGAAGAAAGAAACGTTCAGTAGACGAAATTATAAAAATCTATTTTCCAAATGCGTCTGAATCCGAAGGCTTAAAAGACATTATTGAGATCTTCGCGGAGCTGTTTTCGAATCAAGCAGCGAACATTATGCATGTGTGTGACACCAAAACCTCAAACCATGAGAACTGGCAACTTCAACAAAGTATCTACTTAGAAGAAGCAACGGAACTTGAAGTTTACGAGATATTGTGTCAACTAAGTAACACAAAAGGTCCTGGAGCAGACAACATAAGACCAGTCGATCTCAAAGTGAATGCCATGTGTCTCACCCCTATAATCACGAAGATTATAAACCTTAGTTTGTATCAGTCATGTGTACCTAAGCTAATGAAAACGTCTATAATACGCCCAGGGAGGAATAAAAAAAAGACACGGCAAATTATAGGCCAATTTTAATTCTGCCAGCGGTTGGAAAATGTTTGGAAGAGATAGTCGTTAAACGTGTTAATTGTTTTATGTTGAAGTACAGAGTGATTAACCCAAACCAGTTTGGATTTCAAAAATACAAGAGCACACAATTGCTACTGGGAGAGTTTACCAATGTGGTTAATGCAGGGCTAAATAAAAATCATCACGTACTTGTTCTTTTTATAGCAAAGCCTTCGATACCCGAAAAACTCGTGGAAAGTGTCAACAAATTGGGATTAAGAGGATTGCTGGCAAGCTGGCTCAAAAGCTTTCTGACTGATAGAGTATCTGACACATTAAGTCTAAAAAAATCTAGCAAATACGGTGTACTATAAGGTTCCAAATTGGGGCTCATTTTATTCATTCTCTTCACAAATGAACTGTTAAGGACATTTAAGAAATCGATTGCCTATGCCTATGCTGATGATATCATCACAATCATCATCACTTTGTAAACACAAAGACTTGCATTTAGCCATGAAGATATTGCAAGACGAATTTGACGCTATATCTGAATGGTGTCATGATAACGGTCTGGTGATAAACGCAGACAAAATCAAGGTGATGCACATTAAGACCCCTTCAAAGTCAACTGAAACTATAGAAATTTTTCATCGTAATGATCACTGTCCATTACTAAGAAGCAGCAAAACAATTGAGGTAGTCAAAGCCATCAAATATCTTGGAGTTACCATCGACGAGCATTTTCTGTGGCGTGAGCACACAACATCCTGCGTCTTCAACTTAAGAGCACGATATTTGCAATGGTGTATCTTAAGCGTTACTCTCATATGGAGGTACAAAAGCAAGTGTACTACTCGATGGCAGAGTCATGCATTAGATACGGAATTATGGCCTGGGGAAACGCAGCGAAATCCCATCTGGATAAGATATCTAAATTACAAATTACAAATTAATCGTCTTGTTAAAATAATTAAACCTATTAATTCAAATTTTAAAGTTTTAGATGTAAAGGCACTTTTCCAGATGACAACATTGCTTACCTATATGAACGACCAACGGTTTCTCCGACCCACAAAACACACGAAGACGAGCCCAAGGGATGCTAGAAGTTCCAGAAGCTTACAACACGCATGGTGATAGAAAACTGCTATGCACCGTCCCTAATTTAGTTAATTCGCTACCACAATTTCTAAAAGTAATTCCGAATTTTGAAAAGATTTAAAAAAACATTTAATTGAACTTTATTTTGTGAAGTAGACCGTTAAAGAAGACTTTAACAACACTATATTGAATGTAACTTAATTGTAAGCAAAACTTTTTTTCAATTTAAATCATTTCAAAAGTTAATTTACTCAATTTATGTCCAACCACTCTGCTTTGCAGGTAATACATGTAAATGAAAAACTTCTTTTGTGCAAATAAAATCCATTGAATAGAATTGAATTGATATACGTCTTTTTTTTATATCCTTCATCGGTACCTTGTGTAAATTTTACACACTTTACTTCGGCTCAAGGTAAAAATTATATAAGAAATTTATAATAAGCCAATAAACGAAATAATGTTGAAATAAACAAAAAGTACTCCTGTTTGGGTTTTATGCATAAAAAAAAAATATTAAAGGATTGTGTAAATTTTACACACAAGGAACCCATGCGTTGCTCTAAATGAGGTACCGATGAGGGATATAAGTTGCGCGCGTTCAAAGGATTTAAGTACCTTTATAATGTTTGCACACAGTGTGATATTATATGTCCTCAATTATCATGTGCTCGATAGTAAGATGAGATCAAAATTTGTTGGACCCACTAGCAGGCGATCATTCAACAACAGACCGTCTGATGTTTTTGCCCTTGCGTCGATGTCTACCCTTAACTTCGTGGTTGTACAATACTACTCTACTTTATCAAGGCGTGATGGGGAAGGAAAGAGTGGTATGGAGTTTCGAGGACTGGATCGTCCTCGCTCACCTATTCCATATGTCCGAGTGTAGCATATTCGGCAATACATCGAGCGTAAGCTTCGTACAGTTCTGGGTCCTTACTAAAACGTCATTCAAGATGAGTGAACCTTCGCACTGCGCATTTTCTATTTCTGCATATCTTTGGATGCCGTTGATCTGCACTTCGTATCGCCAATTAGGAAGCCCCCTGGTATGCGTAGCAAAGAGTTCTTCATAGACAACTTCTCCTTCGGCCTTTGGCCTTTGAAATGGTGTCTCCTCGATTTCATAGAATTTCTACAGTTGATGGCATAGGTCGCTAAGGTAAAACGTCAGTTCCGAGCAGAAGATCGATCTGTGCTGGTACGCCAAATTGTGGGTCTGATAATCGTAGTCCTTCCATATGATGTCATTTGTCTGGTACTATTCGTTGAGCCGGAAGAAGCCCAGTCAGCTACTTGAATACCAGTGCCTTAACAGCGATCTCATATGTCGACGTAGCTGTCTGAAGTGCCGCTGCTGACCAACCCCAACTCTCGACAAAGGTCCGCTTCTTTATCAGTTTCAGCAATTGTGCACCCGCTTCAGAAATAAATGTTGCTTCTGACCCTGAATCGACTTCTTTTTAGGTGGTCCATGTTGAGGAATCGTGTGCATCCTCTCAACGCATGCAGGCTTCCTTGACACACCTTGCAAGTGACGAATATAAATGTCTAGTTTGCGACGAATACCTTGGACTGGTTCGCATGTGACCGCTGTTTAACACCTGATGATTGATCTGATTGTCCTGGATTCGAAGAACCTCTTTTTTGCTGCTCCACTACTTCCAACGTCCGAAATCGCGTCTCAAGGAATTTGGTAAATTCCTCGTACGTAGGAAGCTCCTTTGTGCTGCCCAGTTTCTCCTCATAGAGCGGCTTAAGTGAGCACGGAATTGTGTCCCACTTCTCCATCAGTAACTCCAAGTTTCCCAATATGTGGATGCATTCCTGCGAGGTGTTCGACATCACCAACGTCGGCTGACCGAAAAGCAACTACAGCTGTGCATAAGAGACTCAAGCTAAATTTCAACAGAAAAAAGGAATTCCTTGGGTTATTGGGACAATAGATTGCACTCACATCACAATTAAAGCTCCCAAACTTGGCAAAGAAAGCTATTTTAACAGAAAGGAATCCTACAGCCTAGTTTTACAAGCTGTCGATGATGCAAACAAGCAGTTTACTGAGATAAGCTGCGGAGAGCCGGGGTCTCTTCATGACAGCAGAGTGCTTCGGAGACCAAACCTCTACGCAAGAGCGCAGACCAGCTTTCAAGACTTATTTCCGAATGAAAGTTATATAATTGGTGATTCCGCTTATTCACCAACAAGCTGGTTAGCACCACCTTTCAAGGACTATGGGAACCTGACGAAATCTCAACATAATTTTAATAAAATTCATTCTGCAACAAGAATAGTTGTTGAAAACACTTTTGGTCTGCTCAAAGGACGATTTCGGAGGCTACATAAATTTACAGAACAGACAATTCTCATGGTGAGTGCTTGCGTTTTACACAACATTTGCCTTTCCAACGACCATTTGTATTTCGTTGACTTACCAAATAAATACTAGCACAAATTCCCCCGCTACCTCCAATGAGAATTGCACAGCAGAGTACCAGGTGCAGTCGTTAATCGACGGGAATTATTGTTCAATCATTTGCAGGAACTATATTTAATTTAATTGTTATTTTCACACACATTTGTATGTACACATGTATGTAAAAATAAACCAATTTTGATTTTGTTTTTTTTTTCATTATTTCCAAAAAAATAAACCAATTTTGATTTTATTTAAATTTTATTTTGTTTTTTTTTTCATTATTTGTAAAAATTCTTCCAACAATTCGATTTTCTTCTTTTCGCTTGCTTGAGGATCTCTTGTTGGGCTTTAAAATTTTCCTCCAGGCTTTCCTTCATTTGTCGGAACAATTTAGCTTTGTGTTCCCTGCTTGCCTCAGACTCCTTCTCCTCATCTTTAATTTGGTCACCAAATAACTGTCTTTTCTCATCTTCCTCTTAGTTGTAGCTGTTCTTGGGGTCGATGTCCTAGCTTCAGTCGAAAGATCAAAGTTATTTGGTGGAGACATTGGAGATATTAATCCATGAGAGTCCAGTGACGTGGAGGTGGAGCCTGCCGAAGTGCTATCTTCCACGGCAGACAATGGAATTTGCAATAATAGAGGGGAAGGTGGACCACATCCAAGCTGAATTGTATGGGTATTTGAGATGATTGGTTTATCACCAAAAATTTCCTCCATTTCCTCCATGTAAGGTATTACACTTGGAGTGGCACCCGTTTGTTTAGCATTGTCCTTTGCTGCTTTGAAAGCAACAAGAAGGGTTTTCACCTTCCCCTCTATTGCACGGACTGTGGTGCTAGAGTCCTAAAATACAAAATAATATAGATTAAGAATGAATTTTTAAAATACAAGTACGTTATTTTACCGTAAAACCTTGAAACACCATGTCTTCGAGAACATTTATGTATGCAAATTTCTTTCTGCTGGCATGTTGGAACTCATTCTTCCGAGCATTATAGCACTTCAGCAATCCCAACACCTCCTCCTTGGTCCATGTTTTACGTTTGCTAATAAAATGAATTAATTTATAGCTTAATGAACTTGTATTTTACCTTTTACTTACGTTTTCTCTTCAGAAGACATCTTTCTTCAATTGAAAATATTTCTTATGATTGACGTCTCTCACTTTTAACATATTCGATACATTTTTCGATAACAATCGGGGAAAAATGGTATGGTAACACAGTTTTTATCGAGGCTAAGGAAATAAGGCTGGATAGTTATCCAGTTTTCGATATTCTATATGGCCTAAGTTGTTAGTGTAATTTACATAAAAAATATTTGTTAAGTCTATATAAATTACCAAAAAAACACGAAGTTTATTTAGCTTCTGCTCCCCAGTCGTTGGAACAACTACTACAACCCAAGCGAAAAAGGACTAGATCAAACACCGAAGCATCGACACCATCTTACGGCGACATCATCACGAAAAATGGGGCAACAAAGGTGAAACAAACCGCCCATAAGAGCCAAATGGAGGAAAAGCAAACGAAGAAGACCATGGGTCTGAAAGCGAAACCTCTAGACATTGAGCCAGGCGTAGAAACTACAAGACGTAAAGATAAGAAAGCGGAGTGGACAAAAGTGCTGGAAAAAAGGCGAGGCAAGATACGTCAAGCCAGATGCATCGGTAATTAAAAAGACTGGCGAAATATCCTATTGTGATATACTCAGAAAGTTGAAGACCAACCCGGAGTTAAATGGACTAGGCTCTGATGTAACTCGCACAAGGAAGACGGCTAATGAAGAATTATTGCTTGAGCTCAAGAAAGTTCATTCAAGGAAGTAAGGTGCCTAACGCACGAGGTGCTTATTGAATGCAAAGATCTAGATGGCGTCACTCAAAGGAAGATATCTGTCAAGCCTTGTCCGAGCAGTGTGAGGAACTGCGAGGTACTCAGGCCTCAGCCAATAAATCCCTGAGGACAGTCTACGCAGGGACGCAAACAGCAGTCATCAGTCTCCCGATTAACGCTGCCAAAAATATTCTGGAGGTAGGTAGTATTTACGGTATGCCGAATACAAGAAAAAGTAGTACCACTACGATGTTTCAGATGCCTTAACTTTGGGCATCTTGCAAAGGTGTGTAGTAAAAGTACTGTGGACAGAAGCGGGCAGAAAGGGCATGTGTCCTCTGTGAAGAAAGAAGAAGTAGCAATACCAAACACGCAGCAGGAAGTTCAGTATGCCCTACATACCAAGAAGCTGCAAAGGCCACCAGAAGAATACGAAACTGCAACTGCAACTTAACCTAAATCACTGCGAAGCGGCACAGGACCTTATGACACAAGCTGTTCGACAGTTGAAGATTGATGTGGCCGTAGTAAGCGAACAGTATAGGAACCTCAATGATAAAGTTTGGCAGCGGACGCTTCAAAGAGAGCTGCTACTTGGACCTGCGGAGACTTCGCATTTGAAGAAAGAATGATGACACCTGGAATAGGGTTCGTCTGAGCGAAGGTCAATGGGGTATATATATACAGTTGTTACGAATCTCCAAATGGAACGCTGGAAGAATTCCAGAGAATGCTAGATAGGTTCGTGGATGATGCCATGCAAACATATTTGGTAAAAGTAATTCAATCTAATAATATATGGAAAAGACATTTATATCAAATTATAAGTGCATGCGATAAGATTAATAATCAATATACTCCAACAGCTTTAAGTAATGAGCATGATAACTTAATTACAAACACATCAAAATCTAAGAAACCTATAGTAGAGCCTAATTTAAAGGAAGAGGGATAGATAGGTCCGGAATCGGAAATAGATCCGGAGACGGAAAAAATAATTGTATCTGAAATTAATAATGGCATGGTACATTTTTTTGTCAGTACAGTCAGTTCAAGTTGCGTGATTAATGATTTTCAGATACATGAATGGATAAAAAAGCAATATTTTAGTTAAAACCGATATAGCTATGTTTCAATTTTGGACCGTGATTTATAGAAGAGTTACTCAGGGTTACGTGACAAAAAAAAATCGAAGAAAAGTAAAGATCTGCGGTCACAGCACTTGAAAGATCGTCACAGGGTTTCAGATTTCTCGATTTTTTTTGAGTGCCCATAATTTTAAAAGTACATGCCTTAGATCTCTTTTTATAATTTTGTGCTAACCGACACCACTTGACCTATCACCCGTTTCCGGCTTGACGTTGATTTTTGGGACACCCTGTATACCGAATCGAGCACATCCAACGTCGTTTTTTTCGATTTGCTCTGCGTGGCCTACCCTGGAATGAGCCATTTTTATCTTTACAATTCTATTTCCTTCAACACTAACCCTCGTAATCTACGCTGTCCTCGTCTCTTCTATGTCCTAACCCACCGCACCTCTTATGGCTCTAACGAACCAATCTCCCGCATGCTCCGTAAGGTCAACTCAAACCGCCCCTTTTTTGATTTTAACCTGAGCACTTTTCGTCTTAAACTTGATCTCGTCCACCATTCCCTTATTTCCTAACCACTAACTATTGTTAGATTTTAAGTCCTAGTTTTCAAATTAGTTTAAGATGGTATTATGCGAAATAAATTTGGGCATTAGCCCCCACCAAATTGGGGCTATCAACAGCAAAAAGTATCGTAAATTGATATCGACTGAATTTAGAATGTGCAAATACTTTCGTCTCTTTCTATCAGAAAAGTGAATAAGTATATCGCACTTGAAAAAAATTAAAAAAATCGCGTGAGAAATTTATCGGCCTTTTCAAGAAGAAATTGTCAATTTTCGTGTTCCTACCAATTATAAGTGATAAAGCGAAGACTAATTGTAAAATAATATATTTTAAAAAAGAAAACCTTTAATTTTCACAAAAAAAAAAATTGGATTTGATCCAAAGAAGTTCCCCCATTTGCATTTTTTTTTTAATTGGACTTAGAAGTCCAATCTTTTAATGTTGGATAAGGAATTCTATGTTGCGGTGTAGCAACAAAATTTTATGGTAATTGAGGCGCTGTACATTGGTAATTTAATTTGTCTCCACGTTTCTACTTCAAAGAACATGGAAAATTAGGGAGACAGTTGCAAAAGACGAACGACGAATACATGCTGAACTGTGATAAGTGTACTGGAATCGACGTCGGAGACCAGGTAGACATTTTTATTGAAGCAACTGCGGTTGCACAGGCCATTTATTGGAGAAAACCGACGTGAATGGACTTACTTTGAGGAGGTGTTCGAGTCAACCACAATCGAAGGGCGATTTAATGAAAAGGAGAACGTTGCTCGACTTAGGAAAGCATTGAAAGTTCAGGCATACCAATTCGTGAGCGATCGTCTGAAATATTTAGAGGATGCTAATGCAACGTTACGACGAGAATAAGATCTCACAAATGTTTATTCATAAACAAATCTGACTTCAAAGCTAAGAGCCAGCTTGTACCAGGAATGGCAGAAAAAGAAAGCAGGTGTGCCAGGGGTCAAGTTTATTCAGATTTTCTTACTGTAAAACTTATGGATTTATCTCCGTTTTTAATAAAGCCGATTTCCGATGGTACACGAAAACAAAATTCTCCTAAGGCCTCTCGTCTAGTATTAACCAATCAACCGTCGTCATTAGTACTCCACTGTATGTAAAATGTGTGAAGGACTACCACCCTAAATGCTGATTGGTCTGATCAGGCTAAGTTTCTCTTAAGTCTCGGTCAGCGTCACGGGAAAGAGGACGAGCCCTGTGCTTTGAAACCCCTTCTTGGTTAGGTTGTGTATGGAAATGATAAATCTGCTCTAGCTTCACATGTGACAAGTTTTACAGGTCGTTATGAAGAAGTTCCTGTTCCACGACGCTATAGAAACGGAAGATGAGCTTGATGAACTATTTAAATTTTAGATTACTACAGAGGATTTTGGCGTGAAGGCAGCAAGGGTTGATCTGGTGAGTCGAGAAGTCAATAGAGCGAAGGATATTGTGGAACATTCCATTAAATTAGTGGGTCAACAATATGAAATTAGTTTTCTGTGGGACGCTGATGAAGTCAATCTTCCCGACACTTCCCGTGGCACTTAAACGTCTTATTGGTCTAGAGAAATCACTTCGAAAACAACCCCATTTATTGTCGAAGGGTTATGCTAAAATTGCTTCACAAGAGGAAGCAAGCCATTCGCTTGCCCCGCATCTGATATCGAAAATTCGATCTCGAAAATTCAAACAAATTTCCTCTCAAACCAAGATGTCTTGCTGATGTGGCTGTGTTTCACTCAACACTCATTTATTGAAGGGGCCTGACAATCTTGTGCCGTTGCATGCAGGTCTCTTTAAATTCCGAGAACGCGAAGTAACTGTGAACGCTGACGTGAAAGAGGTGTTCCATCGGATTACAATAAGAGAGAAGACCAGAAATGCCACCAACTGCTTTGGAAGGATGGGGACAATTCGCGTAAGCTCACTGTGTATGTTTGGGCCCAGATGTTCAGCAATATATGCCCAGTTCGTTAAAAACTACCATTAAAATCTATTCATAGCGGAGATTCCAGAGGCGGTAGATGGGTTAACTAAGAGAACCAACGTGGACAACTATTTTAATAGTCACGATACACTCGAAGAGGTAGTTTCAGTCACCGAAGACGCAATTTGCAAGACGTAAACAATCGTGATCTCATTAGCTAGTCAGTATCGATTCCATTGAATGCGAAGGGTATGTTACCAAGGTCTTGGGGATGTTTTGGCATCCATCGTCCGATGATGCAGATATTTTGCAAGGCATGTTATATAATGAAGTTGTCATAATCAAGCGAAGTATGCTGCGAACCGTCATACGGTTAGATCCATTGGGGATTATTTCCATGTATATAATTCGAGGAAGAATCGTACAGAGTGGATTTGTGGATTCCTCAGAAAGAGCATTTGCTGCAGCTGCTTGCCTACGATTTGTATATAACGGTGCAGTGGTATTATATATTATTACTTATTACTCAACTTTAAATAAAAAAAAAAAAAACATTGGGTTGGCATAACTGAATTCACATGTCAAATTTCCATTCTTTCCATATTTTTCTATTAACCCCATCACATCTACATATATTCAGTTCGCAAAATACTTCTGCATACTTTATATTATATAATTATTATATTTAAATACTATTTGAGAGTTTTATTATTGTCTCTTTATTGCTTGCTAAATTAATGCACTTAAAATACACAACAACTGGCGACGAACCTGAGGAATAAAACCCAGGAATGTACATCATACATTACATACGAGTATATATATACGAGTGCATGCTGGAAAAATTAGAGGTTATGGTAAAACGTGGTCGATCTCAGAGGCTGGTCACAGGATGACCCAGAAGGTGATAAAATCAGTGTAGAAATACTATTAAATTGCTTGAGCTCAAAACTGTACCAAATTCTCACATGTTAAACCGCACTGGAAAACCCAAAACCGAAGAAATTTGGAGACTTGCTTAAGTTATTACGTTCCCATTTATGCCCTATCCCAAATCACAACAACATAAATTTGCGAATCGTGTCCAACACGAGGGAGAATCAATTGCAAATTTCCAAGCCGACCTCAAGAAGCTGTCGACGAACGTTATGTAAAAAAATAAATTACATTAAAAATAAAAGTAAATCGTATTCTAAATTTGAAAGATTGACGGGCAAATGCTTCAAATGCGTTAAAACAGAGCAAATTCATGTTCAATCAAAAATCAGAAATACCACAAATGCAAGAGAAACGGTCACGTTCAAGATGTTTGTTTCAGCGACAAAATTGTTGAAAATCGTGCAATAGAAATTACCAATTACAGTGATGACGAAACCGATTCAGATACTTTTGAAAACATTAATACAATTCAGATAGTGCAAGTGAACAATCTACAAAACGAAAAATGTAGGATCAAGTATAACATCGAAGATGCACAATGCTCAATGGAAGTGGAAGTGGATACGGGGCGGCAGTAGGTTAGGTTAGGTTAGGTAAGAGTGGCTGTTGGAAATACCAACCCACTTAGGCCCATTGGCCCATTGTGATGCCACGTGGATCTATGATCTTCTTACTACTGGAACCAGTTTGAGCTTATAATAAAGCGTAGGAGACTGTTAACGTCTATTTTTTCTAGATCGTTTAGGTCGTTGTAGAAGAAAGCTCCTAGATGAAGCTTCCTTCTCTGAGAGAGAGCTGGGCATGTGCAGAGTAGGTGGGGGATTGTCTCCTCCTCTTCCTCGTCCATGCAGCTTCTACAGAAATCGTTAGTAAAAGCGCCAAGCCTTCTTGCGTGCTTGCCTATGAGGCAGTGTCCGGTAATGACACCTATTATGGCGCTGAGATGTTTCCTATCTAAAAGGATCAGACACTTAGATCGACTCAGATCCAGCCTTGGCCAGATCTGTTTGGTCGCTAGACATGTTTGTCCAGCAGTCCACCTAAGGTCCGTTCTTTTATTGGCATCTAGCTTTAGTGTTATTTTGCACGTAGCGATTGGTATACCTATACTACCTTTGTCCGGTAGGATAGGTAGAGTGGTTCCAATTTTGGCGAGTTCATCGGCTCTGCAGTTCCCTGGAATGTCTCTGTGGCCCGGCACCCAACAAAGGTGAATGTTGAACTGCTCTGCCATCTCCATGAGAGATGATCGGCATTCAAGGGCAGTTTTAGAACACAATGAGACCGAGTCCAGGGACTTGATGGCGGCCTGACTATCCGAAAATATGCGGATATCCTTTGCAGATATCACGTTTTTCTTCAGCCAGGACAGAGCTTCTTTAATCGCCAAAATTTCCGCCTGGAACACGCTACAGTGATTTGGAAGGCGGAAAGAGAGGCTTAGATTTAGCTTATCTGAGAAAACACCGCCACCAACTCCGCTGTCGGTTTTAGATCCATCTGTGTAGAGATGGATTGACTTGTCCTCCATGAAAGCATCCTCCTCCCAGAATGATCTAGAGGGGAAGCTTACATGGAAGTTTTTGTCAAACCAAAGTTCAGGTATGGTCTAATCGGTGTTCTCTGTGAGGATTCCTAATGTATTAAGAATGTTGGCGTGGCCAAATGAATTATTTGTCCACTGTTTAGTCGCTTTAAGGCGAATAGCTGCAGTCGCAGCTACTTGCTTGCTAAAAATGTCGAGGGGTGGCAGTAACAACAATGTCATTGAAAACGAAAGAAAGAAAAGAAAGGTTACTCTCCCTGATGTTCCTCTTCAACCGACATCTTTACAATTGGCAGCATACACGGGCGAAATAATACATCCTGTCGGTAAAGCCAAGGTCAACGTGAAACACAATAATACAAGCATGCAGTCCGACTTGTAAGTTATCAATGCAAATGTGGACACAATTCTAGGTAGAGAATGGTTTCGAAAACTTGATTTCAGATATGAAATTACTCGAACAGAACATTAACGAAAATCGTTGCAAAAATGAAATAGAAAAGATTATAAATAAATTCAAACATTTTTGTGGAAACCACAGGCAAAATTCCGAATTATAAATGTAAACTGGAACTAAAGAATATGTAACACCGAAATTTATAAGACATCGTCCCGTTCCATATGCCCTAAAAGAATCGAAAATGAATTAAAACGCTTAGATAGCAACGGAACAATGGAATTGGAAAGGTGGAATTTTCTGAATGGGGTACACCCATCGTTAAAAAGAATGGCAACATTCTTTTATGCGCTGACCACAAGGTAACAATCAATAAGGTTATTAAGGATGATAACTACCCTATACCCACGGTTGACGACATTTTCGCAAGAATGAGCGGGGGTAAATACTTCATAACGCTGGATTTACACCAAGCATACTTACACATGGAAGTTGATGACAATTCGTCGATTCTTCAAACAATAAGTACACACATAGTCAAACGGTTGATGTTTGGCAGCAACAGCAGCAACATGCAGTCAGGAAGGCACCAAACCGCCTTAACTTATAAGGGGGAAAAGTTATTGTATATTATTACTTATTACTCAACTTAAAATGAAAAAACAAAACATTGGGTTGCCATAACTGAATTCATATATATGTCAGATTATGTTAAACCACTCACATGCCAAATTTCCATTCTTTCCATATTTTTCTACCAACCCCAGCACAAGTGTGTACATTTGTGCATACTTACAAAATAAATGAATTTAATTATTATATTTAAGTATTATTTGAGAGTTTTATTATTGTCACTTTATTGCTTGCTAAATTAATACACTTAAAATACACAACAAGTGGAAGTTTCGCACGTCATAGCGAAAGAAAGTTGCTCCTGTGACGCAACTCTCAGTGCCTCGACTGGAGTTACAAGCTGCAGTTCTTGGTGTTCGACTTGCATCTACGGTGCAATTCGGATTGATGAAGCAGTTTTTCTGTCGGATTCTAAAACTATATCCACAGTACAAGTTTCCTTCTTTTGTCGCTACTCGAATTGGGGAAATCATTGATTCAACCACTCCACGTCAATGGGCTCACTTTGGTTCCAGTGATAACGTGGCTGACGATGGCACTAAATGGTTTGAGGGGTCTGTGGGAAATCAGTAGGCAAGGTGTTCATGTCGAAAAGTGTATTTAATTATTAGTAGTAAATTAGTATCCCAGCAGTTAATGGCATATAGGTGTCTCTGTAGCTTAAGAACATTGTACTAATTAGAAACCAATTGCTAAGTTTTGTACCTTTTCCGGTCCAGAGATGACCATATATGTACCCCGGAAAGAGCCAGGCGCACGGCATTGATGCCATGACGATGCTCCGAGATGTCCACAACACAACACAATACAGCAATGAACGAGAGCCCACCCTACCTGATATTGTTTCCTTCCAACGCTATAAATTTGTAAAATCCATAAAACCCCCAAATTCAATATACAAAATTGTAAAGGAAAGCCCGCAATTAACCACGGTCGTTCTTTTGCCCCATATGTCTGCAAGAAGGTTTACCGGCCTTAATTCACCAACGGACAAACCAGAGGAAAAAAAGTACAACACCCAACGGATACGACAGGACGAAAGTCGGTAATTGTGACGGAGGCGCCTACACTCCTCCGCCAGCAGAAACCCAGCCAGAGAGCGACACCGCCTAGGCAGGAAAACCCCAAACAAGCTAAGTAACCCTTTTTAAAATTAGATTTGTGTATTTGAATATACATCTTTAGAATAAGAACCGCGTCCGTAAGCCCTAACCCACAGCTGCTTGTTGCAATTCCGGATTTTTTTTACAATTCCCTCTTGGACTCTCATTCGCTTTATTGCAGTCCTCTTCATTCGCCCATTAACCATCACCTGTGTGGTTGCGGTTCGTTTTGCCTCCTTCCGTGAAGGTTATTGTTTTGCCGGCAGTCCTACAAATTTAATTTTTTATTTTTCCTCCCCCGGGATTTTGCAACAAAAGTTTCTTAAACTTCCTAAAAGTGAGTGGAATGTAAGGGTAGGCAAACCGGATGCGGAATTGGTTAGTCATGGAATGCCTATAATTTTAATCCATCCGAGGTGGACAACTGTTTCTTTTGCTGTTTACGATTATCTTCATAAGGATGAAGGACATTTTAGGACGATTTAAGGACATTTGTCGCAACATGCTTCTGAGAAGACAACCTTTATCCTCCAGACGAGTTCTACCGTTCTGAGAATTGACTTTTTCGTAAAATTCAAATGGATGATTTTGCAGCTGAAGTGTTACCTTTTAAAAAAAATTAGAGGAATAAGCTTCTCAAGTCCCATTCTTAGGGAACTATTCATATCAGTTCACGAGTGCAAAAGGCCAATTTATCATATGCTGCTCGTAATCCTATTATCTTCCCGAAAAAACATCCGCTATTCGATATACATATACAGCACTTTTTTTTATTTTTTTATTTAAAACTTAACATTCAAGTGGATATGAATACACTTATAATGCCTCAGCACGTGTTAAGTTTTTTGGAAAATGAGATAAAGAGAGAAGGAAAGATTTTTGGGCTCAATGGTTATTTCGCCCTATGGGTGGCATCCAGCAATTAATGGGGAGACTAAATTCTTAGTGGAAGTTTGCTTGTTGCTGATTTCTAGTCAACTACTCATCTAACTTGATTTTCGTTAACTGAAAAAAATTAATGTTTTTCGGGCGAGGGATTCGAACACCGAACCTTCCGATTTGGAAGCCAGTCCACTACCATTTGAGCCACTGCCACCCACTTGTTTTGTTTTGATTGTTTTGATTGCATGATATTTATGTGTTTAACTTTTCGCGCTGTACATGTTGAGCTGCCTAATGATCTAATACACAATGGCTGTACAACATATAGTGATAACGGTTTGAACTTAATCAGCACCAAGAATCTTCTAGATAGAGATGTAAAAGGTATGGAGAACAAACTAAGCGAATACGCTGCGAAGTATGAAGGTATACTTTGGCGATTCATACCTGCCTATTCACCGTGGATGGGAGGAGCTTGGGAACGATTTATATAACTGATCAAAAACATATGTACTGATGTACTTCGAAATGTCCTGTAGGAAGCTCAAGACCAAATAAATCGCCGCCCCCTCACATATCTTCTCGTAGATCCTGAGAACAGCAAACCATGCCGGAAGCTGTATATCAGACAATCTCAGTTAGGGCGTGTCACATATGTCTACCCAGGCCAGATGAAGTTGTGTGTATAATTGATGTTAAATTAGCCAATGGCCTAATTAAGATAAAGAGATCGGCTTGCTGTTCTCTTCCACTTAGTTTTCACACGGGTTCCGGAATATCATCATGCAGTTGTCAAACAAAATATCACTTTCGTCTCTTTTTATCAGAAAAGTGAATACGTTATACGTCACTTCGTGACAAAGAATAACACCACGTAAGAAATTTATCAGCTTTTTCAAGAATCCTTATGTTCCTACCGATTATAAGTGATAATTGTAAAATAATATAATTTAACAAAGAAAACAAAAAGAAATTTTCACAGAAAATAAAATTGAATTTCACCCCAAGAAGTTCCCCTGCTTGCATTTGTTTTTTATTTTATTTGGAATAATATTAAACAGGACTTTGGAGTCCAATCTTTAAATGGATAAGGCTTGGTGTGGCCGTGGCTCAAGTGGTAGTGTATTGACTTCCCAATCGGCCGAAAGACATTCTTTTTTTCAGGCAACTAAAATCACTGTAGATGAGTGGTCGCCTAGAATACAAGTCCAATTACACTAATTATTTAGTCTCCCCATTAAATGTTAAATGACTCCCATGAAGCGAAATAATCACTAAACCCAAAAATTGAACTTTAATTTGAATTTCCTTTTAACGTCATTGTACTCGTACATATCGCGTATTTTTCTTATGTTGGAGATTTTTCTGCTCATCTTTAATATACTAGCGGGATTCACTTACGAGTTTGTTCTCTGTTGAACTGCATTCTTAAATATGTTAGCTTGTTTATCCGTGCCTCGATGTTATACTACTTCTGCAGCTTGTCGTCTGCTTATGGTATGAGGGTTCAACTTTTAATTCCCGCTATAATGCCTCTACTGCTATTGGTCGTGCTACCGCTGTCTTTACCCCTTTTTTATAACTTTCCTACGAGTAGTTCAACCCAAGACCCATTTAATCGGTTTCAGTAATCCGATTTTAAGTCTACAATTCAAATTCTTGCTTTTTGTTTTTACGGTCAATTTCGCCTCATTGCTCCAATACCACATTTCTTTATTTATGTGGAGCCTGAAATACTAACCAAAGTTTTTGCACGACTCTTACATTATTTTGGAACCATTCTCTCAAATTAAGCAGATCTGTCACTAATAAGAACATTATATTTTCTCTAACAGCAAGGTCCTTTAATCTGGCTGACAAGTCACAGTGTTAAGATGGTAATGAAAGCGCGGACGAATTGGCCCGAAAAGGTTCGGCCTCAACATTTATTTTGCCTAGCTACATAAATAACTGGGAAAAAACCAAGGCTGGAGTGCCTTGTTAAAGAACCAATGTTTTATTTTAAGAAATGAATATCTGAATAAAATAGGATATTCATTTAGGTGACGTAGTGGGTAGGATATTCGAAACAAAAGGATCCAATAAAGAACTCGTAAAGAATTTTCCTTGAAAAATAAAATTTTGTTCCAAAAAAAAACCTAATTGAATAAACAAATTAATGAGGCAAATTAGAAATACATTCATGTCTGTTTTTAAGTTTAATAAAAATGGAAACTCAGCATCATGAAGAAATGCGTTAATTACGAGTAAAAAAAGTATTGTAGTTTTGCTCCAAAAACACAAATAAAAAAGCATCAACAACGAATGGAACACCAGGTCCAAAACAAATTCCACAACATTCGCAAGCACCACAACAAAATGCTGCAACCTAAATAAATTTCGCCGACTTAACCAATATTCCCTTAGAGTATGGTCTCCTATCCTTCCTCAAATCTGAGAAAATAAAATCAACGCTATTTGGAAGAAACGAAAAACTACGGATTTATGGAAAGCAGATTGCGTACAACGAGAAGTTACAAAAGGTGAAGCAGGAAGGTGTATCCTACAATTTACCGGTAACTTAAATTGGAACGTAGTGAAAATGAAGATAACCACTTAAAATGTGGACAGCGTCATCTGTATTTGAATAGCAGAAGACTCAACCATTGGAGAATGGAAACTTGTAGCGAATATTCTAGTACAATGGAAAGTTGTATGGAACGCTGAATAGTAAATAATGTTCTCCATGGGGCCATTAAGTTAGAATAAGTTTATTTGTAAGTAATTTAAGCTAATTTTTAAGCGTTTTTTGTTTAGCATATAAGAGTAACTTAAGTTAAAAAATAAAAATGCATAAAAACTGACTGAACTGAGTAAATAATGTTCTCGAAAGATGTCACGGGATTATAAATATAAGCATCCCCCAAGATACATATGCAAGTTAGTTCTAAAGTAGAATTTGAAATGTACATAACGAGGAGTGATAAAATGGTTTAAGTAAAAGATAAAAGGGCAAAAGGGGTTGAGAAAAGCGATTGAATTGTAAATTGTAACTGTATTGAAAGGAATAAGTTATCATTGCACCCACACAAACATTTTCCATTGCTGTCAGAAGTGGGATAGGACGTATTGTGTGAAAAAAAAAGTGTTTTGTGATTTTTTTAAAAAGTAATTGTACAATGGGTCGAAAACTATTGCAATTGACTATCGTCCAACTGAAATCCGGGTTGAACAAAAGAGAAGGCCTGATCCAGACACACACTCCTTTGACGTTGAAGAGGTAGTGAATTGTAACTGTACTGAATAAAGCGATTTGTATTGAAATTTCTGTCATTTGTACCCACACAAACATTTTACATTGGTGTCAGAAGTGGGATAGGACTTATTGTGTGTAAAAAAAAAGTGTTTTCTGACTATTTGAAAAGCTAGAATGGGTCGAAAACTATTGCAGTTGACCCTCGTCCAACTCAAATCCGAGTTGAACAAGAGAAACCTCAGCGCCAGTGGAGGAAAAAGTGACCTGGTGCTTCGACTTCAGGAGGCTTTGAACAACGAGGGACATGATCCTAATGCATACTCCTTTGATGTTGACGAGGATAAACAGACAAGTACCGGCAGTGATATAGCTGCGATGATGCAACTCCTCTTGTTAAAAATGGACGAACAGAAGAACAGTCTCGACCAACAAAAGAAAAATCTGGAAGAGCAGAAGAACAGTCTGGAACAAAAAATGGACGAACAGAAGAGCAGTCTCGACGAAAAAAAGAAAAATCTGGAAGAACAATAGAATAGCTTCGAACAAAAGCTGGATGAACAAAAGAAAAATCTAGACGAGTAGAAGAGCAGCATTGAACAAAAATTCGACGACCAAAAGAATAGTCTAGAACAAAAACTGGAAGAACAAAATAACGTTCTACACCAAAAGTTCGAAGAAATAGATAACAAATTTGAAAGAATAGAGAAGAATGTTGGCGAAAAATTCGAACAAATGGACAGCAAAGTTGAGCAACTGGCAAAGGAGCTCGACACAGTGCGAAAACAGAAACTGCGAGAATGTTCTTTAAGCGGTCCAAGGAGAAAAGATTTGAAGCCTCCCTCATTCGATGGTCAGACCTCATGGTCTACTTATAAGAAGCAGTTTGAAATGGCTGCTTGTGCAAACGACTGGGACAATGAGGAAAAGTGCTTTGCCCTAACAATGGTCTTGCACGGTCCTGCAGCAGAATTGTTGCAAACAGTAGACATCGAAAAGCATAAAGACTATGTGACTTTAGTACAGGCTATCGAGAAACGGTTTGGGGACAGCCACATGCAGGAGGTCTACAAGGTCCAATTGCAAAGCAGAACGCAGCAAAGAGGAGAAACACTGCAGCAGCTCCAAGCAGACGTGAGTAGACTTGCACATCTGTCATACCCCACCGCAGGCCAGGAAATTATCGACGAAATGGCAAAAGATGCATTTATCAGGGGAATTGCAAATTCGAAGCTACAGTCAGCAGTAAGGATGACCGGGAAAAGAACCCTTGCTGAAGCACTTGCCTTCGCTCTGGCGATGGAAGCAGCCAATCAGGCTTCAAAGGGAACACATTTCGTCAGGGAAGTAACATCTATCGAATGCTCCTGCACAAGAATTAGTGCCGAGGAACGAGATACTCGACGGGATAGACCGATAATGCGCTGCAGGAGTTGGTAGCAGGAGTCGACCGCCCCAGGACCATCATCCAAGTCTCGTTGGCAAAACGATGCAACAAAAGCCTTCTAGTAGAAGTAGTCAGTGGAAAAGAGAAATGGATGGCAACAATAGACACCGGTGCCACGGCCTCAATCATCAGGAGGAATCTTGTGCAGAAGTCTTGGCTGCATAACACTAGCAGTTGCAGCTTGCGAACAACTACAGGAGCAACGATTAAGGTATGTGGTGAAGTCCGCATAAAAATCCAACTGGCCGGAATAACATTCACTCACGCGTTTCTGGTAGCTGACATATGTGACGAGTGCATCATTGGTACAGACTTCATGAGAGACTTGGGGGCACAAACCCTGAAATACGGAAACATGGAGATACCAATGATATACGGAGACGCCAATACCTCAGTCTCAAATGTCGTCATCTGCAGCAATCAGAGTCTAGAGACTTCGTCAGAAGCAATTTTGTGGGCAAAAGTGGAAGGTGGTCCTGGTAGCCACCGATTCTATTTGATGGAGCCAGAAAAGAAAAGAGACTTCATGGTGGGAAAGACCTTAGTGGAGCCAAAGAACAACATGGTCCCTGTAAGGATTCTAAATCCAAAGACATTCAGTGTAAAGGTGAAAAAGGGGGAGATAGTGGGAAAATGCGTACCTGTTGAGGCTATATCGACCACAACGGAAAAAAAGGGTGCAAAACCGGTCACAACAGTTCAGAGCATAAAAATCAACAACAAAATTCTCAGCCTCTGTAATCTGGACGAAGATCAGCGAATCCTGGCAGAAAAACTAATCGGTGAGTACGCTGATATATTTGCTACACAAGACGGAGAATATGGACGTACGCATATTGTTCAACACCACATTGACATCGGAGACGCTCGACCAATCCGTCAACCTGCAAGGCGTCTTCCATTGGCAAAGCAAACAGAAGTTGCCGAAATGATATCGAAGATGAAAGCTGAGGGAGTGATTGAAGAATCGCAAAGTCCGTGGGCATCTCCAGTGGTCCTCGTGAAGAAGAAAGATGACAGCACGAGATTTTGTGTAGACTACCGACGTCTCAATGATGTCACTAAAAAGGACAGCTACCCACTTCCGAGAAACGATGACACTTTGGATATGCTTTCTGTAGCGAAATGGTTTTCAACACTTGACTTGAAGACCGGTTACTGGCAGGTAGAGATAAATCGTGCGGATCGTGAGAAAACTGCCTTCACTACAGGAAGCGGTCTTTGGCAGTTTGCAGTGATGCCAACGCTCCGGCCACCTTCGAGCGACTAATGGAACGAACATTGCAAGGACTCACCTGGAAAACCTGTCTAGTATATTTGGACGACGTTATCGTCATAGGTAAGACGTACGAGGAGCACCGCGAAAATCTAAAAGAAGTGTTTGAGAGGCTACGAAGTGCTCATTTAAAGCTCAACCCAGAAAAGTGCGCCTTGTTGCGTCCGGAAGTAAAATATCTGGGTCACATTTATCAGCGGAAGGTGTAAGAACGGATCCTGACAAAATCGAAGCCGTGAAAAGTTGGCCTTCCCCAAAAGATAAACACCAACTGAGAAGCTTTTTGGGACTCGCCACGTATTACAGAAGGTTCGTAAAGGATTTTGCTGGCATTGCAAAGAGCATGCATCAACTTACAGAAAAAGGCCGACAGTTCAGGTGGTCTGGAGAATGCGAAAAAGCATTTCAAGAACTAAAGCGACAGCTGTGCAATGCCCCCATCTTGGGTTACCCGAAGCCCGGAAAAATGTTCATCGTGGACGCAGACGCTAGCAATGTTGGGGTCGGAGCTGTGATCTCCCAAGTTCATGACGGTCAAGAGAAAATGGTCGCATATTACAGCAAAGTACTCTCCAGACCTGAACGGAACTACTGAGTAACCCGGCGCGAGCTTCTGGCTTTAATTCTGGCTACGAAGCATTTCCATAAGTACCTCTACGGACAAAAGTTCAATCTCCGCTGCTCTGAAATGGCTACTCCAATTTAAGAACCCTGAATGCCAAGTTGCAAGATGGATCGAGCAGTTGCAGGGCTACGACTTCGAAGTGCAACACCGCAAGGGAACACTCCACTCAAATGCTGATGCTCTCTCTCGTCGACCGTGCGGAGTAAAATGCGAACACTGCAATCGTAAAGAAGCAAAAGAACAGGCAACTATCCAAATGATCAGGACTGAGCCAATAGAGGGTTGGAGTATAGACGAAATCCGTTCCTCCCAACAGGCAGACAATGACATCGAACCAATATTGGCCTGGAAGGAACACGAGGAAATACCAAGCTGGCAGCAGATATCAGATCGGAGCCAAACTCTGAAGGCATACTGGGCACAGTGGGACTCGCTTTTTGTGCAAGATGGATTGCTGAAAAGAAAATGGGAAAGTGCAGATGGGACAACATCTCGTATGCAGCTAATTGTGCCACGGTCCAAAGTCAACCAAATGCTCCATGAAATACATGACGGAATCTCAGGAGGCCATTTGGGTATAAGCAAGACGTTGGAAAAGGCAAGGGAACGTTTCTATTGGCTAAGCGCTAAACAAGATGTCGAGAATTGGTGCAAAAAGTGCATAAGATGTGCGGCTACCAAGGGTCCAAAAGTAAAGCCACATGGACAAATGCAACAATACAATATCGGAGCACCTTTCGAACGAATAGCCATCGACATCGCTGGGCCGTTTCACGAAACCTTTAATGGAAACCGATATACTCTCGTAGTCATGGATTACTTCAGTAAGTGGCCGGAAATGTTTGCCATCCCAAATCAAGAGGCTAAGACCGTAGCCGAACAGATAGTCAACAACTGGGTGAGCAGATTTGGGGTCCCAATGGAGCTGCACTCTGATCAAGGGCGAAACTTGGAATCAAAAGTCTTCCAGGAAATATGCCAATATTTGGGAATAAGAAAGACAAGGACAACGCCACTACACGCTCAATCTGATGGAATGGTCGAGCGATTCAATCGGACCTTGAATGATCATCTATCTAAAGTAGTCAGCAACTGCCAGCGGGATTGGGATCGACACATACCCCTCAGGGGTACACCAGGGCACACACCATCCGAGATCTTATTTGGTCAAACAATTCGGTTGCCAAGGAAAGCAAAATTCGGATCCCCACCGATGTAGCCCAAAGAGGTGAATGAGTACGTGAATGACTTACGCAGCAGGATTCGTAAATTGCATGAAGACACCCGAGAAAAGATGAAGCTAGCAAGCAGTCGCATGAAAACTAGGTACGATATCAAGGCGAAATCTTCCGGTTTCAACGAAGGAGATCTGGTTTGGCTGTATAATCCTCAGCGTAAGAAAGGCAAATCACCAAAATTGCAACAGGATTGGGAAGGTCCATACAAGGTGATAATCCGCATTAATGACGTTGTCTACCGGATCCAGCGTGGTAATCAAGGAAAATTGAAAGTGGTCCATTTGGATAGAATGTGTCATTTCAACGGGATGCTGTAGGGAGGGAGCAATGTGATAGCCACTTAAATGTGAGCAGCGACATCTAGATTTACAGAGCAGAAGATGTCGATACTCGAAGACCAGAAGATTTCGATACTTGAATAACAATGTCTCGACCATTGATGACTGGAGAGTGGAATCGAATCTTCTAGCAAATTGGAAATTGTATGGGACGCTGGATGGCGAGGATTGTTCTCGAAGTATGTCATTCGAGTATAAATACCAGCATCCCGAAGGTATGCAAATTAGTTTCTAAAGTGAAATTTGAAGTGTTAATTAGGAGAAGTTATTAAGTGGTTTAAGTAAAAGTTAAGTAAAAGATAAGTATAAGCGGTTGAGAAATTGGATTGTATTGAGAGAAACAATTAAATAGTGAATTCTAACTGTACTGAATAAAGCGATTTCTATTGAAAAGAATAAGTTCTGTCATTTGTACCCACACAAACATTTTACAATATTTTTCTTTTACAGGGAGATATACCAAACTGGCAAAAGAACTCTACACAGTGCAAAAACAGAAACTGTGAGAATGTGCCGAGGAACAAGATACATGGCGGGAGAGACGAAGAACGGGCTGCTGGAACTGCAATAAAATAGGGCATCATCAAAGACAGTGTAAAGAACCCGTGCGATGAAAATGCTGCCCACAATGCGGTAACAAGTAAATAGAGGAAGAAACCGGCAGAAACGCCTACCAAGAAGCCGGTCAAACTTTCCGAAGCCATGATTCGGCGATGAAATTGGTAGCAGGTGTCGACGGCTCGAAAAACGATGCAATGAAAGTCCTCTCGTAGAAGTAGTCAGCGGTAAGGAAAAATGGATGGCAACAATAGACAGCGCTGCCACCGTCTCAATCATCATCCACCTGGCCGAAATAACTTTCTCTCACATTTTTCTTGTAGCTGAAATATACGACATTGACAAAGATGTCATAAAAGACTTTGGGACGCAAACCCTGAATTACGGAAACATGGAGATACCAATGATATACGTAAAGAAGCAATTGCTTGGCAGATGGAGAAGATGGTCTTGGAAGACACCGATTCTATTTGATGGAGCCAGAAAATAGGAGAAACTTCATGCTTTGAAAGACCTTAGTAGAATCAAAGAGCTCAGGCTCCGAAATCTGGATCAAGAGGAGCGTATCTTGGCAGAAAAGCTTATCGGTGAGTACGCTGATATATTTGCTATACAAGGCGGAGAATATGGACGTACGCAACTAGTGCAACACCTATATTGACACCGGAGACTCTCGACCAATTCGTCAACCTGCAAGGCAAAGCAAGCACAAGTTGCCGAAATGGTGTCAAATATGAAAGCTAAGGGGCTGATCACAGAGTCCATGGGCACTTCCAGTGGTCCTCGTGAACAAAAAAGACGGCAGCACGAGGTTTTGTGTAGATTACCGACGTCTCAACGTTGCGGCTACCCACTACAGAATTGAGAACACTTTGGATACTCTTTCTGGAGCGAAATGGTTTTCAACACCTGATTTGGTGGAAATCAATCCAAAAGATCGTGAGAAAACGGCTTTCACTACAAGAAGTGGTATTTGGCAGTTTCCGGTGCTGCCGTTTGGACTATGCAACGCTCTGGCGAACTTCGATCAATCAATGGAAACTCTGTTTAGTGTATCTGGACTACGTTATTGTAAGAAGCAAGACATTCGAGAGCATAGCACAAATCTAAAAGAAGTGTTTCAGAGGTTGCGAAGTGCTCATTTGAAGCTGGACCAAGAAAAGGGTGCCTTGCTTCGTCCGGAAATAAAATATCTGGGTCACATATAAAGATAAACACCGATCGAGAAGTTCCTTGGGACTCGCAGCATACTACATGAGGTTCGTAAAGGATTTTGCTGGTATTGCGAAGAGGCTGAATCAACATACGTAGAAAGCCCGACTGTTCAGCTGATCTGGAGAGTGTGAAAAAGCATTTCATAAACTGAAGCGACAGCTGTACAATGACCCCATCTTGGATTATTCCACACCGTTGGGGTTGGAGCTGTGATCTCCCAAGTTCATGATGGTCAGGAGAAAGTGGTCGCTTATTACAGAAAATTACTCTCCACACCTGAACGGAACTACTGCGTAACTCGGCGAGAGCTTCTGTCTTTCATTCTGGCAATGAATCATTACCATGAGTACCGCTATGGACAGAAATTCATTCTTCACACAGATCATGCAGATTTGAAATTATTGTGGTTTGATATGATTATCGGACCAATCATATAAATTAGTTAATTTGATTTACCCCGTGAAAATGGAAATGGTTTCGTATACAGTACTTAGTAAAGCTTTCGACGATCATCTTAAACCTACAGTTTCTGGGTTCAGAGAACGGCATAAATTCTAATCTGCAGTTAAAGAAAATCAGGAGACAGTTAACCAATGGGCAGGACGAGTGTGATCGCTTTCTATAAGCTGTGAGTTTGACGACGGGTTTAATTCAGCTCTTCGCAACAAATGCGTGATGGGACTGCAGAAGGGAGCAGCGAAAGATAAGCAGTCTTTGTAGAGCGTGGCTAAGCTAACATTTGACAAAGTCATGGAAATTGCAAATGCGGTGGAGTGTGTCAAGCACGTATACGAACTTGACGTAAGCATCAAACAAGAACCAAGTTCGTCTGATGGCATATATCGAATTGGGTAGGCGAGACAAAAGAGCAGCAGTAAACAATTGATGGCGAAACAGCAGCAGCGTGGGCATAAATAACAACTGTAATATCAGTAAGTGTAGAATTTGCGAACTATCAAATCATTTGGAAAGCTCTTGTCGATTTAAGCGGTGTAATACTCGTATTTAGAAGACACAAAATGATTCTGAGTTATCTTTGTTTAATATTTCTTCTATCTTAGAATCAAATGATCCTATTAAATTAAAAGTGTTCATGAGTAGCATTCCTATGATAATGGAGATTGATACGGGAGCTTCCATCACGTACCGTGATAATTTTAATTTTTATTAATTATACAAATCAAATTTAGTTTTCAATAATTATAATAGCACAAAATTAAAACCTATTGGTGTTTGTGTAATGGATGTTTTTTACAATAATACTCGTATGTACAAAAAGATACAAGTTTTTGTTGTTGAAAATGGCGGTCCACCACTGCTATTTAGAAATTTCTTAAATGAATTTGGCATTAAATTTTCAAATCTTAATTATATGGGAAAAAATATTATACCAGAAGTGAATTATATTACGGAAAAATTTGGTGAATTATTTGACGGCAAATTAGGCAAATTTAATAAAAGCACTGTATCACTGCACGTTAAAAGTGACTGTAGACTAAGGTTCTTCAAGCCACGTGCAATTCCTTCAGCATTGAAAGAAAAGGTTGAGTGTGAGACTGACAAGATAGTTGGACTGGGGGTACTAGAGCCGGTGAATTTTAGCGAATAGGAAACCCCAATCGTTACTATCCTAACAAAATCCGGCGAAGTACGGATTTGTGGAGACTTCTAAATTCCCATCAACCCCCAATTACTAATTGATAAATACCTTCTTCCACGAATAGAGGAATTATTCGCACAATCGCATGGTGGCGAGGAATTCGCAAAATTATACTTGTCAATAGCGTACCAGCAGTTGGTTCTGTACAATGAGTCCAGAAATTGAACAACGATTTCAACAACGAAAGGGCTTTTTTGGGATTAGCATCTGCGCCAGCAGTTTTCCAAACAATTATGGACGGTTTGCTGATGGGCTTTATGCCCACCCAGGGGGTGGTGGCATTCTTGGATGACGTGTTAATTACAGCTCCAAATAGGAAGGTCCATGACGAAAGGATTAAGTTAGTTAGTTAGTTAGTTTTAAACGCATTTTATTTTCTAATCAATAACTCTTACATACTAACAAAAAATGCTTAAATGCTAGCTTACAATTACTTAACAATCTTATACTAACTTACTGGCCCCACACAGGCACTCTAAGCTAATCTAAATTCTTATATCTATGTCTTTCGACCTCATTTACATTTTTTTATGGATATTTATTTTCTATACTTAAAGCTAAGAAAAAAAATTGTTAACAAAACTTAGCATATGGACTTTTTTTTTTTTTTTTTTAATAAAAACTTAGTATCTAACTTAAAATAAACCTTAGCCTACCTAAACTAAATGTACAATACACACATAAACACATAGACGTTATACACAATCATATACATATATCAGTATACAAAAGGATTAAGTATATTCTTAAAATTGTACAGGCCACAGGGCTTAAATTAAATAAGGATAAATGTACGTTCCTATCGAAATCAATTAATTATTAATTACTTGGGCCCATGTGATTGACAAATCTGGGTTAAGAACTTTCCCAAAGAATATTAAAATTATTCAAGAAATGCAAGAACCCACTTGTTTGAAAGAGCTTCAATCGTTTCTGGTAGTAATTCATTTTTATAGGAAGTTTTTGCCAAATGTAACTACACTTTGTGCACCTTTTAAAAAAGACCGCGAAATTCGTGTGGAAGAAGGTGCATTCCGAAGCAATTAACCGAATCAAAAAGGAGCTTTGACGCATTTTGATGGAATGTTGATGGTTAAGCTTACGGTGGATGCTAATCCAGTAGGTCTAGACGAAGTGTTATCACAATTATATCAAAATGGTATTTAAAGGCCAATAGAATTTGCGTCTCGAAAGTTGCCTGCGACAGAACAGAAATATTCTCATCTAGATAGGGATGCTATAGTGCTTCTTTTTGGAGTAAAACGTTTTTAATGTTTTATGGTAGAGAATTTACCTTAGTGACGATAACAAACCGCTGATGCACATTCTAGGTTCAAAAAAGGAAATGCCACAGATGGCAGCAAACCGTCTGCAAAGAATTGCGCTGGTGTTGGCAGGTTATACATTTAGAATTGAATGTAAACCGTACAATTTAAGAAATTGAAAAAAATATTGTAACGCTCTTGTAAATTTTGAACAATTGTAAGGAACAAAAAACTGAAGGGGGATATTGTGATGAGTGGCACTAATTGCACTTATTCAGCTAAAACAGCATTTAACATTTTTCAGTTTTAATCATAATGTCTTTATGTCAGTTGTTTGTCCACTCTTGCATGAATCGCATGCTAACCCAATCTTGTACTGTATTTATATAGTGTTTTCCAATAATAACTTGACAACTTTTTTTTTAAATAAAACGCAAGCCACTTGCGATATTTCAAAAACTTTATTATCGTACAATCAAAACATTTATGAATGGAACTCGACTTCGTTCATAGGGCCACCGCGGGCACGTTTGAAGCGGTCGATTCGTTGGACCCAATTTTCAACGACTCGGCCACACACTTAACGTAGCCCCACAGAAAATAGTCAAGAGGCGTTAAATCGCACGAACGAGGCGGCCAATCGACTGCCCCATTTCTTGAGATAACACGCTCACCATACTTAATCTTCAATAAATCGATTGTAGCGTGTGCGTGTGGCTTGTGGCATCATCCTGTTGAAACCACATGTCGTCCAAGTCCATATCTTCCAATTCGGGCCAAAAATAATCGGTGATCATGGCACGATATCGCTGACCATTCACAGTAACGTGACGATCGTTATCGTCGACGAAAAAATATGACCCAATAACGCCGCCGGCATGCAAACCGCACCAAACAGTTTTTTTTTGTGGATAAAATGGTGATTCATGAAGCACGTGGATTTTCACCCGACCAATAACGCATATTTTGCTTATTGACGAACCCATTGAGTCCATTTTTGGCTTCGTCACTGAAGATGATTTTGCGATGAAATTCATCATCTTGGCGCATCTTCTCCAGAACCCAATCGGAGAACGTACGTCGCTTCAAATGGTCCATCGGCTTCAATTCTTGAGTCAGCTTGATCTTGTATGGGTGTAAACCAAGATCCTTACGCAAAATACGCCATAATGTGGTCTAAATGATGCCCAATTCTTGAGAACGCCGTGGGATTGACTGATTTGGATCGTTTGCTACGGACGCCTGAACGGCAGCGATATTTTCGAGACTTCGACCAACCCGTTGTCTCACTGACACGGAAACATCAAACAACGAATATGTAGACTCAAATTTTTGCACTAAACTTGTTATTGCCTGTCTACTAGGACGAGAATTACGACCGAAAATTGGAGTTAACGCTCTTAAAGTTGCAGTCACCGACTCCGAATTTCGGTAGAAAATTTTTATAATTTGCAGACGTTGCTCGTTCGTGTACTTTACCATAATGAAAAAGTTGAGTTTACTGAATAAATTGACAGTGACAGTTTGATGATTAGTGAAAGAGTGAGTTCACAAATTAAGTTCAAAGTTGTCAAGTCCCTATTGGAAAACCTTTATATATATTGCAAGTGATTAAATTCAATAAATTGTCGAAAAATTAATATATTCAGAAAATGTGGGATTTGGATTTATTCACTCAATCGCTAACTTGGTAATTTTTCTGTTGATTTTCTTCTAGTTTTTGCGTAAAAGTATCGGCTTTTTATACATGAAGAGAAACAGGAAGATCGATTGCTATTTTTTCATGGCCACAGAATGATCTTTAAAATTTTATTTTTTTTTTAAATCTGGCAAAATTTCATCCGCTTAACCAATTAAATATCCCATTATATGTGTTTATCCATCATTTCAATGCCTTTCATTTGATAGTAACTCGAGATATGGCTTGGCTTTTAAAGTGAAAAGGAGTCGAAAAATCACATCTCAAAAACTATTACTATCAAAAAAATTTAACCTTGATTTCCGAATTCAACAGGAGAATATCCATAAGAAAAGTCACCTCTCATCAAATGTACATTTTTCCTGTAAACTAGTGTAACCAATATTGCTTGTAGTTACATTTCTTAGTTTACAATGCATAGAGTTTAATTTGATTTTAATATGAAAACCGAAAGTGTTGGCTTGATTTTTATACCTGTTAATGTATGTAACATTGTTGTTATAACTTTTAGTACCGACCCAACAGAAAATACGTTAAATAAGTTTGTAAATTTAACCGAAGTATTATACGATTTGAAGACCAATACTTGACGCTTAGGTTAACTTAACTCAATTTTGATCTGGTTGCTATGTATTTTGGTAACCTCGAGCTAACCCCTGCATTAAAACCAGTTCTTAACTTCTCCTTATATAAACAAATAATCTACATCTGCTTGGTGGAGAAGGAAAGGGAGAACCCCGTTTTTCCTCCCAATTGGCGATATTAATAATACAATTGTCTTAGGCTGATTGTCACATTAGAAGGAACAACATCAGTGGGAGCATTTGTTAGCTTATCAATCATTGTTAAAAGTACGAGTATATAAGAAGATGATAAATATCTTTCTGAAATCTTTCTTTAAATTAAACATGATTTGAACTTATTTTGTATACGATTTACCTCACATTCGTTTTATGTCATAATAATAATTGGTAATAATTCAAGTGATTATATGTGTAAGTTTAGGAACATAAATTTGTTGTTTTAGAATATTAGAAAAAAAACACAGTAAGTAATGAGCTTTGGCTTTCTTTGATATTGGAGATGGAAATATTTTTTCAATCTTCCTTCTGTCCTTTAGTCTCTTACCTTCCACGCTAGGTTAACCAATTTTTCGTTTCTTGAATACAAATTTATGATAACCTGTCTGTTAGAGCCTGACTCTACAACATCCCTCTACTTTCATATTTTCTCCCTTAGTTCTACTAAAAAAGTTGGTAACTTTATTTGTTTGACTTTTGGGGTATTATGGGCCACAGTCAAATTTTTATTAAAAAAGTTTTTTTTTTATTTTCTTTTGCGTGTGGTTTTTACAATTTTAACTTCAAAATGTCCGATTCTCGCTCAGTCGGAAATAAGAAGTTCTCGAGTGAACATCTATGCCAGAACGTTAAATTTTTTTTTTATAAAATAAAGTGGTACGTGTGCTTGACATGTGAGAATTGTAGGGTTCGTTACAAGTACCGTTATTTTTTTCTAGGAATTATTTACCATGTCGGCAGTTCAAATTCGATCCCTCTTCCTTTACGAATTTAAAATGGGACATAATGCGTCATTGGCAATGAAAAACATTAATGTAGCGATGTAGCGGTAAGCGAATGCACTATACGACGTTCGTTTGGAAAGTTCCGTAAAGGAGATTTTAGCCTCGAAAATGAACCACGTGAGAAGTTGGAAACGTTAGTTGACGACGATGTTTTAAAAGCAACGGTGGATGCGGACGCAACGATCGCTGCGGGAGATTGCACGAAGCATGGGAGTATCCCCAATGATAATAAGTCGACACCTTTCTCTCATAGGAAAGGTAAAGATAGTAATCTGTGATGAAAAGTGGATACTGTATGATAATCGTAAAAGATCTGGACAGTGGTTGGATACAGATGAAAAACCAAAACACACCCCAAGCCCGATTTTCACCAATCCACTTTTCATTTTTTCAACCAGGAGAAACGATAAACGCTATCAAATATTGTGAGGAAATCGACATATTGCATGCCAAATTAGATGAAAATCAACCGGCGTTGGTCAATAGACACGGTCCGATCCGTTTGTACGAAAATGCTAGACCCCATACTACCCCAAAAAACTGTTGCAGTCGGGATTTGAAATTCTTCCACATCCACCGTACTCTCCTGAAATTTCCCCAACGGATTACCATCATTTCCGCAATCTGAATTCATTTTGCCGGCAGAAGGTTTTTCGGAACCGAGCAGAGGTCATAAAAGCCTATGCCTCAAAAAGTCATCATTTCTACGAAAGAGGAATATTTGACCTTGTATCACATTGGAAGAATATCATAGATGCCAACGGATCCTATTTTAATTGAATAAAAATATTGGCTTTTAAATTTTTACTATAAAATCAGACAATGGGATGTGGTACAACCAATATAAAGTAAAAGATATAAAAGTAGCAAAAGGTATAAAAGAAGTTATTAAGATATAAAAAGAAAAAGGTAATAAGATTGATAAAAGAAATATTTTCTAAGGCCATTGAAATAAGCAAACAAAAAATTAACTTCAATTTTAAAGTAAATGCCAACACTAACCATCGCTTCCATCAATGTTGTTGTTGTCGCTGGCGATCGCTTTCAAGTCGTCGGAGTTTAGAATATGAAAGCTTTGGTCTTGTTGAGAAAGCTTTACAAATAGTGACCCACGGTTAGTGTATGCGCTAAATAATTTGGTTTTCCAATTTTCGGTTAAAGAACCGAACAGCACTTTGGATGAAGAGTGCAATTTCTTTTTGTGGACTTTTTGAAAATCGGAACACCTGAATAAGGCCATTTTGAATTTTTAAATGTGAACTGTTGGCCCCTTCTTTACACTTCTTTACACTTCAAACATAAAAGAACTAAATTATACCCTGTACTAAAATAATCTGCATTACAGGGATTTGCCTCTCACTCTGGTTACAAATGATATGATTACATGATATGCATATATGTCGACAGAAATTTCTGAAGATAATTACCATCTACCTGTTTTGACTATATGATTTTGTGAAAAAAATAAATAAATTGCATAAGTTACATTTATTATTTATTATATTGTACCATACAGTGTAAAACGTTACATAATAATGTAATAAAAGCAAACTAATTTGAAAAAAATTTACTGCTGCTGTCGTTCTTATCTTGTCCTCTGTTGTATATTGAAAACATCTACATACCACATCTTAGACCCAACTTTTAGTTCAACATGTTTGGCGCAGTTAAAACATTTTTCACTGTGCGCTTTTTAAAGTGTTTCTGTCAATGAACTCGTATTTCACTTTAAAAGTTTTGTTTTGGCTTGCTACGAACCCTTTAATTTGAGCCCATATCAACTCTATGGGATAAAGGTCGCAAGGTAAGGCAGCGATCGTAGTACTTTGTGTCCTGCCAATTGTGTCAGTTCATCTACCACGTGTACCTCATGTTTGGCTTTGTGGCGTTTGACAACATCCAACAACTTAGCCTTCACCATGTTTTCTTCGAAAGCTATGTTATTTTCTTTGTTTTTTTTTTCTTGATCGTTATTTGATCAGTCATTTAGTGATTAACGTCGAAAAGTACTCGAATTGTTTTATGTTAATATAGGCACACAGTGCGCACGCATTCTACTATAACTTGGCCGTGCGTATAATCTTATCACTCTAATAAAACCATTTACAACTGATCTTGATTAAAGCGATAAGTTAGTACCGTTTCACTTAATGTTTGTACATTATTTGTAAGGCATTAATATTATTTAAAATACTCCTTTAAAGTGGTAGTATCCATTCATAATTAAAGAAAATAGAATACCAGACGATGACTTTACTCAGAATTCATCCATTTACAATTTTTGATTATATCATAAAACATATAAATGAAAACAGAAATGGCTTCTTTCATTAGATGAACGTGTCATAAAACTTGTATTACCCTGTCATAAATCTACCTATAGAACATCATAAACATGTTCTCGTTAATCTCGTTAATCGTTCTAAACCTACTTGCAACCTGTAAAATTAAGCCTTTTAGGAATCAGATGACCTTCTGATAAAACTATTTTTATTAGTCTCGTCAAGAAGCTACGAGTAGTAATACGAGTATAATTAGAATTTGATTTCGAACCTAATTACTACAATAGATTCTCAACATGTTTGATTGGTTTAACCATCTACTTCCGCTTAAGTCAATCATATAATATTTAGCTGTTCTGAAAATATTAAACATTGCACACATGTACATAAAAAGGGCTTCCAAACGTTATATATTTACCGTATGAAAATCGGTCCTGTAGAATAATCATATAATTAAGCACAAGATTCGTGTTTGCTTAATAATATATATCGTATATATACTGATATCTGTACCACACATTTTAACATCCATATAAAATTCTGATTCTGCTACCATATTTAAAATATACTCGTACAATGCTATTTGTGCAAGAATTTAAAGATAAGCTCACCTGTATTAAAATCCAGCTCAAACTCTTCCAATTCATTTCCTTTGGCGATCGTATATATGAGTTTACGGGCCAATGGACTGTCTGCTTGAATCGTAACGGCAAGTGGAGTATAAACATCCACATTTTCGGTTATCGAAACGGAATAAAATTGCTTGCTAAATACAGGCATCGATTTATCTATTACCTATACCAACACAAAATAAAATAAAACATATTTTGTAATTAAGGAAATTCTTAAAATTGACAATTATTTAGAATTTAACTTTTGTTTAGAGTTATAAAATACTAGAGAGTACGTATAATATTGATAAATATGACTCCTTGATATAACAAAATTCAAACATCAATCAGTAAAAAAATAAAAAAGGAACAAATAAATATGTTTGATTTAACAAATTTTAAAATCACTGCGTTTACCGTTTTACTGATAAAATATAAGATAGAGCATCTTTGTTACAAGTATAGTTTTCTGATTCGAAGGAACGAATTTTTAAGATACATATTGTAAAATGTTTGTGTGGGTACAAAATGATAGAACTTATTCTTTTCAATACAAATCCCTTTATTCAGTACAGTTACAATTCACTATTTAATTCTTTCTCTCAGTACAATTCAATTTCTCAACCACTTATACTTTTCTTATCTTTTACTTAAACCACTTAATCACTTCTCCTAATTAACACTTCAAATTACACTTTAGAACTGATTTGCATACCTTTGGGATGCTGGTATTTATACTCGAATGATATACTTCGAGAACAATCCTCGCCATCCAGCGTCCTATACAATTTCCAATTTGCTAGAAAATTCGATTCCACTCTCCAGTCGAGACTTTGTTATTCAAGTATCGAAATCTTCTGGTCTTCGACATTTTCTGCTAGATGTCGCTGCTCACATATAAGTGGTTATCACATTGCTCCCTCCCTACAGTTGTTCGTCCCGAACAACTTCGTCATTCAGCATCCCGTTGAAATGACACATTCTATCCAAATGGACCACTTTCAATTTTCCTCGATCCCCACGCTGGATCCGGTAGACAACGTCATTAATGCTAGTTATCACCTTGTATACCTTCCCAGTCCTGTTGCAATTTTGGTGATTTGCCTTTCTTACGCTGAGGATTATACAGCCAAACCAGATCTCCTTCGTTGAAACCGGAAGATTTCGCCTTGATATCGTACCTAGTTTTCATGCGGCTGCTTGCTAGCTTCATCTTTTCTCTGGTGTCTTCATGCAATTTACGTATCCTGCTGCGTAAGTCATTCACGTACTCGTTCACCTCTTTGGGCTCCGTCGGTGGGAATCCGGATTTTGCTTCACTTGGCAACCGAATTGTTTGACCAAATAAGATCTCGGATGGTGTATGCCCTGGTGAGCTATGGACCGCGTTTCGATAGGCCATTAAGAAGAGGGGTATGTGTCGATCCCAATCCCGCTGGCAGTTGCTGACAACCTTAGATAGATGCTCATTCAAGGTCCGATTGAATCGCTCGACCATTCCATCAGATTGAGGGTGTAGTGGCGTTGTCCTTGTCTTTCTTATTCCCAAATATTGGCATATTTCCTGGAAGACTTTTGATTCAAAGTTTCGCCCTTGATCAGAGTGCAGCGCCATTGGGACCCCAAATCTGCTCTGTTGACTCTGTAAGGCTACGGTCTTAGCCTCTTGATTTGGGATGGCAAACACTTCCGGCCACTTACTGAAGTAATCCATGACCACGAGGGTATATCGGTTACCATTAGAGGTTTCGGGAAACGGCCCAGCGATGTCGATGGCTATTCGTTCGAAAGGTGCTCCGACATTGTATTGTTGTATTTGTCCATGTGGCTTTACTTTTGGGCCCTTGGTAGCCGCACATCTTATGCACTTTTTGCACCAATTCTCGACATCTTGTTTAGCGCTTAGCCAATAAAAACGTTCCCTTACCTTTTCCAACATCTTTTTTATTCCCAAATGGCCTCCTGAGATTCCGTCATGTATTTTATGGAGTACTTGGTTGACTCTGGACCGTGGCACAATTAGCTGCATACGAGATGTTGTCCCATCTGCACTTTCCCATTTTCTCTTCAGCAATCCATCTTGCACAAAAAGCGAGTCCCACTGTGCCCAGTATGCCTTCAGAGTTTGGCTCCGATCTGATATCTGCTGCCAGCTTGGTTTTTCCTCGTGTTCTTTCCAGGCCAACATTGGTTTGATGTCATTGTCTCCCTGTTGGGAGGAACGGATTTCGTCTATACTCCAACCCTCTATTGGCTCAATCCTGATCATTTGGATAGTTGCCTGTTCTTTTGCTTCTTTACGATTGCAGTGTTCGCATTTTACTCCGCACGGTCGACGAGAGAGAGCATCAGCATTTGAGTGGAGTGTTCCCTTGCGGTGTTGCACTTCAAAACCGTAGCCCTGCAACTGCTCGATCCATCTTGCAACTTGGCCTTCAGGGTTCTTAAATTGGAGTAGCCATTTCAGAGCTGCGTGGTCTGTCCGGAGAATGAACTTTTGTCCGTAGAGGTACTTATGGAAATGCTTCGTAGCCAGAATTAAAGCCAGAAGCTCGCGCCGGGTTACACAGTAGTTCCTTTCAGGTCTGGAGAGTACTTTACTGTAATATGCGACCACTTTCTCTTGACCATCATGAACCTGGGATATCACAGCTCCGACCCCAACATTGCTAGCGTCTGCGTCCACGATGAACATTTTTCCGGGCGTCGGGTAACCCAAGATGGGGGCATTGCACAGCTGTCGCTTCAGTTCTTGAAATGCTTTTTCGCATTCTCCAGACCACCTGAACTGTCGGCCTTTTTCCGTAAGTTGATGCAGGCTCTTTGCAATGCCAGCAAAATCCTTTACGAACCTTCTGTAATACGTGGCGAGGCCCAAGAAGCTTCTCAGTTGGTGTTTATCTTTTGGAGAAGGCCAACTTTTCACGGCTTCGATTTTGTCAGGATCCGTTCTTACTCCTTCCGCTGATATAATGTGACCCAGATATTTTACTTCCGGACGAAACAAGGCACACTTTTCTGGGTTGAGCTTTAAATGAGCACTTCGTAGCCTCTCAAACACTTCTTTTAGATTTTCGCGGTGCTCCTCGTACGTCTTACCTATGACGATAACGTCGTCCAAATATACTAGGCAGGTTTTCCATGTGAGTCCTTGCAATGTTCGTTCCATTAGTCGCTCGAAGGTGGCCGGAGCGTTGCACAGTCCAAACGGCATCACTGCAAACTGCCAAAGACCGCTTCCTGTAGTGAAGGCAGTTTTCTCACGATCCGCACGATTTATCTCTACCTGCCAGTAACCGCTCTTCAAGTCAAGCGTTGAAAACCATTTCGCTCCAGAAAGCATATCCAAAGTGTCATCGAATCTCGGAAGTGGGTAGCTGTCCTTTTTAGTGACATCATTGAGACGTCGGTAGTCTACACAAAATCTCATGCTGCCATCTTTCTTCTTCACGAGGACCACTGGAGATGCCCACGGACTTTGCGATTCTTCAATCACTCCCTCAGCTTTCATCTTCGACATCATTTTGGCAACTTCTGTTTGCTTTGCCAATGGAAGACGCCTTGCAGGTTGACGGATTGGTCGAGCGTCTCCGGTGTCAATGTGGTGTTGAACAATATGCGTACGTCCATATTCTCCGTCTTGTGTAGCAAATATATCAGCGTACTCACCGATTAGTTTTTCTGCCAGGATTCGCTGATCTTCGTCCAGATTACAGAGGCTGAGAATTTTGTTCTTGATTTTTATGCTCTGAACTGTTGTGACCGGTGTTGCACCCTTTTTTCCGTTGTGGTCGATATAGCCTCAACAGGTACGCATTTTCCCACTATCTCCCCCTTTTTCACCTTTACCCTGAATGTCTTTGGATTTAGAATCCTTACAGGGACCATGTTGTTCTTTGGCTCCACTAAGGTCTTTCCCACCATGAAGTCTCTTCTCTTTTCTGGCTCCATCAAATAGAATCGGTGGCTACCAGGACCACCTTCCACTTTTGCCCACAAAATTGCTTCTGACGAAGGCTCTAGACTCTGATTGCTGCAGATGACGACATTTGAGACTGAGGTGTTGGCGTTTCCGTATATCATTGGTATCTCCATGTTTCCGTATTTCAGGGTTTGTGCCCCCAAGTCGACTACAAGTCCATGTTCTCTCATGAAGTCTGTACCAATGATGCACTCGTCACATATGTCAGCTACCAGAAACGCGTGAGTGAATGTTATTCCGGCCAGTTGGATTTTTATGCGGACTTCACCATATACCTTAATCGTTGCTCCTGTAGCTGTTCGCAAGCTGCAACTGCTAGTGTTATGCAGCCAAGACTTCTGCACATGATTCCTTCTGATGATTGAGGCCGTGGCACCGGTGTCTATTGTTGCCATCCATTTTTCTTTTCCACTGACTACTTCTACTAGAAGGCTTTCGCTGCATCGTTTTGCCAGCGAGACTTGGATGATGGTCCTGGGGCCGTCGATTCCTGCTACCAACTTCTGCCCCGCGAAGTTGGTGCTTAAGCATTTCCCGACTGATGGCTTCGGGAAGGTTGACCGGCTTCTTGATAGCTGTCTCTGCGGGTTTCTTCCTCTATTTGCTTGTCACCACAGTGAGGGCAGTCTCTTCGTCGCACCGGTTTTTTACACTGCCTTTGAAGGTGTCCTATTTTATTGCAATTCCAGCAGCGCATTATTCGTCTATCCCGTCGAGTATCTTGTTCCTCGGCACTAATTCTTGTGCAGGAGCATTCAATAGATGCTACTTCCCTGGCGAAATGTGTTCCCCTGGAAGCCTGATTGGCTGCTTCCATCGCCAGAGCGAAGGCAAGTGCTTCAGCAAGGTTTCTTTTCCCGGCCATCCTTACTGCTGACTGTAGCTTCGAATCTGCAATTCCCCTGATAAATGCATCTTTTGCCATTTCGTCGATAATTTCCTGGCCTGCGGTGGGGTATGACAGATGTGCCAGTCTACTCACGTCTGCTTGGAGCTGCTGAAGTGTTTCTCCTCGTTGCTGCGTTCGGCTTTGCAATTGGACCTTGTAGACCTCCTGCATGTGGCTATCCCCAAACCATTTCTCGATAGCCTGTACTAAAGTCACATAATCTTTATGCTTTTCGATGTCTACTGTTTGCAACAATTCTGCTGCAGGACCGTGCAAGGCCATTGTTAGGGCAAAGCACTTTTCCTCATTGTCCCAGTCGTTTGCACAGGCAGCCATTTCAAACTGCTTCTTATAAGTAGACCATGAGGTCTGGCCATCGAATGAGGGAGGTTTCAAATCTTTTCTCCTTGGACCACTTAAAGAACATTCTCGCTGTTTCTGTTTTCGCACTGTGTCGAGCTCTTTTGCCAGTTGCTCAACTTTGTTGTCCATTTGTTCCAATTTTTCGCCAACATTCTTCTCTATTCTTTCAAATTTGTTATCTATTTCTTCGAACTTTTGGTGTAGAACGTTATTTTGTTCTTCCAGTTTTTGTTCTAGACTATTCTTTTGGTCGTCGAATTTTTGTTCAATGCTGCTCTTCTGTTCGTCCATTTTTTGTTCCAGACTGTTCTTCTGTTCTTCCAGATTTTTCTTTTGTTGGTCGAGACTGTTCTTCTGTTCGTCCATTTTTTGTTCCAGACTGTTCTTCTGTTCTTCCAGATTTTTCTTTTGTTGGTCGAGACTGTTCTTCTGTTCGTCCATTTTTTTGTTTTGTTCGTCCATTTTTAATAAGAGGAGTTGCATCATTGCAGCCATGTCATTGCCGGTCCTTGTCTGTTCATCCTCGTCAACATCAAAGGAATATGCATCAGGATCATGTCCCTCGTTGTTCAAAGCCTCCTGAAGTCGGAGCACCAGGTCACTTTTTCCTCCACTGTCGCTGAGGCTTCTCTGGTTCAACTCGGATTTGAGTTGGACGAGGGTCAACTACACAGTTTTTTTTTTTTTTTTTACACACAATAAGTCCTATCCCACTTCTGACACCACTGTAAAATGTTTGTGTGGGTACAAATAATAGAACTTATTCTTTTCAATACAAATCCCTTTATTCAGTACAGTTACAATTCACTATTTAATTCTTTCTCTCAGTACAATCCAATTTCTCCACCACTTATACTTTTCTTATCTTTTACTTAAACCACTTAATTACTTCTCTTAATTAACACTTCAAATTTCACTTTAGAACTGATTTGCATACCTTTGGGATGCTGGTATTTATACTCGAATGACATACTTCGAGAACAATCCTCGCCATCCAGCGTCCCATACAATTTCCAATTTGCTAGAAAATTCGATTCCACTCTCCAGTCGAGACTTTGTTATTCCAGTATCGAAATCTTCTGGTCTTTGAGTATCGACATTTTCTGCTAGATGTCGCTGCTCACATTTAAGTGGTTATTACAGTATTAATTGAAGTTTAAAAGTTATTGAGTGACGGTTGATATAGGCGACAGGTGTGAAGTTATGAGGGACATAATGTTTTGAGGTGGTGAATTTAATAACCTTCCTGTTTGCTTGCTGCTGTCGGAGAGCGGTGAGTGAATTGGAGCGGATTGATGATTTAGAGTTGTCTCTGATGTGTTGTTCGTTCGACTTGTGAGTAAGTCGTTGCGAGAGTTACAAGTTGATTTTGTAATGGTATGCTCATTGGCTTGGTAAATTTTGTTTAGGTGTGGTTATCGGAAGTGGAAAAGGTGCTGTGGTGTCTTACAACAACTTTTTTTCTTTTTGTTTTTTTTTTATGATTTTGCTTGTGTTGCATTTTTTGCAACAGCAGAATATGAAATGGAAATGGACAATGGGTTCTGTTCTTTGTAAATTTTTCTTGCTTCAGAAATATGGCATTTTTTTACAGTTTTTATTCTCAAAGTTTCTTTGGCTTGCCGATAGCGAGGGTATGTTTTAGAGGACGAAGGATGTTGATCAAAGCAGTTTACGCATGACACACGTGAGCAATTTTTAGGAGAATGATGTGACACATTACACGTTTCGGACGATGCATTGCCATTGCAGTTTTTTGTGGTGTGGCCTAGTAGTTGACAGGTACAACAGTGCATTGGGTTTAGGAAATATTCGTCAACTTTGACATTATACCAGCCAATGCTAACTGTGGGGTGTTGTATACCATCTGAATATTTTTTAAATTTGAAGACGTCCGTGACGCCTTGAGACTTCATTTCTTCAACAATTTCACTTTCTGGGACGTTAATGAGGAAGGGGGCATATACTGTTCCTTTAGATGCGTTCAAATTTGTGTGAAGAGCTTGATAGGGCAGAGGTTGGAAATGAACTTTTTGGATAAGAAAAGATTGGCTATTTTGGATAATTTTAGGATAAGGAGATTTCCATCGCACAATTCGGTTACTTATTCCGTCGACTGCTTTTTTAAGCAAAAGGCGAAAGTTTCTCTTGAATTTAAGGTTATTTGTTGTCGAGTTGTAGGCAAGGTTGAGTTCTGCTGCGGTAGGGATAGGGGTGGTAAGTTTTTTTTATGTTTGGATTCGATTACTGGCTTCGTCTCGGCAATAATGTACAGGTTTTCTTCACACTCTATGCACTATATATTACACTCACTGTAGAGTAGAAAGAGAAATTTAGACAGAGAATAATATGGCTGTTTCGAAATAGCGGTAAAACGCACCAATGAAAAGAGCGAGCAGAGCGAACTCGAGTATATGTAATTGCACGATGTTGCCGGCTTGAAACCTAGTCGGTGACTGTCAATAGGTAAAATACCTGGTAATAATATTAATTTTCATCGCAAAAGCCGAGAATAATGGTATATTTTAGCACTGAAAGAAATTCCTTTAGGAACGTTTATTGTACAACTATTTTTTTTGGAAAGTGATCGCAGCACATTTTATTCGTGAAAGAACTTAAAAAGTCCGTCACTATAGTGTAAAATGTTTGTGTGGGTACAAATAATAGAACTTATTCTTTTCAATACAAATCCCTTTATTCAGTACAGTTACAATTCACAATTTAATTCTTTCTCTCAGTACAATCCAATTACTCAACCACTTATACTTTTCTTATCTTTTACTTAAACCACTTAATCACTTCTCCTAATTAACACTTCAAATTACACTTTAGAACTGATTTGCATACCTTGGGGATGCTGGTATTTATACTCGAATGACATACTTCGAGAACAATCCTCGCCATCCAGCGTCCCATACAATTTCCAATTTGCTAGAAAATTCGATTCCACTCTCCAGTCGAGACTTTGTTATTCCAGTATCGACATTTTCTGCTAGATGTCGCTGCTCACATTTAAGTGGTTATCACATTGCTCCCTCCCTACAGTTGTTCGTCCCGAACAACTTCGTCATTCAGCATCCCGTTGAAATGACACATTCTATCCAAATGGACCACTTTCAATTTTCCTCGATTCCCACGCTGGATCCGGTAGACAACGTCATTAATGCGGGTTATCACCTTGTATGGACCTTCCCAGTCCTGTTGCAATTTTGGTGATTTGCCTTTCTTACGCTGAGGATTATACAGCCAAACCAGATCTCCTTCGTTGAAACCGGAAGATTTCGCCTTGATATCGTACCTAGTTTTCATGCGGCTGCTTGCTAGCTTCATCTTTTCTCTGGTGTCTTCATGCAATTTACGAATCCTGCTGCGTAAGTCATTCACGTACTCGTTCACCTCTTTGGGCTCCGTCGGTGGGGATCCGAATTTTGCTTCACTTGGAAACCGAATTGTTTGACCAAATAAGATCTCGGATGGTGTGTGCCCTGTTGAGCTATGGACCGCGTTTCGGTAGGCCATTAAGAAGAGGGGTATGTGTCGATCCCAATCCCGCTGGCAGTTGCTGACAACCTTAGATAGATGCTCATTCAAGGTCCGACTGAATCGCTCGACCATTCCATCAGATTGAGGGTGTAGTGGCGTTGTCCTTGTCTTTCTTATTCCCAAATATTGGCATATTTCCTGGAAGACTTTTGATTCAAAGTTTCGCCCTTGATCAGAGTGCAGCTCCATTGGGACCCCAAATCTGCTCACCCAGTTGTTGACTATCTGTTCGGCTACGGTCTTAGCCTCTTGATTTGGGATGGCAAACACTTCCGGCCACTTACTGAAGTAATCCATGACTACGAGAGTATATCGGTTTCCATTAAAGGTTTCGGGAAACGGCCCAGCGATGTCGATGGCTATTCGTTCGAAAGGTGCTCCGACATTGTATTGTTGCATTTGTCCATGTCGCTTTACTTTTGGGCCCTTGGTAGCCGCACATCTTATGCACTTTTTGCACCAATTCTCGACATCTTGTTTAGCGCTTAGCCAATAGAAACGTTCCCTTACCTTTTCCAACGTCTTGTTTATTCCCAAATGGCCTCCTGAGATTCCGTCATGTATTTCATGGAGCACTTGGTTGACTCTGGACCGTGGCACAATTAGCTGCATACGAGATGTTGTCCCATCTGCACTTTCCCATTTTCTCTTCAGCAATCCATCTTGCACAAAAAGCGAGTCCCACTGTGCCCAGTATGCCTTCAGAATTTGGCTCCGATCTGATATCTGCTGCCAGCTTGGTCTTTCCTCGTGTTCCTTCCAGGCCAATATTGGTTCGATGTCATTGTCTGCCTGTTGGGAGGAACGGATTTCGTCTATACTCCAACCCTCTATTGGCTCAGTCCTGATCGTTTGGATAGTTGCCTGTTGTTTCGCTTCCTTACCACTGACTACTTCTGCTGGGAGGCTTTCGTTGCATTGTTTTACCTGTGAGACTGGGATAATTACCCTGGAGTCGTCGACTCCTGCTACAGACTTCTGCCCCGCGAAGTAAGCATTTCCTAACTGATGGCTTCTGGAAATTTGACCGGTTTCTTGGTAGCCGTTTCTGCCGGTTTTTCTTTCTATTTGCCTGTAACCCCAGTGCAGACAGCCTTCTCGTCGTACCGGTTCTTTACAATGCCCTTGCAAATGTCCTACTTTATCGCAGTTCCAGCAGCGCATTCTTCGGCTCTCCCGCGGGATATTTCGTTGCATAGTAGTTGGTCTTGAGCAGGAGCATTCACCAGATACTATTTCCCTTACGAAATGCATTCCTTTGGAAGCCTGATTGGATGCTTCCATCGCCAGAGCGAAGGCAAGTGCTTCGGCAAGGGTTCTTTTCCCGGCCATCCTTACTGCTGATTGTAGCTTCAAATCTGCAATTCCCCTGATGAATGCGTCCTTTGCCGTTTCGTCGATTATTTCTTGGCCTGCGGTGGGATATGACAAATGTGCCAGTCTACTCACGTCTGCTTGGAGCTGTTGCAGTGTTTCTCCTCGTTGCTGCATACGGCCTTGCAATTGAACCTTGTAAACTTCCCGCATGTGGCTATCCCCAAACCGTTTCTCGATAGCCTGCACTAAAACCATATAGTCTCTATTCTTTTCGATATCGATTGTTTGTAACAATTCTGCCGCAGGACCACGTAAGGCCATCGCTAGGGCAAAGCACTTCTCCTTATTGTCCCATTCGTTTGCACAGGCAGCCATTTCAAACTGCTTCTTATAAGTAGACCATGAGGTCTGGCCATCGAATGAGGGAAGCTTCAACTCTTTTCTCCTTGGTCCGCTTAAAGAACATTCTCGCAGTTTCTGTTTTCGCACTGTGTCGAGCTCTTTTGCCAGTTGTTCAACTTTGCTGTCCATTTGTTCGAATTTTTCGCCAACATTCTTCTCTATTCTTTCAAATTTGTTATCTATTTCTTCGAACTTTTGGTGTAGAACGTTATTTTGTTCTTCCAGTTTTTGTTCTAGACTATTCTTTTGGTCGTCGAATTTTTGTTCAATGCTGCTCTTCTGTTCGTCCATTTTTTGTTCCAGACTGTTCTTCTGTTCTTCCAGATTTTTCTTTTGTTGGTCGAGACTGTTCTTCTGTTCGTCCATTTTTTGTTCCAGACTGTTCTTCTGTTCTTCCAGATTTTTCTTTTGTTGGTCGAGACTGTTCTTCTGTTCGTCCATTTTTTTGTTTTGTTCGTCCATTTTTAATAAGAGGAGTTGCATCATTGCAGCCATGTCATTGCCGGTACTTGTCTGTTCATCCTCGTCAACATCAAAGGAATATGCATCAGGATCATGTCCCTCGTTGTTCAAAGCCTCCTGAAGTCGGAGCACCAGGTCACTTTTTCCTCCACTGTCGCTGAGGCTTCTCTTGTTCAACTCGGATTTGAGTTGGACGAGGGTCAACTGCAATAGTTTTCGACCCATTCTAGCTTTTTCAAATAGTCAGAAAACACTTTTTTTTACACACAATAAGTCCTATCCCACTTCTGACACCAATGTAAAATGTTTGTGTGGGTACAAATGATAGAACTTATTCTTTTCAATACAAATCCCTTTATTCAGTACAGTTACAATTCACTATTTAATTCTTTCTCTCAACACAATCCAATTTCTCAACCGCTTATACTTTCCTTATCTTTTACTTAAACCACTCAATTACTTTTCCTAATTAACACTTCAAATTTCACTTTTGAACTCATTTGCATACCTTTGGGATGCTGGTATTTATACTCGAATGACATACTTCGAGAACAATCCTCGCCATCCAGCGTCCCATACAATTTCCAATTTGCTAGAAAATTCGATTCCACTCTCCAGTCGAGACTTTGTTATTCCAATATCGAAATCTTCTGGTCTTCGACATTTTCTGCTAGATGTCGCTGCTCACATTTAAGTGGTTATCACAATACTATCGACTTCTTTCCATTCCTCCCTTACGTTACCCCTAGCTCGTTCAAACGATTCAGAATAAAAAGTGTCACACGTTTCTTCAATGTTCTTCCGTACGCATTTGCACAGATTATGATAATATTTTTTTAGTTTTATATTTTGTGGGTGACTTCTTATTTTATTTGCAAAATTATTTTTTCTTTTAATCTGCTGCAAGAGATTAAAAGTCATCCACGGCTTTAAAAACTTATTTTTGTTCGATACGTGAGGCGGGTAGTACAATTTGATATGTGCTTTTGCAAAGTTTTAAGAAAAAGATCGAAAGCAATTGAAGGATTAGGTTCACGATAAACTGGCTCCCAAAATTCGTATTTTAAACACTCATTTAAAAGATTGAAATCTGTGCAATATCTCTTTTTTTTCAAATGTGGTTCCACAGTTAAATGCATTGGAGTTACAGCACGCTGTGCAATAGTCTGTTAATCTTAGATTATAAACAATAACATTGAATTCATTACTATTATTCTTCCCCGAACGCATAAATATATGATCAATGCAAGTTTTACTTTATTCTGTTATACGATTAGGTTCGTTAATAAGACTCTCTACACCATATGACGCCATAAGAAACATATAATTTTCAGAATCTTTATCAGATTGATTTAAAATATCAATATTGATATCATCAATTACTATAAGGTTTTTCTCTTTACAAACACTTAGAGCATCGCTTAGTTCACCAATGAAAACTCCTTTAGAAGATGATTGCATTGCATAACTTTCATTCATAAAGGCAAAAGACAATTTTAAGACATCGGCACTAACAAAGTTAAACTTAAAGTTATCGATTACATAACCATTTTTCACATACACTGCTACACCTCCAGCTGAGAATTCCTCATTACAATTCCCAAAAGGTGTATATTCGAGTATGTTATACAGATCTAATTCATTCCCATAAATCCAAATCTCACTCAATACAATAACAACAGGTAGATTGGGTAACGACTGAAGGTGCACTACTAAAGCTGAAACATTTTTTCTAGTGCTACGAATGTTCTGATGTAAACAGACAATGTCAGCACAATTAATATAATTGACTGGGTACTCACATTCACATGCATTGGGGACTAAACACGAAACAGAATTAGGAGAATTATTCATAGATTATACAAGTCTTCAGCACAAGCAATTCATAGAAAATTATCCCACTCCTGCTTCAACAGGAAGCCAATGCAGCATTTAGAAGTTGTCGTGTGTGGTACGTTAAAAAATCGTTTACGTACACCTTCTCCGATCTGTCACAAGGAGCGCTCCTGTTGCCGTTGAAAAGTGTTGTTAGTTGCACTTTTTTTTTTCTTTGCTGCCATCACTTTCTCCTTGCACTGGCGAGAAACAAATTTGACAAAGAGAATTTGCTTCGTTGATTGTACATTGCTACTGCTAGTGGTTGCAGTGCGAATATTTTTTTGCCGTTTGGTTATGCGCTTTGTGTAGCAGTGGTCGACACACAGACAGTCGTTGAAGATTTTTAGAGCCATATCAATGTCAGAAGTGTCGTTGCAGTCCAGAGGAATATTGTAGATTTCCAAAGCATTTCCGATGAGTTGTTGTTCTAGGTGGTTTACTTTCTTCTCGAGTTGCTGTATTGTATATTTATATTGTATATTTTCTTTTTATGGATTTCTTTTAGTTCTTGTATTTCATCGTAGATTAACTCCAGTGTAACGTTGGGCCTTTGTGTTGCGATAGGTGGATCACTCACAGATGTTTTTTTTATATTGTCAGCTTTATTATACGAGTATTTATTTGCTGGACAAGAGACGAATGATGGCGCTTCCCCGGATAGCGATTCACGTCGTTTTTTTGAGGCACATACATTGCACTGCCAGAGTTTATATACCTTTTTCAGAAACTCGATGTCGGCAGGTAAGACATTTATGCAGGCTGCATGGAAAAGACCATTGCACTCCCGAAAAATCACCTTCAGTTGATTTCGCCCCACTTTATTTGAGCACGACAAGTAATACATTTTACAAATTATGTTATAGGTATTTGATTACAAATGTTTTAAAAAATGTAAGAAAATAGGTAACTTTAAAGGTAGCTCCCGACGCGTGCATGCCCCACAACAAACAGGTGAGAACTGAACAAACAGCTGAGAACATTGACCATTGACTTAAAAGCCAATAACAAACTTTAACTTAAGCATAAAGTAGCAGAAGGAAATACCAGGGCTCAAATCCCAGACGATAATCTGACCTGACGTTTAAAAAGGAATCGGAAAGAAAAAATCTATTTAGTTGTGTGCAAGGCATATTATAAATTTTGGTGGCAGCGGTGGGATACCAGCCGATAAACCTTACATTGCTCATCCATGTACAGTGTTAATAATATTCATGTGAGTAAATATTATTGTAAAGTTACGAAGTAATGTAAAGTCAAATACATTGATTCAAATATCCATGTTCTTGGGATTTCGAATGACAGACACAATAGACAGTAAATTAGAAAGTGAAACTAGTGATCGTGATAACAGTATTAGTGATATTAGTTACAGAGTATCAGAGTGTCATCCCCACATTTAATTGCAGGAGTGATGAAGTTTTCACCTTCATCGACTCATGCAATGATGCCATCGAATTGGTATTAGCAGCACAGAAGGTTGTTCTATTTAAGTTCATAAAAACCAAGATTCGTGGCAATGCCACAACTATATTAATGAACAGAGAAATAGAAGCTGAGATTCCCTTAAAAAGGTTAAAAAGGAGTTAACTCTAGTGTTTCGAGAACCTCATAGTTCTTTTCAATTACATAGGGAATTACTCTCGATAAAACAGATAAAAGAAGAGTGTGTTTTTTACAGCGCTTCGAGACTCTGCAAAGACGTCTCTACAAAGCAAACTTTCAAACGTTAAAAGTGAACATAAGGCAGGGCAGTTGGAATACATACAAGATGAGAGCCTAACAGTTTTCATAAACGGGTCAAAAGAGAGATTGTCAACGTACTCATATGTGATTACGCAACGTCCCAAAACACTAGCCGAGGCCAATAAGTTTGCGTGTGAAGAGGAACAACGTATAAACCCCTTTAAAACAAATACCCAGAATGATTACATGTCTAAGAATTTGGCTAAGATCAATGTGCAAGAAATAAAATGTTGCAATTGCGGCACAGTGGGACATATTGCAAGGAATTGTAGGGCACCAATAATCAGTTTTCTAAAAACACCGCAGAACAAAAAGAAAATCAGTCTGAGATCAAGCATGGAGAAAAACAGTTCAAGAAGACGGATTTTCCGTGGTGTCCGAGGCATCTATAGAGCTTAGAGCTTTAAATAATTGCGAAAGCCCTCACGGTTTAGTATTAATTATTATAATAATGAGGTAAAAAAATTACTTATAGATACAGGAGCTGAGATCTCCTTAATCAAAGCCAAAGCTATCTGCAGACGAGCAACTTTGCAAATAACCCGTGTGTACCCCAGTCTGACGATAAGCTGAACGATTTCATCTAGTTTGCCAACCAGTCGTTGAAAAATCTAAATGTTTAGATTTTTCGGTCTGTGTTTACCGCTTTCTCCAAACAGTTGCAATGTCTGTAGGAAAATCAGCAACCAAACAAACGATTTCATTCTACAAATTTTGATTAGTTCAATTAAGTTTTTTTCCTGGTGCTCTACCGCTATTTGGTTATCCGTATATGACATCCGTTGCAATTGCAAGCAATGAAATGTGGAAAGAATTTTTTTGCAAAATTCGAGAGTTTGTCGGCGTTGTGGAAAATTAAGGCAGATATTTATAAAAATAGGATCGTAAAAACAAAAGTTTTTCTGTGATTTTTGTATAGCAGAGAGGGTTTGGTACATCTTTGACATGGAACTTAATCATTCTATGATCAGAGAACGATATATCCGAAGATACCTTGCAGTTGCACATGTATTGGACCTTTCCTGCTTTACTTTGTTGATAAATGAGCTAAGTATTGCCAGAGGGGCTTTGTCATTCGATTCATAGAACATGTATGTATTGTAGAATGTTTGTGTGGGTACAAATAATAGAACTTATTCTTTTCAATACAAATCCCTTTATTCAGTACAGTTACAATTCACTATTTAATTCTTTCTCTCAGTACAATTCAATTCCTCAACCACTTATACTTTTCTTATCTTTTACTTAAACCACTTAATCACTTCTTCTAATTAACACTTCAAATTCAACTTTGGAACTGATCTGCATACCTTTGGGATGCTGGTATTTATACTCGAATGACATACTTCGAGAACAATCCTCGCCACCCAGCGTCCCATACAATTTCCAATTTGCTAGAAAATTCGATTCTACTCTCCAGTCGACTTTGCTAATCCGGTATCGAAACCTTCTAGTCTTCGAGTTTCGACATTTTCTGCTAGATGTCGCTGCTCACATTTGAGTGGTTATCACATTGCTCCCTCCCTACAGTTGTTCGTCCCGAACAACTTCGTCATTCAGCATCCCGTTGAAATGACACATTCTATCCAAATGGACCACTTTAAATTTTCCTCGATCCCCACGCTGGATCCGGTAGACAACGTCATTAATGCGGGTTATCACCTTGTATGGACCTTCCCAGTCCTGTTGCAATTTTGGTGATTTGCCTTTCTTACGCTGAGGATTATACAGCCAAACCAGATCTCCTTCGTTGAAACCGGAAGATTTCGCCTTGATATCGTACCTAGTTTTCATGCGGCTGCTTGCTAGCTTCATCTTTTCTCTGGTGTCTTCATGCAATTTACGAATCCTGCTGCGTAAGTCATTCACGTACTCGTTCACCTCTTTGGGCTCCGTCGGTGGGGATCCGAATTTTGCTTCACTTGGCAACCGAATTGTTTGACCAAATAAGATCTCGGATGGTGTGTGCCCTGTTGAGCTATGGACCGCGTTTCGGTAGGCCATGAAGAAGAGGGGTATGTGTCGATCCCAATCCCGCTGGCAGTTGCTGACAACCTTAGATAGATGCTCATTCAAGGTCCGATTGAATCGCTCGACCATTCCATCAGATTGAGGGTGTAGTGGCGTTGTCCTTGTCTTTCTTATTCCCAAATATTGGCATATTTCCTGGAAGACTTTTGATTCAAAGTTTCGCCCTTGATCAGAGTGCAGCTCCATTGGGACCCCAAATCTGCTCACCCAGTTGTTGACTATCTGTTCGGCTACGGTCTTAGCCTCTTGATTTGGGATGGCAAACACTTCCGGCCACTTACTGAAGTAATCCATGACTACGAGAGTATATCGGTTTCCATTAAAGGTTTCGGGAAACGGCCCAGCGATGTCGATGGCTATTCGTTCGAAAGGTGCTCCGACATTGTATTGTTGCATTTGTCCATGTCGCTTTACTTTTGGGCCCTTGGTAGCCGCACATCTTATGCACTTTTTGCACCAATTCTCGACATCTTGTTTAGCGCTTAGCCAATAGAAACGTTCCCTTACCTTTTCCAACGTCTTATTTATTCCCAAATGGCCTCCTGAGATTCCGTCATGTATTTCATGGAGCACTTGGTTGACTCTGGACCGTGGTACAATTAGCTGCATACGAGATGTTGTCCCATCCGCACTTTCCCATTTTCTCTTCAGCAATCCATCTTGCACAAAAAGCGAGTCCCACTGTGCCCAGTATGCCTTCAGAGTTTGGCTCCGATCTGATATCTGCTGCCAGCTTGGTCTTTCCTCGTGTTCCTTCCAGGCCAATATTGGTTCGATGTCATTGTCTGCCTGTTGGGAGGAACGGATTTCGTCTATACTCCAACCCTCTATTGGCTCAGTCCTGATCGTTTGGATCGTTGCCTGTTCTTTCGCTTCTTTACCACTGACTACTTCTGCTGGGAGGCTTTCGTTGCATTGTTTTACCTGTGAGACTGGGATAATTACCCTGGAGTCAACTTCTGCTACAGACTGATGGCTTCTGGAAATTTGACCGGTTTCTTGGTAGCCGTTTTTGCCGGTTTTTCTTTCTATTTGCCTGTAACCCCAGTGCAGACAGCCTTCTCGTCGTACCGGTTCTTTACAATGCCCTTGCAAATGTCCTACTTTATCGCAGTTCCAGCAGCGCATTCTTCGGCTCTCCCGCGGGATATTTCGTTGCATAGTAGTTGGTCTTGAGCAGGAGCATTCACCAGATACTATTTCCCTTACGAAATGCATTCCTTTGGAAGCCTGATTGGATGCTTCCATCGCCAGAGCGAAGGCAAGTGCTTCAGCAAGGGTTCTTTTCCCGGCCATCCTTACTGCTGATTGTAGCTTCAAATCTGCAATTCCCCTGATGAATGCGTCCTTTGCCGTTTCGTCGATTATTTCTTGGCCTGCGGTGGGATATGACAAATGTGCCAGTCTACTCACGTCTGCTTGGAGCTGTTGCAGTGTTTCTCCTCGTTGCTGCATACGGCCTTGCAATTGAACCTTGTAAACTTCCCGCATGTGGCTATCCCCAAACCGTTTCTCGATAGCCTGCACTAAAACCATATAGTCTCTATTCTTTTCGATATCGATTGTTTGTAACAATTCTGCCGCAGGACCACGTAAGGCCATCGCTAGGGCAAAGCACTTCTCCTTATTGTCCCAGTCGTTTGCACAGGCATCCATTTCAAACTGCTTCTTATAAGTAGACCATGAGGTCTGGCCATCGAATGAGGGAGGCTTCAAATCTTTTCTCCTTGGACCGCTTAAAGAACATTCTCGCAGTTTCTGTTTTCGCACTGTGTCGAGCTCTTTTGTTAGTTGCTGAACTTTGCTGTCCATTTCTTCGAATTTTTCGCCAACATTCTTCTCTATTCTATCAAATTTGTTATCGATTTCTTCGAACTTTTGGTGTAGAACGTTATTTTGTTCTTCCAGTTTTTGTTCTAGACTATTCTTTTGTTCGTCGATTTTTTGTTCAATGCTGCTCTTCTGCTCGTCTAGATTTTTCTTTTGTTCATCCAGCTTTTGTTCGAGACTATTCTTTTGTTCTTCCAGATTTTTCTTTTGTTGGTCGAGACTGTTCTTCTGTTCGTCCATTTTTTTGTTTTGTTCGTCCATTTTTTTGTTTTGTTCGTCCATTTTTAATAAGAGGAGTTGCATCATTGCAGCCATGTCATTGCCGGTACTTGTCTGTTCATCCTCGTCAACATCAAAGGAATATGCATCAGGATCATGTCCCTCGTTGTTCAAAGCCTCCTGAAGTCGGAGCACCAGGTCACTTTTTCCTCCACTGGCGCTGAGGCTTCTCTTGTTCAACTCGGATTTGAGTTGGACGAGGGTCAACTGCAATAGTTTTCGACCCATTCTAGCCTTTTCAAATAGTCAGAAAACACTTCTTTTTTTTTTTTTTTTTTTTTTTTACACACAATAAGTCCTATCCCACTTCTGACACCAATGTAGAATGTTTGTGTGGGTACAAATAATAGAACTTATTCTTTTCAATACAAATCCCTTTATTCAGTACAGTTACAATTCACTATTTAATTCTTTCTCTCAGTACAATTCAATTCCTCAACCACTTATACTTTTCTTATCTTTTACGTAAACCACTTAATCACTTCTTCTAATTAACACTTCAAATTCAACTTTGGAACTGATCTGCATACCTTTGGGATGCTGGTATTTATACTCGAATGACATACTTCGAGAACAATCCTCGCCACCCAGCGTCCCATACAATTTCCAATTTGCTAGAAAATTCGATTCTACTCTCCAGTCGACTTTGCTAATCCAGTATCGAAACCTTCTAGTCTTCGAGTTTCGGCATTTTCTGCTAGATGTCGCTGCTCACATTTGAGTGGTTATCACAGTATGTTGAAGCAAGCTGGAGGAGCGGTTTATTCGGCCTCTCATAGCTGACTACTGCGTAGTCGACATTGGTTAGAAGCCGGGAGATAGATAGTTTGCTATTACAGGCCCTAATTCTTCTTTAATTACCTGACTCGGCCTTGTAGGTGACCAATTCGGATGATTTTAGTCCTCTTATTTTGCCTTTATATCCTTTATATATTTGCCTTTTATCCAAGGTGCGTGGATCGGGGCGATGTCGATGTTTGCCTTTCTTCTTCTTCCGAAACTTTAAACGATTTTTCTCAAAATTATGTTTTCGAAGACGGTGATCAAAATTTCTAAAAACCGAAATTCATAATCTATTCTTCCATAACAGCTTTTGCTGTTTTGAGATTTAAGTGGTATAAACTTGATGATGTTAGTCCAGTTTTGAATCCTTCTTCTATTACTTCAAGAGGGCCTATTTTTTTTTATAATTTACGCGCGCCTAAGGGGTTGATACCCTTTTACTGTTACCATGGCGCGGGCGGAAAGGTGGAGGAGAAAGGAAAATTATTTTTTTATAGTGGTTTGAAACTCAGGTGTGTTTGGTTTCGATATTCGCTCTCCAGGGGGTAAGAGTCTGAATAGGACGGAGAGTTTTTACTTCACTCAGAGTGATTCGAAGGTTATAATTCACACTATATTTTTGTGCTTGAAACTCTACTACAGCCAAATATACGTGTCAGTGTTATGCCTTCACACGCAGAATTTTTCTGTCTGAGTTCCAATTACACAAATGAGAAATTTGAAAAACTTGTCAATGGGTAGGATTCGAACCGATTCGAAGCGATTGCTAGTACCACTAAACCACGGCCAACCCTGTACCAAATTAACTACTTTTTCGATAGAAAGCAGCACAGAAGATCGACTTGGCAATCGACTTTGTTATCTCAGGCAAAAAAAAAACTAATAACAAATGTTACAATACTTAACAAGTTTGGAATAGGAAGCGATCGCAGAAATGAAAAGTGGATTGGTCCTTTCGATGTCCACCAGATTGTCACCATAACCTTTTCTGGGTGAAGACCAAATTTGGGGGTGAGCTTTGGGTTTTTACGGTTGTCATACAAAATCCACTTTTCAACACATGTGATTATATAGTGCAAAAACGGTGCATTTCGGTATCTTAGACTCAGTGATGCACAGGTTTCTGTTTCGGCGTAGTTTTTGGGCCTCGTTCAATTCATGGGGTAGCCAATTGTCGAGTTTTTTCCACTTTTCCTATTTGAGATAGGAGTCGACTTATTGTTATGGGGGATACTCCCATGTTGGTTGCAATATCCCGCACCGTTTTTGTTGGGTATCCACCGTTTCTCGTAAAATGGCGTCGTCAATTACCGTTTCCGGTTTCGAGGCTTAGATCTCCAGAACGGAACTTACCAAACCAACGCCGAATGGTGCGTTCGTTCACCGCTATATTCTCGAATGCGTAACTTATGTTTTTGGCTGCCAGAGGCGCATTATGTTCCAGTTTGAACTCGTAAAGGAAGATATATATATATATGTATATATGCTATATGTATATATTATATATAGAAAAATAACAAAAATTAAATCTCTGTTTAACTCGTATGTATATTGCGAAACATTAAATAACTGTGAAAAATTGGAATAATTGCTCGGAGTGCTAGGAGCCTAGAAGCCGGAATACACATTCCAAGTGTTGTAATATCTGTGTAGTGAATTCTGGCGTAGAAATTGACGGTGAAGCTGATGACGAGCTCCGTGCGGGATATGGAAATAATTGTGATGGTGTTGAAGTTGAAGTCGAAACAACACTGTTCATATTAAATTGTCCTAACTGCATAAACATGAAGACTTCATCAACTATTTTTTTGTGAAAATTTGTTGTTCATTTGACCATTTTCTAAAGAAGCATGCCCAACCTTCTGAAAAAATACTTGCGTCATCTCGGTGGGATTTAGACCCATCATTATTTAGATTTTTAATTTCCTCAACGGCAGCTTTTAAGATTTTATTTTTTTCATCCAACTGACTTCCCAAAACATTAGGCTGAAAACACACCGGAGCAGTCAAAACGTTTTTCCTTGCCTTATCGAACAACAATCCATTGATTCTTATGAGCCAACCTACACCAAAGCAAACAAAAAACATTATTACACACTTGCTTATGGCGCAACACACATCGTATGCGGTGCAAGCAATAAGATAAGATGAAACAGAAAAACATGATTCGTTGTCGTTAGCTGGAAAGTTGTTTTTCAGAAGCAAAATTTCGTTGTTGTTGTTTTTTGCACTGGCGTTTATTTATTTCACAGTTTTCGTTGAGAATGCGTGACGAACTAAGTTTTGCCTTTTCATAAACTAAACGAAACAGAAAAACGAAATGCTTTGTTTTGTTACATTGCGTTTCGGTTGGTGTGTTTAGAAATAAAACATGTTTTCTTGCCTGTGAATCAAAAAACGTTTGGACTGCTCCGGTGTGTTATCAGCCTTACGCTTCCTTGAGCTGGTTTCGTTCTTTGTGATTTCCTATAAATAAATAGTAAATTTAACAAACAATAGATATTGACTTAAGCTCATGTTTACCTGTCTGTCTTCAACTTCGTCGCCTGTACAGGAATCGTGCATTGATGAAAAGCCTCTGATTTGAGTTTCTTGATCTTTCAAAAACATCAGGTCGTCGCAATACCATATATTGGGAATATATTCTGCTTCTGATGAACTTCCTGTTCTAAAACACTTTTTTCTCTTCGGAAAACGGTTCTAATACAAGGTGGCGCAAAATATTGGGAATATATTCTGCTTCTGATGAACTTTCTGTTCTAAAACACTTTTTTCTCTTCGGAAAACGGTTCAAATACAAGGTGGCGCAAAATTCTATCGGAAGATGGTATAATTTTTGCAAATGGCATCATATGTCAATCATATTTGACATTTGTGAACTAGACAGCTGCAGTGTAACAGACAATGGAGCGCTATACTCCGCAAGAGTGTGGAATAACTGTGTCGATGTTTTTGACCAATAATCGGTCGTTGGATGATTAATTTTGCGCCATTTTGTATTATTAATTCTTTTTTTTAATGTTTCAACATTGGCGTTTACATTTATCTCTTTATATTTTGTTGATAATTCTTCCCAGGCTTTTGTTTTTACGATCCTATTTTTATAAATATCTGCCTTAATTTTCCACAACGCCGACAAACTCTCGAATTTTGCAAAAAAATTCTTTCCACATTTCATTGCTTGCAATTGCAACGGATGTCATATATTGCAACGGATGTCATATACGGATAACCAAATAGCGGTAGAGCACCAGGAAAAAAACTTAATTGAACTAATCAAAATTTGTAGAATGAAATCGTTTGTTTGGTTGCTGATTTTCCTACAGACATTGCAACTGTTTGGAGAAAGCGGTAAACACAGACCGAAAAATCTAAACATTTAGATTTTTCAACGACTGGTTGGCAAACTAGATGAAATCGTTCAGCTTATCGTCAGACTGGGGTACACACGGGTTATTTGCAAAGTTGCTCGTCTGCAGATAGCTTTGGCTTTGATTAAGGAGATCTCAGCTCCTGTATCTATAAGTAATTTTTTTACCTAATTATTATAATAATGAGGTAAAAAAATTACTTATAGATACATACAATTATTATAATAATGAGGTAAAAAAATTACTTATAGATACAGGAGCTGAGATCTCCTTAATCAAAGCCAAAGCTATCTGCAGACGAGCAACTTTGCAAATAACCCGTGTGTACCCCAGTCTGACGATAAGCTGAACGATTTCATCTAGTTTGCCAACCAGTCGTTGAAAAATCTAAATGTTTAGATTTTTCGGTCTGTGTTTACCGCTTTCTCCAAACAGTTGCAATGTCTGTAGGAAAATCAGCAACCAAACAAACGATTTCATTCTACAAATTTTGATTAGTTCAATTAAGTTTTTTTCCTGGTGCTCTACCGCTATTTGGTTATCCGTATATGACATCCGTTGCAATTGCAAGCAATGAAATGTGGAAAGAATTTTTTTGCAAAATTCGAGAGTTTGTCGGCGTTGTGGAAAATTAAGGCAGATATTTATAAAAATAGGATCGTAAAAACAAAAGCCTGGGAAGAATTATCAACAAAATATAAAGAGATAAATGTAAACGCCAATGTTGAAACATTAAAAAAAAGAATTAATAATACAAAATGGCGCAAAATTAATCATCCAACGACCGATTATTGGTCAAAAACATCGACACAGTTATTCCACACTCTTGCGGAGTATAGCGCTCCATTGTCTGTTACACTGCAGCTGTCTAGTTCACAAATGTCAAATATGATTGACATATGATGCCATTTGCAAAAATTATACCATCTTCCGATAGAATTTTGCGCCACCTTGTATTTGAACCGTTTTCCGAAGAGAAAAAAGTGTTTTAGAACAGAAAGTTCATCAGAAGCAGAATATATTCCCAATATTTTGCGCCACCTTGTATTAGAACCGTTTTCCGAAGAGAAAAAAGTGTTTTAGAACAGGAAGTTCATCAGAAGCAGAATATATTCCCAATATATGGTATTGCGACGACCTGATGTTTTTGAAAGATCAAGAAACTCAAATCAGAGGCTTTTCATCAATGCACGATTCCTGTACAGGCGACGAAGTTGAAGACAGACAGGTAAACATGAGCTTAAGTCAATATCTATTGTTTGTTAAATTTACTATTTATTTATAGGAAATCACAAAGAACGAAACCAGCTCAAGGAAGCGTAAGGCTGATAACACACCGGAGCAGTCCAAACGTTTTTTGATTCACAGGCAAGAAAACATGTTTTATTTCTAAACACACCAACCGAAACGCAATGTAACAAAACAAAGCATTTCGTTTTTCTGTTTCGTTTAGTTTATGAAAAGGCAAAACTTAGTTCGTCACGCATTCTCAACGAAAACTGTGAAATAAATAAACGCCAGTGCAAAAAACAACAACAACGAAATTTTGCTTCTGAAAAACAACTTTCCAGCTAACGACAACGAATCATGTTTTTCTGTTTCATCTTATCTTATTGCTTGCACCGCATACGATGTGTGTTGCGCCATAAGCAAGTGTGTAATAATGTTTTTTGTTTGCTTTGGTGTAGGTTGGCTCATAAGAATCAATGGATTGTTGTTCGATAAGGCAAGGAAAAACGTTTTGACTGCTCCGGTGTGTTTTCAGCCTAATGTTTTGGGAAGTCAGTTGGATGAAAAAAATAAAATCTTAAAAGCTGCCGTTGAGGAAATTAAAAATCTAAATAATGATGGGTCTAAATCCCACCGAGATGACGCAAGTATTTTTTCAGAAGGTTGGGCATGCTTCTTTAGAAAATGGTCAAATGAACAACAAATTTTCACAAAAAAATAGTTGATGAAGTCTTCATGTTTATGCAGTTAGGACAATTTAATATGAACAGTGTTGTTTCGACTTCAACTTCAACACCATCACAATTATTTCCATATCCCGCACGGAGCTCGTCATCAGCTTCACCGTCAATTTCTACGCCAGAATTCACTACACAGATATTACAACACTTGGAATGTGTATTCCGGCTTCTAGGCTCCTAGCACTCCGAGCAATTATTCCAATTTTTCACAGTTATTTAATGTTTCGCAATATACATACGAGTTAAACAGAGATTTAATTTTTGTTATTTTTCTATATATAATATATACATATAGCATATATACATATATATATATATCTTCCTTTACGAGTTCAAACTGGAACATAATGCGCCTCTGGCAGCCAAAAACATAAGTTACGCATTCGAGAATATAGCGGTGAACGAACGCACCATTCGGCGTTGGTTTGGTAAGTTCCGTTCTGGAGATCTAAGCCTCGAAACCGGAAACGGTAATTGACGACGCCATTTTACGAGAAACGGTGGATACCCAACAAAAACGGTGCGGGATATTGCAACCAACATGGGAGTATCCCCCATAACAATAAGTCGACTCCTATCTCAAATAGGAAAAGTGGAAAAAACTCGACAATTGGCTACCCCATGAATTGAACGAGGCCCAAAAACTACGCCGAAACAGAAACCTGTGCATCACTGAGTCTAAGATACCGAAATGCACCGTTTTTGCACTATATAATCACATGTGTTGAAAAGTGGATTTTGTATGACAACCGTAAAAACCCAAAGCTCACCCCCAAATTTGGTCTTCACCCAGAAAAGGTTATGGTGACAATCTGGTGGACATCGAAAGGACCAATCCACTTTTCATTTCTGCGATCGCTTCCTATTCCAAACTTGTTAAGTATTGTAACATTTGTTATTAGTTTTTTTTTTGCCTGAGATAACAAAGTCGATTGCCAAGTCGATCTTCTGTGCTGCTTTCTATCGAAAAAGTAGTTAATTTGGTACAGGGTTGGCCGTGGTTTAGTGGTACTAGCAATCGCTTCGAATCGGTTCGAATCCTACCCATTGACAAGTTTTTCAAATTTCTCATTTGTGTAATTGGAACTCAGACAGAAAAATTCTGCGTGTGAAGGCATAACACTGACACGTATATTTGGCTGTAGTAGAGTTTCAAGCACAAAAATATAGTGTGAATTATAACCTTCGAATCACTCTGAGTGAAGTAAAAACTCTCCGTCCTATTCAGACTCTTACCCCCTGGAGAGCGAATATCGAAACCAAACACACCTGAGTTTCAAACCACTATAAAAAAATAATTTTCCTTTCTCCTCCACCTTTCCGCCCGCGCCATGGTAACAGTAAAAGGGTATCAACCCCTTAGGCGCGCGTAAATTATAAAAAAAAATAGGCCCTCTTGAAGTAATAGAAGAAGGATTCAAAACTGGACTAACATCATCAAGTTTATACCACTTAAATCTCAAAACAGCAAAAGCTGTTATGGAAGAATAGATTATGAATTTCGGTTTTTAGAAATTTTGATCACCGTCTTCGAAAACATAATTTTGAGAAAAATCGTTTAAAGTTTCGGAAGAAGAAGAAAGGCAAACATCGACATCGCCCCGATCCACGCACCTTGGATAAAAGGCAAATATATAAAGGATATAAAGGCAAAATAAGAGGACTAAAATCATCCGAATTGGTCACCTACAAGGCCGAGTCAGGTAATTAAAGAAGAATTAGGGCCTGTAATAGCAAACTATCTATCTCCCGGCTTCTAACCAATGTCGACTACGCAGTAGTCAGCTATGAGAGGCCGAATAAACCGCTCCTCCAGCTTGCTTCAACATACTGTGATAACCACTCAAATGTGAGCAGCGACATCTAGCAGAAAATGCCGAAACTCGAAGACTAGAAGGTTTCGATACTGGATTAGCAAAGTCGACTGGAGAGTAGAATCGAATTTTCTAGCAAATTGGAAATTGTATGGGACGCTGGGTGGCGAGGATTGTTCTCGAAGTATGTCATTCGAGTATAAATACCAGCATCCCAAAGGTATGCAGATCAGTTCCAAAGTTGAATTTGAAGTGTTAATTAGAAGAAGTGATTAAGTGGTTTACGTAAAAGATAAGAAAAGTATAAGTGGTTGAGGAATTGAATTGTACTGAGAGAAAGAATTAAATAGTGAATTGTAACTGTACTGAATAAAGGGATTTGTATTGAAAAGAATAAGTTCTATTATTTGTACCCACACAAACATTCTACATTGGTGTCAGAAGTGGGATAGGACTTATTGTGTGTAAAAAAAAAAAAAAAAAAAAAAAAAGAAGTGTTTTCTGACTATTTGAAAAGGCTAGAATGGGTCGAAAACTATTGCAGTTGACCCTCGTCCAACTCAAATCCGAGTTGAACAAGAGAAGCCTCAGCGCCAGTGGAGGAAAAAGTGACCTGGTGCTCCGACTTCAGGAGGCTTTGAACAACGAGGGACATGATCCTGATGCATATTCCTTTGATGTTGACGAGGATGAACAGACAAGTACCGGCAATGACATGGCTGCAATGATGCAACTCCTCTTATTAAAAATGGACGAACAAAACAAAAAAATGGACGAACAAAACAAAAAAATGGACGAACAGAAGAACAGTCTCGACCAACAAAAGAAAAATCTGGAAGAACAAAAGAATAGTCTCGAACAAAAGCTGGATGAACAAAAGAAAAATCTAGACGAGCAGAAGAGCAGCATTGAACAAAAAATCGACGAACAAAAGAATAGTCTAGAACAAAAACTGGAAGAACAAAATAACGTTCTACACCAAAAGTTCGAAGAAATCGATAACAAATTTGATAGAATAGAGAAGAATGTTGGCGAAAAATTCGAAGAAATGGACAGCAAAGTTCAGCAACTAACAAAAGAGCTCGACACAGTGCGAAAACAGAAACTGCGAGAATGTTCTTTAAGCGGTCCAAGGAGAAAAGATTTGAAGCCTCCCTCATTCGATGGCCAGACCTCATGGTCTACTTATAAGAAGCAGTTTGAAATGGATGCCTGTGCAAACGACTGGGACAATAAGGAGAAGTGCTTTGCCCTAGCGATGGCCTTACGTGGTCCTGCGGCAGAATTGTTACAAACAATCGATATCGAAAAGAATAGAGACTATATGGTTTTAGTGCAGGCTATCGAGAAACGGTTTGGGGATAGCCACATGCGGGAAGTTTACAAGGTTCAATTGCAAGGCCGTATGCAGCAACGAGGAGAAACACTGCAACAGCTCCAAGCAGACGTGAGTAGACTGGCACATTTGTCATATCCCACCGCAGGCCAAGAAATAATCGACGAAACGGCAAAGGACGCATTCATCAGGGGAATTGCAGATTTGAAGCTACAATCAGCAGTAAGGATGGCCGGGAAAAGAACCCTTGCTGAAGCACTTGCCTTCGCTCTGGCGATGGAAGCATCCAATCAGGCTTCCAAAGGAATGCATTTCGTAAGGGAAATAGTATCTGGTGAATGCTCCTGCTCAAGACCAACTACTATGCAACGAAATATCCCGCGGGAGAGCCGAAGAATGCGCTGCTGGAACTGCGATAAAGTAGGACATTTGCAAGGGCATTGTAAAGAACCGGTACGACGAGAAGGCTGTCTGCACTGGGGTTACAGGCAAATAGAAAGAAAAATCGGCAAAAACGGCTACCAAGAAACCGGTCAAATTTCCAGAAGCCATCAGTTAGGAAATGTTTACTTCGCGGGGCAGAAGTCTGTAGCAGAAGTTGACTCCAGGGTAATTATCCCAGTCTCACAGGTAAAACAATGCAACGAAAGCCTCCCAGCAGAAGTAGTCAGTGGTAAAGAAGCGAAAGAACAGGCAACGATCCAAACGATCAGGACTGAGCCAATAGAGGGTTGGAGTATAGACGAAATCCGTTCCTCCCAACAGGCAGACAATGACATCGAACCAATATTGGCCTGGAAGGAACACGAGGAAAGACCAAGCTGGCAGCAGATATCAGATCGGAGCCAAACTCTGAAGGCATACTGGGCACAGTGGGACTCGCTTTTTGTGCAAGATGGATTGCTGAAGAGAAAATGGGAAAGTGCGGATGGGACAACATCTCGTATGCAGCTAATTGTACCACGGTCCAGAGTCAACCAAGTGCTCCATGAAATACATGACGGAATCTCAGGAGGCCATTTGGGAATAAATAAGACGTTGGAAAAGGTAAGGGAACGTTTCTATTGGCTAAGCGCTAAACAAGATGTCGAGAATTGGTGCAAAAAGTGCATAAGATGTGCGGCTACCAAGGGCCCAAAAGTAAAGCGACATGGACAAATGCAACAATACAATGTCGGAGCACCTTTCGAACGAATAGCCATCGACATCGCTGGGCCGTTTCCCGAAACCTTTAATGGAAACCGATATACTCTCGTAGTCATGGATTACTTCAGTAAGTGGCCGGAAGTGTTTGCCATCCCAAATCAAGAGGCTAAGACCGTAGCCGAACAGATAGTCAACAACTGGGTGAGCAGATTTGGGGTCCCAATGGAGCTGCACTCTGATCAAGGGCGAAACTTTGAATCAAAAGTCTTCCAGGAAATATGCCAATATTTGGGAATAAGAAAGACAAGGACAACGCCACTACACCCTCAATCTGATGGAATGGTCGAGCGATTCAATCGGACCTTGAATGAGCATCTATCTAAGGTTGTCAGCAACTGCCAGCGGGATTGGGATCGACACATACCCCTCTTCTTCATGGCCTACCGAAACGCGGTCCATAGCTCAACAGGGCACACACCATCCGAGATCTTATTTGGTCAAACAATTCGGTTGCCAAGTGAAGCAAAATTCGGATCCCCACCGACGGAGCCCAAAGAGGTGAACGAGTACGTGAATGACTTACGCAGCAGGATTCGTAAATTGCATGAAGACACCAGAGAAAAGATGAAGCTAGCAAGCAGCCGCATGAAAACTAGGTACGATATCAAGGCGAAATCTTCCGGTTTCAACGAAGGAGATCTGGTTTGGCTGTATAATCCTCAGCGTAAGAAAGGCAAATCACCAAAATTGCAACAGGACTGGGAAGGTCCATACAAGGTGATAACCCGCATTAATGACGTTGTCTACCGGATCCAGCGTGGGGATCGAGGAAAATTTAAAGTGGTCCATTTGGATAGAATGTGTCATTTCAACGGGATGCTGAATGACGAAGTTGTTCGGGACGAACAACTGTAGGGAGGGAGCAATGTGATAACCACTCAAATGTGAGCAGCGACATCTAGCAGAAAATGTCGAAACTCGAAGACTAGAAGGTTTCGATACCGGATTAGCAAAGTCGACTGGAGAGTAGAATCGAATTTTCTAGCAAATTGGAAATTGTATGGGACGCTGGGTGGCGAGGATTGTTCTCGAAGTATGTCATTCGAGTATAAATACCAGCATCCCAAAGGTATGCAGATCAGTTCCAAAGTTGAATTTGAAGTGTTAATTAGAAGAAGTGATTAAGTGGTTTAAGTAAAAGATAAGAAAAGTATAAGTGGTTGAGGAATTGAATTGTACTGAGAGAAAGAATTAAATAGTGAATTGTAACTGTACTGAATAAAGGGATTTGTATTGAAAAGAATAAGTTCTATTATTTGTACCCACACAAACATTCTACAATACATACATGTTCTATGAATCGAATGACAAAGCCCCTCTGGCAATACTTAGCTCATTTATCAACAAAGTAAAGCAGGAAAGGTCCAATACATGTGCAACTGCAAGGTATCTTCGGATATATCGTTCTCTGATCATAGAATGATTAAGTTCCATGTCAAAGATGTACCAAACCCTCTCTGCTATACAAAAATCACAGAAAAACTTTACAGCAGAGGTAGATCAAAAAACTTTATGTCCTTAATGGACTCAAAATGGAAGCCCCCGCCGAAATAGACTATGACGCGGAAAAACTGGGGATGATCTTCACTCAGGCTTTTAACCAATCATACCATACGAAGACCTCGCAACATTGGTGGACTAAAGAACTACAATGCATTAGGAAACAGGGAAGATAACTTTGCAATGCAGCCAAAAGCTCAAACTTGTGTTCTGACTGTGACAAATGTAAGGCCAGTCTGAGGAAATATTGTACTATGCAGTGCTAAGATAAAACCATGGATAAGATTTTGCTCTAATATTAAAATGCACAACTGAATATGCGAGGGTAAGGAAAGCCACATCTAAGGAATCTATAGTAGTTGGTGATCTAATCCTACCAGATGTTTAGAAAGCCACTTCCCTGGATGCACTCCTACTTCAACACCAGTAGTAAATGCAAACCCATTCGTTCCTAGCCAAACTGAAGTCGCAGAGGGGATACTAGAAGAAAAGTTATAGACTCACTCTACGCTTACAAATCTCGTGGACTGGACGGAATCATACCAATCATACTTCAAAAAACAAAGCAGGCTGTGATTCCGTTTCTAAATAAAAAGACTATTTAACAATAACGTAAAATATGGATATGTGCCAAAATGCTGGAGGGAAGCAAAGGTAATTTTCATTCCCAAGGAAGATAAGCCCAGCCATACCCATCCAAAAGACCTCAGGCCCATAAACCTAACATCATACATTTCAAAAACTTTACAAAAACTGCTTGACACTCATATTCTACACCTAGTATCAACCCTGCATGCCTATACAAAAGGCAAAGGCACGGGAACGGCTCTATATGAACTTGTCAGTACGATTGAAAATAATGTTACTTGCCATCGAAAGACCCTTCAACAATGTCAACATTCTCTTGATAGGTACAGACTTAGAAAACGCTGGAGTACATCCTGCACTAACGAACCTGATAACCTGTATGCTCCGTAACAGGAACATCAATGCAACACTAGGTAACATGGTATTGAGGGTCACCACTTCAAGAGGCACCCCTCAAGGGGGAGCGATATCACCTCTTCCTGTGGACCCTAGTGGTTATTGAAACGCTTCTGAATCTAAAAAGGGAAGGCATAAAAGCCATTAAAGCGCGGATGATGCAGCTCTTGTGGCCACCGGCAAGTTCCTCCCCACGATTAGCGAAATCTTAAGCCATGCCCTTAGAATCCTTGGAGATTGGGCCAACCTACAGCAGCTTAGTATGGTGGAAATCCACAAATAAAACTAGCAATCTTGGGTTAATGTCAAAAATACAGAAGATTGCATGTATAGGCACGACTTAAGCCAGAGAACAACGCCAACCTAGCCTCCAGCCCCTAGATCTATACATGCAAGAATCTTCAGCAAAAAGTGCTTTAAGATAGAGTCAGCTTAATGGGTGGAAACCAAACCCAAAGGGCCACGCCTCGATCCTTAGAAGTGAACTGGGTTTATGCTCCAATATGACCCCATCATGACTTCGAAACACCATTCGCTTGCATTTTCCCAAACAGATTGGTATGGGACAGGAACCAAATGATACCAGACTCGATATCCATTTTGAATGATTGATCAAAATGGAGACAAGAACTTGTGACGAGATCTACCTCGATCAATTGAACTGACGATAACTCACGATCCCTGCTGGACTACAGCAGTGTCTTCCCAGCTGAGATTTTTCTGTGTAGGAAGGCAATATCCCACAAGAATATTAATATATTTACTGACAGCCAGGCTGAAATCAAGACCATGGTTAGGTTAGGTTAGGTAAGAGTGGCTGTTGGAAATACCAACCCACTTAGGCCTATTGGCCCATTGTGATGCCACGTGGATCTGTGATCTTCTTACTACTGGAACCAGTTTGAGCTTTTAATAAAGCGTAGGAGACTGTTAACGTCTATTTTTTCTAGATCGTTTAGGTCGTTGTAGAAGAAAGCTCCTAGGTGAAGCTTCCTTCTCTGAGAGAGAGCTGGGCATGTGCAGAGTAAGTGGGGGATTGTCTCCTCCTCTTCCTCGTCCATGCAGCTTCTACAGAAATCGTTAGTAAAAGCGCCAAGCCTTCTTGCGTGCTTGCCTATGAGGCAGTGTCCGGTAATGACACCTATTATGGCGCTGAGATGTTTCCTATCTAAAAGGATCAGACACTTAGATCGACTCAGATCCAGCCTTGGCCAGATCTGTTTGGTTGCTAGACATGTTTGTCCAGCAGTCCACCTAAGGTCCGTTCTTTTATTGGCATCTAGCTTTAATGTTAGTTTGCACGTAGCGATTGGTATACCTATACTACCTTTGTCCGGTAGGATAGGTAGAGTGGTTCCAATTTTGGCGAGTTCATCGGCTCTGCAGTTCCCTGGAATGTCTCTGTGGCCCGGCACCCAACAGAGGTGAATGTTGAACTGCTCTGCCATCTCCATGAGAGATGATCGGCATTCAAGGGCAGTTTTAGAACACAATGAGACCGAGTCCAGGGACTTGATGGCGGCCTGACTATCCGAAAATATGCGGATATCCTTTGCAGATATCACGTTTTTCTTCAGCCAGGACAGAGCTTCTTTAATCGCCAAAATTTCCGCCTGGAACACGCTACAGTGATTTGGAAAGCGGAAAGAGAGGCTTAGATTTAGCTTATCTGAGAAAACACCGCCACCAACTCCGCTGTCGGTTTTAGATCCATCTGTGTAGAGATGGATTGACTTGTCCTCCATGAAAGCATCCTCCTCCCAGAATGATCTAGAGGGGAAGCTTACATGTCAAACCAAAGTTCAGGTATGGTGTAATCGGTGTTCTCTGTGAGGATTCCTAATGTATTAAGAATGTTGGCGTGGCCAAATGAATTATTTGTCCACTGTTTAGTCGCTTTAAGGCGAATAGCTGCAGTCGCAGCTACTTGCTTGCTAAAAATGTCGAGGGGTGTCAAGTGAAGCAGAATATCTAATGCCGCAGAGGGGGTAGACCGCAAAGCTCCGCTTGTGCATAGACATGCTGTTCTTTGGACTCTGCTTAATTTAATGCGGTTGACTGCATTTTCCAAGGCCGTCCACCAGACAACCACCCCGTAAGTAAGTATCGGTCTTATGACCGAGATGTATAGCCAGTGGGTTATGCGAGGTTGAAGGCCCCATTTGTTCCCAATGGCTTTCTTGCAAGAGAATAAAGCTATTGTAGCTTTATTGACTCTTTCTTGAATGTTAGGTTTCCAGTTTAGTTTCCTGTCAAAAATGAGACCCAGATATTTTGCTGTATCGGAGAAAGCTAAACTGGTACCGTTTATTGAAGGAGGGTCTATGATTGGAATTTTATATTTCCTAGAAAAGAGGACAAGATCAGTTTTATGGGGGTTTATTCCCAATCCACAGCGATCTGCCCAATCAAGACCATAGTGGTAGTCGAAATCAAATCGAGGTTTATGAAGCACTAACGCGAAGAGCTTAAGGATCTTTGCGTTCAGCATAAGGTCACGTTATGCTAGGTCCCTGGCCACAAAAGAGTAACAGGCGATGAGCATGCAGACGAGCTAGCTTGAAAAGGATCCTCCCTAAAAAGGCAACTGGCAGATCAAAGTATCAAACCTTCACTCTGCACTCTGAGAACGTGAGTGGAGCGAACGATACAAATAAACGCCAATAAAAGGCGGAAAAACCTTCCAACCTGCGAGACCTCAAGACAACTATGGCAGCAAATGCAGAACAAGTAAGATTCCCTGGAAAAACAGACCTGCACATGGGGCGCACGCAATAAAGCCTTACCGACGACGACCTCTGCAGAGGCTGTGAGGACATAAGCTCACGGGAAAGTCCGCTGCACTTTTTGTGCCACTGTCCCAGCCTCAGTAATTTGAGGCAAAGACCATTAGGAAGTGATTATACCTATCATCGGAGAAATCTCCGATCGGAGGATTTATTTGCTTCATGGTATCCCAATCGTAAACGAAATATAGACGCGTACCGACGCATGTCTTTGACATTCAATTTGTGAAAATAAAACATTTCCAAAATAGTTAAAGAATCATGGATACCGTAGCGATATTTTTGGAAGCAGAAAGATATGAACAGAGGTCATTAAGAAAAGAAAAAAGGAGATTTTTGAAAAATGTATCAAATATGTTCGAACTTTCAGATGCAGCGTAAGCCATATTATTTGATTTTGTGAAAATACTCGTAGATGATTTTTCCATAATTTTTACTTACAGTTTCGAAAATACAGCGGAACTTGTCACATGTTTTGACGTCGGAGACAATCGAAAAGGTAATCATGTCATGCATTGGAATGCATCGCGTGAATTTGAGACGCGTGGATGTTATTTTAACACTTTGCACATCGCACAAAAAAATTAGTTTTCGGAGGTTTGTCCGATTAGGTCATCGGAACAGATACCATGATACAAAATTCGTAAAAATCGGAGAAATCGAATGAAATTCCGTTCCGATCGGTTACGATGATAAACCAGTATAACAAGATGGCTTAGACCCGCTCAGGATCAAAATGACAACCAACGCGAGACGGAAAGCGCAAACCAGATCAATCAATCAAATCCCTATTCCCTGACAATTTCCCCACCCGGGCAAAACAATGGGTCTACACAGACCTAAGTGTGATGAGGTTTAGAATGCACTCGGCTCCAGATACCTCATCTACCCGCAAACCTAAACCGCAAACCATACATCGTTTATTCTCGTCGTGTTCGGACGTGTTTTGGTTTCGCTCCGCATTAACTTTTAAATGTTATTTATTTCTTCCCCTTCCATATCTCTACTTCTGATATCAGTTCCGCGACATTATTACATTACCCCAAGTGCTGACTGTCTTTTTGGTTTGTTTTGTTTTTTTGGCTGACCTCAATCTTTCGCGCTCAATAACTGCCGCTTCTGATATCGGTTCCGCATATATTTAGTGCATTACCCCCCCAAGTGTTGACCAATTTTCCGATTTTGCTGAATTTCACTTGCAGTGCATAACAGTGCGTAAAGTTCTTTGTTTACCTTCTTGTTTACATTTGGTAAATTTGCCATGTCTTGCGGAATCACTAACTGTCCAATCTTTGATGTCAATGCTGACTTTGTCACTTGTAAGGGCATCTGTGGAAAATTATTCCATGCAATTTGTGTCGGATTAAATAAAAGGAATAGTGTATACATTAAAGACTTCTCTGACAACCTCCTATTCTTTTGTGATGAGTGCAAGATAATCTCGCTTTCGTACATGTTGCTTGCTATAAAGTGCCTCAGTGACTCTAATGACTCATTCCAAAAAAATCTCACAAAAATGATAACGACGAATCAGTCCAACTTAGAAAGTAGTGTCAGTTATGTTGATGAATTAGGCAACTCGATTCTGTCCTCAACCGATATAATTAAGTCCAAGCTCACCAACATCGACAAACAATCTGCAAGTCTGGTCGAGATGAAAACTGCGATCAATGATCTCAAAGCAGTTTGTTCCGCCCAAAACATCTCTAACCTTAAATTATGCGAATCGATAAATAACCTGCGTGAAGATCTTGAGACTCAATTTCAATCTACCTCAAAGAACCATCCATCTCTAATGCAGCCTGATCCAATTCTCGAAGTAATCTTTGACAGAATCAACGGTGTTGGTGACGATCTAGCTGCCGCACAAACAACCATTTTCGATATTGAGAATCATATCGAAACCATTCCACACACAACACCATCAGAATGTCCACTACAATACATCAATTTTGGCTGAATTACTGGAAACCGAAGTCGACCCAGTTTTACCACCACCTCCTCGTCCACCACGGTTAATTAAATCTACAAATTCTCCCGCTGCCACATCAATCCAGGAGACCGAAACTGTTTCACTGTCAACTCCTCCCGTCGCCGCCCCACGCAAGCTAATCAAACATTTTGGTACTACATGGACACCTTCCGAATGGAGGCGTAGACTGGAAAAAATTGAAACCGATATGTGTACATTCTTCATCAAAGGCACCCCTGTAAACGCTGATATTTCTTGGATCACGAAATTCTTCGCAGACAAATATGGCATCATCATCAGCAAATGTGAAATGTTCTTGCCATATCACCACAAAGGTAATCGAAGCTTTAAATTCGACCTCCCTGCTAGATACGAATGGTTATTTAAAAACCCTGCTGGTACTAATTTCAACGATAGAAAGATGCGCATCTGTAAATGGATCGAAACACCTACCAAGAAACAGGATAAAAAGAAACTTAAATCTAGGTTACCTAATTCCGATTCCAACTCCCATCCCAAACCGGACTCTAATAAAATACCGAAATCCGTCCCAAACCGTAGCAAACCTGACTCTGTACCGAAAACCGTTTCCAACTCCCGTTCCAATTCTGACTCTAATTGGAGATTTAAAACTAATATATTCCCCAATTTCGCCCCTCCCACTCACATCCCGAACCGACTTCATCGGTCCTCTAATTATATTGCACCTGCAGCCTCCGTTCCACCCAAGCCACCGCGTCAACGCGTCTCTTTCAAATTAGCACCAACCGCTCACAATAACCCCTCTGAAATACCTAACCCCTCTGCACGTGCCCCCACTAGCACTTCTATCCCTAATTTTGACCTTAAAACCGGAGCTAAATATCCTAATTTCGTTAGGTCCCATATTATAAATCCCTCACCTGAACATGTGTCTAATGCCCCTTCAATCACCCCTACATCGCCTTCAAAATCTTCGTCCACCTGCCCCATTTTTGACCCCCTTCTGCCACCCACAGTTAAAATAACCCAACAAACTTTTGGCTCAACAGAATGTCGTTATGCACTTTCTAGGCTTAGAGAAAAAAAGACGTACGAGAATATACGTCTCCTTCTAGCATATCTGCATGACAAATCAGACTCATGGTCATGGTCTCAATACAGCAGGAAGGTCTCCCTACTGACCTTACAAGTCTGAGGAACTTATACATCAAGTTCCACGAGATTTGTAATATGTCTCCGCAAAAAGTCTCAGACAACCTTGCTGCTTTCGGTAACTATATGCACTCAAAAAGGATCTCACACCTCCAACGAAGCAGAGCGGACAACGACAAATTTTTTCGTCCCTAACGTGCTACCATTGCCAGTGTTTCGACCATCCACTCCTACGCCCTCTCGTAATAACCTTCCTCTTACCTTTTACTATCAAAACGTAAGAGGACTGCGATCTAAGACCCGTGCCGTCTTGCGCTAATCTCACGCTCTCCCATTTGAGGTATACGCTCTGACCGAAACTAATCTAATTCCCGATATAAAGAATCAGGAATTATTCCCCCCTAGTTTCAATGTTTTCCGAGACGACGATCTTACCCGTCCAAATGATGATGCTCCGTGTCGAGGTGTCCTATTGGCCGTCCGTAATGACCTAAACTCTTCACCAATCGCTGTTTCTACTTCCTCTAAACTTGACTACGTTTCAATAAAGATAACACTCTCCTGCAGGTCCCTGTACGTTATGTGGTTTTACATCCTACCGGCCCAATCGAATGCTACCAACTCGCTATCGATGCAATTGATCAAATAATTAACTTATCTGATCCTCTCGATGATATCATCGTATTTGGCGATTTCAATCTACCTCAGCTGCACTGGACTCAATCAGATGATAAATCTTTTTTTATCGCTTACCCTATCTCGAGTAAAGAATGTCTCTTCTTGGATGAGCTCACAGACTCTAGCTTATGCCAAGTTAGTGGAGTCTCCAACTATATGGGAAGGCAATTAGATCTCATTTTCACCACTGACCCTATAAACTCCTCTGTCTCGCTCTGTCCCCTTTCACTATCGACCATTGATAACTTTCACCCACCACTTCTTCTTTCTCTTTTCCACCACTCTCCTTTCCGCCCCACCCCATCTGCAGCTACCACTTCTTACGACTTTCATAATGCGAATTTCCGCAAAATTAACGTATATCTTAGAAAGTGTTCTTTTGATTTCGCCAATATGCCCCTAAAAAGTGCTCTCTCTATTTTCTACAGAGAATTACTTAATTCTATTTCGCTCTATGTCCCTTTTTCGCGTAATAGGACCTCTTCTACGAGCCCCCCGTGGTATAATCGTAAACTTCGCTCTTTACGTAACAAAAGAAACAAATTATGGACAGTTTTCCTCCGGTCCAACTCTTTTGTTGCCTATTCAAACCATCTCGGGTCATACCTTCAATTCGCCCAGCTCTATAAGTTTCTCTATCAGCGATACCTTGATAGTGCGCAATCAAGGCTTATAAATGATCCTAAGTCTTTCTACCAATTCGTTAATTACAAAAAAAAATCCGACGGTTTTCCTCCATCCCTCTCATACGAAAATATATCATCAACTGATCCGCATACCATAGCTAACTTTTTTGCTACTTTTTCTAAGCAATCTTTTGTCGATAATTCCTTCGTACCGGATCCCTTTTATTTCAAATACCTACTAATACAGTAATAGAAAACAAATTACAACAACTTAATGATGAATACTTACCCGGCCCAGATGGCCTTCCATCCATATTTCTTAAAAAGTGTTCCTCAACTCTTTCACGCCGCCTTGCTAATCTCTTCCGATTATCGCTCTCTCAAGGTGAATTTCCACAGATATGGACGTCCTTTTTCATAACACTCATACACAAAAACGGATTAAAGAGCGAAGTCCCTAATTACCGCCCTATAGCTAAACTTTCCCATATACCCAAACTCCTCGAAAGTATTTTGCATGAAGCCTTAATCTTTTATTTCCCCCAATCAACACGGCTTTCTGAAGGGTAGATCAACTACCACTAACCTCGTAGAATTCGTGTCCTCTGTTCTCTCAGCCTTAGAAAATGGTAAAGAAGTTGACGTTATAACAACTGATTTCAGTAAAGCTTTTGACAAGATATCTCATAAACTAATCCTGTTCAAATTGTCCGTCCTGGGCTTTGAACCCATTTTGCTTAAATGGATATCTTCTTACCTGGATAATCGTTTTTATAATGTTCGTTTCAGATCTGTCCTATCGGCCCCTTTCTTGGCCACTTCAGGTGTTCCTCAAGGTAGTCACCTAGGTCCACTCCTCTTCATCCTAACTATTAACGGTCTTCAAAGGCTCATTCAACACTCAACACTTTCTCTCTATGCTGACGATACCAAATTTTTTAAACCCATTTCCTCACAACAAGACTCCACCCTCCTTCAAATAGATCTAAATAGTTTTTCCACCTGGTGCATCAAGAACTGCTTAGAACTCAATGTCTCCAAATGTCAATCGATTACTTTCTCACGTAAGTGTAAGAAGTCTCCTCAACGAATTTACCATCTCGACGGCCAACCTATACCCCTTGTTGAATCTATCCGCGACCTTGGTATATTATGCGACAGGCAGCTTAATTTCCGCTCGCATATTGATGAGATAATTTCTAAAGCAAACTCATCATTCGCCTTCGTTAAAAGATGGTCCAAAGAATTCTGCAACCCGTACGTGACTAGATCACTATACATCACTTACGTTCGCCCCCTTCTCGAGTACGCTAGCCAAGCGTGGTGTCCCTTTCAACGAGTTCATGTATCTCGTATTGAGAGGATCCAGCGTCGTTTTCTTCTATTTGCTCTTCGAGGTTTCTTTGAAACGATCCTCTAATCTTACCTCCCTATCGAGACCGTCTCAAACTCATTAACCTGAATACCCTTGAGGAACGAAGGGACGCAGCAGACATTTTGTTCATTCACCGACTCCTCTCAGGCTCCGTCGATTGCATGCCTCTTTGCAACTCCATTTTCTTTAACACTAACCCTCGTAATCTACGTTCCACCCGTCTCTTTTATATACCTATCCACCGCACCACATATGGCTCTAACGAACCAATCTCCCGTATGCTGCGTAAGGTAAACTCCAATCTTTCCGTTTTCGATTTTAATCGCAACACACTTTCCCTCAAATTCGATCTCCTTCACCATCCTTAGCTTTAAGCCTTAGTATTAGTTTAAGTCTTAGTTTTAAAGCTTGTATTAAGCATAATAAATGGGGGCGTTAGCCCCCACCAAAATTAAACCTAACCTAAATTAAGTAAGCAAATATCTTTCCCATAGCTTCTGAGCACTCGGTATCAAACCATTTTTGTTTACTGTATTTGCTTTTTCTTGATGGTGATATTGAGGGTGGGATAGCTTTTTTGATGATATCCGTGAGATCATCAATGTGCGGTTGTAAGTCTGAGTCACGAAGTTCGACAAGTTCAACATTTAAATTATTCTGCTATTGAATACGGAATTTGTTTGTCATTCATAATGCAACGTCCTGCAAGCAACAATGTTCGATATCTTATTCAGCAACTTGGGAGTAAGTTAACCTCACTTAACGGCCAGCAGCCAGAAATTACTGCACTTATAAGGATCTTTCACCAAAATTTGATGCAACGAATGTCTGCTGATGCCAAATTGTGTGCACTGTCTTTCTTGGACGTCCATAGCCATGGCAGTGATATTCTCGGTCGAATAAGCAATATGGGCCCGTAACTTCTGCGACATCTCTATTGGACCCAGTTTGCACGAAACGCTCAGCTAAACAAATAATTACTCGTATATATATATTTTTATTTATTAATTAGAACTAAAATTATAGCTAAAGGGGACTTTCGGCTTAAATAATAATCTAATTATATTTTAATTTTGTTTTATTTATTTATGTATATATTTTTATTTTACTTAAATGATGATTGAAATAATTATTTTTTTATTTATTTACATAAATGATGATCTCATCATATATGTTTGTGTTTATTTGAATGATGAACTAACCGATTAGTATCGTAGTGCACTTATTTTTCTTATTTTATCCTAATGCATCTTTATTATTCTTATAAATAGGAATACAATTTGTAAATTTGAGTTCTTTTGATATACATGGACCTTTAAAAGTTGGATCCAACTTATGCCTAGGTACATTTTCTATTAGTACTACGTCATTTCTTGACTAATACTTTTGCTCTAAGGTTAGGAAATTCGACAACCTGAAGTGATGAATCACTCAACCTGCTACTGGACACTCTCTTCCTAGGTAGTTCCCTATTCACAGCCAGTAGCAACCCAAACAGGACTACTGCAACCGTGACCAAAATTTATAGTCTGATTACAAGAGACAGACTGCTTTGGGCACTGCATAGCTTCAAGCCATACAAGTCTGCTGGTCCGGACGGTATAATACCTGCCGAGTTACAAAGGTTCTCAGATATTATCCTGCCTACGCTAGAGAATATCATGAGAAGTTGTGTACAACTGATCCGCATTCCACTGTAAGGGAGAGAAGTCAATGTAGTTTTCATTCCTAAGGCCGGAAAATGCTCTCATGTGGTCCCAAAGGACCTCAGACCTATAAGTCTACCATCTTTCCTTCTGAAAACTCTAGGACGACTGATTGATATCCATATACGAGCTAAAATTGATCCAAGACTTTTGTCAACGGCTCAAAATGCCTACTGTAAAGGAAAGTCGGTGGAAACGGCTCTACATTCACTGTAGAAAGGGTTATAAAGGGTCCCTTTAACAACGTCAACACATTCGCAATCACTACTGCGCTGTCAACTCTGCAGGTAGACGACTCACTTGGGGAGTTGATCAGTCTTATGCTAAATCGCAGGATAATCAACTCCAAACTGGGTGGGGCTTCTGCTAGAAGATGTGGCAGCGGAGGTACTCCGCAAGCGGTGTCCTTTCTCCCTTTCTCTGGAACTTAGTAGTTAATGAACTACTGATATACTTGGAAGCGGGTGGTAGCAGGGTGATTGCTATAGCCGTCTCAGGTAAGCAGCTCAATACCATTAAAGAACTCCTTCAAGTAATAGATTAACCCAATGGCAGATCGCTGTGGATTAGGACCCCATAAAAATATAATAATTCCAATTATACCTACCTTAATAAACAGTACCAGTTTAGTCTTTTCCGATACAGCAAAATATCCGGGTCTGATTTTTGACAGGAAACTAAACTGGAAACTTAACCTTCAAGAAAGAGTTAAGAAAGAGTCTAGACAGTGGCTTTACTCTCCTGAAAAAAAGACATTGGGAACAAATAACCCACTGGCTATACATCTCGGTCATAAGGCCGATATCCACCTACGGGGTGTTGTCTGCTGACAATGCAGTCAACTGCAGTAAACTAAGCAGAGTCCAAAGAACAGCATGTCTATGCGTAAGCGGAGCCCTACGTTGTCTCCGCGGCATTAGATATTCTGTTTCACTTGACACCGCTCGATGTCTTCAGCAGGCTAGTAGCTGCGACTGCAGCTATTCGTCTTAAAGCGACTACACAGTAGACAAATAATTTATTTGGCCAGGCTAATATTATTAATATATTATGGGCCATTATGCCTAAGTGGGTTGGTCTCTCCAAACAGCCACTTTTACCTACCTACCTACCTTAGCAAAGTGAAGACGATATTTCAGATCTTTGCCACACGCTTCTATGTATCCGGTAGCTTACCGAAAATCAGTTCAAGGGACAATAGCCATGTACAGTTGATGGAGTTGTTTTATAGCAATAAACAAAAAAACAGAGCCAATCATCCCATTTAGATTTGTCATTGTTTATATAAGACCTAATGTATTCGTTGAAAGTTCTATGAGATCTTTCCACAATAACTAGTGATTGGTGATGATATGCTGTTCAGACTTTACAAGTCGCATTAAGCAATTTTAGAACCAGCTCAAAGGTTTGGTTTTCATATTCTTTTACTAAGTCTGCTGCATAGTTTTCTTTTCCCCTAATATACTCAACTGCGAAGTCATATTCCTACAAGTCTAATCTCATTGGTGTCAGTTTTGATGATGGATTTTTCATTGAGAAAAAGTAGGAAAGTGGCCTTTGGTCACTACTTACCAAGAATTTCTTGCCATATACATATCTAAGGTCTAAAATGAGATATACGAGTAGCCCAATGGATAGCTGCTAACTCATGTTCTATAGTTAACTTGCTGAAACGTGACTGAAAAATAAGCGTTTTTCCGGTTATCTTAAACGTAATTAAGTACATCTTTTTTTTACTTTTGTGTTACTCCCCCATTTGTTTTTTAATTTTTTTTTTTGGTTTTATCTTAACTTTACCTTAACCTACTTAAAGTATGTAAGCCGACAATGTCTGCAGTTGTTCGAGCAATGAGCAAGACAGCGGCACCGATATTTTTTTCTTTATTATCAAAACAGAGGAACACCTCTGACGCAAAGAAGCCGTTAAAGCATAGACTCTCGCGATATAGATAATTATTAGAATACATTTTGTACTGCATCAACACATAAATGTCGGTCATACCAGGCATCAAAATATTTCTACTCACTTGTTGTTTGACACTTGGTGACGAAATATCTAATCTAATACATAAGTGAACATTTTAACGGGTGTGTTTTAATAGTAGAAGTAGAAGGTAAAACAATTAGGCAAACAAGCCCCGGAGATCAGGTTGACCGTCGAGGTCATTGCTCTAGCAATGTACATTCGAGGCAGATTAATGACGAAATTGTCCACTCTTATTAAATTCGCCCTGTGCAACACCTCGTTAGGATAATATTTTATGCACCCCAACTCTTGTGTTCTGTACAAGCGAAGACAAGCGTGGAATAATTGTGTCGATGTTTTTGACCAATAATCGGTCGGTGGTGTTAGCGCAGCGTGAATTTCGACGTCGATTTCCCCATCGTGTCACGCCAACTGGGCAAACATTCCGGCGCTTAGCTGCTCGACTTGAACAGAGTGAAATCACAGGAAACCAAGCAGGGCGTGGCCGCCACCGGAGTGGTCGTTCGGCCTAGACTATCGCGGCTGTGGCTGCCAATGTCGCTGAGAGCGAAGAAAAATCAACCAGACGACAGGCCACGCAATTGGGCATCACCAGAATTTTAGTGAAAGACTGACACATGTTTCCGGTACAGATTGCAAACAGTGCATCAGTTAGTGCCTCCTAACCGCCAGTCGCGTGTGAATTCCTGTAAAGCCATCCTCGATCTCAACAACGAAGAGGACGATTTTGTGTCGAAAATCATCATGAGCGAATAGGCGCATTTCCCTTAAGATTTCTATCACTCAAAATCATTTTTTTTTATTGAGTAAAAAAGTAATTCAAAAACAAAATTGGATGATTAATTTTGCGCCACCATTTACATGCACAGGCCGGATAAGCGCCATGTAGAAGGTAACCCATAGCCTCGATACCATCGAGTTGGCTGCTATAAAACAGTCTCTTTATAAAAGCAAAAGCATATTTTACTCTGGCCAGAGCAAAATCGGTATGTTTATTAAAATACAGATATAGATCTAGCCATATCCCAAGGTATCTGACGAAAAGCAATTGGCTGCCCGTGTTGTTCCACTATCGAAAACTTTCACCAGTTCTTTCTCGTATTCGCAAACACCCCAGACAAAGACGTCCTGAAAATAATGGTTTCCGACATCTTCAACTTTCAGTCATCGCAGTATCGCCCAATCGTATCGAAGTCACGTTCCAAGAGCGTATTTAATGACCTCGATCTTTCCAGCTGATCTGTACGCGATCAAGTCGTCTGAGTACGCTATGGCATGGTGAAGTGAGCTGACAATATCGTTTGTGTAGATGTTGAACAGGATCGGTGAATTGACCGCGTACCTTGTTGCAGACCGTTTTTAATGTCAAATATTCCAGCAGAAATCACATCTCCATTCTTCACAATGAGCTGTCACTAGAGAGCATACCAAAAAGAATGTATAGCAGTTGTTTATTTATGTCCAGTCTGTTCAGCTTGAAGAGTAGTCCCTCTAACCATACGGTGTAGAACGCATTCTCCAAGTTAATCAGGCAGGCACCTGTCCATTGTTTCTTGCTTTTGTTCCAATGTATATCAAATACCAGTTTAGATGAGGCATGTAAGATATTTAGTCAGGACTCTATTAAACACCTTTGCGAATACCTTGCTGAAGGAGACTTTTCGACTGAAGATTCGCCGGATTGGACTTGTCTTTAAATTTTTAAACAGGATGGTGTAAATGTTCACCGCTTCTAGTGGAAGACGTCATAGCACAATGTTAGGTATGCCATCGGTTCCCACTGATTTCTTACTTCTCAGTGATTCGAAAATAGTTTGGAGCTCTTCCGTCACTGAACTCAGTGAATCCTGAATTCTCGAATCATTTGCCTTATATACTTCCTGGAAAATCCTTCCTACAGCCTCTAGCTTCTGAAATACTTTATATATTTGCGAATTTTATTGTTCTAATACAAACTTACAGATGCTCTGTAATTTTATTTTACTTTTGATCGACGATCAGTGTCATATCTGTACAAGGTTTTTAGTCTCGGCAGAAGTCTACTTTTGTGTTGGTACAGTGCGTCAATGCTTAGGTTGCAGAATACGTCGCCTGTGTCTATGAATTTATACCGAAGTATCGTATATAAAACGTCCAAACTTTGTTTTATAGCCTCGTCCATTTGTTTAAGGTATCTCTCAATTTCCTGGTTTGACAGATTTGTGTTGAACGGCGGCAGAGTGAGAAAGTGTGTCCAACATGCCTTACTATAATTGTAGGAAACCCCTTGAATAAACTCTTCCATTTCCGCAACTTCTGTGGAAACGGTTATTTCGGTACTAAAACCGCAATGGCACTGACATACACAAACGTGCGTAGACAGTTTATAGTACGCTGTTTCGATTCTGTAAGTTGTATCCGTTTGTCGAACGAGAGGAGATCCAGATAGGAGCTATGTCTTGGAAACGGCGGATTATCCGCTGCTTTTAAACCGACTCGCTAAATACGAGTAACACTGTGCCGACCCCACCAATTGAGTAGTAGGTTCCCTCTAGTGTTATTTCCCCAATCTCTATGTTTTGGTCTGCAGATTATGAAGTAATTCTTCTTCAATTTCAACCTAAGCAATCGAAAAAGTGTCTCGAGTTCTGAGATGAATAATCTTGATTCAGTAGCGTACAACCGCTCTTTTAAATTGCAATCCTTTTTGTATTGAGTTGCGTCGGTTTCTTTTTACTATTTTATATCTTTTGTGTCTTATTTTGTGTTTTTTGGTCAGCTTAGTTTCACTAACCAAAAGCACATCAGGGACTTGAGCTTTGAGTAACTTAAACAATGCGGCTCTTCGTTCTATCCTTGTTAGTGAATTTACATTCAAAGCAAGGACCTTAGCATAATAAAAAAAATTAACTATGGCCTACTTACAGACTTCGATGGTACATCTAACTTCATTTTATAAGTGTTGATTGGTGGCACTCTTATTTTGGTTGTTTTTTCCTGTACTTGTTGTTGTTTTTGTGGTTGCTGCTGTTGTTGTTGTTGTGGTTGCTGTTGTTGTTATTGTGGTTGCTGTCGTTTTTGTCTGCTGCTGTTTTTACTGAGGTACTTGTTGCTGTTGTTGTTGCCAAGTTTGCTTCAGCTGTTGTTGTTGCTGCTCTTGTTTTTGTTGTTGGAGAAGGAAGCACTGGAGATATTGCTTCCACTTTTCACTCCTCGCACTTTGCTTAACCTTTATAGCCAGCACTCTTTTTTGTAGCCCAACGATGTTGTTGTTAAGAGTTTCTACTTCTTCCTCTTCGTCTTCAGAATCTTAGGCTGCGAGATACACGAAGCTATTCGTATCTCCTGTATAACGCCTTGCGCCACCGTCGGAGACGTATGGGTATTCGTCGTAATCTACTTCGTCACGACGCGTTGTAACTGCTGTTGCTGCTGATGTACACGCTCCCTGTCTTACTCCACCTTGCAGCTTTTCAGTTGAAGCCGATAAGGTAAGGCGCTTGGCTATGTTAGGAGTTGGTTTGGTTGTCCTTCTCCGTTTTGCTGGTTACTGCCTCTTCTTGTCTCGCTATGGGTAGAGCGGACTGCTCGTTATCATTCATGGCTTGACTAACGTCCCGTTGCATATATTTTTATTGTGTCGTTTAAATCACTAGAAGGATATAATAGAAAAGTCACGATCTCTCGGTTGGGATTGAACCCGAAACACTAGGTTTAATGTTCACGCACTACTTATACTAGGCCAACTTGTCTTTAATCACTCTTAATATAATAATTTAACTTTTACTATGCACAAAAAATCGAAACACGTTTGCTTACTACGAAGGTATGTGATCGCCTAACGAACTCACAAGTGGTAGCAATGCAGATATATACTTGTATGATGCATTAGATGAATTATACGCATTACATATTTCAGCTGCTAATATAACAAGATGGTTAGACCCACGGAATCAACGGTGATGCCACAGCTTCAATTGGAAGCAAAAAACAAACTTTATCTGGGCTACATCGACATTTTGGAGTGCAGGAAGAAAAAGACCTCCAAGAATAAATCGGGTTCTTAGAAAAGATATGTTCGCGGATGACCCTTTAATGGCCAACGGCAGGGCTCACATCCACGATACCGATATCGGTTTACCCTTCCCCTTGTCATAGGGGTTTGCATAATGGAACTGTCCTACCAGGTTGGGGGCTGTGCCGTCGGGATAACTTCCCTACCATGTAAAAAGCAATTAATTATGAGAGAGACACCAGCCTCGGATGCCAACGGACCCCCTCAGTTAAGATCACCTGGAAAGTTCACGTATTGAGAGTATGCTCCTGGAACGTACGTACACCGCACACTTCTGGTGCTGCTCAAAAACTTGAATCTGCTCTCACCTCCTACGGAATCTGTCCGGAGTATAATGTCAAAATTGTACTCGAGGACTTCAATGCCAAATCGGTAAGGAAAATATCTCCAGTGGATTCGGAGTTCGCCGGAAAACGGTAACAAAAAATTCAAGAAAAAGGCCTACGCAATCTCCCAGCTTAAGGACATTGAAGAGTCCCGTGATAGAAACATTCGAATATTTTTCAGCAAAGCTTAGCGACTGGCAGCTGGCTTCAAGCCCGAAACGCAGGCTCTTTGAAACAGCGAAAGAAACCTAGTCACCGAAATGCAGGGAATAGTAGATGCTGTTATGGTTTTAATACAATGGCATTGGCAAGGTTTTCGCATGACCGAAGTGACGTCACCCTAATTTAATCCAGCAGCCCCAACAGGTGAGGACACTGGCTAGTAAGCGAGAGGTTCTTAGTTCGAGCTCAAGGACTAACGAATCACTTGTTCTCCTTTTTGTAGTTTTTCCCATCAAGTTAAGGCATGAGACTAAGCGCAAAAGGATAGTTAGCGATAGATAGTTTAGCTAGCTGGGGTCAGTTGTTTTGATCATGGATGAGGTGATGAAATAACTGACCACCGAACGAGAGAAGATAGGAGGAGCTCTAGCAAGTGGGAGACAAATGGACAGTCAGTCTTTGGATAGCTAGGAAACAGGTCGGTCGGAAAAAGAGAATTTAAGATCGGGACAAAAAAAGAAGAGAAACAGGAAAAACCGAAAACGAGGAAATTGGTGCGAGGCGGAGGGAGTGCCGCGTGTTTTTTTTTTTTGTGTTTTTTTTAAACTTCCCGGAGATTTGTCGGGACGTATTTTTTTTTTTTTACTGAAACGAATAAAAGAAAAATAAAGCCGAGAATCAAAAGACAAAAGACAAGTGTTCGCGCCAAGAAAAAAGGAAAAAAAACGTGATCGGTTCGGTTAAACGTTATATTGGAAACCCTAAGAGAATACATTGCGCGAGTGACCAAAGACATATAAAAAATAAAAAAAAAAAAAACTTAGAGGATATAGGCTGAGACACGTGGGTGTATTAGACAACCTATGCGTATGCGTACCACCTGGACTTCCCATACACCAACACGTCACGAGGTCGTCGGAGGCGCTTCCAGCGAGGAGTTGCAGGACGGAGTCTTAACCCTAACTTAAGTATTTATTGTACTAACCTATTGCCTTTTGCACTTGTCTTTTGATTTAGTAAATAGAATGAAGCTGATATATAAATATTGTTCTATATGATGTAAAAGATTAGATTCGTACTTGGAGTTGAAGGATTTGTGTGTCCTAAGTAGGACCTTGGAGAAAAAAGAAAAATCGACTAATTAGCCGAGTTGGTTAAAGCGCCGCATTGTGAACGAAAGGGATTGGATCAGAGAATGCTCGGATCGGATAGGTTCAAATCTGGGTGGCGGTCGTAGGCTTATTCTGTTCTTTTTGATTTTGATTTTTTTTTTATTATTTATTTCTTTATTTTTTTATTTTTTTTTTTTTTTAATACATTTTTACCCCTTTTCTTTTATTATATTAGATGTATTTTTCTTTTCTTCCTGTTTTTATTTTTATATATATATTTTTTTCTTTTTTGAATAAAAAGGTATTGTGCTTAACTTAAGGTAAATACTTTTTTTTCCTTGCGCCTTTAAGATGTGAGCGGCGTGGGGGTTTCTTCCGTTTCCTCAGTGTGGCGATAAGGTGTTTTGGAATGTTTTGGTGGTCTCGCTTTTGTTTTTCTTTCGTTTTATTTTAGACCTAGGAAAGGGGATCGCGGGTTTTAGAGCTTTTGAGAACAAAGTATAATGGCGTGGCGCCCTTATCATAAATACCCACGACTACTACTCCTTCGAGCAGTCGGCAACCTTTGTTCCTGATACCGCGGAGGACGAAACGACGGTAACAATGCGTTTAAACAGCACCTCCAGCAGCTACTTAAGGGGTAGAGAGAGTGACAGGCCAATATGAGAATGAAGAGGTTGGCTCAGCTATCAAAAATCTGAAGAAGAACAAGGGTGCCGGATCCGATGATCTACCAGCAGACCTTTTCAAACATGGAGGTGGTGTTCTGGTAGGGTATCAACCAGGTATGGGTGGATGAAGTCATGCCCGATAACTGGACTATCAGCTCTATATGCCCCATCTTCAAGAAAGGCGATCTTTCGAAGCATATCCCTGCTCAATGTAGCATATAAGATCCTATCGCAGATAATAAAGTTACATAGATAACGCATGCAGAGTAAAAAAGTATGTACGAGGGCGGGTCAATAAGTCCGTGACTTTTTGAATTTCTGACCTCTTTACTGAAACAGCAACACTGCTCCTGTAAACAGGCATCTGTCAGTTGACTCCTGTCAAAATTTAAACTTGCTGCGTCAGTTAGTTTGTGTTTGACAGCTATTTTTATCAGACTACTCACTAATTTGAGGAGAAAATGGAAAAAAGTGAATTTCGTGTGCTTATTAAGCATTATTTCTTGCGAAAAAAAACCATTACCGAGACCAAGGCTAAGCTTGATAAATACTATGGGGACTCTGCACCATCGATTTCAATGGTAAAACAGTGGTTTACTGAATTTCGTTGTGGCCGTACAAGCACTGAAGATGCCGAACGTCCTGGACGCCCAGTTGAGGTCTCTACACCCGAAACAATCGAAAAAATTCACGATATGGTGTTGGCCGACCGAAGATTGAAAGTGCGAGAGATTGAGGAAGCCGTAGGGATCTCGCATGGCTCAGTGGTTTCAATTTTGAATGATCACTTGTGCATGAGAAAGCTTTCCGCAAGATGGGTGCCGCGTTTGCTCACAGTCGACCACAAACGCAATCGTGTAACAACTTCACAGGAAGGTTTGGCGTTGTTTAATCGCAATATGGAGGAGTTTTTGCGCCGTTTTGTAACCGTGGACGAAACATGGATCCATCACAACACACCAGAGAACAAACAGTGGGTTTCTAAGGGTGAATCGGCGCCAAAGAAGGCCAAGGTGGGTTTGTCAGCCAATAAAGTTATGGCGACTGTTTTTTGGGATAATCCACATTGACTACCTTCAAAAGGGAAGAACAATCAATGGGGAATATTATGCCAACTTATTGGACCGATTCAATGACGATTTGAAAAAAAACCGACCTCATTTGTCCAAGAAAAACGTTCTTTTCCACCAAGACAATGCAAGGGTGCACACATGTGCAGTTGCCATGGCAAAAGTCCATGAATTGGGCTATGAATTGCTCCCTCATCCACCCTATTCTCCAGTTTTGGCTCCGAGCGACTACTTCTTGTTCCCAAACCTGAAGATTTGACTCCAATGGAAAAAGATTTGACTCCAATGATGAAGTCATCTCGCAAACAAAGGCCTATTTTGAGGACTTCGACAAATCATTTTTTTTGGAAGGGATAAAAAAATTGGAGAAGCGTTGGACAAAGTGTATAGAGCTCAAGGGAGACTACGTTGAAAAATAAAATTATTTTTTTATCAAAAAATCTGTGTTTTATTCCAAAAGTCACGGACTTATTGACCCGCCCTCGTAACTTTTTCAGGCGAATGGAATTTACTACTACGTCCCAGTTTGATCGAACTCGTTCGAATCGTGCATAAGACATGATTTTCTTTCAAATTTGGTTGGAACAACAAATTGCTTGTTGCTTTTGCTTATTTCTCTTTGTGTTTTGTTTTTCATTATTTCGATTATGTTTTCATGTACCTAATGTGTTTGTTTTTGTATTTCAGATTCTGATTGTAACTCAATTGAAGGAATTCCTTGCTCAAGATTATTTCCTTTTCTTTTTCAGAACAGTGAGTGAGGATTACTCTTGGTGTGCTGGTTTATAGTGAGCTCCCCTTGCCTCTCACTTTTGGGGTGTTGGTTTATAGTGAGGTCCCTGTGCCTCTCACTCTTGGGGTGCTGGTTTATGGTGATGTCTCCGTGCCTCTCACTCTGGCGGAGTTGGTTCAATTTCGTGATTGTTTTGCATTTGTTTTCCTGACACATTTTGAATTTTTTGATTTTTACTGGTAATTTTTTTTTTGATTTTCCAGGCACAATGTTTTCGCAAGATAATAATAAGTACAAAGTAACAAATTTCTTTGCAATGTTCAAAGCATTGGTTTTGCTCATCAAATCACTTCGAGTCTGTAAGGTTTGTTATTCTCATGCAGTCCTACTAAAGGTTTCCGTTGCCAAGTGAACACTAATTTTTTCAAATGCATTTGGAGCTATGTGTGAACTTGTAAATTTCAAGCATGTTTTAGTCACATTATCTCTTTCTAAATTGAATATTTCTCTGAACATAACATAGGAACAATTATCATCTAAAGTTAGCATATCAGATTTGAGTAAAACCTTACGCATGGATTTTAATAAATGAGGAAAATCATAAAAACAAAATATTTTTTCCTTATTGAAAATTGTAAAAGGCTTTTCTTCTGTAACACCTGGAAATTGGTAATCTTTCCTGTTGTTAGGTCCTTGGTCGCAAACTATAGCGCATACTTTTACCTTTAAGGGTACATTTACATTTACATTTTAAGGGTACATAAAAGCATTTTCAGACCAAGTTCTTGGTAAATTGTCAAATTATTTTCTAAAATAGACTTCAGGTTAACCGATTTGACAGAGTTTGCTGAAACAAAATAATTTAAAATAATTTTCCAGCTATCAAAGAGGCCCTTTACCATGAAAACACAAATTTCGTTGCCGTACGATCTTTTCCGATCCACTCCTTGATCCTCAAATCCATCAATTAAGTCATTTTTGATATTGTGCGTGAGATTTGGACGAATTCTAATTTCAGCAAATATCAGTACCACATTCCGTTCCCGTTGACTTAGTGATACAAACTTTGCCTTCAGAAAACAGTGGGCATTGTTTCGGAATCCAGGTTGTAAGCCTTTAACAGGAGCCCAACGATAAAATGTGGATACGTGGGAAGTCTAAATCCCAGTCTATCTCGAATGAATTTATAAGCGTTCTGAGATATGTAAAAAATGGGAAAGTTCTCTTTCGGCAACATTATATTTTTTGGACTTGGACAAGCCTCATCAATATGCCACAAAAAATTTTTCAATGCTATGAAATATCAAGTACTTAAATTTGTGATGATAAACTAGTTGATATTTTGCTATTTCGTAGAGCGTTATGCGTTTTGGTTCTAGAGCGAAGATTTCTTCTTAAGCTTTGAAATTTTAAGTCTGCAGCTTAATATAAATATTTTTTTTCAATTCAGAATTTTTTTTCTCCTCTTCTGTGCATTTTTCTAATAATTTATTGCATCTAACGCAAAAAATATTTGAACTACTAGAGGTTCTTCTCCGTTTTGGTAGCAAAGATGAAAGATTTTCTAAACTTAAGTCTAAATTTAAATTACAATTTAGATTTAAGGAGGGAACAGCGTCCCTTTTAAGCATTTTTCTGCAAATAAATTCCGAAGAAAAATGATTTTGACAAACAAAATATTTTCCTTCGCTCCTAAAATCGCATGCCTGCCTCCACAAATTACTCAAAATTTAATTTTTTTCATTTGAAGGACATGCAAAATTTTTCAGATCAGGGAAATTTCTTTTCGATTTTTAACAAATCGAACAAGAAACGCAAGACTTCCTTTTACGTATATCACATATTGCTAAATATTTAAAAAGTACACCGCTGAAAAAATCGCTCAATCCTCGAAAGTTGACGGCGAATGAAAATGAAAAATAAAGTCGAACAAAAGCGACACTGGCGTCCTTCTCAAAATATATACATATGTATATGTACGATGTGCCTCCGCAATAAATATATACACATAAACTCACCACAGTGCAGCGATCCAGATAAACACACGATCGCAACACGCCAAGGTCAACTACCTTGACCGCCGATAACCCCAACAACACAAACAAAATACACATTGGGTCAGCAATCAACCGGATGCAATTGGAACCCACTTCCTCAATAAATCAAATTAATCAAAAACTTTGTAAATGCCAAAGCAGCACAAATGTAAACTCTAAAATTGTAAAATAATCAAAATTAAACATATAAATAATTGTAAAGAAAATTTAATAAAGCATTGTGTATTGTTCAGACAGAGAAAAAGTTTTTTTTTTTTTCTTATCCCGCGGATCTCCCAACGTAACTGGCGCAGTCGGCAGTCCGGTGAAACAGTTTAGAAACCGAGTGAAGATAAATAATTGCGAAACATAGTGATTGAATCGTGAACTAGTTCGATATTGCATCGTGCAGTATAGATGCTCAATTCAGAAAAACAAAAAAAAAAGGCAAGACGAACAATTTTTTTTAATTCCTAAATTAAAGTGATTGAATCGTGAACTAGTTCGATATTGCATCGTGCAATACAAGTGATAAATCCATGCTTTCCTGATTGTGTCACAAACTTTAAAAACCAAAAAGTGACTATACTTGGATACTAACTGTTGGGTTTTACCCCCTTATTCACCGTCGAACCATCATCCGCATCATCTGACCACAATCATCATAGTTCATCCACATCATCAGACCACAATCATCATCACTCATCCACATCAGCTGACCTCAACCACCATCAGTATCATCGGCAATGCTACTAACCAGCATTATCATCTCTATTGGGTGCATGTAAGTGACTATTGTATGTGACATAACATAACATATAACACTGCGATCCTTATTGCAAGGCACTCCAGTTAAAATAAAAAATAAAAATAAATAAATAAAAGAACTGCGATCCTTATTGCAAGGAATCCCAGTCAGAAATAAAAGAACTGCGACCCTTATCGCAAGGCACTCTAGTTAAAATAAAATAAAAATAAAAGAACTGCGACCCTTATCGCAAGGCACTCCAGTTAAAATAAAATAAAAATAAAAGAACTGCGACCCTTATCGCAAGGCACTCCAGTTAAAATAAGTAATAAATAATAAATAAAAGGAATATTTTCACAAAACTTTATGATCTAAAAATATAAACTTTACATATAGATATAAGTATACATATATTACTAAACACATTATAAACAAAATTAAAGAACTACGCGATTTATAACAAGTAAAAAGAATATATTCACACAATTTTAAACTATCGTATATGATCAAAAAAAAATAATATATATATATATAATTATTTTCTATTACTAAGCACTTAAATCAATTTATGTCGAAGCAAAAATCTATATTTAACCCATACAACCTAAGAGGACTGTCAAAGAACTTACCCTCTATCCCAGAAACTACCGATTCAGGAGTTCCTCTCGAAACCTATTCGTCATCCCCAAATTTCTCCAATTCTAAAGCAATGAACAATAATCAATTAGAGCAAGATCCCAACGTATTAACTAACCACATGGACATATTCAATTCATTAAGAATTCCGGATGCCATCAAGGATCTCCCGAAATTTGACGGCAACCAAAGACTTTTATATGAGTTCCTTAATAATGTGGAGGAAATCCTCCTCTACATTAAAGAAACTGATAACACCCCATACGGGAAGATTTTGTTGAGAGCCATGCGCAATAAAATTGAGGGTCAAGCCAACGAGGTTCTCAATATGTACGGAACCCCTCTCAACTGGGATGATATTAAAAAAAATCTCATCCTACATTATTCCGACAAACGTACGGAAACATCCCTGATAAGAGATCTCCACCGAATAAAACAGCTAAACAAAACAGTTGAATCTTTTTACGGGCAAATAATAGAATTATAATCTGCTCTTTGCAACAATGTGCTGATCCACGAAAATGACAATAATGTCATCAAAGCTAAAACGGATCTCTACTCAGAAATGTGCCTCAACTCATTTCTCAGCGGACTCAATGAGCCTCTAGGATCCAGAGTCAGAGCTATGCAGCCAGACTCTTTGGCCATAGCACTGACTCAGTGCATCAAAGAACAAAATATTTCGTACCAAAAGTATACTCAAAACCCAAACCATTACAGACCTCACCAATATAAACCCTACAATTCCCCACAAGATAGAGCTAATTCTACCCCAGGCCCATCCTCATACGAAAGAAACCAAACCAGACATTCCAACCCAATAAATCCACACACTAGAACAAACTCAAACACACAGAATAGGAACACAAGATACCAAGGGCCAACAGAGCAGACTCAAACTGATCCAAACCTGACAAGGCATCACCCACAAATCAAAGCAAGCCCTAGTCAGCAAACCAGAAACACTAGAAGGGAAAACTTCAATTTTCAAGAAATGCACAATTTAGAAAATAATAATTATCAACAATTGGACAGTTTCTTCGAGAATGACCCAACTAATATCGTGAATGAGGAAAATTTTTCCAAACAAGCCTCGAACAAGGCACAGGATACATAGATCGAAAGAAACATCCGGCAATTTTGCAATACATAAATATTTCGTCACCCTTCGGGCGACCCCTGCGATTCCTCCTAGACACTGGGGCTTCGACATCATTCATAAACCCCGAATTTATACCACAAGATAGGCATTTACCATTACCACAGTATTCAAAAAATACCAGTTGAACAAAGAATCGATTATCCCCATTTTTGCAGAATTCAATCAACCAGGTTCTTTAAAATTTCTGATATTCAAATTCCACCATTACTTTGACGGATTACTAGGTATTGACGCACTATTATCACTTAACGCTAAACTTGATCTCGAAAACAAAACCCTTATTACAACAAACGCTACTAACGAAATCCACCTCAAACCCAACTACACTTCAGGTCAACTCCTAATACCTTCCAAATCTAAAATATTAGCGAAACTTCCTGTCAACAAAGAAAATGGCAATATTTATATCAACACAACAGAACTAAACCCACATCTGTACGTAAGTCAAGGCCTATATAACGCCGAAAGCTGGTACAGCACACTTGAACTAGTAAACCTTTCTGAAAATGACCAAAAGATCATCATTGAACAACCCCTAAATGGTGAAGCATATGATCCCATTAATTTCATCGAGATAAATAACTTCAACGGCGAAACAGAGGACCATGAACCTACCAACACGCATGTAAATGACTTAATCAGAACAAACCATCTGAACACAGAAGAACGCAAAAAACTCCTTAAACTATGTAGAAACTACAGTGAAATACTGTATAGAGAGGGCGAACCACTTTCCTTTACGAATAAGATCAAACATGACATAAAAACCACCGACGAAGTACCAATCTATACCAAATCCTACAGGTATCCGTTTATTCATAAGAAAGAAGTAAAAAACCAAATCACTAACATGTTAGATCAAAGAATCATCAGACATAGTTACTCTCCATGGAGCTCTCCAGTTTAGATTGTCCCGAAGAAACAAGATGCCAGCGGACGTAGAAAATGGAGATTGGTCATTGACTATCGGAAGGTCAATGATAAAACAATATCCGATAGATACCCAATTCCGAATATCTCAGAAATTCTGGATAAACTAGGCAAATGTCTATTTTTTACAACGCTTGATCTAGCAAGCGGATTTCACCAAATAGAAATGAACCCAAAACACATAGAAAAAACGGCGTTCACAGTTGAAGGAGGCCATTACGAATTCGTAAGAATGCCATTTGGTCTTAAAAATGCCCCTTCAACTTTTCAAAGGGTGATGGACAACGTCCTGAAAGAACTCATCGGAAAAGTTTGCCTAGTTTACCTCGACGACATTATCATATACTCTACATCCCTGCAGAAACACCTAGAAAGTATAGAACTAGTATTCAAAAAACTAAAAGAAGCTAACTTCAAGATCCAGTTGGACAAATGTGAGTTCCTCAAAAAGGAAATAGCCTTCTTAGGACATGTCATCACCCCCGAAGGCGTAAAACCCAACCCATCAAAAATCAATGCCATAAAAAACTTCCCCATGCCGAGAAATCGAAAAGAAATAAAAGCTTTCTTAGGGTTAATAGGTTATTATAGGAAGTTTATTAAAGACCTCGCTAAACTAACCAAACCCCTTACTAGCTGTTTAAAAAAGGGCGCCGAAATTATCATAGACAACAAATACACTGAAGCGTTCGAAACATGTAAAAAAATGCTGATGAATGACCCAATTTTACAACATCCAGATTTCGAAAAACCATTTATACTTACTACAGATGCTAGTAACTTCGCCTTGGGAGCCATTCTTTCACAAGGTCGCATAGGTAGCGATAAACCTATTTGTTTCGCTAGTCGTACCCTGTCGGAAAGCGAAAAAAATTACTCCACTATAGAGAAAGAACTCTTGGCCATCATCTGGGCTACAAAATACTTTCGCCCATACCTCTTCGGAAGGAAATTCCAAATAATAACCGACCACAGACCTTTGACTTGGCTTATGAGCCTGAAGGAACCGAATTACAAACTTGTTTGGTGGCGACTCAAGCTTGAAGAATTCGATTACGAAATCATTTTTAAAAAAGGCAAACTAAACACGAATGCAGACGCCCTTAGTCGTATCAAAATGAATAACCAAGAATTATTTAATAATCACGAAGAAACCTTGAGCACCGTGCATAGCGGCGAAGAAAACTTAAATGATGGAATCCCCATTTCGGAGAAACCATTAAACGAATTCAACATTCAAATAATTCTTGAAGTAAGTAACACAGGTTCACCAATGACTACAGAAATAATATTTAAAAATAAACAAAGAAGGACCATTCGAAGACCCCAATTCGATGAGAAAACATTGGTAGACATTTTCAAAAACTTTTTTCCTCCAAATAAACTCAACGCAATATATTCAGATGATAATACATTCCGTCTCGTACAGTCCACCTATTCTAAATTCTTCAGCCAAAATAAAACTTTCCGATTAGTTAGATGCACAGAAATCCTTAGGGACATTAGGTTAGAGGACAACCAAGAAATACTTATTAGAAACTACCACGAAAACTCAAATCACAGGGGAATAAATGAAACCTTCCTGCATTTAAAGAGGGAAGTTTACTTTCCCAAAATGAAAGAGTTGATAACGAAAACAATTAATAACTGTGACAAATGTAAAATCCTTAAATACGATAGAAACCCAGCTAAACCTCATTTTGAAAAACCCGAAATTCCACTAAAACCACTAGAAATTATCCATATAGACTTATACAGCATTAATAACAATATTATCCTTACATTAATAGATAAATTCTCCAAATTCGCTTGCGGATACACTTTAAGTTGTAGAAGCAGCATAACTATCTTAAATGGCATAAAGAAATACATCAGCCTTTACGGCATCCCAACAAAAATTGTATGTGATCAAGGATCAGAATTTGTTGCCAATATTTTCAAAGACTTCTGTAAGCAACATGAAATAACCTTGCACTACACATCTTTCCAACAAACCAGTAGCAATGGTCCAGTAGAAAGATTACACTCAACCCTTACAGAAATATATAGACTTATTCTATCAAAAAGACGAGAACAGAGACTCACTACTGAACATGAAGAGATACTAGCGGAAACCTTCATAACTTACAACAACGCTATACACTCTTCAACAAAGCACACCCCTTACGAACTGTTCTTTGCCCGGCCCTACAAATTTAGGAAAACCCTCGATTTCTCAAACAAACACGAGTACCTTGAAAAGCTAAACGAATTCCTTAATGAATTATATCCAAAAATTCATGAACAAGTAAAAAATATTACTGACGCGAGGATAGAAAGGTTAAACCAATCGAGAGAAACCCCAGAAGAAGTAGTTGAAGGCAAACCAGTCTTTAGAAAAGAAGCTAGACGCAACAAAATAACACCAAGATTCTCAAAACATATAGCAAAAAGAAATAAGAAAATAACAATCATTACAAATGAAAACAAAAAGATCCATAAATGTAAATTACGAAAGAAACACAAAAGACATAAATAAATAAATAAATAAAAAAAAAAAAAAATCACAATAATAATAATAATAATAACATATATATATACATGTATTTAATTTTAAGCATTAATTAAGTTGCACGCATTTAACATTGATACGAGACACTAACCCCTCCCAAAATACTTATACTAAAACATTCAACCACTTTCTCTCACTTCCTAATCTACAGTACGCCACTCGCTGACACTCAAAGAATAGAAATATTCAACATTCCCAAAGAGCATAGCATATTACCCCTCCGACTAGGACCATCTAGATACATCACTAGTTTCCAAAATTTAATACACATCATAAATCTCGATGATTACAATAACAACATAGAAGATATCACTAAGTCTCTCCATCTCTTCCAAAAACATACTACTATCAATAGCTCTTTCCAAATAACAAACTTAAAATTGAAGAACTTAACAGAAAACTTCAAACACTATATCCCTTTAAAAGAAATAAACGCGGATTGATGAATGGATTAGGTTCCACAATTAAGTTAATAACAGGAAATATGGATGCACAAGATGCAATTAAAATTAATGACCAAATACAAAATATTAATACTAACATTAACGATTTAGCAAATTCACTAGAAAAGGAACTCCTTAACTCTCAAATGATTGAAAGATTTAAAAATATAAGTAACCACATTAATATAGAGCAAAACAACATAGAGAACTTCCTCAAAAATACGGCAAATAAAATTAGAAGAGAACACGATACACTTACAGACATACAATATTTTAACCAACTTAATTTCAATATCGACCTATTAACTAATCACCTCTCAAATATAGCAGAAGCAATAGTCCTTAGTAAACTAAATTTCATTCCTAAACTCTTACTAACATATGATGAATTAATGCTTATAAAAAATAAATTAATTGAGCAAAATGTTACCATTAATGCACTTGAGCAAAGTTATGAATTCTTAGGACTCCAAGCCTATTATAATGGATCAAATATTATATTTAATATTCGCATACCTATAATGTCAAAAGAAAAATACTATATGTATCATATTATTCCACTCCCAATAAATGACACAAAAATAATAACAGTCAAACCATACATAAACTATAATGAAAAACACATACAACACTTCGAAACACCTTGCCCCATAGTACCATAGAAGGTACCCATTATTGCTCGACAACAACCCTGGAAGAAGACACCAACAACTCCAAATGCATTGGGAAACTTTTCGACAACACGGTTGCACACTGTCCACTCAGCGACGTGGGCAGAGTCACAACAATAACACAACCGCAATCCAATTTTATATTATTTATTAACGTATATGAATTACTAATAAACTCTACCTGCAGGCCTAAAACACATCTTATAAAAGGCAGTCTTGATACACTACGAGAAATGCAACATCGAGGCTAACGGGATAACATACCAAGGCAACCCGGACACCTTTTGGGATACTGTACGCATTCTTGCTCCATCAAGCAGCAAGATCCATACCAACACCACAACAGACGTGTTAAGCTTACAGAAACTACAAGACTTTAACTTCAATACAGAAGCTAAGATATTAGAAATAAGATCCACCACCGATATATCCAACTACTTAACGCGAACATCAATAGTTATCATCTTTATCATTATAATCATTCTGGCTACTTCTATAACCAAAAACCAATTCTACAAAACTTCCACACCAGATCATGTAACAACCCTTCACTCAACATACGCTCCTGCCAAAGAGACATCACTCCGAGACCGCTTCGATAACGTCACTTTGGCCATCGCTTTACTCTAAGCGGGGAGGAGTTACGATCGCAACACGCCAAGGTCAACTACCTTGACCGCCGATAACCCCAACAACACAAACAAAATACACATTGGGTCAGCAATCAACCGGATGCAATTGGAACCCACTTCCTCAATAAATCAAATTAATCAAAAACTTTGTAAATGCCAAAGCAGCACAAATGTAAACTCTAAAATTGTAAAATAATCAAAATTAAACATATAAATAATTGTAAAGAAAATTTAATAAAGCATTGTGTATTGTTCAGACAGAGAAAAAGGTTGTTTTTTTTCTTATCCCGCGGATCTCCCAACGTAACTCCAGTGACACAGTCAGTCATTCGTATAAGTTCGTTTGCAAGATCGATTGAGACGTAAAACAAAATAAAGGGTTGCATTGCAGCAAAACGAAATATTGTGATAACCACTCAAATGTGAGCAGCGACATCTAGCAGAAAATGTCGAAACTCGAAGATTAGAAGGTTTCGATACTGGATTAGCAACTGGAGAGTAGAATCGAATTTTCTAGCAAATTGGAAATTGTATGGGACGCTGGATGGCGAGGATTGTTCTCGAAGTATGTCATTCGAGTATAAATACCAGCATCCCAAAGGTATGCAAATCAGTTCCAAAGTTGAATTTGAAGTGTTAATTAGAAGAAGTGATTAAGTGGTTTAAGTAAAAGATAAGAAAAGTATAAGTGGTTGAGAAATTGAATTGTACTGAGAAAAAGAATTAAATAGTGAATTGTAACTGTACTGAATAAAGGGATTTGTATTGAAAAGAATAAGTTCTATCATTTGTACCCACACAAACATTTTACAATATGAAAAAAAAGTGCGTATGTCGAAGTTACAACACACTGGAGGATGGTTGATTCATGACTATACAACTTAAAATGGTTTCATACAGAATTGATGCAACAACCCATAGGTTTGAGAATTTTATTGTCGTTGAAAAAGTGGTAATTTTTTTTACTCTGCATGTGATATCTATGTAACTTTACTGTCTGTGATCCTATCCAATGTACTGTGTGAACGTATCAAACCTTTCTGCAACACACTAATCGGCACGCACCAGTATAGCTTCCGGCCTGGCAGATTGACGTGACGCTGAAAAACACGCTGTGCAATGTGTAATTTTGGAAACAGTTCCTCCGAACTATTCTTAAACTGTACCGGATTTCGGCAGATCACACTGTCATGTGATTTCTTTAATTTAATGCTGGAACAGATAGTGCGGATGGCAGGTGTTAAAAGGAAAGGCACTATCTTCAATAAATCTGTCCAGCTGCTGGTATACGCAGATATCTCAGATACGCGTCATAGAGACTTTTACGACAATTGAAAAACCGCTGCTACTTTGGTTTGGCGAAACAAATGGGTTCAAAACTTCTAACTCAGAAAACGAAATTCATGCTCTACAAAACACTGATCCTGCCAGTTCTAATCTATGGATCCGAGTGCTGGACGATAGGCAGGAAAGCAGAACAGATATTGAACACTTTCGGAAGAAAAATTCTTCGTTGAATATTTGGTCCCGTATGCGAGGAGGGCGAATGGAGGAGAAGATACAACTGCGAACTCTATGAACTGTGTGGATGTAGTCCAAAACGCTAAAACACGTCGACTACACTGATCGAGGTGACAAGGAAGACCGAAGCTCCATTTTATGGACCTAGCTTTCGCGGATGCCAGAGCGCTTGGTCTAGACGACTTGAAGCAGCATGCCCGCGATTGAAGATAGTGGAAGTCTGCTGTGTCTTAGGCAGAGACCCTTCATTGGTCAGAAGCTCGTTATGTAAGCAATAAAAGAAAAAGAAGAACTTTTCAGATATTTGCCATTTCGAATTATAAGCTGAGGTAAGTGTAAACTTTCGGTAATGGGCTTTTATGATGTGTCACACTTTTTTTTTCAAATTAAATTTTGTAAATATGTACATTATAGTTAAATAAAAACTAATTGTTATGAAGAAAATAAAAATAATAATAATTAGAATTAATAATAATAATTAGAATTAATAATAATAATTAGAATTAATAATAATAATTAGAATTAATAATAATAATTAGAATTAATAATAATAATTAGAATTAATAATAATAATAGTAAGAATAGTTAAGTTAATATTTTCAATAATTGAATAAAAATCATCTATATACACTTGTAAAACATAACATACCTTTACATGTACTCCAACCTCAGTCGAACAAGGTGTTACAGCGCCATCATAAGCCGCAATTAATAGTTCATAGTCTCTATTATGCCCTTCGAGAGATTGCTTAAGTGTAACATCACCAGTTTTTCTATCAACTTTGAATAGTTCACCATGACCACGTTTCATTTCGTATCGAACTTCCCCATTCTCAAGACTATCTAGGTCAACTGCATGTACTTTTGTTACAAACGACCCTTTTGGCTCATCTATTGACACAACAGCATAATATGGCAGATTTACAAACATGGGACAGTTATCGTTAATATCTAAAATTGTCACGTTGATAATTGTATGAGCTATCCGGGGTTTCCCTTGCATTTGGGCTTCTGATCGAGCTTCAATTATAAGTTCATAGTTGTTACAAATTTCACGATCAAAGATTTGTCCGGTTGATTCTATAGTCCCAGATGTTAATCCAATCCGAAAAAGTTTAGTCGGATTTAAAATTTTGTACTCAACGTGCTCATTCAAATGAGAACCCAAGACGTTAACTATCGCTATCGTTGTTATTTTGGTCGAGTTCTCATTTATAACGCCTTCATAGTTAGATTTTTGGAAAAATAGTCCGTAGTTGTCGGAGGTTTCTACGTTAATATTCAAGTAAGCTACATTTGAGTATTTGCCATCAGAAGCACGGATATGAAGTTTATATGATGGCTCAATTTGTTCCACGTCTCTGTTAAATAATTACTTAAACGTATTAAACATATAACTTTTTACAATGTTAATGTGTTATTACCTCGTTGTGACTATACCTGTATTCGAATCAATGGCAAACACGTTTGCTTCATTGCCTTCTATTATATCAAATCGAATTATTGATATTTCCGGACCATCTGGATCAGACGCATTTACTTGAATTAGTGCTATGTTTTCATACGTTGGTAAAAGCAATGTAACATTGTATTCATATTGTTCGAAAACAGGTGCGCAGTCATTTACATTGGTTACTATAATTTTAACTTTCGACAAATTATCAGAAGACAGCTGAGGTGTCCCTAGATCCGTTACCTTTAAAATATATTAATAAATAGTTAAAATAATATGATTTTATTAACTATGTTACTGACCTTCACACTGAACTCGAAAAAGGGTATATTTTCATAATCTAGTGGCATAACAGTCTTCATAACCCCAGTTGTTGAATCAATATGAAAGTATTTTTTTGGTAGGTTTTCTACAATATCATACCTCAAAAGAGCATTCGATCCAGAATCCAAATCAAGTGCTTTTATGACTAGGGGCCTATTAAAGAAAAATAAATAATTTATTAAACGTAGATTGCAATGTACTCTCATTCTTTGGTGTTTGTATTATATAGAGTGTTAAGGGGTGGTAACTTTGAGATGACATTTCTTAACATGCTTTAAATGTCTGGAACTTGCCCCGCTGTAACATAATTGCATCTGTATTAAATGTTTTCCATGATCAAAAATAGATTCATTAAAAAAACAAACTACAATTTTGATTTCTAATCCTTTTTTCTTCGGGAAAAAAGTGTAACACTTAAATAAGTGTAACACTTAAATGAAAGCGCCAAACGCTTTTTAAAACCGATAACTTGAACCATAGAATTGGCAATGCAGACACGAAAATCAGAAAAGGATACCCATTAATTTTAAGAAAGAGATAATAATCAAAATTAATAAAAAATTAATCAAAATTTTTTATCCAATTATGTTGATGTCAATGTGTTTTTTATAGTTAATGACTCAAGAATATAGTGATAGGTTAAGAAATGGCGACTTTTGTGCTTACACCTACGTCTGTAAATACAGGCCAGACGTTTTGGCACTTAATGAATGACGTGTACATTATATAACCGCCCCGACATCCATATTCACTCAGATTTAAGACTAGCTGGATGCAAACTAGTGTCATTATGGCTAACAAACTTTATCGTAATGTAATTTCTGCTCCAATCCGTTAATCAACTTCGTAGCATAAAAATTCCATCCATGCGAGCAAATTATTCACACTTTTTACGAAAGCTCCAAACTGGACACGGACAGTCATTCAAAGAATTGTATCAATATATCCGCGCACTGAAATATAATTTGGGACAACACCCGAATGAAGGTGTGCTGCTGATACTTTCGTTGCGGAAAAAAAAAGTTATACCAGCTTCTGTAGTGTCCCCAAAGGAGTACAGATCCCTTGTAGTGCTTATACTCAGAATATTCTGATGTCGACGAGTGCTAGCTGAGAGAGAGAAGCAAGACATGTACCCGCACCATGCTACAGAGAATTGATTTTGATTTCCCTTTTCCAGTGCTTTCCTAATCCCTATTTCTAAGTTTTAATTCTACCCATTTAATTATTTTTCATCTTCCTCTTCCCTTTCTTCAAATTACCACCACCTCTATTACAAAAATGGCTTCCAAAGTGGGGGAGCAACAACAGAAGTAACTAAACTTCTCTTAATTTTCATAAATACATGCTCACTTTCTTCAATATTTATATTTTTTTTCAATATTTTAATTACGGTCAGATTGTCGGTTAGCTGAGAAAAGCTTTATACTCGTAATAACAAAGTGGAGAAAATGAAATCAAATTTTTAATTTTTCATTAGATTTAGTTCTTTTAATATTACCTCTAAAACTATCAAATGGCAGTTTGGATGCAGCACTTCGAGGAACTTACCGTAGCAGAGTAGCAGTGTCTTAGGGTCGTCGTCCTGTAATTCGTTCTATAACACAACATCAGGCTTGGATTGGAACCAATATGACCCCAGAATAGTCAAAGCAGACAAAAATTTACCATTCTATTGAGTTAGGTTTAGTTCTGGAGCAAATCTATCTGTTTAGTTTGCATATGCATTATAAATAATAATTCCACACAAACTATATTTTCATGTCAATAACTCACACAGAATAAGTATTAAGTAGGTCAGCATTCTTCTGTCTACACAACATTCTAATTGCATGCAAATATTGCATATGCCGCAAGTTAACACACGCACCAGCCCAGCGGAAATAGGATAGGTGTCAGTTTCCATCAGACGCTGATACTGCATTTATATATTTGCGCGTGCAATGGTGCGATGAATTTCGTGGGAACCAAGGTCACCATACTCAATCACGACGAGTTTAGATTTTAAATTACTGAATCATTGTATGCACTTCTGTTTGAGTCGTGAATGAATCGACATTGAAATAAATTATAATTATAACGTAATTGAGCTTTTCATTTAGTTGATGGTGCGCGATTAGTTTCGCGCAAAAGTTAATTTTTTGTTGGATCCTAAAAAGGATCCTTTACTGGCGCCCGAGCAGGGACCTGATTATTGTGTCCTTTTAAAAATTAAAGGAAAAATTAAAGTAAAAATAAACCTTAGTAAAATATCCCAAGTGAAAATAATGGGAAATCAAAAGTGAAGTTCCTTGTACCTGTAAATGGAAAAAACGATTTTCCAAGTGAATACTTAGACTCCTTTAAAAGGACTTAGTGAAAGAATAAGAAAGAGAAAACTTACTTAATTGAACCGAAACACAGTGAATACGTGAGTTCGAAAGGAGTGGAAGGCAAATAATTTTTAGAAGGAAGAACCTGATGAGGATGCAAACAGCCATGCCGATTCATATGCAGATTTTGTAAGATAGAATATAAGTTAGTTAAGAGAAATCCGTATATTAATTAAAAATTAATAACTATATATGTGTTAGCATTTGATAACTTTTTAATGTCCAAGAGCTTACTCTCGGAAAAAAGGGGTCGGCTCACTTAAAAATTATTTGATATAATTAACACTGGTGGTAAAGCTACTCGTTCCCTAGTAGGTCGCTGCGAAATTAGCCGCATTAACGACCAAAAAGGATTCAACGGGCCTTTCGAACTAGGGTGACTACCCCGAAAATTTAAATAAGAGAGTTTAGCGGACATTCTGTAGGGAAAAATAAACAAATTAAACAGAAAAACAGAAACAAATTATGTATTAAGACAAAGAATAGAATTGTTCTTAAAATACATGAAAAGAGGAAAAGTTTTAACAAATAAACTATCGGAAATTTAAGCGAATATAACTAATCCCAAGTCTTACTGTTCCGTTGCTAGATCAAACAAATTTTTATATTGTTCCTCTCAATCTCTTCTCTCATTTAAAAAATTAAATAAAAATAATGGATGAACTAAGAACCTCGGTTACGCAGCTCACTGGAGCTGTTAACACAGTAATAGAACAGATTAGGGCCTTTGAAAACCGTATAGCAAATCTAGAACAGGCGAATCCTCGTGGGGAAGTAGCATCCTTTAACGATTGCCTTACTACTATCATGGATAGAATAGTACGGATAGAACAACGTAATCCTCCTATGCCCATTGAGCGAGAACATCAAGTTGAACCTCTACGTGGCCCTTCCTGCGAACAAGATCTTAGGGACATTTCTAAACTTCCGGATTCTGTCAAAGAATTGCAGACGTTTGACGGCGACCCGGTGCGCTATGTGTCCTGGGTTCATAGCGTCGAAACGGTGCTTAAGGATTACGAAATAGTACGAGGCAAACCCATTTACAGAGCTATACTTCAACACATTCGGCAAAAAGTCAGGGGGAAAGCAGACTCTGCTTTGATTTCCTATAATATATTCGATGCCGAGTGGGCTGAAATAAAAAGAGTCCTGTCTCTGCATTATGCGGATAAACGGGATATCCATACCCTAGAGCATCAGCTCAATCAGCTTAAACAGGGAAACTCCCGAGTTGACGACTTTTATGCTACGGTCAATCATCAGTTTTCTTTAATAATTAGTAAAGTAAGAGCAGGGGTATATTCCACTGAAACCATGAACGCCTTGGTTGAATCATATAGGAATCGCGCATTAGACGTTTTCATAAGGGGTCTTAGTGGGGATCTTTCAAGACTCCTTATTATCCAAAAGCCGAAAACGTTGCCTGAGGCCTACTCAGCATGCCTCGAGATGCAAAATTTAACGCTTAGGAACAGCTCGGTACATGTGAACGCTCCAAACATAATAACATCCCCCGTGAATTACAACCTCAATAGAAATCCTTATCCTAACCGGAACCCCAGCAAATCTAACTCAACCAGAACCGATTTCGGCCAACGATCTTTTTCAGCCAGGAGTTCAGTATTCCGAGATCGACGACCCCCTCAAAGACCAACAGGACCGAAACCCCCAGTTAAGATGGAAGTAGATAGGTCGATTCATTCGCGAAATATGAATTATATGAACAACCACAATCCTTTCAAGCGAGAGCCGAGCTCCGACAATTACAATCCAAACAAACAACAGCGGTTGTACCATGTAACTTCCTGTTCCGAGGAACGGAATGAGTCCGAACCCGCGGACCTTCCCAAAGAGCAGACATCCACGGAAAATTGTATGGAAGGAGCCTCGTTTCCAGCGTACCATACATAGAGTATGTTACGCGGGACGGGACTGTATTGATGTTCTTAGTGGACACCGGAGCGAACAGAAATTTTATCCGGCCAGGTTTAGTCCCAAATCCAACCCCCGTACAACAACCATTTTTTGTAAATAGTCCAGGCGGTAGAATCAATATTAGTAATAAAGTAACAGGTAAATTTTTCCACTTCCTAGGTTGCAATCTTGAGGTTACCTTCTTTGTTCTCCCCAACCTAATATCGTTTGACGGCATAATTGGCGATGGCACGCTCAAAGATCTAAGAGCGGTCATCGATAGAGAAAAACACCAGCTAATCATCGAAACAAACAAAATAATTCCCCTGAAAAACCGTGCTTCCGACACGATCAATAACCTCCTGAACCTGAATGTACGTGCCGATACCTCGAAATCCGCAACAATGCGATTAGAAAGAATATGCAAAAAATACGGAAATCTCTTCGGTCCCGTCGGTAACGACAAAGTAAAAACAAATATTCGGGCCAGAATCCGCGCAACAACAGATGAACCTATTTACGCCAAAAGTTACCCGTACCCTGCTTGTATGAGGGAAGAAGTTGACAGGCAGGTGAAAGAGCTTTTGGCAGAGAATATCATTCGTCCTTCCAGCAGCCCGTATAACTCTCCTATTTGGGTAGTCCCTAAAAAACCGAAACCAAATGGAGACAAACAGTATAGAATGGTAATCGACTATAAACGGCTTAACGCCGTCACGATTCCTGACACCTACCCCATACCAGACATTAATAGCACACTAGCCAGCCTCGGGGATGCTAAACTCTTCACGACTCTCGACTTAACGTCGGGATTCCACCAAATTCTAATGGACGAAAAAGACATCCCCAAAACCGCGTTTTCAACCATGAATGGGAAATATGAATATCTCAGGCTTCCTTTTGGTCTTAAGAACGCACCCGCCATCTTTCAAAGGATGATAGATGATGTCCTCAAGGATTTTATAGGGAAAATTTGCTACGTATACATTGATGGCATCATAGTATATAGCAAAACCGAGGAGGATCACCTGAGGGACATAGAGACCATTTTCCATAAAATTAACGAGGCTGGACTAAAGATCAATTTAGAAAAGACTCATTTCATGGACACAACTGTTGAGTTTTTGGGATACTTAGTTACCCCGAACGGTATATTGCCTGATAAGAAAAAAGTTAGGGCCATCGACGGGATGCTGCCTCCAAAGAATCTTAAAGAGCTAAAGAGCTTCCTCGGATTAACATCGTACTACAGGAAGTTTATACGGGATTATGAAAAAATTGCGAAGCCTTTGACGAACCTCACGAGAGGAGATTTTTCGCAGGTCCGAGCCAATCAGTCAAGAAGCATCCCTATTACTCTCAACGAAGAGGCTCTGAGATCCTTCCAGACTCTCAAGGAGTTACTTACTTCTGCAGAAGTCCTAGCATTTCCTGACTTCGAAAAGGGATTCAATCTAACAACTGACGCTTCGGACTACGCGATCGGAGCAGTGTTGTCGCAAGGCGAGCATGGGAAGGAGAGACCCATCGCGTACATTTCTCGGTCTTTAAATCGAACCGAAGAAAATTACGCAACCAACGAGAAAGAGATGCTCGCCATTGTCTGGTCGTTGGATAATTTAAGGAATTACCTTTACGGTGCAAAAAAAATAAGGATATACACCGACCACCAGCCTCTTACCTTTACGCTTAGTAATAGGAATCATAATGCCAAACTCAAACAGTGGAAATCAAGGATAGAGGAATATAACTACGAGTTGATTTACACCCCAGGTAAATCAAATTCTGTGGCCGATGCTCTCTCACATCTTAGAACAGAAGTAAATCATCTGTCGGATGCATCAGATGATACTAGGACTGCAACAGAAAACAGTACTGAAACTGCAAGCGAAGTACAGGCCAGTTCAGTTATGGGAGACTATGGCTCAAACACATCCACGGCTGAAGAAGGGTTTTGCGAAGTCTCGGATGATAATTCTGATACTTGCACTGCACACAGTGCCGAGCAAGATAATTCAGATTTGATTCCGCATGTAGAAGCTCCAATCAATGTCTTTAAGAATCAGCTCATCTTCAAGCCTGGTATCGAGCTTCAGTCTCACGAGGAGCCACATCCTGGCTTCCATCGGCATTACATATCGGCAAAAAGTTTCAATCGAGAAAATCTTTTACAATTCTTGAAGGAATTCTTAAACCCAAACGTCATCAACGGGATAAAGATTCCTGAATGTCATCTCAGCACACTCCAGGGTGTTTATCTGGAAAACTTTAGCAAATTCAAAATTAGAATTACTCAGAGAGTCGTTGAAGACGTTGCATGCGAGAATCGTAAACTTCTTATCATTGAACGTGTTCATAGGAGAGCGCACAGAGGTCCCAGGGAAAACAGGGAACAAATTCTTGAAGAATTCTACTTCCCTCATATGATGGCACTGATCAGGAAATATACCAATTCATGTGAGACGTGCAATTCGAACAAATATGATAGACACCCCATAACACCTCATTTGCAGGAAACCCCCTCTCCAAGATACCCACGTGAAATTCTTCACATGGATATCATGGAAATCCAAAATGAGAAATTCCTAACTGTTGTAGATAAGTTTTCGAAGTTTTCCAAATTTTTCCATATAAAAGATAAATCTGCCCTTTATATCAGATCTAAATTGCTGAAGATCTTACACTATTTTACAGTTCCGAACATTTTGGTTTTTGACAACGAGAGAGGGTTCTTAAGTCCTATCGTACTTAATTTTATCAAAAACTTAGGAATAAAAACTTATCAGACTCCCGCCTATAGGAGTGAAGTCAATGGACAGATCGAGAGGGTCCATTCGACTATCCTAGAAATCTACAGATGCCTTAGAGTGGAATATCCAAACCTCAGCGTGAAGGAACTGATCTACGTAGCCGCTGATCGCTATAACAATACAGTTCATTCGGTAATAAAGAAGAAACCCACCGATATATTTTTTAACAGGTCTCAAAGGGTTAATTATCAGAGTCTCTTGAATATCCGAGCTAAAATCAATAAGGACCTTAGGGCTGTCATAAGGCGAAATATGGATGCGAGGAATGCTAGGCTTAATTTAAAAAGGACTATCCCGAGAAAATATAGAGAGGGCGAGGTAGTCTTTACTGCTGACAAACGTATAAAAGGGAAACATAAGCCCTTGTATAAGAGAGAGATTGTAGCTAGGAACAATCGCGTAACGGTAACGACGGTAAGTGGGAAAAAGGTGCACAAGGCACATTTGAAGAACATGAAAATGTAGAAATGGAAAAAGATTAAGAAAAATATGAAAAAAACTAAAAATAAAATTATACCCATAAATATACATGTAAAAGTATAAATCATACTTAAATGTTACAAATCCTAATTGATAAGATACTTTTAAAATTTTTGCGTAACTACCGCTTTTTATATTTTTGTAATAATTAAACTTTTTAATAAATGAAATTGCAGTTTAGTTATCTTGGTTTCTGCGCAAGCATTGCACGTATTCCAGTACAAGTCACCATTGGTTACTATTCGAGAGGGAGAAGCCTGGTTAATAAATGGGTACTTTAAACTCATTCATGTTATTGACCTGCAACATTACGACACACTCGTAGACGAAACAGACCAACTTCTTAGAAAACATATACGAGATGACGACACTCGTCTAATTTTCGACTACCACTTAAACCAGACAAAGAATCGACTCAAAGAACTAGGGAGTTTACGCACGAGGAAGCCAAGGTTCATAAATTGGATAGGATCCGCCTGGAAATGGTTGGCGGGTTCCCCTGACGCAGCTGACTGGGACAAGATTCTCCAATCACAGACTGACATTATCGAGAATAATAATCATCAATACAAAATTAACAATAAACTATTTGACACGACACGCGAAGCCATAGAAAAGGTGAATAAAGTGGTGGACAGATACAATAACGCTATACAAAGAGAAGAGACCAACAAACTTAAGGACGACTTATTAAACAAGATACTTATACTAAAGGACATAGTTAACGAAATTATTAGGGCATGTCAGTTGGCCAAAAATGGGATAGTTAACAGCAACGTTTTAGACTAAGGAGAAATAAATGCTATAATCAACGAACTGGAAACCCTTCCATATCAAAACGTTGTGGAGGCTGTTGAATATGGAAAACCTTCCGTTTTCAGTAATGGAACAATGCTATTGTATGTCTTAGCTATCCCAAAGGTTGGGCCAACAATCTTTCATGTTTTGGCCGCTTACTCTACAATTACTGACGGAAAACGACTCGACCTAGACTACACAAGACTACTAGTTAACCGAAACGAAACTTACGGACTTAACGGCGACTGTCTACACATAGGGAATACCTCCGTTTGTGAGGAAGGTGTTGTTAGAAAGCTGGACGAGGACTCATGTTTACCAAGGGTGCTAAAGGGTGGCACAGCAGCCTGCGATTTTACGAAAACAAATTCAGAAATCGTCGAACTAGTTGGCGAGAATACTATTTTCATAACTAATTTTAATGGTTCTCTTCTAGCCAACAATACTGTAATTCCTTTAGAAGGGACTTATGTACTTCAACTGTATAATGAAACTGTAAGCATCAGGGGCAGGACATACTCCAGCGTTACAGCCAAAAGTGCACAGCCACTTCCCTCCGTTCTTACCAATGTAACAAGTAGAGAATTGAAGCCGGACTTAGAGTACCTACATGAAATGAGCATCGAAAATATAAAGCTCATAAAAGCCTTAAAAGGAAATTTTAATTTTTCTATAATTACAGAAGGTCTTATCATCATAGGTTTAGTAGTTGGTATTTGTCAGCTGTGGAGAAAGATCTATGGCAAGGTTAATATTCCAAATCTACGAGCATCACCTTTTCACCAGGAGCAAAGTTCATATCCGGTGCAGTGTTGTAAACAGGAAGTGCATCGGCCAGTCGCAATTCAAGGCTATTCAGTACATCCAACCATGGATCTGCGGGACGCAGATATTTGAAAGGGCGGCAGTTAACACACGCACCAGCCCAGCGGAAATAGGATAGGTGTCAGTTTCCATCAGACGCTGATACTGCATTTATATATTTGCGCGTGCAATGGTGCGATGAATTTCGTGGGAACCAAGGTCACCATACTCAATCACGACGAGTTTAGATTTTAAGTTACTGAATCATTGTATGCACTTCTGTTTGAGTCGTGAATGAATCGACATTGAAATAAATTATAATTATAACGTAATTGAGCTTTTCATTTAGTTGATGGTGCGCGATTAGTTTCGCGCAAAAGTTAATTTTTTGTTGGATCCTAAAAAGGATCCTTTACTCGCATTTTTGGTCGGTTAATACAATTGTTGATAACCTAAGCAAATATGTACAATATAAGAAACCAAGGAAAGCAAAGCAAATTGTATGTATAAAAGTCGAAAGAAAATAAAGATTGATATGATTCGATATTGAACAGCTAAACGAGATACCTTAGTTTTTCTATCGTCAGTAAGTCTGCTTAATATTCCGTAGTCCAGGTTTATGAACGTAAGATTATAATCATCAGAAGTCTTGGCTTATGTACCTAGATCTTCACAAGGTAGGGAAAGAGAAAGAAAGGAGCTCAAAACCATCCTGTATCTGAGAAATCGCTTGAAGCAATTAGACGAAGTTTGGGAAGAATCCGACCAAAGAGATAGCACTATAAGAGAGAAGGGTGCAACAAAACTTAGTCACCCATATTTTAAGAAAGATTGGTATGAAACAATTCAGAAATGAAAAGAAGAATTCAATTCATACAGAAGTATAAGTGGATTGTAGAGATCATAAGGACCTCTATGGGCAGGGTCTCTATAGAACAAAATAGAACCAATGCATACTGTCAAATCCAAATTCAGACAATGGGGCAAAATTGGAATGAGTTAGCCATTATTAATAGAAGGTTAGAAGACGTTGAAGTATATTTCAGTCTGAAGGAACGGATGGCTGTATCACTTGTGGAACTTTACGAACAATTGAATTCGTCTACACAACATCTGCATCTCCATCAGACAACTGTGAGATTACCAAAGGTTGAACTACCAAAATTCTATGGTAACTACCTAAAGTAGCAGCAATTTTCAGATTTTCACACGTAAAGGATATGCAGTCAAAACATCTCAGATGGGCAAAAGATGTAGTTTCTGAAAACAAACCTAACAGGAGAAGCTGAAAAAGTGGTTCGTCACCTTTCCGTATCAGGTACGAAAATAATTACCGAAGGCTATGATAACATGCTGCTGTCGGTATCATCATGGCTTTCGTAGCTATACTACAGCTCGAACGTACAAGCCCTGAGCGCTAAATCGATTCGCTATTTGCATGATACTACTCAAGAATGCTTGATGGGATTGAAGGTAGACACGAGCTCTTGGGATCCAATGTTACTGGATATGGACACCCACTCTCTTTATGAGCAATCACTGAAAAATCTTTCCAAATTACACTGCTTTAATAAATTTCCTGAATTCTTGGAAAACCGATTACAAGCACTGGAGGCATTCACCAGCAAGGACAAGCCCGATAATCATCGGATGAAAACTTTTTCTGATGCATTAGCATTACAGCTAGGTTGCAATGCAAGCAAGCAAGCCCATCCACGTTACAGGTGTCCAAAATTTTTGAATTGAATCCCAACACAGCATTGGAGTCTTGTTAAAGAAAATAAGCTGTGTATCAATTACTTCAGAACTGGACATTTTGCCAGCAATTGTAGTTCACGCAAATGTCTTAAGTGCCAGAAGATACATTTCACTATGTTACATTAGGAAATGAAGAGCAATCATGCATCACACAGCATGATTCGAATATGATTCATTATGTTAGGAACCGCTAAGCTTCAGATTATTGGACCAAATCAGCGGAAATCGGAGTGCCGAGCTCTACTAGACTCTAGCGCCCAGGTTAACCTCATCAGTCAAGGTTTAGTACAGAAATTTAGCTTCAACCCAAAAACTGATTCTCTTGTCATCGAAGGAATACAACACGGAAGGCAACGGGCAACCCATTATTTCCCTTCAACCGGCTCAACTCTTGGACGTATCTTCTTGGAAGATACCATTAAACGACCGGTCAAAATCGATCTTCTGCTAGGTGCAGAGTTCTTTCACGAACTGATTGCAGTAGGAAAAATCAGGCTGACGAATGAACTGTCAATACTCCAAAATACAGTGTTGGGATGGATAGTATCTGGCAAGGTCCAAAGAATTTCGGTCTATAGCCTAACATGCGGAGATTCGGCCGAAGAGGAATCATTAAGTGACGTTATTGAAAGGTTCCAGCGACAGGAGGAACTTATGAAGAAACCGTACGGATCCGGCGTGACCAAAACAACAGGAAATTTATAGTACGCTCACTGTCTGAATATTGAGGTACAATATTGAGGAATAATCAGTCACCGACTAGCATTCGAGCTGCAAGCATTGACCATATTCTATCGTGTGATTTTTCTTTGCCCTTTGTCAATTACGGTTGTTCCCGTTAGCTGAACTCTTCTTCTTTTTTTTTTTCTTTTTTCTCCTCTGTACAGATAAATCAATTTTTTGTCTCATCGCGAGTGTAAAACAACACGTGTTAAAATGGCCCATGGGCCGAACATGAGTGGTTCCCGTTTTAGGACACTACCACTCGATGTGGATTCTGCAATATTAGCTCAACCAAATAAAAAAGTAAAACGCAACACATCAACATCTACTTCGATCTCCCCATACTCTTTCCCCGCCCTCCCAGCGATTAAAATTGCAAAAAACCCTAAGTTTGTAATAATTTCTCCAAAATCAAGTGAGAAGCCAATCTCATCAATCAGTCCTTTTCTATTAAAAAAAGCTATTGACAATATTAGCACTGAATATGAACAAGTGACTCTTCTCCGTGATGGTAATATCCTTGTTTTGGCCAAAACGGAAACATCCGCCAAATTGTTCCTAAAAGCAAACAATCTAGCCAACTTATGTCCCGTTGTAATAAAACTACACGACCGATTAAACGAGTCCAAGGGTATTGTTTACGCGCCTTGTTTAATCAATGTCTCCGAAACAGAAATTATTTCGGAGATGAAATCACAAAATGTCACTGGCGTCTACAAATTCACCAAAATTATCGAAGGCAAATCAAAAGCTACCGGTCTCATGCTTTTTACTTTTAATCTTTTTCAAACTCCCAAAACCGTCGAAATTGGATTCTATAGTGCTAAAGTCACAGAGTATATACCAAACCCCATGCGATGTCGTAAATGCCAACTTCTTGGGCACACCACCAAACGCTGCACTAGCGAAGCCAAGTGTGAAACATGTAGCTTAACTATACATATTCCTGCTCCGTGCACCCGTACTGTGTGTGCAAATTGTGATCTTCCACATCCATCCAACTCCAAAGACTGCCCTGCTTTTAAACGCGCTAAAGAAATTCTCACAATTAAGACACAAAAAAATTTACTATGGCGGAAGCTAGACAGATTTACAAACAACAGATTCCTACATCTTTACCAGAATTATCCCAATCATTTGCACATAAAGTTAAAAATAACACATATACCCTAAATCAACCTAATCCAATATCTTCAACTCTATTTGAATTACCACAAACTTCAAAAATCTCTATTCAAAAAAACAACGCAAAACCAATCACAACAATCAGCTCAACAAAACCAATAAACAACCCAACAAAAGAAACAAGCAACTCAACAAACAGTATTTATCCACATACAAAAAATAACCTTATCAATGCAGAATCTACTTCAAAGGCCTCTAAAACTAATCCATCTTTAACTCAACCCCAATCCAACCTTTCCGTATCAAACATTAACTCACCAACACCTCAATATAACAGCAGACCCCTTAATCCTTCACCTGAAGCACCCCCAACGAATTTAAACTATCAATCGCCACTTTCAAAAATTACACGAGAATTACTAGAAAATAATAAATATTATGTACAACATACAAACTCACATGATACCGAAACACTCCCACCCAAGTTTCTTCCGCTGACTCAATAAATTTAACAAACCTATCAACACAAAATCTACCCAAGACTTACAAAAATTAATACAAAAATAACAAAATTACCACACGATTTTCTAAAAGTCCTTCAATGGAATCTAAATGGTTATCTTAACAATTACCACGAATTACAGCTTCTTATTAATGAACACAATCCCTCCATAATCTCTCTGCAAGAAACCCACGTTAAATATAACTACCACCCCCACCCACCAAAACAGTACAAGCCCTACTTTCACAATCTTAGTACCATTAATTCCTCTAAACAGGGAACATGCCTTTTAGTTCACAAGTCAATACCACACGAAGTTAAAACCATTACTTCAAATTTGTCAGCTATAGGAGTTGAAATAGAAACTCCAACTAAGCTCACAATTATATCTTTATACATCCCACCTGATCAGCATTTTTTAACATCCGACCTCGAAGATGTCATAGATGGTATTAACACTCCAGTTCTTCTCACAGGGGATTTTAACTCTTGGAGCCCATCTTGGGGCTCTGTCACTACTAACCACCGTGGCAAACGTGTTGAACATTTTATCGCTAACTCAGGGCTAGCGATCCTTAATGATGGGCGTCCCACACATTTCTCTACGCACAGAACCTTCACCCATATTGACCTATCCCTTATAACACCTTCTCTCATTCCAATGTCATCTTGGTGCATATCTGACAACCTTTATGGAAGTAATCACTTTCCGATTTTTATTTCCCTAACGACTGCCTCCCATGCACTCACCTTAAACATCAAAACAAATTTCTACTTGGAAAAGCAAATTGGGACCTATATCAAACTTCTCTATCCAGTCAGTTATTATCTAGACCAGTTTCAACTAACATCAATAAAGAAGCGGCGCTCATCCAAAAATCCATACGCGCGGCTGCTAACCTTGCCATTCCTCAAACTAGTAACAGAACATTTAGAAAGACAGTACCATGGTGGAACAAAGAACTAGACCTCCTGCGCAAAGAAAAACAAAAAGCTTGGGCACAATTTAAAAAACATCCAACTGACCACCATCTTGTCCTTTATCGAAAGTTAAACGCCAAATTCCGAAGGTTAGTAAAAATGCAAAAGAAAGCAAGTTTTGAAAAATTCACTTCAAATATAAACCCTACTTCATCGGCACATAAACTATGGACTGATATTAAAACTTTAACCGGCACCTACGTTCCACATTCAATTAAAATCATCAAAACAGAAAATAGAACTTTAAGTTGTCCAGTAGAAATTGCCAATCATTTGGCTCTTACTTGGGAACAAGCAATTGATGACTCAAAATTTCATTCTCAATTTTTAAATGCCAAACATGAAATCCTAAATTGCTCCAATCTTTCGTACATACCTTCTCGTTCAGCCTTTGATGTCCAATAAATGTCACTGAACTTGAAACCTGTCTTAGTAGCGCTAAAGGCAGAACTCCAGGTTTTGACCGTATTTCCTATGATATGATAAAAAACGCCCCGATTCCTCTGAAATCTAGGCTTATTAACCTTTACAACCTAATTTTCAACCAAGGTATAATCCCACAAGCCTGGAAGTTTGCGTGCGTTATTCCCATACCAAAACTAAATAATAATCTCTACACCGCAAACGGGTACCGCCCAATTTCACTTCTCCCTTGCACTGGTAAAATATTAGAAAAGATTGTAGCCAAGCGGCTTTTCTGGTTCATTGAAAAAAACAATCTTGTTGACAATCGTCAACTCTCTTTTAAAAAAGAACGATCAACCACTGATGTACTTCTTCTTATTGACCATTTCATTTCTTCCACTTTATCCGAAAGAAATCACGCCTCTATACTCAAAATAGATTTTGACAAGGCATTCGACAAAATTGGATTACACCTCGTGCTTAAACAACTCCTAAATTGGAAAATAGGTCCAAAAATGTTTAATTATATAAAGTCCTTCTTAACAAACAGGCGTTTTGGCGTTAAACTAAAAAATATTCACTCTTCAACTCATAAGCTGAGTAATGGGATCCCACAGGGATCAGCCCTTTTAGTTGTTTTGTTTATAATAGCCTTTAACAATATAAGTAAGATAATCAACAGCTTTAAATTCGTAGGGCATTGTCTCTACGCTGATGATCTCATTATTTTTTCAAAATATAAAGACCTATCTCTCTTGGCTGGCATTTTCTCTCGCATTCTTGAGGCTCTTTCAAACTGGGGTAAGACTTCAGGTTCCAGCATTTCCCTCCAAAAAACCGAAATTCTGCACATATGCTACAAGCATAGCTGTAATAAAAATATTTATTTAAACCATAATAATACAGTAATTAAGAATGTTAACTCTTTAAAAATTCTCGGTGTTTTTTTCGACTCATATAGTTTTAAGAACCATTGTAATTATATAAAAAAAAACCTAACTGCCAGGGTTAATCTTATCAAATATTTATCATGTAAAAATAGTCTTTGTAACGTAAATACTTTAATCAATGTAACTAAATCTATCATACTCTCCAAAATTGACTATGGTTTATCGATCTACGGTAAATGTTCGAAATCTTCTCTACAACTGATCAAGACGCCTTATCACACCGCCGTCAGAACAACCATCAGAGCCCTCTGTTCAACACCAATCAACAATATTCTCACTGATGCTGGTCTCCCCTCCTTAGAAGAAAGAATTTACTATTTAACATCAGCCATTATCCAAAAAATCAACTCACCTTACAAAACTCCTATCCATACCGATGTAAAGAAATTACTAATGAGAAAAAAACAGTTAAGAATTCCCTCAACTCTCCACAAATCTTTGTCGATTGCTTACAATTTAAATATCCCCATTTATCTTCAAAATTGCAACCGAAAAAAGCAACCACCCTGGATTCTTCAAAATAACCTTGTCAACACTGATCTTTGCCGATATCCAAAAACAACAACTATGGATGAAGTTTATAAAGCTTTATTTCTTAACATAAGTCACGAATATATATCCCTCGGCTGGCAGCTTCTATTCACTGACGCATCAAAAACGGACAATGGTACATCGTTCGCAGTTGTAGACATAAATGGCTATATTCTTTCGAGGGGTTATTACCCAAGTTCTCTTCAATATTCACCGCTGAAGCCTTTGCCGTATTTAAAGCTATTGAATGCGCGAACCATAAAAAGACAGTTGTATTTTCGGATAGTCTCTCTGTTATAGCGGCTGTCAAAAATGTCTCCAACTCGATTAACATAATTGAAACAATACGAGATTTGTTAATATCCCACAGCGTTAACCTTAAACTCATATGGATTCCAGGACACGCTGGTATTAAAGGTAATGAGGCTGCCGATGCAGCCGCCAAGTCAGCTATAAACGAACCACTGCTCACCTTTTACCAGTATAACAAGAAAGATCTTAAAAGATTTTTACTCGAATCCTGGAGGAAGAGAAAATCAAGCACCTGGGAAAACTATCAACATAGTTATAAAAACGTTAATCCAATGGGTGTCAGAACCATTTACCCCAACAACGTTTCCCCCAAAAAACTCAAAATATATATAAGATTGAGATTAGGACACACTTATATTACCCACAAACACCTGTTCAACAAGATCACGCCCGCAGTGTGCCATCTATGTGATAAACAACTCAATCTGACTTTTCCCCACCTACTGAGTTGCAAAACGATCAATTCTACCAGCAAAAACATTTCAAACCATAGTCTTTCCTACCTTATTTCTAATGTAAATATTGCAAATATTAATCTTGTATATAATATTATGATCGCCCTTAAACTCGAAAACTACATTTAAAACAATTATTTCTTACTCTCTAGCCGAAAGCCCTGGCAGCTAGCGCTAAATTTAAGCAGTATTACTATTGTAATTTATTTACATTTTAATAAATTTATAACAATAATAATAATTGAGGAATAATATGTACTTAATAAGAATTGAAAGCAAAAGTAAAAGTAATCATTTTGCTGCAAATGCAAATATTGTAAGAAAAGTGCAATAAATTCAAAATTTAAATTATTTTCAATACCAACTAAACAAATTTTTCGTTGGCAATAAAAAAGAAGAAGCAGCATTTTGCTTGGATCGAGGGAATTTAATTTAATTTTCTTACTCCATTAACACCACATTTTGGCGACTTATGGGAGGCAGCAGTTAAATCTGGAAACCAAATTAGGAAGCAGCAAATCTGACATACGAAAAATTAGAAACATTTATGGTTGAGACAACTCACACCACTTTCACCTAATCCTAAGCATTAACCCCTAGACACTTTCTAATAAGTGAAACAGTAACCTACACAATTCAATTACGGCGCAAAAATAGCAGTTCTTGATGCGCTGGTCCAATCAATATCCAAGCGAGTTACAACATCGTCAAAAGTGGAATAAAAGAAGAATGATCAAGGGGAATGATGGTTTGAGAAGAGTTGCTGAAGTAAGGACCAGTAAAGCAATATCTAAACGTCCCGTTCCCCCCTTACCTGTTGACAAAGAAGAAGAATAACAATAGCCGCATGTCAAAAAAAAAAAAAACGTTTTGTACAATCAAAGAATGACGAAACTACATCTAAGGACCCCCAACTACCAAATTCCTCAAGTATACTCGTACAATCCGAAACAGCAAAGAAGAGAATAAAGAGATCATTGGGTGCTACTCTGGCAAAGATTTTGATGACACTCATCAGTCTCTCCATAAGTAAAGGAACACCCATACAATTGATTCCGTTCAGTCCCATCCTGGATTTATTTTGAAAACATTGGAGGAACATACGTAATATTCAGTAAATGGAACATTATAGCTCACTTCAATATGGGGCCTTATGTAAGAGGACTAGAGACGGTGCTGAATTCAAGCTCGCGACATGATGTATGCAAAAAAAACAACATACTGTGATAACCACTTAAATGTGAGCAGCGACATCTAGATTCAAAGAACAGAAGATTTCGATACTGGAATAGCAAAGTCTCGACTGGAGAGTGGAATCGAATTTTCTAGCAAATTGGAAATTGTATGGGACGCTGGATGGCGAGGATTGTTCTCGAAGTATGTCATTCGAGTATAAATACCAGCATCCCCAAGGTATGCAAAGGAGTTCTAAAGTGAAATTTGAAGTGTTAATTAGGAGAAGTAATTAAGTGGTTTAAATAAAAGATAAGAAAAGTATAAGCGGTTGAGAAATTGGATTGTATTGAGAGAAACAATTAAATAGTGAATTGTAACTGTACTGAATAAAGGGATTTGTATTGAAAGGAATAAGTTCTATCATTTGTACCCACACAAACATTTTACATTGGTGTCAGAAGTGGGATAGGACTTATTGTGTGTAAAAAAAAAACAAAACAAAACCGTGTTTTCTGACTATTTGAAAAAGCTAGAATGGGTCGAAAACTATTGCAGTTGACCCTCGTATAACTCAAATCCGAGTTGCACAAGAGAAGCCTCAGCGCCAGTGGAGGAAAAACTGACCTGGTGCTCCGACTTCAGGAGGCTTTGAACAACGAGGGACATGATCCTGATGCATATTCCTTTGATGTTGACAAGGATGAACAGACAAGTACCGGCAATGACATGGCTGGAATGATGCAACTCCTCTTATTCGAAATGGACGAACAAAACAAAAAAATGGACGAACAGAAGAACAGTCTCGACCAACAAAAGAAAAATCTGGAAGAGCAAAAGAACAGCCTCGAACAAAAGCTGGATGAACAAAAGAAAAATCTAGACGAGCAGAAGAGCAGCATTGAACAAAAAATCGACGAACAAAAGAATAGACTAGAACAAAAACTGGAAGAACAAAATAACGTTCTACACCAAAAGTTCGAAGAAATCGATAACAAATTTGATAGAATAGAGAAGAATGTTGGCGAAAAATTCGAAGAAATGGACAGCAAAGTTCAGCAACTAACAAAAGAGCTCGACACAGTGCGAAAACAGAAACTGCGAGAATGTTCTTTAAGCGATCCAAGGAGAAAAGATTTGAAGCCTCCCTCATTCGATGGCCAGACCTCATGGTCTACTTATAAGAAGCAGTTTGAAATGGATGCCTGTGCAAACGACTGGGACAATAAGGAGAAGTGCTTTGCCCTAGCGATGGCCTTACGTGGTCCTGCGGCAGAATTGTTACAAACAATCGATATCGAAAAGAATAGAGACTATATGGTTTTAGTGCAGGCTATCGAGAAACGGTTTGGGGATAGCCACATGCGGGAAGTTTACAAGGTTCAATTGCAAGGCCGTATGCAGCAACGAGTAGAAACACTGCAACAGCTCCAAGCAGACGTGAGTAGACTGGCACATTTGTCATATCCCACCGCAGGCCAAGAAATAATCGACGAAACGGCAAAGGACGCATTCATCAGGGGAATTGCAGATTTGAAGCTACAATCAGCAGTAAGGATGGCCGGGAAAAGAACCCTTGCTGAAGCACTTGCCTTCGCTCTGGCGATGGAAGCATCCAATCAGGCTTCCAAAGGAATGCATTTCGTAAGGGAAATAGTATCTGGTGAATGCTCCTGCTCAAGACCAACTACTATGCAACGAAATATTCCGCGGGAGAGCCGAAGAATGCGCTGCTGGAACTGCGATAAAGTAGGACATTTGCAAGGGCATTGTAAAGAACCGGTACGACGAGAAGGCTGTCTGCACTGGGGTTACAGGCAAATAGAAAGAAAAACCGGCAAAAACGGCTACCAAGAAACCGGTCAAATTTCCAGAAGCCATCAGTTAGGAAATGTTTACTTCGCGGGGCAGAAGTCTGTAGCAGAAGTTGACTCCAGGGTAATTATCCCAGTCTCACAGGTAAAACAATGCAACGAAAGCCTCCCAGCAGAAGTAGTCAGTGGTAAAGAAGCGAAAGAACAGGCAACGATCCAAACGATCAGGACTGAGCCAATAGAGGGTTGGAGTATAGACGAAATCCGTTCCTCCCAACAGGCAGACAATGACATCGAACCAATATTGGCCTGGAAGGAACACGAGGAAAGACCAAGCTGGCAGCAGATATCAGATCGGAGCCAAACTCTGAAGGCATACTGGGCACAGTGGGACTCGCTTTTTGTGCAAGATGGATTGCTGAAGAGAAAATGGGAAAGTGCAGATGGGACAACATCTCGTATGCAGCTAATTGTGCCACGGTCCAGAGTCAACCAAGTGCTCCATGAAATACATGACGGAATCTCAGGAGGCCATTTGGGAATAAACAAGACGTTGGAAAGGGTAAGGGAACGTTTCTATTGGCTAAGCGCTAAACAAGATGTCGAGAATTGGTGCAAAAAGTGCATAAGATGTGCGGCTACCAAGGGCCCAAAAGTAAAGCCACATGGACAAATGCAACAATACAATGTCGGAGCACCTTTCGAACGAATAGCCATCGACATCGCTGGGCCGTTTCCCGAAACCTTTAATGGAAACCGATATACTCTCGTAGTCATGGATTACTTCAGTAAGTGGCCGGAAGTGTTTGCCATCCCAAATCAAGAGGCTAAGACCGTAGCCGAACAGATAGTCAACAACTGGGTGAGCAGATTTGGGGTCCCAATGGAGCTGCACTCTGATCAAGGGCGAAACTTTGAATCAAAAGTCTTCCAGGAAATATGCCAATATTTGGGAATAAGAAAGACAAGGACAACGCCACTACACCCTCAATCTGATGGAATGGTCGAGCGATTCAATCGGACCTTGAATGAGCATCTATCTAAGGTTGTCAGCAACTGCCAGCGGGATTGGGATCGACACATACCCCTCTTCTTAATGGCCTACCGAAACGCGGTCCATAGCTCAACAGGGCACACACCATCCGAGATCTTATATGGTCAAACAATTCGGTTGCCAAGTGAAGCAAAATTCGGATCCCCACCGACGGAGCCCAAAGAGGTGAACGAGTACGTGAATGACTTACGCAGCAGGATTCGTAAATTGCATGAAGACACCAGAGAAAAGATGAAGCTAGCAAGCAGCCGCATGAAAACTAGGTACGATATCAAGGCGAAATCTTCCGGTTTCAACGAAGGAGATCTGGTTTGGCTGTATAATCCTCAGCGTAAGAAAGGCAAATCACCAAAATTGCAACAGGACTGGGAAGGTCCATACAAGGTGATAACCCGCATTAATGACGTTGTCTACCGGATCCAGCGTGGGGATCGAGGAAAATTGAAAGTGGTCCATTTGGATAGAATGTGTCATTTCAACGGGATGCTGAATGACGAAGTTGTTCGGGACGAACAACTGTAGGGAGGGAGCAATGTGATATCCACTTAAATGTGAGCAGCGACATCTAGATTCACAGAGCAGAAAATGTCGATACTCGAAGACCAGAAGATTTCGATACTGGAATAACAAAGTCTCGACTGGAGAGTGGAGAGTGGAAGAACGTTGATGACAAATTTGATAGAATAGAGAAGAAAGTTGGCGAAAAATTCGAGGAAATGGACAGCAAAGTTAAGCAACTGGCAAAAGAGCTCGACACAGTGCGAAAACAGAAACTGCGAGAATGTTCTTTAAGCGGTCCAAGGAGAAAAGAGTTGAAGCCTCCCTCATTCGATGGCCAGACTTCATGGTCTACTTATAAGAAGCAGTTTGAAATGGCTGCCTGTGCAAACGACTGGGACAATGAGGAAAAGTGCTTTGCCTTAACAATGGCCTTGCACGGTCCTGCAGCAGAATTGTTGCAAACAGTAGACATCGAAAAGCATAAAGATTATGTGACTTTAGTACAGGCTATCGAGAAACGGTTTGGGGATAGCCACATGCAGGAGGTCTACAAGGTCCAATTGCATAGCCGAACGCAGCAACGAGGAGAAACACTGCAGCAGCTCCAAGCAGACGTGAGTAGACTTGCACATCTGTCATACCCCACCGCAGGCCAGGAAATTATCGACGAAATGGCAAAAGATGCATTTATCAGGGGAATTGCAGATTCGAAGCTACAGTCAGCAGTAAGGATGGCCGGGAAAAGAACCCTTGCTGAAGCACTTGCCTTCGCTCTGACGATGGAAGCAGCCTATCAGGCTTCTAGGGGAACACATTTCGTCAGGGAAGTAACATCTATCGAATGCTCCTGCACAAGAATTAGTGCCGAGGAACGAGATACTCGACGGGATAAACGAATAATGCGCTGCTGGAATTGCAATAAAATAGGACACCTTCAAAGGCAGTGTAAAGAACCGGTGCGACGAAAAGACTGCCCTCACTGTGGTGGCAAGCAAATAGATGAAGAAACCCGCAGAAACAGCTATCAAGAAGCCGGTCAACCTTCCCGAAGCCATCAGTCGGGAAATGCTTAAGCACCAACTTCGCGGGGCAGAAGTTGGTAGCAGGAGTCGACGGCCCCAGGACCATCATCCAAGTCTCGCTGGCAAAACGATGCAACGAAAGCCTTCTAGTAGAAGTAGTCAGTGGAAAAGAAAAATGGATGGCAACAATAGACACCGGTACCACGGCCTCAATCATCAGGAGGAATCTTGTGCAGAAGTCTTGGCTGCATAACACTAGCAGTTGCAGCTTGCGAACAGCTACAGGAGCAACGATGAAGGTATATGGTGAAGTCCGCATACAAATCCAATTGGCCGGAATAACATTCACTCACGCGTTTCTGGTAGCTGACATGTGACGAGTGCATCATTGGTACAGACTTCATGAGAGAACATGGACTTGTAGTCGACTTGGGGCACAAACCCTGAAATACGGAAACATGGAGATACCAATGATATACGGAAACGCCAATACCTCAGTCTCAAATGTCGTCATCTGCAGCAATCACAGTCTAGAGCCTTCGTCAGAAGCAATTTTGTGGGCAAAAGTGGAAGGTGGTCCTGGTAGCCACCGATTCTATTTGATGGAGCCAGAAAAGAGAAGAGACTTCATGGTGGGAAAGACCTTAGTGGAGCCAAAGAACAACATGGTCCCTGTAAGGATTCTAAATCCAAAGACATTCAGTGTAAAGGTGAAAAAGGGGGAGATAGCGGGAAAATGCGTACCTGTTGAGGCTATATCGACCACAACGGAAAAAAAGGGTGCAACACCGGTCACAACAGTTCAGAGCATAAAAATCAAGAACAAAATTCTCAGCCTCTGTAATCTGGACGAAGATCAGCGAATCCTGGCAGAAAAACTAATCGGTGAGTACGCTGATATATTTGCTACACAAGACGGAGAATATGGACGTACGCATATTGTTCAACACCACATTGACACCGGAGACGCTCGACCAATCCGTCAACCTGCAAGGCGTCTTCCATTGGCAAAGCAAACAGAAGTTGCCGAAATGATGTCGAAGATGAAAGCTGAGGGAGTGATTGAAGAATCGCAAAGTCCGTGGGCATCTCCAGTGGTCCTCGTGAAGAAGAAAGATGGCAGCACGAGATTTTGTGTAGACTACCGACGTCTCAATGATGTCACTAAAAAGGACAGCTACCCACTTCCGAGAATCGATGACACTTTGGATATGCATTCTGGAGCGAAATTGTTTTCAACACTTGACTTGAAGAGCGGTTACTGGCAGGTAGAGATAAATCGTACGGACCGTGAGAAAACTGCCTTCACTACAGGAAGCGGTCTTTGGCAGTTCGCAGTGATGCCGTTTGGACTGTGCAACGCTCCGGCCACCTTCGAGCGACTAATGGAACGAACATTGCAAGGACTCACCTGGAAAACCTGTCTAGTATATTTGGACGACGTTATCGTCATAGGTAAGACGTTCGAGGAGCACCACGAAAATCTAAAAGAAGTGTTTGAGAGGCTGCGAAGTGCTCATTTAAAGCTCAACCCAGAAAAGTGTGCCTTGTTCCGTCCGGAAGTAAAATATCTGGGTCACATTATATCAGCGGAAGGAGTAAGAACGGATCCTAATAAAATTGAAGCCGTGAAAAGTTGGCCTTCTCCAAAAGATAAACACCAACTGAGAAGCTTCTTGGGACTCGCCACGTATTACAGAAGGTTCGTAAAGGATTTTGCTGGCATTGGAAAGAGCCTGCATCAACTTACGGAAAAAGGCCGACAGTTCAGGTGGTCTGGAGAATGCGAAAAAGCATTTCAAGAACTGAAGCGACAGCTGTGCAATGCCCCCATATTGGGTTACCCCACGCCCGGAAAAATGTTCATCGTGGACGCAGACGCTAGCAATGTTGGGGTCGGAGCTGTGATCTCCCAAGTTCATGAAGGTCAAGAGAAAGTGGTCGCATATTACAGCAAAGTACTCTCCAGACCTGAAGGGAACTACTGTGTAACCTGGCGCGAGCTTCTGGCTTTAATTCTGGCTACGAAGCATTTCCATAAGTACCTCTACGGACAAAAGTTCATTCTCCGGACAGACCACGCAGCTCTGAAATGCCTACTCCAATTTAAGAACCCTGAAGGCCAAGTTGCAAGATGGATCGAGCAGTTGCAGGGCTACGACTTTGAAGTGCAACACCGCAAGGGAACACTCCACTCAAATGCTGATGCTCTCTCTCGTCGACCGTGCGGAGTAAAATGCGAACACTGCAATCGTAAAGAAGCAAAAGAACAGGCAACTATCCAAATGATCAGGACTGAGCCAATAGAGGGTTGGAGTATAGACGAAATCCGTTCCTCCCAACAGGCAGACAATGACATCGAACCAATATTGGCCTGGAAAGAACACGAGGAAAGACCAAGCTGGCAACAGATATCAGATCGGAGCCAAACTCTGAAGGCATACTGGGCACAGTGGGACTCGCTTTTTGTGCAAGATGGATTGCTGAAGAGAAAATGGGAAAGTGCAGATGGGACAACATCTCGTATGCAGCTAATTGTGCCACGGTCCAGAGTCACCCAAGTGCTCCACGAAATACATGACGGAATCTCAGGGGCCATTTGGGACTAAACAAGACGTTGGAAAGGGTAAGGGAACGTTTCTATTGGCTAAACGCTAAACAAGATGTCGAGAATTGGTGCAAAAAGTGCATAAGATGTGCGGCTACCAAGGGTCCAAAGTAAAGCCACATGGACAAATGCAACAATACAATATCGGAGCACCTTTCGAACGAATAGCCATCGACATCGCTGGGCCGTTTCCCGAAACCTTTAATGGAAACCGATATACCCTCGTAGTCATGGATTACTTCAGTAAGTGGCCGGAAGTGTTTGCCATCCCAAATCAAGAGGCTAAGACCGTAGCCGAACAGATAGTCAACAACTGGGTGAGCAGATTTGGGGTCCCAATGGAGCTGCACTCTGATCAAGGGCGAAACTTTGAATCAAAAGTCTTCCAGGAAATATGCCAATATTTGGGAATAAGAAAGACAAGGACAACGCCACTACACCCTCAATCTGATGGAATGGTCGAGCGATTCAATCGGACCTTGAATGAGCATCTATCTAAGGTTGTCAGCAACTGCCAGCGGGATTGGGATCGACACATACCCCTCTTCTTAATGGCCTACCGAAACGCGGTCCATAGCTCAACAGGGCACACACCATCCGAGATCTTATATGGTCAAACAATTCGGTTGCCAAGTGAAGCAAAATTCGGATCCCCACCGACGGAGCCCAAAGAGGTGAACGAGTACGTGAATGACTTACGCAGCAGGATTCGTAAATTGCATGAAGACACCAGAGAAAAGATGAAGCTAGCAAGCAGCCGCATGAAAACTAGGTACGATATCAAGGCGAAATCTTCCGGTTTCAACGAAGGAGATCTGGTTTGGCTGTATAATCCTCAGCGTAAGAAAGGCAAATCACCAAAATTGCAACAGGACTGGGAAGGTCCATACAAGGTGATAACCCGCATTAATGACGTTGTCTACCGGATCCAGCGTGGGGATCGAGGAAAATTGAAAGTGGTCCATTTGGATAGAATGTGTCATTTCAACGGGATGCTGAATGACGAAGTTGTTCGGGACGAACAACTGTAGGGAGGGAGCAATGTGATATCCACTTAAATGTGAGCAGCGACATCTAGATTCACAGAGCAGAAAATGTCGATACTCGAAGACCAGAAGATTTCGATACTGGAATAACAAAGTCTCGACTGGAGAGTGGAGAGTGGAAGAACGTTGATGACAAATTTGATAGAATAGAGAAGAAAGTTGGCGAAAAATTCGAGGAAATGGACAGCAAAGTTAAGCAACTGGCAAAAGAGCTCGACACAGTGCGAAAACAGAAACTGCGAGAATGTTCTTTAAGCGGTCCAAGGAGAAAAGAGTTGAAGCCTCCCTCATTCGATGGCCAGACTTCATGGTCTACTTATAAGAAGCAGTTTGAAATGGCTGCCTGTGCAAACGACTGGGACAATGAGGAAAAGTGCTTTGCCTTAACAATGGCCTTGCACGGTCCTGCAGCAGAATTGTTGCAAACAGTAGACATCGAAAAGCATAAAGATTATGTGACTTTAGTACAGGCTATCGAGAAACGGTTTGGGGATAGCCACATGCAGGAGGTCTACAAGGTCCAATTGCATAGCCGAACGCAGCAACGAGGAGAAACACTGCAGCAGCTCCAAGCAGACGTGAGTAGACTTGCACATCTGTCATACCCCACCGCAGGCCAGGAAATTATCGACGAAATGGCAAAAGATGCATTTATCAGGGGAATTGCAGATTCGAAGCTACAGTCAGCAGTAAGGATGGCCGGGAAAAGAACCCTTGCTGAAGCACTTGCCTTCGCTCTGACGATGGAAGCAGCCTATCAGGCTTCTAGGGGAACACATTTCGTCAGGGAAGTAACATCTATCGAATGCTCCTGCACAAGAATTAGTGCCGAGGAACGAGATACTCGACGGGATAAACGAATAATGCGCTGCTGGAATTGCAATAAAATAGGACACCTTCAAAGGCAGTGTAAAGAACCGGTGCGACGAAAAGACTGCCCTCACTGTGGTGGCAAGCAAATAGATGAAGAAACCCCCAGAAACAGCTATCAAGAAGCCGGTCAACCTTCCCGAAGCCATCAGTCGGGAAATGCTTAAGCACCAACTTCGCGGGGCAGAAGTTGGTAGCAGGAGTCGACGGCCCCAGGACCATCATCCAAGTCTCGCTGGCAAAACGATGCAACGAAAGCCTTCTAGTAGAAGTAGTCAGTGGAAAAGAAAAATGGATGGCAACAATAGACACCGGTGCCACGGCCTCAATCATCAGGAGGAATCTTGTGCAGAAGTCTTGGCTGCATAACACTAGCAGTTGCAGCTTGCGAACAGCTACAGGAGCAACGATGAAGGTATATGGTGAAGTCCGCATACAAATCCAATTGGCCGGAATAACATTCACTCACGCGTTTCTGGTAGCTGACATGTGACGAGTGCATCATTGGTACAGACTTCATGAGAGAACATGGACTTGTAGTCGACTTGGGGCACAAACCCTGAAATACGGAAACATGGAGATACCAATGATATACGGAAACGCCAATACCTCAGTCTCAAATGTCGTCATCTGCAGCAATCACAGTCTAGAGCCTTCGTCAGAAGCAATTTTGTGGGCAAAAGTGGAAGGTGGTCCTGGTAGCCACCGATTCTATTTGATGGAGCCAGAAAAGAGAAGAGACTTCATGGTGGGAAAGACCTTAGTGGAGCCAAAGAACAACATGGTCCCTGTAAGGATTCTAAATCCAAAGACATTCAGTGTAAAGGTGAAAAAGGGGGAGATAGCGGGAAAATGCGTACCTGTTGAGGCTATATCGACCACAACGGAAAAAAAGGGTGCAACACCGGTCACAACAGTTCAGAGCATAAAAATCAAGAACAAAATTCTCAGCCTCTGTAATCTGGACGAAGATCAGCGAATCCTGGCAGAAAAACTAATCGGTGAGTACGCTGATATATTTGCTACACAAGACGGAGAATATGGACGTACGCATATTGTTCAACACCACATTGACACCGGAGACGCTCGACCAATCCGTCAACCTGCAAGGCGTCTTCCATTGGCAAAGCAAACAGAAGTTGCCGAAATGATGTCGAAGATGAAAGCTGAGGGAGTGATTGAAGAATCGCAAAGTCCGTGGGCATCTCCAGTGGTCCTCGTGAAGAAGAAAGATGGCAGCACGAGATTTTGTGTAGACTACCGACGTCTCAATGATGTCACTAAAAAGGACAGCTACCCACTTCCGAGAATCGATGACACTTTGGATATGCATTCTGGAGCGAAATTGTTTTCAACACTTGACTTGAAGAGCGGTTACTGGCAGGTAGAGATAAATCGTACGGACCGTGAGAAAACTGCCTTCACTACAGGAAGCGGTCTTTGGCAGTTTGCAGTGATGCCGTTTGGACTGTGCAACGCTCCGGCCACCTTCGAGCGACTAATGGAACGAACATTGCAAGGACTCACCTGGAAAACCTGTCTAGTATATTTGGACGACGTTATCGTCATAGGTAAGACGTTCGAGGAGCACCACGAAAATCTAAAAGAAGTGTTTGAGAGGCTGCGAAGTGCTCATTTAAAGCTCAACCCAGAAAAGTGTGCCTTGTTCCGTCCGGAAGTAAAATATCTGGGTCACATTATATCAGCGGAAGGAGTAAGAACGGATCCTAATAAAATTGAAGCCGTGAAAAGTTGGCCTTCTCCAAAAGATAAACACCAACTGAGAAGCTTCTTGGGACTCGCCACGTATTACAGAAGGTTCGTAAAGGATTTTGCTGGCATTGGAAAGAGCCTGCATCAACTTACGGAAAAAGGCCGACAGTTCAGGTGGTCTGGAGAATGCGAAAAAGCATTTCAAGAACTGAAGCGACAGCTGTGCAATGCCCCCATATTGGGTTACCCCACGCCCGGAAAAATGTTCATCGTGGACGCAGACGCTAGCAATGTTGGGGTCGGAGCTGTGATCTCCCAAGTTCATGAAGGTCAAGAGAAAGTGGTCGCATATTACAGCAAAGTACTCTCCAGACCTGAAGGGAACTACTGTGTAACCTGGCGCGAGCTTCTGGCTTTAATTCTGGCTACGAAGCATTTCCATAAGTACCTCTACGGACAAAAGTTCATTCTCCGGACAGACCACGCAGCTCTGAAATGCCTACTCCAATTTAAGAACCCTGAAGGCCAAGTTGCAAGATGGATCGAGCAGTTGCAGGGCTACGACTTTGAAGTGCAACACCGCAAGGGAACACTCCACTCAAATGCTGATGCCCTCTCTCGTCGACCGTGCGGAGTAAAATGCGAACACTGCAATCGTAAAGAAGCAAAAGAACAGGCAACTATCCAAATGATCAGGACTGAGCCAATAGAGGGTTGGAGTATAGACGAAATCCGTTCCTCCCAACAGGCAGACAATGACATCGAACCAATATTGGCCTGGAAAGAACACGAGGAAAGACCAAGCTGGCAGCAGATATCAGATCGGAGCCAAACTCTGAAGGCATACTGGGCACAGTGGGACTCGCTTTTTGTGCAAGATGGATTGCTGAAGAGAAAATGGGAAAGTGCAGATGGGACAACATCTCGTATGCAGCTAATTGTGCCACGGTCCAGAGTCACCCAAGTGCTCCACGAAATACATGACGGAATCTCAGGGGCCATTTGGGACTAAACAAGACGTTGGAAAGGGTAAGGGAACGTTTCTATTGGCTAAACGCTAAACAAGATGTCGAGAAATGGTGTAAAAAGTGCATAAGATGTGCGGCTACCAAGGGTCCAAAAGTAAAGCCACATGGACAAATGCAACAATACAATATCGGAGCACCTTTCGAACGAATAGCCATCGACATCGCTGGGCCGTTTCCCGAAACCTTTAATGGAAACCGATATACCCTCGTAGTCATGGATTACTTCAGTAAGTGGCCGGAAGTGTTTGCCATCCCAAATCAAGAGGCTAAGACCGTAGCCGAACAGATAGTCAACAACTGGGTGAGCAGATTTGGGGTCCCAATGGAGCTGCACTCTGATCAAGGGCGAAACTTTGAATCAAAAGTCTTCCAGGAAATATGCCAATATTTGGAAATAAGAAAGACAAGGACAACGCCACTACACCCTCAATCTGATGGAATGGTCGAGCGATTCAATCGGACCTTGAATGAGCATCTATCTAAGGTTGTCAGCAACTGCCAGCGGGATTGGGATCGACACATATCCCTCTTCTTAATGGCCTACCGAAACGCGGTCCATAGCTTAACAGGGCACACACCATCCGAGATCTTATTTGGTCAAACAATTCGGTTGCCAAGTGAAGCAAAATTCGGATCCCCACCGACGGAGCCCAAAGAGGTGAACGAGTACGTGAATGACTTACGCAGCAGGATTCGTAAATTGCATGAAGACACCAGAGAAAAGATGAAGCTAGCAAGCAGCCGCATGAAAACTAGGTACGATATCAAGGCGAAATCTTCCGGTTTCAACGAAGGAGATCTGGTTTGGCTGTATAATCCTCAGCGTAAGAAAGGCAAATCACCAAAATTGCAACAGAATTGGGAAGGTCCATACAAGGTGATAACCCGCATTAATGACGTTGTCTACCGGATCCAGCGTGTGAATCGAGGAAAATTGAAAGTGGTCCATTTGGATAGAATGTGTCATTTCAACGGGATGCTGAATAACGAAGTTGTTCGGGACGAACAACTGTAGGGAGGGAGCAATGTGATAACCACTTAAATGTGAGCAGCGACATCCTGATTTACAGAGCAGAAGATGTCGATACTCGATGAGCAGAAGATTTCGATACTTGAATAACAAAGTCTCGACCATTGATGACTGGAGAGTGGAATCGAATCTTCTAGCAAAATGGGAATTGTATGGGACGCTGGATGGGACGCTGGATGGCGAGGATTGTTCTCGAAGTATGTCATTCGAGTATAAATACCAGTATTCCGAAGGTATGCAAATTAGTTCTAAAGTGAAATTTAAAGTGTTAATTAGGAGAAGTGATTAAGTGGTTTAAGTAAAAGATAAGAAAAGTATAAGCGGTTGAGAAATTGGATTGTACTGAGAGAAACAATTAAATAGTGAATTGTAACTGTACTGAATAAAGCGATTTCTATTGAAAAGAATAAGTTCTATCAGTTGTACCCACACAAACATTTTACAGTACTTTCGACATACATGGAATAAGTGAAATTGGTCGAAAATCGTTAACATTGCTTATATTTTTCCTTGATTTTGGTATTTCCAGTTATGGGGAATAAGTCCTGTATTGAGGATATTATTATATAATGACAACAGAATTTTGATCCGATTCATAATTACAGTTTATTGAGTTTTTATTTAGTGTTCACGTTTGCAAGCAATGGTGAAATGTAAATTGTGTATGTAATGGTGATATAGAGTTCTTGAAACGATAAAAGCAAGGATTAGGCCTTAAATTATGTGTTAAATGTCCGTGTAGGGAAACATTGATCAACTCTTGTCCAAACATAATGCATACGAAATCAACAGACGTTTGGTGTTTGTTATGCGTTTACTTGGAATTGGTAAAAGCGGTCTTGAACTTTTTTGTTCTCTAATGGCGGTTTGAGTAATCAAGCTTATTATTCAATTGTAGAACACATACACATTGCCGTAAATTCTGTGGCTATAAATATTTTTAAAAAAGCAAGAGAAAAATATTCAATTCGATCATCCGAAAAACGAAATTACTGTTTCACGTGATGGATCGTGGTAATAATCGTGGTAATATTCTAATAAAATCTTAGATGTAAATGTAAAATCGAGTGTGTGTAAAGCCTGTGAAAAATGGTCAGGAAAAGAAAAACAGTGATGAATCAAGCACCGTGATGATGACCATCAGGAAAATTGTACAGCTAATCACGAAGATAGTGCAGGTAAAATGGATGTTGACGGGATCATCATCGAAAGATCTGAAGATTGTCTTAGTGTAAAATATACTCGTACAAAGTATATTGGTGAAGGTGATACTAAAACGTTTAAAAATTTATTAGAAGAAGATCCTTATAACGGCGACAATATTATAAAAAGATGTTTGGGTGGAAACACCCAAAATAATAATGAAAGCTTTAATAACTTTTAGAATTCGGCTAAAAAAAATGCTGGAAGATGCAACGCTCACAGCAGCGTGTATTTTCAATGAAGGCCAAAAAGGTGTTTCCAAAAGAATGAATGTAATAGATATGCGGGCAGGCGCAGAGGCCATGAACCTTGGACAACAGGCCGATAAGACTCGCATATACAACGCAGAGAGCTGCTGAAAATGATGCTTATGAAGAAACCGAAGGTATACTTTTCGCACCAGGAATAGATGATTAATGTAAATATAAATTTTCAATGAAAATTTTCTTCTCCAAACTATAAACGCGATTTTCTCGAAACTACTTTTTATTCGTCAGCTCGGATTATTAAATAAAAAAAAACTAATTTAAAAAATTAAAAGAACCTGACTGAGTAAAAATGGACTTTAAATATGAACTAAAAAGAAAAAAGCAAGTCCAGTAGTCTAGAATTCTGTTAAGAAATATTAAATGACCACACCATTGAAATAGTTTCATGGTGGAAACAAACGTAAAACAATTAATAAATTCTAATGCGGAACTTAGCAACTTAAACAATCGGGGCCCATTAAATATCTAGACCAGCTTAAATCTTCCCAATAATGGTCCCTATTATAATCCCAGCACTTGTAATTGAAATCGACAGTTGTTCAGCAATTGCCTCTACTTGCTGGGCAAAAAGAACTGTCTCACCCTTAAAGCCTTGTTGCCCAAATCTGCTACCTAAACGGGACTTTTTCAGAAATGGTTTTATTCTTGAAATCGTTTTTCCATTTCACTCAAACATTCCAGTTCTGGTGGTATAGTAAATACCACTAAAATGTTGTCGGTGGTATTTTATTTTTCCATAAGTTTGTTGCGCATCAATTACAACAAATAAATTGACTTGGACTATCTGATGGTAAAACACTCGACTGGTTTTTTGAAATCGACCTTTGATTGATTGGTGATTGGTTTAATTTTGATAACATAATTTGTCGCAAATGTGACATACATGGTTTGCCATTTGTGATAAAGAATCACTGAATATTGGATGAAGCCGGGAATTCATCCTTAAACGTGTAAGCCTATTATCTCTTGATGTTGGTGATTCGTCGTCGCATATCTGAGACGCATGTGCCCTCATAGACGCTAATCTTTGGGATCGGGCTGTCGGAGATTCGTTGTCACGTATCTGAGACACATGTTTACTCATAGACGATAATCAATGATATCGTGTCGTTGGCGATTCTAGCCAATTCTAGTTCCTAAGTTCCGCATTAGAATTTATTATTTGTTTTATGTGTGTTTTCTTGTTAGTTCACATTGTAGAATGTTTGTGTGGGTACAAATAATAGAACTTATTCTTTTCAATACAAATCCCTTTATTCAGTACAGTTATAATTCACTATTTAATTGTTTCTCTCAGTACAATCCAATTTCTCAACCACTTATACTTTTCTTATCTTTTACTTAAACCACTTAATCACTTCTCCTAATTAACACTTCAAATTACACTTTAGAACTCATTTGCATACCTTGGGGATGCTGGTATTTATACTCGAATGACATACTTCGAGAACAATCCTCGCCATCCAGCGTCCCATACAATTTCCAATTTGCTAGAAAATTCGATTCCACTCTCCAGTCGAGACTTTGTTATTCCAGTATCGAAATCTTCTGGTCTTCGAGTATCGACATTTGCTGCTCTGTGAATCTAGATGTCGCTGCTCACATTTAAGTGGTTATCACATTGCTCCCTCCCTACAGTTGGACCACTTTCAATTTTCCTCGATCCCCACGCTGGATCCGGTAGACAACGTCATTAATGCGGGTTATCACCTTGTATGGACCTTCCCAGTCCTGTTGCAATTTTGGTGATTTGCCTTTCTTACGCTGAGGATTATACAGCCAAACCAGATCTCCTTCGTTGAAACCGGAAGATTTCGCCTTGATATCGTACCTAGTTTTCATGCGGCTGCTTGCTAGCTTCATCTTTTCTCTGGTGTCTTCATGCAATTTACGAATCCTGCTGCGTAAGTCATTCACGTACTCGTTCACCTCTTTGGGCTCCGTCGGTGGGGATCCGAATTTTGCTTCACTTGGCAACCGAATTGTTTGACCAAATAAGATCTCGGATGGTGTGTGCCCTGTTGAGCTATGGACCGCGTTTCGGTAGGCCATTAAGAAGAGGGATATGTGTCGATCCCAATCCCGCTGGCAGTTGCTGACAACCTTAGATAGATGCTCATTCAAGGTCCGATTGAATCGCTCGACCATTCCATCAGATTGAGGGTGTAGTGGCGTTGTCCTTGTCTTTCTTATTCCCAAATATTGGCATATTTCCTGGAAGACTTTTGATTCAAAGTTTCGCCCTTGATCAGAGTGCAGCTCCATTGGGACCCCAAATCTGCTCACCCAGTTGTTGACTATCTGTTCGGCTACGGTCTTAGCCTCTTGATTTGGGATGGCAAACACTTCCGGCCACTTACTGAAGTAATCCATGACTACGAGAGTATATCGGTTTCCATTAAAGGTTTCGGGAAACGGCCCAGCGATGTCGATGGCTATTCGTTCGAAAGGTGCTCCGACATTGTATTGTTGCATTTGTCCATGTGGCTTTACTTTTGGGCCCTTGGTAGCCGCACATCTTATGCACTTTTTGCACCAATTCTCGACATCTTGTTTAGCGCTTAGCCAATAGAAACGTTCCCTTACCTTTTCCAACGTCTTATTTATTCCCAAATGGCCTCCTGAGATTCCGTCATGTATTTCATGGAGCACTTGGTTGACTCTGGACCGTGGCACAATTAGCTGCATACGAGATGTTGTCCCATCTGCACTTTCCCATTTTCTCTTCAGCAATCCATCTTGCACAAAAAGCGAGTCACACTGTGCCCAGTATGCCTTCAGAGTTTGGCTCCGATCTGATATCTGCTGCCAGCTTGGTCTTTCCTCGTGTTCTTTCCAGGCCAATATTGGTTCGATGTCCTTGTCTGCCTGTTGGGAGGAACGAATTTCGTCTATACTCCAACCCTCTATTGGCTCAGTCCTGATCATTTGGATAGTTGCCTGTTCTTTTGCTTCTTTACGATTGCAGTGTTCGCATTTTACTCCGCACGGTCGACGAGAGAGAGCATCAGCATTTGAGTGGAGTGTTCCCTTGCGGTGTTGCACTTCGAAGTCGTAGCCCTGCAACTGCTCGATCCATCTTGCAACTTGGCCTTCAGTGTTCTTAAATTGGAGTAGGCATTTCAGAGCTGCGTGGTCTGTCCGGAGAATGAACTTTTGTCCGTAGAGGTACTTATGGAAATGCTTCGTAGCCAGAATTAAAGCCAGAAGCTCGCGCCAGGTTACACAGTAGTTCCCTTCAGGTCTAGAGAGTACTTTGCTGTAATATGCGACCACTTTCTCTTGACCGTCATGAACTTGGGAGATCACAGCTCCGACCCCAAAATTGCTAGCGTCTGCGTCCACGATGAACATTTTTCCGGGCGTGGGGTAACCCAAGATGGGGGCTTTGCACAGCTGTCGCTTCAGTTCTTGAAATGCTTTTTCGCATTTTCCAGACCACCTGAACTGTCGGCCTTTTTCTGTAAGTTGATGCATGCTCTTTGCAATGCCAGCAAAATCCTTTACGAACCTTCTGTAACACGTGGCGAGTCCCAAGAAGCTTCTCAGTTGGTGTTTATCTTTTGCAGAAGGCCAACTTTTCACGGCTTCGCTGATATAATGTGACCCAGATATTTTACTTCCGGACGAAACAAGGCGCACTTTTCCGGGTTGAGCTTTAAATGAGCACTTCGTAGCCTCTCAAACTCTACTTTTAGATTTTCGCGGTGCTCCTCGTACGTCTTACCTATGACGATAACGTCGTCCAAATATACTAGGCACGTTTTCCAGGTGAGTCCTTGCAATGTTCGTTCCATTAGTCGCTCGAAGGTGGCCGGAGCATTGCACAGTCCAAACGGCATCACTGCAAACTGCCAAAGACCGCTTCCTGTAGTGAAAGCAGTTTTCTCACGATCCGTACGATTTATATCTACCTGCCAGTAACCGCTCTTCAAGTCAAGTGTTGAAAACCATTTCGCTCCAGAAAGCATATCCAAAGTGTCATCGATTCTCGGAAGTGGGTAGCTGTCCTTTTTAGTGACATCATTGAGACGTCGGTAGTCTACACAAAATCTCGTGCTGCCATCTTTCTTCTTCACGAGGACCACTGGAGATTCCCACGGTCTTTGCGATTCTTCAATCACTCCCTCAGCTTTCATCTTCGACATCATTTCGGCAACTTCTGTTTGTTTTTCGTTAGTTTTTCTGCCAGGATTCGTTGATCTTCGTCCATATTACAGAGGCTGAGAATTTTGTTCTTGATTTTTATGCTCTGAACTGTTGTGACCGGGTTTGCACAATTTTTTCCGTTATGGTCGATATGGTACGCATATTCCCACTATCTCCCCCTTTTTCACCTTTACACTGAATGTCTTTGGATTTAGAATCCTTACAGGGACCATGTTGTTCTTTGGCTCCACTAAGGTCTTTCCCACCATGAAGTCTCTTTTCTTTTCTGGCTCCATCAAATAGAATCGGTGGCTACCAGGACCACCTTCCACTTTTGCCCACAAAATTGCTTCTGACGAAGGCTCTAGACTGTGATTGCTGCAGATGACGACATTTGAGACTGAGGTATTGGCGTTTCCGTATATCATTGGTATCTCCATGTTTCCGTATTTCAGGGTTTGTGCCCCAAATCGACTACAAGTCCATGTTCTCTCATGAAGTCTGTACCAATGATGCACTCGTCACATGTCAGCTACCAGAAACGCGTGAGTGAATGTTATTCCGGCCAATTGGATTTGCATGCGGACTTCACCATATACCTTAATCGTTGCTCCTGTAGCTGTTCGCAAGCTGCAACTGCTAATGTTATGCAGCCAAGACTTCTGCACAAGATTCCTCCTGATGATTGAGGCCGTGGCACCGGTGTCTATTGTTGCCATCCATTTTTCATTTCCACTGACTACTTCTACTAGAAGGCTTTCGTTGCATCGTTTTGCCAGCGAGACTCGGATGATGGTCCTGGGGCCGTCGACTCCTGCTACCAACTTCTGCCCCGCGAAGTTGGTGCTTAAGCATTTCCCGACTGATGGCTTCGGGAAGGTTGACCGGCTTCTTGATAGCTGTTTCTGCGGGTTTCTTCCTCTATTTGCTTGCCACCACAGTGAGGGCAGTCTTTTCGTCGCACCGGTTCTTTACACTGCCTTTGAAGGTGTCCTATTTTATTGCAATTCCAGCAGCGCATTATTCGTTTATCCCGTCGAGTATCTCGTTCCTCGGCACTAATTCTTGTGCAGGAGCATTCGATAGATGTTACTTCCCTGACGAAATGTGTTCCCCTAGAAGCCTGATAGGCTGCTTCCATCGTCAGAGCGAAGGCAAGTGCTTCAGCAAGGGTTCTTTTCCCGGCCATCCTTACTGCTGACTGTAGCTGATAAATGCATCTTTTGCCATTTCGTCGATAATTTCCTGGCCTGCGGTGGGGTATGACAGATGTGCAAGTCTACTCACGTCTGCTTGGAGCTGCTGCAGTGTTTCTCCTCTTTGCTGTGGACCTTGTAGACCTCCTGCATGTGGCTATCCCCAAACCGTTTCTCGATAGCCTGTACTAAAGTCACATAATCTTTATGCTTTTCGATGTCTACTGTTTGCAACAATTCTGCTGCAGGACCGTGCAAGGCCATTGTTAGGGCAAAGCACTTTTCCTCATTGTCCCAGTCGTTTGCATAGGCAGCCATTTCAAACTGCTTCTTATAAGTAGACCATGAGGTCTGGCCAACGAATGAGGGAGGCTTCAAATCTTTTCTCCTTGGACCGCTTAAAGAACATTCTCGCAGTTTCTGTTTTCGCACTGTGTCGAGCTCTTTTGCCAGTTGCTGAACTTTGCTGTCCATTTCCTCGAATTTTTCGCCAACATTCTTCTCTATTCTATCAAATTTGTCATCAACGTTCTTCTCTATTCTTTCAAATTTGTCATCGATTTCTTCGAATTTTTGCTGGAGAATGTTCTTTTGTTCTTCCAGATTATTCTTTTGTTCATCCATTTTCTGTTGAAGACCGTGCAGATTGTTAGTTTGTTCGTTGAATTTTTGTTCAATGCTGCTCTTCTGTTCGTCCATTTTTTGTTCTAGACTGTTCTTCTGTTTGTCCATTTTTAACAAGAGGAGTTGCATCATCGCAGCCATGTCATTGCCGGTACTTGTCTGTTCATCCTCGTCAACATGAAAGGAATATGCATCAGGATCATGTCCCTCGTTGTACAAAGCCTCCTGAAGACGGAGCACCAGGTAACTTTTTCCTCACTGGCGCTGAGGCTTCTCTTGTTCAACGCGGATTTGAGTTGGACGAGGGTCAACTGCAATAGTTTTCGACCCATTCTAGCTTTTTCAAAAAGTCAGAAAACACTGTTTTTTTACACGCAATAAGTCCTATCCCACTTCTGACACCAATGTAAAATGTTTGTGTGGGTACAAATAATAGAACTTATTCTTTTCAATGCAAATCCCTTTATTCAGTACAGTTACAATTCACTATTTAATTGTTTCTCTCAGTACAATCCAATTTCTCAACCACTTATACTTTTCTTATCTTTTACTTAAACCACTTCTCCTAATTAACACTTCAAATTACACTTTAGAACTGATTTGCATACCTTGGGGATGCTGGTATTTATACTCGAATGACATACTTCGAGAACAATCCTCGCCATCCAGCGTCCCATACAATTTCCAATTTGCTAGAAGATTCAATTCCACTCTCCATTCGAGACTTTGTTATTCCAGTATCGAAATCTTCTGGTCTTCGAGTATCGACATTTTCTGCTAGATGTCGCTGCTCACATTTAAGTGGTTATCACAATATAATTATCATAAGAAGATTGTGTTTCATTTTCAGCATAAAAAAAAAATCGTTAAAAACCTTCAAAATTTAACCTTTGACATTAGACATGAAATATCGTGAATCGTTCCTAAGCCGAACAACTCGCTTGTAAATGCCCTGCTGGGCAGCTCTCTTTTTCGTAGTCATTATATTTATATATGATATTCAGACATTTAAAACCAACGTACATTGGTACCTATCTTTCTTTCCTCCCTAATTTTGCTTCGTCCGTGCTGTGTGCAATGGTGCATTACCTAAAATAAGCATACAAATTACATTAAAAAAACAACAATCGCCTTAACTTATCGGCTTCAACTGAGAAGTTGCAAGGTGGAATAAGACAGGGAGCGTCAGCAGTAGTTGAAACACGTCGTGACGAAGTAGATTACGACGAATATGGCAGATACGAATAACATTGGGTATCTCGCAGCCACCGAGTCTGAAGACGAAGAGGAAGAAGTAGAAGCTCTTAGGAACATAGTTGAGCTGCAAAAAAAGAGTGCTGGCTATCAAGGTTAAGCAAAGTGCGAGGAGAGAAAGGGAGAAGCAAGATCTCCAGTGCTCCCTACTCCGACAACGACAACAGCTGAAGCAAATTCGGCAACAAAAACATCCTCAGCAACAAAAACATCAACAGTCGCAAATGCAACAGCAGCAAAAAAAAGCAAAGCAACAAGTACCGCAGCAAAAACTGCAGCAGAAATAACAACAATAACAACAACAACAAAAAACAACCAAAATAAGAGTGCCATCAATCAACACTTAAAAAATGGAGTTAAGAGATACCATCGAACTCTGTAAGTCGGCCATAGGTAACTTTTTTCTATTAAGCGTTTAAATATAGACAGGCACTGCAATATAATACATAAATTAATTTCCAGTTATAAAGAGAGTAAATCTGGCCTGGCAGCAATAGATAGAGGTTATGTCCATTCGTACACATTTAAATACAAGCCGTCACTCCTCAAATCACCTATGCCCAAATGGCGGCAGGTGGAGCTGGTACGCGTACAACAAGCGAAGGTAACTTCCCAGGCCCCAGCGCCTAGAGCACCTGACATGCTGCATCTGACATGCTAGCCGCCTTGCTTTCTATCCAAGGCAGATGGCTCAGCTTCAACGTCAGATAACAGAACAGGCTACGCGTGTAGACCAGACCTACACTTTGCTGCCAGGCCTAATGCACCTCCAGTCGTAATGGGTACCAACGAACATGGTGGAGTGAACCCTTAGGTCCTTGCTTTGAATGTAAATTCACCGACAAGGATCTAACGAAGAGCCGCATTGATTGAGTTACGCAAAGACCAAGCCCCTGATGTGCTTTTGGTTAGTGATACTAAGTTGAAAAAAAAACACAAAATAAGGCACAAAAGATATAAAATAATAACAAAAAACCGACCAAACTCAATATAAGGAGGTGGTTTTGCGATCTTCATTAGAAAAGGATTACAATTTAAAAGAGTGTATAGCCGTGTTTTACAAAAATTCCAGATTTTTGAGGCATGCATTATGCACATCCGTCTCCGTAGTGGAAAACGGTTGCACGCTACTGAATAAAGTTTTTTTATCTCAGAACTCGAGATACTTTTTCGATTCCTTAGGTTGAAATTACTTCATAAACGGCAGAGATTTTAACGCAAAACATAGAGATTGGGGAAATAACACTAGACGGAACATACTACTCAATTGGTGGGGTCGGCACAGTGTTACTCGTATTTAGCGAGTCAGTGTAAAAGCAACGGATAATCCGTCGTTTCCCAGACATGGCTCTTATCTGGATCTCCATTCGTTCGACAAACGGATACAACTTACAGGCTGGAACCAACGTACTATAAACTGTTTACGCACGTTTATGTATGTCGGTGCCATTGCGGTCTCAGTACCGAAATAACCGTTTCCAAAGAAGTTGCGGAAATGGAAGAATATGTTTAAGGGTATTCCTACAATTATAGTAGGGCATGTTGCACACACTTCCTCAGACGCGAGCATTCTCCTCGAACCCGCTCTGATACCGTCCAACACGAATCTGTCAAACCAGGAAATTGACAGATACCTTAAAAAAGTGGACGAGGCTATAAAATGAACTTTGAATGTTTTATATACGATACCTCGGTATAAAATCTTAGACACAAACGACGTATTCTGCAACACAAGCATTGACGCACTGTACCAAAACAAAAGTAGATGTCTGCTGGAATATTTGATATTAAAAACGGTCTGCAACAAGGTGCGGTCTATTCACCGATCCTATTCAACATCTGCACAAACGATTCTGTCAGCTCACTTCAGCATAGTGTACGCAGACAACTTGATCGCGTATAGATCAGCTGGAAAGATCGAGGTCATTAAATACACCCTAGCAACGTGACTTCGATATTATTAAGCGATACTGCGATGACTGGAAGGTGAAGATTAACTCTCAGACGTCGGAAACCATTATTTTCAGGACGCCCTTGTCTGACATGGAAGCTTTCGACAGTACAAACCACACCAAATACGAGCGCTTGCCTGAAACAGAATGATTATTTAAGGTATTTAAGGTGGATTAATTGTCGGGTAAGAATTCCGGCAGCCGTGAGTACAGAAAAAGGCTGGGGCCGATGCATAAGATCCGAGAATTTATTGAAAATATAATTATATATATAACGATGGATATTAATAACTGGAAAGAAAGATATTAAGTAATATACATATATATATTATTGTACCTGTTGTCGATAACTAAAATTGATGAGCCTTGTTCAATATGCTTGACTACTGCTTGTTTGTCATTAACTAATGCAGTTAAGTTATGTTCATCTTTCGACATTATCAGAGAAGCAACCGGAGCTGATTCCGAAATCTCTCCCAAATACATACGCTGTAAAAATTTGGGTTTATTGTCATTTTTATCCATTACATGTATTAAGGCTAAAGATTGAGATGATATAGATGCCATATTAGTTGCTCTTATTGTTAAGTTAAATAATCTGTAAAATAAAAAACATTAGATTAAGTCTAAGAGTGTATCTCATAGGAAATTAGATAATACTTTATGAAAAAATATATAAAATGAAACTCATAATACTGGCTTGTTTTAATACATTCAATAGTATTTTAAATTAATGAGCATTAAGAACCAGGAATGTTAGATACAATTTAAAAAAAATTAAATACACATATTTAACAACACCCGTGTAGGTATTAATATGTATTAGTACGTACTTTTATGTTCATTAAAAAAAAAATATATTTCAAATTCAACCTTCGAACAAACTTCACATATATGTACTTATGATACCTACATGTTTTTATAATAGATGAGCGAGTTATGTTGGGTGATCCGCGGGATAAGAAAAAAAACAACCTTTTTCTCTGTCTGAAGAATACACAATCCTTCATTAAATTTTCTTTACAATTATTTATATGTTTAATTTTGATTATTTTACAATTTTAGAGTTTACATTTGTGCTGCTTTGGCATTTACAAAGTTTTTGATTAATTTGATTTATTGAGGAAGTGGGTTCCAATTGCATCCGGTTGATTGCTGACCCAATGTGTAGTTTGTTTGTGTTGTTGGGGTTATCGGCGGTCAAGGTAGTTGACCTTGGCGTGTTGCGATCGTAACTCCTCCCCCCTTAGAGTAAAGCGATGGCCAAAGTGACGTTATCGAAGCGGTCTCGGAGTGATGAGGTGATGTTTCTTTGGCAGGAGCGTATGTTGAGTGAAGGGTTGTTACATGATCTGGTGTGGAAGTTTTGTAGAATTGGTTTTTGGTTATAGAGGTAGCCAGTATGATTATGATGATAAAGATGATAACTATTGATGTTCGCGTTAAGTAGTTGGATATATCGGTGGTGGATCTTATTTCTAATATCTTAGCTTCTGTATTGAAGTTAAAGTCTTGTAGTTTCTGTAAGCTTAACACGTCTGTTGTGGTGTTGGTATGGATCTTGCTGCTTGATGGAGGAAGAATGTGTACAGTATCCCAAAAGGTGTCCGGGTTGCCTTGGTATGTTATCCCGTTAGCCTCGATGTTGCATTTCTCGTAGTGTATCAAGACTGTGCCTTTTATAAGATGTGTTTTAGGCCTGTAGGTAGAGTTTATTAATAATTCATATACGTTAATAAATAATATAAAATTGGATTGCGGTTGTGTTATTGTTGTGACTCTGCCCACGTCGCTGAGTGGACAGTGTGCAACCGTGTTGTCGAAAAGTTTCCCAATGCATTTGGAGTTGTTGGTGTCTTCTTCCAGGGTTGTTGTCGAGCAATAATAGGTACCTTCTATTTTGGGGCAAGGTGTTTCGAAGTGTTGTATGTGTTTTTCATTAGAGTTTATGTATGGTTTGACTGTTATTATTTTTGTGTCATTTATTGGGAGTGGAACAATATGATAGATATAGTATTGTAAAATGTTTGTGTGGGTACAAATAATAGAACTTATTATTTTCAATACAAATCCCTTTATTCAGTACAGTTACAATTCACTATTTAATTCTTCCTCTCAGTACAATTCAATTTCTCAACCACTTATACTTTTCTTATCTTTTACTTAAACCACTTAATCACTTCTTCTAATTAACACTTCAAATTCAACTTTGGAACTGATTTGCATACCTTTGGGATGCTGGTATTTATACTCGAATGACATACTTCGAGAACAATCCTCGCCACCCAGCGTCCCATACAATTTCCAATTTGCTAGAAAATTCGATTCTACTCTCCAGTCAATGACTTTGCTAATCCAGTATCGAAACCTTCGAGTCTTCGAGTTTCGACATTTTCTGCTAGATGTCGCTGCTCACATTTGAGTGGTTATCACATTGCTCCCTCCCTACAGTTGTTCGTCCCGAACAACTTCGTCATTCAGCATCCCGTTGAAATGACACATTCTATCGAAATGGACCACTTTAAATTTTCCTCGATCCCCACGCTGGATCCGGTAGACAACGTCATTAATGCGGGTTATCACCTTGTATGGACCTTCCCAGTCCTGTTGCAATTTTGGTGATTTGCCTTTCTTACGCTGAGGATTATACAGCCAAACCAGATCTCCTTCGTTGAAACCGGAAGATTTCGCCTTGATATCGTACCTAGTTTTCATGCGGCTGCTTGCTAGCTTCATCTTTTCTCTGGTGTCTTCATGCAATTTACGAATCCTGCTGCGTAAGTCATTCACGTACTCGTTTACCTCTTTGGGCTCCGTCGGTGGGGATCCGAATTTTGCTTCACTTGGCAACCGAATTGTTTGACCAAATAAGATCTCGGATGGTGTGTGCCCTGTTGAGCTATGGACCGCGTTTCGGTAGGCCATTAAGAAGAGGGATATGTGTCGATCCCAATCCCTCTGGCAGTTGCTGACAACCTTAGATAGATGCTCATTCAAGGTCCGATTGAATCGCTCGACCATTCCATCAGATTGAGGGTGTAGTGGCGTTGTCCTTGTCTTTCTTATTCCCAAATATTGGCATATTTCCTGGAAGACTTTTGATTCAAAGTTTCGCCCTTGATCAGAGTGCAGCTCCATTGGGACCCCAAATCTGCTCACCCAGTTGTTGACTATCTGTTCGGCTACTGTCTTAGCCTCTTGATTTGTAATGGCAAACACTTCCGGCCACTTACTGAAGTAATCCATGACTACGAGAGTATATCGGTTTCCATTAAAGGTTTCGGGAAACGGCCCAGCGATGTCGATGGCTATTCGTTCGAAAGGTGCTCCGACATTGTATTGTTGCATTTGTCCATGTGGCTTTACTTTTGGGCCCTTGGTAGCCGCACATCTTATGCACTTTTTGCACCAATTCTCGACATCTTGTTTAGCGCTTAGCCAATAGAAACGTTCCCTTACCTTTTCCAACGTCTTATTTATTCCCAAATGGCCTCCTGAGATTCCGTCATGTATTTCATGGAACACTTGGTTGACTCTGGACCGTGGCACAATTAGCTGCATACGAGATGTTGTCCCATCTGCACTTTCCCATTTTCTCTTCAGCAATCCATCTTGCACAAAAAGCGAGTCCCACTGTGCCCAGTATGCCTTCAGAGTTTGGCTCCGATCTGATATCTGCTGCCAGCTTGGTCTTTCCTCGTGCTCTTTCCAGGCCAATATTGGTTCGATGTCATTGTCTGCTAGTTGGGAGGAACGGATTTCGTCTATACTCCAACCCTCTATTGGCTCAGTCCTGATCGTTTGGATAGTTGCCTGTTGTTTCGCTTCTTTACCACTGACTACTTCTGCTGGGAGGCTTTCGTTGCATTGTTTTACCTGTGAGACTGGGATAATTACACTGGAGTCGACTCCTGCTACAGACTTCTGCCCCGCGAAGTAAGCATTTCCTAACTGATGGCTTCTGGAAATTTGACCGGTTTCTTGGTAGCCGTTTCTGCCGGTTTTTCTTTCTATTTGCCTGTAACCCCAGTGCAGGCAGCCTTCTCGTCGTACCGGTTCTTTACAATGCCCTTGCAAATGTCCTACTTTATCGCAGTTCCAGCAGCGTATCCTTCGTCTCTCCCGCCAGATATTTCGTTGCATGGTAGTTGGTCTTGAGCAGGAGCATTCACCAGATACTATTTCCCTTACGAAATGCATTCCTTTGGAAGCCTGATTGGATGCTTCCATCGCCAGAGCGAAGGCAAGTGCTTCAGCAAGGGTTCTTTTCCCGGCCATCCTTACTGCTGATTGTAGCTTCAAGTCTGCAATTCCCCTAATGAATGCGTCCTTTGCCATTTCGTCGATTATTTCTTGGCCTGCGGTGGGATATGACAAATGTGCCAGTCTACTCATGTCTGCTTGGAGCTGTTGCAGTGTTTCTCCTCGTTGCTGCATACGGCCTTGCAATTGAACCTTGTAAACTTCCCGCATGTGGCTATCCCCAAACCGTTTCTCGATAGCCTGCACTAAAACCATATAGTCTCTATTCTTTTCGATATCGATTGTTTGTAACAATTCAGCCGCAGGACCACGTAAGGCCATCGCTAGGGCAAAGAACTTCTCCTTATTGTCCCAGTCGTTTGCACAGGCAGCCATTTCAAACTGCTTCTTATAAGTAGACCATGAGGTCTGGCCATCGAATGAAGGAGGCTTCAAATCTTTTCTCCTTAGACCGCTTAAAGAACATTCTCGCAGTTTCTGTTTTCGCACTGTGTCGAGCTCTTTTGCCAGTTGCAGAACTTTGCTGTCCATTTCCTCGAATTTTTCGCCAACATTCTTCTCTATTCTATCAAATTTGTCATCAACGTTCTTCTCTATTCTTTCAAATTTGTCATCGATTTCTTCGAATTTTTGCTGGAGAATGTTCTTTTGTTCTTCCAGATTATTCTTTTGTTCATCCATTTTCTGTTGAAGACCGTGCAGATTGTTGGTTTGTTCGTCCAATTTTTGTTCCAGACTGTTCTGGAGAATGTTCTTCTGTTCTTCCATTTTTAATAAGAGGAGTTGCATCATTGCAGCCATGTCATTGCCGGTACTTGTCTGTTCATCCTCGTCAACATCAAAGGAATATGCATCAGGATCATGTCCCTCGTTGTTCAAAGCCTCCTGAAGTCGGAGCACCAGGTCACTTTTTCCTCCACTGGCGCTGAGGCTTCTCTTGTTCAACTCGGATTTGAGTTGGACGAGGGTCAGCTGCAATAGTTTTCGACCCATTCTAGCCTTTTCAAATAGTCAGAAAACACTTTTTTTTTTTTTTTTTTTTCACACACACAATAAGTCCTATCCCACTTCTGACACCAATATAAAATATTTGTGTGGGTACAAATGATAGAACTTATTCTTTTCAATACAAATCCCTTTATTCAGTACAGTTACAATGCACTATTTAATTCTTTCTCTCAGTACAATTCAATTTCTGAACCACTTATACTTTTCTTATCTTTTACTTAAACCACTTAATCACTTCTCCTAATTAACACTTCAAATTACACTTTAGAACTGATTTGCATACCTTTGGGATGCTGGTATTTATACTCGAATGACATACTTCGAGAACAATCCTCGCCACCCAGCGTCCCATACAATTTCCAATTTGCTAGAAAATTCGATTCTACTCTCCAGTCAATGACTTTGCTAATCCAGTATCGAAACCTTCGAGTCTTCGAGTTTCGACATTTTCTGCTAGATGTCGAAGACCAGAAGATTTCGATATTGGAATAACAAAGTCTCGACTGGAGAGTGGAATCGAATTTTCTAGCAAATTGGAAATTGTATGGGACGCTGGATGGCGAGGATTGTTCTCGAAGTATGTCATTCGAGTATAAATACCAGCATCCCAAAGGTATGCAAGTCAGTTCAAAAGTGAAATTTGAAGTGTTAATTAGGAGAAGTAATTAAGTGGTTTGAGTAAAAGATAAGAAAAGTATAAGTGGTTGAGAAATTGGATTGTACTGAGAGAAAGAATTAAATAGTGAATTGTAACTGTACTGAATAAAGGGATTTGTATTGAAAAGAATAAGTTCTATCATTTGTACCCACACAAACATTTTACAGTATTTTTCTTTTGACGTTATTATAATAGGCTTGGAGTCCTAAGAATTCATAACTTTGCTCAAGTGCATTAATGGTAACATTTTGCTCAATTAATTTATTTTTTATAAGCATTAATTCATCATATGTTAGTAAGAGTTTAGGAATGAAATTTAGTTTACTAAGGACTATTGCTTCTGCTATATTTGAGAGGTGATTAGTTAATAGGTCGATATTGAAATTAAGTTGGTTAAAATATTGTATGTCTGTAAGTGTATCGTGTTCTCTTCTAATTTTATTTGCTGTATTTTTGAGGAAGTTCTCTATGTTGTTTTGCTCTATATTAATGTGGTTGCTTATATTTTTAAATCTTTCAATCATTTGAGAGTTAAGGACATGTTCCTTTTCTAGTGAATTTGCTAAACCGTTAATGTTAGTATTAATATTTTGTATTTGGTCATTAATTTTAATTGCATCTTGTGCATCCATATTTCCTATTATGAACTTAATTGTGGAACCTAATCCATTTATCAGTCCGCGTTTATTTCTTTTAAAGGGATATAGTGTTTGAAGTTTTCTGTTAAGTTCTTCAATTTTAAGTCTTGTTATTTGGAAAGAGCTATTGACAGTAGTATGTTTTTGGAAGAGATGGAGAGACTTAGTGATATCTTCTATGTTGTTATTGTAATCATCGAGATTTATGATGTGTATTAAATTTTGGAAACTAGTGATGTATCTAGATGGTCCTGGTCGGAGGGGTAATATGCTATGCTCTTTGGGAATGTTGAATATTTCTATTCGTTGAGTGTCAGCGAGTGGCGTACTGTAGGTTAGGAAGTGAGAGAAAGTGGTTGAATGTTTTGGTATAAGTATTTTGGGAGGGGTTAGTGGACTCGTATCAATGTTAAATGCGTGCAACTTAATTAATGCTTAAAATTAAATACATGTATATATATATACGTTATTATTATTATTTTTTTTTTTTTAATGTCTTTTGTGTTTCTTTCGTAATTTACATTTTGTTTTTGTTTTCATTTGTAATGATTGTTATTTTCTTATTTCTCTTGGTGTTATTTTGTTGCGTCTAGCTTCTTTTCTAAAGACTGGTTTGCCTTCAACTACTTCTTCTGGGGTTTCTCTCGATTGGTTTAACTTTTCTATCCTCGCGTCAGTAATATTCTTTACTTGTTCATGAATTTTTGGATATAATTCATTAAGGAATTCGTTTAGCTTTTCAAGGTACTCGTGTTTGTTTGAGAAATCAAGGGTTTTCCTAAATTTGTAGGGCCGGGCAAAGAACAGTTCGTAAGGGGTGTGCTTTGTTGAAGAGTGTATAGCGTTGTTGTAAGTTATGAAGGTTTCTGCATTCGTGTTTAGTTTGCCTTTTTTAAAAATGATTTCGTAATCGAATTCTTCAAGCTTGAGTCGCCACCAAACAAGTTTGTAATTCGGTTCCTTCAGGCTCATAAGCCAAGTCAAAGGTCTGTGGTCGGTTATTATTTGGAATTTCCTTCCAAAGAGGTATGGGCGAAAGTATTTTGTAGCCCAGATGATGGCCAAGAGTTCTTTCTCTATAGTGGAGTAATTTTTTTCGCTTTCCGACAGGGTACGACTAGCGAAACAAATAGGCTTATCGTTACCTATGCGACCTTGTGAAAGAATGGCTCCCAAGGTGAAGTTACTAGCATCTGTAGTAAGTATAAATGGTTTTTCGAAATCTGGATGTTGTAAAATTGGGTCATTCATCAACATGTTTTTACATGTTTCGAACGCTTCAGTGTATTTGTTGTCTATGATAATTTCGGCGCCCTTTTTTAAACAGCTAGTAAGGGTTTGGTTAGTTTAGCGAGGTCTTTAATAAACTTCCTATAATAACCTATTACCCCTAAGAAAGCTTTTATTTCTTTTCGATTTCTCGGCATGGGGAAGTTTTTTATGGCATTGATTTTTGATGGGTTGGGTTTTACGCCTTCGGGGGTGATGACATTTCCTAAGAAGGCTATTTCCTTTTTGAGGAACTCACATTTGTCCAACTGAATCTTGAAGTTAGCTTCTTTTAGTTTTTTGAATACTAGTTGTATACTTTCTAGGTGTTCCTGCAGGGATGTAGAGTATATTATAATGTCGTCGAGGTAAACTAGGCAAACTTTTCCGATGAGTTCTTTCAGGACGTTGTCCATTACCCTTTGAAAAGTTGAAGGGGCATTTTTAAGACCAAATGGCATTCTTACGAATTCGTAATGGCCTTCTTCAACTGTGAACGCTGTTTTTTCTATGTGTTTTGGGTTCATTTCTATTTGGTGAAATCCGCTTGCTAGATCAAGCGTTGTAAAATATAGACATTTGCCTAGTCTATCCAGTATTTCTGAAATATTCGGAATTGGATATCTATCGGATATTATTTTATCATTGACCTTCCGATAGTCAATGACCAATCTCCATTTTCTACGTCCGCTGGCATCTTGTTTCTTCGGGACAATCCAAACTGGAGAGCTCCATGGGGAGTAACTATGTCTGATGATTCTTTGATCTAACATGTTAGTGATTTGGTTTTTTACTTCTTCCTTATTAATAAACGGATACCTGTAGGATTTGGTATAGATTGGTACTTCGTCGGTGGTTTTTATGTCATGTTTGATCTTATTCGTAAAGGAAAGTGGTTCGCCCTCTCTATACAGTATTTCACTGTAGTTTCTACATAGTTTAAGGAGTTTTCTGCGTTCTTCTGCGTTCAGATGGTTTGTTCTGATTAAGTCATTTATGTACGTGTTGGTAGGTTCACGGTCCTCTGTTTCGCTGTTGAAGTTATTTATCTTCACCATTTAGGGATTGTTCAATGATGATCTTTTGGTCATTTTCAGGAAGGTTTACTAGTTCAAGTGTGCTGTACCAGTTCTCGGCGTTATATAGGCCTTGACTTACGTACAGATGTGGGTTTAGTTCTGTTGTGTTGATATAAATATTGCCATTTTCTTTGTTGACAGGAAGTTTCGCTAATATTTTAGATTTGGAAGGTATTAGGAGTTGACCTGAAGTGTAGTTAGGTTTGAGGTGGATTTCGTTAGTAGTGTTTGTTGTAATAAGGGTTTTGTTTTCGAGATCAAGTTTAGCGTTAATTGATAATAGTGCGTCAATACCTAGTAATCCGTCAAAGTAATGGTGGAATTTGAATATCAGAAATTTTAAGGAACCTGGTTGATTGAATTCTGCAAAAATGGGGATAATCGATTCTTTGTTCAACTGGTATGTTTTGAATACTGTGGTAATGGTAATTGTTTCACAGTTAATCTACCTATCTTGTGGTATAGATTCGGGGTTTATGAATGATGTCGAAGCCCCAGTGTCTAGGAGGAATCGCAGGGGTCGCCCGAAGGGTGACGAAATATTTATGTATGGCAAAATTGCCGGATGTTTCTTTCAATCTATGTATCCTGTGCCTTGTTCGAGGCTTGTTTGGAAAAATTTTCCTCATTCACGATATTAGTTGGGTCATTCACGAATAAACTGTCCAACTGTTGATAATTATTATTTTCTAAATTGTGCATTTCTTGAAAATTGAAGTTTTCCCTTCTAGTGTTTCTGGTTTGCTGACTAGGGCTTGCTTTGATTTGTGGGTGATGCCTTGTCAGGTTTGGATCAGTTTGAGTCTGCTCTGTTGGCCCTTGGAATCTTGTGTTCCTATTCTGTGTGTTTGGGTTTGTTCTAGTATGTGGATTTATTGGGTTGGAAGGTCTGGTTTGGTTTCTTTCGTATGAGGATGGGCCTGGGGTAGAATTTCTTGAATGAGCTCTATCTTGTGGGGAATTGTAGGGTTTATATTGATGAGGTCTGTAATGGTTTGGGTTTTGAGTATACTTTTGGTACAAAATATTTTGTTCTTTGATGCACTGAGTGAGTGCTATGGCCAAAGAGTCTGGCTGCATAGCTCTGACTCTGGATCCTAGAGGCTCATTGAGTCCGCTGAGAAATGAGTTGAGGCACATTTCTGAGTAGAGATCCGTTTGATGACATTATTATCATTTTCGTGGATCAGCACATTGTTGCAAAGAGCAGATTGTAATTCTATTATTTGCCCGTAAAAAGATTCAACTGTTTTGTTTATCTGTTTTATTCGGTGGAGATCTCTTATCAGGGATGTTTCTGTACGTTTGTCGGAATAATGTAGGATGAGATTTTTTTTAATATCATCCTAGTTGAGAGGGGTTCCGTACATATTGAGAACCTCGTTGGCTTGACCCTCAATTTTATTGCGTATGGCTCTCAACAAAATCTTCCCGTATGGGGTGTTATCGGTTTCTTTAATGTAGAGGAGGATTTCCTCCTCTGGTTGCCGTCAAATTTCGGGAGATCCTTGATGGCATCCGGAATTCTTAATGAATTGAAAATGTCCATGTGGTTAGTTAATACGTTGGGATCTTGCTCTAATTGATTATTGTTCATTGCTTTAGAATTGGAGAAATTTGGGGATGACGAATAGGTTTCGAGAGGAACTCCTGAATCGGTAGTTTCTGGGATAGAGGGTAAGTTCTTTGACAGTCCTCTTAGGTTGTATGGGTTAAATCTAGATTTTTGTTTCAACATAAATTGATTTAAGTGCTTAGTAATAGAAAATAATTATATATATATATATATTTTTTTTTTTTGGATCATGTACGATAGTTTAAAATTGTGGGAATATATTCTTTTTATTTGTTATAAATTACGTAGTTCTTTAATTTTGTTTATAATGTGTTTAGTAATATATGTATACTTATATCTATATATAAAGTTTATATTGTTTAGATCATATGGTTGAGCCTTGCAATAAGGATCGCAGTGTTATATAGTTATGTCACATACAATAGTCACTTACATGCACCCAATAGAAATGATAATGCTGGTTAGTAGCATTGCCGATGATACTGATGGTGGTTGAGGTCAACTGATGTGGATAAGTGATGATGATTGTGGTCTGATGATGTGGATGAACTATGATGATTGTGGTCAGATGATGCGGATGAACGATGATGGTTCGACGGTGAATAAGGGGGTAAAACCCAACAGTTAGTATCCAAGTATAGTCACTTTTTTTTTTTAGTTTTTAAAGTTTGTGACACAATCACGAAAGCATGGATTTATCACTTATATTGCACGATGCAATATCGAACTAGTTCACGATTCAATCAATTTAATTTAGGAATTTAAAAAAAAATTTTCGTTTTTTTTTTTCTGAATTGAGCACCTATACTGCACGATGCAATATATTGAACTAGTTCACGATTCAATCACTATGTTTCGGAATTATTTAACTTCACTCGGTTTCTAAACTGTTTCACCGGACTGCCGACTGCGCCAGTTATGTTTTGAGATCCGCGGGATAAGAAAAAAAACAAAATTTTTCTCTGTCTGAACAATAAACAATCCTTTATTAGATTTTCTTTACAATTATTTATATGTTTAATTTTGATTATTTTACAATTTTAGAGTTTACATTTGTGCTGCTTTGGCATTTACAAAGTTTTTGATTAATTTGATTTATTGAGGAAGTGGGTTCCAATTGCATCCGGTTGATTGCTGACCCAATGTGTAGTTTGTTTGTGTTGTTGGGGTTATCGGCGGTCAAGGTAGTTGACCTTGGCGTGTTGCGATCGTAACTCGCGCACAACGGATTTTGAATACCCTGTCAATGCGTGCACAGAGCTCAAGCGGAAGTAAAATTAGAGGGGAAAGAAGAAAGATACCGATGCACATTGGTTTTATATGTTTTCAGGCTGTAATGAGATAAAGAGCTCGGCTGGGAGATCTTATTATTTCAGAGTATGTCCGAAGATTGGCATAGGGATATATAGCATTCATTACGAGACGGATCTTATCGGTTGAGCGTTCAGGGGCCTTCGTGGTAAACGTGCTTAGTGTAAAAAAAAGTTAAGTTGGCTTAGTGGAAGTAGTGCAGTATAGCAAATGAGTATTGCGGGTTCAATCCATGTCGACAAGATGTAAATTTTTTCTCTTTTTTTAGTAATTCAAAGTAACACAAAATGTAAGTAATTGTCGTACGTCAGACGATGGATGAAAGCAACCAATCCGCTCTCCTCATAGTGTTGCAAGCAGATGCGTCGAGAGGATCTTTATGCGAAGCAGCTAAGTAAAGGCAACCGACAAAATATTTTAAACGACATCTAAAAGTAAAACAACTCTACTTATCAGCTTCAACCGAAATCCTGCAAGGGTATCAAAATCAGCAGCAGCAGAAGTGAAAATATGTCGCCATGAAGTAAATTGCGACGAATATCCTTTTATCCTGCAAAGGCGAGCTGTGCTTTTCTGGCTGTCTCAGAATTAGAGGACGGAGATGAGGAAGTACACTATTGGCCATTATGGAAAAACATATGCTTCGAGTACAGAACAGCAGATGAGATAACCGCATCAACAAAGGAGCAGCCTGAGGCACAGCTAGATCAACAACTTCGAAATCTGGAGCAGCAACAAAAACAGCATAAGCAAGGGATGCCACTAATAAACAACTCAAAAGGTTGTAAGTATGAATAGGCATGCGACCCACTGGAATACAGTTGAACGTTACTGTTAAAACTGAGTAATATTCCTCTTCCGAATTTTGAGCATTATTTATTTATTTGTTTGTATTTGTATTCGTGCAACATTTGTATTTGTTAAAATTTCATTTAATATGGAACTTTGCGTTTTAACATATGCACGCGTCGGCGTTCTGTTCAAAAAGAAAGTTAAGATTGGCAAGCCAAAGTGACAAGAACAAGAACTTTAATGGCGATCAATTCACCATACTTCAATAAAAGCACCATCTGCTCGACAGTAGCGTCGATGTTGCCAGGTTCCTCAATGCTCCCCCCGGTAAATTAGAACGTTGGTCTTGCTCACGAAACCATCAACTACATCCAATACCGCCAATTCGGAAACGGGTCGAGCAAATACTCCAGATTGCGTTCGAACTAGGGCACTTATTTTGCCGTCTCGACCAGCGTTAACCTCTAGAACGCGACCCTTGGGCCACACGTTTTTCGAGTTCTTCTCATCCACAATTACCACAACATCGTTCACAGACAATTGGTTTCGCTGGCTGGAACCATTTTGTCATTCAGGTGAGACTTGGCAAATATTCACGAAACCATTTTCACGAGAAAGAATTGCTAAAATGCTCAACCATCATTCAGTTTTGCTTAAGGATAACGCCCTCGTCGTTAAATTCTCCCAATAGCTTAGACCCGCTTGATGAACCCAACAAAAAATGGTTGGGAGCTTCGTCATCATAAGCACTAATCGATTATGTTCTCAACATCGGCCATCATCGTAAGCAGCAGCTCATCACTCGGGTTTCTGGTAAACATAATTTGTGCAAGTGTTTGCTTCACAAAACGTACCAAGTGCTCCCAGAAACCACCCATGTGGGGCGCTGCCCAATCACCTATGCCTTCAATCAGTTTCTTACCGTAAATTTGTTCAACCGCCGCTTTGTTATCCGTTGTCCGTATAGGTTTGTATTGGCAATCCTCTTCTGGCGACAAATTGTTTCAAAGCCTGAATACACGAGCTGGTAGTCAGAGAATGAGCGACCCAACGGCTTCGTAAACGTCTTCAGCCTTGCCGGTGGCAGCTCACCCATTATTGGAATCGATGGTTCAGTTTTACCATCGTAAAGTTGGAATATAAAATCTCTGAAGAACTTCATTTACAACAGTTTCGTTGACTGGTGTTTGTAATTTCGATGTAGTGCTCCTTTGGCAGTACGACAGGCCTTTTTGTGTCAAGGCCCGAAGAGGCATCTATTCTTTCAGAAATTCTAAGTACCCCCATCTTATCTAGATAATAAAGCACACTCCTTCTAAAGATGATGGTGACGGTGTGCAGCGGTTGCAGTGTTGTGTATCGGAGTAGCTGCCTTCATCTCAATTGTGCTATTTCTAGTATTTGCTTGTGCCTTTGTATTTCTATTGTTGTTATGAAGGAATTTATGGTGGCGGTACGAGCAGTCGTTTTCTCCGCACAGTTGATTCGATCGGCATCAGTTATTTTGGAGACGGAGACATGTACGACAAAGTTGGTTTGCTTTTACAATTGACCAGCGCTGCGATACTGTATACATAGTCGAGAAATATTTTGCACTTATCGACGGAAGAACAGTTTTGATTACGAACGCCTTTGGTGGTGGATCATGTTTGAGTTTATTGAGCAATGTATTTAGGGCATCCGAACATTATTTGCAATGTGCTCATTATTTTTTCTACGTGCTCTAGATGTGATAACCGGCTACGTACAGAATCGAGCGCTTTTCCTTTAAGGTTTGCCCGAAGACGTCCCAAATTCTGTTCCTCTGAGAATCCGCAAATCCTTATGCTACTATGGAAGCAGCTTATAAATAAGGCCCAATCCACAAAATTTTAGGAGATCTTTGGCGCTGAGTCAATCTCGGTGCGTCTTGAAATTCATCCAAGTCTGCCCTTCGAACTGAACATTAGTTATTGGGGTTAACTGGTGTAGCTTCTTGGGAGAAATGTTGATGCGGAGCTGCTTCTCCAAGGGGCGCATCCACTTGGCCTAGTGGACACTGAACTAATGGTGTGCCTTCTTTTAGAAGTTATTTAGGTGGAAAAGGCAGAGACAATGGTGGTTAAAACGGAATAGCTTGTGAAGCGTTTGTTCTTGTATTATTTTCGACGATTAAATCGCCTGATTGTGGCGGAGTCCGATGCATTGACTGATTGTTTTTTGGGAAAGGCATGATAAAATTGTTGACCTTGGTGATCTTCTGGTTTGCTGTGTGTCTAACACGATGCTTAATGATCTTTTAATTAGTCGCGTCTCTAACGCTAACTCTGGCGAGGTTATGATTTCTAATAAACGAACTTTTAGTTACTCGTATGTTAAAACTGAGTAAAATTCCTCTTCCGAATTTTGAGCATTGTTTATTTTATTTGTTTGTATTTGTATTCGTACAATTTGTATTTGCTAAAATTTCGTTTTATAATGAACTTTGCGTTTTAACATGTGCACTCTTTAGCATTCTGTTCAAAAAGAAAGGTTAGATTGACAAGCCAAAGTGATAAGATTGAAAGGCTTAATCCGTGTACTGATTCCGAGGAGCTCCTTGAACTGCTTAAATAGAATGAGTGTGGTGAGCATACTTTTGTACTTTAAGCCTTAAAAAGGAGAGACAGACAGTACCGCTCTTCCTGGTTCATTTTAATTTTCGCGATTTTTTTGCAAGAACTCAAGGCACACATCCTGGCTGTGTTTCTCCCTATCCAGGGACAAATGACTCAGTTACAATGTCCACAGGCGGAGCAGATATGCGCACTGCTGCTGGGCTTAACGTACGAGGGCGGGTCAATAAGTCCGTGACTTTTGGAATAAAACACAGATTTTTTGATAAAAAAATAATTTTATTTTTCAACATAGTCTCCCTTGAGCTCTATACACTTTGTCCAACGCTTCTCCAATTTTTTTATCCCTTCCAAAAAAAATGATTTGTCGAGGTCCTCAAAATAGGCCTTTGTTTGCGAGATGAGTCAAATCTTTTTCCACCAAGCCATTTCTTCAGGTTTGGGAACAAGAAGTAGTCGCTCGGAGCCAAATCTGGAGAATAGGGTGGATGAGGGAGCAATTCATAGCCCAATTCATGGATTTTTGCCATGGCAACTGCACATGTGTGCACCCTTGCATTGTCTTGGTCAATGGTGAGTAGTCTGATAAAAATAGCTGTCAAACACAAACTAACTGACGCAGCAAGTTTAAATTTTGACAGGAGTCAACTGACAGATGCCTGTTGACAGGAGCAGTGTTGCTGTTTCAGTAAAGAGGTCAGAAATTCAAAAACTCACGGACTTATTGACCCGCCCTCGTACCTCGTAATGGGTACGAATATGGCGGAATGAACCCTAAAGATCCTTGCGCTGAATGTTAATTTATTGATAAGGATAGAAAGAAGAACCATACTGTTGTTGAAATTGTTCAAAGGCCAAGCCCTTGATATGCTTTTAGTAAAGTTAAGTTAAGACGAGATCATAAAAGAATACTAAGAAGAAAACCTCCATACAAAGCGTATTGCGATCTTTAAGGCTAGCGATTCAAAAGAGTATACGAACGTGAAATCCGTAGGTTCCAGATGATGGAAGCATGGATTCCATACCTTCCTCTCCTTAGTGGAGTGCGGTTAATCATCTTCTTAGCCTATGCACTTAATCTACTTTGTTTGTATCAAATAATCTTAGGGTTGAAAATGGGGGAAAATATATATTAGCGAAGATTGAAACGCCAAACATAGGTTGGGGAAATAATGTGCCAAACACAAAAGGGAACCAATTAGTGGAATCACTACAGTGTTTTATACCGACTCTATATGATGTTCGACACACGTATACATCGTACTGGAACGTACTAACTAATACTATAGGGTTTTCCAATAAGGAGTTGACAACTTTTTTTTAAATAAAACGCAAACCATTTGAGATATTTCAAAAACTTTATTATCAGCTTGAAGTACAATCAAAACATTTATGAATGGAACTCGACTTCGTTTATATGGCCACCGCGGACACGTTTGCAGCAGTCAATGTTGATTCTGAGCTTTTCCAACGTTGTCGGCGTGTTGGCATAAACCAATGACTTAACGTAGCCCCACAGAAAATAGTCAAGCGGCGTTAAATCGCACGAACGAGGCGGCCAATCGACTGCCCCATTTCTTGAGATAACACGCTCACCATAATTAATCTTCAATAAATCGATTGTAGCGTGTGCGTGTGGCTTGTGGCATCATCCTGTTGAAACCACATGTCGTCCAAGTCCATATCTTCCAATTCGGCCCAAAAATAATCGGTGATCATGGCGCGATGATGCTGACCATTCACAGTAACGTGACGATCGTTAACGTCGACGAATAAATATGGCCTAATACCGCCGCCGGCATGCAAACCGCACCAAACAGTTATTTTTTGTGGATGAAGTGGTGATTCATGAAGCACAAGTGGATTTTCACCCGACCAATAACGCATATTTTGCTTATTGACAAACGCATTCAGCCAAAAATGAGCTTCGCCACTGAAGATGATTTTGCGATGAAATTCATTATCTTGGCGTATCTTCTCCAGAACCCAATCGGAGAACGTACGTCGCTTCAAATGGTCCATCGGCTTCAATTCTTGAGTCATGGGTGATCTTGTATGGGTGTAAACCGAGATACTTACGCAAAATACGCCATAATGTGGTCTGAGCAATGCCCAATTCTTGAGAACGCCGTGGAATTGACTGATTTGGATCGTTTGCTACGGACGCCTGCGATATTTTCGACACTTCGACCAACCCGTTTTCTCACCTGACACGGCAACATCACACAACATGTAGACTAAAATTTGTGCACTAAACTTGTTATTGCCTGTCTACTAGGGCGAGAATTACGATCGAAAATTTGAGTTAACGCTCTTAAAGTTGCAGTCACCGACTCCGAATTTCGGTAGAAAATTTTTCTAATTTGCAGACATTGCTCGATTGTGTACTTTACCATGATGAAAATGTTGAGTTTGCTGAATAAATTGACAGTGACAGTTTGATGATTAGTGAAAGAGTGCGTTCACAAATTAAATTCAAAGTTTTCAAGTCCCTATTGGAAAACCCTTTATAAACTGTCTAAGTACATTCGTGTTTCCGTTCCTGCCTCAACTAAATTCGGGAAATGAAGGAATTTGTTTAAAGGCTTTCATACAATTGTAATATGGTACGTGTAAGAACGAATTACAATTTTAGAATTCTATTATTTTTTTCAACAGCCTATTAAAACAATGAAAAAAAAAATAACGCCAGCATTTTAATATTGTTAGCTGCTGATAAAAACAACGTAATCACCCTTTTTTTAAGAACTTAACACTCAGGGTATTTACTACTCTTAACACTAGAAAGACCAGACCTGTCAATTTGACAGTTTTTGATTTTCACACGTCTATGTCTTTGTATCGGCTTGACATGTAATAAAATCGTTTTCTGAATTTTATTATTTCATTATTTTGTGTGTTTCTGCAAAATATCACGTTGCGAGGTTAAACTGGTATTAAGATAAAGTAAGTTCTACCTAAAAAGATCAATGCCGTCAAAATGACGGCTATATACAATCTTATGTTATTTGAAGTATTTACATGGGGCTGAATTACACATCAGCGACTGAACTCAGATTTTTATTGACATGTTGTATAGCTAAAATTATTTTCAAATTTTGAATTTTTATATTGAATTTGTGGCGTGCATTTTTGATTTTGTTTATTTTATTTATATTTTCATAGTTTCTTGAATAAATAGACTTGAATCAGAAAACTTCAATCTATTGAAGAAGTTGCCAGTGAGACTGAGGACGAAGATGGTAACGACACAGCACAGGATCCTGAATTTGTACCTACAGTTACAGCAAGTGATTCGAGTGAAGAATCGGAGGCTGAGGTGGAGACTCCCAGTGTTCCTAATATTTCTTAAGTATAACGCTCGAGATTTTCACACTTCTTGTTGTTGGGAGCAAAGCAGTTGGTGTGGATAAGACTGAATGGATTTGCATATCAAACAGATCTGAGCCAAATACGTCTGGACAAAGAGGACGCGGAAGTCAGCAGAAAGTATTGACAGTAATTCCTGGACCACAGCTCATGTTGAACGGAAAGTGGAAAATAAAAATTACTAACTGCATAAAAATTATTCATTGACGAGCCAATTTTACGTCATATAAAGCTTTGCACAGAAATTGGAGCCAGGCAGAAAACCAACAATGAGGACTAGAACATGTCTTTTGAAGAGTTAGAGAATGTCTTGGGATTAGTCTATGCTAGAGGTGCTTGTAATGTTCATTAGACTTACATCTTATGTGGTCAGCACAATGGGGCCCGCCAATCTTTCATAAGACAATGGCAAAAAATGGAAATTTTAAAATATTTACATTTTGACTTGAGCCACAAATAACCACTGAGCCACTTAGCACATGCCTCGGCATTATAAGACATTAATAGTCTCCGTCTTAAGCTTTACTTTTTATTCAACAAAAAAGAAAAAAAAACTAAAACAATTCATGAGCTTAACCAAGATAATGCGAAATGCTTTAAAAATAGCCGCAAATATTAAAGCTATCTTACTTTAATAAATATTTAGTGTGCAATTTTATGTTGTACTCACTTTATATTTTCATAGTCAATGATATCTTTACTTGTTATTACACCGGTTGATGGGTTAATTTGAAATACATCACCATCGTTGCCACTAGTAATATCATAGCTAATAGATGATGTTGACCTTGCCTCGATTTGTGTGACATAAGATCCAACCGGCCGGTTTTCGAAAATCTCTACAGATACTTGGTCCTTGACAAAACGTGGAGGATCATTTTCAGCCATTGTTATTATAATATGTACTGGTATTTGTGATGAGAGTGAAGGTTTTCCGTGATCTGAGGCCTTGACTTGTAGCATATATTCCGGCATAGTATTTATGTCCAACTCTTTATTTACACTTATAAAACCCATTGTAGGGTCTATACAAAATACATTCCCAATATTGCCACTAACAATTGAATAAGAAATGTGTGCATTGTCTCCACTGTCGCGGTCTATAGCAAACATTTGAATTACTTTGCTTCCAATAGCTGCAGATTCAAAAACTTTTCCTTGAACAATTTTTGTAGTAAATTCGGGATGATGATCATTATGGTCATGAACTGTTATTATAATTTTTGCATAATTGCGCTTTGCGGGCGTTCCCTGATCCTTCGCTATTGCTACAAGAACATGTTTAGAAAGTCGTTCTCTATCAAGGCGTTGTGTAACAATTACGTTACCGGTTATTGAATCAATGCGAAAAAGAGTTAACGATATTGGATTTTGAGCTGCATGTAGTGTATAAAATATTTTTTTATCTTCATCCATGTCTATTGCATGTAGCTGCAGTATTTCAGATTCTTCATCTATGTTTTCAGATATATCAACTCTATAAATTGAATCCGTAAACTCTGGCCTATTATCATTGATATCTATTACATGAACGAATAATTGAGTAGTTATAATATGGACTCCATCAGAAACCGAAATTGTTAAATTATATTCCTTTTGAACTTCCCAATCCAGTGATTTGGTTAATAGTATATTTCCGTTATCTCTGCCAATATAGAACTCGTTGCGTGTATCGCCATCTAAATATTATTAAATGTAAATAAAAAAAAAAATAATAATAATGTAAAATAAATACACCTTACCTAGAATATCAAACCAAAGCTGATCATCATCTTCATCTGTAGCTTGAACAAGAGCAACAAGAAATCCTGGTCGATCACTTTCTGTTACATCCACGTTCTGATCTAGTGATTTTATTACGGGGGGGGTGAGTGATATTTTTGGTACTGAGACTACAACGACATTCACTCGAGTAGTATGCATCCGCTTAGGCTCGCCATTGTCTTCTGCTCGTATGGTTAAATCATATTCAGTTTCTGCTTCAAAAGGCTTTATTCCAAATATAACGCCAGTATCTGGTTCAATCCTAAATTTAGCTTTTCCTTTTCCAGATTTTATAGCATACGTGACACGGCCGTTTTCACCAGAGTCATTATCGATTGCTAGAACCTTAAAAATAAAACTAGTTTTAAACTATACAACAGCTGTGTATATTAAAAAAAAATATATAAAAAAATTATTTAACTAAATATTTTAGATTTGATAATTATATATTTAATATAAATAATATTGATTAAATATTTTGTAACGAATATTTTTCGCGTTAATAAATGAAAAACTTAATTAAGTAATGTAATTGTCGAGTAGCCAGTAAAGAAAATAACAAAAAACTGATCTAATCCAAATGAGGATCTGCATAATGGAGAAGGCAAAGAAAAAACAACTGAAATTGCTGACAATTGGTTGCTATATGACCCAAGGTGGCTTTCAACTAAATTTAGCGAAATATATATCAAAGGAAAACGACTTTGATTAGAAAATTTATTGCTAATCACTTTTCCGTGAAGGTGATATAGTATAAAGCAGAGACACTGAAATAAAATAATATGTAGAATAAAAAATATTTTTAACTTAATTGGTCCACCAGGACTTTTAATCAATTTCCTTAAAACAAATGCTGCTCTCTTTAGAATTAGGTGTCTGCCTTTCCTAGTGCTGATGGTGTCACCACCAGTCTTTTCGTTCAAAATTTGACAAAACATTGTCAGTGTTTTGCTACACTTGACACGATTGACTAATGAATCTTTCTTTCCCGGTATTCATATCATAGGTTGGATTGTAAAAAGCCATTTTCCAGTTAAAAGGCATTTAGTGCAATTCGCACAGGAGTTTCGACGTTCCAAAAGTTCATAGTTCTACAGATGTAATTTGAACAGTTTGCCGTATTGGGTACAGAGATATGGTGACATTCGCTCTACATGTTCAAATATTTTCCGAAGGATTTTTCTTTCGATACGACTGAGGATATTTTCATCTGCCCTCGATAGGGTCAATGTTTCTGCGCCTTAAAGTAGTACTGGGACTTACGAGTATATAGAGTCTCCTTAGTTTTTCGGAATAGGACCTTTGTACTCAATTGCCTTCTTAGCCTGAAACCAAAGGATGCGCCCCCACCCACCCCCCTTCGAAACCACTCCTTTTTACCCTAGCTGGATCAAGGTTTCACACGACCCGTGCCGAAGATCAACCTGGCTGACGGCCCAGCATCTCCAAAAATAGCCTTATCTGTATACAGCGGATCTCTGTACAGATGGACCATCCTTTCTCCGCTACTCGTGGGACCATATCATGGATAAAACCTAAAAAAAAAAAAAAAAAAAAACCCGAGGACGGTACTCTTTTAATACCGGGCTGTAGAACGGTGACTGCACCGACTACCGGCAAGGCTACTGCATTGTCGAGCGGAGGTAGAACTGTGGCAGGCCATGGTGCACCATCCTCTAAAGGCAAGCACAACAAGCCTAAAAACACATTTTCAAGTAGTGTTAAGACCGTTAAGATATGGTCCCATCATTTCCTCCACTCCAGCAGCAAAAAGTTTGTGGCAGGCCGAGGAATTGTCGCTTCTACTAAAATTCCTCCCCCTAACAACCCCTAACAACATCCTAAAAGACGGATCACCCACTGCTTTCACTGCTGCCAAAACAACAAAAGACTCCTCCAAGCGCTAGAATCGTTGGAGGAAACCGTGCCGGTTCCCAAGAGGGGAAAAACATACAACACCAAAACCCCTGGGCCATCTAACAGCACATCTCTGAGGTCTTTCAGCGAAGTCGAATCAGGACGCAATAATGATCACAGTAATCGATCAACACCTGAACCGTGGCAGTTGGTCAAGCTAAAGCTTACGAGTAACTTTTTGGCCATTATGCCTAGACCACCCATCACAAGCGACGATGGCTGGCACCAAAGCCACGTCAAGCTTATCGCATGTGTCAATCAAAGATCTATTGATCTTTTCAACGAAGCCATAGGTGGTTTAGGAGAGATTTGGTCAGATGCAAAACTCGAGGTCGTGTCTAAGGAGGGCATCCCTAGCAGACCTCGAACTCGCACCTGGATTCCAGCCGAACCCTCCTCACCAGAAAACATTCTGGAGATTACCAGCCCCAGCAACCGGCCCTTCCGACTCATAACTGGAAAGTCGCGAAACTGGAGTAACTAACGGGCTCTTATAGTTGCGATTTGATCATGATCAATAAGGGATCCCTTAAGCCTCTAGCGTAGACTAAAGGCATGATTTGGTTCGGCTTAAAAAAGACGAGCTGTTGAGCACATCTTGAGAATCGGATAACTATAATAGCACAATGGTGGAGGCTACACTGGTAAACTGTAGCAATGATACAATTTCTTCATATTAATCTCCATCACTCAAAAAAGGCTTCGGCCGCACTCATTTTGCGTCTCTCCAAAAACGCAGAAGACATCATCCTAATCCGGGAAACATGGATCGTAGAAGGCGTGGTGCGTGGACTTGTGACACCTGTATACGCACCGCTCTATACAAGAGACAAAGGTAAGACTAGAACTTGTATATTAGTGAAGGGTAGCCTTAATGCATTTTTACTTCCTAATCTCAGCGACCAAGACTTAACCGTTGCCAGATCATCGGATGCGACGCTAACGCTCATAACACGGTATGAGGCAGTATCGATACCAACGATAGAAGTGAGTCACTTTTTGATTATATTATAACTACTAACCTCATTGTTTGCAACATTAGCAATGAGCCCACTTTTATAACAAGAAACCGACAGGAAGTGCTAGATATCACTCTTGTCTCCGACAACATCACTCAAATGCTAACGAACTTGATTGTATCGTCTGAACATTCTTTTTCACACAACAGATACTGAGCGATGCTCCTCTCAGCTAAGCAACATTCCGGAATTATCGGAAAACTGATTGGCCAAAATACAGAGGAATAATGTCAGGAACGCTATCCTGTGAACTCTCAAGTCCTCCGCGTGACGAATTCACCCTGGCTCTCAATCAGATCATGGCCGCTTCCTGCCCTCTTATTCAACCTAGAGGCAAGAAAAAGCCACGCTGATGAAAATCAGCACTGGGACTACTTGGAAATACTTGCAGAAAATTTTTCAACTTAGCAAAAAAGCACAAGAAAAGTGACTGACTGGGACTCATACAATCCCTCAAATTATACAAAAAAGAACTGAGGAAGGCAAAGCGACAATCCTGGAAGTGACAAAATCATAGAAATCTCTGAGGCATCGCGCTAAGAAAAATCCACTCTACAAATTCTATGATGCCTAGCTGCACAGATAATAAAGTTACATAAATATCGCGTGCAGAGTAAAAAAAAGACCAGTTTTTCAACGAAAATAAAATTCTCAAAACTAAGGGTTGTTACAACAATTCGGTATGAAACCGTTTTAAGCTGTATGGATATCAACCATCCTCCAGTGTGTTGTAACATTATTTTCATATTTCGTTTTGCTGTAACCCTTTATTTTATTTTACGCCTCAATCGAGCATATACTAGTGACCCACTGTGTCGCTGGTGTTTATCTGGATAGCTACACTGTGGTGTGTTTGTGTGTATATATTTGTTGAGGAGGCACATTGCACATATACATATGTACTCGTATGTCAATGCCAATGTCGCTTTTGTTCCATTTTATTTTTCAATTTCATTTAATTCGCCGTTAACTTTCGAGGGATTTGGCTGTTTTTAGTTTATGATTGAGCGATTTTTTTCAGCGGTATACTTTTTAAATATTTAGCAATGTGTGATACACGTAAAAGGAAGTCTGGCGTTTCTTGTTCGATTTGTAAAAAAATTTTGCATGTCCTTTAAATGAAAAAAATGAAATTTTGAGTAATTTGTGGAGGCAGGCATGCGATTTTAGGAGGGAAGGAAAATATTTTGTTTGTCAAAATCATTTTTCTTCGGAATTTATTGGCAGAAAAATGCTTAAAACGGACTCTGCTCCCTGCTTAAATCTAAATTGTAATTTAAATTTTGACTTCAGTTTAGAAAATCTTTCATCTTTGCTACCAAACCAGAGAAGGAGCTCTACCAGTTCAAATATTTCTTGCGTTAGATGCAATAATTTATTAGAAAAATGCGCACAAGAGGAGAAAACAAATTCTGAATTGAAAAAAAAAATATATTAAGCTGCAGAATTGAAATTCAAAGCTTGAGACGGAATCTTCGCTCTGGAACTAAAACGCATAACGCTCTACAAATTAGCAAAATATCAACTATAGGGTCCGCCAAAAAAATTTTTTTTTTGAAAATGCTATAAAAAAAACTACTGAATATTTTCTCAAATTTCTTTTTTTATTTGAAAGTACAATCCTTCCGGTTAATAATGGAAAATAATTTCATTCAAATGGCTGCCTCGGCTGGCCATGCAGTAGCCTACACGATCCGTCCAATTTTTAAGCACATTATCGATTGTGTGCAGCTGCATTTCACCAATGGCTTCACGAATATTGTCCTTTAAAGCGTCAATTGTGTCTGGCTTGTCGGCGTAACACTTATCTTTTACGGCACCCCACAAATAATAGTCCAACGGTGTCAAATCCCAGCTCCGAGGTGGTTAAACGACATCAGCTCTGCGGCTGATAATGCGATTTTCAAAAACAAGGCGCAAAACATCGAGTGTAGCTTCGGCTTATGGCACGTAGCACCGTCCTATTGAAACCAAATGTTGCCAATATCCTCCTCTTCAATTTTTGTGAACAAAAATTCGTTCAACATGGCCCGATAACGATCGCCATTGACTGTAACGGCCAAAAAAAAGAAAAATGGCCCAATTATGCCTCTGGACCAAAATCCGCACCAAACAGTGTTTTTGGTGTATCGGCTTTTCAATGTATGCGTGCGGGTTTTCTGTGCCCCAAATGCGACAATTTTGCTTGTTTACATACCCGCCAAGATCAAAATGAGCTTCATCTGAAAAGATGATTTTTTTGGCAAAATCGGCATCTTCTCTAAGTCGATCGCAGGCCCACGTTCCCAGCGTTGTTCAAGCGTATACACAACCATATTCGTTCAGCGGAAGGATAAAACTAATTATCTGTCAAATCAGACATGAGCCAAGTGTTACCATTCACGAAATAAGCACTAGTTGAAAAAAAAAATGTTAGATGGCGGACCCTATAGTTTATCATTGCAAATTCAAGTACTTGATATTTAGAGCATTCAGAAATTTTTTGTGGCATATGGATGCCAAAAAATATAATGTTGCCGAAAAAGAACTTTCCCAAAACATTTTTTACAGATCTCAGGACGCTTATAAATTTCTTCGAGATAGACTGGGATTTAGACTTCCTCACGTATCAACATTTTATCGTTGGGCTCCGGTTAAAGGCCTACAACCTGGATTCGAAAACAATGCCCACTGTTTTCTGGAAGCAAAGTTTGCATCATTAAGTCAACGGGAACGGAATGTGGTACTGATATTTGATGAAATTAGAATTCGTCCTAACCTCACGTACAATATCAAAAATGACAAGGAGTGGATCGAAAAAGATTGTACGGCAACGAAATTTGTGTTTTCATGGTAAATGGGCTCCTTAATAGCTGGAAAAGTATTTTAAATTATTTTGTTTTAGCAAACTCTGTCAAAAGGGTTAACCTGAAGTCCATTTTAGAAAATAATTTGACAATTTACCAAGAACTTGGTCTGAAAGTGTTTTTATGTACCCTTAAAATATTAGCGCACAGCGCGGGTAAAAGTGTGCGCTATAGTTTGCGACCAGGGACCTAACAACAGGAAAGCTTACCAATTATCAGGTGTTACATAAGAAAAGCCTTTTACAATTTTCAATAATGAAAAAATATTTTGTTTTTATGATTTTTTTCATTTATTAAAATCCATGCGTAATGTTTTACTCAAATCTGATATGCTAAGTCCAGATGGTAATGTTTCGTTTGTTGTTTTCAAAGAAATATTCAATTTAGAAAGAATTTAGAAATTTAGAAATTCAAATAAAAGAATACAATAAGGCTAGGTAGCTAGGTAGGTGTTCCTGACTGAGTTGCCGTCAGGAAGAATTTGTGGTTTGAAAAAAAAATAAAAAGGCGTACGATCTTCAAGCGTTATAATTAATTTATTGGCCTGTCTCGGCTGATATATATACAAGAATGAAGAACAGTCTGTTGGTCTTTAAGAGGAAACCTATCAGCTGTTCTTTTACATTGTCCATGGTCGATGACCTTACCACTTACACTAGTCTACTTTTTACATACTGTTCTAATACATTTATACTCCTTAACAATTGACACACAATACATTGATGTGTTTAATACTTTGATAATCACATATGCATAAGTTGTATACACATAGCACACATATGTTTGTTGGATGTGCTTATTAATGCCCCATGCTTCCGCCTCAGGAGAGAGAAGGACAGCTCGTCGATCTCATTGACATAGCCACCTTGACAGTTGACTCTTGATTTGTTTATTTATTGTTGGCAAGGTGGCTGTGTTTTAAATTGTGTAGTTTCGTTTTGATTTGTATATTTATTGTTGGCAAAGTGGCTGTGATTGTTGTTTGGACTAGTTATCAGATAGCTAGTCCTGTTTGTTGGGAACCAACAGTAGGTAAGAGTGGCTGTTGGAAGTACCAACACAGTTAGGCCTATTGGCCCATTGTGATGACACGTGGATCTATGATAATCTTACTAATAGAACCAGTTTGAGCTTATGATAAAGCGTAGGAGACTGTTAACGTCTATATTTTCTAGATCGTTTAGGTCGTTGTAGAAGAAAGCTTCTAGAAGCTTTCTTGTCTGGGAGAGAGATGGACATGTATAGAGTAGGTGGAGGATTTTCTCCTCTTCTTCCTCGTCTATGCAGCTTCTGCAGAAGTCGTTTGTAAAAGCGCCAAGCCTTCTTGCGTGCTTGCCTATGAGGCAGTGTCCAGTAATGACACCTACTATGGCGTTGAGACGTGGTTTTCTATTTAAAAGGATCGGAACTTAGAGCGATTCAGATCCAGCTTTGGCCAGATCTCTTTTGTCGCTAGACATGTTTGCCCAGCAGTCCACCTAAGGTCTTTTATTGGCATCCAGCTTTAATGCTAATTTGCACGTAGCGAGTGGTTCCAATTGTGGTGAGTTCGTCGGCTCTGCAGTTCCTTGGAATGTTTCTGTGGCCCGGCACCCAACAAAGGTGAATGTTGAACTGCTCTGCCATCTCCATTATAGATGATCGGCATTCAAGGGCTATTTTAGAATATAATGAAACCGAGTCCAGGGACTTGATGGCGGCCTGACTATCCGAAAAGATGCGAATATCCTTTGCAGATATCACATTTTTCTTCAGCCAGGACAGAGCTTCTTTAATCGCCAAAATTTCCGCCTGGAACACGCTGCAGTTATTTGGAAGACGGAAACAGAGCTTAGATTTAGCTTATCTGAGAAAACACCGCCACCAACTCCGCTATCGGTTTTAGATCCATCTGTGTAGAGATGGATTGACTTATCCTCCATGAAAGCATCTTCCTCCCAGAATGATCTAGAGGAAAAGCTTACATAGAAGTTTTTGTCAAACCAAAGTTCAGGTATGGTGTAATCGATGATCTCTGTGAGGAGAAGGTGTTAAGAATGTTGGCGCGGCCAAATGAATTATTTGTCCACTGTTTAGTCGCTTTAAGGTGAATAGCTGCAGTCGCAGCTACTTGCCTGTTGAAGATATCTAGGGGTGTCAAATGAAACAGAATGTCTACTGCCGCAGAGGGGGTAGACCACAAGGCTCCGCTTATGCATAGACACGCTGTTTTTTGGACTCTGCTCAGTTTAATGCAGTTGATTGCATATTCTAAGGCCGTCCACTAGACGGCCTCTGTAAGAACCTTTGGCAGGTTCTAGTCTGGCAACGGTTAAGTCGGGGTCGCTGAGGTTAGGAAGTAATAATACATTAAGGCTACGTTTCACTAATATACAAGTTCTGAACTTACCTTTGTCTTTTGTATAGAGCTGAGCGTATGCAGGTGTCCTAAGTCCACGAACCACGCCTTCTACAATCCATGGTTCCTGAATTAGGATAATGTCTTCTGCGTTTTTTGAAAGATGTAGAATGAGTGCGGCCGAAGATTTTTTTGAGTGATGGAGATTAATCTATCTTCCTTAGACACGACCTCGAGTTTTGCACCTGGCCAAATCTCTCCTAAACCATCTATGGCCTTAGTGAAGAGATCAAGAGATGTCTGGTTGGCACACGCGATAAACTTGACATGGCCTTGGTGCCAGCCAGCGTCGCTTGTGATAGGAGGTGGTCCGGGGTTTTCCCGCATTATGGCCAAGAAGTTGCTCGAAAGCTTCAGCTTGATCAGCTGCCACCGTTCAGATGTTATGGAACCGTTGGTATCATTTCTATCGATCACCCCGATCACTATTGTGTCCATTAGAACTTCACTGAAAGACCTCAGAGATGTGCTGTTGGATGGCCCAGGGTTTTTGGTACTGTGTGTTTTGGGCCTCTTGGAAACCGACACGGTTTCCTCCAACGATCAAAGCGCTAGAGAAGAGTCTTTTGTAATTTTGGGAGTAGTGGAAGCAGTGGGTGATCTGTCTTTTAGGATGTTTTTAGCCCACTCAATCTTGCTCTTGACGTCCGCACTTCTCTGAACCTCCGGAATGGATCCCAAGGTTTTGATTATTCGTGAAGCATTTCGGCGTCTGACGTAGAGCTCCATCTAGGAGCTTGCCGATGCGGCTAAGCTCCAGATTCGCCCTTGTGGGAGGAGTTTTGGTAGCAGCGACAAGTCCGTGGCCTGCCACAAATTTGCTGCTGCTAGAGGTTGAGGAAGTGATAGGACCATGGCTTGCCACAGTCTTAGCATTCCCTGAAGCTTTCTTTTTAGGCTCGTTGCGCTTGCCTTTAGAGGATGGTGTACCATGGCCTGCCACAGTTTTACCTCGTCTCGACAATGCAGGAGCCTTGCCGGTAATCGGTGTAGTCTCCGTTCTACCGCCCGGTATTAAAAGAGTACTTTTTTGTTTGATGTTTTTTCCATGATATGGTCCCACGAGTAGCGGAGAAAGGGTGGTCGATCTGTACAGAGATCCGCAATATACCGATAAGGCTAGCTAATCCGGAGGTCGCCAGGTATCCGGATACTTCGTTCGCGACTGAACTATTTTTGGAGATGCAGGGCCCTCAGCCAGTTTGATCTTCGGCACTGGTCGTATGACACCTTGATCCAGCCAAATGGAAAAGGAAGAGGTTTGGGATGTGGGGGGAGCATCCTTTGGTTTCAGAACTAGTCTGGAGAATTTCTTCTCGAGATTTATTGACCCTAATCAGCCTCTACAACTCGACAAGTTCTATGCTCGCGGTAGAAGCGCAATATGGCTAAAAACATGCTTGAAATTTACAAGTTCACACATAAGCATTTAAAAAAATGGGTGTTCGCTTGGCAACGGAAACGTTTAGTAGCACAACGGCAGCATCAATACAAACTGCTCATCAACTTAATAGCCTAAAAAAAAACTTATTTGAAAAATTAAAAAACCCGACTGGGTAAAAAATTAACTTTAAATATGAACTAAAACGAAAAAAATGGGTCCAGTCGTCTAGAATTCTGTTAAGAAATATTAAATAACCACACCATTGAAATAGTTTCATGGTGGAAACACACATAAAACAAATAATAAATTCTAATGCGGAACTGAGCAACTTAAACAGTCGGTACCCATCTAGACCAGCTTAAATCTTCCCAATAATGGTCCCTATTATCATCCCAGCACTTGTAATTGAAATTGGCAGTTCAGCAATTGCCTCTACTTGCTGGACAAAAAGAACTGCCTCACCCTTACAGCCTTGTTGCCCAAATCTGCTACCTAAACGGACCACTTTCAGATGTGGTTTTATTCTTGAAATCGTTTTTCGATTTCACTTAAACATTCCAGTTGTGGTGGTATAGTAGATACTGTCATGTTATTCCAAAATGCTGTCGGTAGTATTTTATTTTTCAATAAGTTTGTTGCGCATCAATTACAACAAATAAATTGACTTGGACAATCTGATGGTAAAACACTCGACTGGTTTTTTTAAATCGACCTTGTTTGATTTTGATAACATAATTTGTCGCAAATGTGACATACATGTACGAACAGAGAATATAAGAATAAAGAGGGGTATATACTAGTAGAGTCAGTCAGGCGCGAGATGTTAAAAGAGACAGACGGTTAGCGATGTGCGTGACGGACTTTTCGTTTGTTAACATAATTCCATCCACTCTTTCCATGAGTTGCTAATATATAAAACAGTGAATTAAAATAAACTTGTCAAGGTGTTGTGTTTTTTTTTTTCTTTCTGCAATAATTCCTACAAATTCTGGAGGCTCAAGCGGGATTGGCAGCAAAGGAAAATCAATCCATCATATGCCATTATGTACCTAATCTATGTACATAACGTTTTCCGTTGATCTCACGACGACATAATTTGAAACGAAAAACAGCTACGGTTACTGCAACGATACGGAAACGAAACAGACGAAAACATACACATAGTTCGGTGTACATAGCGTGAGAGTCACGCGATAAGACAATTCCGTTTGGTACAGTTGTTAAGCGAAGTTTTTTTTTGGATGGAAGAGCACTTACGTTCACTTACGACGCGAAAGTTACGCGCACTATGCAAGAAACGTTTAATACCCGATTATTATAAAAAGAAAAGTGATTTGGTGCAACGTTTTATTAAAGATAACATTAATGTACACGATATTTTTGAAATAACTACAGTGGAATTATTGTCCGGCGAAGAAAATAGTGGTAGCGGCAACGAAGAAAGCAGCGACATCAAGGAACCCGAATATTCGTCCAATAGCAACATTATGACCACCACGGCTTCTATAAAGGCTTCGGAAAATATCACAATGACGAACAACTTCAGCTTCAAAGATGTAGAAGAGGCGCTGGAAACCTTCGAAGGTAAACCTGAGCAATGCGGTATACGGTGGGCGGCGAGTTTCGAAGAAATCGCAACAACATGCGATTGAAATCGCAACCCGTGCAAAAATTTATCTACGCACGAAAATTGGTAAAATGAGTGGCAAAACTGTTCGTCAATCCAACGTCGGAGATAAAAGACTACAAAACACTAATATCTAATCTCAAGTCTGAATTTTCGGTTCCAGTTGCCAGCATAGACGTGCACAACATGCTGAGAATGCGAAGAAAATCTGACAGCGAAACATATTTGGAATATTTGTACATCATGCAACAAATAGCCAACAAAGGCAATGTTGATCAACAATCATTAGTCTCGTACGTAGTGGCTGGTATACGAAATGAACCCCATCGGAAAGCAATACTATTTGACGCAACCACGGTCGAAGAGTTGAAGAAAAAATTAAAGATTTACGAAACAATGCAGCAAAGCTTACAGCCCTCCAAACAACAGTCGCAGGCAACAAGCAAGGAATCCAAATATCAAACACCTCGACAACAACAGCAACAACAGTGTCAAAACTGTAGTGCACGTTCGCACCAGGCGAGCGCTTGTCCCTACAAGGACTAAGGGACTCGTTGTTTTCGCTGCAATGACTTCGGTCATATAGGAAGAAACTGTCCACATAATACAATTTTAAGCAAGCCCGCTCAAACCAATTGCATCAATGTCCCATACGATGAAAAAAGTGTCAAGCAACAAGTGTCTACACCAGAAATGCACATACCGGTATATATCAACAAAATCAAGTTTATCGCACTCGTCGATACAGGCAGCGATGTCACCATTCTGAAACGCAACGTTTATGATCGCCTTGAAAGCACAATTCAGATGGTCCAACCTGGAATTACTCTGCAAGGATTTGGTCGCAATTCTTTTTGCGGTAATCTCCATCGATCAACATTTTTTCGAAGTTAACTGCCACGTAGTACCGGACGAATGGATGTCAGTGGACATGATTGTCGGCAAGGACATATTAAAGTTTGCAAAGCTCTCAATTGAACGAGGACGTGTAAAAATTGATCGCATCGTTGCCCCACTTACTTGAATTACTCTATTATAACGAAGTCGAAGTGAACAATATCGGACCGTCTACACCTGAACTTGATATCGATCAAAACGTAAGTCCCGAAATGCAGAATGAGATTAATCTTTTGATTTCAAATTATAGGCCTATGAAACCACTAACGTCTACTATACAGATTCACATCGATTTACTGGATGACATCCCAGTTTATCAGCCACCGCGACGGTTATCTCCTTTGGAAAAAGAAATCGTTCGAAACCAAGTGAATGCGTGGCTACGTGAAGGTATCATTTGTCCAAGCAAGTCCGATTATGCGAGTCCAGTAGTCTTGTCGGAGAAAAAGGATGGAAGCCATCGTCTATGCATCGATTATCGGAGGCTCAATACGATGGTGATACCTGATAGATACCCCCTCCCACTAATAGAGGATGTCATAGACACATTTAGCTCGGCGAAAGTATTTACGACACTAGACCTTCATAATGGGTTCTTCCATGTGGACGTTGCTCCAGCTAGTCGCCGATACACGTCGTTCGTAACACCTGACGGACATTATGAATTTATGAAGGCACCATTTGGACTGTGCAATTCTCCATCCGTGTTCCAACGTTTTGTCAACGTAGTGTTCGAGGAACTAATTCGTAACAAACTCATAAGTATTTAGTGGATGATATAATAATACCCTCAACGAACGAAACCAGCAATTTTGCAGTAATTCGGCGGGTATTCGAAATAGCAGCTAGGAACGGGATTTTATTTAGCTGGAGAAAGTGCAGGTTCCTTAAGAGAAGAATCACCTATCTGGGACACCTCATAAGCGAAGAACGAGCTCGGTATGGAATTTTCCAGAACCACGGACAGTGAAAGAGGTGCAGCGATTTATTGGACTCACGAGCTACTTTAGGAAGTTTATTAAAGACTTCTCGTTTATTGCGAAGCCGTTACGGGATCTTACAAAAGAAGGCGTTAGATTTGTTTTTGGGTCTTTAGAAAGGAATGCGTTTCAACAATTGAAGGATATTTTGTGCAACGACCCAGTGCTCATGATATTCAATCCTAACTTTGAGACTGAATTGCATGCTGATGCATGCAAATACGGTGGTGGTGCAATCCTCTTGCAAAAATGCGCTGACGATCAACAGTTTCATCCGGCTTTCTACTACAGCTTCCAAACCGACGAAGTAGAGCAACGGTATTCGAGTTACGAGTTAGAGATTTTGGCGGTGGTACGAGCGTTAAAAAGGTTGCGACATTATCTTCTGGGTACGAAGTTTATCATCTACACGGATTGTCAAGCATTCGAAATGATAATGAAAAAGCGTGACATCAATGCCAGGATTTCCCGTTGGGCCATGGTCATTGATGAATTTAAGACTCCAGTAAGCACCGAAAAGGTATGGCAATGCAACACGTTGGCGCGCTTAGCGGTGTCCAACTGTGTTTCTCGTGGAAAGTGTATTATTGGAAAGGATTCGGAACACGCAACAAAAAGATGATGAATGCAGTATCCTCTCGGATATCCTAACCAACCGAGATAGTTTTTGTGATTATGTTTTGAGGAAGGGCATCCTTTACAAATACCGTGAAGGAGATTACTTTCTTGTGTTATCAAAGCAAATGGCAGAAGGAGATAATTATGACGACTCATCTTAATGGCCACGCCAGTGCAAGGCAGGTCGAAAAGGTAATCAACAAGGACTTCTTTATACCGAAGCTGGCAAAAAAGGTAAATTCTGTCATTAAAAATTGCGTTAATTGTATCTTAGCCGAAAGGAAAGCAGGTAGACAAGAAGGGCTCTTAAACGCTATAGCAAAACCAGACATACCACTCCACACTTTTCATATTGACCATTTGGGTCCACTACCATCGACTTCTAAGAATTACAATTATCTTTTCGTAATCGTCGACGCTTTCACTAAATTTGTGTGGACCTACCCGGTGAAAACCACAAACGCAGAAGAAGTAGTTACAAGATTGGAGCAGCATAGCGAGATCTTCGGAAATCCAGTACAAATCGTAAGCGACCGAGGGGTGGCCTTTACATCATATAAGTTCGACGACTACTGTCAACAACGTCAAATCCAGCACACCAAGATTACGACAGGTATCCCAAGGCGAAACGGCCAAGTGGAGCGAACAAACAGAACCATCATCTCCGTCCTCAGTAAGCTGTCAGTGGATGATCCTAAAAAGTGGTTCAAATTTGTGCCAAGGCTACAAAAGGCGTTAAATACAATGGTTGTAAGAAGCACAAAGATCACACCCTTCGAACTTCTTGTAGGTGTTCCGATGCGCGACGGTTTAGATTCCGACCTGGTGGCGATGGTAGAGGAAGAAATGGTCCAAGATTTTGCTCAAGGGAGATACGAACTTCGACACCGTGGTAAGGCGCAAATTGTGCAACTTCAAGCGGAAAATCTGAAGCATTTTATCGTCGAAGGAAAAAGGCCAAAATATATCGCGTAGGAGATCTAGTTGCAGTGAGACGAACGCAATCTTCCCTAAGTATTTGGGTCCGTACCAGGTAGTTAGGGTCAATGGAAAAGACCGGTATGATGTGGAAAAGGTGGGAAATCATGAAGGACCACGAAAAACATCCTCCGCAGCTGATTCCATGAAACCTTGGGTTGAGTGCGACACGCATTCCGAATCATCGGGGGCCGATGATGAGGTCAGGACAGCCGATTTGTAGGAACAGAGAATATAAGAATATGGAGGGGTATATACGAGTAGAGTCAGTCAGGCGCGAGATGTTAAGAGAGACAGACGGTTAGCGACGTGCGTGACGGACTTTTCGTTTGTTAACATAATTCCATCCACTCTTTCCATGAATTGCTAATATATAAAACAGTGAATTAAAATATATTGTAAAACAAACTTGTCAAGGTGTTGTGTTTTTTTTTTCTTTCTGCAATAATTCCTACATACATGGGTTGCTATTTGTGATAAAGAATCATTGAATATTGAGTCATGTGAGAAAAGTTGTTGCCGATAATGAAGCCGGAAATTCATCCTTAAACGTGTATATTATCTCTTGATGTTGGTGATTCGTCGTCGCATATCTGAGACGCATGTGCCCTCATAGACGACAATCTTTGGTATCGGGCTGTCGGAGATTCGTTGTCAAGTATTTAAGACACATGTTTACTCATAGACGACAGTCGATGATATCGTGTCGTTGGTGATTCTAGCCCTTCCCATTATTGGGAAGATTTGAGGTGGTCTAGATATTTAATGGGTCCCGACTGTTTAAGTTGCTCAGCTCCGCATTAGAATTTATTATTTGTTTTATGTGTGTTTCCGCCATGAAACTATTTCAATGGTGTGGTTATTTAATATTTCTTAACAGAATTCTAGACTACTGGACTCGTTTTTTTCGTTTTCGTTTTCGTTCATATTTACTCAATCGAGTTTTTTATTTTTTTTAATATGATGGCTGTTAGTCGCCATATTGCATTTTTTCACAATATGGCGGCTGGTAGTCGCCATACTGAATTTTGTTATTAATTAATTATTAATCAATAATCATGTTTTCAGTGACACTCGCAAGCTTATTTCACAAAATATGGCTGGTAGTCGCCATATTGAATTTTGATTAATATTGTGATAACCACTTAAATGTGAGCAGCGACATCTAGATTTACAAAGGAGAAGATTTCGATACTTGGATAACAAAGTCTCGACCATTGATGACTTTAGAGTGGAATCGAATTTTCTAGCAAATTGGAAATTGTGTGGGACGCTGGATGGCGAGGATTGTTCTGGAAGTATGTCATTCGAGTATAAATACCAGCATCTCGAAGGTATGCAAGTTAGTTCATCAGTTGAATTTGAAGTGTTAATTAGGAGAAGTGATTAAGTGGTTTAAGTAAAAAATAAGAAAAGTTGGTTGAGAAATTGGATTGTATTGAGAGAAAGAATTAAATAGTGAATTGTAACTGTACTGAATAAAGGGATTTGTATTGAAAAGAATAAGTTCTATCATAAGCAAAACAATAATTAAAATAAAAAAAACTTAAAGATGCTTTAAAAAATATCAAATAGTACGATAAAAGAACGATTAAACATGTTACTAAATTAAGTACCATTAAAACTTATATAAGCTCTTTAAATATAATCGAAGAGTCGAAAATATTTTGCAAGTTGCTCATAAGTAAGCGGGCCAAAGAGTACAACGATGAAGTTAAGTGGCTTGCACAAAATATTTTCTATGTTTCGCAATCCACCTATACATTTTTACTAGATAAATTGAATCTTAACATACTCCATGTTTCAACTTTACATCGATGGGCCCCATAAAATTCCTTCAACCTGGGTTTATCAATAATGCTATTGAGGTACTAAAATTAAATATTAAGTTAATGGATAGGAGGGACAAAGGTTGTGCCTGTTTGATGAAATCGCAATAAAAAGAGAACTTAGGTACAACTCAAAATTAGATTTAATAGATGATTTTTAAGATTTAGGCTTTAGGCGAAAGGTGTTTATTTTCTTATTGGAAGCTTATTTTTAATTACTGTGTAACCGAAAATGGATATTCAGGTGAAGATTTGAAAATAGTTTTATTAAATATACAAATACTTTCCGAATTAGAAATTACAGTAAGAGCAGTTGTATGTGACCAAGGATCTTCTAATAGAAAAGCTTATAGCTTTTTAGGAGTTTCGCATGTGAAACCACATATACACTGGCGATCACTAGGATGAGGCCATACATTTTGCAATCGATTTTCACTCTTTATACCTACTTGAAATTTTGTACCCCCAAACTGTTACTACCTGTGAACAGGTACATATTTTCTCAACAGAAAGTCATAAAATTAAAGAGTAAATAAGAAACGACCGTTGGAGTTTCCCAAGATCAAACAATGAACTTCTTGAAAAGCGTATAAAAGGATCCGCCATTTTTTGCCTACTAACCAAGCGTTTGAACCAAGATGCATTGGAAAATCTATTAGCAGTTATAAATCAGAAAGGAGGAAACAATTAAAACCCATTTCTATATGAGTTAATAATAAGGTTACTAACATAATTTAATATAGTTCTTCAAGCGAAGAGTATAACGATTCCATGCTTAACATTATTAGATGCGATGAAAATGTTTCTCTATCCAACTCAGCGGCTCAAAATGATCAGCAATATGACAGAAATTGCCTGGATTTTGGAGATTCGCCGGATTGGATATATCCTTTCCCTTATTAGGGATAGGTTGAACCACCGCCGTTTTCCAATGCGCTGGATAATGTGCATTATTCATTACATTATTAAACAGGGTAGTGTAAATGTCCACCGCTTCTAGAGGAAGATGTCGAAGCACGATGTTCGGAATACCGTTGGTCCCCACTGATTTCTTAGCCCTGATTGTGTCGAAGTTTTCATGGAGTTCTTCCTTCGAAAGGGGTAGGTCACCCTCTCTAGCAATGACATTATTTGCCATATTTTCGTTGCTGAACCAGGTGAAACCAGAGCCCTCGGATCGCCAATTCCCTATTTCATTTCGAATACAGAAGTCGTGCACCAAGACGCGATTGTCCAGGTCATAATAAGGGCCAATGATATCAATGGCCTTGTATACTTCCTGGAAAGTTGCCCCTATGGCCTCAACCTTCTCCTGTGGATCCTCGATCACAAAAAAGTCGTCATCATCAGCTGCCTCATTTGGATCAATACCTGCTATAATCAGTAACCGTTCATTTTCTGTTGTCCGGGCTATTTTAAGACACTGAAGGTCGTTTTGATTTCTTCTCCGAAATAGTTTATTTATTTGCGGAAACATATTCGGGTTGCTGGTGTTTACAGCCCGAACCTTGTTGTTCCAATACAAACTTACAGAAATTCTGTAATTCTCTTTTATTAGCGTTTGAATATTTTTAATCGACGACTTCAGTGTCCTAATCTCCGGGTCTTGTCGGTCAGTTAACTGTCTGTACAAGTTTTTGAGTCTTATCAGAAGTCTACTTTTCTGTCGGTGCAGTGCGTCAATAGTAGGATTGCGGAACAGGTCTTCGTTAGTCGTACGTCGATACCGCGGTATTGTAGTGTCCATAGTTTGTTTAATTGTCTCGTCCATTTGTTTTAGGTACTTGTCGATCTCCTCGTTTGACAAATTCCTATTGGACGGTGGGTGGAGCGTGTTCGAGGAGAGCGCTCTTGTCAAGGTTGCGGGGAAGCGTGTCCATCGAGTCTTACTGTAGTTGTAAGAATATCGTTGGACAAACTCCTCCAATTCCGCAATTTCGTTGGGAACTGTAATTTCGGTGCTAAAACCGCAATGGTCACCGTCGCTTTAAGACCGAGTCTGTACATGACATCGTGCTGACCCCACCAATCGAGTAGTAGGTTCCCTCTAGTATTTGGCAAATTATTTCCCCAATCTCTGTGTTTAGCGTTGAAATCCCCGCCGATTATAAAATAATTCTCCCCCGATTCCAGCCTCAGAAGTCGAAAAAGCGTGTCGAGCTCTGTAATGAATAGGGTGGATTGTGAAGCCTCAGGTGCATAAACAGAGGCCAAGTACAGCCGCTTTCCACTGCGGAGCGGGATGTAAACGACTACTGCCTCCAACACCCGGAACCTGAGCAACACTCCCTTGTACACTCTGTGAAATTTTATACCTTCTTTAATGAAGATCGCGACACCGCCTCCACGTTTGGATCTGGGCCGGTTTCTTCTTCTAACAATATAATTATTGTACTCCAGTTTGTGCTTATCAGTTAGCTTGGTTTCGCTAGCGAAAAGCACGTCAGGAGTTTGGTCTTGTAGCAATTTAAACATCGCGGCTCTTCGTTCTATCCTAATCAGTGAATTAACATTCACCGCAAGAACCTTCAAAGTTTGCTCCACCATGTGCGTACCCATTACGACATGTGTTGCGTTAGGCCCGGCAGCAGCGCGTAGATCTGGTCCACCCGCTTGGCCTGTTCTTGCACCTGCTTTTGCAGCTGAGCCATCTGCCCTTGGATTGCGAGCAAGATGACCAGCATGTTAGGCGCAGCTTCCGTTGTTCTCGGCATTGGCGCCGGAGAAGCAACAGTCGCTTGCTGTACCGTAGCCCCCCTACCTGACGCCATTTGGGCGTAGGAAATTTGGGACGTGACGGCTGGTGTTTGAAATCTAACAGGTGAACGTTTGACCTCCACCTTCAGCTGCCGAGCCAGTTTTGCTTTTTTAATGTCAGCGAACTTAGGACAACCCCGATAGTTTGCGGTGTGTCCCACGTTCCCACATAACACGCACGAGAGCTGCGTCCTATCGGATGCTCCGTCCCTACCAAGCGCACACTCCTCGGAGCTGTGGTTCTTTGCGCACTTCACGCATCGAGGCTGTATTTGGCAGTTCGACGCGGCGTGCCCGAACCTCTGGCAGCGAACGCATTTTATAACGCATTGTATAACGCCTTCGCTCCTTTTTAATTTTTCCCAGTGAATCACCTGGTAGTCTAGGACATTGATTCTCCTTAGACTATCCAGACGACTTTCGGGACTGAGCTGCACCAGGAAGAACGGCAGACTCCGTTTCTCCCGACTGGCTCTAGCTGTGGTAAATGGCTTTACCCCCACAAACTTGAGTCCTTCGCACTCCTTCTCTTTGAGCAGTGCCAGGATCTCCTCAGGATCAGAAGATGGTTCCAACCCCTTCAGTAGCATCGATTGCCGCTTTTCACACTTTGGTGTGAATGAGTAGTGCTCCGTCGTCGTTTCTTTTACGAGCTCTTTAACTTTCGTGTAGCCCTCCACTGTATTATAGTGGATGGCATGACGATCATTCCCCAATCGTTTAATATTAAAATTATTACCAATGACCAACTTACACGGGTCCTTGGTTGCATTTACCTCTAGTTTATAGGTGTTGATAGGAGGCACCTTCTCCTTCTTCTGCTGCTGTTGTTGTTGTTGTTGTTGCTGCTGCTGTTGCTGTTTTTTCAGCTGCTGTGGTTTCAGCTGTTGTTGTTTTTGCAGCTGTTTCTGCTGCTGTTTCTGCTGCTGTTGTTTTTCCAGCAATCCTCTCTCTGATAAAATGATAGCGGACATCGATATGTTTGCTGCGGGGATAGTAACTTTCACTTCCTGAAATATTAATTGCACTTTGATTGTCGCAGCGAACTATTATAGGAACAGCTGATAGTCTAATTGTTTCAGCCAAAGAGCTTCTTGTGCTGCTGAAGCAAGAGACATGTACTCGGCTTCAGTTGTTGAGAGTGCTATTGTTGGTTGTCTGTTAGAGCACCAACTTATTGCTGCACCCTGAAAAGTGAAAAGATGTCCAATCAGCATCACAGTAGCTTTTAATATTGATATATAGATTGCCTTCATATGTTAGTTTATAACCTATTGTTGCTTCAAGTACCCTAGGACTCGTTTCCGTATTGTCCAATGCTGAAGCGTAGGTTGGCCACTATACCTGTTTAATGAGTTTACAATATATGCTATTATCAGGTCTAGTCCCTTGGGACAAGTACAGGCATCCCACTGCTGCTTGATAATGTTTTTAATATTTCTTCTTCATTTTTTGCCTTCTTTAATTGAACGTTAGTTTAACAAGGAGTCCACATTAGTTTACAATCCCTCATACGAAAACGAGTAAGTATTTTATTAATATACATTGATTGATCCAGTGAAAAATTATTTTGATTTGTAAGTATTATTCTAAATCCAATACATTGCCTTGCTTGTCCTATGTCCTTCATTCTAAAACTTTCTTTTAATTTGTTCTTTATTTCTTCACCAGTTTTAGAATTATTAAAAAATAAGAGCAGATCATCTACATATATAGTTATGAATAAAATGTCATTTTGGTTCAGTATACGAAAATAAATGCATGGATCAACTTTAGATCGCTTCATGCCAATCTCCAATAAAACAAAGTTCAATTTCTTGTTCCATTGCCTGTTTGCCTGTTTGAGGCCATAAATACCTTTATTCAAATGGCATACAATCTCCCCTTGATCAAAAGTCGGTAGCTGAGACATATATATATCTTCTTTGACTTCTCCTTTCAAAAATGCGGTGCAACATCCAATTGGTAAATTTTAGATTATATATTGCAGCCAAACCAATTGATGTGTATCGTATATCGCATATATTTCATTGTAATTAATGCCTTGCTTTGTCTGTAACCCTTTATTACAAGTCTAGGTTTATATCGGGTCACTTCTCCATTTTCATCCATTTTTCGTTTAAAAACCCATTGGCATGTAATAACTTTCTTCCTATCAGGTAACATCACCAAATATTGTATTAAAAATTAGAAATTCATATTCCTCTTTCATGGCTTGTTTCCATTCTTCAGCTTCATTACTTTCAAGGACTTCTTCTAAACTCTGAGGATCATTGTTTAGAAGACTTGATGTTCATGCCCATGTATGAAGAAGGACTTTTAGTATTTGTATACATTTTATGCTGGCGACGCGTTTTAATATTTATTGAATTTCTAGGAGGAGTATCAATACACACATTTGGTAAGTATGTCTCATCTAGTGGATCATCATAATCTGTAGTAGTTGAAGTGTCTGAAGTACCATTTTGTTGTCCCCCATCAACTTCAGAGGTTGATCCAGATGTCTCTTCATTCCTGAGGTGATTCATTTATATTAGTATTCTTTTTATTTATAACTCTTAATGTTTTCTTCCTGATTAGTGTCATTTGATTTTGTTGCAGGTGCTGAAAAAGAAGATGTTTCAGGTGTTGTTTTTTATATTTTCTTCGAGAAAAATTACATCCCGGCTCATCACTCCCTTTTTATTTTTAGGGTCTATGAAATGGTAGCCCTTTGTGCATTCACTATATTCGACAAAGATTAGTTGACACGAATTAGCATCTAATTTTTGGCGCTCCTCTTTGGGTGTGTGCAGCATAGCAGGACAACCAAATATTCGCATATTACTGAGGTCAGGTTTTTTGTCCAGTTCACACTTCTTGAGGTGTAATGTCAGATAAGGCACGTGTAGGTGAGCGATTAATTATATATGCAGCAGTTCTCACAGCTTCAGCCCAAAACTCCTGTAAATCAGCATTAAAGATCATGCACTTTGCCCGTTCGATAACAGTACGGTTAACCCTCTGAGGCCATTTTGTTCGGGTGTATATGGATTAGAAGTCTGATGCAAAATTCTATTTTTCTTTAAGTATTCACTGAACGTTTTGTTCATATATGTATGTATTCTAATCCGTTATCACTACGCAAAGCTTTTATCTTTTTATTTAACTCATTTTTAACTCTATTTTTATATTCAAAAAGTTTTGAAATACCTCTGATTTACATAAACTTTTCTTGAAAAATCATCAGTCAAAGTTGTAAAGTACCTGGCACCGCCAATCGAAGCAACTTGCATCGGACCACATACATCGGTGTGAATTAGCTCTAACAATTCGTTTGCCCTGGAGCTATTGCTTTTAAAAGAGTGCCTTGTTTGCTTTCCTTCTATGCAACTTATACATACAAACTTTGCTTTCTGTGATGATAGACGTACACCAGTTGTGCAGTTAGGTAATTTGTGGACATCATTATAATTAAGGTGACCCAAGCGTTGATGCCACAGATGAGTGTCTGTCTCTGCTTTTGCTGAGATAGCCTACATTTTTTTATTGTTTATGTTTAATCTGTAGGTATCATTTACGAGCTGTGCTGTAGCCACTTGTTGATTGTTTGTACTTTGCAACCAGATTTAATTACCTTACTCACTGACAATAGGTTTGTAGACAGCTTAGGCACATATAAAACACTCTGTACTAGTATTTCACTGTCGCTGCCATCTTCATTAGGTATTTGCAAGGTCACATCACCACAGCTTTCAACATGCATTGTTGCATCTTCTAGTAGATCCCTATGCATAGTAATATGCATCGAAACATACCGATTTACACTGTCATTTAATTGCAATGCTGAAAACGCTGCTACAAAACCTTTGTTATCGTTTTCTTTACCTTGTGACTTATTTTTCAAAAATCAGCACTTTTTCCCAATATGGTCATATTTGTTGCAATTAAAGTACCTTGGACCTTTTGACTGTGATTGATTGTTTTTGTATTTTGCTTGATGATTTTTATGATTTATGTATGAGGCTGAAGTACTTGGTGTAGCTTTTATTTCTTATTAAAGTTTAGTTTTAATGAAGTCAGCACTTAATGCTAATCCTGAGCTTTCGATACCCATGATCATTGGCTTGTATTCATCAGGCAAACCAGCCAGCGTCAACACTGAACCCAATATTACTTAGCTTGTGTCCTGCACTCATGATTTTGTTGACGTAATCTTCAACATTTGTCCTGTTTTCCAAATTAGAGTTAATTAAATCTCGTAACAAACCAACTTTTCTTAACAGGCCGGAGTCTTGAAATGCCTGTGATAAATTGTCCCAAACTACTTTCGCGGTCTTGGCTTGCTGTATGTGTAGGTAGTTTATCGGATGGACTAGTAAAATTAGCTTTCATTTGGGTTTTTTTTTTGGATCAGTATTTATCCCTTTGACACATTCCCATAGATCATCGAGTTCGAAGTATATTTGCACAGCGAATTTGTCCCATTATTTCGGCCAGTAAGTTTTTCAATTGGAACTAAAGAACTGTTTGCAGATATTTTTATTAGTTTCTTATAGGACTGACAAAAGCTAAAAAAAAAAATTTTCAGCGACCGCGTGGACTGTTTTAAGGTTATATGTATTTTAAAACAAACCCAAATAAATTAAGCTTCGATTTGCGTTATGTTTATAAAATTTGTAAAACAGGCAGGAAGACGCCCATGACCTGATGGATTATATTGTAACGAAAATTGCCTATTGACCGAAACTACCGCCGAGTTTCAATCGGATAAAAAGAGAAAAAAAAACAGAAACTCCAAAAAAATCTGGTTCCCGAGAGGTAAACTTTTGTTTTTATTCTTTTCTTTTCTTTTTATAATTAAACGTTTTTTTTATGGCCTTAGTCTTCCGACCTCAACTGCTCGCTTTGGACTTCTTCGTTCTGCCGAAAATTCTCCCTTTTATCTCGATTTTTACGTTGCCCGCGGTTCTTTTTCTCTGTTAGGAAGTCTTCCGTTTTTTTTATCTCCGTTGCAACGTCTAAGATTCCACCGCTTGTTCGCCAACCGTTTTTGATTGGAGAAATCCTACGTCACAGGAAACGGCAAATATTTTCTTCGTTGAGTTTTCATCATTTGCTCCCCTTTCTTCTGTAGTCATCTCCTTTCTTCATGTTACTCTTATGGCTTACTACTTAATCATTTGTCCTCTTCGTGCGGCTGAATGCTCAGTCGTATTCGGCAAAGGGAACAAACCTCTTCAACCTGTCAAATGAAACCGACAACAAACAACGTGATGCAGGTAGGTATTTCGTCGTGAAATAAAATGTTTTTATTTTTTATTTTTCTGCAGTTTTCTTTTCTTCTTTAGGTTTCATAACAATATTAATAATGATGGATTAAACTAACTTAAGACTTGCAGTATAGAAAAGTGTTTATTACGACAGACTGATTGAATAATAATAATACATAGACAATGACATTTGAAAAGAGAGTTTTTTTTAGCTTTAAATATATCCGCTGGAGGCGCGTGTCTCCGTTTATATCAACACTGCGTTTACAGCAACAATATTACTACGTATCTTGGAATCATCAAAGACGACTATTTTACTTGGCGTGATCACATTATCCGATTTCGTCTACAATTGAAGATTGCAGTCCTTGCGATGACATACATATTTTAGAGTCCAAAAGAGTGTCTATTACTCGTTAGCTGAGTCCAGGATGCGATATGACGATACTTATCGAATATTACGATGACAACAGAGTTTAGCAAGCTATACGTCACAATCAGCACACAAAAAGACGAGCAAATAGCTACCCGAAACTTTGGCTATCAGCAACAACTACGGACGAAGACCACTAGCCCCACACATTTTAATTCAGTATTTTTTAATGTTAAAATAATTTAATTTGATTCGGTCAATTTTCAAAGGTAACAAAATTATGTAACATTCCTATATGTATGTGTATATCCCAACAACATTTTCGGGTAACACAAATACATATGTGCGTTATTATTGCGTTATTAAACAAATAAATAAGTAATAATAATAACAATAAAGATTTCAAAATGCCTCTCCCCGTTTAAATATTACGAACAAACAAGCAAAAACTAAGTAAATTCTTAGAGTATTCCTCTTTTTTGAAAACATCTACAAAAGCTGCAAGAAAGTGAACAGGATATGTACATAGTTTCATGTAATAACATTATAATAATAATAATAAAAATAAGTAAACATTTAAAAATAATAATAATAATAATAAGTATAATAATAATAATAATAATAAGTATAATAATAATAATAATAATAAATACCCAAATCTCTGAAATTGAAATGAAAGAGAGGATAGGGAAACATCAAATTCTTAGCTCGAGCAAGAAATTTGATCTGTGTTTGCGAGGCAGCAAGCGCTTTTCTCTCTGACTGATCCTCTCAATCGACCGAATATACCAAAAATCAATACTTCGAGACGAGTACGTCAGATTATCAGTATTATAAGATAAGATTTATTTACAACATGTTATTGCAAAATTTACACATATATACAGATTTAAGATTGTAATATATTCCAAATTAATTTCTAGCAAAATATAGAGAAAAACAACGAAAAAAAATATACAAAAAGTCAAAACAGACAAGTAAATAAATATTACAATATAATAATAATAATTATATTTATAATAGGGAAAAATAGTATAACTAAAGAGTAAATTAATAAATAAGTGAATAAAAAGTTAAAAGAAAAAAAGTCAACAATCTTTTAATTGACAAGTAATTAAATGTTTCATTAAATTTGTGCATCCTATCCGAAATCAACTGAACGTGAGCTTTAGCATGTATTGAGTGATGCTAAGTAAACTTATTGGTCTATAGGAACCACTTTTGCTATTTTCCAAGCATATGACATTTTAAAGCATGAATTAATATTGTAAAATGTTTGTGTGGGTACAAATGATATAACTTATTCTTTTCAATACAAATCCCTTTATTCAGTAAAGTTACAATTCACTATTTAATTCTTTCTCTCAGTACAATCCAATTTCTCAACCGCTTATACTTTTCTTATCTTTTGCATAAACTACTTAATCACATCTCCTAATTAACACTTCAAATTTCACTTTAGAACTGCTTTGGATACCTTGGGGATGCTGGTATTTATACTCGAATGACATACTTCGAGAACAATCCTCGCCATCCAGCGTCCCATACATTTTCCAATTTGCCAGAAAATTCGATTCTACTCTCCAGTCGAGACTTTGTTATTCAAGTATCGAAATCTTCTGGTCTTCGAGTATCGATATTTTCTGCTCTGTGAATCTAAATGTCGCTGCTCACATTTAAGTGGTTATCACATTGCTCCCTCTCTACAGTTGTTCGTCCCGAACAACTTCGTCAAACAGCATCCCTTTGAAATCACACATTCTATCCAAATGGACCACTTTCAATTTTCCTCGATCCCCACGCTGGATCCGGTAGACAACGTCATTAATGCGGGTTATCACCTTGTATGGACCTTCCCAGTCCTGTTGCAATTTTGGTGACTTGCCTTTCCTACGCTGATGATTATACAGCCAGATCAGATCTCCTTCGTTGAAACCGGAAGATTTCGCCTTGATATCGTACCTAGTCTTCATGCGGCTGCTTGCTAGCTTCATCTTTTCTCTGGTGTCTTCATGCAATTTACGAATCCTGCTGCGCAAGTCATTCACGTAGTCATTCACCTCTTTGGGCTCTGTCGGTGGGGATCCGAATTTTGCTTCACTTGGCAACCGAATTGATTGACCAAATAAGATCTCGAATGGTGTGTGCCCTAGACCGCGTTTCGGTAGGACATTAAGAAGAGGGGTATGTGTCGATCCCAATCCCGCTGGCAATTGCTGACAACCTTAGATAGATGCTCATTCAAGGTCCGATTGAATTGCTCGACCATTCCATCAGATTGAGGGTGTAGCCGTTGTCCTTGTCTTTCTTATTCCCAAATATTGGCATATTTCCTGGAAGACTTTTGATTCAAAGTTTCGCCCTTGATCAGAGTGCAGCTCCATTGGGACCCCAAATCTGCTCACCCAGTTGTTGACTATCTGTTCGGCTACGGTCTTAGCCTCTTGATTTGGGATGGCAAACACTTCCGGCCACTTACTGAAGTAATCCATGACCACGAGGGTATATCGGTTACCATTAAAGGTTTCGGGAAACGGCCCAGCGATGTCGATGGCTATTCGTTCGAAAGGTGCTCCGACATTGTATTGTTGCATTTCTCCATGTGGCTTTACTTTTGAACCCTTGGTAGCCGCACATCTTATGCACTTTTTGCACCAATTCTCGACATCTTGTTTAGCGCTTAGCCAATAGAAACGTTCCCTTACCTTTTCCAACGTCTTGTTTATTCCCAAATGGCCTCCTGAGATTCCGTCATGTATTTCATGACTTGTATTGGCTGACTCTGGACCGTGGCACTATTAGCTGCATACGAGATGTTGTCCCATCTGCACTTTCCCATTTTCTTTTCAGCAATCCATCTTGCACAAACAGCGAGTCCCACTGTGCCCAGTATGCCTTCAGAGTTTGGCTCCGATCTGATATCTGCTGCCAGCTTGGTCTTTCCTCGTGTTCCTTCCAGGCCAATATTGGTTCGATGTCATTGTCTGCCTGTTGGGAGGAACGGATTTCGTCTATACTCCAACCCTCTATTGGCTCAGTCCTGATCACTTGGATAGTTGCCTGTTCTTTTGCTTCTTTATGATTGCAGTGTTCGCATTTTACTCCGCACGGTCGACGAGAGAGAGCATCAGCATTTGAGTGGAGTGTTCCCTTGCGGTGTTGCACTTCAAAGTCGTAGCCCTACAACTGCTCGATCCATCTTGCAACTTGGCCTTCAGGGTTCTTAAATTGGAGTAGCCATTTCAGAGCTGCGTGGTCTGTCCGGAGAATGAACTTTTGTCCGTAGAGGTACTTATGGAAATGCTTCGTAGTCAGAATTAAAGCCAGAAGCTCCGTTCAGGTCTGGAGAGTTCTTTGCTGTAATATGCGACCACTTTCTCTTGACCGTCATGAACTTGGGAGATCACAGCTCCGTCCCCAACATTGCTAGCGTCTGCTGTCGCTTCAGTTCTTGAAATGCTCTTTCGCATTCTCCAGACCACCTGAACTGTCGGCCTTTTTCCGTAAGTTGATGCCGGCTCTTTGCAATGCCAGAAAAATCCTTTACGAACCTTCTGTAATACGTGGCGAGTCCCAAGAAGCTTCTCAGTTGGTGTTTATCTTTTGAAGAAGGCCAACTTTTCACGGATTCGGTTTGGTCAGGATCCGTACTTACTCCTTTCGCTGATATAATGTGACCCATATATTTTACTTCCGGACGGAACAAGGCGCACTTTTTTGAGTTGAGCTTTAAATGAGCATTTCGCACTTCTCAAACACATTTTCGCGGTGCTCCTCGAACGTATTGCCTATGACGGTAACGTCGTCCAAATATACTAGGCAGGTTTTCCTAGTATATTTGTCCTTGTAATGTTCGCTCCATTAGTCGCTCGAAGGTGGCCGGAGCGTTGCACCGTCCAAACGGCATCACTGCAAACTGCCAGAGACCGCTTCCTGTAGTGAAGGCAATTTTCTCACGATCCGCAGATTTATCTCTACCTGCCAGTAACCGCTCTTCAAGTCAAGTGTTGAAAACCATTTCGGGTGTTGAAAATCTAGATGTCGCTGCTTTAAGTGGTTATCACAATATTATGATAACCACTTAAATGTGAGCAGCGACATCTAGATTCACAGAGCAGAAAATGACAATACTCGAAGATCAGAAGATTTCGATACTTGAATAACAAAGTCTCGACTGGAGAGTGGAATCAAATTTTCTAGCAAATTGGAAATTGTATGGGCTGGATGGCGAGGATTGTTCTTGAAGTATGTCATTCGAGTATAAATACCAGCATCCCCAAGCTATGCAAATCAGTTCTAAAGTGAAATTTGGAGTGTTAATTAGGAGAAGTGATTAAGTGGTTTAAGTAAAAGATAAGAAAAGTATAAGCGGTTGAGAAATTGGATGGTACTGAGAGAAACAATTAAATAGTGAATTGTAACTGTACTGAATAAAGCGATTTCTATTGAAAAGAATAAGTTCTATCATTTGTACCCACACAAACATTTTACATTGGTGTCAGAAGTGGGATAGGACTTATTGTGTGTAAAAAAAAAGAAGTGTTTTCTGACTATTTGAAAAAGCTAGAATGGGTCGAAAACTATTGCAGTTGACCCTCGTCCAACTCAAATCCGAGTTGAACAAGAGAAGCCTCAGCGCCAGTGGAGGAAAAAGTGACCTGGTGCTCCGACTTCAGGAGGCTTTGAACAACGAGGGACATGATCCTGATGCATATTCTTTTGATGTTGACGAGGATGAACAGACAGGTACCGGCAGTGACATGTCTGCGATGATGCAACTCCTCTTGTTAAAAATGGACGAACAGAAGAACAGTCTCGAACAAAAAATGGACGAACAGAAGAAAAATTTGGAAGGTCTTCAACAGAAAATGGATGAACAAAAGAATAATCTGGAAGAATAAAAGAAAATGAGGAAAAGTGCTTTGCTAACAATGGCCTTGCACGGTCCTGCAGCAGAATTGTTGCAAACAGTAGATATCGAAAAGCATAAAGATTATGTGACTTTAGTACAGGCTATCGAGAAACGGTTTGGGGATAGCCACATGCAGGAGGTCTACAAGGTCCAATTGCAAAGCCGAACGCAGCAACGAGGAGGAACACTGCAGCAGCTCCAAGCAGACGTGAGGAGACTGGCACATCTGTCATACCCCACCGCAGGCCAGGAAATTATCGACGAAATGGCAAAAGATGCATTTATCAGGGGAATTGCAGATTCGAAGCTACAGTCAGCAGTAAGGATGGCCGGGAAAAGAACCCTTGCTGAAGCACTTGCCTTCGCTCTGGCGATGGAAGCAGCCAATCAGGCTTCCAGGGGAACACATTTTGTCAGGGAAGTAGCATCTGTCGAATGCTCCTGCACAAGAATTAGTGCCGAGGAACGAGATACTCGACGGGATAGACGAATAATGCGCTGCTGGAATTGCAATAAAATAGGACACCTTCAAAGGCAGTGTAAAGAACCGGTGCGACGAAAAGACTGCCCTCACTGTGGTGACAAGCAAATAGAGGAAGAAACCCGCAGAAACAGCTATCAAGAAGCCGGTCAATCTTCCCGAAGCCATCAGTCGGGAAATGCTTAAGCACCAACTTCGCGGGGCAGAAGTTGGTAGCAAGAGTCGACGGCCCCAGGACCATCATCCAAGTCTCGCTGGCAAAACGATGCAACGAAAGCCTTCTAGTAGAAGTAGTCAATGGAAAAGAAAAATGGATGGCAACAATAGACACCGGTACCACGGCCTCAATCATCAGAAGGAATCTTGTGCAGAAGTCTTGGCTGCATAACACTAGCAGTTGCAGCTTGCAAACAGCTACAGGAGCAACGATTAAGGTATATGGTGCAGTCCGCATAAAAATCCAATTGGCCGGAATAAAATTCACTCACGCGTTTCTGGTAGCTGACATATGTAACGAGTGCATCATTGGTACAGACTTCATGAGAGAACATGGACTTGTAGTCGACTTGGGGGCACAAACCCTGAAATACGGAAACATGGAGATACCAATGATATACGGAAACGCCAATACCTCAGTCTCAAATGTCGTCATCTGCAGCAATCAGAGTCTAGAGCCTTCGTCAGAAGCAATTTTGTGGGCAAAAGTGGAAGGTGGTCCTGGTAGCCACCGATTCTATTTCATGGAGCCAGAAAATAGAAGAGACTTCATGGTGGGAAAGACCTTAGTGGAGCCAAAGAACAACATGGTCCCTGTAAGGATTCTAAATCCAAAGACATTCAGTGTAAAGGTGAAAAAGGGGGAGATAGTGGGAAAATGCGTACCTGTTGAGGCTATATCGACCACAACGGAAAAAAAGGGTGCAAAACCGGTCACAAAGGTTCAGAGCATAAAAATCAAGAACAAAATTCTCAGCCTCTGTAATTTGGACGAAGATCAGCAAATCCTGGCAGAAAAACTAATCGGTGAGTACGCTGATATATTTGCTACACAAGACGGAGAATATGGACGTACGCATATTGTTCAACACCACATTGACACCGGAGACGCTCGACCAATCCGTCAACCTGCAAGGCGTCTTCCATTGGCAAAGCAAACAGAAGTTGCCGAAATGATGTCGAAGATGAAAGCTGAGGGAGTGATTGAAGAATCGCAAAGTCCGTGGGCATCTCCAGTGGTCCTCGTGAAGAAGAAAGATGGCAGCACGAGATTTTGTGTAGACTACCGACGTCTCAATGATGTCACTAAAAAGGACAGCTACCCACTTCCGAGAATCGATGACACTTTGGATATGCATTCTGGAGCGAAATTGTTTTCAACACTTGACTTGAAGAGCGGTTACTGGCAGGTAGAGATAAATCGTACGGACCGTGAGAAAACTGCCTTCACTACAGGAAGCGGTCTTTGGCAGTTTGCAGTGATGCCGTTTGGACTGTGCAACGCTCCGGCCACCTTCGAGCGACTAATGGAACGAACATTGCAAGGACTCACCTGGAAAACCTGCCTAGTATATTTGGACGACGTTATCGTCATAGGTAAGACGTACAAGGAGCACCGCGAAAATCTAAAAGAAGTGTTTGAGAGGCTACGAAGTGCTCATTTAAAGCTCAACCCAGAAAAGTGTGCCTTGTTTCGTCCGGAAGTAAAATATCTGGGTGACATTATATCAGCGGAAGGAGTAAGAACGGATCCTGACAAAATCGAAGCCGTGAAAAGTTGGCCTTCTCCAAAAGAAAAACACCAACTGAGAAGCTTCTTGGGCCTCGCCACGTATTACAGAAGGTTCGTAAAGGATTTTGCTGGCATTGCAAAGAGCCTGCATCAACTTACAGAAAAAGGCCGACAGTTCAGGTGGTCTGGAGAATGCGAAAAAGCATTTCAAGAACTGAAGCGACAGCTGTGCAAAGCCCCCATCTTGGGTTACCCCACGCCCGGAAAAATGTTCATCGTGGACGCAGACGCTAGCAATGTTGGGGTCGGAGCTGTGATCTCCCAAGTTCATGACGGTCAAGAGAAAGTGGTCGCATATTACAGCAAAGTACTCTCTAGACCTGAAAGGAACTACTGTGTAACCCGGCGCGAGCTTCTGGCTTTAATTCTGGCTACGAAGCATTTCCATAAGTACCTCTACGGACAAAAGTTCATTCTCCGGACAGACCACGCAGCTCTGAAATGGCTACTCCAATTTAAGAACCCTGAAGGCCAAGTTGCAAGATGGATCGAGCAGTTGCAGGGCTACGACTTCGAAGTGCAACACCGCAAGGGAACACTCCACTCAAATGCTGATGCTCTCTCTCGTCGACCGTGCGGAGTAAAATGCGAACACTGCAATCGTAAAGAAGCAAAAGAACAGGCAACTATCCAAATGATCAGGACTGAGCCAATAGAGGGTTGGAGTATAGACGAAATTCGTTCCTCCCAACAGGCAGACAGGACATCGAACCAATATTGGCCTGGAAAGAACACGAGGAAAGTCCAAGCTGGCAGCAGATATCAGATCGGAGCCAAACTCTGAAGGCATACTGGGCACAGTGGGACTCGCTTTTTGTGCAAGATGGATTGCTGAAGAGAAAATGGGAAAGTGCAGATGGGACAACATCTCGTATGCAGCTAATTGTGCCACGGTCCAGAGTCACCCAAGTGCTCCACGAAATACATGACGGAATCTCAGGAGGCCATTTGGGAATAAACAAGACGTTGGAAAAGGTAAGGGAACGTTTCTATTGGCTAAGCGTTAAACAAGATGTCGAGAATTGGTGCAAAAAGTGCATAAGATGTGCAGCTACCAAGGGTCCAAAAGTAAAGCCACATGGACAAATGCAACAATACAATGTCGGAGCACCTTTCGAACGAATAGCCATCGACATTGCTGGGCCGTTTCCCGAAACCTTTAATGGAAACCGATATACTCTCGTAGTCATGGATTACTTCAGTAAGTGGCCGGAAGTGTTTGCCATCCCAAATCAAGAGGCTAAGACCGTAGCCGAACAGATAGTCAACAACTGGGTGAGCAGATTTGGGGTCCCAATGAAGCTGCACTCTGATCAAGGGCGAAACTTTGAATCAAAAGTCTTCCAAGAAATATGTCAATATTTGGGAATAAGAGAGACAAGGACAACGCCACTACACCCTCAATCTGATGGAATGGTCGAGCGATTCAATCGGACCTTGAATGAGCATCTATCTAAGGTTGTCAGCAACTGCCAGCGGGATTGGGATCGACACATACCCCTCTTCTTAATGGCCTACCGAAACGCGGTCCATAGCTCAACAGGGCACACACCATCCGAGATCTTATTTGGTCAAACAATTCGGTTGCCAAGTGAAGCAAAATTCGGATCCCCACCGACAGAGCCCAAAGAGGTGAACGACTACGTGAATGACTTATGAAAGCAGGATTCGTAAATTGCATGAAGACACCAGAGAAAAGATGAAGCTAGCAAGCAGCCGCATGAAAACTAGGTACGATATCAAGGCGAAATCTTCCGGTTTCAACGAAGGAGATCTGGTTTGGCTGTATAATCCTCAGCGTAAGAAAGGCAAATCACCAAAATTGCAACAGGACCGGGAAGAGCCATACAAGGTGATAACCCGCATTAATGACGTTGTCTACCGGATCCAGCGTGGGGATCGAGGAAAATTGAAAGTGGTCCATTTGGATAGAATGTGTGATTTCAAAGGGATGCTGAATGACGAAGTTGTTCGGGACGAACAACTGTAGGGAGGAAGCAATGTGATAACCACTTAAATGTGAGCAGCGACATCTAGATTTACAGAGCAGCAGATGTCGATACTCGAAGACCAGAAGATTTCGATACTTGAATAATAAAGTCTCGACCATTGATGACTGGAGAGTGGAATCGAATTTTCTAGCAAATTGGAAATTGTATGGGACGCTGGATGGCGAGGATTGTTCTCGAAGTATGTCATTCAAGTATAAATACCAGCATCCCCAAGGTATGCAAATGAGTTCTAAAGTGTAATTTGAAGTGTTAATTAGGAGAAGTGATTAGGTGGTTTAAGTAAAAGATAAGAAAAGTATAAGTGGTTGAGAAATTGGATTGTACTGAGAGAAAGAATTAAATAGTGAATTGTAACTGTACTGAATAAAGGGATTTGTATTGAAAAGAATAAGTTCTATTATTTGTACCCACACAAACATTTTATAATAGAAATAACATCCCGAAGCCAACTAACAAAACACAGAAAACTAAACCCTAACTCATGCATACAAAGAATGACAATATCAGGGATAGAAGGCAGAAGAGGATTCATAGATATCCACAACCTACACAACAATCAAATAACTAAACTAAGACAGTGCTTTCACACACACACATCCAATTTACACCAAGCAATAGCCCTTGCAGATAAAAACTACACCCCACTTGATCTACACAACACTGAATAGACATTCGCACTCACAACCATCGAAGAGAAGAAAGCCGCGTGGGCACAAACACAACTACACGGCAAACACATACATTTAATGGAAAATTCAAACATCGACAAGAAAAATAACTACATGGTTACAGAGAGGAGAAGTCCATCCTGAAATGGAGGGATTCATAATCGCCATACAAGATCAAGTAATCCTCACAAAAAATTATCAAAAATATATATTAAACGAATATAACCAATGACAAATGCTGCAGATGCCAAATACACACATAAACAATAGACCATATAATAGGACGATGCCAAATTCTAGCAGGTACTGACTACACGCAAAGACACAATATATAGGGTCCGCCATCTAACGTTTTTTTTTTTTCAACTAGTGATTATTTCGTGAATGGTAACACTTAGCTCATGTCTGATTTGACAGATAATTAGTTTTATCCTTCCGCTGAACGAATATGGTTGTGTATACGCTTGAACTACGCTTCGCTAAGTGGGCCTGGGACCGACTTAGAGAAGATGCCGATTTTGCCAAAAAAAATCATCTTTTTGGAAGAAGCCCATTTTGATCTTGGCGGTATGTAAACAAGCAAAATTGTCGCATTTGGGGCACAGAAAACCCGCACGCGTACATTGAAAAGCCGATACACCAAAAACACTGTTTGGTGCGGATTTTGGTCCAGAGGCATAATTGAGCCATTTTTCTTTTTTTTGGCCGTTACAGTCAATGGCGATCGTTATCGGGCCATGTTGAACGAATTTTTGTTCACAAAAATTGAAGAGGAGGATATTGGCAACATTTGGTTTCAACAGGACGGCGCTACGTGCCACACAGCCGAAGCTACACTCGATGTTTTGCGCCCTGTTTTTGAAGATCGCATTATCAGCCGCAGAGCTGATGTCGTTTGGCCACCTCGGAGCTGCGATTTGACACCGTTGGACTATTATTTGTGGGGTGCCGTAAAAGATAAGTGTTACGCCGACAAGCCAGAGACAATTGACGCTTTAAAGGACAATATTCGTGAAGCCATTGGTGAAATACAGCTGCACACAATCGATAATGTGCTTAAAAATTGGACCGATCGTGTAGGCTACTGTATGGCCAGCCGAGGCAGCCATTTGAATGAAATTATTTTCCATTATTAACCGGAAGGATAAAACTAATTATCTGTCAAATCAGACATGAGCTAAGTGTTACCATTCACGAAATAAGCACTAGTTGAAAAAAAAAGTTAGATGGCGGACCCTTTAGCTGCCAAATAATAATAATAATAATAATAATAATAATAATAATAATAATAATAATAATAATAATAATAATAATACTACTACTACTACTAATAATAATAATAATGATAATAATAATAATAATAATAATAATAATAATAATAATACTACTACTACTACTACTAATAATAATAATAATAATAATGATAATAATAATAATAATAATAATAATAATAATAATAATAATAATAATAATAATAATAATAATAATAATAATAATAATAATAATAATAATAATAATAATAATAATAATAATAATAATAATAATAATAATAATAATAATAATAATAATAATAATAATAATAATAATAATAATAATAATAATAATAATAATAATAATAATAATAATAATAATAATAATAATAATAATAATAATAATAATAATAATAATAATAATAATAATAATAATAATAATAATAATAATAATAATAATAATAATAATAATAATAATAATAATAATAATAATAATAATAATAATAATAATAATAATAATAATAATAATAATAATAATAATAATAATAATAATAATAATAATAATAATAATAATAATAATAATAATAATAATAATAATAATAATAATAATAATAATAATAATAATAATAATAATAATAATAATAATAATAATAATAATAATAATAATAATAATAATAATAATAATAATAATAATAATAATAATAATAATAATAATAATAATAATAATAATAATAATAATAATAATAATAATAATAATAATAATAATAATAATAATAATAATAATAATAATAATAATAATAATAATAATAATAATAATAATAATAATAATAATAATAATAATAATAATAATAATGATAATAATGATAATAATGATGATAATGATAATAATGATAATAATGATAATAATGATAATAATGATAATAATGATAATAATGATAATAATGATAATAATGATAATAATGATAATAATGATAATAATGATAATAATGATAATAATGATAATAATGATAATAATGATAATAATGATAATAATGATAATAATGATAATAATGATAATAATGATAATAATGATAATAATGATAATAATGATAATAATGATAATAATGATAATAATGATAATAATGATAATAATGATAATAATGATAATAATAATAAACGTTTGGCTTATTGAAGCTCAGAGCTATGTTGACCCAGGGCTACTCTTGTTAAACAGGTCGGAGTAGAGAGCTGTAGCGAACAAATTATCCCAACCCATATACAATATATGGAATAAATAGAATGATGAATAGGGAAAACGAAGATATACACAATCGAGTGGGGATATATACTCAAACGTCGGTAGAAGGCACGGCTGTCGGCGTTGGCATGGCTCCGCAAGGAGATGAGTCGCCAGTGGCGGAACATCGTTACCAAACATCAGCACCACAAACACGACCAGTGGAAAGTCAACATATTGCACCCCCACCTGTTAGAAATGTTTCAATTGCAATTCAACCATTGACCACCCTAGCAGGATTATCAAGACGGAGAATCAAATGGAGTAATGAAATGAATGAGCTTATTGTCAGAGCCTATTTCCGCACCACCCGTTGTGAGACAACCACTGTAGGATATAGAGAGCGCCTACATAGAATGTTTGTGGAGACGTACCCTGATCTGGGGCACATTACGGAGCAGAATATCGCTGATCGCAGAGTAGCCATCATTAGAACGAGGTTAATAGTAAGTCCTCGGTGGAACATCTGGAAGACAGACACAATGTCACATTGAAGGAGAACACCATCGTACAAACTCTAGCGACCAAACAGCAGGCGCGAACACGAACAACCTTAACATGGAAACTCTTCACCAGGAGCTCAACACCACAAGCACGATATATAACTCGATAGACCCGACCTAGCGTGACAACGTTGGCAAAATACTCCACCAAGAACTGCTTAAGTACACTCCTGTAGCAGTTGTACATAGATAGCCCAGAATATGTCATCTACTGGAACCGAACAATTCTGACGGACACGAGTGTACAGTTTAATAGGCCAGATACAGTGATCCACAACAAAAAACAAAAAATATCATCCTTATTGACTTTACTGTTGTCAATAATAACAATATGGATTCAACGTACCTCACAAAGATCCAAAAAATATGTACCGCTTTGTCATGAGCTTAAGAAATTGTGAAGAGAAAACAGTGCGATAACACTACCTGTGGTGTTTTCATCTACAGGTATGGTCCCAAAACAATAGTCTCTGCTATGACAAGGCTGAATGTGAATAAGAGGTTATTCTACGAAATTTAAAAAGCAATTATTCTAGATAGTCGCCGGATCGCCAGGGAGTTTCTATTTAATTGCAAAGAATGATAGACATGTTTGGTTTATACCCGCATGTCCACCAGAACCTAGCCAGCCAATGGCAGGTGAACATTTTACTACTTAAGTATGTAGGAGACAGCGCAAAACCAAAAAAAGTAATAATAATAATTAAAATCATAATTATAATAAAAGGACTGTTTCTTAATACAACATACCTGAAAAAGCGGCTTATCAACTTCAACAGTTGCTGGTATTTGCACTTTATAAAAGCGTTGGTCAAATTCTGGATTTTGATCATTAATATCTTCCACTGATACAATGACCCTTGTTGTTGAAGATAAAGGTGGGATACCACCATCAATTATAAGAATCTATTAATATAACGTAAAAAAGTAATTTTTGAAAAAGTAAATATTATAATAATTTGTATATTATCAACCTAAACTTTTTTTTTACAAGTATAATACCTCCATAATATGTTCATGTTGATTTTCCCGATCCAATTTCCTTGCTGTTGTTGAAATTACCCCTGTTGTGCTATTTATAGCAAAAAATCCCTCAGGGTTTCCAGATATTATTTTATATGTTATATGTTGATCCAAGTCGATGTCAAAATCTTGAGCTCTTAACTGAATAATCTCTACACCTGGAGGGCTATTTTCTGGCACCGATGGATAGTAGACTGGGCTTTCGGTAAGTGGGACATTATCATTTTCATTTTGTACTTCAACAAAAACCTGAAGGAAATACATTTAATATTTTTCAGATCATACATACATACATAAACATACTTCTGTACACGAATGGAGCGGTACAACAGCCTGATCTTGGGCACAAACTGTTAGCCAATAATGTGGTTTTGATTCGACATCCAATATTGCCATGGTACGTAAAAAGCCTTAAATACAATTTTATATATTAAAGATATAGATAATATAAAGTTAATATTAAGTTTTAGAAAATGGAGCTGAGCAGATCATTTCTGCAAGTTATTCAATTTTCCTTAAAAACCTTTATTTTGCAAAATTGTTGTATTATGAAAACTTTTTTAAATACTTCTTTTTAAGAATAAATGTTAAAGTTTAAAATTTCCTTAAAACTAAATAATCCCTCGTAATTAATTCAAAACAAATTGCGAAAAAATTAAAATATTCAATTAAATAAGAAAAAAAAAAAAACTTTTAAATCAGCCGTTTATTTAACAAAAGGTGACTTAAAATTAAAAAAAATAGCTTTGAAACGAATCTCAAACTTGAATCACCATATTGAATTTATAGTGACGGTACATTTTCATATCAAGTGGTATGGTAAAGAAAAATATAAATGAATTCATCATGACGACAGATGGGTTATCGTAAATTACTTGTCAACCTTTTTCACTTGATGTCCACATGGAGGGGGTTGTAAAGGAAAAAAGTAATCTGCAATGTTGATGTATCCGCCATATTCAAATTATATACACGAACATTTAGAATTTCAGTACAAATTTTGAACCCGAAAGACATACAAACGAGTCAATTTATATAAACGAGCGGGTAAAAATTGATTTTCTGAGTATGTCCAAAATCTAAGTAAACTAAGTGTCCAGAACAAGCAGTTTTTGGAGTTGTAGCAACAGTCTGGCAGGAGTTAGCTAGAGTTTATTATGAGTTCAAGAGTTCTTACAGTTTCATAAAACGGGTAATATTGCTCCCAAGAAACTAAAGATTAGTCCAGGTTGTTGAACAATCAATCCTGCTTAAATAAATCAATAATGTTTCAAGAGAATCTATTCCTGTCTATCTACGAGTACATAAAGTTCGTGCTTTATGATAAAACACCGATTCCCAAAATTGAAGTCATGTGACTTCCAGGAACTATCTCAACCCCCCCTTAAGTACTAAACATAGCACATACGAGGGGCGTTCAACATATTCTCGGTATCGGGGTGAAGCTGTGGTTGTATATATAAATTAACTTATTTATCAAGTAATACTATTATTTTAGTGCATTCATGTAAAATTTCATATAAATGTGATTATTAATTCGCGTTTTATCTCTAGTTAAACAGAATCATAATGGCAACTGAGACGATGATGGTGAAAATTGAGCATCGCGCTGTAATTAAATTTCTCACTAAGCAATCAAAAAGTCAAAAAACTATTCATGAAGAGATGGTGGCTGTTAACCAGGGTTCCGCACCTTCATTATCAACTGTGCAAAAGTGGTCAAGTGAGTTCAAGAGAGGCAGAGAGAGCATTGAAGACGACCCCCGCTCCGGCGCCCCGGCTACTGCTTGTACGGGAGAAAGCATCAAAGAAGTCGAAAAACTTGTTCTTGAGGATGCCCGAATAAAGGTGAAAATGACGGCAGAGATCACCAAGCTTTCAATTGGTACCATTCACACCATTCTTCATGACCATCTTAACCTTTCAAAGGTCAGTGCAAGGTGGGTGCCACGAATGCTCACAGCGCCTCAGAAAAAAGTGAGAATCGTATGCTGTAGAGAGCTTTTGGAGATGTGTAGTGAGAACGCGGACGGTGTTATGGATCGAATTGTTACTGGGGACGAAACATGGATCCACCACTATGACCCTGAAAGCAAACAAGAGTCCATGCAGTGGCATAAAAAAGGAACAGACCCCCCGCAGAAGTTCTAAGTCACTCCGTCTGCCGGGAAGCTCATGGCCACAGTTTTTTGGGACTCGAAGGGAATCTTGCTCATTGAGTACAAAAAACAAGATGAAACCATCAACGCCACATCCTACGCTTCCACTTTGCATAATTTGCGTGAGGAAATTAAAAAGAAAAGACGGGGTAAACTCGCAGCGGGTGTGTTGCTTCTTCATGACAACGCTCCTGTTCACACGGCGCGAGTTTCCAAGGCTGCTGCGCGAGATTGTAGTTTCGAAGAAAACCAACACACACCCTATAGTCCAGATCTTGCCCCTAGTGATTATTTCCTGTTTCCGGATTTGAAAAAATGTCTTCGTGGAAAAAGATTTTCGGATGATGAAGAACTCAATTCGGCAATAAATGGGTATTTTGCAGAGAAAGAGGAAATTTATTTTTTTGAGGGTTTAAAAAAGCTTATCTCAAGATGTAACAAATGCATTGATGTTAGGGGAGATTATATTGAAAAATAAAAACAATTTAAATTGAATTCACATTTTCCTCCATATCGATACCGAGAATATATTGAACGCCCCTCGTACGAGTAGCATGCATCAACTTTTGCGAAATACATACTCGTAGATCTAAAGGCTGTATTCATTCATACTCAGGGAGAATGTTATTACACACATACATAAGTTAATGAACATTTAAATCAAAAATATTTACATGCACACATAACCAGTGCATTCGTGAATTTAGCTGAATTGTGCAAATTGTACAAATTAAATAAATAAAGAAAAAAAAACAAGTAATGAAGTGCAGTGAAGAAGGAAAAAAAAGTACACCCTTCCCGCTCCTGCTCGTAAGTACTGTTACTTGCACAGGGAGTGGTTGAGTGTAGGTAATAACTTATGGATAGCGGGTTGTGAGTGAGAATTTTGTTGGTGCACTGTTTCATATTGTTGTAAGGGCATAACACATACAACAATTTGATTCGATAAACCAACGTCAGAATTTTCACTTCGCAGCCTTGCTTAGCATCGTCAGTGTTTGTTTGTTTTTTATAATGACTCGGGAATTTAGGGTCGATATAGCAAACATACGCGGACTAAAAACTAATCACTTTTCTGCGTACGACCACGTCTGTAAGCTCAGACCAGCTGATTTGGCACTTAGTGAAACTCAGATCGCGTTGATCTGAAGCTGCCTGGCTACGAACTAGTGTCATTATTCTTTTCTCACAGCAGTCTCGCCATTTGCGTGCGTATTGATGTTGCTTATCAAACTCCACCACAATGTAGTACCTGCCCCAATCCGGAATTCAATTTCATGTGGGTAAAATTCCTTCAAGACCAGCTCTACAGAGGAAAACCGAAAAAAGTTTAAGCAAGTCAAAAAGACTGCAACGTCTTTCTTAAGCGTGTGCAATTTCAATACCACCACAAACTTTGGCAAAAAAATACTTCAATGTCCTTAACGTAGTAAAAGCTTTTGGTCCATCCCAACGCTCATTAACAATGACATTCCAGCTATCAGCTCTTTAGACAAAGCCAATCTGTTTGCTGCACACTTTGCGGCCAGCTCAACACTTGAGTGCGTCCAATCATGAATGAGACGAATACACTTGTCTAGTAGCAAGATTACTCAAAGATCTCAACATACATAAATCCGCTGGTCCAGATGGTATATCTCCTCTTCTTCTGAAGAGGTACTCTTCCACGCTGGCAAAACCACTGCGTAAATTTTTTCATCAATCCCACTCTTCAGGACTCTTTCCGAGTTGATGGAAAACAGGATTTGTCCGTCCGTCCCTAAAAAGGCGAATATTCTTCTCTCTCCTCCTACAGACCCATTGCACTTACGTCCCTTCTTTCTAGGTTCGTAGAAACGCTGATAAATCGTCAGCTCATGAAATATTTCGAAACACGAAGACTTCTCTATGACCGGCAGTACGGTTTTCGTAGTAACAGGTCCGCTGGTGATTTGATGGCATAAATCAATCTAGCGAAAACAAGATAGTTGCACTTGATATTTCTAAGGGATTTGACAGAGTTTGGTATCAGGCTCTGTTATCGAAAATGCGTGTATTTGGGATCGACGACTCTCTTCTTCACTGGATTAGAAACTAGCTATCGGAACATTCAATTCAAGATGTCCTGGATGGCTTCAAGTCTAATATTCACAAAATAAATGTTGGTTCTTTTGTCTGATACTTCTTTTCTTTCCGGACTCACGACGCTGCTCTTCGGCCATAGAACGGGAATGGCAGTGTATGTTAAGCTCATTAAATTCCGATATTAACAGCATAACCAAGTGGGAACTATCAAGGATTGGCATTTAATGCTTCCTAACCACAATGCGGCCTGCTGTCATTAAACCGAAATGTAAACACCCAGCAATTATACATGAATAGCACTTGCATCGTCCAAACTGAAAAACTTTCCATTCTTGGTATGTGTGTCAATGACAACTTACGTTGAAATGGCTACATGTTCGATGTCGCCAAAAATATGCTACGAAATATGATGTAAGAAATACTTTTCCCCTTCTGATCTGGCCTCAATATATACGGTATTCATCCGCTCAAAATTGAAGTACAATGCACACATCTGGTCAAGTGCGCCTAAAAAAACTCTGCACCTGCTAGATAGGATTCAAAGCCGTGCGATAAAACTCATAGTTGATGCTAATATCACACCCTCGAACACCGACGAAATGTCTCGTGTCTCACTTTGTTTTATCGCTATTTCCACCAACAGTGCTCCATAGAAATCGCCAGTAGCATTCCGCCCCTTCAAACCTTTAATAGTAACACCCGTTTCGCTACGAATGGTCATCAGTATACCCTCAAGCCCACTTTCGGACGAACTCTGAAATATCGTGATACGTTGCTAAGCCGAACAACTCGCTTGTGGAATGCCATGTCGGGCTCTCCATTAAAACCAATGTACATCGGTACCTATCTTTCTTTGCTCCCTAATTTTCCTTCGCCCGCGCAGGGTGCAAACATTTTAACGGTACCTTAGCCCATGAGAGCGCGCTACTTTAAAAAATATATATATTAAACATGTAACAAAATACGTTCAGAAAACGAATAGAAAATGATTTGAATTTCATCAAAACAAAATTATTACAGAAATTACAAAAAAAAAAAAAAATACATCGTTGAAAAATGAGAAAGGAAATCTGTTGAAACTAGTTAAAATATAATGAAACAGGCAGAATAACATATATAAAGTTACAACAGTCGACATTTTATTAGATAACACCAAGTACGAAATATGTGTATATTACACATATATGACCTGCAAATACGATTATAACAGTTTATGCAACTAAGAAAATTTACATAGTTCTATAATTTAATTCAAAACAAATTACATCTACTTAACCCAATATTATCACCAAAACTCAACCAAATTGCCGAATTTAAAAAGTTTGCTCAAAGATATATATATTAAAAAAATATATATATTATCAAAAAAAAGATAAATATATGTATATTTATTAAACTAAAATACTCGTGCAAATAATTATAAGATTAAACTATAGTGACCACCTGGGTGGAATAAGCAATTCGACTCCTAGTAACGTCTAAATTTATAGTCTGTGGTTGGGTTAATATCTTCTTCTAGGAAGATGATAAGCAACATCTGGTGCTGTGTTGTTTATTGAGGTTGATAAACAGTATCTGGTGTTGTATTGTTTAATGACAATGTCTGTCATTGTGTCATTTTGATGATTGTGAACAGATAAATCGGGTAGGCCAGGAGGATCAAGTGCACAAGGTGTTTTTTTTTTTTGCATAAATTAGAGTTGTGGTCCTTGTGGAAGAGATTGCCCCGAGCTCCTGAAATACCTGTGGTACCTGTACTGTCGGGGAAAAGCCAATCTGGTTAGGAGTTATTGGCGTTAAGAATCTTTGGTGAAAATGCCATGCTTGGGTTGATGTGTAATAGTGATCTTATTTTCAATGTTGCCTTTGTCTATGGACGTTTCGTTTGATGGCAATGGACAAACCTTTGTTATAGGTCTTCTGATCTTCCCGACTTGAGTTTTCAGATCAACCACGCAAATAAGTCCGTCTGCTCCAGGATAAGCATTGAGGATCCGTGCTAAGTTCTATTTGGATGGCGGTAGACGCTCGTCCTTTAATGCGACCAAATCGCGAATTTTGGTTTGTGGTTCGGTCTTCAACCACTTCGGTTGATGCTGCAAGCGAGTGAGATATTAGACACTGCTTCCAAAAGGTTTGCATGGCTAACTGGATACGTTCCCATCTGCATACCTAACTTCTCTCTTCTGTGACCAAATCTGCTTGTGGGATGAAATAGCTTGGACTGCCTATTAAAAAATGGGATGGTGTAAGTACGTTCAAATCTTCTGTATCATCATTAGCAGACAAAGTGGCTTGGTCTTATATCTGTAGCAAATAACGCACTGGTGTATATATTTTTTGATGCTAAAACCCAATATTGGAGCGTTTGCTGAACTCCTCCATGGAGGGTTGACTCGTGTGCCTCTCTTATTAATAAGTCCGGGAATCCATGCTGCAATTTTAAAAAGATTGGATGTCGTTGCTCGTCCTGCAAGTCCGAGTTCTGCAGCCCACCCTGCACCCTAAGAATCCCCATGGTCATCAAAAAAAGGACAGTGTTGTTGCGTGCAAATCACGCCCCAAAAATCCTCCACTCCCTTTTCCATCTGTTGTCTGTTGACCTCTTCATTCCTTCTCCCCCTTCTTGTGCTGTCCCTTCTTTTCTTTCTTCCGTCATGCTCTGGATGCCACGGCACAGGTGGGATTCACTGGATCCTCTGAATTCAGTTCCCTCGCCCGGCCTACCGCTCCAGAGATGACCATATAGGTACCCCTGATAGACCCAGGCGGACGGCCTGGAGACTCTAGCGGACGGACGGTCCGCCCCCTGATGCCCCGAGATGTCAACACCACCAACAATGGCCGCGAGCCCACCATATTTAATATTGTTTGCCCAACACCATAAATTTGTAGAACCCCCTACCCCACCAAAAGTTAAAAATTGTTAAGGAAAGCCCAGAATTCCCCGCGGTCGTTCTACTGTTCCATATGTCTGCAAGAAGGTTTACTGACTCTCCATTGGACCCCTAATAAGCTAAGTTTTCCTCCCTATCCGGCGGTCCCAATGGAAGCTCTCAACGATAGCTTCGGTTTCGGGTCAGAGGGCTGGCTTCGAACCAAAGCAATCACTTGGACGACAAAACAAACAGAACGAACAAACACGACCCACAAACATAGAACATCGACGTGTGTGATTGGCTGGGGATTCGTGAGAAGCTGTTGGAGCTCTGGATGTGATTCCCTTTGCTCTAACAGCTGAATTGACGGAACCCCATGTGTGTGTGTGTGTGTGGACGAATGGCGGCGACAGCCAAAAAGCGCGGTAGGCTCATTCGATAGCTTATCGTCTTGTTGGCAAGAGCCTCCAAAAAAAAGAGAAAAAAGAAAACAAAATAAAAACAAACGAAGACAAAAAAAACCAACGACAAAGAAGAAAAAAAAGCGAAAAGGAAACGATAAAAATAACGAGAACGAGAACAAGAACAGGGACAACAAAATTTAAACGACCAAGGACGAGAAACACAAAAAGGGACAAAGGAAAGGAAATTACAACATACAACGGACACGACCGGACAAAAGTCGGTGATTGTGGCGGAGACGGTTTACCCTCCTCCACCAGCAGAGACCCAGCTAGAGAGCGACCCCGCATAGACAGGAAACCCATAAGCAGCTAAGTACCCCTTTTCAAATAACACATATTTGTGCCTTAAAACCGCGTTCGTAAGCCTTCTGACCGTTTACCGAAACCGTTCGTAAGACGGTTACATTTATTTAATTGCGCGACCCGCTAGTTTAACGGAACGACAACGCGGAACTGTGGGCCTTCCATTAGCCGACCCATAAAATTAAAATTAATTTATTTTTTTCTAAAACTTTGGTTAGGAGATTCGGCATACCCTGTGATTCCCCAAATCAAAAAAAAACAAATATATATGTATAAATTCCCCATCAGGGAAAGGACAATTCGTGTGGTTTTTTTTTCTCATCTGTTTTCCCAATTTCGCATTAAAAATTGGGTGGCGCCTACCTCTTGTGTTTGTTTTCAGCTTTTGTGTTGATCGAACATCCCGAACCCCCCCCTTGCTGAGCAACCGGTGTGTGCAGCTAACCAACAGCTGCTTGTTGCAATTCCGGTTTTCGCGATTCCCTCTTGGGCTGCACATTCGCTTTTGTGTAGTCCTTTCCATTCGCTTATCAACCACCACCTGTGTGGTTGCGGTTCGTTCCATTCTCTCGATTTATTGTTTGTTGTTTTGCCGGCAGCCCGGCATTTGTCATTTGTAGTAAATTTAATTTTTTTTATTTTCCCCGGGTTTTGCAATCAAATTGACGCCCAGACGTGGGGCTCAAAACAAAATAAAATTTGGAAAAAAAAATTGTACCAAAGAGGTGCAAGTGACTTAGGGAAGTGTCTGTGTTTTATTCAAAAGTGCAAATAATCTTTGTTGTTTTTTTTAGAGTTAGTGGGAAGTGATTTCGAAGTGTCACCGCTGGAGTTTTGGAGTCAACGTGGGATTCAAGAACCATCGAGGGAATTGAAAATCATCCACACTTACAGATTTACATCGTTGGAAGCGAAAACCTCAGGTCGTATTTACCCTGAGTCCCAAGTAGGTTTTGATTTCGTTTTTTATTGCCAGTTTTCCTTTGTGGGCTGTAACACAAATATATGTATGTTAAACATATAGGTAAATACTATACTATATAGTATTTACATTTCCATATACATATATAGAAATTCCAAACATATAGCATATTTTTTTCTAATATTTTTACTTGTCCATTCGAATATACATACATATATATCATTTATTAATATACATACATACGAGTACATATTCTTTCTTATATACATACATACATATTCGTTCATATATACATTCATACATATTCTTCCATATATACATAAATATATATACCCTTTTTTTACTCGGTTTATTTGTGAACTTTTTGCGCTATTTTATTTTGGTTGTTTTATTCTAATCAGTGTTGCCGTGAGGGAAATAAATTGTCGTACTTTTATTCTTTTCTATAGATTCTATTTTGCGTATTAGTATTATTTTTTCTCTTTGCTTCTTGCCTTTTTGTTGTGCTTTCGGTCCTATTTTAATTTAAACCTCCTAAAATGGAAATTAATCGGTTGAGTCAGGACGAGCTGGCCTACGAAGTCGAGTGTAGGGGCTTGTTACCTGACACCGTCGATAAGATGAGGAAGTCGCTACGAGCGGCAAGAGCGCTTGAACGACGTGGGTCTCTTAAACCCGGTGAGTACCCTTTTTCATTTTTCACCGACAGGGAAGCCGTCGAGAAGAAAATCGCAGAAATCGAGAGGTTACTGGAGGACCCTCCAGCCAAAAAGTCTTCAGAGTACTGTAAGGTACTCACCAAAATTGAATGGGCCACCTCACGGGTTGAGCGTTCCCAGCCCACCACAGACGAAGAAGTGAATCGGAAGAAGAACCTGAAGATGGATCTGATGCTTCTAATGGCCTCACTAGAAGATGAAGACGATGAGGAAGTCGACGAACCCACAGAAGAAGAGGAGCGTAACTTAGTTGGGGAATTCAGAACACCCATTCCCTCTCCTAGGTCATCGGTTAGGATTCCACCCACTCCCCAACCAAGGCAGTTACCTTCGGCACCGGAACCACCGGCAGTTGAACGCTGCACAGAGCGAATCGGCAAGTGGGACTTGAAGTTCACTGGAGAACGCTGCGGTTCATCAGTGAACTCGTTCCTAGAACGAGTCGAGGAGCTCCGAGAAGCGCGCAATATGTCGGAAGACCACCTATTTCGCTCAGCTGTTGAACTTTTTAATGGGAAGGCACTTCTTTGGTATAGGGCGGTTAGGAGGACTGTTTCTTATTGGCAGGGTTTAGTTAGGGAGTTGAAGCTGGAGTTCCTGCCTCCAAATTATGACGACGCACTATTGGAGGAAATTCGTCGTAGGACCCAAGGGAAGGAAGAGTCGATTGGAGTCTACGTAGCGATCATGAAAAACATGTTCGGTAGGTTGACGGAGCCGCTCACGGAGCGACATAAGCTGGGAATAGTGCAAAGAAACTTGGCACCGTTCTACCAAACTCAATTGGGGTTGGCAGATCCCAAGTCTATCCCAGATTTGGTCGCTCTAGGACGGAAACTAGAGATGGTCCGAGCGAATGTGGAAACATTTGCGCCACCTCCTACTCGGTCACGTCACCTCTTGGAACCTGATTTGGCATACGTGGCAGTCGAGGAACCGAGGGCTGCAGAGCGTAGGGTTGCCGAACCCAGACCGGCTCCAAGAGTATCAGTCGTGAGTAGGGAACCTCAGCCGAATAGGCGGTTGAGGTGGCATGAGGTGAAATTGGCACCAAAGTACATTGGGCCTTTTTCTATAAAAAGGAGGGTTTCCCCCTGGACTTACGCGCTGCAGGACGAGACAGGCAAGGACAGAGGTGTATGGCACGCCAAGGACCTAAAGCCATACCGCGACGACCCCGAAGACCCCATAGATGACCTTAGTCGCGTAACGAACGAAGATAGTTACGCAAAGAGTTACGGAGAGCGTTAAACCGCTCGATGACGTAACCCAACCATCACAAGGGCTGATGGCAAAGATGAATGTTTACCCGTAGTGTAGATGAGATCTCCCTTCGTGTTGTCTCTCACCCGTCTCTTTGTATCGGCTTAGGCCACGGTTGATTCTGGTAGTTAAGCCCATAAGCAGAAATGTGAGGGCACATTTCCCAGGAGGTAAGGGTGGGGTTTGTTGCGTGCAAATCACGCCCCAAAAATCCTCCACTCCATTTTCCATCTGTTGACTGTTGACCTCTTCATTCCTTCTCCCCCTTCTTGTGCTGTCCCTTTTTTTCTTTCTTCCGTCATGCTCTGGATGCCACGGCACAGGTGGGATTCACTGGATCCTCTGAATTCAGTTCCCTCGCCCGGCCTACCGCTCCAGAGATGACCATATAGGTACCCCTGATAGAGCCAGGCGGACGGCCTGGAGACTCTAGCGGACGGACGGTCCGCCCCCTGATGCCCCGAGATGTCAACACCACCAACAATGGCCGCGAGCCCACCATATTTAATATTGTTTGCCCAACACCATAAATTTGTAGAACCCCCTACCCCACCAAAAGTTAAAAATTGTTAAGGAAAGCCCAGAATTCCCCGCGGTCGTTCTACTGTTCCATATGTCTGCAAGAAGGTTTACTGACTCTCCATTGGACCCCTAATAAGCTAAGTTTTCCTCCCTATCCGGCGGTCCCAATGGAAGCTCTCAACGATAGCTTCGGTTCCGGGTCAGAGGGCTGGCTTCGAACCAAAGCAATCACTTGGACGACAAAACAAACAGAACGAACAAACACGACCCACAAACATAGAACATCGACGTGTGTGATTGGCTGGGGATTCGTGAGAAGCTGTTGGAGCTCTGGATGTGATTCCCTTTGCTCTAACAGCTGAATTGACGGAACCCCATGTGTGTGTGTGTGTGTGGACGAATGGCGGCGACAGCCAAAAAGCGCGGTAGGCTCATTCGATAGCTTATCGTCTTGTTGGCAAGAGCCTCCAAAAAAAAAGAGAAAAAAGAAAAAAAAATAAAAACAAACGAAGACAAAAAAAAAACCAACGACAAAGAAGAAAAAAAAGCGAAAAGGAAACGATAAAAATAACGAGAACGAGAACAAGAACAGGGACAACAAAATTTAAACGACCAAGGACGAGAAACACAAAAAGGGACAAAGGAAAGGAAATTACAACATACAACGGACACGACCGGACAAAAGTCGGTGATTGTGGCGGAGACGGTTTACCCTCCTCCACCAGCAGAGACCCAGCTAGAGAGCGACCCCGCATAGGCAGGAAACCCATAAGCAGCTAAGTACCCCTTTTCAAATAACACATATTTGTGCCTTAAAACCGCGTTCGTAAGCCTTCTGACCGTTTACCGAAACCGTTCGTAAGACGGTTACATTTATTTAATTGCGCGACCCGCTAGTTTAACGGAACGACAACGCGGAACTGTGGGCCTTCCATTAGCCGACCCATAAAATTAAAATTAATTTATTTTTTTTTAAAACTTTGGTTAGGAGATTCGGCATACCCTGTGATTCCCCAAATCAAAAAAAAAAACAAATATATATGTATAAATTCCCCATCAGGGAAAAGACAATTCGTGTGGTTTTTTTTTCTCATCTGTTTTCCCAATTTCGCATTAAAAATTGGGTGGCGCCTACCTCTTGTGTTTGTTTTCAGCTTTTGTGTTGATCGAACATCCCGAACCCCCCCCTTGCTGAGCAACCGGTGTGTGCAGCTAACCAACAGCTGCTTGTTGCAATTCCGGTTTTCGCGATTCCCTCTTGGGCTGCACATTCACTTTTGTGTAGTCCTTTCCATTCGCTTATCAACCACCACCTGTGTGGTTGCGGTTCGTTCCATTCTCTCAATTTATTGTTTGTTGTTTTGCCGGCAGCCCGGCATTTGTCATTTGTAGTAAATTTAATTTTTTTTATTTTCCCCGGGTTTTGCAATCAAATTGACGCCCAGACGTGGGGCTCAAAACAAAATAAAATTTGGAAAAAAAAAATTGTACCAAAGAGGTGCAAGTGACTTAGGGAAGTGTCTGTGTTTTATTCAAAAGTGCAAATAATCTTTGTTGTTTTTTTTAGAGTTAGTGGGAAGTGATTTCGAAGTGTCACCGTTGGAGTTTTGGAGTCAACGTGGGATTCAAGAACCATCGAGGGAATTGAAAATCATCCACACTTCCAGATTTACATCGTTGGAAGCGAAAACCTCAGGTCGTATTTACCCTGAGTCCCAAGTAGGTTTTGATTTCGTTTTTTATTGCCAGTTTTCCTTTGTGGGCTGTAACACAAATATATGTATGTTAAACATATAGGTAAATACTATACTATATAGTATTTACATTTCCATATACATATATAGAAATTCCAAACATATAGCATATTTTTTTCTAATATTTTTACTTGTCCATTCAAATATATATACATATATATCATTTATTAATATACATACATACGAGTACAAATTCTTTCTTTTATACATACATACATATTCGTTCATATATACATTCATACATATTCTTCCATATATACATAAATATATATACCCTTTTTTTACTCGGTTTATTTGTGAACTTTTTACGCTATTTTATTTTGGTTGTTTTATCTAATCAGTGTTGCCGTGAGGGAAATAAATTGTCGTACTTTTATTCTTTTCTATAGATTCTATTTTGCGTATTAGTATTATTTTTTCTCTTTGCTTCTTGCCTTTTTGTTGTGCTTTCGGTCCTATTTTAATTTAAACCTCCTAAAATGGAAATTAATCGGTTGAGTCAGGACGAGCTGGCCTACGAAGTCGAGTGTAGGGGCTTGTTACCTGACACCGTCGATAAGATGAGGAAGTCGCTACGAGCGGCAAGATCGCTTGAACGACGTGGGTCTCTTAAACCCGGTGAGTACCCTTTTTCATTTTTCACCGACAGGGAAGCCGTCGAGAAGAAAATCGCAGAAATCGAGAGGTTACTGGAGGACCCTCCAGCCAAAAAGTCTTCAGAGTACTGTAAGGTACTAACCAAAATTGAATGGGCCACCTCACGGGTTGAGCGTTCCCAGCCCACCACAGACGAAGAAGTGAATCGGAAGAAGAACCTGAAGACGGATCTGATGCTTCTAATGGCCTCACTAGAAGATGAAGACGATGAGGAAGTCGACGAACCCACAGAAGAAGAGGAGCGTAACTTAGTTGGGGAATTCAGAACACCCATTCCCTCTCCTAGGTCATCGGTTAGGATTCCACCCACTCCCCAACCAAGGCAGTTACCTTCGGCACCGGAACCACCGGCAGTTGAACGCTGCACAGAGCGAATCGGCAAGTGGGACTTGAAGTTCACTGGAGAACGCTGCGGTTCATCAGCGAACTCGTTCCTAGAACGAGTCGAGGAGCTCCGAGAAGCGCGCAATGTGTCGGAAGACCACCTATTTCGCTCAGCTGTTGAACTTTTTAATGGGAAGGCACTTCTTTGGTATAGGGCGGTTAGGAGGACTGTTTCTTCTTGGCAGGGTTTAGTTAGGGAGTTGAAGCTGGAGTTCCTGCCTACAAATTATGACGACGCACTATTGGAGGAAATTCGTCGTAGGACTCAAGGGAAGGAAGAGTCGATTGGAGTCTACGTAGCGATCATGAAAAACATGTTCGGTAGGTTGACGGAGCCGCTCACGGAGCGACATAAGCTGGGAATAGTGCAAAGAAACTTGGCACCGTTCTACCAAACTCAATTGGGGTTGGCAGATCCCAAGTCTATCCCAGATTTGGTCGCTCTAGGACGGAAACTAGAGATGGTCCGAGCGAATGTGGAAACATTTGCGCCACCTCCTACTCGGTCACGTCACCTCTTGGAACCTGATTTGGCATACGTGGCAGTCGAGGAACCGAGGGCTGCAGAGCGTAGGGTTGCCGAACCCAGACCGGCTCCAAGAGTATCAGTCGTGAGTAGGGAACCTCAGCCGAATATTCGGTTGAGGTGGCATGAGGTGAAATTGGCACCAAAGTACATTGGGCCTTTTTTTGGGAGGGTTTCCCCCTGGACTTACGCGCTGCAGGACGAGACAGGCAAGGACAGAGGTGTATGGCACGCCAAGGACCTAAAGCCATACTGCGACGACCCCGAAGACCCCATAGATGACCTTAGTCGCGTAACGAACGAAGATAGTTACGCAAAGAGTTACGGAGAGCGTTAAACCGCTCGATGACGTAACCCAACCATCACAAGGGCTGATGGCAAAGATGAATGTTTACCCGTAGTGTAGATGAGATCTCCCTTCGTGTTGTCTCTCACCCGTCTCTTTGTATCGGCTTAGGCCACGGTTGATTCTGGTAGTTAAGCCCATAAGCAGAAATGTGAGGGCACATTTCCCAGGAGGTAAGGGTGGGGTTTGTTGCGTGCAAATCACGCCCCAAAAATCCTCCACTCCCTTTTCCATCTGTTGTCTGTTGACCTCTTCATTCCTTCTCCCCCTTCTTGTGCTGTCCCTTTTTTTCTTTCTTCCGTCATGCTCTGGATGCCACGGCACAGGTGGGATTCACTGGATCCTCTGAATTCAGTTCCCTCGCCCGGCCTACCGCTCCAGAGATGACCATATAGGTACCCCTGATAGAGCCAGGCGGACGGCCTGGAGACTCTAGCGGACGGACGGTCCGCCCCCTGATGCCCCGAGATGTCAACACCACCAACAATGGCCGCGAGCCCACCATATTTAATATTGTTTGCCCAACACCATAAATTTGTAGAACCCCCTACCCCACCAAAAGTTAAAAATTGTTAAGGAAAGCCCAGAATTCCCCGCGGTCGTTCTACTGTTCCATATGTCTGCAAGAAGGTTTACTGACTCTCCATTGGACCCCTAATAAGCTAAGTTTTCCTCCCTATCCGGCGGTCCCAATGGAAGCTCTCAACGATAGCTTCGGTTCCGGGTCAGAGGGCTGGCTTCGAACCAAAGCAATCACTTGGACGACAAAACAAACAGAACGAACAAACACGACCCACAAACATAGAACATCGACGTGTGTGATTGGCTGGGGATTCGTGAGAAGCTGTTGGAGCTCTGGATGTGATTCCCTTTGCTCTAACAGCTGAATTGACGGAACCCCATGTGTGTGTGTGTGTGTGGACGAATGGCGGCGACAGCCAAAAAGCGCGGTAGGCTCATTCGATAGCTTATCGTCTTGTTGGCAAGAGCCTCCAAAAAAAAGAGAAAAAAGAAAACAAAATAAAAACAAACGAAGACAAAAAAAACCAACGACAAAGAAGAAAAAAAAGCGAAAAGGAAACGATAAAAATAACGAGAACGAGAACAAGAACAGGGACAACAAAATTTAAACGACCAAGGACGAGAAACACAAAAAGGGACAAAGGAAAGGAAATTACAACATACAACGGACACGACCGGACAAAAGTCGGTGATTGTGGCGGAGACGGTTTACCCTCCTCCACCAGCAGAGACCCAGCTAGAGAGCGACCCCGCATAGACAGGAAACCCATAAGCAGCTAAGTACCCCTTTTCAAATAACACATATTTGTGCCTTAAAACCGCGTTCGTAAGCCTTCTGACCGTTTACCGAAACCGTTCGTAAGACGGTTACATTTATTTAATTGCGCGACCCGCTAGTTTAACGGAACGACAACGCGGAACTGTGGGCCTTCCATTAGCCGACCCATAAAATTAAAATTAATTTATTTTTTTCTAAAACTTTGGTTAGGAGATTCGGCATACCCTGTGATTCCCCAAATCAAAAAAAAACAAATATATATGTATAAATTCCCCATCAGGGAAAGGACAATTCGTGTGGTTTTTTTTTCTCATCTGTTTTCCCAATTTCGCATTAAAAATTGGGTGGCGCCTACCTCTTGTGTTTGTTTTCAGCTTTTGTGTTGATCGAACATCCCGAACCCCCCCCTTGCTGAGCAACCGGTGTGTGCAGCTAACCAACAGCTGCTTGTTGCAATTCCGGTTTTCGCGATTCCCTCTTGGGCTGCACATTCGCTTTTGTGTAGTCCTTTCCATTCGCTTATCAACCACCACCTGTGTGGTTGCGGTTCGTTCCATTCTCTCGATTTATTGTTTGTTGTTTTGCCGGCAGCCCGGCATTTGTCATTTGTAGTAAATTTAATTTTTTTTATTTTCCCCGGGTTTTGCAATCAAATTGACGCCCAGACGTGGGGCTCAAAACAAAATAAAATTTGGAAAAAAAAATTGTACCAAAGAGGTGCAAGTGACTTAGGGAAGTGTCTGTGTTTTATTCAAAAGTGCAAATAATCTTTGTTGTTTTTTTTAGAGTTAGTGGGAAGTGATTTCGAAGTGTCACCGCTGGAGTTTTGGAGTCAACGTGGGATTCAAGAACCATCGAGGGAATTGAAAATCATCCACACTTACAGATTTACATCGTTGGAAGCGAAAACCTCAGGTCGTATTTACCCTGAGTCCCAAGTAGGTTTTGATTTCGTTTTTTATTGCCAGTTTTCCTTTGTGGGCTGTAACACAAATATATGTATGTTAAACATATAGGTAAATACTATACTATATAGTATTTACATTTCCATATACATATATAGAAATTCCAAACATATAGCATATTTTTTTCTAATATTTTTACTTGTCCATTCGAATATACATACATATATATCATTTATTAATATACATACATACGAGTACATATTCTTTCTTATATACATACATACATATTCGTTCATATATACATTCATACATATTCTTCCATATATACATAAATATATATACCCTTTTTTTACTCGGTTTATTTGTGAACTTTTTGCGCTATTTTATTTTGGTTGTTTTATTCTAATCAGTGTTGCCGTGAGGGAAATAAATTGTCGTACTTTTATTCTTTTCTATAGATTCTATTTTGCGTATTAGTATTATTTTTTCTCTTTGCTTCTTGCCTTTTTGTTGTGCTTTCGGTCCTATTTTAATTTAAACCTCCTAAAATGGAAATTAATCGGTTGAGTCAGGACGAGCTGGCCTACGAAGTCGAGTGTAGGGGCTTGTTACCTGACACCGTCGATAAGATGAGGAAGTCGCTACGAGCGGCAAGAGCGCTTGAACGACGTGGGTCTCTTAAACCCGGTGAGTACCCTTTTTCATTTTTCACCGACAGGGAAGCCGTCGAGAAGAAAATCGCAGAAATCGAGAGGTTACTGGAGGACCCTCCAGCCAAAAAGTCTTCAGAGTACTGTAAGGTACTCACCAAAATTGAATGGGCCACCTCACGGGTTGAGCGTTCCCAGCCCACCACAGACGAAGAAGTGAATCGGAAGAAGAACCTGAAGATGGATCTGATGCTTCTAATGGCCTCACTAGAAGATGAAGACGATGAGGAAGTCGACGAACCCACAGAAGAAGAGGAGCGTAACTTAGTTGGGGAATTCAGAACACCCATTCCCTCTCCTAGGTCATCGGTTAGGATTCCACCCACTCCCCAACCAAGGCAGTTACCTTCGGCACCGGAACCACCGGCAGTTGAACGCTGCACAGAGCGAATCGGCAAGTGGGACTTGAAGTTCACTGGAGAACGCTGCGGTTCATCAGTGAACTCGTTCCTAGAACGAGTCGAGGAGCTCCGAGAAGCGCGCAATATGTCGGAAGACCACCTATTTCGCTCAGCTGTTGAACTTTTTAATGGGAAGGCACTTCTTTGGTATAGGGCGGTTAGGAGGACTGTTTCTTATTGGCAGGGTTTAGTTAGGGAGTTGAAGCTGGAGTTCCTGCCTCCAAATTATGACGACGCACTATTGGAGGAAATTCGTCGTAGGACCCAAGGGAAGGAAGAGTCGATTGGAGTCTACGTAGCGATCATGAAAAACATGTTCGGTAGGTTGACGGAGCCGCTCACGGAGCGACATAAGCTGGGAATAGTGCAAAGAAACTTGGCACCGTTCTACCAAACTCAATTGGGGTTGGCAGATCCCAAGTCTATCCCAGATTTGGTCGCTCTAGGACGGAAACTAGAGATGGTCCGAGCGAATGTGGAAACATTTGCGCCACCTCCTACTCGGTCACGTCACCTCTTGGAACCTGATTTGGCATACGTGGCAGTCGAGGAACCGAGGGCTGCAGAGCGTAGGGTTGCCGAACCCAGACCGGCTCCAAGAGTATCAGTCGTGAGTAGGGAACCTCAGCCGAATAGGCGGTTGAGGTGGCATGAGGTGAAATTGGCACCAAAGTACATTGGGCCTTTTTCTATAAAAAGGAGGGTTTCCCCCTGGACTTACGCGCTGCAGGACGAGACAGGCAAGGACAGAGGTGTATGGCACGCCAAGGACCTAAAGCCATACCGCGACGACCCCGAAGACCCCATAGATGACCTTAGTCGCGTAACGAACGAAGATAGTTACGCAAAGAGTTACGGAGAGCGTTAAACCGCTCGATGACGTAACCCAACCATCACAAGGGCTGATGGCAAAGATGAATGTTTACCCGTAGTGTAGATGAGATCTCCCTTCGTGTTGTCTCTCACCCGTCTCTTTGTATCGGCTTAGGCCACGGTTGATTCTGGTAGTTAAGCCCATAAGCAGAAATGTGAGGGCACATTTCCCAGGAGGTAAGGGTGGGGTTTGTTGCGTGCAAATCACGCCCCAAAAATCCTCCACTCCATTTTCCATCTGTTGACTGTTGACCTCTTCATTCCTTCTCCCCCTTCTTGTGCTGTCCCTTTTTTTCTTTCTTCCGTCATGCTCTGGATGCCACGGCACAGGTGGGATTCACTGGATCCTCTGAATTCAGTTCCCTCGCCCGGCCTACCGCTCCAGAGATGACCATATAGGTACCCCTGATAGAGCCAGGCGGACGGCCTGGAGACTCTAGCGGACGGACGGTCCGCCCCCTGATGCCCCGAGATGTCAACACCACCAACAATGGCCGCGAGCCCACCATATTTAATATTGTTTGCCCAACACCATAAATTTGTAGAACCCCCTACCCCACCAAAAGTTAAAAATTGTTAAGGAAAGCCCAGAATTCCCCGCGGTCGTTCTACTGTTCCATATGTCTGCAAGAAGGTTTACTGACTCTCCATTGGACCCCTAATAAGCTAAGTTTTCCTCCCTATCCGGCGGTCCCAATGGAAGCTCTCAACGATAGCTTCGGTTCCGGGTCAGAGGGCTGGCTTCGAACCAAAGCAATCACTTGGACGACAAAACAAACAGAACGAACAAACACGACCCACAAACATAGAACATCGACGTGTGTGATTGGCTGGGGATTCGTGAGAAGCTGTTGGAGCTCTGGATGTGATTCCCTTTGCTCTAACAGCTGAATTGACGGAACCCCATGTGTGTGTGTGTGTGGACGAATGGCGGCGACAGCCAAAAAGCGCGGTAGGCTCATTCGATAGCTTATCGTCTTGTTGGCAAGAGCCTCCAAAAAAAAAGAGAAAAAAGAAAAAAAAAATAAAAACAAACGAAGACAAAAAAAAAACCAACGACAAAGAAGAAAAAAAAGCGAAAAGGAAACGATAAAAATAACGAGAACGAGAACAAGAACAGGGACAACAAAATTTAAACGACCAAGGACGAGAAACACTAAAAGGGACAAAGGAAAGGAAATTACAACATACAACGGACACGACCGGACAAAAGTCGGTGATTGTGGCGGAGACGGTTTACCCTCCTCCACCAGCAGAGACCCAGCTAGAGAGCGACCCCGCATAGGCAGGAAACCCATAAACAGCTAAGTACCCCTTTTCAAATAACACATATTTGTGCCTTAAAACCGCGTTCGTAAGCCTTCTGACCGTTTACCGAAACCGTTCGTAAGACGGTTACATTTATTTAATTGCGCGACCCGCTAGTTTAACGGAACGACAACGCGGAACTGTGGGCCTTCCATTAGCCGACCCATAAAATTAAAATTAATTTATTTTTTTTTAAAACTTTGGTTAGGAGATTCGGCATACCCTGTGATTCCCCAAATCAAAAAAAAACAAATATATATGTATAAATTTCCCATCAGGGAAAAGACAATTCGTGTGGTTTTTTTTTTCTCATCTGTTTTCCCAATTTCGCATTAAAAATTGGGTGGCGCCTACCTCTTGTGTTTGTTTTCAGCTTTTGTGTTGATCGAACATCCCGAACCCCCCCCCCCTTGCTGAACAGCCGGTGTGTGCAGCTAACCAACAGCTGCTTGTTGCAATTCCGGTTTTCGCGATTCCCTCTTGGGCTGCACATTCGCTTTTGTGTAGTCCTTTCCATTCGCTTATCAACCACCACCTGTGTGGTTGCGGTTCGTTCCATTCTCTCGATTTATTGTTTGTTGTTTTGCCGGCGGCCCGGCATTTGTCATTTGTAGTAAATTTAATTTTTTTATTTTCCCCGGGTTTTGCAATCAAATTTTGCAATGCAATTAAATTAAAATGTACAATTGATGCGCGTTTTTATGAAGGTCCCTATCCGCAAACATCTGTTGTTGGGCAATCCTTACAACAGATGCAAAGAATAATTCCCTATATTAGGTTCTGATAGATTCTTCTTTTGCAATAAATCTTTTGCAATATGCAATAATCCGAAAGATGGTTTTTATTTTTGAATGGTTGTCTAAAAATGTATCTATTACATTGTTACAGGTGGTAGTGAAATGTACCTTGTACTGGTTTCCAAATCTACCGGTTGCACCGGGGCGGCAAAATGCCAATCTCCTTGAAGAAATGCGGGACCTTTCCACCACACACGGTTGTGTTCCAGTGCTGATGGTATAATTTCTCTGGATGCGAAATCTGCTGGGTTATGCTTAGTGGGAATATGTTTCCAAATTTTAACGTCAGTTAATCTCTGCACCTCTGCTACCCTGTTGGCTACGAAAGTTTTCCATTTTGAAGGTGGTGCAGAGATCCAAGCTAAGGTTATGGTCGAATCAATTCATGCATGTGTTGTGATGTTCTTCAAATTTAAGACCTTAAGGGTGTGATCTAAGAGTTTGGTCAATATAACTCCTACGCAGATTTCCAGCCGTGGAAGAGTGACGGTTTTAAGCGGGGCTACTCTTGTATTCGACATCAACAGTTGAGTATGTACTTTGTTCTGACTATCTAGGATTCGAATATACACTACCGCACCATACGCTTTTACAGAAGTATCGCTAAATCCATGGATCTCCAAGTGAGTGCTCTCCTTTCGGGTACTGATCCAATGTGGAATTCGAATGCGCCCAAGAACTGGTAGCTCCTTACAAAATTGTTGCCATTCCTGACGAAGTCCTAGTGAAACAGCTTCGTCCCATGACAGCCCTCTCCACCATAACTGCTGCATCATTAATTTAGCCCTGATGATACATGGCGAAATCCATCCAAGAAGGTCAAACATTTTGCAATCGTCGAGAGAATAGATCACTTACTCACGTTCATTTGCATGGGTATCTTCTAAAACGAAAAACTCACGGTACCAAAGGTGACTGTCAGTCAAACAATACAGTCTTAATCGTTCGCTTTTATTCACACGCCAAAAAATAAGCTGATAAAGAGAATCATCGTAACGCATCTCAATCTGTCGATACATCTTTTCGATATCAGACGTAAAGGTGAGTTTATATTTCCTCCATTTTAAAATTATGTCGACAATATTTGGTTGTCTTAGGTCCTACCATGAGATGATCGTTTAACGATGTACCATCAGGCAGCATCGAAGACTATTCGCATCCTTGTGGTTGTACTATAGTGCTTAAAAACTACGGGATGAGGCACCACGTAATGGTGAGGCGAGTTCAACGCACTATTATTTACTTCGTACATGTGGCCTAACTGCAGATATTTGTTGATGCAGGTTGTATATGCTTTACGCATCGAGGGATTGCTTTATAATTGCTGTAGACACCTACGCAAGGCTCCTTGCTCTGAGGTTCCCAGCGCAGAATAACAACCATCCTTAAATGACAATGAAACTTCATATCGACCATTGTGGTTTCTTTCGCTTCGTGGTTTCGAAAAAGTGTTTTCCACAAGCTGCGTACTCCACCGTGTGATAGTTTGGAATGGTACATCCTCAATTTCCCAAAATTTTCTCAGCTGGGTATCTACGTCGAAGACCTGGACAAAACTTCTGATAGGTACGGGTGAATTCGTAGAAACCTTACCGAGCAGAATCCATCCCAATTGGGTTTTTTGGGCGATAGGGGACGTATCATCGCCCCCTAATATCGCCGGTAGTACGAACTTTGAAAACACATAACAAAATATCGATACTAGCTGGTTTGTAAAACATGGGATCAGCTAAGATTAACATATCAATGTGCTTCCATTTGTTGAATTTAAGACGATTGGCTAGCAGAAGACCCGTAAGAGATTTAAATACAAAGGCTCGTGCGTTGGTTTCAAAGGTAGAATGCAATGAACAAAACGCTATCTCAGCATATCTATTACATGACCCGCTGCTTGTTTTCCTAAGCAATGACACTTCAACAAATGTACTACGTCCTTTGAGGTTGAGAACTTGTGCAGCTGATCCCGTAATGAATGCGGCTTCGGAACCAGGGTCAATAAGTGCATGTAAATTGAGGTATTCACCTCGAGAGGATTTAAGATCCACCATAGCAGTCGCTAAAAGGATTTGAGAATTGTGTTGCTGTGCATGAAATTTATTTACTCCAGAACTTCTGGTCGGTTGCTCATCTGCTTAATGAAATATGGACTGATTATTATGCTCAAGAGCGGAAGCCTGAAACGCTTGTGCATTATGTGGGGAATGAGTTGATGGATGTGAGTGGTTACTATTGTTACTATTGGACACTGAATGTGAATTTCGGTAAGGCCGTCTTATCGGTATTTTAAGATAAATTATTAGAATTTGTTTTAGGTGAACTTTATAGTGGAGTAAAGAGTGATGCTGACGTTGGCAGAAATAGCAACGCTATTGGCCAGGGAGGCCGTTTTATGGCTGTATGCTAAGCAGTTCCCACAGATACCAAGTTGCTTTACGACGTTATTCCTGACATTTACATCCATTTCAAGAAACTTGTTGCAAGTATGAATTGAATGTTGGCCTTGATAACAGACCTTACACGAAAATTGTCCCTTGTTCGTTGATTTGGCATGCAAAACATTGTGGCATGGAGTGCTCTTCTGTGTTGATGTTTTGGATTTCGGTTTCTGCTGCTCAATAACCTCCAGTCTGCGAAATCGTGTTTCCTGGAACTGGGAAAAGGCCTTAAAAGTTGGTAAGTCCTTTGTGGTACCCAGTTTGGTAGCAGAACGTAAATAATAATAACATCAAAATTTTCTACAATAATGTCTAAATTTTTTAACGAATGCATAACTTCCGTTGACGTATCTAACAGAGACTTAATGGCATTGGAACTCTCAGATTGAATAAAGAGTTGATCGAAGAAGATCTTAAGTTGAGCATTAACCAAAATACGCTTGTGATCATACCGCAAAATCAGAATGGACCAAGCTTGTTCGTAAATTCCAATATCGATGCTTAAACGCTGCAGCAATCGTTCTGCTTCACCTGTTATGCTAGATTTGAGGTAATGCAGCTTTTATATTTCAGAGGGAAGGATTGGAATGCACCAAAGATACGAAAAGATCGTGAAAGGAATGCCATTTATCGTAAGCCCCCACTTTAAATGTTAAGTTTTTTTTTTAAAGAGTATGTGTTGAATTATTTGCCACAAAAAAAAAAAAAAAAAATACTTGTAAACTATCCTACTCGAATAGGACCAATGTTTTCGCCACTACTGGTGGACCGCAAGTTCTGTATATAAACGTAATACTGTAAGGAAAAATTAATAAAACCAACTGTCTCTTCTAAACGTTATAAAACAAATTCTTTATTCTGTTTAAACTAATGTACTAATGTATACATGTCATCTTCTTCGTTGATATTTGTTGCATGATAGTTAACATCGAATTTATTAATAATGTTTGATTTGACAATTTCAACGTTTACGTAGCGTGTACATGAATTCATTTATGCAATTAATAACAAATATTTTAATGTAACTGCAACACTAAGAAAAAAATCGCTTTACAGCAAGGATCTATCTCCAATATTGGCATCATTTATTGAGGATTTAAAAAAAGGCTTACTTTGGTATACCATGACCTTTGTTAAAGGAAATTGCCCTGTTAGTATTAATGGAAGAAAGTTCGCTTAGGACTTTACTTTTAGAAGAAAACTAGCCTTTCTAACTGCGTTTAAATAAAGTTGATACCTTGTTTGTGTCTTTCATGTTGAGCCTGTTCCATTTTTCTTGCCCAGGCTAATTTTTGACTTTGAGGTCACTTTTCTCCAGAAAATGCATTATAAACATAACATAATTATGATATATGGGAAAACATGCAGCAGATAAAATTTAAAAAAGTTTTTTTTTTTTCCAAACATATATGTATATTAGAGCTCTAAAGGCTATGAATACAAAATGATTTTATGTGGTTTTAGATAGCCAGTTATAACAGGTGCACGAAGTGTCTTCCTTGATTTTGTATGCATGCTAGAGCCCGTTTTTGAATTTCACTGCGAGTGTTTATTGATTCTAATTGCTGCCTCACTTTTGATAACGCTTCAAGAATACGCTCTTTCAGTTCTCCTAAAGTTTCTATTTCGGGTGAATAAGTAAATACCGTGAACTTGTCCTTTTCTTCATGTCCAACGATTACCGTACTCTTCATCTACCTAATTCTTAACCTCACGACTATAGTGGGACACCATTCTGTTAGAAATATGATGAAGCTAGTTGAATCTGTGGAATGTCCTCCAACAGTTTTGGTAAATCATTTCGCAAGATAAATCATGTAAATCATTTTGTATTTAGAATTCAGTTCAGATGTATAGTGGTATGGATAATGATTTCATCCATACAGTGCATTATAAATTTTATGTCTGGAAATATTACGAGTAAATTGCAAAGCGTCTGATGCTGATTGATTGATCAGTCCTTTCACCAGCCGAAATTCTTCTTACTTGTGAAGCTCCCAAATTGATGAACTAATTTTCTTTTCTAATCTTTTATACTATTTTTGTTTGGTAAATTTTCCAAACAGGCCTTCATACCCCAAACCTAACTCTTTCTGAGAACTTTTAATCTTTTAAGGAATAGTGTAACGATTTGAGGGTTTCGACAGGTATTCAAATAAACGAGCACGCTTTAAAACTTTTTAATGGCTATGCAATTTTAAAAAAATATTGGAAAACCACTCTTATTGTCAACTGTTGTTAAAAACGTAGGTAAGAAATTAGTTTTGTGGATAAAAGTGGATGCGGCAAATGCGTGGTGGCGGGTGTAAATAGGGGTTGATGGCAAGGCGGCGTTGCACCATAGCAGTGGAGACAGAATGCTCGACGCGCTCAATAGTTCTAACGTTTATGCACCAGCATATGAGGACCATGTAACTGTACTGTTTGTTGGACCGTCTGCTGTAAAGCGCAGGCAGCCCTAGACGTGATCGACGACTTGTGCACTAGCAATAGGCTTTCAATCAATCCTCTCAAAACTGACGTTATTCTCTTTACAAGAAGAAGAAGCTGCCTGGTCTGACTCATCTAGTGCTTAAAGGCATCACCATCCAATTCTCCAAATAAGCTACATATTTGGGTGTCATTCTGGATAACAAAACGCATCGATGAATCTCCCACCCCTTGATATTCATATCATGGGCTGCGCGCTCAAAGCCATTTTCTGTTTGAAAAGAAGTGGTCTTTGGTACAGCACGCACTGGAGCATTGATGACATTGCGTGTCGGCTGTCTTACGACTCTGGTCTTATGGGCATGCCATCCGATGCAATGACACCAGAATACCTGTTGCGGAAAAAATACGAAATCGACTTTCCCTGTGCCCGGACTGGTTTCGGCCAGAATCAGAGCCAGGAAAGGAATGCAGACGAGTCTTCGCGAACGGCTCCAAAACCAATATAGGATGTGGCGCTGATGTCTTTCTGGAGGACGACAATGTTAGATTTCACTTCACGTTAGGAAAGCTCGCATCAGTCTTCCAATCCTAATGGCAGCGAACTATATTGCGGAGAACCGGTGGAGGGGCGAAGCATTTGCATCTGTAGCGACATCCAAGCTGCGCTTAGAGCCTTACTCTACCCTCTTACGACTTCCAAGCTAGTTCAAGAATACAAGAGAACACGGGAAATGAAATGAAATCGCCGATGAATTTACCAGACAAGGTTCAGAGGAGAGTTTTTCAGGACTCGAACCTACGTTGGGTCTGCCTGCATCCTCGGTTTAGGCTTCCATTGACAGTTGGGTCTCATATGAACACAACTGCAGATGGCATAGCTCCCGGGATGCAGGCAGACCAAACGAATTCTTCCCGATGTCTCTAGGAAGTCAGCGGCTTTTCTTCTGTCCCTCAGCAAGAAAGACTGCAGGTTAATTACTGGCGTCGTGACAGGGAACTACACTTTGGCAAAGCACTTAAGTATGCTGGGCATAAGTGACACAGCATCCTGCGATGCTTGTTGTGAAAGAAAGGTGAGGCCGACACTGCGGAGCACTATTTCTGTGTTTACGAACTACCGAAAGGTTTTGCTACCTTTGGCACATTGTAGTATTTTCTGCCTCAGTTTTTGGTCATATTGGAATTGGAACTTTTTTCGGTTTTCCTCAATCGGGTTGGCCTTATAGGACCGAAAAAACACTTCTCTAACCCTGACAGCCTCTTTACAGTTCCAGTCGTGCGGTGCCTTTTCTTCTGCTTTGACACTTTTGATCCGATTAGGGACAAAAGGTCTCATTCTAATGAGAATAGTGTCTGTGATAATATCAGCAGCGGCATCCACGACGTTATCGAGGAAACATAACGACCATTTAAAACTAATAAAAAATGTCTTAAGTTCGCTCCATTTGGTTTTCTCATATTGCTATACATACTGAGGCATATAAGTGTATTCAGCCCCACTTGAGTGTTAAGTTCTTTAAAGAAAAAAAAAACACTCAAAGCTAATTTTACGGTTTGTAATTGAGATATATTTTCCAAAAGAAATACATTTCTTATTCTTCATTTCATTCCAGGCGATAACGACAGTGCAAGTGACATTGAATGAGTAACACACTAACTAACATCAACATTCACGGTAAAAGTTTTGATATGTAGGTGATATGTGACTAACTTAAAATCCTTTTAGTTGCTTAAGATAGGCTAAATTAAAAATTAGCTCCTTCAAATACAATCTGATCCAAAAAAATCTGATTGAAAACGAGGCAGTATGAAGTTGGCCTATACCAAAAAATGTATCTGAAGTAAGAAGCTTAATTGGACTATGCACTTACTACCGCCAGTTTGTACACTTTTTCGGTGATCTTGGGACCTATTTTTCTTTATATTTGAACGAGGTGTTTAAAAAAGAAGCTATTACCCAAAACTTATACACCCTGTACCCAAACTTATTCTCCCCGGAGGGAAAAGAGGTGCAAAACAACTGGATAGTTCTCATACCAAAAATGTAAAGGCAAGTATGTACGAGTAAATAGTTTCCTAATCATTCCTAAAACCCGTGTTTACCGACTGATGGCACTACTGATCCAAAATCTGTGTGCCATCATATAACGCCATTTTTACAACGATGACTGTCAAAATTTCAGGCAGATGTATCGAGTAGTTTTGCTTTGACAGCTGTGGAAAATCATCAAGTTCGTATTTATTTCCAATCATGGAGAAAGAGCAATATCGATTAGTGATTCGATTTCGGAAGACGTCTGAGGAAATCAAAGTGAACTTGAACGCCGTTTATAAGGACCATGCACCTTCGACATTGGTTTAATGAATTCAAGCGTAGCCGAACATCCGTTTTTGATGAAGAGCGCCTGAAGAGGTCGTCCGATTGAGGTGACTACGAAGGATATGGTTAATAAAATCCATGATATCGTGATAGCAGATCGTCGGGTGAAGGTCAGAGAAATTGCTGACTTTGTACACATCTCAATTGAACGCATACAAAATATCATACACGAAAAATTGGGCATAAGAAAGCTATCGGCGAGATGGGTTCCGCGTTTGCTAACAGTGGAGCAAAAAACGAAATCGCATGACAACTTCGGAGCACTGTTTGCACATGTTTAAGCGCAATCCAAAAGAGTTTCTACGGCGTTTCGTGACTTTTGACGAAACATGGATTACACGCCAGAAGTGAAAGATCAGTCGAAACAGTGGATTTCGCCCGGCGAAACTGCTCCAAAGAAGGCGAAAACGATTCCATCGGCTGGAAAAGTCATGGCCACCGTTTTTTTGGATTCGCAAAGCATCATCTTCACCGACTATTTGGAGAATGGAAGGACAATCACGGGGCAGTACTATGCTGTTTTATTGGACCGATTCAATGCTGAATTAATAAAAAAAAACGGCCCACTTAGCAAAAAAAAAGTCATTTTTCACCACGAATTACCCTACGAATTGCGATTCTCATCAAACGAGGAAATCATCGCCGAAACAGAGGCCAAATCATATTCTTTGACACTAAATGTGTCGAGCTGAAAGAAGACTATATTGAGAAATAAATAAAAAAAAAATGTTTTCTTAATGCGTTTTCTTGCCTAATACAGGTACTTATCATACATCCCTCGTACATACTAACGATATCTGATGATCGTCAAACTAAGAATAAAACAATGGGAGTGTAATAGCACTACTAATTCTAACTATCAAATATTTCCTGTAGAATTACTATCATTTCTTCTTATAATTTCATCAGCTTGTCAGTATATTTAAATTGTTAACACTGCTGGTAGAGGAGACAGAGACTTTTTTTTCATATCGCCAAATTAGAAATAGAGTAGGCACTGAGAGGCGTCAATTTGACGGTGGCCGGTATTGTAACGATTTCTACACCTCAATTTTACCACCAAGTGGTAACCATCGGGTAATGGTCGATGCAGGGCCGGTTCGATAAATTTTGGCGCCCGGCGCAGAATAATAATAGCGCCCCTTAAAAATGTAGATTTAAACAATACGAGTAAATTTTAAAACGAGCGCAAAATCAAAAATATTTAATTATGTATGTATACATTTCCACACCACCCAAGGAGGTAGAATACCAATGGTTTTTTTTTTGTGTTTTCCCCAGTAGACCTATTCCTCTATACATATAAATACAAATCAAAAAAGTTCAGATAAGGTTTACTGATTAAATAAGAATAAGTTTTCTTTAAAGAAGTCGCAAAAAAACATAAACTAAAGAAAGTTTAAATTTAAAAAGAGCGTTGCCTTATGGTCCCTTGAAAGTTATCTTACGGGAATTTATTTTGGCAAAATCTTCTACTAGAAAATTACTATCAAGCTCCGACATAATTTCTTTTTCAATTGATATGGTTGCCAAAGATACCAATCGCTCCTGGGACATTGAAGAACGTAAGAATTTTTTTATAAATTTAAGCCTGGAAAATGAGCGTTCTCCTGATGCTATAGTAACTGGTAAAGTTAAAACTATTCTTAGGACTATAAAAGTATTTGAAGAAATAGTCTTCATATTTCTGTTATGAATAAAATTAAAAATTAAAATTAAATAAATAATTAAAAATGTCTATCGCGGAATCATTTTCATTAATCAAAGTTGACAACATGATGATTTCTCGATAAAATTCTGAGCCACTTATATAACATATACACGCGGCACCCATCTCGCCGATAGCTTTCTCATGCCCAATTTTTCGTGTATGATATTGTGGGTGGCCGTGGCTCAAGTGGTAGTGGACTGGCTTCCAAATCGGAAGGTTCGGTGTTCGAATCCCAGCCTCGCCCGAAAGACATATTCATTTTTTCAGTTAACGAAAATCGAGTAAGATGAGTAGTTGACTAGAAATCAGCAACAAGCCCTTCCACTAAGAATTTAGTCTCCCCATTAAATGTTGGATGCCACTGAACCCAAACATCCTTCTTTCTCTCTCTATCCCATTTTCCAAAAAACTTAGCACGTGCTAGGGCACTTTAAGTGTATTCATACCCACTTGAGTGTTAAGTTCTTAAAAAAAAAATGTATAATTGATTATGCACTTTTATTGGCTCAAATCTTTCAGAAATTCATGAAATGGCTTGATCTAAAACTTTAAAATAAAATTGTACCTTAAATAATGGGCTCTATAATGGGCTCATCTCTTCCTTCGTAGGAAAACCTAGTTGCCCTTTTTCGGGACTGCCATAACTGGAAAAGTGCAAGGAACTTCTAAATCAACAACTATGAGAACAAGGAGAATTTTTCATCATTTCTCAATTCTATGAGAAATCGTTTTGTTGAACACAAAATCTCAACTGCCAGCTTGAGGCACATATTCCGTTGTTGAAGGAACTTGCTAGCAATATTAATCCTATCTGAAATTGTGTGCCAAATTACAGCGCAGCAAATAAATCTAAAATGAGTCGCCAAAGGACTGGGCCATATTTTTGGATATAGGGTCGTCAGTTTGTGATAGTTCAACAAGGGCTTTATAAACTTCTCCCAAGTATAGGAATAATGGGCTGATCGCATCTATTCTGCTCTCCCATCTGTTCATACATAGGGGTCTTAGTGTCAAACTTATAAGATGTTCTTTCAGACCCGACCATCTGTTTACAGAGTTAGAGAAAAAACCATATAAACTCTCAACCGTGTCAAAAAATGCCACTGCGTCAAAAAAACATTGAACAGCATCAAGGATGACTAGATTCAGCGAATGCGAGGAGCATGGGACGAACAAATCTCTTGATTCCAGAGCTTTAATTCTAGCTTGCATACCACAATTTTTGCCTTTAATCTTTGCACCATTATCATATCATTGGCCCCGGGAATTTGATAAAGCAAGGTTTAACTTTGAAAGCTCACCTAATACTAGCTCAGTTAACCCATATCCGGTTATCTCTTCTGCAACTGACAATCCTAAGAATTCCTCAGTATTCCTTAACTTCATAGTTTTTTTTTGTTATGGTCAACTATTCTACTACCAAAGTTGGCTGTTCCTTCCTAGTAATATCAGGCGTACAATCTACAATTATCGAAATATATTTAGCTCGCTTTATTTTGTCTAAAATAGTATTTATAACTTCGCCTCAAAGAGCTCATTTTTAATGCCCTGACTTAGGTATTTGTGCTTCGTCTCTTGATGATGGATTCTGCGTAGGTGTTCTGATAGAACTATATCGAATTGACTTACAGCTTGCACGGGTTGCAGAAAATTGCTCTAAATGCTAAATACTGTGTAGCAAGGAGTTGCACGAGAATTATAAGCCGTTTCAGGATACTTCTCCAATGCTCAGTTTCCCTGGCCATCTGGTTTTGCATTCCAGAATCTATTGTTTTGCCTTATTGCAAACCTAAATTCCTCCAAGCCCGAAAAGCTAACATATGTAAGGGACTTGTCTCATGCTCTTGAATAGCCCTTGACAAGTGATTCCAGTGACTATAGATTATGCTGGACAAAGCGACACTCCTTTTCGCTCGCGAAAATAAGAGACAGCAGAACCAAAAGACAGAGTCCGAAGATTTCGAGTAAAGTAACCATGCATTTGATGTTTTCTCACCATTTTTTAAATCTCTTTGGTAAAAACAGGTACTAAACTTCCTGCTTTTATTTACAGGGAAATCAAAATTTACTACTTGAACATGACCCTGATCCACTAACTATTGAATAACTTTATCACTTAAATTTGGCCATAATTTAGGATCTTCAAATGATGGTAAAACATTAATTGCACTACTTTCTTCAACATCAACACATGTAAGGCTGATTCTGCTTGAACTGGCTCTGCAATATTTTCTGTAGGCAATAAATTATTGCACCTTAGACTTACCGATGTCGAAGGACACACAGCAAGGTATTTCCTGAGCTACAGCGCCTGTTTTGTATTGTCTGCTTCAATCGCCTTCTGTTTGCTCCTACACTCACTACCTGATAGTTTTTTCTTTCCTGAATACATTTCTGAGTCCCGACCAGAACGCAACACTTTTTTTGAAAATATTTTTTAACCGACTTGACTCAGTTTTATACAGGAACTTTTTTTTACACTTTAGAAATAAATAATTACAAAAAAGAGACAACCTATTTACATATTATTTTAACACTGACTGGGTTTTCTAAATTCTCAAAAACAAATCTGTGCAAAAAAAAAAACATGCTCTGACATACATAACATACACAACACAAACTTAACATACAAACGATCGTACCTACTGTGAAATGTAAATACGAGGGCGGGTCAATAAGTCCGTGACTTTTTGAATTTCTGACCTCTTTACTGAAACAGCAACACTGCTCCTGTCAACAGGCATCTGTCAGTTGACTCCTGTCAAAATTTAAACTTGCTGCGTCAGTTAGTTTGTGTTTGACAGCTATTTTTATCAGACTACTCACTAATTTGAGGAGAAAATGGAAAAATGGAAAAAATCGTGTAACAACTTCACAGGAAGGTTTGGCGTTGTTTAATCGCAATATAGAGGAGTTTTTGCGCCGTTTTGTAACCGTGGACGAAACATGGATCCATCACAACACACCAGAGAACAAACAACAGTCAAAACAGTGGGTTTCTAAGGGTGAATCGGCGCCAAAAGAAGGCCAAGGTGGGTTTGTCAGCCAATAAAGTTATGGCGACTGTTTTTTGGGATGCACGCGGGATAATCCACATTGACTACCTTCAAAAGGGAAGAACAATCAATGGAGAATATTATGCCAACTTATTGGACCGATTCAATGACGATTTGAAAAAAAACCGACCTCATTTGGCCAAGAAAAAAGTTCTTTTCCACCAAGACAATGCAAGGGTGCACACATGTGCAGTTGCCATGGCAAAAATCCATGAATTGGGCTATGAATTGCTCCCTCATCCACCCTATTCTCCAGATTTGGCTCCGAGCGACTACTTCTTGTTCCCAAACCTGAAGAAATGGCTTGGTGGAAAAAGATTTGACTCCAATGATGAAGTCATCTCGCAAACAAAGGCCTATTTTGAGGACCTCGACAAATCATTTTTTTTGGGAGGGATAAAAAAATTGGAGAAGCGTTGGACAAAGTGTATAGAGCTCAAGGGAGACTACGTTGAAAAATAAAATTATTTTTTTATCAAAAAATCTGTGTTTTATTCCAAAAGTCACGGACTTATTGACCCGCCCTCGTACATATAATACTCGTATACAACTCGATGCGATTGAAGATAACAACACGTTCTCTACTACCTTCTACATTTTTTTTTTATAATCAGCGCGCACTCAAGGGGTTTGTGTATCCTTAAGGTAATTGTACACAGCGCAGGCAAAGGAAATTTAGGGAGGAAGAAAAGAGAGGTATCGATGTACATTTTTTTTAAATGTCGGCAAGTTATATCGTCCATATGCTAAGTTTTTGTTAGCAATTTTTTTTCTTAGCTTTAAGTATAGTAAATAAATATTAGTAAAGAAAATGTACATAAAGTCGAAAGACATAGTTATAAGAATTAAGAGTAGCTTACTTTGTTAAGTAATTTTAAGCTAGCATTTAAGCATTTTTTGTTAGTGTGTAAGAGTTAATGATTAAGGAAATAAAATGCTTTAAAACTGAAAAAAACTCGGCAAGTTATAACAACCAGGAAATACAGAGATCGGCAGGGCATTGCATAAGCGAGTTGTACGCCTTAGGAACGAATCACGATATTTAAGAGTACGCCCGAAAATGGGCTTGAGGGTATACTGATGAGCATTCATAGCGAGGCGGGTGTTACGGTTTAAAGTTTGAATGGGCGGAATGCTACTGGCGATTTCAGTGGAACACTGGTGGTGGAAATAGCGATAAAACCAAGTGAGACACGAGACATTTCGTCGGTGTTCGAGGGTGTCAATTGATTGACTGATATTAGTAACATCAATAAGTTTTATCGCACGGTTTTGAATCCTATCTAGCAGGTGCAGAGATGTTTTAGGAGCACCTGACCAGATGTGGGAGTTGTACTCCAATTTTGGGCGGATGAATGCCTTATATATTGAGGCCAGATCAGAGGGGGTAAAATATTTCTTACATCGCTTGAGAAAACCTAGACATTTCGCAGCATTTTTGGCGACATCAAATATGTGGTCATTCCAACGTAAGTTGTCATTGACACACATACCGAGAATGGAAAGTTTTTCGGTTTCGACGATGCAAGTGCCATTCATAGATAATGGCTGGGTGTTTAAATTTCGCTTTAAAGACAGCAGACAGCATTGTGTTTTGGAAGCATTAAATTCCACTCTATTGATAGTTCCCCAATTGGTTATGCTGTTGATATCGGAATTTAATGAGCTTAGCATACGCTGCCGTTCTCGTACTACAGCCGAAGAGCAGGGCCGTGAGTCCGGGAACGAATATGAAAAGCAGAGAGTACTGTCATCAGCAAAGGAATATATTGGATTAGAAGTAGCAGACAAGAGATCGTTAATGAAAATTAAAAAGAGTGTCGGTGACAGAACAGAGCCCTGGGGCACACCAACATTTATTTTGTGAATATCAGACTTGAAACCGTCCAAGACAACTTGAATTGAACGTTCCGAAAGGTAATTTCTAATCCATTGAAGAAGAGAGTCGTCGATCCCAAATGCACGCATTTTCGACAAAAGAGCCTGATGCCAAACTCTGTCAAATGCCTTAAAAATATCAAGTGCAACTATCTTGCTTTCGCCAGATTGATGTACGCTTTGGTTCCACTTTTCAGTGAGACATGCCATCAAATCACCAGTGGACCTGTTGCTACGAAAACCGTACTGCCGGTCATTGAGAAGTTTTCGTGTTTCGAGATATTTCATGAGCTGACGATTTATCAGTGTTTCTATGACCTTGGAAAGAAGGGACGTAAGTGCAATGGGTCTGTAGTAGGAGAGAGAAGATAATTCGCCTTTTTTAGGGACGGGCTGGACAAATGCTGTTTTCCATCTGCTCGGGAAGAGTCCTAAAGTGTAGGATTGATGAAAAAGCTTACGCAGTGGTTTTACCAGCGAGGAAGAACACCTTTTCAGAAGAAGGGGAGATATACCATCTGGACCAGCGGATTTATGTATGTTGAGATCTTTATGTACTCTACACGAGTGCGAAAGTAGATTCCTCCCATTGAAGATTCGACGCACTCAAGTGAAGGCGGAGACAAAGCACAATCTGGGAGTGTTGAGCTGGCCGCAAAGTGTGCAGCAAGCAGATTGGCCTTGTCCAAAGAGCTGACAGCTGGAATGTCATTGTAAATGAGCGTTGGGATGGAGAATGAGGCGGAATTGTTTTTGACGAACGACGAACAATTTTTACTGCCTTTGGGACATTGCAGTATTTTTTGCTTCAGTTTTAGGTCGTATTGGAATTTCACACGCTTAAGAAAGGCGTTGCAGTCATTTCTGGCTCGTTTGAATTTTTTTCGGTTTTCCTCTGTCGGGTTGGTCTTGAAGGACCGAAAAAACGTTTCTCTAACCCTGACGGCCTCTTTACAGCTCGAGTCGATTACAGGACGAGCCTAGAGGGGAGAGCACATCAATGGTGTACTTATCACGGTGAGAAGTTAAAAACAAGTCCAGGGTGTTGGCGGTATGACTATCAACGTCTGGTATTCGCGTGGGCTCACTTACAAGCTGCGTTAAGTTGTTTTCCGCAGCGAATTTCTCAACACACCGTCCTTCGGGTGTTGTCTGCCCAGAATGTGTATTGTATTGAAATCACCCGTAATAACCATTTCAGTATGAGGTTACAGAGATAAAATTCTTTGAATGGAGCGTATTGAACTCGTTACAGATCGAAATGCTCTCTAGTTTGGGGCTTCTGTAAATAAAGCAGTAGTGGATAATTTGCTTACGGAGATGAAATTTTAACCACATGAAGTTGAATTCCGGATTGGAACATGGATCACATTGTGGTGGAGTTTGGTAAGCTACATCACTACGCACGTAAATGGCGAGACCGCGGTGAGAGAAGAATAATGGCACTAGTTCGTAGCCAGGTAGCTTCAGATCAGAATTATCTGAGAGGTGTGGGCGGGGATCTACCTTTGTTTCACTGAGTGCCAAAACAGCTGGTCTGTACTTACAGACGTGGACGTACGCAGAAAAGTGATTACTTTTTAGCCCGCGTATATTAGCTACGGCTACCCTGAATTCCCTAGTCATAATCACAGACAAACACAGAAAACACAAACACCGACGATACTAAGCAAGGCTGCGAAGTGAAAATTCAACATTGATTTACCGGATCAAATTGTTGTAGGTTTTATGCCCTTACAACAATATAAAACGGTGCACCAACAAAATTTTCACTCACAACCCGCTATCCATCAGTTGTTACATACACTCAACCACTGGCCGTACCATATGGTAAATACAGTAATGGCAGTGATTGAGTGCAAGCAACAGTACTTCGACCAAGAGCGGGTGAGGTGGGATACCCGCACTGTGTGATATATTTTTTTTTTGTTATTGCACACGATAATTTGCGAGTGCACTGGTCGACTTGTGCACTCGTCGGTGGTCGACTCGGTATCGTCTGCCTTAGTTTGTTGGAACCAATTTTATTTGTTGTAAATAACTTGCATTTGACGCAGATTCGAAACTCTGCTCCATAGGAAGTTTAATTTGTTAGTGTTTTCTGTGATTTCAGCTGGAAAAATTATGACGTATGACGCAGAAACTGTGACGTATAGAGCGGCATGATACAACTGCTCCGGAATCACATGCAACAAAAAAGCCGTGGATATTAAGTTATAGGATCGATGAAAGAGGGTATTTTTTGGACGATTTTGGATGATCTGCAAATATTTCCTGTTAATTTTGAACTACACCACGGCCACCCCCGTCCATCCAGAAAAGCGCTAGTGCTAACCTGCAGACGGAATCAACGGTGAAGTAAAATACCAGGATAAAACAAACTTTATTGTTTCCGTGCTACTCCGACATATTTGTAGCTCAGGCCGGTAAGGACTTCCGAGACTGAGTCAAGGTCTTCGAAAAGAGACGGTGGCGAATGAACCCTTAATGGGCCAATGTCAGTGTTCACATCCCCCGTTCAGGCTTCGGTTTAAACTACTCCTCGTCCTAGGGGTATCCAGGTTGGGGGGTTATGCCGTCGGGATAACTACCCGGCCATGGAAAATAAAATATACAGTTATGAAGTAACAACAAGCCTCGGAGAGGACGGATATACTTTGGATAACTCCTGCAAACAAAATAAGGACAACGTACTTCGGATTTGTACGTGGAATGTTAGCTCCCTTAATAGGTCACGTGTAGCTGAACAACTAGCCTTGTACTACTGGAAAGCAAATATTACCGCCTTCCAAGAAATTCGACGGGATGGGCCGGGCAAAAAGAGGATGAAAAACTGCGACATCTACTACGGCGATTGTTATCGATGGCAAAAGTGGTTGTGGGCTGGCTTCCAAATCAGAAGGTTCGGTGTTCAAATCCCGGCCTTGCCCGAAAGACATTCATTTTTTCAATTAATGAAAATCAAGTAAGATGAGTATTTGACTAGAAATCAACAACAAGCCAACTTCCACTAAGAATTTAGTCTTCCCATTAAATGTTGGATGTCAACTTCCACTAAGAATTTAGTCTTCCCATTAAATGTTGGATGCCATCCATCTAGCGAAATAACCACTGAGGCCAAAAATCTTTCTTTCTCTCTCTATCATATTTTCCAAAAAACAACACATGATGAGGCATTATAAGTGTGTTCACTGTTCACACCCACTTGAGTGTTAAGTTCTTTAAAAAAAAAAATAAAAATAAAGCTATGACGTTAAAATTGTCCTGTCTAAAAGTATAGCCTGCACCCCCAAAAACGGATTCAGGCCAATATCTGGCGGGGAGACGACAATGTTTGTCAACTCTTGGATGTGGATGACTTACGAGTATAAGTCGCAAATAGCTTGCAAAGTCAATGGGTTTCAAATACACCATTCTGTCATGGGTTAAGACGACTTTAGAGAGCATTTAAACTGATATGTAACATTGACGAAAATAAATTCTAAAAGAACAAATTACGTAAATAATGACGTAATTACACCCATTTTCCTGCATTAATTTTATCTACATCTTGAAAAAAAAAATAATAAAAGAGATAGTACGAGTATAATGAAATTATATAATATTAAACTTACAGAATAGATATTATCTATATAATAATAAATATACACTAAACTGATTTTATTTGATGTTTTTTTTTTAAAGAGCTAAATGTCAATAGTTTAAACTAGATGCAAAAATAAATAAATAAAATTTAATCTAAAATGAAATTCATTGCAAATTAATAAAGAAACAATAATTGTTAAAAAATTTCTGTGGATAGTCAAATATAGAAAAAATACACAAATTTTATATGTAAGGCATCACAATATATTCAAATTAATGCATAATAAGATGGGACAAAGTTGTAAGTTGTAAAAACTGTATGAGTATTTGGGAAATCTGATTTTTGACTTCACAATTGATACCGAATTGACATTTTCCCGGTACTTGGTGGGAGTTGCCCATGCAGCAGGTGAAGATTGATTGATTGATTAGGGCTTAGATTAAAGTAATAGGGGAAAAATTCCTGGTAATCAAAGATTCCTAAAAAATTAACCTAATATCATAATTAAAGATTATAGAAATAAAAGAACATAAGTAAGTTATTATAAAAAGGAAATCTATTCAAGCCGTTATTTTATTAGGAATGTTAGTGAGTGTAGTATTAGTATCTATATATGTGATAAAAATAAATATATATATATACATTTTATCAAAATATGAAACATAAATACAATCTTAACGAGGAGAGTATTTCGCGAATATCAATTTGAGTCCCTTCAAGCTTGAAAGCATTGTTGCAAGATTATTTTGCAAATGCATCTTCTATCGAAGATGGCAAATGCTGAGATTGTGCTTCCACAACGCGATTCGTTGGGTATTTTAAACTACAATATATTGATATATACAAATTGTAAGATTGCATTCTTCGCGACGTTCTTAGGAGTAAGCGGCTTTATTACTGCCCTTTAGCAAAAAAAAAATCCAAATAAGAAAAGGCTGCACGCACTGCTGCTATTTAGGGGATTAGAGCCATTTTATTTACTATTTACACCATATAACAACATATGTAAACTAATTACAGTCGAAAACCCACTTGGACTTAGTCCGAAAACTTGGATTTATATTGTAAAATGTTTGTGTGGGTACAAATGATAGAACTTATTCTTTTCAATACAAATCCCTTTATTCAGTACAGTTACAATTCACTTTTTAATTCTTTCTCTCAGTACAATTCAATTTCTCAACCACTTATACTTTTCTTATCTTTTACTTAAACCACTTAATCACTTCTAATTAACACTTCAAATTACACTTTAGAACTGATTTGCATACCTTTGGGATGCTGGTATTTATACTCGAATGACATACTTCGAGAACAATCCACGTCATCCAGCGTTCCATACAAGTTCCAATTTGCTAGAAAATTCGATTCTACTCTCCTCGACTGTCTTTGCTAATCCAGTATCGAAACCTTCTAGTCTCCGAGTTTCGACATTTTCTGCTAGATGTCGCTGCTCACATTTGAGTGGTTATCACATTGCTCCCTCCCTACAGTTGTTCGTCCCGAACAACTTCGTCATTCAGCATCCCGTTGAAATGACACATTCTATCCAAATGGACCACTTTCAATTTTCCTCGATCCCCACGCTGGATCCGGTAGACAACGTCATTAATGCGGGTTATCACCTTGTATGGACCTTCCCAGTCCTGTTGCAATTTTGGTGATTTGCCTTTCTTACGCTGAGGATTATACAGCCAAAGCAGATCTCCTTCGTTGAAACCGGAAGATTTCGCCTTGATATCGTACCTAGTTTTCATGTGGCTGCTTGCTAGCTTCATCTTTTCTCTGGTGTCTTCATGCAATTTACGAATCCTGCTGCGTAAGTCATTCACGTAGTCGTTCACCTCTTTGGGCTCTGTCGGTGGGGATCCGAATTTTGCTTCACTTGGCAACCGAATTGTTTGACCAAATAAGATCTCGGATGGTGTGTGCCCTGTTGAGCTATGGACCGCGTTTCGGTAGGTCATTAAGAAGAGGGGTATGTGTCGATCCCAATCCCGCTGGCAGTTGCTGACAACCTTAGATAGATGCTCATTCAAGGTCCGATTGAATCGCTCGACCATTCCATCAGATTGAGGGTGTAGTGGCGTTGTCCTTGTTTTTCTTATTCCCAAATATTGGCATATTTCCTGGAAGACTTTTGATTCAAAGTTTCGCCCTTGATCAGAGTGCAGCTCCATTGGGACCCCAAATCTGCTCACCCAGTTGTTGACTATCTGTTCGGCTACGGTCTTAGCCTCTTGATTTGGGATGGCAAACATTTCCGGCCACTTACTGAAGTAATCCATGACTACGAGAGTATATCGGTTTCCATTAAAGGTTTCGGGAAAGGGCCCAGCGATGTCGATGGCTATTCGTTCGAAAGGTGCTCCGACATTGTATTGTTGCATTTGTCCATGTGGCTTTACTTTTGGACCCTTGGTAGCCGCACACCTTATGCACTTTTTGCACCAATTCTTGACATCTTGTTTAGCGCTTAGCCAATAGAAACGTTCCCTTACCTTTTCCAACGTCTTGTTTATTCCCAAATGGCCTCCTGAGATTCCGTCATGTATTTCATGGAGCACTTGGTTGACTCTGGACCGTGGCACAATTAGCTGCATACGAGATGTTGTCCCATCTGCACTTTCCCATTTTCTCTTCAGCAATCCATCTTGCACAAAAAGCGAGTCCCACTGTGCCCAGTATGCCTTCAGAGTTTGGCTCCGATCTGATATCTGCTGCCAGCTTGGTCTTTCCTCGTGTTCTTTCCAGGCCAATATTGGTTCGATGTCATTGTCTGCCTGTTGGGAGGAACGGATTTCGTCTATACTCCAACCCTCTATTGGCTCAGTCGTGATCGTTTGGATAGTTGCCTGTTCTTTCGCTTCTTTACCACTGACTACTTCTGCTGTGAGGCTTTCGTTGCATTGTTTTACCTGTGAGACTGGGATAATTACCCTGGAGTCAACTTCTGCTACAGACTTCTGCCCCGCGAAGTAAGCATTTCCTAACTGATGGCTTCTGGAAATTTGACCGGTTTCTTGGTAGCCGTTTCTGCCGGTTTTTCTTTCTATTTGCCTGTAACCCCAGTGCAGACAGCCTTCTCGTCGTACCGGTTCTTTACAATGCCCTTGTAAATGTCCTACTTTATCGCAGTTCCAGCAGCGCATTCTTCGGCTCTCCCGCGGGATATTTCGTTGCATAGTAGTTGGTCTTGAGCAGGAGCATTCACCAGATACTATTTCCCTTACGAAATGCATTCCTTTGGAAGCCTGATTGGATGCTTCCATCGCCAGAGCGAAGGCAAGTGCTTCAGCAAGGGTTCTTTTCCCGGCCATCTTTACTGCTGATTGTAGCTTCAAATCTGCAATTCCCCTGATGAATGCGTCCTTTGCCATTTCGTCGATTATTTCTTGGCCTGCGGTGGGATATGACAAATGTGCCAGTCTACTCACGTCTGCTTGGAGGTGTTGCAGTGTTTCTCCTCGTTGCTGCATACGGCCTTGCAATTGAACCTTTTAAACTTCCCGCATGTGGCTATCCCCAAACTGTTTCTCGATAGCCTGCACTAAAACCATATAGTCTCTATTCTTTTCGATATCGATTGTTTGTAACAATTCTGCCGCAGGACCGTGCAAGGCCATTGTTAGGGCAAAGCACTTTTCCTCATTGTCCCAGTCGTTTGCACAGGCAGCCATTTCAAACTGCTTCTGATAAGTAGACCATGAGGTCTGGCCATCGAATGAGGGAGGCTTCAAATCTTTTCTCCTTGGACCGCTTAAAGAACATTCTCGCAGTTTCTGTTTTCGCACTGTGTCGAGCTCTTTTGCCAGTTGCTGAACTTTGCTGTCCATTTCCTCGAATTTTTCGCCAACATTCTTCTCTATTCTTTCAAATTTGTTATCTATTTCTTCGAACTTTTGGTGTAGAACGTTATTTTGTTCTTCCAGTTTTTGTTCTAGACTATTCTTTTGGTCGTCGAATTTTTGTTCAATGCTGCTCTTCTGTTCGTCCATTTTTTGTTCCAGACTGTTCTGGAGAATGTTCTTCTGTTCGTCCATTTTTTGTTCCAGACTGTTCTTCTGTTCTTCCAGATTTTTCTTTTGTTGGTCGAGACTGTTCTTCTGTTCGTCCATTTTTAATAAGAGAAGTTGCATCATTGCAGCCATGTCATTGCCGGTACTTGTCTGTTCATCCTCGTCAACATCAAAGGAATATGCATCAGGATCATGTCCCTCGTTGTTCAAAGCCTCCTGAAGTCTGAGCACCAGGTCACTTTTTCCTCCACTGGCGCTGAGGCTTCTCTTGTTCAACTCGGATTTGAGTTGGACGAGGGTCAACTGCAATAGTTTTCGACCCATTCTAGCCTTTTCCAATAGTCAGAAAACACTTTTTTTTTTTTTTTTTTTCTTTTTTTTTTTTTTACACACACAATAAGTCCTATCCCACTTCTGACACCAATGTAAAATGTTTGTGTGGGTACAAATGATAGAACTTATTCTTTTCAATACAAATCCCTTTATTCAGTACAGTTACAATGCACTATTTAATTCTTTCTCTCAGTACAATTCAATTTCTGAACCACTTATACTTTTCTTATCTTTTACTTAAACCACTTAATCACTTCTCCTAATTAACACTTCAAATTACACTTTAGAACTGATTTGCATACCTTTGGGATGCTGGTATTTATACTCGAATGACATACTTCGAGAACAATCCTCGCCATCCAGCGTTCCATACAAGTTCCAATTTGCTAGAAAATTCGATTCTACTCTCCTCGACTGTCTTTGCTAATCCAGTATCGAAACCTTCTAGTCTCCGAGTTTCGACATTTTCTGCTAGATGTCGCTGCTCACATTTGAGTGGTTATCACAATATGTTTAATCACTATCAAAACAGTTCATTTTACGTCAAATCAAATTGTTTCCTTTATTTAAAAAAAAAATTGGAAAAAAATAATATCTTAAATCAAATCTGAATCTAAAGCAGTACCTAAAAATTGTACATAAATAAAAAGATGTGGTCTGCCAATATAAGATCAAACTCTGGGTTATGCAAATAAATTAGCATGTATAATAATATTACACTTTACTTCCGTAAGGTGTGGATAGATTCACTAACTTTATGAATGAGGAAACAAGGCCGTTGTTGATTCAATGAGTTCTAAAATTCAGTGACATGAATGAACGACATTCGTTCCATGTAAGATTTCACTTTTATTACGAATATCAGACCCAGTGCACTTACGTCTCTTCTTTCCAAGGTCATGGAAACGCTGATAAACCGCCAGCTCATGAAATACCTCGAAACGCGGAAATTTCTTAATGACCGGCAGTATGTTTTTCGTAGCAACAGGTCCACTGGTGATTTGATGGCATGACTCCCCGAAAAGTAGAACCAAAGCATATATCAATCTGGCGAAAGCAAGATAGTTGCACTTAATATTTCTAAGGCATTTGACAGAGTTTGGCATCACGCTCTTCTGTCGAAAATGCGTGCATTTGTGATCGACGGCTCTTATTTTCAATGGATTAGAAATTACCTTTCGGAACGTTCAATTCAAGTTGTCTTGGACGGTTTCAAGTCTGATATTCACAAAATAAACGCTGGTGTGCCCCAGGGCTCTGTTCTGTCTCCGACACTCTTTTTTTTCATTAATGATCTCTTGTCTGCTACTTCTAATCCAATATATTTCTTTGCTGATGACAGTGCTCCTGCTTTTCATATTCGTTCCCGGACTCAAGTCCCTTCTCTTCGGCTGTAGAACGGGAACGGCAGCGTATGTTAAGCTCATAAAATTACGATTGTGTGCTATCGAGCGCTGACACCCGAACCAAGATCGATGAAAGAAAAAAAACCCTCAAGCTTGACGAAATGATGAAGAGGCGATGATGGGAACGACGATGCCCATAGAAAATTCCTCCACTGAAAATCCTCAAACGAGAATAAAAACCTGCTTTCCAAAAAATTAACAATTTATTTTGTGTTACCAATAGATGTTGTTGCCGCTGTGGTCGAGATCCAAGTGCCAGAGAAATCAGCCGACATAAATCTCTACCAACGGAACCTTTTGTATTATGCTCAAACAATAAAGAAGTAAATAGTGTGCGTGCGCACTGTTAGGCAAATTTAACAAATTACAATAAGATAAAGATTAACTAGTTAATGATTTTGATTTAAATTATGTGATGTACTATAAGAGCGTTCTCAAACATTCCGCCGCCCCTGAACGAAGTTTCAGCAGACCGGTAATTTGGCCAACTTGTGGATCGGTCGGAGTAGATTTCCATTTACTGTCTTCAGTGTGACGACACGAACGTAGCCATCCTTGCCGGGATGGGTTTCACAACACGTCCCATGGCCCATTTTCCAGGGGATAGATCTGTGTCCTTGACTACCACGAGGTCGTTGACTTGGATGTTGGGTTGCGCCTGCTGCCACCGAGGTCGGTGCTGAAGTGACGTCAAGTACACCATTTGCCATCGCTTCTAATAGCCTTGGACCTTGGCTTGTAGTTGTTGCCAACAGGACAGACGGTTGATAGGCACTTCTAGAGATGGCTGAGGTACAGCAGCGTAGGACTCACCTAGAAAGAAATGAGCAGGCGTTAGAGGGTCTAAGTCATGGTCAGAAATTGGTCACAAGGGTCGCGAGCTTAGAACGGCTTAGATTTGGGTTAGCAACGTGTAATATTGTTCGAATGTATAACTTTCTGTCCCAATAACACGGCGCAAATGCTGTTTCACCGACTTCACTCCGGCCTCCCACAAACCGCCGAAATGTGGTGCCGAAGGCGGAATGAAGTGCCATGTAATACCATCGCGAGCAAGAGATTCTGCCACCATCGAATTAAAGTGTGCCCCCAATACAAGCTTATGCATCTCGGATAGTTTCCGAGCAGCTCCGCGAAAGTTTGTGGCATTGTCGGAGTAGAGATGCGATGGTTTACCGCGGCGTGACACTAAGCGTCAGAAGGCGGCAAGGAACGCGTCGGTGGTCAAGTCACTCACGAGTTCTAGGTGTATAGCTTTTGACACTAAGCACACAAACAGCGATATGTAACCCTTTGAATTTGAATCGGGATTTTCGTCCCGATTTCACTTTTAGCGTTACAGGTCCCGCGTAATCACAGCCACATTTCGCGAAAGGTCTACTTTGTTCTAGGCGCGCGCGAGGGAGGCTTCCCATCAGTGTCCTTACGTTGGCGAAAACAGGGGATACACTCGTATGTGATCTTGCGAATCAAGTTGCGGCAACCGAGCACCCAATATTCTTGGCGGATAAGCGCGAATAAGGCTCCAGGATGCAGGTATCGATTATGCGCGTCGAGAACGATTAACCTGGTAATTGCGTGGCCTTAGGTATTATTATTGGGTGTTTTGTGCTATACGCGACGTTGGATTGTTGAATTCTTCGCCCGCCCCGTAGAATGTTTTCCTGATCTAAAAAAGGAGAGAGGTTTACTAGCTGCTTAGGTATCGTCGAACAATTAGAGTTAGTAATGGTTTTAATATAGTTACCGAAGTATTGGCCCTCCAACCATTTGATTACCGTTTTCTTGGCGTCGTAGATCTCTTTGGGCCGAAGGTAACCCGATGAAGCTTCCTCTGATTTCCGACATCTGGCGATGAAGCGTTGAAGTCTTGCGACAGTTCGAAGAAGTGCGTTCCAAGATGAAATTCTCCTTGCGAGCGTGACGAATGGATGTTCTTCGTCGTTGGTCGTGAGGTAGGATTGTGCCGGAACCCTTTTCGCTTCGTCCGCACACACAGGGTCTTCTTCCACTTCCTTAACGATTGGCCAAGTGTCGACATCTTCACGAAGCCAAGCTGGGCCCGTCCACCAAAGAGGATGCGATATCAACTGGGAAGGCGGTATTCCACGTGAGGCGCAGTCTGCTGGATTACATTCCGAGCGCACGTGAAACCACCTATTTCTGGGTATAGTTTCCAGAATTTCCGCTGTTCGATTCCCTATGAAAACATTCCAACGACGGGGAGGGGAAGAAAGCCACGACAAGACTACCTTGGAATCAGACCAAGCGTATACGTTTTCGAATCTTATTTTCAATGATTTCTGTACCGAGTCAAGGAGTCTAGCGAGTAGGAGAGCGGCGCATAGCTCTAAACGAGGTATGCTCAACTGCTTTAAAGGCGAAACACGAGATTTTGCAGCCACGATAGTTGTTACAAACGTTCCATTTAAGAGTTCGTACCGAGAATATATGACTGCAGCATATGCGGATGCTGAGGCATCGGAAAACCCGTGCAGCTGGAACGACGAATTCGACAAACCTATGTTTCTTGGAACTTCTATTTTTGTTAACATTTGTAATTCATCTCGAAACTTGCACCATTTTGCGGCTATTGAATTTGGAATTTCGTCATCCCAATCTAATTTTAAGTGCCACAGTTCTTGAAACACTATTTTCAATTGAATAACCGAAGGGGCAAGGAAACCGAGTGGATCAAAGATCCGTGCGACGTCTTTTAATATTTGTCGTTTCGTTATAATCTCACTCGATGAGTAATTAAGCCGAAAACTAAATATATCACACTGAGAGTTCCAGTAAAGCCCGAGCACTTTAATCCACGAATCCGCTTCAGTATCTAACGAAATAGGGTTCACAGAAAGGGAGTCAGAGTCTTCACGTAGTTCGCACAATTACTTTGCCATTTACTGAGTTCCATCCCGCATTTCGTGAGGAGTTCAGTTAAGGATTTCTTTTTGAGAATGGTTTCAGCTAACGTGTCACCGCCCGAGACAACGTCATCGACATAAAAATCATTTAAGACAATTTCCGAAGCGATTGGATACTCTTCAACGTAATCGCGCGCGACTTGTTCCAACGCTCGTACCGATAAATAGGGTGCACAAGATGTTCCGTACGTTACCGTGCGTAAGCGGAAGTGTTGCAACGGCTCAGAGGATAATTTTCGCCAAACAATACGTTGAAAGTCTGTATCTTCATCCGACACAAGGATCTGGCGAAACATTTTTACGATGTCGGCCGTAAAAACGAATTTATGACGACGGAACCGAAGGCAAACCGAGAATAAATTTCGTTAAATGGGTGGTCCTATAAGTAACGCATCATTGAGCGAATTTCCTGATGAATCTTTGAAGGATCCATCGAATACAACGCGCAGTTTTGTGATGCTGCTGTCCGGCTTTAGAACCGCGTGGTGAGGAAGGTAAAAGACACTAGGTTTTGCTATTTCCGAAACAGGAACCTTAGACATATGTCCAAGCGAGAGGTATTCATCGAGAAACTTCGAAGAGATTCTTGTCTTTGCTGAATTTCCTTTCCATCGACATGAGGCGCAAGACAGCTCCGTTCAAGGTGTTAGTAAACTGCGGTGTAGATTTAAAAGGAAGTTGGACGACGTATCTGCCATCTTTGTCACGACGGTGAGTTTTAAGGAAATGTTCCTCAATCTGTCTATTTTCCATAGACAACTTCGATTTGGAGCCGATTTCTTCTATCGTCCAAAACGATTGTAGAATCGCATCGATGTCTACGACGGAGTGAAAAGAGTATGTACTGGGTGCCTGGAACGGTAATTTCCCTGCTAGAACGTAGCCAAAAATAGTTTTGTGTGCGATAGGGAATCCACGTTTGCTATTCACCACATTCCCTTGCAATATTTCCCAAACCTTGTCTGCTCCTAATAAGACATCAACGCAGTTTGATTGATTGAAACAAGGATCAGCGAGATCCAACTGATGTAAATGTTCCCAATCCTCAATAGAAAACGAGTTCATTGGCAAATTTGTGGTAACCCTTGATAAGATATAAGCATCTACCAAGATGCTAAATACATCACAGCATGACTTAATGGCCAGCGATACAAGGCCTCTGGATTTACCAACTCTAGTAGACCCAATGCCGCATATCGGTATACGAGCATTTGTTCGATTTAAACCAAGCCTTTGGACACAAGACTCAGAAAGGAACGAAATCTGTGAGCCTGAATCTATGAGGATCCTCACTGGTTGGTATTTCCCGTTGACATCGAGGACTTTTCCAACTGCTGTCGGAAGTAATGTTTGGGGAATGTGGTGTACGATGTTAAGTGAGTGATTGTTGACGACAGGTGTCACTATCCGTGAAGTTGAAGGGACGCTGGAGATGTTCGAAGAGTTTTGTTGCGAATGGCCATTACCTAGGTCGCGATTGATGTTGTTGCTAACGAAAGCATTGGCTGCAGGATTGAGGTTGTAGTTTACCGAGTCCTCGTGGACAAGGGTATGATGGCGAGTATTGCATGTTCTGCAACGATACTTGGACTGGCAGCGAGCAGATGAATGTCCAAGTCTTAAACAATTGTAGCAGAGTTTTTTTCAGTTTTGCGTATTCTCTTCTAGCTTGAATGGATATAGCTAGAAAATCTTGACACTGGGAGAGCCCGTGAGCAGAATTACACCTTGGACAGACTGGGGACGACGATGAAGCATGCAAGCTCCTGGCTACTTGCTTCTTTGGTTTGGATTCACGAGTGGCTACCGCGCAGCTTTCAAGGGCCTCACACCGACGTTCTAGAAATTCGATAAATTGATCGATTGTAGGATGATCTTCAGAAACGCTTTCTGTAGACCATGACTGCCGAGTCTCAGGGTCCAACTTGTTTAACAAGATGTGAATGAGCCATGGATCCCTGTTAACTGATTTGATAGAATTTAAGCCTCTAACTATTTCATCAGCTCCATTTGAAATTTTTCGAAGGTGGACAACGTTCAAACTATGCGCCGGCGGAAGATCCATAAACGATTTTATGTAGCTGTTGATGACATGTCGCGGCCTATCGTAGCGTTTTTTTAACCTTTCCCATGCCTGCTCGTAGGTAGCCTCACAGATTGGCAAATGGTTAAGAAGACTAAGCGCTTCATTCCTAAGAGACGATTTAAGTAGATGAAATTTCTGAATTGGCGTTAAGCTGGCCTTGTTGTGAGCTGCACTCTCGAACATGTCGCGAAACGTAGGCCACTCCTGGTAGTTACCCGAAAAGGGTTCTATACGAAGCGTAGGAAGAAAGCTATCAAAACCTGTTGTTGATCAGCTAGTCGGCTAGCAACATCCTGACTACGAACCGCGCGTTGACGTTCTCTAATGGTGGACTGTAAAACCGTTTTGATCAAAAGAAATTTCGCCTCGACTTCCTCAAAGTCAGGCACCGGATCTAAGTAACCTTCTTCTTCAGCGAATTCGTACATTTTATTTTGAGGAGCGTTGAATTCGGTCCACAGATCTTCAGCTCTGTTGAGCTTAACCTCAAGCTCGTTTAAAGATGTCGAGTCCTTTATAGACTCCGTAAACGTAGCTAATTTGGTAAGGGAGCCTTTAAGATGACCGCGTGTCAACCGTAGTGTAGACAAAGTAACAACGTTATTATTCATCTTTCCGAAATAGTCACTTAAATGCAACGTAGAATGCTTCTGATTCCTACAAAGGGGTTTTCGCGAAATGTACGTTCAATAAATTCAGTAATACGGCAATACACGTGGGGACCTTTAGCAAGTGTGCATGCAGGTGAGCGATAAAAATTTACAACGAGATGAATTTGCATGCACACGAATAGATATAATTTAATCACCACGAACTAAATCGAATGTTTGCCACGATTAATTTAAATCACGTGTAAGGTTGAGCAGAGTCTTAGGTTACGGCAATCACAAAATTCACCAAAATCCGGTTCGAACTGGGACCAAAAAAATGTATGCTATCGAGCGCTGACACCTGAACCAAGATCGATGAAAGAAAAAAAAAACCCTCAAGCTTGACGAAATGATGAAGAGGCGATGATGGGAACGATGATGCCCATAGAAAATTCCTCCACTGAAAATCCTCAAACGAGAAAAAAAACCTGCTTTCCAAAAAATTAACAATTTATTTTGTGTTACCAATAGATGTTTTTGCCGCTGTGGTCGAGATCCAAGTGCCAGAGAAATCAGCCGACATAAATCTCTACCAACGGAACCTTTTGTGTTATGCTCAAACAATAAAGAAGTAAATAGTGTGTGTGCGCACTGTTAGGCAAATTTAACAAATTACAATAAGATAAAGATTAACTAGTTAATGATTTTGATTTAAATTATGTGATGTACTATAAGAGCGTTCTCAAACAACGATATTAACAGCATAACCAATTGGGGAACTATCAACAGAGTGGAATTTATTGCCACTAACACTGTCGTCAAGGCGAAATTTAAACACCCAGCCATTATCCATGAAACTTTCCGTTCTCGGTATGTGTTACATTGGAATGACCGCATATTTCTTGTCGCTAAATGTCGAGAAATTATTACTGTAAATTGACTTGATGTTGTATTTCGGCAACCATCCATCTCACGAGATTTTAGTTGCCTGAAAAAAAGTCTTTCGACCCCGGTTGGAACCCCGAACCGTCCGATTGGAAAGCCAACTCACTACCACTTGAGCCACGGCCACCCGTAGTATAAAATTCTGCAATTACATATATGAGAAACTATAATATTCATTGTTAATAAAAAATTCAAAAAATTAATTAATATTTAAGAAATAAAAATAAAAAATGAGAAGGAATAGAGGGAAAAAAGAAAAGAAATTTTGCTCTCTGGACGAGTTAATGATGTAATCTCACTCTCTGCCTATTCCGTCTCTGAAAAAGTGAGATATAACAATTTAAATCCACTCTCGTTAAAAAAAGCCAACTTTGATATAGTAGGCAGCCAAAACGGATAAAACCGTGAAAGATAAAAGTGATAAAAGTGACCGACTCCTGACTACGCCTCACACTGGACTCACGAAATAAATGTTCGAATTTATTCAATTCTCTACGCTCAATACTAAACGATGACGATATAATGGCTCAAGTCATAGGAAACCTACGAGCACAGATAAAAGCACTCACACAATGCCTGCAGAATACACAATTAAAAGTTGAAACACACAACGACCCTTCCAGACAGTCAGTAGGATAGATCACCTTGAAGACTTTACGCCAAACATTGCAAATCAAATAAATTTAAAAATCCTCGAAGCCATCCCATGCTTCAGTGAAGATAAGAATCAATACAGATCCTGGAGGAAACTACCCGAATTACTATACAGATTTTACAATTTTTCATTCAAAAATTATTGGAGAATCATGTAAGAATATGTAAATCAAGAAGCAGTCCGTACATTTATCATAGGACTCAACAGCAAATACACAAGTGGCACATTATACAATCCCCACCCAAAGGATTTAGAAACGGCATATGAAATTGCAAGCACTATATACCACGATAACGCGAACATGCAGTTTACATTACACCACAACGATACAATCAACAACCAAATGCTCCATCTGGTTATATGAGGATAGAAGGAGATACAATGCAAATATACAAGTACAATGTAATCATCAACCCCGCCAAGAACCTATGGAAGTGGATAACTCTCGTCTCAACAGCACTATAACCCATTTAAGGAGTTGGTCAAAGAGCAGCAAAACGTGAAAGAATCCTGTCATCAAGAAACTATAACACAAACAAGGTACAACGCGTAAACCAAACCACGTATGAAACAAGAAGTACTTTTTTAGGAGAGTCAACGAATTACCATGTCCCCAAAGACGCTGCCAAAAAATAAGTAAATCCGCTAACATTTTAATTGATACAGGCGCGACAAATAATTATATTAGTTCTAAGTGCAAAATAGCAGAATATAAACCATAACTGTTTACATAGCTGTACAGAAAGGGTTAAAACGATTCATGGATACTCTTTGACTAAAACTAAGAAAATTATTGCAACGCATTATTTAATCACAATTTAGTATTTTTTGATACTGAAGCTTTAGAGGAGTTCGACATGCTTTTGGGTGACCTTAGGGTCATGAAAGCACAAATTGACAAATTTGAATATAAACTCACATATAAATATAAAAAGAAAGAAATTAGTTAACAAAAAGTAAATTATACAATTAATAACAATAAATATAAAACTGAAATTGAAGATATTATGAGAACAAATGCCGAAACTAACGAAATTCTGCCGTTTACGACTACGACACAAGCCACAATTAGGACAATATCGGAAGATCCTGTTTGGGTGAAACAGTATTCGATAGCAGACAACGAATTTATAAATAAAGAAATAGAAAAATTATTAAGTAATCAAATTATACAACCTAGAAAAAGTTCATACAACTCTCCGATAACGAAGGGAAACCTAAAAGACGTACGGTAGTAGATTTTCAGAAGCTTACTGCTCAAACTATCATTTAGCAAACGTTTTTACGACATTAGATTTAGAATCAGGCTTTCACCAAATTTTGGTCAAGGAATTAGATAGAGAAAAATCGTATTCAGTGTGAATGGCGTAAAATATGAATTCCTTAGAACGCCGTTCGGTTTAAAAAACGCACACTCTATATTTTAACGATACGTAGACGATATCCTACATCCATATATTGGCAAGTTCGTATACAATAAGAAAATCTCAAACGAGAAATCAATTTTTTCCAGGATTCAGTAGAATACCTCGGACATATAATAAAATAACTGTGGATCCTAATAAAATTAAAATGATAAAGGATTATCAAACTCCAAAGAATCTAAAAGAATTGCGATCATTTTTAGGACTAGCAAGCTACTATAAAAATTTTATACAAGATTTTTACGCGGAGAAAATGGTAGTGTAAATATAAATCAGAGTACAAAAATACCAATTAATCTAGATAACCCAGCACTCGAAGCTTTAACAAAAATAAAATACGCACTAGAAACGCAAACTGAATTATTTCAACCAGACTTTAACAAACCTTTTGAACTACCGACAGATGCAAATAACTTTGCAATACTCACTCAGAATAAGAAACTCATTTCATTTTTATCTAGAACTCTCAGTCAAACTGAACAAAACTACAGCACGAATGAAAAGGAACTTCTCGCAATCGTTTGGTCACTTCAAAAATTAAGAAATTACCTGTACGATGTAGCAGATTTAACAATTTACACAGATCATCAGTCACTTATTTTTTCGTTTTCGGTTAAAAACCCAAACATGAAGTTAAAAGGAAGGAAATACTCCATAGAAGATTCTGGCACTAAAACAGTATACAAACCTGGACACCAAAACGTTGTCGCTGAGCGCTGTCTCGCCAACAGATTAACAGAACTTCGAGTTTCTTACAACACTCAGCTCAAAGTTCACCAACCGGGAATTGAAACCCGTAAGACAACCATTAAATACATTTAGAAAGCAAATAATTATAACCTTTAGTACAATCACCTTAGTGAAACTCTCCTCGCAAAATATTTTTTTCGTATTCAGGACATATACTTTTCTTTTCGACTAGATAAATTGAAACGAATAATAAATCCAAAGGTAACAAATGCTATAAAATTTGACGAACAAACTCTATTCCATGTCGACTACATATTTTTCGCCAAATGTGCAAAAAAGAAACGCATACAGACCAAATAAACAACCGATCGGAGCTGCACCAATACCAAATCATACCAAATCATGGTATTTCACATGAACGAACACATATAAATACAACTGATAAATACTCAAAATATTAGTACATACGCGAAATTCCGAGCAAAAGAATACATACAAATACATTGACGAAATATTATCACAAATTTACCTAAACGCCAAGTTCGTAATGGCCGACAATGAATCAACATTCAAATAATTCTTCACCAGGAGACGAAATGTTTAACGCGGTGCGACAATACAACAAAAAATATACTAAGTCACGGGAGAGAAACCCGAGGACGTGTTCTTTAATCGAGGAAGGTATCCTGATGTAAAACAAAAACTCGAGGTAAATCAAAATGAAGTGTTTTCATATCATAATAAAAATCGTAAGTGTCACATACAAAAAAGGAGACGTTATATACTCTAAAACACACCGCCGCAAAAAAAAAAAAAACCTACGAAAATACGCCAAACACAACTCAGGGTACAATTATACAAAATTATACACGAGTGCAAGCATGCGAGGAATAACAATTTTCTTTTTTATCTCTGCCGCTTGCTTCGACAACCTAATTGACTTAGAGGACAAAAAAATTGTAATAATAGAAACAGATCCGGTATACATATATCAGGAAACCATTCTTTTACCATGCAGCAAACCTTTCAAAAATATTAACACCATATGAGAAAATAGTACGATCCCCATATAATTTACAACGGAACTTGGCTGAAAAAGTGTTAATCAACAAAATAGAGACACTCAAGTCGCAGTTACTTCCTACTTTTCATACTTTTAGGACTAGACGATCACTTAGCTTTCTAGGGTCAGCTCTTAAAATTATCACGGGTACACGTGATCACGACGACCTAATCGAAATCAAGGCAGGATTAAATATGCTGATAGAAAACAATAATAACCAGAAAAAAATAAACTCACAGTTCGAAAAAAATATTAAGGGCCCTTGATCCCAAAACTATTGGGTTGTACCACATGAAATGCCCGATTTTTGCTCAGTCGGAAATAAGAAGTTCTCGAGTGAACATCTGTGCCAGAACGTTAAATTTTCTTTTTTTATAAAATAAAGTGATAGGTGTGTTTGATGTGTGAGAATTTTAGGGTTCGTTACAAGTACCATTATTTTCTTTCTAGGATTTATTTTACCATGCTGTCGGCAGTTCAAATTCGAACCCTCTTCATTTACGAATTTAAAATGGGACATAATGCGTCATTGGCAATGAAAAACATTAATGACGCATTTGAGGATGTAGAGGTAAATGAACGCACTTTACGGCGTTGGTTTGGAAAGTTCCGTTCGGGAGATTTCAGCCTCGAAAATGAACCACGTGGGAAGCCGGAAACGTTAGTTGACGATGATGTTTTAAGAGCAACGGTGAATGCGGACCCAACGAAATCGGTGCGGTTATGGTAATGGTAACAATTTGGTGGACATCGAAAGAACCAATCCACTTTTCATTTCTTCAACCAGGAGAAACGATAAGCGCTGGCAAATATTGTGAGGAAATATTGCATGCTGAAAAGCAACCTGCGTTGCTCAATAGGCACGGTCCTTTTGTATGGCAATGCTAGACCCCGTACCACCCCAAACGGTGCCAAAAACTGTTGCAGTCGGGATTTGAAATTCTTCCGCATACACCGTACTTTCCTGATATTTCCCCAACGGATTACCATCTTTTCCGCAATCTGGATTCATTTTGCCGGCACAAGGTTTTCCGGAACCGAGCAGAGGTCATAAATGCCTTTGAAGATTTCATTGCCTCGAGCACTTCCACGAAAAAGAATATTTGACCTTAAACCAACGAATCCTATTTTGATTGAATAAAAATGTACGGAAAAATAATATTGGCTTTTAAATTTTTACTATAAAATCGGACAACCCAATATAGCAAAGGATTTAGTGATTACCCCAGTATACAATGAACTATGCTTGTACGTTCTGTAATGTTACCTAAGGTGCACGTACCTTGACAACTACTGATAATACTGGTGCTTGAACCAGAATACCAGACTACAATGTACATTATAAAATGAGAGTGCTGGCCAACGATGATGCCGGTCGCGATAACAAAATAACGGCTTATGTGTTTGGTGAGTTTCCAACAAGAACTGTCTCGTTTTATTTTTGGGTTTTTCTTAAATACTAATTACAATAACTGATTTTGCTTGGTAAGCATACCGCACGAGCAAAAAATTGATACCTCGATTATTCGAACGGATGCCTACCAGACATGTGCAGTGCTCACTCAACTCATCCGCTCGTGCGGATGTTTACGGTCAGCTTAAGTAAAAACAACAAAACAAACAAATATATAAAAAAAACATTTTTTTCCGCTTGCACTTTGTATGAAGCCAGCAGTGCAAAGGGCAATGAATTGTTGGTGCCTAAATAATGCTCTATTGCTAATGCAATTAATTTCGAAAAAAATGGAAACTTCTATTTAGGAACTTAAAACTTAAAAGATATTCAAAAAGTAGTATCCCATGAAGCATTAGATTCACCTATAATAAATGTATTAGGATAAGCCGACGTACATGTTTGTTATTTTCACCAAGCAATTGTAACTATTTATAAATACCCAATATTAAAAACAAAATTCAAACAAAACAATTCACATCTACATCTACTTGCATACAAGCACGGAAAAATATTACTAGATATCAGATATCACAATGTAACAATGAATTTACACCTCTTCAACAATTTAAAAACTATGTTAGAAATTATATACGTAAGATAAAAAATTCTGACTATATTGTACTATTAATATATTAGAAAATAAAGCTAACCAAATGCATGATACATAAAAATAATGCACCACTCCAGCTATTTGAAAACGAAAATATTATTACAGATTATGAACACACCTGGAATAATGTAAAAATAGACGAGCCTACAAGATTACAAATTTAGCAACATTCAAGAAATATCAACTTTCCTGATACCAATCGAAGAACATCCAGTCCAATACACAGTTTATTGCATCCTGGGATTATGCTCACTAGCATTACTCATCTATGGTACAGTCAAAGTCTGCGAATGCTACAAGGAACAGAAAGCAGAAGCAAGAAGAAAAAGAATCGCTGAAATATACGAAATAGAACTTTCAAGACTTCTAGAACGAAATTTAGGTTAAAGCAAGGAGGCTTAATTTTAAGGAGAAGGGAAGTTAATGATGTAATCTCACTCTCTGCCTATTCCATCATTCTTATCAAGTCACGTACACCAGATTACATCATTAGGAATTGTTTACATTACCATCGACGACACGTAAAATGCATTATCCCGAAATGCATTATCAACACATACAATTAACTGCCCAAATAATAAGCAAACAAACAACAACGGAATATTCCATGGTGATAACAGCCGTCGCATCAATAGTATAAATAGCATTAAAATCTTATATAGTGGTTAGTCTTAAGAACATCAATAAAGAGCACGCATTTCGGCGTAGCAGAAAATAAATAATCAACATTAATTCACGCAAGGCATTGAAGAAATTAAAGGAGTAGAAGTTTAGATGGAAAAGAAAAGTGTAAAAGGGTTGCTTTTTTAATACCCCTCATGTGCTGGGGAAGTGAATTCCATAATCTCATAGCGTGAACAAAAAACAGGCGTTTGTTCTTTGAGATCGCGCAAATTCAATTTTATTATATAGGAATGGTGGGGATTTAATATTAGTGATCTGATGTACTCGTTGGTCCGTAGTCCGTACCAATTCAATTTGCCATTCTACTGCGCAGGCCTGAAATATGTTCTAAGAATAAAGAAAATGGGTGGAGCCATAAACAAAAAGGATCTACAATACATCCCAATGTTGCTTTCAAGATCACAGTTGCGATCTGACTGAAGCCACATATACAATGCTCCGAGATCCGATACGTTGTTCGAAAAAGAGAGCGCATGACCTGTCAAAAATATTTCCGTAACATGTACTTCAATGTGTTTGTTTACAATAATGCGAATCTCGCAGCAAGCATCGCTGTCAATTTCGAAAATCTGGAAAACTCTCGCATCTTGCAATACGTGACAGCTAAATTGTTATTGTTTTCATTTTGAACTTGTTATTTGTGAGTGGTGTTTTGACGTATCATTGTAAACAGACGTCCGATTTCCGAATGCGACCCTCGTATCGGATCTCGGAGCATTGTAAATGGGGCTCGAGGGTGGTTTTTCTATTTTCCTTCTATTAAACTGAAGTTGAGAACGCACTGATGGGACGGCCATTTTCTACCTGAGGTATAATCATTGTGTATATCCAGTATTCCAAAAAATTATTACATCCCTGGTGGGAGAGGAAATGTAGATCCTTATATGCCAAATTTACTTCGAGAAAATTATAGTCTGACAAAATATAAAAAAAAAGTTCTGTACGAGTATATATTGGTACTGTATGGGATTTGAGTAGGATGACGATTGGATAAATGAAGCAAGAGGTTTCGCATGAATTGATTGTTTGATTGTAGGTATACAATAAAAAAAATTTTAATAATCAATATTGTGGTCTAATAAATGAAACAGTTTTGAATACAATATGTTTACTGTTTCTTTTTTATAGCGTTTTATATTAGTAACAGAACTAATGGCAGGACTAGGTATATTGAATTCAATTTGAAGAACTGTCAGTTTCATAATCTGTTGAGGAATCGTCTCCTGGACTGATAACTATTGTATCCCATATTGTGTCCCTTAACTTTTGCTGTCCTGATAACTTTTGCACAAACTTTGCGATAATCTTCAACTGTAATTTTTGAAAATTTTTCTTCAGCTAGTTTCTGAACATCCGATAATTTAAATGTTGTGTTTCGGTTTCCCACTCTTGCCTTGACAGTTGCCCAAATATTTTCAATAGGTTTGAGATCTAGATGATATTTCGCGTTCGTCGGCGTGTTGGCATAAACCAATGACTTAACGTAGCCCCACAGAATATAGTCAAGCGGCGTTAAATCGCACGAACGAGGCGGCCAATCGTCTGGCCCATTTCTTGAGATAACACGCTCACCATACTTACTCCTCAATAAATCGATTGTAGCGTGTGCTGTGTGGCTTGTGGTATGATCCTGTTGAAACCACATGTCGTCCAAGTCCATATCTTCCAATTCGGGCCAAAAATAATCGGTGATCATGGCGCGATAACGCTGACCATTCACAGTAACGTGAATATGGCCCAATTTGGAAAACCCTTTATGTAGTATATTGTAGTGGGCAAGCCATTGTAACATCTCAAATTTTCCGGAACAAGAACTGATTTGCTTGTCTTCCCTTTTGTTGTGATATGATGCGTTGTCCATTACAATAACTGAAGGTGCTTCTATGTTATCCAAACTTGAACTGTCATCCATTTGGAGAAATTTTCAAAATTCATATCATCGTGATAATCTCCTGTTTTAGTTCCAGATTTAAATAAAAGCAAGGCATTATTTAGGAAGCCTTTCTCGCCACCTGCATACACCATTATCAACATCCGACCCTATAAAATTGGCGCCTTTAATCCACGTCTGGTACCATTAGTCGATGCCCTTGTTCTTGTGTGTGAGCTGTGAATATAGCTCCCGTCCAAATAAATGATCTCATATCCTTTTGATCTGTATTCCCGCACCTTTCTCAGATATTTCACTCGTAAAAGTTTAACTTCATTTTTTTCGCACATAAGTTTACGGTTGTTCTCCGTTTTTATATAGGAAAATCCATTTCTTCTTAGAAGCCTGTGTAGCGACATAATGCTTAAGTTAAACTCCAAATCTTCCTGGACCCGTTGTCTCAACATTTCTAAGGTAATCGTCATTTTTTCATCAAGGTAAAAGTTGGTATCCGTGACAATTTCCTGTATTTGTATAAGCTTTTGTTCGAGCGATGCTATTGTTGTCGTAAAACTGGATTCCAAATAGCAAATCCATCATTTATATGCGTTGGGTTTAGCTTGATTACAATTACACGCAATTAATAATTAAACAATTACTATTACTTTCGTACAATTTTTGTTCTCTTAAATCTTCTCTCTGCGTAATCGACCGTTGGCAAACTGTAAATGCAGTTTCCGAATTGAGATGGTGTTGCAAAGTATATTTCAATAAGCTTTTTGAGTGTGCAGAATATAGGGGTGGCCTTGGAAGCTACTTGAAGTTTTCGCTTCAAGGTCACTTTATATCACCTCAGAATAGCTTATTAAAGGTGCAATTAGAGTCCTTACCAATTTCTGTCGGTGCTATTGGGGTAAAGCTAGCTGTTAGCCAGAGCTTTCGTAAACATCTGTAAATGCGACCAGTGATAAGGTTTGTATAATTATACCCTGATAAGTTTCTACTTAAAACAAAACCGAGACTTGCTCCTGACTCTACAAGTTTAATCCTAGAGTCAGTGAACCAAAAGTCTGGTACAATATTAATGTCAAATTTTCGATTAGACACCGTAAATTGCTCCTAAGGTCAGTGACGAAGACTGCATTCGATTTATTGGCAATTGGTATAACGATTGCAATTTCCCCGGACTGAGGAAATGTGGATGTCACTCTACAGTGGTTAAGAACATAAGTCAGGTGGCTTATAATTTCGGGTAATAAAATATATATATTATAATATAGCCAAATCACTTGACATATGGGAAAGTGGTCCAGGAATTTAATTTACATTACAGGGTTACTTCCGAGAAAAATGTAATTGAGGACATTAGGATCTAGGTCACACTTAACGCTGTTTATACTACTAGATACATTCGAAGCAAGTTAGTCCAGAGTTGCTTAGATGAAAGTGATATGCTCAACTTAGAAGCAGAACAGTTTCGTTGGCAATCCGGATGACAAATGTTGCATTGTTATTTTGACTTATGATGATATCAGAAAAACGCTAACATATGTTCAATATTTCAGTAACATTCTTTTTTGGAGTTGCCAATATTATCCGCTAATTTGTTGCTTAAATAAATATCTCTACGAAGCGGTATTTCAGTTTTATTGTAAGTTGGTTTTTCCATTTGATTTTACTCAATAATTAGATTTGATGAGTACACTGTTATTAATGATTTAGTCTCCGCATTAAGTGATGGACCACGCCCATGGAGCGGAATAACCACTGAGGTTATTTCAATATTCTATTTCTTCCCTTGAGTTACGAGAAATAAAAAATAAGTTAAATTTTTTCCACTGGGATTGAACACTCAATACCAAGTTACACATTCCACTGAGCCAACCTGGTTTTAATTATAGGGTATACTACAATAATTGAAGAAATGAATCATTACATTTATTGTACAGGGAAAACAAGCCTATGCAGCTATCTACTTTGAAGGTCTGTGAACGACGATCTTTTTACGAAGACTAATTTTTGCAGAACATCCATGAATAGAGTAGCTCAGAATGTCATTATAATACAAATTTAAGACAAGAGAATTTGCAATAAAATAGTTTCTCATTTGAAGAGGTTACGGCTTTTGAAATTCATACACTAATTCTGTGTCTTAAAACTTCTCACTCATCATCCTTCAACACACAATCATCGAATCAGCATGCCCAAGGACCTGGCTCAAGAAGACCAATTAACAGATCCAGATTTTATCATTAACATTCATTCTAACTCCAGTTGAATGTACCATCCAACGCGGTGGAGAATGTTCAGATTTATACTTACTTGTAGACCCTATTATAATTATTAGCATAAACCATTTTTTTTTAAACGGAACTTAACACTCAAGTGGGTATAAATACACTTAAAGTACTAGAGCACATGTTAAGTTTTTTTTTGGAAAATGGGATAGAGAGAGAAAGAAAAATGTTTGGGCTCAGTGATTATTTTGCTCTATGTCTAGTCAACTACTCATCATTTTTGATTTTCGTTAACTGAAAAATTAATATGTCTTTCGGGCGAGGTGGGATCCGAACACCAAACCTTCCGATTTGGAAGCCAGTCCACTACCACTTGAGCCACGGCCACCCACTTTCTTTTCCACCAAATTGTCAAAGGTAATCCCATGCCCAATTTAATACTCATATTCTCATCACCAGCCGAATGACACATACGCGAATGCCAAATATACATACATATGTATGTGCCTTCCAGCAACTTGCACGTTGTGCGTAAGACAAAACTTTAAAACTATGACGATTCCAATGTAATGAGTTAAAGTGTCGTACGGATGCCACGCTCACAAAACATGGTCATTCCAGTCCAATTCCGACACTAAATTCTGTTTCTTTTCTTGGGACATAGAGTTCTGAAACGCGTTTGACCTCTCTCCAACTCACTCCTAAAGAGCTCGATTCCATTGCCACTTTCTCCCCCGTATAGTAATATCTATAGGTTCTTTGCCCGTTCTCTGATAAAGTTGTGCACTAGAGATACCATTGGGCAAAAAACCCTCAGGATGATTCTTAGACATCTATGTACGAAGGTTTACAACTTGTATGTGCCTTCCAACTACTGCACCCATTAAGCAGTACTAATTCTACGTTGGAGCGGCACAGTCGCAGCCTAGTTCTTAAGCTGAAAACATTGCATTTCCAGCTTTTGGATAGCAATCCTAACGCAGTGTGAGCCTCCCCAATTCTGCTGCACACATCCAGTTCGGCGCCACCCCGGTTAGCCACACACTTCCTAAGTATAGACAGTGGTCAACTTTCTCCATCTCCTACCCGGCAATGCCTAGTAGGCAAACATCGTCCGCGTAGTCAAGGTGTTTAAAATGCCATTGTCCAATCGAATTCCACAGTTAACTTAATAGCAGTTAAAAAACAATAGTGGTGACAGTATACACACCTAACGTACTCCACTTGGACTTCAAAACCCTCAGACATGGTGCCAAATGAGATACTTACCACCCTCGTATGTAGCTTTTATAATTGCTATGAGTTTTCCTGGGATGCCTCTCCTGGGTAAGGCCAACCACATGGCACCTAGATTCAAACTATCGAAAGCCTTCTCGAAGTCAATAAATAGTAAATGTAGCGGAGATCAAAGCATTGCTCTATAATGGTCGATGCAGGAGGATCCAGCTCGAAAATTTGCTTGTTCGACGTCGAGAGTTGAATCTAAATGTTCTCGGATTCATTCCAGAATTATTCTACTCATTATTTTGGTTAAGGCTAGAAGAACGCATATACCTCTCAAGTTTCCACACTCCCTTTCCCTTTTTTGGTAGCTTGAAGATCATACCTCTTTTGCTCTCCTGCGGAAATTCTTCACTATACCACGCTCGGCATATGAGGAGCTCTAGCAGATCAGTAGATGAATTTGGTGCCGCTTGGTATAGTTCGGCAGGGATTCTATCAATACCCACCGCCTTGTTTTTCTTGAGGGGCCGGATTGTTGCCATTATTTCGGTTTCACTGGGAAACCCGATGTGAATTCGGGGATTTGTTTCCTCGGAAGACTCGTTCCAATTAGAATTTTCTGCCTTTTACCGTGAAAACACATTTTTCACATCATTCCAGTGGTCGACCACGTATTCCGTGTTGTGCTGCTGATTGCTTCTGCTTCTAAGGTAAGGTGGTTCCTGAACTGTGGGCGGACCTCTGAGCCTGTCGGTATTGAACTTGGTTGTTTTGAGCAAGTTTGAGCGGTTGCTGTTTACGGATGCAGTACGAAGGCCTATATGTGCTAACATAAGATGGTGATCGCGTTCTTGTCCAAGTCTGTTCTGCGGTAAGAAGACAATTCCTAAAGCGACGGCTGATCGCTGCCTGTCAGTTGAGATCCAACTGATTTTATGGCAGGCGTTATGCTTAAACATGACTAGACGATTGGTATTGCAGAAGTCCACAATCCGCTCACCGATGTAATTCCGTTTTCTCCAAGGCCGTGAACTACTACCACGTGTTTAAGTATAATGTTATCGCTACGTGCATTGGCATTGGATGTACTCATTAGGCGTTTGATTGTGGGCGGCGCCTAATTGACTGTAAAAATCGTCCTCTTCATCCTCAGCCGCGTCTTCCGTTGGAGCATAACACTGTATGATGGTGACTTTTTTTACTCTATTCTGGAATCTAGCCGTCAATATCCGTTTCCAGGATATGAGGCTCCTTCACGCAGTTATATACAGACAAAATATTTGTAGATTAAAATACTTTGGTGTACTGGTTTATGTGCCTTTACATCCCCACGCTATCGACAAGTTTATGTGTATAGCGGATTTAATTTAGTTAGGGAATCAAATAGGTTCTTACAAATAATGACAAAAGGAAATCGTAAACAGATTGGGGGTAATGTAATTGTAATATAAAGGAAAATCATCACAGATTGTACCTTTTATATTGAATATCATACGTTTTCTCTTATCACTGGTCACCAATTACAGTAGCGGACATCGAAATCCGGACAGGGGAAAAAATTGCATTAAATGTAATATTTTTGGGGATTTATCAGACAATCAGAATTCGTCTTTAGGAAACGTCTATTGCTATAAATGCATTTTAGAAATGCATAACAATAAACCGATTGCCGAAATAAATAACTTAACAAAAATCATTTTAAATTTTCTTAAGTTTTATTGAAAAAAAGAAACGCTTCAATAAATTTGTTATCATAGTTTATGTTGCTTGTCGAGTTTGAGATTTTGGTTACAGGAAACTTAGGTCGTAACTACACAAAAGTGGTGATTACTATAATAGTACTTTGTGGTACGTAACTTTTTTTTAATGACCTCTTTTATTCGGTCCGGCATTGAAGGAAAGAAGTCTGCAAGGCATCCAGTTCAATTTCATATAAACCATATCTGATCTTTTGATTAGTTATCAAGTTTTGTCTTGAAAAATAGGTCTTTCCAAATTTCTGACATCTTGTGTAATATATTTAATGTTTGTATACAAAAAAGACATAGTTTAAGTGTTAAGTTGAACTTAGAGTGCCCGCATGGGGCCAGTAAGTTATTATAAGATATTTTGAAGTTATTTAAGCTAATTTTTAAGCGTTTTTTTGTCTAGCATGTAAGAGTAATTTAAGTGATATAAATAAAAATGCATAAAAACTGAACTGTGGGTGGTGGATTGTTGTTCGGAAGCATAGCCCGGTTAGTTGAGCAACTTTTTTTTTTAAAGAACTTGTTTAGTTGAGAATATTCTGACTCCTTACCACTGGTGGGGGGGAGTCAATAACAACACAACTAATTTAACGAACTGAACTTTATTTAAATTAATTTTGCCTTAAATACTACAGTTTTGCTTATTCTACATTATTTACACACCTTAAGCAGGCTAAGAAACAAATCGTACGAGGTGTTCAGTTACGTGGCATGTGCAAGTAACTTAATAAGCTGTGCGCTTTGGAATGCACTGCTTAGTTCTCAAAAAAATTGCAGAGTTTTAATTTGTGCGTTGTTCGTCGTTTGTTGTTTGATGCTTGTTGTTGTGATTATTCACAACATGCTGGGGCCGGCTTAAATGGACGTCACGCAGAAGTCTGATTCATCAAGTTTTCGGGTTGTAGAGGGTTCAATGCTATGTAGCTGCGTGCTTGTGGTTTTACCTGGTTTGATCTTGAAGAATCACGTTCTTATGTTTATAACTATGAAAATAAATGCAGCTATAAAGAGCAGTGTCGTAACAGAGCCGATGGTGGTGTAATGTTGGATCTTGTGTGTCCTCAGTAACAGCAGCAATTTTTCCTGACCTTGTTGGACTTCAAGAGCATTTTCTACCTTGCCAATATCTTTAAATATGTCTGGCCGTAGAACTGGAGCTTCTTGCCTCATGTGCGTGAAATTCGTCAGCTGCTGCGATATGTTGCTTGTTGGCAAAAACGATGCTTGCAATCGACTTGACAGAATTCGTTTCCCAATGATAATCATCCCTTCTTGACGTATCATGCAGGTTTCTTGGAGACTTATGGTTCCGCTGCCAAATAATGAGATCTGCTTCGTTTCTTGGTCACAGATAACGTCTACACTTCTTTTAAAGGGCATGCTAAATATCCAGGTATTAGGATGATGCATCTCTACCCAATATGCTCTGGCAGGAACTGTATGGGTAGTACAGGCTGTTGAGAGTAAGTTGTAGTGTTGAAGTATGCTCATCTCGCATGCACTAATGGTGGAGCCAGGTGTATAAATTGGATGGACTAAATTGCACCAGTACATGCCAGCTGACCTCTGCTTGCAGGAATTGATTTCTTGCTTTGTCATAGGGTAGTATCGATCCAATTGTAGACTAACTAATAGGTACTCTGATGATGGTACTAAGTACGTGAAATTCCCGTTATGCCAAGTTGGTGCTGGTAACACATTGAAAACCTTGAATTCCTCGTTGAACAGTAAGGGAATCGTGATTTCAATAATAATGTTTTCATCTGTTACTCTTCCCTTTGGATGAAGGTCTTTATAGAGTTGGAGAATCGGTTCATGTTGTCGTTCCCCCGGTATCATTAATGTGCGAGGGATGTTGTCATGTATCCTTATCAATTCATTCTGCAGCTGGTTCACACTAAGTATAAGAGGATGCAGTCTGCCCTGATGTGTTGATAGTACAATATCCAGCATTATGTTTTGAGTGTTCTGGTAGTTGATCATCATTAACATTGCATTCATTGCGGTAGATACCAAAATTTTAAATGAGTTGAACTTATCGTGTTGTTTATTCAAGTCATTTATAAGAGAAGTCAGAAAGGCTTGTTGTTTTTGGTTGGACATTCGTTCTTTCTTGAATATATTGATCGATGATGGTAGTTTGATTCTTCATTAACTGTAATATGTGTTCTTCATTTCCTTGCACCATTTCAATTGTTTGCTCGTATTCTTGAGCAAATCGTTGATCCAGCACTCCAAAGAGCTCATTTGCTACAGTTCCCATGAAGTCGAATGGTGATCGCTTACTCCTTAATGGCACGTTGTTTGCGTGCAATAGCACATCGTTATTCAGTTCTATCTGCTGCAATTGTTGTTCGAATTGTGCCAAGGTATTATCGCAAAGAACTGTAAAGCCTTCTGATATATTTCTAATGCAAACGTCTTGCATCCGCCTCACGCATTCCTTGTATGTATAAAATTCGGACCAGTAGCTTGTCAAATTAAAAAACACGACAGCTTTCCATGTACTGGCGATCATGTTTGCGCGGCCAACGTCTTCAAAGAATATACCAGGCTGAGTTTCGAATTGATTGACGTGGACTTGGTTCATATTCTGATCAGACATAGCTGTGGTGATAAATGCTGCTATTAAGCATATCCAAAAAAGAGGATTGTTTTTTGTTATATTATGTCTACCAGAGCGCTTTCCCTGGCCTTGAGTATCTGTATTTATTTGATTGGAATTTGTTAAATCTTTAGTTGCAATTTGAGTTTGAAGTATTGCATTCTCTTCAGCTGTATTTAGTTCATTATTGGGTAATGGGCATAGTTTAGCAATCGGTCTTTTGTAGTGTGAGCCGTTACTCAGAACTGTTGCAGCTCGAACCCTTTTATCTTTTCCTGGGTGTACCTCCGTCACCCTTCCTAGTAGCCATTTTGTAGGTGGCAGTCGGTCATCTTTAATGAGAACTACGTCACCGACACTTAAGTTTGCTTCCTTTTGTTTCCATTTGGAGCGTTGCTGAAGTTGTGATAGATAGTCATTCGACCAAGCTTTCCAGAAGTCGTGAGTCATTTTTTGGATTAACATCCACCGGGAGCCGTAACTACGTGTTTGGTCAGTTACTGGTTCAGGTAAGGCGTTGAGCGCAGATCCAATTAAAAAGTGACCTGGAGTGAGTATCAGCTTATCTTCAATATCGTTGCTTACAACGGTAAGGGGTCGAGAGTTTAGGCATGCTTCTATTTGGGTAAGTAGCGTTGAAAGTTCCTCAAACGTAAGCGTTGTTTCACCAATTATTCTTTTCATATGATATTTCACCGACTTAACACCTGCTTCCCATAGTCCGCCAAAGTGTGGGGCAGCAGGCGGAATAAAATGCCATTTGATACCATCAACTGCCAACTTCTCAGTGATTTCATCTCTCCACTGTGCTATAGTCAACTTGATTAAGCTCTGTATTTCTTTGTTTGCTCCTATAAATGTCGTGCCACAATCAGAGTAAATATCTGAACATACACCTCTTCTTGATGTAAATCGAAGGCAGCCAAAAACGCCTCTGATGTGAGGTCGCTTACTAGTTCTATGTGAATAGCCTTAATAGCTAAGCACACAAAAACTGCTATGTATCCCTTTGTAGTGCGATTACCTCTTCCTTTGGATAAAAGAATTTTTAGTGGGCCAGCATAGTCTACACCAGAATGAGTAAAGGGTCTCGAAGGTGTTACTCTTGGTGTTGGTAATATTCCCATTATTTGAGCTTTATTTATTGCTCTAAAGCGATGGCATCGTACACATTCGTGAATTGCTTTCCTGACAACTCGTTTGGATTGCAAAATCCAATAGGACTGTCTTAAAGTTCCTAAGGTCAGTTGAATACCTCCATGCAATGTTTTTTCGTGAGTGTGTTTCACCAACAACCTTGTAAAAATACTACGGTATGGTAGTATAATTGGATGTTTCTGGGATTCTGTCAGAGGTGCATTTTCCAGTCGACCTCCGACTACTATGATGTTGTCCTTGTTCATTAGAGGATTCAATGATAACAGCTTACTCTTCCTGTCTAGGAAACGCCCACCTTGCAGACAGGCCCATTCTTCTTTGAATTCCCTTTGTTGAACGACGCGTATGACGGTCTTACGACTGGCTTCTAACTCCTTTGTTGTCAATGGTCCTACGTGTGTATTCGTCCTTTTGCACTTTGAAATGAAGCGTTTACAGTACGCAGTAACTCTTATAAGTTTGTTGTATGAGGAAAATCTTGTGAACATGCATGCGGCCTCAAACACCGACAGTGTCATAGTTATCTTTACCTCAGGAACTGTAACGTCAACAGCTACTTCTGCCGGCCAATGGGATGAAGGGAGCTTTAGCCATTCGGGGCCAGTCCACCATAACGAGTGATCCTTCAATTGGTTTGGTGCAATTCCTCTAGAGGCACAGTCAGCGGGATTTTCAGACGATGTAATGTGTCTCCAGTGCTTTGTTGCAATTTTTTCATGAATTTCCGATACCCTATTAGCTACAAATGTTTTTAACGTAGAAGGACATCGCTTAATCCATGCTAGGGTAATCGTCGAATCTGTCCAGGCAAAAACATCACCCAGTTGTGTTCGGAATACCTGTTGCGTTTCCCAGAGTAACCTTGATAGCAAATGGGCTCCGCACAATTCTAGTTTTGGAAGTGTAATTTTTTGTTTTGATAGGTGCGACCTTTGTCTTTGCCATCAATAATGTTATTCGGTATGAACCATCTTGAAGAGATATTCTGGAGTACACTACGGCAGCGTAAGCGGATTCTGAAGCGTCACAAAACCCGTGTAAGTCAATTTTGTGTTTCTTATTAGTTCCCATCCATCTTGGGATTTTTATATCTTCAATAGTGTTCAAATTATTTCTGAGACTATTCCAGGATTGTTGTAGCTCTGAAGTTAAAGGTTCATCCCACGATAAGTTGGTCTTCCATAGTTCTTGCATTAATAATTTTGCCCTAATAGTGACAGGTGCCAACCATCCCAACGGGTCGTACAACTCAGCTATTTCCGAAAGTGTGGCACGCTTCGTTAAAGTTTGTTGGTTTGGTTCTTTCTTGACTTTAAATTGAAGTGTATCAGACGAAAAACTCCAGTGTATACCTAGTGCCTTGATTGTGTCTTGTTTATTAATTTCAATTTCTCGGTGCCCCTGATTATCAACTTCTCTGTCTTGTAGCTTAATATTGTTCGTTGCCCATTTCCGGAGATTGAATCCTGCTTCTTTCAAAAGTTGAACGAGCTGTGCCTTTGCTTCTTTGCATTCGCTCAACGTGCTTCTTCCAGACATCAGATCATCTACATAAAAATCATTTTTAAGGATATCGGATCCAATTGGATACCTTTGTTGCTCATCAATGGCCAATTGTTGAAGGGTTTTGACTGCTAAGTACGGTGCCAATGCTGTTCCATATGTCACAGTGGTGAGTCTGTATTCCTTTATCTGTTCCCTTTCTGAGTTTCGCCACAAAATTCTTTGATAATCCTGATGATAGTTGTTGACCTTTATCTGGCGGTACATTTTCTCTATATCCGCTGTGAAAACGTACTTATGACGTCTCCATCGCAATAAGATTGTTGTTAAATCTTCTTGCAGCTTGGGCCCCACCAGCATGAGTTGGTTTAAACTCACGCCTGTTGTAGTTTTAGCCGATGCGTCAAACACAACCCGTAGCTTTGTTGTCGTGCTATCAGGTTTATGAACTGCGTGGTGCGGCATGTAGTAGACATCACTTATGGTATTGTTGGCTAGAGGCACTTCGACCATATGTCCAAGGTCTAAAAACTCCTTCATAAACTTTGTGTATTCTTCTTTTAATTTCAAATCTTTACTAAACTGCTGTTCCAGTTGACGTAGCCTGGCTATTGCCTTATTTTTAGAATCTCCTAGTTTATGGTTTTGCATCAATTTTATGTTGAATGGTATATTCACCATATATCTACCATTATCATCTCTGTAGTGAGTTTCACTGTATATTTGCTCACATTCCTGGTCTTCCTCTTTTAGATAGTTGCGGTCTTGAAATTCTTCTAGTTCCCAGAATTTTTGAAGCTGCTTTTCTAAGGAGGTTTGTACTACCATCCCAGTTACCCTAACACCATAGCCTTTCTGGGAAGATGTTCGACCTGTTATGAGCCACCCTAAATGAGAATTTTGTGCTATTGGAAAACCCTTTGTGCCCTTTCGCACTCCTTCTAGGATTATTTCTCCATATATGTCAGCACCTAGTATCATGTCGATAGTACCTGGAGCATTATATCCTGGATCGGCAAGGGTAAGCTCTTGAAACTGTTTGGCTTTTAAAGTTATTGTTTTCTCGGCTGGCAGCAATCTTGTTAGTTTTGGTAGAACAAGAGCTTCTACCTGTATCTTGAATTTTGATGCTACTCTTGATGATATGGAGAAATTTACTTTACTACGTGCAGTTCCTGCATCTGTTGCTCCTAGACCACTAACAGGTACAAACACTCTTTCTTTAGATAGTCTAAGCGATTGAGCTACTTCTTCTGTGATCAAAGTAGCTTGTGAGCCTGGATCAATAAGGGCTCTTATTTGCCTGCTTTCCCCGTTCTTATTTTTAGCAATGATTATGGCTGTGGCAAGGAGGACGCTTTGGTTATGATCGCCATGGTTAACTTGGGGTTGCTCTGATTGAGTTATATTAGGTTTTCGTTTTTCGAAATGTTCCATGTGCAAAAGTGAATTATGCCTTTTATTACAATGTTTGCACAGTCTCTTGCTGAGGCATGCACTCTGTTTGTCATGGCGTAAGCAATTCACACACAGTTTTGCTGATTTCACTTGTTCATAACGCTTTTTTGGGGTCCAGCTCAAAAATTTATTGCAAACGTAAACAGCATGTTCACCTTTGCAGAATGCGCATTCAGTTGCTGTTCCAATATGGCAGTTGCGCGCTGTAAATTTCAATTCCTCTCTTGGTGTCTTCTGCTTTGATGACGACAATACTTCCAATGCTCGGTATCGTCTTGTTAGAAACTCAAAGAGTGCTTCTTGAGTGGGCATCTTGTTTGGGTTTTCAATGCTTTGCTCAAACAAGTTCCTGCTTTCTGGATCTAATGTTTTCAATATAAGATGAACAATGATTGGTCCACATGAGGAAGTGTCGAAGCCCATGGTTTTCAGAGCCGCAATCCCTTCTTTATTTGCGTCCATGATTTGCTTAAGATGATTTGATGATGGATGGTTCCCAGTATGATTTCCTTTAAACATTCTGTCCAGATGCATGGTAATGATTTTTCTTTCATTGGCATATCATGCCTTTAGGGTTACCCAGGCATTTTGATAATTATCACTTGATATTGTGAAATGCTGTATTAACTGAAGAGGTTCGCCTTCTAAGTGAGTTTTAAGATACTCCATTTTTTCTGTTACGCCCAGAGTAACTTTGTTATGAATTAATGTGGTAAAAATGTCGCAAAACGATTGCCATTCTAAATAATTACCCTTGAATATTGGTATTCTCAATTGGGGAAGGCGGATTTCTGGAGTGGAAGAGGAGTGGTTTTGATTATTCGTATTTGTTTCTGATGATTTCAATGCCATTTGTAAGAGACAGTTGTTTACATCATCTTCAACTCCCTCGTAACGATTTTCCTGCATGTAGGGAATCGTATAATCCTGTTCTGATGCTTTCGACAAGAATTCTTCGTGGAGTTCAGTTAGGTTACTCCATTGTTCCAGCAATATTTTCTGTTGGTATTCATGAACTTCTTTTGAATACTTGTGAAATGTCTGCTCGAAAGAATCAATGCTCCTTGATATCGCCGCTATTTTAATGTTCAATTTTTTAAGCCTCTGTGTCTGTTGCTCATTTCCTGCTAGTTATTCTTCATTACTACTAGCCGAAGATACATTTTCCAAGGCATTTTTCAATTTTTCGTACATAGATTTAACCACTTGAACGGTGTCTCTTTGTATGTACGGTGTGTCCGGTTTAATCACCTCATTAATTTTTTGGTGATTGGTTTGGAATTCAGTCCAGATTTTTTCGATTTTCTGTAGACTTTCCTGTATGTAGCGAGTTGTCTTTCTAGATGTGCTGTCTTTTCCGAAATTTGTTTGTATTTTCTCCAGTTCCGTTGCAAGAGATTTTTGTCTTGCGACGATAAGGTAAACATCCACATCCTCCATATTTTTGTTACTCTTTTATTTGTTCTTTTTTTTTATAATTTTATTTCACAAAAAAATACCCAGTGTTGCTAGCCCTGGTAACGCTTTTTTTCGTTTTTGTTAATTTTTAGTTTTGACTGTGTATGTATTTTCACCAATGTTTGTAGCCCTGGTGACGCTATGTTAAAAATAACAAAAAAAATTTTGTTTCACTTAGATGTACCAGTGTTTGTAGCCCTGGTAACGCTTTCCTTTCTTATGGCTTCGAAGGACCAATGACAACAAAGGAGTTAGAAGCCAGTCGTAAGACCGTCATACGCGTCGTTCAACAAAGGGAATTCAAAGAAGAATGGGCCTGTCTGCAAGGTGGGCGTTTCCTAAACAGGAAGAGTAAGCTGTTATCATTGAATCCTCTAATGAACAAGGACAACATCATAGTAGTCGGAGGTCGACTGGAAAATGCACCTCTGACAGAATCCCAGAAACATCCAATTATACTACCATACCGTAGTATTTTTACAAGGTTGTTGGTGAAACACACTCACGAAAAAACATTGCATGGAGGTATTCAACTGACCTTAGGAACTTTAAGACAGTCCTATTGGATTTTGCAATCCAAACGAGTTGTCAGGAAAGCAATTCACGAATGTGTACGATGCCATCGCTTTAGAGCAATAAATAAAGCTCAAATAATGGGAATATTACCAACACCAAGAGTAACACCTTCGAGACCCTTTACTCATTCTGGTGTAGACTATGCTGGCCCACTAAAAATTCTTTTATCCAAAGGAAGAGGTAATCGCACTACAAAGGGATACATAGCAGTTTTTGTGTGCTTAGCTATTAAGGCTATTCACATAGAACTAGTAAGCGACCTCACATCAGAGGCGTTTTTGGCTGCCTTCGATTTACATCAAGAAGAGGTGTATGTTCAGATATTTACTCTGATTGTGGCACGACATTTATAGGAGCAAACAAAGAAATACAGAGCTTAATCAAGTTGACTATAGCACAGTGGAGAGATGAAATCACTGAGAAGTTGGCAGTTGATGGTATCAAATGGCATTTTATTCCGCCTGCTGCCCCACACTTTGGCGGACTATGGGAAGCAGGTGTTAAGTCGGTGAAATATCATATGAAAAGAATAATTGGTGAAACAACGCTTACGTTTGAGGAACTTTCAACGCTACTTACCCAAATAGAAGCATGCCTAAACTCTCGACCCCTTACCGTTGTAAGCAACGATATTGAAGATAAGCTGATACTCACTCCAGGTCACTTTTTAATTGGATCTGCGCTCAACGCCTTACCTGAACCAGTAACTGACCAAACACGTAGTTACGGCTCCCGGTGGATGTTAATCCAAAAAATGACTCACGACTTCTGGAAAGCTTGGTCGAATGACTATCTATCACAACTTCAGCAACGCTCCAAATGGAAACAAAAGGAAGCAAACTTAAGTGTCGGTGACGTAGTTCTCATTAAAGATGACCGACTGCCACCTACAAAATGGCTACTAGGAAGGGTGACGGAGGTACACCCAGGAAAAGATAAAAGGGTTCGAGCTGCAACAGTTCTGAGTAACGGCTCACACTACAAAAGACCGATTGCTAAACTATGCCCATTACCCAATAATGAACTAAATACAGCTGAAGAGAATGCAATACTTCAAACTCAAATTGCAACTAAAGATTTAACAAATTCCAATCAAATAAATACAGATACTCAAGGCCAGGGAAAGCGCTCTGGTAGACATAATATAACAAAAAACAATCCTCTTTTTTGGATATGCTTAATAGCAGCATTTATCACCACAGCTATGTCTGATCAGAATATGAACCAAGTCCACGTCAATCAATTCGAAACTCAGCCTGGTATATTCTTTGAAGACGTTGGCCGCGCAAACATGATCGCCAGTACATGGAAAGCTGTCGTGTTTTTTTTTTAACTTAAACCATATTTATGTGTGATTTTGCAGTTGTAAGTCAGATTTCGCTGGAGAGCGTTTTATAATTCATCAAAGAAGAAGTTTGTTTAACTAGGCGTGAAAACCTCTCAAATATACTCGCCACGATTATTGGGACGTGGTCGACCATTCAAAAGGGTATGGCTGGCTACTCTTAAAATGCTGGAGCACGTGTTAAGTTTTTACGAAAATTGGATAGAGAGAAAAAGAAAGATGTTTGGGCTCAGTTGTTATTTCGCTGCATGGGTGGGATCCAACATTTAACGGGGAGACTAAATTATTAGTGTAAATTGACTTAATGTTGTATTTGGGCAACCATTCACCTCACGATATTTTAGTTGCCTGAAAAAAAGTCTTTCGGTCACGGCTAGTATTGAACCCCGAACCGTCCGATTGGGAAGCCAATACACTACCACTTGAGCCACGGCCACCCACGACTTGTTCATAAGTGAAGCAACAGAAGCCTTGGCTTCTCGTATCTATCTCGAAGCATCTCCCATGCAATATCAACATAAAATAATTCTTTTCTTTCATTATTAGCTTCAACGAATTCATTGAGTTGAAGCAGATATATGAAGTATTGTAAAATGTTTGTGTGGGTACAAATAATAGAACTTATTCTTTTCAATACAAATCCCTTTATTCAATACAGTTACAATTCACTATTTAATTCTTTCTCTCAGTACAATCCAATTTCTCAACCACTTATACTTTTCTTATCTTTTACTTAAACCACTTAATCACTTCTCCTAATTAACACTTCAAATTTCACTTTAGAACTGATTTGCATACCTTTGGGATGCTGGTATTTATACTCGAATGACATACTTCGAGAACAATCCTCGCCATCCAGCGTCACATACAATTTCCAATTTGCTAGAAAATTCGATTCCACTCTCCAGTCGAGACTTTGTTATTCCAGTATCGAAATCTTCTGGTCTTCGAGTATCGACATTTTCTGCTAGATGTCGCTGCTCACATTTAAGTGGTTATCACTTTGCTCCCTCCCTACAGTTGTTCGTCCCGAACAACTTCGTCATTCAGCATCCCGTTGAAATGACACATTCTATCCAAATGGACCACTTTCAATTTTCCTCGATCCCCACGCTGGATCCGGTAGACAACGTCATTAATGCGGGTTATCACCTTGTATGGACCTTTCCAGTCCTGTTGCAATTTTGGTGATTTGCCTTTCTTACGCTGAGGATTATACAGCCAAACCAGATCTCCTTCGTTGAAACCGGAAGATTTCGCCTTGATATCGTACCTAGTCTTCATGCGGCTGCTTGCTAGCTTCATCTTTTCTCTGGTGTCTTCATGCAATTTACGAATCCTGCTGCGTAAGTCATTCACGTAGTCGTTCACCTCTTTGGGCTCTGTCGGTGGGGATCCGAATTTTGCTTCACTTGGCAACCGAATTGTTTGACCAAATAAGATCTCGGATGGTGTGTGCCCTGTTGAGCTATGGACCGCGTTTCGGTAGGTCATTAAGAAGAGGGGTATGTGTCGATCCCAATCCCGCTGGCAGTTGCTGACAACCTTAGATAGATGCTCATTCAAGGTCCGATTGAATCGCTCGACCATTCCATCAGATTGAGGGTGTAGTGGCGTTGTCCTTGTTTTTCTTATTCCCAAATATTGGCATATTTCCTGGAAGACTTTTGATTCAAAGTTTCGCCCTTGATCAGAGTGCAGCTCCATTGGGACCCCAAATCTGCTCACCCAGTTGTTGACTATCTGTTCGGCTACGGTCTTAGCCTCTTGATTTGGGATGGCAAACATTTCCGGCCACTTACTGAAGTAATCCATGACTACGAGAGTATATCGGTTTCCATTAAAGGTTTCGGGAAACGGCCCAGCGATGTCGATGGCTATTCGTTCGAAAGGTGCTCCGACATTGTATTGTTGCATTTGTCCATGTGGCTTTACCTTTGGACCCTTGGTAGCTGCACATCTTATGCACTTTTTGCACCAATTCTCGACATCTTGTTTAGCGCTTAGCCAATAGAAACGTTCCCTTACCTTTTCCAACGTCTTGTTTATTCCCAAATGGCCTCCTGAGATTCCGTCATGTATTTCATGGAGCACTTGGTTGACTTTGGACCGTGGCACAATTAGCTGCATACGAGATGTTGTCCCATCTGCACTTTCCCATTTTCTCATCAGCAATCCATCTTGCACAAAAAGCGAGTCCCACTGTGCCCAGTATGCCTTCAGAGTTTGGCTCCGATCTGATATCTGCTGCCAGCTTGGTCTTTCCTCGTGCTCTTTCCAGGCCAATATTGGTTCGATGTCATTGTCTGCCTGTTGGGAGCAACGGATTTCGTCTATACTCCAACCCTCTATTGGCTCAGTCCTGATCGTTTGGATAGTTGCCTGTTGTTTCGCTTCTTTACCACGGACTACTTCTGCTGGGAGGCTTTCGTTGCATTGTTTTACCTGTGAGACTGGGATAATTACACTGGAGTCGACTCCTGCTACAGACTTCTGCCCCGCGAAGTAAGCATTTCCTAACTGATGGCTTCTGGAAATTTGACCGGTTTCTTGGTAGCCGTTTCTGCCGGTTTTTCTTTCTATTTGTCTGTAACCCCAGTGCAGGCAGCCTTCTCGTCGTACCGCTTCTCTACAATGCCCTTGCAAATGTCCTACTTTATCGCAGTTCCAGCAGCGCATCCTTCGTCTATCCCGCCAGATATTTCGTTGCATGGTAGTTGGTCTTGAGCAGGAGCATTCACCAGATACTATTTCACTTACGAAATGCATTCCTTTGGAAGCGTGATCGGATGCTTCCATCGCCAGAGCGAAGGCAAGTGCTTCAGCAAGGGTTCTTTTCCCGGCCATCCTTACTGCTGATTGTAGCTTCAAATCTGCAATTCCCCTGATGAATGCGTCCTTTGCCATTTCGTCGATTATTTCTTGGCCTGCGGTGGGATATGACAAATGTGCCAGTCTACTCACGTCTGCTTGGAGCTGTTGCAGTGTTTCTCCTCGTTGCTGCATACGGTCTTGCAATTGAACCTTGTAAACTTCCCGCATGTGGCTATCCCCAAACCGTTTCTCGATAGCCTGCACTAAAACCATATAGTCTCTATTCTTTTCGATATCGATTGTTTGTAACAATTCTGCCGCAGGACTACGTAGGGCCATCGCTAGGGCAAAGCACTTTTCCTCATTGTCCCAGTCGTTTGCACAGGCAGCCATTTCAAACTGCTTCTGATAAGTAGACCATGAGGTCTGGCCATCGAATGAGGGAGGCTTCAAATCTTTTCTCCTTGGACCGCTTAAAGAACATTCTCGCAGTTTCTGTTTTCGCACTGTGTCGAACTCTTTTGCCAGTTGCTGAACTTTGCTGTCCATTTCTTCGAATTTTTCGCCAACATTCTTCTCTATTGTATCAAATTTGTCATCAACGTTCTTCTCTATTCTATCAAATTTGTCATCAACGTTCTTCTCTATTCTTTCAAATTTGTCATCGATTTCTTCGAATTTTTGCTAGAGAGTGTTATTTTGTTCTTCCAGTTTTTGTTCTAGACTATTCTTTTGTTCGTCGAATTTTTGTTCAGTGCTACTCTTCTGCTCGTCTAGATTTTTCTTTTGTTCATCCAACTTTTGTTCGAGACTATTCTTTTGTTCATCCAGCTTTTGTTCGAGACTATTCTTTTGTTCTTCCAGATTTTTCTTTTGTTCGTCCATTTTTTGTTCGAGACTGTTCTTCTGTTCGTCCATTTTTTTGTTTTGTTCGTCCATTTTTAATAAGAGGAGTTGCATCATTGCAGCCATGTCATTGCCGGTACTTGTCTGTTCATCCTCGTCAACATCAAAGGAATATGCATCAGGATCATGTCCCTCGTTGTTCAAAGCCTCCTGAAGTCGGAGCACCAGGTCACTTTTTCCTCCACTGGCGCTGAGGCTTCTCTTGTTCAACTCGGATTTGAGTTGGACGAGGGTCAACTGTAATAGTTTTCGACCCATTCTAGCTTTTTCAAATAGTCAGAAAACACTTTTTTTTTTTTTTTTTACACACAATAAGTCCTATCCCACTTCTGACACCAATGTAAAATGTTTGCGTGGGTACAAATAATAGAACTTATTCTTTTCAATACAAATCCCTTTATTCAGTACAGTTAAAATTCACTATTTAATTCTTTCTCTCAGTACAATCCAATTTCTCAACCACTTATACTTTTCTTATCTTTTACTTAAACCACTTAATCACTTCTCCTAATTAACACTTCAAATTACACTTTAGAACTGATTTGCATACCTTTGGGATGCTGGTATTTATACTCGAATGACATACTTCGAGAACACTCCTCGCCATCCAGCGTCACATACAATTTCCAATTTGCTAGAAAATTCGATTCCACTCTCCAGTCGAGACTTTGTTATTCCAGTATCGAAATCTTCTGGTCTTCGAGTATCGACATTTTCTGCTAGATGTCGCTGCTCACATTTAAGTGGTTATCACAGTATGAAGAATGGACATCATTTTGAGAACTGTTTGATCGATTAGTTCAACGGAACCTTAAGCGATTTTGAACGAATTCAATATTTAAAAGACAATTTAACAGGAGAAGCAGGGAGGATTGTTAATCATTTGGCACCGACATCAAGAAATTATGCAACAGCTCTACAATTTCTAACGAACCGGTTTCAAAATTCAGCAGCATTGGTCAACAACTACATCCAAAACTTGCTTAATTTAAAATCGGTTCGACATGAGAATACGTTCGATTTGAAAATGATCATGGATATATCAAGGAAATCAAAAATTTAGGGGTCGACATAAGACCCTGGGATCCATTAGTGATTCAGTTGTTATGCCCGAAACTTAACCCTGAATCAACGAAATTATATCAACAATCCAGAGGAACTTCAACAGAAATTCCTACGCTAAGCGAATTTTTCAACTTCATCGAGGCTAGATTCATAGGACAGAAAGCAGTCGCGAATTCAACAATTGAATTGAACAATAACTGCAAACGATTTTTAAGTATAAAGACGAAAAACCGATTGGACGTAGTCCAAAGGTCAAAGCTGTGTTTCAACTGTTTTGCGAGATGGACATACCGCAAGGGAATGAGTGATGAAGAATGGTTGCAAAATAAACGCACAATAGTATAATACCTTACTTCCTTTCCCTCGAGGTGAGAGTACAGCAGTTTCGGTAATAGGAAGAGCATCCAGTGAAGAAGCTTCAACATCAAACAATGGCTATCGCATGTCATGGTAATAGGATGGTACTACTAGCCACAGCCATGGTTTGACTCGCACGAGCTCTGATTGATCAAGGGTATCAATCATGCGTTGTGACAGCAAAATTAACCCGTCAATTAAAAGTTCCATTGGTCAAGTATGTGTCAAAGACATCGCATGGATCGCATGGTTTTGAGAGATACACGCAAAATAGCATTAAAGCGATTCTTTATGTAGAAACAAAGATTCGCAAAAAATAAGAGTTTTCGGGATGAATATTCCAATTTTATTCGAGAATATTATTTTCCTGGAAAAAGATATTATTTTCCACATCACGCAGTGATAAAAGAACACAGCACATGGTCGGTTAAAACATGCTCATTTATCAACTGATCAGAAACATCCTATGATTCTGTCATCATCGCATCCACTGACAAAATTAATCATAAATAAGACCCACAGCGATACACTTCACCGTGGAGTGAAATTCAGAGTTATAATCACATTCGAAGTAAATTTTGGATCATCCGAGGAACCAACACTGTCAAGTCCATAATAAATCAATGCATCAGATGTTTCCAATTCAACGCCAAGGAATCAATCAACTTATGGGACAAGTTCAGGAGGCTCGAGTAAAATTCTCACGGCCGTTTACACATTGTGGGGTGGATTATGCAGGCCCAATCAATATACGATGCTCACAAACTCGAGGCGTGAAATCACATAAAGCTTACATAGCGCTGTTCGTCTGCATGGCAAGAAAAGCAGTGCACATTGAGCTGACTTCTGATTTAACAACGGATGGATCCATGGCAGCATTGCGACGTATGATCAGCAGAAGAGGATCTATACACCATCTCTACAGCGATAATGGGACAAATTTTGTTGGAGCAAAAAATATTATTGATGCATTACGATCTACGCTAGCCGAAAACGTAATCCTGTGGCATTTCATCCCACCTGGAGCTCCGCATTTTGGTGGAAGTCGGTGTTAAGTCAGTCAAATACCATTTGAATCGCATCATAGGGAAGCAGAAATTAACATATGAAGAGAAGAATACCATCCTAGTGCAAATATTATTGGGTCGCCACTGATAGCACCAAAACATGATGTGATCTGGATCTGGCAAATAGTAGTTTAAAGAGGTGGAAGTTAATTCAAAAATTCAAACAAGATATTTGCAATATTTGGTACGAGGACTACATAAACAAAATGCAACAGCGATATAAGTGGAAGCAGCCAGTAGAGAATTTGGAACCTGAGCAATTGGTGCTGCTAAAAAATGAACTGCTGACACCATCGCAATGTCCTCTAGGTAAAATAATTGAAGTGCACAGCGGAGTTGATAATCTTATTAGATGAATAACAGTGAAAACGCAAAAGGGAACATTCAAGCGACCAATAGCCAAAGTGTGTTTGCTGCCATGGTGAACATATGCGTTGGAGAAGTTAGACTCGCACGAGCTCTGATTGATCAAGGGTCTCAATCATGCGTTGTGACAGCGAAATTAACCCGTCAATTAAAAGTTCCATTGGTCAAGTATGAGTCAAAGATCAATGGAATCAATAGTCACGCTACAGAAATCATCGCAGCATGCCGCTTTACTATTCAATCAATTCACGATGAAAAGGTCAACTTGGAGGTAGATGCTCTGGTAATGACAGTTATTACAACAAGACCGCCAGCACAACAAATTACACTCAACCAGTGACTACACATCCAACCGAAGGAGATTGAGTTACTAATTGGATCAGACATTTTGCCGCAAATTTTGACGCATGGACTAGTCAAGAGTCCAGCCAATACTCCAATGCACAATGGTTCCGCTTCCTAAGAAAGGCGGTCATAGGGGTTTTGTACGAAAAACAAAGAAACCAATTAAAATAATATTTTGTTTCGTTTTGAAACGGAAGCACTGAACCTTTGTTGATACTCGTATTTTACTGACATTTTTTTGACTTTAAATTTTTTTTTTTCGTGTGAAGGGCCAATTTTTGTGAAAATACCCAACTAGAAAATAATATTTAAATATCGAGCTAATCCAAAATTAAATGCTATCGTAACTATAACTAAGGGAAGAGAAGGCAACAAACTTTAATTATCCCAAAACATAGAAATTCTAAGCTACATTTTGATACCAAATTCAGTTCTACAACTACACACAAATATGATTAAAAGCTTAGATTCAAAACAAGTTTAAAAAAAAACAACACGTAAGAAATACATACATATGTCGCCGAAGCACCAGATAAAAAAATTAATGATATAATTAAAATTCAAAATACATAGATAAATAGAGAGTACATACCTTTAACTTGAAAATCCATTGCTATGTTACAGGTTGACGAACTAATTTGAACACGTGACGCGACTTGAGCTAATTAGAGCTTGGTGATAACAATGTTGACACTAATCCGATGTGTTCACTTCCGATGCAGAAAAAAAATGTTTTAAACAATGGATTGCGAAACCTTTTATATCATCAGGTAGTGTGACAATTAAAGAGTAATTGAGCGATTAAGCAGGGCTTAGTTCAATCAAAGAAATCTGCGGCCTATGACCTACTATGACACCACTGTGCAATGGCACAAAACACAAGGTTTGGCTGGATACTATCGGGACCAGTCAGCACCTTCTTTTCCTCAAGGAAGAAAGCACAAATTAATACTACTCACATCATGCATCAGGGTGTGCAGTAAAGATGAGAGCTTAAAGAAATTTTGGGAAATAGAAGAAATTCCAAGTGCAAAGATCAAGTCTACAGAAGACGTAATGTGCGAGAATCACTAGCAAATGACGCACAACCGGGATGAAACAGGGAGTTACATCGTCAAATTGCCACTGCTGAAGGATCGCATGATTTTGGGAGATTCATGCAAAATGGCATTAAAGAGTTTCTTTATGTTGGAACAAAGATTCGCAAAAAATGAGAGTCTTCGGGATGAATATTCCAATTTTATTCGAGAACAGATTAATCTTGGACACATGGAGGAAGTATCAGACGGTTATATTGGAAAAAGATATTATCTTCCACATCACGCAGTGATAAAAGAAGACAGCACTACTACCAAACTGAGAGTGGTATTCGGGTATAGAAAACAAGTATTTCTAAATAAAATGTAAGTAAAGTAGAAAGACACAGACATAAGAATTTAGAGTAGCTTAGAGTGCCTGTGTGGGGCCAGTAAGTTAGCATAAGATTGTTAAGTAATTTTAAGCTAGCATTTAAGCATTTTTTGTTAGTATGTAAGAGTTAAGATTAAGTAAATAAAATGCATTTAAAACTGAAAACTGAGAGTGGTATTCGACGCTTACGCAAAGACAACATCAGACAACATTATGATGACCGGTCCCACGGTACAAAAGGACTTGTTTTAATTCCTACTTCCATGGAGGTCGTTTCCAATCGTCTTCACAGCTGACGTCGAAAAAATGTATCGGCAGATTTGAGTCGATCACGAGGATCGAAATTTACAACGTTTCTTATGGAGAGAAAACTCCAGAGACCCGATCAAAGAATACGTTTTCAAAACCGTCACATACGGTACATCATCCGCACCGTATTTAGCAATTAAAACTCTATGGCAGCTAGCCGAAGATGAAAAACAAAAGTATCCACGGGCAACCCAAACATTGCTTGAAGGATTCTATGTAGGCGATTGTCTAGGAGGTGCAAATTCACTAAGATAATGCCAAGATCTTAAAGGGAATTGATATAGCCACTTCGGAATGGTGGATTTAACTTACGCAAATGGACATTAAATCATGCAAAATTCATAAAAGCGTTGCCAAATGAAGCAATTGACATAAAGCCAGAGCATGACGTTAATAGTGACAAAACATTTAAAACTCTGAGAATAAAATAGTGCCCAGGAACAGACGACTTCCAATTTAAAGACAATTTTTCGTCATTCAACAGAAAGGGTACCAATCGCGCAATATCAAGTGACGCTGGCAAAATTTTCGATCCTTTCGGTTGGTTAATTCAAAAACTCGAACAAGGTACTTGCAAGCGTTGGTAAGAGGACTACATAAACAAAATGCAACAGCGATATAAGTGGAAGCAGCTAGTAAAGAATTTGGAACCTGAGCAATTGGTGCTGCTTAAAAACGAGCTGCTGACATTGCGATGGTGGCCTCTAGGTAAAATGATTGAAGTGCACAGCGGAGTTGATAATCTTATCAGAGTATTAACAGTGAAAACGCAAAAGGGAACATTCAAGCGACCAATAGCCAAAGTGTGTTTGTTGCCAAGTGAAGAAAACATCATGAAGCCTGATGATAACATGGTTCAACCGTCAAATCATCCATCCAGCAAACCCAGAAGGAAGCTGAGGGATAGAAAATAATGAACCAGTTTCTCTATTGCCCTTGTGATTTTATCATTATTTGCATCCATCACGTCGGGATCTACAAGTTATACAATCACCTACCCGGAAGTTGGATTATTTGTAAAACAAATTGGAACAGCCAAAATTAAACGAGGAGTACTGCGTACGAGCATTTGATTACCAATCGCAGACGTTTTACGTGCTCAAGTCAACATGGACAAGACGAGAGATCAAATAATTGAGTTGTGCGACAAGTCAAAATCAGTGACAAAGGAGAGTCAATGTGATGAATTGCGTTATCACATGGAAGAAGAATGGAACAACGTACTCTAAATTTTCAACAGACTGGAAGTAACACCTTTGCGAAGACAACAACGAGGACTACTAGGAACTATTCTCACGTCAATATTCGGAGTCAATGATGAAGTATACCATGACATCGAAGACCTAGACAGTAACCGGAAAGCAGTGATAAAAAATAGTAAAACAAATACCAAGATTGTGCTGTCTACAATATCGAGTATAAAGGAGACGGAAACTAGAGTCAACAATAAAATCAACAATCTTACGAGAAAGTTGAATGCAGGTCTAGAGGAGAGGACAAGACTCCATCTTATTGACGAGAATAAAATAAATATACATGTGACGAATGCATATCTGATTGCACTTAGCTACATGCGAGAAATTGAACAAAATATAATAAGTTGCTAAATGCATATCTGAAACATAGCCATTTGTTTCATTTGAAGAAACCATTAGCAAGTGTGCGGAGAAAGTTGGCCCAGAGATGGAAGTACTACCAGATACAATGGACAAACTAGAGTTGTCTTCAACTTCAACGGAGATATTAGTAACAGGATACTTCATGATCAGCGATGCCAATGAGTATGACCTGATTAAGGCTAACACTGTGCCTAAAAAGATCGATGAGCAGACATTTTGAGAAGTGCAATTACCGTGCCGGTGCTTGGATTCAACTATAATCTACAGAGGTATTTAGATTTAGGATTGCGTTATCCAGCAGCTGTTTAAGAAGCTATCAGTATTGGACAATTGGGTTTTGTTCAATTTCCGCAGGCGCTACTTTTATAATTTGTCTATTAGCTATGATCCTCAAATACCGCAATCGTCCAACTAAGGACTCTGCCAACATTGAATTGAGTGTCCAGAAAAGATCGAGTCACCGTTTTGAAGTCAATTGGGTACCAACGTCGTAGGAGGTAAAATGTTGATGACATCAACATAAAATAGTTCTTTTACTTCATTATTCGCTTTTGTTGCTTAGGTTAACAATATTTGTATTTTTATGTGTCAACATTTGTTTGGTATTCTTAAACTTGCACATTGTCGCTTCGCATTTATTGCCTAGGTTAACAATGTTTGTATTTTCATGTGTGAACACTTTTTCGGTATTCTTTAATCCTGCACTTTGTTGTGCTTAGGCTCGCAAAATTTTTGTATAAATTAAGTTGAAATAAAGTTACTCAGTTCAGTCTTGTTATTTAATCGAACCAAGCCTTCTTACTACCCAATGTGAGGCTGCATTAGGCGATTGAATAAAAAATATAAAAATTCTAAATAGTAGAATTTGCAGATGTCATCTGACAATGTAAAGTGCTTCTAACGCTTTTCGGTCTTTCCTTTTGAGCTCGTTTTGAGGTACCACATTTTTTGGCAGTTAATTAATGGCTGCTTGTAAACCATATGTAAGTAGAGATCAGAAAACTGGCACCACCTTGCAGAGTCTCCATCAAATTCTGGAATGGTGATTTTCGGCAGCTATAACAGGGATGAAGTGGACTGCTGGACTTGTTAATGAGTGACCGAGGGCGTTTCCAATTTGGTTGATAGCCAAATTAATACTTGTTGGACGTTTTTGTCCAACCCAATGTAATCCGTCATGTCGTAGCCTAGCCTACTGGGGTCTTGATTGAGCTCTCCTAGGTATGAAGCTCCTATACGACACAGATGTATCGGTTGCAGCTTTTTGTGGGACTCGTTTAAGTGGTTTCGGCTTCACATCTGTCTGCAGAAGCATCGGCGTCTTTATTTAAGCTTTCCTTTTCCTCTTCTGGAGCCATCGCTTATAGGATAGCCTTCAGTTCGAGGAACAGTTTTTCAAACTTTCCGATTGTGTTGCCTTGTATGTAAGGGGTATCTGTTCTTATTGCCGCTTCAAGTCTCTGGTCTTAAACTCTGACCAAATCAAGTTAATTCGTCGCAATCTTTCACCTCGGTACTCAGCGGTCTTTCATCTTACAGAGTCTTCTATGTAGAGATGACCTTGTAGATTTCTGCTTTTTCCATGTTCCTTTTGATAATAGCCTCTGCGATGTGTTTATCGGACTTTTATTTTTTTTTTGCTTCGTACTACCTTACCACTGGTGGGGGGTAACAAAAAACACAACGTACGATTTTTTTTTAATGTTGACTTGTTTGAGTTATTTACTCGTTAGTTCTGGTAGGGGGAAACAGAAAACTTGTAGATTTCTGCTTTTTCCATGTCCCTTGATTATAGCCTGCCTCTGCGATGTGTTTATCGGACTTCTATTTTTTTTTTGCTTCGTACTACCTTACCACTGGTGGGGGGTAGCAAAAAACACAACGCATGATTTCTTTTTTAAGTTTGACTTGTTTGAGTTATTTACTCATTACCTCTGATAGGGGGAAACAGAAACACAAGAAAGTGTTGCGAGATCCTATTTTGAGTCCCTAAACTAAATTAAATTCGCTTTGCGTCGATAGCGTTACATCCCCAATGCACATAAATCAGTACACCAAAGTATTGTATATTCGATGAAACCACCATCTCATATGAATATCTTTTAACAAGTGCATTTTATTCTACAAATATATACTGATTTACACAATTAACGTTTTTCCTACAACGGGATTTAGTGTCGGAATTGCCCTGGAATGAACATGTTTTGTGCGCGTCATTACATTTTAATCCTTATAGGAAATTTAGTTTTAACGTTTTAAGTTACGCACATCATGCAAGCTGCTGGAATGCACATACTGTTTGTCAAGAAAATGTTTGCAAAACCAATTCGCGTATGTGTCATTATGTATTAGAATTCGCAGATTTTAGCTTTTCAGCTAAATTTTACCATTAAGGAAAACTGTCACAAAGTCTTAAAAATCTATTTCCAAAATTCTGGATTTTACGATACAAGATTTCATGAAAATTACAGTTTACGAGTGAATGCAAGAAACTTTGTGACAACACCTCGTCTATTTAATCTTTTACCTGAAAATGCTAAATCCGAGAGAGTGAAAACAATGTTTTTAAGTGCAATAAAATGGCTTTTTGTCTTAACTACAACACAATTGTTGGGGTGTGAAGGGTTTTTTCACTTTGTGTAATATGTGTGGGGTTAAGAAAATGAGTAGAAAAATGCGGTTATATTAAACACGTCTTTTCTTGTTTAATAGTACAGCAAAGGGAAAGTTTATTTTTCCGGAAATGACATCCATCATATATGAAATTAAATGCAATTGTTTCCGAAAAACAATAGCTACTCTTTTTATTAAGTTTCGCAATATAAAGCATAAAATCAGTTTTTTTTTGTATATTTTTGCGATACTTTTAATTTTCCTTGCTTCCTTTTTTACATTTATATTTCCTTATCTTTTTTCTGCTAAAATGTTTAATTTTCCCCATCAACAGTTTTTGTTTTTTGTTCTGCAGTATTAATCTAGATACGAGTATGTACATTCGCTTCTTGTCCTAAAGATAACTGTATGTATCTTAACATTTCATATATCAATTACAAGCCTTTCAAATTTATTTAATGAAATTTATTATATCTTTAAATTACAATTTTTGTAATAAGAAATGAAATAATAAATAATACAGTTGACTGAAAAAAAATTATTTTTTGTATCCAATACAGTACCACTTAAACCACGGCCGCCTAAAGCTTAATCTGATGTGCTAGATGTTTCGGTCTCTAGCTAGGGGCGGATGGTTCAGCTACAACGTCATATAATGGAAGAAAAAAAATTATTTTTTTGCAAGCCAATATAGTACCACTTAAACCACGGCCACCTAAAGCTTATACTGATATGCTAGCTGTCTTGGTCTCTAGCTAGGGGCGGATGACTTAACTACAACGTCATATAATGGAAGAGACTACGAGTGTGGACGCAGTGCTGACAGGTGGAACGCACCTCCAATCGTTATGGTTACGAACATAGCGTTGAATTTAATTCACTGGTAAGGATCAAACGAAGAGCCGTACTGTTTAATTTGCTCAAAGAATAAGTTCCCAATGTGTTGCTGGTTAGAGAAACTAAGCTAAATAAAATGAAGCACAGCAAATATAAAATTGGAAGGAGAAACTCCGTTCAAGGAGGTGGTGTTGCGATCTTCATTAAAAAAGACTTGAGATTAAAAAAGTGTACAGCCATGTAGTGTGTATTTCGCAGGTGGTTGAGGCATGCTTTGTGAACGTCTCTCTCCGTTGTGGAAAGCACAAGGTCTCTGCTTATGTACCTGAAGCTACTGAATCCACTTAATTTATTTAAGAACCCAAGACACTTATTCGCTTCCTAAGACTGGAATATAAAGAGAATTATTTTATAATCGGCAGAGATTGTAATGCCAAATACAGAGTTTGTAGAAATAACACACCAAAGACTAGAGGGAACCCACTACTGTATATTGGTTGGCTCAGCATAGTATAAACGCGATGGATAGTCTGTCGTTTTCCTGACACGGCTCCTATCTGGATCTGCTGCTGTTCGATACACGAATTTGATTGACAGGCTTGAATCAACATGCTATAAATTGTCTACGCACGTTTATGTATAATAATGACCATTGCAGTTTTAGTACCAAAATAACGAACGACAGGTATCTAAAACAAATCATAAAACCAAAAAACGGACGATCGACAAGTACGATACCTCGGTAACAAACGACAACGAGGATACATTCCCCAACGCAACTATTGACAAACTGAACCAACAGAGAAGTAGCTGTCGAGACTAAAAACTTTGTATGGTTTTCTGACAAACATAACTCGGAGCTTATGACACTGAAGTCGTCGACCAAAACCCTGCAAGTATTATTAAAAGAAAATTACAGAGCTCCTGTAAGTATGTATTGGAACAATATACAATCGGGCAACACAAGCAACCCGAATAAGTTACATCGCATGAGAGATCAAAACGACCTTCCATGTCCAAAGATCTTTCGAAAGACGAACGAAAGTGAAGGTAGAAACTATAGGAGCGATTTTCCAGGAAGTGTACAAAGCGAATGAGGTCATTAGCCCGAACCAATTCATAAATATTACGGAAAGCTGGTGATCCGAGAACTCAGGTTCACTTAGTTCAATGACGAAAATATGACAAACAGTTTCATCGCCGACGAGAGGGAACTACCCCCTTCATACCTAATGAAGGACGATTTTTAATTCACCAGGAAGTAAGAAGTCACTGGGAATCAATTTCATACTGATTTTGTGCTTCGACATCTATCACTGGAAGCGGTGGACATTTATACCACCCTGTTTAACAATGCTTTGAATAATCCCAGTCCATTGAAAGACAGTGGTGATGCATTCTATTCCCAAAAGAGATAGTCTCCTTCCGAATATCAGCAAAGTATTCAAAAAGGTTATCAAAAGGGTCTTGACTAAGTGGGTTTAGGTCAAAAGTATAGTTCCCGATAATCAATTCGATTTCAAGGCGTTATGCGATCTCGATGCGTAAGTCCATTTATTTTAGAGTATTTTTTTAGTAATAATAAAAAATTTAATCTTATAACATACTTGGAAACTTGTAAGCCCCAGGTAAAAACTTTGTATAGTTAATTTATGGGTAACATTGTGGCGCACCAAAATAATAATAAAAAAAAAATGACAAGCACGCTTTTCTGAGATAAATGCGTTTTCCCAAAAATTTATTGAAAAAAAAAAAATCTGTTTTTGAAAACCAATATCTGAGTATCAAATGGCTAACAAACGAGCCCGGCTTAGGTATTGTAGGTTTAATACAATAGAAGTTATAATTAAATAATTGTTGGTACCTAGTTCTCTATAGGAACACCCCGTAACTCAGTGGGTGTTGAAAATAGATCCTCCACCCACCCGATTTTTTTCATAACATGAATCAATGAATCAGATCCCAAGAATGCTTAAATATATCTTCTACTATTTTCTATTTTATTAGTTCTAATTCATGTATATAATATAAAAATACAAACAGTTAGGTTACATGGAAAGCCAGATTAAATATTAGGTTTTGTTAGTACCGTCGGTGATATACCGACACAAGAAAAGAGAAATATTAGAGACGACTTTTTTTTTATAATTTACGCGCACCTAAGGGGTTGGATACCCTTTTAATGTTGCCAGGGCGCGGGCGGAAAAGTAGAAGGAGGAGAAAGGAAAATTGTTTTTTTTATTGTGGTTTGAAACTCAGGTGTGTCAGTGTTATGCCTTCACACGCAGAATTTTTCTGTCTGAGTTCCAATTACACAAATGAGAAACTTGAAAAACTTGTCAATGGGTACGATTCGAACCTTGACCCTCCGAGTGAGAAGCGATTGCTAGTACCACTACATCACGGCCACCCCTAGAGACGACTAGTCTCGGTAACGTGCGAATTCACACTCATGGAATCATCGTTTTCGTTTTGCCTCTGATTGTTTTCTTTAGTTGACCTCGAATTGCGAATTCAATTTAAATTGTTTTTATTTTTCAATATAATCTCCCCTAACATCAATGCATTTGTTACATCTTGAGATAAGCTTTTTTAAACCCTCAAAAAAATAAATTTCCTCTTTCTCTGCAAAATACCCATTTATTGCCGACTTGAGTTCTTCATCATCCGAAAATCTTTTTCCACGAAGACATTTTTTCAAATCCGGAAACAGGAAATAATCACTAGGGGCAAGGTCTGGACTATAGGGTGGGTGTTGGATTTCTTCGAAACCACAATCTCGCGCAGCAGCCTTGGAAACTCGCGCCGTGTGAACAGGAGCGTTGTCATGAAGAAGCAACACACCCGCTGCGAGTTTACCCCGTCTTTTCTTTTTAATTTCCTCCCGCAAATTATGCAAAGTGGAAGCGTAGGATGTGGCTACTCAATGAGCAAGATTCCCTTTGAGTCCCAAAAAACTGTGGCCATGAGCTTCCCGGCAGACGGAGTGACTTTGAACTTCTTCGGGGGGTCTGTTCCTTTTTTATGCCACTGCATGGACTCTTGTTTGCTTTCAGGGTCATAGTGGTGGACCCATGTTTCGTCCCCAGTAACAATTCGATCCATAACACCGTCCGCGTTCTCACTACACATCTCCAAAAGCTCCCTACAGCATGCGATTCTCACTTTTTTCTGAGGCGCTGTGAGCATTCGTGGCACCCACCTTGCACTGACTTTTGAAAGGTTAAGATGGTCATGAAGAATGGTGTGAATGGTACCAATTGAAAGCTTGGTGATCTCTGCCATCATTTTCACCTTTATTCGGGCATCCTCAAGAACAAGTTTTTCGACTTCTTTGATGCTTTCTCCCGTACAAGCAGTAGCCGGGGCGCCGGAGCGGGGGTCGTCTTCAATGCTCTCTCTGCCTCTCTTGAACTCACTTGACCACTTTTGCACAGTTGATAATGAAGGTGCGGAACCCTGATAAACAGCCACCACCTCTTCATGAATAGTTTTTTTGACTTTTTCCTTGCTTAGTGAGAAATTTAATTACAGCGCGATGCTCAATTTTCACCATCATCGTATCAGTTTGCCATTATGATTCTGTTTAACTAGAGATAAAACGCGAATTAATAATCACATTTATATGAAATTTTACATGAATGCACTAAAATAATAGTATTACTTGATAAATAGGTCAATTTATATATACAATCACAGTTTCACCCCGATACCGAGAATATGTTGAACGCCCCTCGTACTATACAAAAAAGTTTCTCAAAAATCTTTGTTATAATATTTTTCTATTTATGTGTTAGTACACATTCTATTATCGTCAGTACAATGGATTTATTGTATATGTATGTAAGTATGAAAAGCCTGTTTTTTTTATTATATGTATAATTATCTTTTTAAATACTCATATATGGATAAATGTTGCTCATATCTCTTAACTTACCTTCACTATTTATAGAAAAAATGCCCAAGCCATCCCCTCCTCGTATAGAATATGTTATTGTTGAATCAGGACCAGGAGAATCGGCGTCGACAGCAACAATATCCATAACATGCGTGCCAGTAGGTTGATTTTCGGCAACACTTCCGACAAGTACAAAATCTTCAAACTCTGGGCAGAAACGGTTTTCATTTACGTCTATTATTTCAATTATGACCGCTGTCTCAGATGATAATGCAGGTGTACCGCGATCAATAGCTTTTACGCATAGACTATGTAATTGCCGCTCTTCAAAATCTAGGTAATCTTGTGTTCGAATTGTTCCAGTATATTCATCAATTTTAAAAATCTTATATTCAAATTCACTATCATCACAAAATGTGTAGAGAACTTCTCCGCCAGGACCGTCGTCTAAATCTGTTGCACTGACGATGGCAATGACAGTTCCTTTGGGGATATCTTCACGAATGCGAAATGTATATTCTGACAACGTAAACGTAGGTGCGTTGTCATTAATATCATCTACTTTTACAAGCACGAATGCATCCGTAGATAAGGGTACTGGATAGCCATTATCTGTTGCACGAATTTGTAATTCATAAACTTCTTTTTCCTCTCTATCTAACGGTTGGCTCACATAAAGTATGCCAGTTTCGGATTCAATCTGAAAACTTTGCGCGACTGTTACTATACAATATTTCACTTTTGCGTTCTCGCCTATATCAGCATCGTGTGCTTTTAAATGAAAAATAATTGTTCCATTCTTTGCATTTTCAGCTACTCGAAAACTCGCTAATGATTTTTCAAATTTTGGAGGATTATCATTTTGATCTATTACGATAATTGGAAGCATTTTTGATAGAGACTTTTGAGGTTTTCCTAAATCATAAACTGTTATATTCAAAACATATTCATCCTGTCGCTCACGATCTAGATAACCAATAATTTGTAGTTCTCCCGTATCAGGATCGATACGAAACACAGAATCGTAGTCTCCACCAGAAATTCCATAAACAAGTTTTCCATTATAACCTAAATCTCTATCCTTCGCTTTTATTCGACAAACTGTCTCGCCTAACTGCACTGTCTCATTAATTTTGATTTCTAAGGGAAAATCAATAAATTCCGGGGGATGCAAATTCTCTCCGTAACGAATAGGTATCAATGCCAAGTCATCTTGTAAGCGATAGTCACGTCCAGGCATATTATTTTTTTCCGCAGCTGCCAATATTTCAGCTTGTCTGCGTGCTATTCCCGTATCCCGACATTCAAAAGTACCACCATCTTTGGAAGATATACTACGACCAAAAATAACGCCTGCACCTCCTTTTATCAGAACACTTTTTTTGTCGTCTATTAGATTTATTTGAATAGTCATAATATCCGCGAAATGTGTTCCATCCGTTGCAGTCACATTTACTTCACGTTGGGGTACACGTACATCCAATAAATCGCAACCAATAGATATTACTCCGGAAGTTTGATCTAGGTTGAAACATCCGTCTTCATTTCCGGACACCATTCGATATGTTATGTAATTACCAGAATCAAAATCAATTGCCGATAATGTTAAAATGTCCACACCAACAGCAGTTTGCCGTGGTATATGACCCATACAATCAATTCGTTCAAATTGTGGACGATTGTCATTCACATCTTTAACTTTAACCAGAAGCTCTACTTCCGTTTGACGACGAAATGGCAAACCCCAATCAGACGCCCGGACGCTCAGAACATACTCTCTTCGCATTGTCTCATAGTCTATTAGTTTGGAAGTCCTTAGTATCCCGGAAAAATGGTCGATTTCGAACGGTACATCATTAAGATTAGCTATGCTGTATGAAATGTAAGCATTTTCTCCCGAATCCCTATCTTTAGCTGATACTTTAGTTGCTATAGTTCCAGCAGGTTCATTTTCATCGATCCACAATGTCTTATTTTTCATTTCGAAAATAGGGTCATTGTCATTTGTATCTTGTACGTTTATTTTTACTTTAGCAGAGGATTGCTTACGAATGGCTACATTTCCTTGATCAATAGCTGAAACTGTCAAGGTATAAAATGCTTTAGTTTCTGCATCCAATTTTTTCTGTGTGTAAAGCATACCAGTGTCAGGATTAATTCGAAATTCACCACCTTCATTACCACCAACTATTTCCAAAAATACTTGTGAATTTTTACCTTCATCCCGATCTGTTACTTTCAGGCGTATGACCGGAGTATTAGGTGGTGATGTTTCTGGTACTGATATTTCATAAATTTGTCGATTAAAAACTGGTGAATTGTCATTAGCGTCGTCTATATGAACTTTAATTGTTTTGTAACTTGTCTGTGGAGGTATCCCCCTATCTTCTGCACGGAAAGTTAAATTATACCCTTGTGGAGCTTGCTCCCTATCTAACAACTTATGAATTTCAATATTATATTCGCCGTATTTTCCAGTTGATGTAATACGAAAATGTCCATCCGGATCTCCAGAAACCAGTTCTACAGATTTAATTTCGCCATGAATGTCTTGGTCCTTATCCGTTACTCGAATAATTCCATAAATATTAGCATTAGCACCTTCTACTATGTAAGGCAAAGTTCGAATATAAATGTCTGGTGGATACAAATTTACCTGTAAAAAAAAAAATTAATCATCAAAATTTAATTTTCGCTACAGTTCAATCTAAAATATGAAAAATTAAGAAAAAAAAAAGCTCAAAAGAATATGAAAACTATTTTACGAGTAATAGATCCCGAGGTGTCATACGGGCAGTACCAACATTCAGTAATGTACTAGTGCTAAGTGTGTGTGGATATTTCACAGTGCGTAAGGGAAATTCCTCTTGGAATTGGGATTGATGTAAAAGGTGTATTAAAAATCCTTGACGGTGCATAAATTATATAAAAAAAAGACGACCGATTTGTTTTATTCAGTTATTTAAAAAAAATCTATAACAAGAAATTAATCAATGTTTAATAATTTAATTAGAGATGTTATTATTACTCAGCAAATTACATAAAGTTCGGTATAGTTGCAGATGATAATAAATGAACAAAGAAAACAGAGTTTGTTCCGTTTCCTGATTGTCGTAGTGTTCCATCACAAATATCAATACGCCATTCGTCCTTAATGCGAAAACCACCGTGCGTAGAATCTGAGTGGCCGAAGGTTTTTAATTTTCAGTCGCTGTTTTATTTCAGCCTTATTCACTGGAGGGACTCTAATACGACATCAAAAAAATAACAGCAACAATGGGGACGAACGACATTTTTAATGGGTGGAGAGTGTAAACCAAGATAATTTTTTATTGTGTGGACTTTTAGAATTCGCACATTCTGAACACAGCAACAGTAACGGGTGTGACTACGCTGCCTTTTAGGAACGGATGATGACATCAATTCTACAATCCCTCTTGCTAAGGCAGTAAGTATCAAAAAAAAAATTCTAGGCGAATTTTGTTGTTGCGCAATCCCTTTACTTTAGTAACGCACTCCAAACGTTGATGCGATAATGGTCTACATTGGAGCTAGTTCGGTAGTACTGACTGCTGTGGATAATAAGCCTACCGCGACCTGGTAGTGAGCTAAGATTTCTGACAAAAGTGCATTACCCAAAACAACAAAACAATCAAAGCATTTACTCTTGCTTCAACGGGAACCTGTCACCGGGTGCCCCAAAAGAGGTAGCCTCACGGATTAGTATGGCTCAACCATAACCAAATCTCTTAAGAAACTAAAGGTCGTAACCAAAACCCAGAAGCACTATATAGTGTTGTATTTAGTTACCATAGAGAGGTTTCCCAAACTTAACGAATATGGTATACACCAGAAACCCTCTGGTTTGAGAGTCAAGAAATCATCCCTAGATCTTTATACCTGTCAAAGAATTTGTGATCAATGGGGACAATCTTCATTGTGTATACACCGCCATACTTCCAATACTAGAATATAACTGCACAATTTACTGCATAGCGTGGTACAAAATTAATAACTTTAAATTACACCGGTCAACCCATATTCTGGGTCTGGGTTTTGCTGCTCTGATACTTATTATTAATAATTATAAAAAAAGTTTCCCTAAAAAGGCTGCTTATATGGTGTCAGAAGAAAAGTTCCTTTTTTTATCTATTTATTGTACAAGGCGGCATAATATTGTAAAATGTTTGTGTGGGTACAAATAATAGAACTTATTCTTTTCAATACAAATCCCTTTATTCAGTACAGTTACAATTCACTATTTAATTCTTTCTCTCAGTGCAATTCAATTTCTCAACCACTTATACTTTTCTTATCTTTTACTTAAACCACTTAATCACTTCTCCTAATTAACACTTTAAATTTCACTTTAGAACTGACTTGCATACCTTTGGGATGCTGGTATTTATACTCGAATGACTTCGAGAACAATCCTCGCCATCCAGCGTCCCATACAATTTCCAATTTGCTAGAAAATTCGATTCCACTCTCCAGTCGAGACTTTGTTATTCCAATATCGAAATCTTCTGGTCTTCGACATTTTCTGCTAGATGTCGCTGCTCACATTTAAGTGGTTATCACATTGCTCCCTCCCTACAGTTGTTCGTCCCGAACAACTTCGTCATTCAGCATCCCGTTGAAATGACACATTCTATCCAAATGGACCACTTTCAATTTTCCTCGATTCCCACGCTGGATCCGGTAGACAACGTCATTAATGCGGGTTATCACCTTGTATGGACCTTCCCAGTCCTGTTGCAATTTTGGTGATTTGCCTTTCTTCCGCTGAGGATTATACAGCCAAACCAGATCTCCTTCGTTGAAACCGGAAGATTTCGCCTTGATATCGTACCTAGTTTTCATGCGGCTGCTTGCTAGCTTCATCTTTTCTCTGGTGTCTTCATGCAATTTACGAATCCTGCTGCGTAAGTCATTCACGTAGTCGTTCACCTCTTTGGGCTCCGTCGGTGGGGATCCGAATTTTGCTTCACTTGGCAACCGAATCGTTTGACCAAATAAGATCTCGGATGGTGTGTGCCCTGTTGAGCTATGGACCGCGTTTCGGTAGGCCATTAAGAAGAGGGGTATGTGTCGATCCCAATCCCGCTGGCAGTTGCTGACAACCTTAGATAGATGCTCATTCAAGGTCCGATTGAATCGCTCGACCATTCCATCAGATTGAGGGTGTAGTGGCGTTGTCCTTGTCTTTCTTATTCCCAAATATTGGCATATTTCCTGGAAGACTTTTGATTCAAAGTTTCGCCCTTGATCAGAGTGCAGCTCCATTGGGACCCCAAATCTGCTCACCCAGTTGTTGACTATCTGTTCGGCTACGGTCTTAGCCTCTTGATTTGGGATGGCAAACACTTCCGGCCACTTACTGAAGTAATCCATGACTACGAGAGTATATCGGTTTCCATTAAAGGTTTCGGGAAACGGCCCAGCGATGTCGATGGCTATTCGTTCGAAAGGTGCTCCGACATTGTATTGTTGCATTTGTCCATGTGGCTTTACTTTTGGACCCTTGGTAGCCGCACACCTTATGCACTTTTTGCACCAATTCTCGACATCTTGTTTAGCGCTTAGCCAATAGAAACGTTCCCTTACCTTTTCCAACGTCTTGTTTATTCCCAAATGGCCTCCTGAGATTCCGTCATGTATTTCATGGAGCACTTGGTTGACTCTGGACCGTGGCACAATTAGCTGCATACGAGATGTTGTCCCATCTGCACTTTCCCATTTTCTCTTCAGCAATCCATCTTGCACAAAAAGCGAGTCCCACTGTGCCCAGTATGCCTTCAGAGTTTGGCTCCGATCTGATATCTGCTGCCAGCTTGGTCTTTCCTCGTGTTCCTTCCAGGCCAATATTGGTTCGATGTCATTGTCTGCCTGTTGGGAGGAACGGATTTCGTCTATACTCCAACCCTCTATTGGCTCAGTCCTGATCATTTGAATAGTTGCCTGTTCCTTCGCTTCTTTACGATTGCAGTGTTCGCATTTTACCCCGCACGGTCGACGAGAGAGAGCATCAGCATTTGAGTGGAGTGTTCCCTTGCTGTGTTGCACTTCAAAGTCGTAGCCCTGCAACTGCTCGATCCATCTTGCAACTTGGCCTTCAGGGTTCTTAAATTGGAGTAGCCATTTCAGAGCAGCGGAGATTGAACTTTTGTCCATAGAGGTACTTATGGAAATGCTTCGTAGCCAGAATTAAAGCCAGAAGCTCGCGCCGGGTTACTCAGTAGTTCCGTTCAGGTCTGGAGAGTACTTTGCTGTAATATGCGACCATTTTCTCTTGACCGTCATGAACTTGGGAGATCACAGCTCCGACCCCAACATTGCTAGCGTCTGCGTCCACGATGAACATTTTTCCGGGCTTCGGGTAACCCAAGATGGGGGCATTGCACAGCTGTCGCTTTAGTTCTTGAAATGCTTTTTCGCATTCTCCAGACCACCTGAACTGTCGGCCTTTTTCTGTAAGTTGAAGCAGGCTCTTTGCAATGCCAGCAAAATCCTTTACGAACCTTCTGTAATACGTGGCGAGTCCCAAAAAGCTTCTCAGTTGGTGTTTATCTTTTGGGGAAGGCCAACTTTTCACGGCTTCGATTTTGTCAGGATCCGTTCTTACACCTTCCGCTGATAAATGTGACCCAGATATTTTACTTCCGGACGCAACAAGGCGCACTTTTCTGGGTTGAGCTTTAAATGAGCACTTCGTAGCCTCTCAAACACTTCTTTTAGATTTTCGCGGTGCTCCTCGTACGTCTTACCTATGACGATAACGTCGTCCAAATATACTAGACAGGTTTTCCAGGTGAGTCCTTGCAATGTTCGTTCCATTAGTCGCTCGAAGGTGGCCGGAGCGTTGCACAGTCCAAACGGCATCACTGCAAACTGCCAAAGACCGCTTCCTGTAGTGAAGGCAGTTTTCTCACGATCCGCACGATTTATCTCTACCTGCCAGTAACCGCTCTTCAAGTCAAGTGTTGAAAACCATTTCGCTACAGAAAGCATATCCAAAGTGTCATCGTTTCTCGGAAGTGGGTAGCTGTCCTTTTTAGTGACATCATTGAGACGTCGGTAGTCTACACAAAATCTCGTGCTGTCATCTTTCTTCTTCACGAGGACCACTGGAGATGCCCACGGACTTTGCAATTCTTCAATCACTCCCTCAGCTTTCATCTTCGATATCATTTCGGCAACTTCTGTTTGCTTTGCCAATGGAAGACGCCTTGCAGGTTGACGGATTGGTCGAGCGTCTCCGATGTCAATGTGGTGTTGAACAATATGCGTACGTCCATATTCTCCGTCTTGTGTAGCAAATATATCAGCGTACTCACCGATTAGTTTTTCTGCCAGGATTCGCTGATCTTCGTCCAGATTACAGAGGCTGAGAATTTTGTTGTTGATTTTTATGCTCTGAACTGTTGTGACCGGTTTTGCACCCTTTTTTTCCGTTGTGGTCGATATAGCCTCAACAGGTACGCATTTTCCCACTATCTCCCCCTTTTTCACCTTTACCCTGAATGTCTTTGGATTTAGAATCCTTACAGGGACAATGTTGTTCTTTGGCTCCACTAAGGTCTTTCCCACCATGAAGTCTCTTTTCTTTTCTGGCTCCATCAAATAGAATCGGTGGCTACCAGGACCACCTTCCACTTTTGCCCACAAAATTGCTTCTGACGAAGGCTCTAGACTCTGATTGCTGCAGATGACGACATTTGAGACTGAGGTATTGGCGTCTCCGTATATCATTGATATCTCCATGTTTCCGTATTTCAGGGTTTGTGCCCCCAAGTCTCTCATGAAGTCTGTACCAATGATGCACTCGTCACATATGTCAGCTACCAGAAACGCGTGAGTTATTCCGGCCAGTTGGATTTTTATGCGGACTTCACCACATACCTTAATCGTTGCTCCTGTAGCTGTTCGCAAGCTGCAACTGCTAGTGTTATGCAGCCAAGACTTCTGCACAAGATTCCTCCTGATGATTGAGGCCGTGGCACCGGTGTCTATTGTTGCCATCCATTTCTCTTTTCCACTGACTACTTCTACTAGAAGGCTTTTGTTGCATCGTTTTGCCAGCGAGACTTGGATGATGGTCCTGGGGCGGTCGACTCCTGCTACCAACTCCTGCAGCGCATTATCGGTCTATCCCGTCGAGTATCTCGTTCCTCGGCACTAATTCTTGTGCAGGAGCATTCGATAGATGTTACTTCCCTGACGAAATGTGTTCCCTTTGAAGCCTGATTGGCTGCTTCCATCGCCAGAGCGAAGGCAAGTGCTTCAGCAAGGGTTCTTTTCCCGGTCATCCTTACTGCTGACTGTAGCTTCGAATTTGCAATTCCCCTGATAAATGCATCTTTTGCCATTTCGTCGATAATTTCCTGGCCTGCGGTGGGGTATGACAGATATGTGCAAGTCTACTCACGTCTGCTTGGAGCTGCTGCAGTGTTTCTCCTCTTTGCTGCGTTCTGCTTTGCAATTGGACCTTGTAGACCTCCTGCATGTGGCTGTCCCCAAACCGTTTCTCGATAGCCTGCACTAAAGTCACATAGTCTTTATGCTTTTCGATGTCTACTGTTTGCAACAATTCTGCTGCAGGACCGTGCAAGGCCATTGTTAGGGCAAAGCACTTTTCCTCATTGTCCCAGTCGTTTGCACAGGCAGCCATTTCAAACTGCTTCTTATAAGTAGACCATGAGGTCTGACCATCGAATGAGGGAGGCTTCAAATCTTTTCTCCTTGGACCGCTTAAAGAACTTTCTCGCAGTTTCTGTTTTCGCACTGTGTCGAGCTCCTTTGCCAGTTGCTCAACTTTGCTGTCCATTTGTTCGAATTTTTCGCCAACATTCTTCTCTATTCTTTCAAATTTGTTATCTATTTCTTCGAACTTTTGGTGTAGAACGTTATTTTGTTCTTCCAGTTTTTGTTCTAGACTATTCTTTTGGTCGTCGAATTTTTGTTCAATGCTGCTCTTCTGTTCGTCCATTTTTAGTTCCAGACTGTTCTTCTGTTCTTCCAGAGTTTTCTTTTGTTGGTCGAGACTGTTCTTCTGTTCGTCCATTTTTTTGTTTTGTTCGTCCATTTTTAATAAGAGGAGTTGCATCATTGCAGCCATGTCATTGCCGGTACTTGTCTGTTCATCCTCGTCAACATCAAAGGAATATGCATCAGGATCATGTCCCTCGTTGTTCAAAGCCTCCTGAAGTCGGAGCACCAGGTCACTTTTTCCTCCACTGGCGCTGAGGCTTCTCTTGTTCAACTCGGATTTGAGTTGGACGAGGGTCAACTGCAATAGTTTTCGACCCATTCTAGCTTTTTCAAATAGTCAGAAAACACAGTTTTGTTTTACACACAATAAGTCCTATCCCACTTCTGACACCAATGTAAAATGTTTGTGTGGGTACAAATAATAGAACTTATTCTTTTCAATACAAATCCCTTTATTCAGTACAGTTACAATTCACTATTTAATTCTTTCTCTCAGTGCAATTCAATTTCTCAACCACTTATACTTTTCTTATCTTTTACTTAAACCACTTAATCACTTCTCCTAATTAACACTTTAAATTTCACTTTAGAACTGACTTGCATACCTTTGGGATGCTGGTATTTATACTCGAATGACATACTTCGAGAACAATCCTCGCCATCCAGCGTCCCATACAATTTCCAATTTGCTAGAAAATTCGATTCCACTCTCCAGTCGAGACTTTGTTATTCCAATATCGAAATCTTCTGGTCTTCGACATTTTCTGCTAGATGTCGCTGCTCACATTTAAGTGGTTATCACAATATGTATGACCCATCAGAAAGTGTTATCGATTTTATAAATGGCGTCGAGTATCAATTCGGTTTTGACAGTTCTAAACAGAATTAGAATTCGTGAGAATAGAACGATATACCCGAATACAACGCGGAGTAATTGCCACGATGTTTTTCATTGCGGCGTTGAGCCTCACGATTCTTAGAGACTTTTAGAACACCACGCGACCGAGAAAGCCCTGGAAAGCCTCGTACCTCTCTCATTCGGCCGAGAATATCACTGTCGCGGCTGGAGATGTCGGAGAGGCTCATGCCAAAGATGATATGCCACGCAATTGACAATTCCACTCACGTCTCTGCGGCACATTTTGGTGAAAGACTTCAAGACGTTTCCCTACAAAGTGCATTAGTTAATGGATTTTGACCATGAATCCCGTCTAACCTAAGCTCACGCTCTCCTGAATCTCAATAACGAAGTGGTCAATTTTGCGTGAAAAATAATCATGAGGCCCATTTCCACCTATGTGCATGGTGTTCTTTTTACACTGGGAGGGCAATTTTTTTAGAATGGGGGCGCGAGCCGTATAGTATAGTATTTTTTTTCAGACCTTAACACTCAAGTGGGTAGTATTACACTTAAAATGCCTTAACACGTGTTAAGATTTTAGGAAAATGAGACAGAGAGAGAAAGAAAGATTTTTGGGCTCAGTGGTTATTCCGCTCCGGTGGCATCCAACATTTAATGAGGAGACTAAATTATTAGTGTAATTGGACTAATTGTATTATAGGCAGCCATTCGTCTTTCGGGCGAGGCTGGAATTCGAACACCGAACCTTCCAATTTGGAAGCCAATACACTACCACTTGAGCCACTGCCAACTTTTTACTTAAAAATAAAATAAACTTTTGCATCGAATTTGATTTTTTTACTAACTGAAAAACAATTTAAAACAAAACAAAAATTGGTTAAAAATTAATATAATACTATTGTATACTCGGAAGTATGTACTTCTCTTGTTATTGTATGGACAGTCACATATAAATTAGACCCCAAATATAATCTCCCATCATTTTCTTATTATATTTGCCCTGATAACAACGTTCAAAATCCATCAAACCTTGTGCTTCCGAACAGGCACCCATAATGTATTTAAATTGGCCCAAGTTAGCATCTAACATATGCACCATGAAATCATATGCATATTTGAAATCAGTTCTTTGTAGTTCTCAGCGCTTAGGTTTTTTTTAGATATTGAAAATTTTCAGAATCTTGACGAAGACTTTTATATGCATGAATATGTGTTTAGGCTCGAAAATAAGACACATTTAACGTTATGTTTTCCTATATCGAACTCGGTTCGCTTCGGCCATGGTAATGGAAACCCTGCTGGTACTGCGAATTGTCTGCTCTAAGTGGCCGTGGCTAAAGTGCTAGGTAATGGCTTCCCAATCGTGCTCGAAAGACTTTTTTCGGCAAACTAAAATCTTGTGAAATGATGGGTTGCCTAAATACAACATCAAGTCAATTTACACCAACAATTTAGTCTTCCCATTAAATATTGGAGCGAAATAATCACTAAGCCTTTATATCTTGCTCTCTCTACCTTTATCGAATTTTCCGAAAAACTTAACACGTGCTCCGGCATTTTAAAAGTAAAAAAAACAGTCCCATAAGTAAAGACAGCAAGGATGATTGGTATACCCGCCTTGCGTTCCCACCAGAAAGCCAACCATAGCAACATCCGCTATCACTGAACAGGTGTACTGCATATAATATGTACATATGTACATGGGCTCATTGAAAGAAAGGTTTGAAAGAAATAAAAATAAATATTCTCCAAGTTTCAAGTCTCTATCTCAATATAAACCCGTGACGCCTTACAATGTAAGTTTCTTATGTGATAAGAATAATATTCCTTCGAATTTAAACAGATTTTTAGCCATTCTAATTTTACAGATTCAGATAGATAAGAACCACAGTTCTTCCACATTGATCTCACGCAAATTTGGGAACAATAATTGTTGATAATTGGGACATTAACTTGTGCTCCGGTATGATTTTTGAAGAAATAAAGACCGATGATGCCACCGCCGTAAAACCCGCACTATACGGTACATTTTTCTAGATGCAATGGCATCTGGTGAACTTCTTTAGGATTGCATACGGTTCAAATACTGCAATTCTGCTTGTTTATGTAGCCGTTTAACCAGAACTGAGAACATAATTTTACGGTAAATTGTCACGCGGCTTTAGCTCTTCTAACAATTCAATCTATTTGCGGCCTTCCTTTCTTTGGCTGCCTTGTAGTGGTAGGAAGGCTTAAGAGTCAAAAATCCTAAGGTTATGCAAAGAACCCAGACGTCGATCTAAGCGCCAAAGACGTCGAAACTAGACGTAAGATGGTTAAAAGTATGGAGGTGACCCAAAAGGATTATACTCCAGATGGTACTCGCAATAACGACAACCCACCTGTGGTCTTTTCGACTGCGGCCGGGGCACGGATTCTGGAAGCTCCAACCAACTTACTTTAAAAAAACCCGCCAATGTAAGCACTGACCCAGGAGATCCTGCGGCTCTTTCTGCGATTTCTGAATTGGGCTGAAACGATGGAGAGAGTACCGGAGATGCCCTCCCCAGCAGAATAGACCAGTGGTTGGTCAGAATGTTGTTTTTGGCGGCTTGTCTCAGGAAACCGAAAAGGTGGCACGGAATCCAGAAGAGCCACATTCTGAAGCCTGAAGGAGTACTGTCTAAGGGGTAAGAGAAGAAGAAACAAAAACCTGGGCAAATTCACGGAGCAAAGAGACGGCAAGTGCTCCCGAAGGCGCGAGTGCTGAAAGTCTCACTCCCCGAGCGGCGACAGAAGAGAACAACAGGTTAGCGGAAGAGACACCCACTGATACCGATCAACCCCTTGGAACTGAAACTGCGCACTCTTCTACCACCGCTAGTCCCTACCAGGACTTAAATCATAGTACCATGGGAGTCAGGAGCTCCCTCGGATCTCGGTCCGGGCCTGACTTGAAGAGGTAGGCCCCCTTGTGGGAGCGTCATGGTGGCTGTGATTTAAACCCAAAGTCGCGGGAAGGCGTATCCTTGCCCCCTTGGATGTATGAACATCCCGTAAACATAAGTCTACACGTCAGGTGGTTTACGTTAAAAATCAGACACTATGTCCCGAACAGGACCAAGTGGAAGAAAGTTTCCTGCAATCCTGTCGATGTATCTAATCGCGCAGGATGCCCAGAAGAAACCGGCGCTGTGACCAACAAGGGCTGCAATTGTAGTAGTAACCGAATCGGTTAAACATAATACAAAAACAAAATCAGCAGTTGTTTTACCTGCACACGATGTCCGGATAAAGCCAGCAACGGTAGTAGTTTTGGTCTATGGAAGTCGGGAAATACCTTCTAAGAAGCAACTCTGATTTTGGCTCTCCCCGCGCACAAAATCCGGCTGCAACCAGCAAAAGTTACAGTTCTTGTGGACAGAACTTGAATGTCGCGGGAAAACCCACCTCCAACAAAACCCCGAAACGACAAAGGGGACAAGGATTGAGGCACCTATATCACCTTTCTGGCGCTCCGAATTGGGAAGGCTGGCCAGATTAAAATCTGGACGAAGCTGAGTGCCAACACTGTTTCAATTAGCTGTGGGAGCCAACCAAAACAGAGAATGTTTGCAATGGTTGTCAACAATGTCGGCTCTCAGCCAACTTTTGCCACGAGAGTAAGACAGCAAGTAATCGACGAAACATTATCCAACAGGTATGCTAAGGAGATTACCGGCTGGAAAGTACTATCCGAGGTCCCCATGCCAGACCAAAGGTACATTGAATTCATGATTGATGCGAGGTCTCAACATTGTTGAAGATGAGGAATCCGCTGAAAACCAACTGGACACGATTTAAATAATCCTGCAGATTGCCCATTCCTTGGCGGAACAGCAGTGACTCTGTAAAGAAACCAGAAAACAGGTCACTTAAGACTACTTTGGAGGAAGACCGGGGTTTTTACAGATCGCAAAAAAAAAAAGAATATAAGAAGCTAATTCGGATTTCGAAGAATGCCTCTTATAAAGGTGAAAAGAAAAGTGAAACCAATAGGCTGGTTAAAGTCTGAATCACTGAGAAAATCTGATTTTTATTTACTAGTTTCATAGAAGCTATTTAAGTTACTTTTTTTTTCTTTTTACAATATATTAAACTTAAGTCTAGTGAATTCTATACATTTTTTTTTTAAAGTACAAAGTTTGTTTCATTTTTTGTGTCGTGAGGAAGGTTGTTAAATAATTTAAAACCCTTATAAATTAAGGAGTTCTGCGTATTAGAGCTTAACATTAAAGGTAGTCTCATGTCATTTCTATTTCTTAGTCGGTAGGGTTGAACTTCCCTTACATATTGCACATAATTTAAGAGATATGCTGGCATTAAATTGTTTCTTATCTTAAATATAAATAATAGGACATTCATTACAATTCTTTGTTTAACGGACAACAACTTTAAAGCTTTTAACATGACATTAATCGACACATATTAATTGCACCTTGAAATACATCGCATCCCTTATTTTGCAAGACTTGCAGTTTTGTATTAGATTATCGTTACATAAAAATAAAATTGTTGAACAATACTCAAAATGTGGTTTTACAAGTACATTGTAAATATTTATTGCACTTAATGTTGATATATCGTTTCTTACTCTTTTTAAAAAAACCTATTTTTTTAGAGATTTTTTTACATATATAGTCAATATGTTTTGTAAAATTTAATTTATTGTCAATAATAGTTCCTAGATATTTAACATATTCAACTTTTTCAATTTCTTCACCGTCAATCTTCAGTCTTAAATCCTCTCCATATCTCTCACTAATTATCATTCTTTGCGTCTTCTTTACATTAAGTTTAAGTCTATTTTGTTTAAGCCACAAAGAAACACTTTTTAAATCATTTACCATTTTAATGTGACAGTTTTGAAAATTTTCTACCGTTTGATATATAACGGCATCATCTGCAAATAACGCAATTTTGCCACTTTTTAATGCCTTCTGAATATCGTTGATATTTATAATAAATAATAAAGTTCCTAGCACTTATCCCTGGGGAACTCCAAATGGCACTTCTTTTTCCTCTGACAATTCGTCATTCACTTTAACCACCTGCGATCTATTATTCAAGTACGTATTAAACAAATTCAATTCACCACCATGAATTCCGTACTTTTCTAGTTTTTGTAGCAGTATTGATTTATCAATCGTTTCAAATGCACGTTTAAGGTCTAAAAAAACACAATAAACTCTTTTCTTTTGAGCGATTTGTTCTTTCCACCCTGTAATCACTAGGTTTATTGCACTTTCGCATGAGTGACTCCTTCTAAACCCTGTGACTGTATCACAGTTATAAGTTTATTTCTTTCGAAATGTTCGTTAAATTGACTAAACACAATTTTTTCTAAAACTTTTTCATACAACGGTTACGAATTAACAGGACGAAACTCTTCACATTTTTTCGTATTGGCTATCTTCTCAATCGGCGTCACTATACTTTGCTTCCATGTTTTAGGGAAGACTCCTGTTTCCAAAGATTTATTAATTATGGTTAATAAAGCTGGTCCGACGCAATCAAAATTATCCAAGTATGTTTTAAGGCACATATGCATATGCTCAAAATCATTTTTATTTTTTCAATTGTTTTAAAACTTTTTTCACATTCTGTAACGAAACACTTTCAAATCTAAAGTCAACATTATTCGCATTAACACCATTAACAAATGGTACACATTGAATTGAATTATTAATTTGGACGATACTGTCAACAAAAAAGTCATTAAACCTGTTAGCAATATCCTTGCTTTCTTTGAACGCCACACCACTAAACACAATATTTGATATTTCACTACCTTTTTCTTTTTTAAAACATATTTCTTTAAGTTTCGCCACATATCCTTTTGATTCCTTGCATTTTCCACTTTTTTCTTTACAAATTCGCTTTTTTTTCTTGATTTCTGCCTTATATCTATTCCTACTCGCCCGATATGCCCACCAATCGTACTCCGCATTTGTAAACACTGCTTTCTTATAGGTAAAAAATAATTTTTGATTTCTTATATTGCTCTAGGTTTTCATCAAACCATTCAAATACGAGTACTTCATATTTTTGGAATCTTTTCCATGTGAACTTCTCAATCGTTTCTCTTATTCCTTCGTGTAGCAGTTGGCCCATCATACTAGCATCCATGCCAATGGAAATTTTTCCTATTTTGCTTTTTTCTAAAACACTCCGGAATGCGTTGTTTTGTGTAGTTACTTTTTTAACCCATTTGCCTTTAGCTAATTTTTCCCCTTTTGAATTTATATTGAATTTATATCATCGTTTGATGGTCACTGAACTTCAAACCACTATCAACTTCAGCTTCAATTTCTTTAACATTAGTAATTAGGTAGTCGATTAGTGTTCTAGAATCTTCCGTTATCCTTGTTGGTTCGTTGATAATCTGTTTACAACTACTATCCATAATTAATCTACACATTTTCTTCCTGTATGTATCCCCCTCTTTCAACCAGTCAATATTAAAATCACCCAAAATCACGCAGTTTTTTCTTAAGTCACATAAATCATCCATAAGTGCACCAAACTCCTCACAGAAAGTTTTTTTGGAAGACTTCGGCGATCTATAAACCCCTACTATCATAAACGTGCATGAACTGCAACTTATGCAATTTGCTAGCCACCAAATATCCATCCCTTTTGAGTAATTTTTTGAGTTATAAGTGTGTATTTCTTTCCTTGTATAAATGATAACTCCTCCTGTCCGATTTGAAATACTATTGCACCTTTCCATTTTATAATTTGGCATTGATATTTCATCATCACTAATATCCTTGATTACATGAGTTTCTGAAAGCACCACTATGTCATACTCCTTTTCCTTTACAAGAGTTTGTAGCTCTTCGAAATTGTTAATTAGGCCTTCAACGTTTAAATAAACTATACTTAGATTTGGTGGTTGCTAGTACGATATACGTTTTCTTTGGAATTCTACTTTCTTCACAAAAACTTCCCATTTATTACTCCGACAGTCATGATCAACATCCAGATTTAACCTTAATTTTTTATTTGCTATCACACAATTATTGCATTTAAGATTTAATTTATCACAGTTCCTTGTATCGTGATTCTCACTACATTTAGCACACACAATGACGCTTTTACATTTTGCAGCTTTGTGGTTGAATCCCCAACAATTAAAACACCTGTTAATGGTCACATAATCATACACCCAACATCTGTCCCATCCAATATTCAAATGTCCTCTTTCGATTATTTGATTATAATCCTCTTTCTCCAATTCCACTATTGCTTTGTAGCTTGTTCTATTATCCTTGTTTACAGTTATCCACTTTATACAATTTATTTTGCTCCCTAAATTGTTTTGTTTCTTGATTGCCGTTTCAAAAGCTTCCCTTTCCCAATTTTCCCTTATTCCACATACTGACACACTGGGTTTTTTCATTTCAGGCACACTTACTGCGTATATATCGCCCAGTTTTTGTTTAGCTTCCTTTTCCATAACCTGTCTTGACTCCCTGTCTTCGCAGTTAATGACTACTACTCCATCCTTCTTATTTATAACCCCATTTACTTTAACCGCAAGTGATGCAGGGTTAATATTATTTTTAATGTCTTCTTTTGTTTTTTTATTATCTTGAACCTCCTTTGGTCTTATTATTGTGATAACCACTTAAATGTGAGCAGCGACATCTAGCAGAAAATGTCGATACTCGAAGACCAGAAGATTTCGATACTGGAATAACAAAGTCTCGACTGGAGAGTGGAATCGAATTTTCTAGCAAATTGGAAATTGTATGTGACGCTGGATGGCGAGGAGTGTTCTCGAAGTATGTCATTCGAGTATGAATACCAGCATCCCAAAGGTATGCAAATCAGTTCTAAAGTGTAATTTGAAGTGTTAATTAGGAGAAGTGATTAAGTGGTTTAAGTAAAAGATAAGAAAAGTATAAGTGGTTGAGAAATTGGATTGTACTGAGAGAAAGAATTAAATAGTGAATTTTAACTGTACTGAATAAAAGGATTTGTATTGAAAAGAATAAGTTCTATTATTTGTACCCACACAAACATTTTACATTGGTGTCAGAAGTGGGATAGGACTTATTGTGTGTAAAAAAAAAAAAAACAAAAAAGAAGTGTTTGCTGACTATTTGAAAAAGCTAGAATGGGTCGAAAACTATTGCAGTTGACCCTCGTCCAACTCAAATCCGAGTTGAACAAGAGAAGCCTCAGCGCCAGTGGAGGAAAAAGTGACCTGGTGCTCCGACTTCAGGAGGCTTTGAACAACGAGGGACATGATCCTGATGCATACTCCGTTGATGTTGACGAGGATGAACAGACAAGTACCGGCAATGACATGGCTGCGAAGATGCAACTCCTCTTATTAAAAATGGACGAACAAAACAAAAGAATGGACGAACAGAAGAACAGTCTCGAACAAAAAATGGACGAACAAAAGAAAAATCTGGAAGAACAAAAGAATAGCCTCGAACAAAAAATGGACGAACAGAAGAACAGTCTCGACCAACAAAAGAAAAATCTGGAAGAACCGAAGAACAGTCTGGAACAAAAAATGGACGAACAGAAGAGCAGCATTGAACAAAAATTCGACGACCAAAAGAATAGTCCAGAACAAAAACTGGAAGAACAAAATAACGTTCTATACCAAAAGTTCGAAGAAATAGATAACAAATTTGAAAGAATAGAGAAGAATGTTGGTGAAAAATTCGAACAAATGGACAACAAAGCTGAGCAACTGGCAAAAGAGCTCGACACAGTGCGAAAACAGAAACTGCGAGAATGTTCTTTAAGTGGTCCAAGGAGAAAAGATTTGAAGCCTCCCTCATTCGATGGCCAGACCTCATGGTCTACTTATAAGAAGCAGTTTGAAATGGCTGACTGTGCAAACGACTGGGACAATGAGGAAAAGTGCTTTGCCCTAGCAATGGCCTTACGCGGTCCTGCGGCAGAATTGTTACAAACAATTGATATCGAAAAGAATAGAGACTATATGGCTTTAGTGCAGGCTATGGAGAAACGGTTTGGGGATAGCCACATGCGGGAAGTTTACAAGGTTCAATTGCAAAAGGCCGTATGCAGCAACGGGGAGAAACACTGCAACAGCTCCAAGCAGACGTGAGTAGACTGGCACATTTGTCATATCCCACCGCAGGCCAAGAAATAATCGACGAAATGGCAAAGGACGCATTCATCAGGGGAATTGCAGATTTGAAGCTAAGGATGGCCGGGAAAAGAACCCTTGCTGAAGCACTTGCCTTGGCTCTGGCGATGGAAGCATCCAATCAGGCTTCCAAAGGAATGCATTTCGTTAGGGAAATAGTATCTGGTGAATGTTCCTGCTCAAGACCAACTACCATGCAACGAAATATCCCGCGGGAGAGACGAAGGATGAGCTGCTGGAACTGCGATAAAGTAGGACATCTGCAAGGGCATTGTAAAGAACCAGTACGACGAGAAGGCTGCCTGTACTGGGGTTACAGGCAAATAGAAAGAAAAACCAGCAGAAACGGTTACCAGGAAACCGGTCAAATTTCCAGAAGCCATCAGTTAGGAAATGCTTACTTCGCGGGGCAGAAGTCTGTAGCAGGAGTCGACTCCAGGGTAATTATCCCAGTCTCACAGGTAAAACAATGCAATGAAAGCCTCCCAGCAGAAGTAGTCAGTGGTAAAGAAGCGAAAGAACAGTCAACTATCCAAACGATCAGGACTGAGCCAATAGAGGGTTGGAGTATAGACGAAATCCGTTCCTCCCAACAGGCAGACAATGACATCGAACCAATATTGGCCTGGAAAGAACACGAGGAAAGACCAAGCTGGCAGCAGATATCAGATCAGAGCCAAACTCTGAAGGCATACTGGGCACAGTGGGACTCGCTTTTTGTGCAAGATGGATTGCTGAAGAGAAAATGGGAAAGTGCAGATGGGACAACATCTCGTATGCAGCTAATTATGCCACGGTCCAGAGTCAACCAAGTACTCCATGAAATACATGACGGAATCTCAGGAGGCCATTTGGGAATAAACAAGACGTTGGAAAAGGTAAGGGAACGTTTCTATTGGCTAAGCGTTAAACAAGATGTCGAGAATTGGTGCAAAAAGTGCATAAGATGTGCGGCTACCAAGGGTCCAAAAGTAAAGCCACATGGACAAATGCAACAATACAATGTCGGAGCACCTTTCGAACGAATAGCCATCGACATCGCTGGGCCGTTTCCCGAAACTTTTAATGGTAACCGATATACTCTCGTGGTCATGGATTACTTCAGTAAGTGGCCAGAAGTGTTTGCCATCCCAAATCAAGAGGCTAAGACCGTAGCTGAACAGATAGTCAACAACTGGGTGAGCAGATTTGGGGTCCCAATGGAGCTGCACTCTGATCAAGGGCGAAACTTTGAATCAAAAGTCTTCCAGGAAATATGCCAATATTTGGGAATAAGAAAGACAAGGACAACGCCACTACACCCTCAATCTGATGGAATGGTCGAGCGATTCAATCGGACCTTGAATGAGCATCTATCTAAGGTTGTCAGCAAGTGCCAGCGGGATTGGGATCGACACATACCCCTCTTTTTAATGGCCTACCGAAACGCGGTCCATAGCTCAACAGGGCACACACCATCCGAGATCTTATTTGGTCAAACAATTCGGTTGCCAAAGAGGTGAACGACTACGTGAATGACGCAGCAGGATTCGTAAATTGCATGAAGACACCAGAGAAAAGATGAAGCTAGCAAGCAGCCGCATGAAAACTAGGTACGATATCAAGGCGAAATCTTCCGGTTTCAACGAAGGAGATCTGGTTTGGCTGTATAATCCTCAGCGTAAGAAAGGCAAATCACCAAAATTGCAACAGGACTGGGAAGGTATACAAGGTGATAACTAGCATTAATGACGTTGTCTACCGGATCCAGCGTGGGGATCGAGGAAAATTGAAAGTGGTCCATTTGGATAGAATGTGTCATTTCAACGGGATGCTGAATGACGAAGTTGTTCGGGACGAACAACTGTAGGGAGGGAGCAATGTGATAACCACTTATATGTGAGCAGCGACATCTAGCAGAAAATGTCGAAGACCAGAAGATTTCGATACTTGAATAACAAAGTCTCGACTGGAGAGTGGAATCGAATTTTCTAGCAAATTGGAAATTGTATAGGACGCTGGATGGCGAGGATTGTTCTCGAAGTATATCATTCGAGTATAAATACCAGCATCCCAAAGGTATGCAAATCAGTTCTAAAGTGTAATTTGAAGTGTTAATTAGGAGAAGTGATTAAGTGGTTTAAGTAAAAGATAAGAAAAGTATAAGTGGTTGAGAAATTGAATTGTAATGAGAGAAAGAATTAAATAGTGAATTGTAACTGTACTGAATAAAGGGATTTGTATTGAAAAGAATAAGTTCTATCATTTGTACCCACACAAACATTTTACATTATTAAAGGTGATTCATTTCTAACGAAGTCCGCATAAGACGTTTTATTACTCACAGCGTTGCATTTTAAACTTCACTTATTACTTCTTTTTTTTCCTTGTCTATTTTTTCTACTCCCACTAAAATTTTTCCAATAATTTTATTTTGTTTTTCCATCTCATTTCTCATAGTTGTATCCCCAACATTTGCTCTTTCTACATTTACACGTTTCTTTTCAATCTTATCAAAAGTACTCTTAAAATCACTACAAATTTTAATACTCTCATCTTTAAAACTTTCGATATATTCACACATCCTTTTCAATTGTTTATCCTGTTCGATTTTCATATTATGCAGCCTATGCATATATCTCTCCTCTATCGCTTCGAACAGTTTTTTAATTTCATCCTCATTTTGCTTTAATGACTCCTCAAATCCCTCCTTATATTCTTTCAAATACACTTTATTGGTGTTCATACCCTCATGAATGGCTATTAGAACATCGTCTACGTTGTGGATGTATTGCATACAATCTTCACAGACGAATCTTTTCATATTTTTGCCGTCTAGTACCCCAACACTGTACTGGTCTAGTCCACAACACTTCGTCGTAATATGATAATGCCTTCCACAGACCGCTTGGCATCTAAGACCAGATTCTCCCCTTATCGCCGTTTTGCAATGACTGATCAATGCAGGCATTTTTTTTAATTTTACTTATTATTATTATTTATTTATTATTATTATTATTTATTTATTATTATTATTACTTTTTTTTCACTTTTTTTCCCCTTCTTTATCTTGTTTTTTTTGACCTTTCCTTTTTTTTTGTACTTGATTTGTTATTCACACTTTAATCAATGCTCAGCTCATCTACCGTCTTATTAAGAATGGCTGCACATCCAACACTCGATTAATAACAAACTCAAAAAAAAAAGCAGCTTTCACCGTTCTTAGCCAACCGGCTCAGAACTGTCAAAGCACTTGAAATTTTCCCACTTTCACAATATTTGTCCAAGTTTAGTTGCACTTTTTATTTTAAATGTTCAGGAATTTCACTTATAAATATAAATAACACAACTTTCGATCGAAAATATTTGTAGATACCACTTAAACTTTAGTTTTTTTCGCATCAATAACGTATCATTGCCATTGACAAGTGATGAGTCTTCGTCTCGTGCTTGAGGCTCACTTTCCAGGTAACCTAATCAGAACTAGCTCCTGTTAACAAAGCTGCTAGTAAATTGAATAACACAGCACGCCGTAGCTGGTACATCTCATGGGTTGTGATGACGGAGAGATCATTAAACGTGTTGTTGCTTTGTTTGATGGTTTCAAATTCCCGGGAACCGATGGCATATACCCAGTTATGTTACAAAAGGTGTAGACCAGTTGCTGGTAACTCTGAAGAAAATCTTTACTGCTAGCCTGGCACTGGTCGAGATCCATGTGCCTCCACCATCCTCTGAGAAACGTCAGGCTTTTTCAAAGGAGCTGTTGAACCTTCTTACGACTTCCAAGCTAGTTGAAGAATGTAAGACTTCACTGAATGCAGTCGAAAGGCTAAAATCGCGTGGTCTTGTCTAGGTCCCAGGAGGTCACAACGAGATCACGGGAAAATCGAAGATGAACTTCCTAGACAAGGCATAGAGGAGAATTTTTCAGAACCCTAACCAACGTTAGGTCTATCTGCGTCCTCGGTTAGGGTTTCCATTGACGGTTGGGTTTCAATTGAACTGCAACTGCAGATGCCATGACTCTCCAGATTGCCAACAGAACAAACGAATGCAAGAAAGGCGGCAGACCGCGACTGTCCGGCTTACACTCGCATCAGGATGCCGGTATTCGGCGTTGATGTGGTGGATTCTGGTACTGTAGGCATTTTATCATTGAAGCGCTTACTCATCTTTCTTCCAAGGACTCCTTACCATGGACTAGATCTTTGTCTGAATACTCTATACGGAAAGAAAGAAAAAAAAATGTACGGATAGTGCAAAGGCGAAGTTGCTGCGAAAGATGACGAATCGATAAACTAGGGTCCTCTTCAAACAAGCTCCCACTGCCGCGATATTTTATTCCGATCCGATTCTGATGGTCGATTATGGTTACGGTAAATTTCACGAAGGGCTCTATAAGTCTCGCGAACAGAGCTTCGATTTTTGAAATAAATTTCAATGATTTGAAATGGTTATTGTGGCGCCAATCTTTCCATGAGATGGCAAACTGTACTTAAAATAAATGAAGCTATTAAAAATCGTACAGTGCAAAAAAAACACCCTTTAAGCGGCCATTAAGACACCGTCATCCACAAAATTGATGGCCGAGACGTCGTTTATAGGGAAACGTTCCGGCTATTATCTTGGAGAATGTATGCTAGTTTCAAACTTTTGATTGATATCGGTATATTGTTGCTCTTGAAACAGACGATGAAATACTTCTATCGTTTTTCAACCACTCGAAAATGTCCATCGTGGGGAGTTGCGAACGATTGGCGAATGTGGTCATGCCTCACAAAGACGTGTAAAGCCTCAGCGAGATAAAACGAATGTTGATCGTTGGCCATGACGGGCATCTGTTGTGGTGCTAGCTGTCTAAAGTGATCACGAAACGCACGTACTAATTCTGGTGCTGAGGTGGTTCTGGAAGAAGTATGAATGAACTGTTCAAACAGGAAGGTGTGGATGACGTCTGAATTATTCAGTGAATGGCTGAAATTATTGAACCGTGACATGGAAAAACAACAGCGTAAAATCCTATTATTCGTCGATAATTGCACTGTCCACAATGACACTTCCGTTTTTAGTCATGTGAAAATAGAGTTTTTGCCGGCGAATACGACCTCTAAACTTCAGCCGCTTGATCAGGGCATCATCAAAAATTGTAAAACCCATTACCGCAAGGAAGTGGTACAATTGCTATTAGGTTGTATTGAAGACGGAAAGGAGTTCAATATCTCAATACTCTCAGCTATGACCATTGCTGACAAAGCGTGGCAAAATGTAACCCAATCCACCATACAAAATTGTTTCCGTTCATGTGGTTTCGTCGAGAAAGGACTGCATTTATCAGCTGGTGATGAAAATATGTCGACTACTGTAGACTCTTCGGAATGGAATCGCCTGCCTCAAAGCGAAGAAATCATGTTTTATGATTTGATGACGATGTGGCTGTTGCAGGAATTCTTACCGACGACGACATTTTGGAGCTACCAGAAGAAGAAGATATGAATGAAAGCAGCGGTGACGACGACGAGGACTTTCCGGTTGTGTCATGTAAGGAAGCGAAGGCTTGTATAAATAGCTTGCGTACTTTTATGATCAGAAAAAATGTAAAAGATGATGTTTTTTCTGCGATTGTCGCCTTGGACAACACAATGATAACGAGCGCAAGCAATATCTCTGTCTGAAAAAAATTACGGATTTTTATTCGTCCTGAGATCCTGCAAATTTTCTTGTTTTTTGTGGATATGTAAATATGTAAATATGTATGTAAACTTGTGTTAAATGAAATGAAGTTTTCTTTTATTTATTTGTTTTATGTTGTACATATAACAAAGTATGTACATATTTTATATGAAATCTTATTTTCTTTGTTTTTGTTCTTTGTACATAGAAAATGTAATACTTTATACTAATAGTAATTTTTAATAAAAAAAACTTAAAACCCCGTTTATTCGAATTTTAATTTCTCAACCCTCAATAATTCGTAATCTCGCTAATTCGAAAACCTCTTTTATTCGTAATAAACTGTAGGTCCCTTGGTACTACAATTTATCGAGATTTTACTGTATAACATTAGATTTTGAAAATAAAATCAGGGAAAACCTGAGCAAATATATATTTCAGAGGAAAACTCTGAGAAAATCTATTATGAATCAACAGGAAGATCATAATATGAAAATTGAAAATAATTTGAACACTTTGAAATCCAATAATTTCAAAGTAAAAGCCGACAAAGATAACTTTAATATTAAAAATAAAATCGAAGAATTCAAGAATGAGATTCTAGACAAAATAGAATAAATGCATTCGAAATGTATTATTCAAGACAGATGTTAAGGCCGAAATTTATACAATTTTTGAAACTCCTATACGGAGTAAATACCTTTGTTAACAAGGAAATTAATAAAATGTTGAATGACGGAATCGTTCGACCTAGTAAGTGCCCATATAACTCACCTATTTGGGTAGTACCAAAAAAAGGTATTAATGAAGATGGGACACCAAAACTAAGAATGGTGGTTGATTAAAAAAATTTAATTGAATGTATTGGATCGATATCCAATATTTCTCAACCATAGATTTAGAATCTGGTTATCACCAAATACATGTGAGTGAAACAGATATCGAAAAAACATCATTTTCCGTCAATAATGGAAAATATGAATTTTTAAGAATACCATTTGGATTGAAAAATGAATCAAGCATCTTTCAACGGTTAATGGATGATATTTTGCGAGGGTATATAGGAAAGTTTTGTCATGTATATATAGATTATCAGCATTATCGTATTTTGAGAAAACTTGGAAAAACATACAGAAAATCTAAATAAAATAATTGAAACTTTAAAAATCGCAAACATGAAAATATCATTAGAAAAATCGAAATTTTACCAAACAGAAGTTGAATTTTTAGGCTACATTGTTGGACATAATATCATTAAAACGGATCCCAGCAAAGTGGAGATAATATCCGAATATCCAATACCAACAACATTAAGACAATACAGAAACTTCTTAGGCATGACAGGCTATTACAGAAAATTCATTGAGAATTATGCATCAATATGAAAAAAATTCGCAATATTTATCTTAAAAACAGAAGTAAAATTGGACCAAGATGGTATTTTAGCTTACCAGAAATTAAAAAAATTAATGATTAATCAAATAGAATTGGTACAACCAAATTTTAATAAAAAAATTGTTTTAACCACAGATTCCTCTAAAAATGCTATTGGCGGTATTATAACCCAAGAGAATAAACATTAAATCCCACAGAATAAAATTATGCAACGAACGAAAAAAACCTTTACGCTTTATGGAGTTTCAGACTTAGAGATCCATACAGATCACCAACCTTTAACTTTTGCAGTCACAAGTCGTAACCCTAATGCAAAAATGAAGAGATAGCATGCGTTCGTAGAAGAATTTGCCATGAAAATAATTTATTAACCAGGTACTACCAACACTACTGCAGACGGTTTATCAAGGCTGTATTTAAATTATTTAGCAGGTAATTCAATCTCTGAAACAAAACATTCAGCTGAAAGTAGCGTTAATATCGATATTCCAAAAGCTAAGAAACATTTAAATCAATTTAAACCACAGATTCTTTTAGCTAAAGCTAATTTTACAATCCATGAGCAAATAGGAAATTTTGGAAAAATTAGACATATTGTAGAATATGATACGCCAGAGAATTTAGTACATATTCTTAAAGAATATCTACAACCAGGAATAATTGCAATTCATTGCACACCTGAAGACTTGCATGAAGTAAAGCAAAAAATAAAAGAAACCTTTAGTAAGCAATTTCTGTATAAAAAATTTTTCGCAATAAATATAACAAATAAAGAGGATCAAAGTGCAATAATTGAGCAAACACATACTCGATCACATAGAAACCATAAAGAGGATTTAAAACAAATTCATACCTCGTATTATTGGCCTGACATGAATAAACAACTTCAGGAATATGTAAGAAACTGTGAGATCTATAATAAAAATAAATACGACCATCATCCTCAAAAATACCAATTGGAGAGGCTCAAATTCCAAACAAAGAGGGGGAGCAATTACACATCATCAAATTTTTTAAAAATAAAATTAATCGAAGATAAAACAAATTTAGATGAGAAAGTTGTGGAATTATTGCAAAGTTTTCCAGACGTAAAGCAAATAACTGTTGATAATGAACCAGATAATGAACAGTACAATTTAAGACATAAAGGCAAAGATTAGAATTATATTATTGCGATCCAGTACCACGAATGGTCAAGTAGAAAGAGTGCATTCTACAATTATTGGAATAGCAAGATGTATGAAACAAGAATTTAATTTAATAAGTGATCTGCACAGCAATATAATAAAAGTATTCATTCCGTCACGAATCTTAAACCTTATGAAGTCTCTTATAATAAATTACCCCTTACCCCACAATGAAGTGCAACCAAAAATTTCGGTAGCCTAAGATAGAATGCTAACTAGGAATAATAAAAACAGAAATATTAAAAAATATAAACAAAACGATATTATTTATGAGAAAATCATAGGTGGAGAAATAAACTTATGTCTAAATATAAAAAACAAAAAATTAGGGAAGACTTAGGAAATAAAGTCCAAATATATCAAAACAATAAAATAGTCCATAAAGACAATATTAAAACTTCATTTTTATATATTAAAGACGATATCATACATATTAACATGGATGATGATTAGAAATAAATACAATTAAAAACCTGTAACCATAGGCAAAGAAGATTAATAAATGAATTAGGAACGTTATGGAAACGGATAGAAAGAACCCCAGACCATGACGATTTAGTCACTATAAATAAATAACAAGCTTTCAGAATTAACAGAGAAAAATAATAAACAGTATACTACGAATTCAGAAATTTTTGAAGCGATAAATTTATTAAGGAAGTCAGTACAAAACCTTGAGATTGGTTCGCATCATAGAATGAAAAAACAGCTGTATAAGTTAATTATAACTGAATTTCAAAATATAATCCAAACCAAAACATTAGCTAAGATATGTATTCTAAACCCAACAATTTTAAACTTACGGGACATACAAGAAATTACCAAACATGAACATGAAAAACTAATACTAACTGATTTAATTATGGACGCTTCAAAATTTAAAATAGTACGAGATGATAACCTAATTATAATTTATATAAAATATTCGATTATTAAAAAAGTTGTTCTTTATATGATATAATAAATAAAAGAAAACAACGAAAATTCAGAAATCATTAAAGATATTAATTTCCGGTAACCATAAATGGAAGGTACATATTTAGAAATGTTTGAAAATAAAACTATAATTGATAACGTAACTTTTGAAAATCCAACAGAAATTATTACTAACTATTTAAAAACAAGTAATATAAATAAATCTGATGTAATCAGATTCAGCATCTGAAAACAAAGAACTGAAATTTGAAAATATTAATTTATTTTTTTTTTTTAAAAAAAGAACTTAACACTCAAGTGGGTATAATACACTTAAAATGCTTGAGCACGTATTAAGTTTTTAGGAAAATGGGACAGAGAGAGAAAGAAAGATTTTTGGGCTCAGTGGTTATTTCGCTCCATGGGTGGCATCCAACATTTAATGGGGAGACTAAATTATTAGTGTAATTAAACTTGTTATTGTATTAGAGGCAACCATTCGTCTTACGTGAATTAAGTTGCATGAAAAAAATAATGTCTTTCGGACGAGGCTGGGATTCGAACACCGAACCTTCCGATTTGGAAGCCAGTCCACTACCACTTGGGGATTTGGCGGAAAAAAGTCAAATTTGCAACAAACCTATACATTGTCTAATGATATTTCTAAATTCTGCGATAGAACCTACATTAAAATCAGAAATATAAACTGTAATCGAACCTATGGTTTTTTTTTATATAGCTATGGCAAATGTATCATTTGTATATACATAGTATTAAATGGACTGAGAAAAAACTTCAAAGTCAAAGCTGATTTTTTTTTTCTTGCAAGAGCCAACTTCTAATTTTTTATTTTTCCTTTAAAATATAATATTTTTTTAAGCTAAAACCGAAAGAACAAATACTGTGAAGAATTTGGTTTTTAATTTATAACTAATTTTATGAAAATAGAATAAAAAATCGTATTCCTTCATATTGGTAGACCTGCAAGTTAAGCTACATTTGCCTACAGTGAAAAACTACCACCAACGTGTTGCTAAATAGCTACTCTTTCAACCTAAATCAACTCTAGTTGCCACTGGTTGTTTCATTGGTGTGGGGAATGAGACCCCCACAATGTAAAAAATAAAAATACAAAGAATTAACTACTTCAAACATTTATTATAATAAACCAATTAATTCAATCAAGTTCATAGGAATTCGCAACTTAAAATAAGAGATCGGATCTGAGCTGGAGATGTTATCACGCCGGAAGAATAAAGCAGAAGAACGAAAATGCCAATGTGATGGGTACTTAATGCCAGGGATTTAGTGGAAGAAAGATGACTGTGGTGTGCGAGAGAGAGAAACGTATATGTTTGGTGTATTTGAATGTAGTAGAACTTTCTTTGAAAGATAGTTGTGCGGTACTCCACATTGACAATGATAACGGAACATTTTGTATTTTCTTTTTATATTTTGAGTAACGCGTAAACATTTGCAGGCATCTGTTGTATTGATAATGTGACACTGCATTCTTAACATAATAACACTATTATATATATTATTACATACAAGGTACTTTATCCATAATTAATTGATTATAATTACTTACATTATTAGTTTATACCGTCTTACCGTTTGACAATTCAGGGAAGCGAATTTAAATAGATAAGCGATTAGAATGGAAAGTTTTACCATTTCATACGCGGATTCATCAAGTTTATGGAATGTGACAAGGATATGTGACGAAATTAAAATTATTCTTAAAAAAATCGTACATTGGCTTAAATGAAAATAGAATTGACCGTATTGTGGACGCAGTATACAAACGTTTTTACTCTCAATTGAAACGAAGGTGGTTGGATTCCAAGCGTACGAAATCACGATTTGAGAGTAAGAATGCTAAGTGGCTCTTAGAAATTTTTACAGTTAACTTTAGTAATGAAGAGTATGTACCTTCTACCAGTTCCAGATTTGGTTGACCACGGAAATCCTTTGACGAGTGCTGTGATCGTGCTAAGCGATATAAAAGGGAAGCAGTACGTACTATGTTTGATCAAGAAGTGATTGATTTTGCTTTTACCTCTAATATTTCAAAAGCTGATCAGTGATTTTGCACGAAAAAGAAAAATATGAATTTTCTTAGAGAAACATACTGTAAAATGTTTGTGTGGATACAAATAATATAACTTATTCTTTTCAATACAAATCCCTTTATTCAGTACAGTTACAATTCACTATTTAATTCTTTCTCTCAGTACAATTCAATGTCTCAACCACTTATACTTTTCTTATCTTTTACTTAAACCACTTAATCACTTCTCCTAATTAACACTTCAAATTACACTTTAGAACTGATTTGCATACCTTTGGGATGCTGGTATTTATACTCGAATGACATACTTCGAGAACAATCCTCGCCATCCAGCGTCCCATACAATTTCCAATTTGCTAGAAAATTCGATTCCACTCTCCAGTCGAGACTTTGTTATTCCAGTATCGACATTTTCTGCTAGATGTCGCTGCTCACATTTAAGTGGTTATCACATTGCTCCCTCCCTACAGTTGTTCGTCCCGAACAACTTCGTCATTCAGCATCCCGTTGAAATGACACATTCTATCCAAATGGACCACTTTCAATTTTCCTCGATCCCCACGCTGGATCCGGTAGACAACGTCATTAATGCGGGTTATCACCTTGTATGGACCTTCCCAGTCCTGTTGCAATTTTGGTGATTTGCCTTTCTTACGCTGAGGATTATACAGCCAAACCAGATCTCCTTCGTTGAAACCGGAAGATTTCGCCTTGATATCGTAGCTAGTCTTCATGCGGCTGCTTGCTAGGTTCATCTTTTCTCTGGTGTCTTCATGCAATTTACGAATCCTGCTGCGCAAGTCATTCACGTAGTCGTTCACCTCTTTGGGCTCCGTCGGTGGGGATCCGAATTTTGCTTCACTTGGCAACCGAATTGTTTGACCAAATAAGATCGCGGATGGTGTGTGCCCTGTTGAGCTATGGACCGCGTTTCGGTAGGCCATTAAGAAGAGGGGTATGTGTCGATCCCAATCCCGCTGGCAGTTGCTGACAACCTTAGATAGATGCTCATTCAAGGTCCGATTGAATCGCTCGACCATTCCATCAGATTGAGGGTGTAGTGGCGTTGTCCTTGTCTTTCTTATTCCCAAATATTGGCATATTTCCTGGAAGACTTTTGATTCAAAGTTTCGCCCTTGATCAGAGTGCAGCTCCATTGGGACCCCAAATCTGCTCACCCATTTGTTGACTATCTGTTCGGCTACGGTCTTAGCCTCTTGATTTGGGATGGCAAACACTTCCGGCCACTTACTGAAGTAATCCATGACTACGAGGGTATATCGGTTACCATTAAAGGTTTCGGGAAACGGCCCAGCGATGTCGATGGCTATTCGTTCGAAAGGTGCTCCGACATTGTATTGTTGCATTTGTCCATGTGGCTTTACCTTTGGACCCTTGGTAGCTGCACATCTTACGCACTTTTTGCACCAATTCTCGACATCTTGTTTAGCGCTTAGCCAATAGAAACGTTCCCTTACCTTTTCCAACGTCTTGTTTATTCCCAAATGGCCTCCTGAGATTCCGTCATGTATTTCATGGAGCACTTGGTTGACTTTGGACCGTGGCACAATTAGCTGCATACGAGATGTTGTCCCATCTGCACTTTCCCATTTTCTCATCAGCAATCCATCTTGCACAAAAAGCGAGTCCCACTGTGCCCAGTATGCCTTCAGAGTTTGGCTCCGATCTGATATCTGCTGCCAGCTTGGTCTTTCCTCGTGTTCCTTCTAGGCCAATATTGGTTCGATGTCATTGTCTGCCTGTTGGGAGGAACGGATTTCGTCTATACTCCAACCCTCTATTGGCTCAGTCCTGATCATTTGGATAGTTGCCTGTTCTTTCGCTTCTTTACGATTGCAGTGTTCGCATTTTACTCCTCACGGTCGACGAGAGAGAGCATCAGCATTTGAGTGGAGTGTTCCCTTGCGGTGTTGCACTTCAAAGTCGTAGCCTGCTCGATCCATCTTGCAACTTGGCCTTCAGGGTTCTTAAATTGGAGTAGCCATTTCAGAGCTGCGTGGTCTGTCCGGAGAATGAACTTTTGTCCGTAGTGGTACTTATGGAAATGCTTCGTAGCCAGAATTAAAGCCAGAAGCTCGCGCCGGGTTACACAGTAGTTCCGTTCAGGTCTGGAGAGTACTTTGCTGTAATATGCGACCACTTTCTCTTGACCGTCATGAACTTGGGAGATCACAGCTCCGACCCCAACATTGCTAGCGTCTGCGTCCACGATGAACATTTTTCCGGGCGTGGGGTAACCCAAGATGGGGGCTATGCACATCTGTCGCTTCAGTTCTTGAAATGCTTTTTCGCATTCTCCAGACCACCTGAACTGTCGGCCTTTTTCCGTAAGTTGATGCAGGCTCTTTGCAATGCCAGCAAAATCCTTTACGAACCTTCTGTAATACGTGGCGAGTCCCAAGAAGCTTCTCAGTTGGTGTTTATCTTTTGGAGAAGGCCAACTTTTCACGGCTTCGATTTTGTCAGGATCCGTTCTTACTCCTTCCGCTGATATAATGTGACCCAGATATTTAACTTCCGGACGAAACAAGGCGCACTTTTCTGGGTTGAGCTTTAAATGAGCACTTCGCAGCCTCTCAAACACTTCTTTTAGATTTTCGCGGTGCTCCTCGTACGTCTTACCTATGACGATAACGTTGTCCAAATATACTAGGCAGGATTTCCAAATGAGTAATTGCAATGTTCGTTCCATTAGTCGCTCGAAGGTGGCCGGAGCGTTGCACAGTCCAAACGGCATCACTGCAAACTGCCAAAGACCGCTTCCTGTAGTGAAGGCAGTTTTCTCACGATCCGCACGATTTATCTCTACCTGCCAGTAACCGCTCTTCAAGTCAAGTGTTGAAAACCATTTCGCTCCAGAAAGCATATCCAAAGTGTCATCGATTCTCGGAAGTGGGTAGCTGTCCTTTTTAGTGACATCATTGAGACGTCGGTACTCTACACAAAATCTCGTGCTGCCATCTTTCTTCTTCACGAGGACCACTGGAGATTCCCACGGACTTTGCGATTCTTCAATCACTCCCTCAGCTTTCATCTTCGACATCATTTCGGCAACTTCTGTTTGCTTTGCCAATGGAAGACGCCTTGCAGGTTGACGGATTGGTCGAGCGTCTCCGATGTCAATGTGGTGTTGAACAATATGCGTACGTCCATATTCTCCGTCTTGTGTAGCAAATATATCAGCGTACTCACCGATTAGTTTTTCTGCCAGGATTCGCTGATCTTCGTCCAGATTACAGAGGCTGAGAATTTTGTTCTTGATTTTTATGCTCTGAACTGTTGTGACCGGTTTTGCACACTTTTTTTCCGTACGCATTTTCCCACTATCTCCCCCTTTTTCACCTTTACACTGAATGTCTTTGGATTTAGAATCCTTACAGGGACCATGTTGTTCTTTGGCTCTACTAAGGTCTTTCCCACAATGAAGTGTCTTTTCTTTTCTGGCTCCATCAAATAGAATCGGTGGCTACCAGGACCACCTTCTACTTTTGCCCACAAAATTGCTTCTGACGAAGGCTCTAGACTCTGATTGCTGCAGATGACGACATTTGAGACTGAGGTATTGGCGTTTCCGTATATCATTGGTATCTCCATGTTTCCGTATTTCAGGGTTTGTGCCCCCAAGTCGACTACAAGTCCATGTTCTCTCATGAAGTCTGTACCAATGATGCACTCGTCACATATGTCAGCTACCAGAAACGCGTGACTGAATGTTATTCCGGCCAGTTGGATTTTTATGCGGACTTCACCATATACCTTAATCGTTGCTCCTGTAGCTGTTCGCAAGCTGCAACTGCTAGTGTTATGCAGCCAAGACTTCTGCACAAGATTCCTTCTGATGATTGAGGCCGTGGCACCGGTGTCTATTGTTGCCATTCATTTTTCTTTTCCACTGACTACTTCTACTAGAAGGCTTTCGTTGCATCGTTTTGCCAGCGAGACTTGGATGATGGTCCTGGGGCCGTCGACTCCTGCTACCAACTTCTGCCCCGCGAAGTTGGTGCTTAAGCATTTCCCGACTGATGGCTTCGGGAAGGTTGACCGGCTTCTTGATAGCTGTTTCTGCTGGTTTCTTCCTCTATTGGCTTGCCACCACAGTGAGGGCAGTCTTTTCGTCGCGCCGGTTCTTTACACTGCCTTTGAAGGTGTCCTATTTTATTGCAATTCCAGCAGCGCATTATCCGTCTATCCCGTCGAGTATCTCGTTCCTCGGCACTAATTCTTGTGCAGGAGCATTCGATAGATGTTACTTGCCTGACGAAATGTGTTCCCCTGGAAGCCTGATTGGCTGCTTCCATCGCCAGAGCGAAGGCAAGTGCTTCAGCAAGGGTTCTTTTCCCGGCCATCCTTACTGCTGACTGTAGCTTCGAATCTGCAATTCCCCTGATAAATGCATCTTTTGCCATTTCGTCGATAATTTCCTGGCCTGCGGTGGGGTATGACAGATGTGCAAGTCTACTCACGTCTGCTTGGAGCTGCTGCAGTGTTTCTCCTCTTTGCTGCGTTCGGCTTTGCAATTGGACCTTGTAGACCTCCTGCATGTGGCTATCCCCAAACCGTTTCTCTATAGCCTGTACTAAAGTCACATAATCTTTATGCTTTTCGATGTCTACTGTTTGCAACAATTCTGCTGCAGGACCGTGCAAGGCCATTGTTAGGGCAAAGCACTTTTCCTCATTGTCCCAGTCGTTTGCACAGGCAGCCATTTCAAACTGCTTCTTATAAGTAGACCATGAGGTCTGGCCATCGAATGAGGGAGGCTTCAAATATTTTCTCCTTGGACCGCTTAAAGAACATTCTCGCAGTTTCTGTTTTCACACTGTGTCGAGCTCTTTTGCCAGTTGCTGAACTTTGCTGTCCATTTCTTCGAATTTTTCGCCAACATTCTTCTCTATTGTATCAAATTTGTCATCAACGTTCTTCTCTATTCTATCAAATTTGTCATCAACGTTCTTCTCTATTCTTTCAAATTTGTCATCGATTTCTTCGAATTTTTGCTGGAGAGTGTTATTTTGTTCTTCCAGTTTTTGTTCTAGACTATTCTTTTGTTCATCTAACTTTTGTTCGAGACTATTCTTTTGTTCATCCAGCTTTTGCTCGAGACTATTCTTTTGTTCTTCCAGATTATTCTTTTGTTCATCCATTTTCTGTTGAAGACCGTCCATTTTTTGTTCGAGACTGTTCTTCTGTTCGTCCATTTTTAACAAGAGGAGTTGCATCATCGCAGACATGTCACTGCCGGTACTTGTCTGTTCATCCTCGTCAACATCAAAGGAATATGCATCAGGATCATGACCCTCGTTGTTCAAAGCCTCCTGAAGTCTGAGCACCAGGTCACTTTTTCCTCCACTGGCGCTGAGGCTTCTCTTGTTCAACTCGGATTTGAGTTGGACGAGGGTCAACTGCAATAGTTTTCGACCCATTCTAGCTTTTTCAAATAGTCAGAAAACACTTTTTTTTACACACAATAAGTCCTATACCACTTCTGACACCAATGTAAAATGTTTGTGTGGGTACAAATAATAGAACTTATTCTTTTATATACAAATCCCTTTATTCAGTATAGTTACAATTCACTATTTAATTCTTTCTCTCAGTACAATCCAATTTCTCAACCACTTTTACTTTTCTTATCTTTTACTTAAACCACTTAATCACTTCTCCTAATTAACACTTCAAATTACACTTTAGAATTGATTTTGCATACCTTGGGGATGTTGGTATTTATACTCGAATGACATACTTCGAGAACAATCCTCGCCATCCAGCGTCCCATACAATTTCCAATTTGCCAGAAAATTCGATTCCACTCTCCAGTCGAGACTTTGTTATTCCAGTATGGAAATCTTCTGGTCTTAGAATCTAGATGTCGCTGCTCACATTTAAGTGGTTATCACAATAGTAATTCGAAACAGTTACCTTTGCAAAAGTTTTAAAGAGGAGAACGAAGTAAAATCCTAAGGTTGGCCGTCGCAAATCTCGGATGTGAACCCAATCGAAAATATGTACGCGTTAACGAAAGAGCAGCTTAATAAAAAAAATATACATATAAAACCAAAAGCGTATTCTTGGTTTGTAAATGCAGACATTTCAAATAACGTTTCTAACCAACTATAACCTTAGCGTAAAAAATTAGATGATGATTTTTCTAAGCTTTTATACCATTTTTGTTTGGTAAATTTTCGAAATAGGCCTTCAAATCCCAAACCTAACTCTTTCTGAGAACTTTGAAGGAACAAGGTAAGGAAATGAGGGTTTTGACAGGTAATCAAATAAAAGAGCACGCTTTAAAACTTTTTAAGTGCTATGCAATTTTAAAGAAATATGGGACAATAAGTAATTCTTGAAAAACCACTCTTACGACTATTGTCAACATGTTGTTAAAAACGTTGGTAAAAAATCATAAATTCCTTTTTTTACCTGCTACTTGATAATGATTTTTTTATTCTTGTTACTTTCATAAGAAAAAATATAGTAAAACGTTATGTTAATTAGGCATTTTCTGCAGAAAAGTGACCTCAAAGTCAAAAATTAGCATGGGCAAAGAAAATGGAACAGGTTCAGAAATTGGATATCTAAAGATTCAAACAAGATATCAACTTTATTTAAACGCCGCTACAAAGGGTAGTATTTCTTTCAAAAATAAAATCCTACGCGAAGATTTTACCATTAGTACTAACAGAGTTAGTTAACATGGGTCAGGGTACACCAAAGTAAGACTTTTCTTAAATCCTCGATAAATGCTGTCTACATTGGAGATAGACCCTTGCTGTAGAACAATTAGAACGATTCTTAGAATATGCCCAGGAATCATTTCCTACATTATCGTTGACTTATTAGGGGACACCCGGTATAATAAAATAATTTGTAATGGTTTTGAAAGAAATTTGAAGACGGCTTTTCTTCAAAAATTTACTAGAAGATGCGAAACCAAGGCTTATGAAATTGCGCGAAAATACGAACGGCACGTTTCTCTTTTGAACACCTTTTTTGTTAAATAAATAGCTAGACTATTAAAATGAAATAAAAATAAGTAAAGAATATAAATTAAACTTACCGGTTCCACTTTTATCATAACTTTTGCTTTGCTAGCCTGATTTAAACGATGATTTGCTGCGGAAATTCTATCATTTGCTAAAATCGTTAATTCATGAAAAGATCTCTCCAAGAAATTTAAATGTCTTGTAAGCGTTATAGTACCAGAAGTAGGATGTATTGCGAAATAATCGTTGTCGTGTAAAAAACTGTAGTATATTTCACCATTTATGCCGAGATCAGCATCTTCTGCATTTACTTTAATAATACTTTTATGAAGCGACATATCCTCAGGCAGCGTTTTTGAATACTCTGTAGGATAAAATAATGGACTCAAATCATTTCGGTCAAGCACCTTTAAGCATATAATCGTTTCGCTTTCATACAAATGCTTTCCATTTAATTCCTGTTGCGTTCCAAATGCTTTTACAGTAAGACGATATTCGTCCGTTTTTTCGCGATTTAAAATAACATTGCTTGTACGAGTTCTTATAGCTAGAAACACAAATCCTCCAACTAATCGTTCTTCAACTTTAAAGAGTTTATCGCGATCCCCACTTGTAATACGATATTTTACATCTATGTTTGGTATAATTCTTATACCAACTCTATCTTCATCGGGCAGTTGAACAGCATAAGTTTTTCCTACGCTATTTTCGGGTATAGTTACATTGTAAATTTTATTTTTAAATTTAAAAACGTACAAATTTTGCTGCAAATCAATTTCAGCTTTTCCATAAGAATCGTTCATTTTATATGAACTGCTGCCTTTGTTTTTATTAAGAACTTTAGAGTTATTAGGGTGATAAGAGTTAACATTGCCATTTAGAGAACCAAAAAAGACTGTCCAAAATAAAACATATCTTAAAAGGTCTCTTCGTAAAACAATTGCTTTAAAAGTCATAATTCTAATGTGTTATATGTTGATTAAATGCATAGTTCTCCGTTTGAGTTGGCTAGAAAAAAATAGAAATACTATATTTTAAATTTATCACTCACAAATTCTAATACAAATAAAAAATATTTTAAGTTTCATAAATTTGTGTTAGCGTTTGAGTGCAATGTAGATATGAGTATAAAGTTAAAAGTTAAAATATATATGTTTTCTCAAATAATTATGTATGTATACATGCATAAATGCATTTTTGAATAGACATTAATTAAACAATTAGCTATCTTACATTGCATGTTTTTGTGTGTATACAGGGTAGTCCGTTTGGGGTGTTTCAAAAAGTGCCTTTAGAGAAACAGGTATCAACAATTATTTAGTTATATATATAGTGTATTAAATCTAGAATAACAAAGCTGAGCTCGTGTCATAGCCAAGTAATTAATGGTTAATTCATATTCAAACACTATTACCACCGATGTTGTCAAAATTTAATTTTTTTTAATTAACTTTTGGGAAAATCGCATATATGGTATGTACATATGTCGGAAAAGTGTTTTTTCCCCCTTTTTATTATTTCGGTGCGACATAATGTAACCTACTTTACTTCTCTGAACGAGCTTTTTTTAAACATCTTCCCATATGACTTTTTTCGTGACATGAACTGTATACTACTCAGTAAAAAATCAGTTTTCGGACAATAGGGTTCTGAAGTGGCCGTCGTAATACTCAGATTCCATCGAAAATTTGTGGGAGAAAAAAAAACCTGGAATTTAAAAAAAAACTCGAAATCGCAAAAAAAATTGTGGGATGACGTAAAATGAGCTTGGTATGCTATACCAGTTGAGAGCTGTCGCAGCTTAGTGGAACCAGTGCTTATTACTTTGAATGTTCAAATCATTTAAGTTTTTCTCCTAAAAATTATGTTTTTTTTCTTTCTACAATTTCTCATTTGATTTGTAACATATTATGACAAAATTTAAATATAGTGTCAAATATTCGTGTGGGTACAAATGATAAAACTTATTCTTCTCAATACAATTCGCTTTATTCAATATAGTAACAGTTAACAATTTAATCGTTTATCTCAATACAATCCAATTTCTCAAGCGCTTAACTTTTCTTATCTTTTACTAAAACTACCTAATCCCTTCTCTTAATGCACACTTCAAATTCAACTGCTGAACTCACTTGCATACCTTGGGGATGCTGAAATTTATACTCGAATAAGAGCGTCCCATACAGTTTCCATTTTGTTGGAAAATTCGATTCCATTCTCCATTCACCAAGTATCGAAATCTTCTGCTATGGAAATATAGATGACGCTGCTCACATTTAAATGGATATCACACTGTCCCTTCCTAAAGTTGTTCGTCCCGAACAACTTCGTCATTCATTGTTACGCTGAAATACACATTCTGTACAAATCTGCTTCTGCCACGCGAAGTTGGTGCTTAAGCATTTCTCGAATGATGGATCCATTTGCCTGTTACCACAGTGAGAGGGCTCCTTCTTGTCGCACTGAGTTTTACACTGCCTTTGAAAATGTCCTATTTTATTACAGTTCCAACAGCGCATTCTTCGTGGAGTATCACCTTGCTCGGCACTAATTCTTGCGCTGGAGCATTCAACAGGTGCTACTTCCCTGACGAAATGTTTTCCCTTGGAAGCCTGATTGTCTGCTTCAGCCAGAGCGAAGGGAAGTGCTTCAGCGAGGGTTCTTTTCCCGGCCATCCTTATTGCTGACTTTAGCGTCTGCAATTCCCCTGATGAATGCGTCCTTTGCTATTTTGTCGATAATTTCCTGGCCAGCGGTTGGGTATGACAAATGTACGACAAACCGTTTCTCGATAGCCTGTACCAAAGCAACATAATCTTTATTGTTTACTATGTCTATTGTTTTCAAGAATTCTGCTGCAGGACCGTGTTATGGCAAAGCACTTCTCCTAATTGTACCTAATTGTACTGCACAGGCAGTAATTTCAAACTGCCTCTTATAAGTAGGCCATGAGGTCTGGCCATCGAATGAGAGAGGCTTCAACCCTTTTCTCCTTGGACCGCTTGAATAACATTCTCGCAGTTTCTGTTTTCGCAAAAAGTATAACTTTTCTTATCTTTTACTTAAACCATATAATCACTCCTCTTAATTCACAAATCCGTGGCTCAAGCGGTAGTGTATTGACTTCCCATTCCGACGGTTCGGGGTTCAATACCAGAAAGACATTTATCTGGTAACTGAAATCTCGTGAGGTGAATGGTTGCTTAAATGCAACATCAAGTCAATTTACACTAATAATTTAGCCTCCCCATTAAATGTTGGATGCCACCCATGGAGCGAAATAACCACTGAGTCCAAATATCTTTCTCTCTCTCTCTCTATCCAATTTTCCGAAAAACTTAACACGTGCTGCGGCATTTTAAGAGTAGTCATACCATCTTGAGTCTTAAGTCCTTTAAAAAAAAACTGCTGAGCTCACTTGCATACCTTGGGGATGCTGGTACTCGTATTTATACACGAATAACATATTTCGAGAACAATCCTCGCCATCCCATACTAGGTGGGGTGAAAAGTAACCGCCTTGACTGCCAGAATGCGCTGCTACTGCAAAAAAGGTTACGGTGCCTTGAAGTCCGTTCATATGTAGGCAGACATGCCAAATTTCAGTGCGATATTGTCTTTAGTTTTGTTTTGACGGCTGATTGTTGTTGACGTGTTTGGCATCATGTTGAGTATGGACAAAAACGATTTTCGTTCTCTTATAAAACATTATTTTTTGAGAGGCAAAACGGCGAAGGAAACAAAAGAAAAGTTGGATAAATATTATGGGGCTAATGCTCCGTCAGATTACACCGTCAAATATTGGTTTCGAGAGTTTCGTTGTGGCCGCAACTCCACTACCGATCAAGTCCGCAGCGGCAGGCCCTTCGAGGACAATGTCAAAAAAATACATGAAATGGTAATGGTGTTGGCTGACCGGAAAATGAAGGTGCGCGAGCTAGCTGATACCACAAAGATGGCGACTTTTGGCGTCGATTGGTAACTGTTGATGAAACTTGGATCCACTATTACACACCAGAGAACAGAATGAGTGCCTGGCAATGGACTGAAGCCGGCACGAGTGCTCCGAAGCGGCCAAGGGAGGCTCGATGGGTCGGAAAGGTTATGGCGTCGGTTTTCTGGGATTGTCATGGCATACTCTTCGTGGACTGCCTCGAAAAAGGAAAAACCATCAACAGCGAGTATTACTGTGCATTATTGGAGCGATTGAAGGCCGAAATCGCTGCAATACGGCCTCATATGAAGCGAAAAAAAATTTTGTTTTTGCAAGACAATGCGCCGGCGCACAAAAGCATCGCAACCACGGCTAAAATCAATGACTTACGGCTGCAATTGCTGTCGCATCCACCGTATTCGCCCGATTTGGCTCCCTCGGACTATTATCTCTTCCCAAACCCCAAATAACATATCCCGCTGCGGTAGTAGACAATTCACTCGTACTCATAGACATGATTACACGATTTGAGGTTATTAGTGGAAAGTGGTTTTGGAAGGGCCGAAATCTGTTAACCCTGATTTAGGCTGCGTTTATGGCGAAGCGAATTTCGCGACGCAATGCGATTCGTCACAAGTAATCAAATACATGCATACATATGGAAGTGTTTATGACTCAGCGATTTAGCGAAAAGCGGATTTAGCGACTGAAAGCTATTCGAAGTGACTGCTCGCGACGAATAACTAGAATCAAAATATATTGCATTAGTTAGGCGAATTTAAATTAACAAACATAAAACTTTCCAGATTTTAGCCGCTCCAAATACCGCATTTCACTAATTGCCTCTAGCCACGTGATCCTGTCTGTGAATACGTGTGAACACGTCAAAAAAGCCGCATTTTCTTTTTTCCACATCCGCTGCCTGCTAAAAAAATTAATTGCGTGTAAATTACAATAATAACATAGCAACGTAAGAGCACATACGCTAAGCCAATTTATATACGCTACCTACCATACATACTTAGGGGATATACAATAAAACAGTGCCTCCACGTGCTATTTTCTTCGTTTACGATGAATATTTGAAATGAATTTTCACGACATTAAACGTCATAGGTCATAGATACATATCTGTGCCACCAAGTATGCGTATAAATGGCTGTTATTGGGCCAGCTCAATTTTACCCCGGGGTATCTTTAATTTCAACCGCGCACTGGATGAATAAGGCGGGGCAAAATTGTGTATACACAAACCGATTTTGATTGCGGTGGTTTCTGATAATTTTTATTACAGTTTAAAATTGACAACTTATGTGTGTATTGGTTTTCCCCCGATTTTCAATCGCTTCAACACTGGTTGAAGATTTTACCCCATTTCTCACTTTACACTTCATCTACCTACCCCGCGGTAATTAGTCCAGTGTGGCTTAGTGGCCATTGAGGCATATTTAAACCGAATCAATCAATCGTGTGCGGTGCCCAGCCTTAAACCAGTGTGTTTTTTTACAGTGGGTTTGTTAGCAGTGCAAGGGTCGCAAAAATATTAGTAGAGTTCACCATTTACAATATGTTAAGGCCTATTCATAGCCCAGTGAACTTCACAGCTACTTTTTGATTTAGTCGCAGCGACCAGCGAATACAAATTGTCATTCCGTTTTTTTTTCAAAACAGGAATATATTTTAAGTAAAATTCACACGAATGGAGATTAGGTTCCACATTTGTGGAAGGAGAGTAGAATTTGACAGTTCGGAAAGAGCGGAGAGAAAGAGCTTATTCGCGGAGAAATCGTTGATTTCTTCGCAAAGACTAATTGAATTGGATATTTGTTTTTATTAATCCACATAGTCTCTGATTTTTAACGTAAACCACCTGTCATGATGACTTATGTTTACGGGATGCCCATACATCCATGGGAGCAAGGATACGCATTGCCATCGCTCTCCGTCAATCCATTGATACCAATTCGGAACTGTGTTGCCGGCAAAAGTTCCACCCTTGGTATGAGTCGAGGCCGACCTCTTACTGCTCTTAGGATGGCAGCACCCAGTACTTATTGCAACTCTACATTGGGCGGAAACCCTTCCCGCGATTTTGAGTTTAAACCACAGCCACCATGACCCTCCCACAAGGGGGCCTACCTCTAACAAGTCAGGCCCGGACAGAGAGCCGGGGGGCTCCTGACTCCCATGGTACCGTGATAAGACCTATGACCGGCAACTTGTGACTGATCGAATCATAGCAACCTTCGGTAGCGTCATCTGAAGATGTTTACGATAAGACCAGTACTTTGATCTGCCCCCGTTCATTATTAGACAACGTCATTAAAGGGCGAAGCCTTGATAATTGGGCGGGGACCCTTAATAATCCACAGATGAATTAAGATCTGTGCTTTTGGTATAGTAGAATTGTCATTTGCCTGTCTTCAAATGTACTAAAAGTGATTTATTCACAATTCGCTGAGCTGTGGATGCACGTTTTCATTTATTTTTGAGTATCGCTCGTATAATATAGAGAAATCTATTAAAATTCTTCGTGGAAATCAATGATTGTGGAATCTTGGTCATTCTGAATACCTCAATAAAATACTAATTAGACAATTTGGTAGGAAGAGGAATGAAAATGGGATTTGCACAGAAGGTAAAGAAATTATTTTTACTTCATAAAGGTCCACCTGGTGTCCTTTTGTATCTGTGGAAATTTCGTTTCCAAGGTAATCTCCAAAGTTTCACTGTTCATACGATAATATGAACAGATCTTTTAATCTTCATTGATTTAATGCACTGAAATCTCTTCCTTATTTTTGAGGTTTTCAGAATAAAAAAAATAACAATAAAAGCCTTTAATAAAATAAAAAACTTTACCAACGCCAAAACACTAATGAAATTAAGTGAAATAGCGTTGCTCTAAATACTCAATAGCTTGCAATCCCGCAATAAGTCATCGCATCGCGCGACCTAAATGTGCCTGGTCATAATCGCAGCCCTAAGGCTCCGTCAAGCATTGTATTTTATTGAAATCATAGAAAATGTCACATAGAACGCGTTTTTCACCGCGGCGTATATAGTGCGACGTGAAATAATTTTAACGCAGCGTTAAATAAACTTAGCCTTTATACTCGTACTACTCATTTTTCACTCTCGTGCTTTTATGTTAAAGTTATTTTAGTTTTCTTCATTCGCCATTTGTCTTAGCAGGTAGCTCTTGTTGTATGCGGGCAAGATATATGAATTAGTTACAGACTTATCAAATGCAACTAATACATTAATTGCGATTCAGAAAATGAAGAGCAAAAACAAATTTTGATTAATTCGTTTGCGTGTTGCGAAGGTCTTTTAACAGTGGTGGAAAATTAGAAAATAGTATGGATAAAGTCATGGAGGAAAGTGCGGGTTACAAAACGGTCATTTTAATTTTTCACGAGAAAATTGCTAAATGAAGACGAAGCCTCATTTTCCGATTATTTAAGAATGAGCAAGTCCAAATTCAATTTGCTTCATCGCTTGTCAAAACCGATTTGCAACGAAAACAAACACACAAGCATGAATGATGCAATCGGACCTGAAGCAAAACTAGCACCCACTTCAATCTTCCTTACAGCAGGAGAATCGTACAAAGGTACAAACACTAATTTATAAAAAAAAAAATAATAACGAAAGAACCACAAAAAAGAATGCAGGAATCGGATAGAAAATTATGGAAAATTCATATTTAATATCCCCTCCACTTCTCACTCTCTTTGCCTACAATTTTAGGAAACGCACGTCAAAAAATGAGTAGTATAAATTGGGTCTCAGTTCATTTAAAGTATTACAGCGTTGGAAGGTGGTATTTTAGTTACATAACTGTCATATTACGCAAAAATTTGATAGCCTGTATAAATTGTTGCGAGCAAGTCCCCCCAAAATACTCGGTTCTACGAGTTCTTACTGTCGTTCCTCCTTTTCACAAGAGCCTTTGATGTACTGACGACCTTGAAAAATTATATGTATGTCATGTGTGGTTTACAAAAAATTTCTGAAACTAAAAGATACATATTAACATTTTGAACAAATTCTATAATCCTGAACACAAAAATCACCAGCTACGAGTATTTTGAAAAAAAAAAGAGAAACTCAATAAAATAATCGATTTAAAAAAATACAGATTTTGGGAAAAGTTTGGACGATTTAAAAAAATTCGGTAATTGTGATCACAAAACTCGAAAATTGTAAAGCAATCTAGGCAAGATCTCAAAATAGAGATAATTATTTCAGCGAACCAACGCTGCAGCCCTCACACCCTTGTAGTGGGTTACTGGCGAAACTGCCCCTCCAGGTTGAAATGTGTCGATGATTTAACTACTCGACCACATAAAGTATATATTGCTTGTATATATAGCAACAAACCATAAGCGGAACGGACAACGGCCTTTGACTATGACGCAGAATCTATGATACTATGACGATTGCTACAGAGAAAAAAAACAGCGCCTCTTTGGGTATGGATCAAAGGAAAATTTAGGTAAGCAGTATTGAGTTCCGGGAATTTGAGTGAACGATCCCTTACAATTCAAAACAATCTTATGTTCGCCAATATAAGAATAATATGACCGCACGACCCCACAGACAAGGACTTTTCGGAATTCTTTCCACCATGCTTGCCATTTCTTGTTGATGGCGGTGGTTAGGGGATCATCCCATTCTACTCGTATACCACTTGTCAAAGTGTCACGGAACAATTTTTTTTAAATATAATAGAAATTCTGCTAGGAATCCATAGGGATCAAAAATTGCCATCACCATCCCTAAGAGTTCTCTTTTAATTGGTGGCCGAATTTCTTCTAAAAGTGCTTTTGGAATATGATGGAATTTTTTTCTGAATTCGAAGGAATCAATAGCAGTGTTGCAAAACATCCCGAGTATCTTTTCTGAGGTTGCTTGACGTTCCATGTTCACCTCGTTGTGACTTCATCGTTTAGGGGAGTTCGATATGAAATTTCTCAAATCGGCTTCCTTATTGATCTTCAACACGTGTTTGCAGATCCGGATGGCTTCTTCTTCGCGTTGAAAGCTTGCGACGTATTCATCAATATAATGTTCAGGAGCTTTGGGATATTGCAATTGAAAATCGTGGGCATTTAAGTTTTTGATGAATTCAGCACTATACGGAGAGCAAATAGCTTAAAAAATCATTGAAACCATGACGTAATGATCCATAAGCTGAGTTGTGTTTCCATTGTTCCACAAGTCTTTGTGCTTGCTTTACGTTTGGACGAATTCGTATTTGGAAAAGCATTTCCCTGATGTCTGCAGCTACTCCGATTGATCCTTCCCGGAACTTGAACAAAATGCTCATTAATGGTTTGGCTTGCTCCGGTTCTTTGAGTAGAGCAGAGTTGAGACTGTTTCCATCCACTGTGGCTGCAGCGTCAAAGACTATTATAAGTTTTTCAAGTTTGTGCGGGCTTTGCACAACAAAATGTGGTAGGTACCAAACTACCTTACTCGTGTCCTCGATTTCCCACTGATGAAGTTTTCTGGCATATCCTTTGCCAATATATTTTGACATTTCACTTGTGTACTTGGTGCAAATTCTGCATTTCGGAACAACTTCTTTTAGATACCGAATAGACGGTTTTCCGCCATCTAATAACTGTGTGGCAGATTGTGCTGATAACTCTTCCGGAGCAAACCAGTTTCGAAATCTTTCTCTATACGACGTCTTGTTTCTTGCATGATATAACGAGCTCTCTTGTTTTCTTCTGACTCTAGAACTAGTTAGTTGACTTTTATTTTCAATAAATGTTTTACAATGTAACGATTAACCTAAGTGTTTAATGATTTGGCCTGTGGCTGTCTGCCAGGTTGACAAAATCATACTTAAGTTTTACATTAAAGATCTCCATCTATGATACGCTTTCTATAACAAAGTGCTGCTACCGAGTAATCATATAAGACTTTCCATCCTTTTTCTCCATTTAAAATGCTCATTACTTCATCTTCGTCTAAATCATGTTTTCCGAACAATGATAGTCGAATTTCTTTTAGAATCGGACAAACACCAAGAAGATGTCTTCTCTCTTCTTTATGTTGCAGAGGTCACAAATTATTGGTTAATCTGGTGTATGGGGTATAAAGTTTAGTTGACCGAGTTACCCTCTCAGTTTGAAAATGGTACTTATTTTGTCAACTGCGAAGTCAACATTAGGAAGTATGTTTTTTCATTTAGAAAATTTGCTGTAATAGTTCCTAAACAGTGACGATTCAGCTTCTTCGACATATTGGTCATATGTATGTCTGCCAAAATTCTCCAAAACCAAGTTAAATTTTTCTCTTAAAATATGAGGACGCTCGTTCACTTGAATAGATAGATTTAATCCGCATTCAGAAGCTGTTTTCTTCCATTCCTCGCAAATGCCTTCGTTTGTTCTAATTATGCTTCTTAAAACTACGTTTGGTATTCTGAATGCATTCATTTCTAAAGGGTCCGCCATCTAACGATTGTTTTTCCAACTAGTGCTTATTTCGTGAATGGTAACACTTAGATCATGTCTGATTTGACAGATAATTAGTTTTATCCTTCCGCTGAACGAATATGGTTGTGTATACGCTTGAACAACGTTGGGAAATATTGCGACATTACTTTGAAAATCATGGTAATGTTGCAGAATGTGTGTGAAAATTGCGTACGGATTTTGGAAGAAGAGAAGCACCGTCAGCTCCGTATGTTCGTTATCTTGTGAAAAAAAGTGAAAGAAACTGGCATCCTATCCATCGATAAACCAAAGCGTGAAAAGCCAAAAACAGTGCGTACACCCGAGAATATTGAATATTGCTGCTGTGGCAGAAAGTGTGCGTGAAGTGCCATCAACATCAATTCACCGTCGTTGTCAACAATTGAACATTTCGGAGACATCATTGAGACGAATTTTGCATAAAGACCTTGGTATGACGCCATACAAAGTTAAATTGGTTCAGGAGTTGAAGCCAACTGACCATCCAATGCGTTTTCGCTTCGCTAAGTGGGCCTGCGATCGACTTAGAGAAGATGCCGATTTTGCCAAATCATCTTTTCAGATGAAGCTCATTTTGATCTTGGCGGGTATGTAAACAAGCAAAATTGTCGCATTTTGGGCACAGAAAACTCGCACGCATACATTGAAAAGCCGATACACCCAAAACGAGTCACTGTTTGGTGCGGATTTTGGTCCAGAGGCATAATTGGGCCATTTTTCTTCGAAAATGAGTAAGGAGTGGCCGTTACAGTCAATGGCGATCGTTATCGGGCCATGTTGAACGAATTTTTGTTCACAAAAATTAAAGAGGAGGATATTGGCAAAATTTGGTTTCAACAGGACGGCGCTACGTGCCACACAGCCGTAGCTACACTCGATGTTTTGCGCCCTGTTTTTGAAGATCGCATTATCAGCCGCAGAGCTGATGTCGTTTGGCCACCTCGGAGCTGCGATTTGAGACCGTTGGACTATTATTTGTGGGGTGCCGTAAAAGATAAGTGTTACGCCGTCAAGCCAGAGACAATTGACGCTTTAAAGGACAATATTCGTGAAGCCATTGGTGAAATACAGCTGCACACAATCGATAATGTGCTTAAAAATTGGACCGATCGTGTAGGCTACTGCATGGCCAGCCGAGGCAGCCATTTGAATGAAATTATTTTCCATTATTAACCGGAAGGATAAAACTAATTATCTGTCAAATCAGACATGAGCTAAGTGTTACCATTCACGAAATAAGCGCTAGTTGAACAAAAAAAAACGTTAGATGGCGGACCCTCTAGTATTTTTAGGAGTCCCCGTTTCAAGATGTAGCATATAGTTCGGGGTATTTTTTGGTAATCGGAAAATCTTCTTCAAAAAGTAGCGAAGAAATTTTTCCACAGTATCGTAGTCTTTGTAACCCCATACCTGAGCTCCGTAAAGCATTATCGACGCTGCGGTTGAGTGGAACAAAGTTTGTTTTGCACTTTGCGATACATATTTATTTTTGAAGCAACGTTCCCAAATCGAACAGATAGCTCTTTTAGCAACAGCTAATTTTTCCTCAAAGTGTGGTTTGAAATTTAAGGAGGACGATATTAGGATACCTATGTATCTGTATCAGGATACTACCTCAATCTCTTCCCCGTCTAACTTCCACTTTTCCAAATGTGAGAAGTGTCCTCCTGCATTTCTGAATATCATAATTTTTGATTTATCAAAATGAGATTCCAACTTTTACAGAAAGCATTAAGCCTGTTTATCATTAACTGCATACCTTGGATTGTGTCACACAGAAAGACGATATCATCAGCATACATCAGCGCAGGAATTGATACACTGTTGAATCTTATTCCACCTTTGACATCATCTGTTATATCATTGATGTATAATATAAAAAGCAGAGCACTTAAAATACAGCCTTGTTTAACACCCATTGAAGTTTCGAACTCTTCAGAAATTAAGTCTCCATCCCATACATATGCAATATTATTCTCATACAAGGCTCTCAGGATTCGAATAATTTTACTTGATACACCGATTTTGGAAAGCTTGTAAAAGAGTGCTTCATGTGGTATTGAATCGAACGCTGCACGAAAATCTACAAAGAAGGCGTAAAACTTTTTTTTCTTGCTCTTATATGTTTCAGCAATGTTTGTTAAGCAGAATATCTGGTCGATTGTAGAATAACCTTTCCTAAATCCAGCTTGGAATTCTTTAAGGATGTTATGTTCTTGTACCCATTCATACAATCTTTTGTAAATTAATGAAGCAAACAATTTGGCTGAAGTGTTTAAAAATGTGATTCCACTGTAGTTATTCGGGTGCCTGTAATCGCCTTTTTTGTGTAGGGGAAAAATTATTGCTGTCCTGAATACGTCGGAGATATTAGCAGAGTCGGATTAAGTTCAATTGTGAGAGAATTCATAAACTCATATGTGCAACTCAAACGGGATGCGATCAATACCAGGTGCTTTATATGATTTCGATTTGCATATTACTTCATTGACATCTTCCAGGGTAAATGCAGAGTCTAATTTTTCGTCTAAGAGCCGAGCAGAGGGGCTGCATATTGAAGTAGCGGCGAGGTTAATGGGGCATTAAGAAGTTTATCGAAGTAAGTCCTGAGTTGCGGGGTTTTAAGAGTTACAGAGATGTTAGACGTGTGTCCGTTTAGGTATTTGATAGCTTTCCAGAACTGAGCAGAAGATTTTGAATTATTTATAATCGCAATGTTTTGTTGTTCAAAGGCTCCTTTTTTATGTAACAGATGTGTTTTCATTCCTTGCTGGCATCTTGATAGAGTGCTTTAAAGATATTGGAGTTATTCGACCTTAGAAGTTTGAGAAATTTAAAACATTTGGTTCTAGCTTTCATGCAATCAGAATCATACCATTTTTTTTTTATATATTTTATGAGTTTTTAAATCTTTCTGTTGCGGAATGGATTTCTTTATTATTTCCGTTAGAGCTTCAATATTGGCTGTATAACGCTGTGTGCATAGTTCCATAAGATTCACATTCATGTTTCGCTGATACGATTCCATTATTCGGTCATTCCAGACAAATTTCGGCAGAAGGCTTAATGGTTTTGTGCAAGCATAGTTGCCGCTAGCAGTAGAATTAAGGGTTACTTCCAAGGGCATGTGGTCTGAGAAGATCTCGGTTCCTACTTGAAAACTGTCTAGAAGCTTGAGCCAATTTCCCGAAACAAAACAGTAATCTATTATTGAGCATGATGTTCCTCTGATAAAGGTCAATTCGCCATCTGGATCTCCTTCACAACAACATTCAACAAGCACATGTCATGCTCATCAGCAAGTTCAATTATTTTTGCTCCTTTGTTATCACAAATTAGGTCTTTAGAATTGCGACACGGTTCCAGCAGAGTACTGTTGTATCCCGATGCGAAATTATTTTGTGTGAGTCCTACACGACCATTAAAATCCCCAATAAGCATTATATCCGTACAGTCCAAGGAGTGCAGTAAGTCGCAGAGTTTATCGAAATCACGCTGCCAATGATTACAGTTTAAGTAGATTGGTACCAAAACTACATTCAGTGTATTCAGTTTTAAGTTAATAACATCCATTTCGCCAGCTTTTACAAAGATACTCGTATACAGTCCTTCGAGTTCGTCACGAAAGCCGAATAGTGTTCCATCACTTCCTCTCCCAAAAAGTTAAGTTTTTATAGCAGGAGACCAGATTAATTCATAGTGTTCGCAGCAACAATGAACAAGGCAAAATAAAATGCTCAAAGCAAAACACTTAAGAGAGTCTCTGTATTAACCTGCTTGTAGTGTAAAAGATCACTTCTGCCGCGATCGTCAAGCAATAAAGACAATTTAAATTTAATCGTGTTTGTTTCGTTATTATTTTTTTTTTTAACAATAGGTGGTGCAAACAAAGTACCTCCTCAAACATTGGTGACCCCGACGTGATACGGTTGGAAGTCGGATATTATCAATTCGGATAAGAACACATATCGATTTCGCATTTTTTTTTCTTCTCGTTTTCGCTTAAAATCTTGCGTGATTGTTTTTTTTTTTTTTTTGGCAAACAAGATGCAAGAAAGTTTTCCCGGTGCATCGAATGACACTGACAATAACTGTGCCGAGAACAGTTCCTTTGTTAAATAAAGGAGCGCGTCATTAAAAAAGCAGTTAGCAGAACTTAACAAAGAACTTACAGTTGAGCGGCTAACTGAATTCGATGAAGCTGAACTTTCCGTGCGAATTTATCGACCGCGTTTATAATGATTTTGACAAGTTTCGGGCAATTGTTGAGGAGGCCGATCCTCGTGAATTTGCTAGTGAAGGTCGGTCTGAGTTCTTGTCGATTTATTTTGATGTGAAAGCTAAACTATCTCGCGAGCTTAATTCCCAACGAAGGGCAAAATCGGCGCATTCGTCGACTCGTCGTTTTACGTTGGAGGAAACATCGTCTGCATTCGCGTCATCCCAAAGAAAATCCCGTCTACCCGAGTTAAAAATTCCAAATTTTGTGGAGGTTATACTGAATGGCCTAATTTCTTCGCCATGTTCAACAGCGTTGTCGATAATGACGTCGACCTAAGCAAGATTGAAAAGTTCCAGCACTTGCGAGCGAATGTACATGGAGCTGCACTGGACACCATATGCTCACTTGAAACTAACGAGGAAAATTATGATAAAGCCTTACTTTTATTAAAAAATCGTTTTGATAATAAATTGCTTATTTTTCAGTCTCACATAAAGGCGATCTTCAGGTTGAAAAGTGTTATAAAGGGTTCCGAGAGTGGTTTACGTGAGCTAAGTGACAAATTCAACTCACACATTCGTGCTCTACATACTCGTACATTGGCGTCACCCGAAGAAATTTCTGATGGACTACTCATATACCTCATCGTTCACAAACTTGATCCGAGAACACAGGAGAAATGGGAGGAGGAGGATTTACCAGTTCATAAACTGCCAACATGGACCGTCATGTCGGCATTTCTGTAAAAAAAACACCTAGCAACCAGGTGGGAAAGCATTCAAATTATACAAAAAACAATAGAAACGTTTTGGTAGCGTCCTCAAGTGGACATATTTTGTGTGTATTTTGCGATTCAGAGGAACATTATATAAGTAGCTGTTCACTTTTTACAAATTTGTCTCCAAATTTACGGTTTAAAGAAGCCAAAAGACTGCATCTTTGTTTGAATAGTCTACGCAAGGGTCACAACTTACAGCGGTGCAAGTTGAGTCATTGTCGCTACTGCTCTGCAAAACACCATTCACTGCTTCATATGAACCCTACTTCTCCAGCCGTTCCATCTTCATCCCTATTGAATGCTTCTGAATCTGTAAACGAATCGAACGCTCCTATAAATACTTCGTAATTAGTACTCGTATCATCTGCATCAATAAGCCCTACACCTGAAACCTCAATATCGGTCACTAACAATTATGTGTTACTAGCTACAGCCATACTTTTCGTCAAAAATCGCTCAGGTACCTTGGTTCCTTGCCGCGCCATTCTAGATTCAGCCTCTCAACTTAACTTCGTAACCCCTCGATTAGCAAATCAGCTACAACTACGAACGAAACTATCCCAAATATCAATCTCTGGTATAGGGGATTCCAATCTTGCAGCTGATAAATCGGTAGACATTTTTGCACAGTCGCAGAATGGCGAATATACCACTTCGTTCACAGCCGTTGTCACACCAAGCATAACAGATTACCAACCCAATTTTAATCTGAACACCTCCGACTGGAATATCCCACAAAATCTTAGCTTAGCCGATCCTCAATTCTTCAAACCTCAATGTATTGACATATTGATAGGCGCTGGTTTATTTTTTGATTTGATGTGCGTTGGTCAAATTCGTATAGCAAACAACCTACCCACTTTGCAAAAAACCCCTCTTAGTTATACAGCGGTTCTGGGAAGTAGAGAATTGTTCTAATTTAAATTCGTCTGTGGCTGAGGAAGATCTCTGGTGCGAGCAGCACTTCAAACAAAACTCCACACGTCTTGCTTCTGGATCATATTCTGTTAAATTGCCAACAAAGGAAAATCTCAATGCTTTAGGTAATTCATTTAATCATGCTCTTCGTAGGTTTAAGAGTTTGGAAAGGAAGTTGCAAAATAATCAAGAGTTGAAAAATCAATACACATCTTTTATGCATGAGTACGAAACGCTTGGTCATATGTCATTAGCAGAGTCCCACACAAATACACCAACGTATTTCTTGCCCCATCATAGCGTACAAAAGCTTGATAGCACGACGACAAAGCTACGCGTCGTATTTGATGGCTCAGCAAAAACAACCTCCGGATATTCTTTAAACGATCTACTTTTGGCAGGGCCAACCACACAAAAAAACTTTTCAACACGCTACTACGCTTGCGATTTTTTAAAGTCGCCTTGTGCGGAGATATCTGTAATCTGCGTTCAGATGAATACCTCCAATGCATATTATGGCGTGACCATCCAAAGGATGACATTAGAATTTTTAAATTAGACACCGTGACATATGGTATTAAGCCCGCAGCTTTCTTGGCAATTCGTGCAATGCACCAGCTCTCGCTTGATGAGGAAAATGTTTTTCCTTTAGGAGCTAATATCGTTCGCCGAGATTTTTACGTGGATGATCTGATTTGATCATTCATGATGGTACCGATGTGACCAAGGCACTTGGTCTCGTGTGGAATCCAAAGACCGACAACCTTTTATTTGCTTTTACACCAATCTTAAACAAGGAACGCATAACCAAGCGTTCAGTCCTTTCTACAGTCGCTCGATTTTATGATCCACTTGGTTTAATTTCACCTATCATAACTAAAAATAAAATCTTTCTCCAAACGCTTTGGAAGGAAAAGCTGCAGTGGGATGAGAGCTTACCCCAATCATTGCAGACCCACTGGATTGATACATGCGAACAGTTCGCACTTGTAAGGAGCTTTGAATTTCCTCGCTTCGTATTTGCATCACAATCTACTTGGGAGATACACGCATTTGCGACGCAAGCTTGTCTGCTTTTGGCGCTTGTGTGTATATCAGGTCTGAGTGTAAAGACACCATAACATCAACATTATTGTGCGCAGTCAAGGGTGGCGCCCTTAAAAACCTTGACCGTTCCTAAATTAGAGTTGTCCGCTGCATTGCTCCTCGCCGAACTGGTAACATCAATAATGCAAGGGGACCCATATCCATGCAAAGTTCAACGCTGGTCAAATTCGATGGTAACGTTACCATGAATACGTGAGGAGCCATCAAATTTTAATGTATTTGTTTCAAATAGAGTCAATCAAATACAAACTCTAACCAGTGGTATGACATGGCATCATGTACCGACCTCATCAAACCCGGCAGACATTCTTTCAAGAGGATGCTCTCCAAATGAACTGCTGCACTCTGAACTTTGGAAGCGCGGGCCACCGTTCTTGTTAGAAGATTCCTCGAGATGGCCTAAAACTATGGAATTCCTGACCGAACTACCAGAACGTCGTCGTAAAGCCCTTATTGTTTCATCGCAGCAAGATACATCACTTAACCGCAAATTTCACAATTCCTTTGAAAAACTGCAACGTGTCTTCGCCTACGTTTATCACTTTACCACAATTAAAAGAAGACACATGGGACAAAACAACAAACCATTGACGCCGCAAAACGTAAAAATGGGAACTTACTTGCTAATTCGAAATATTCAACAAATTCACTTCGCTGCAGTGCTCGAAGCTTTAAGATGCGAGAAGCATGTAGCTGCGTCAAGCAAACTTCATTCATTAAGCCCGTTCATCGACTCGTATGGATTGCTACGTGTTGGAGGACGACTAAACCATTCATTCTTGGATTTTGAGGCTAAACATCCACTTTTACTGCCAAAACATCACCCTGTTACAATCGCAATCATCGACCACTTTCATCGTAAATATCTACACGCTGAACCTCAAAGCTTGCTTGCATCGATAAGGCAAAATTATTGGCCGATTGGTGGTCGAAAAACTGTGGCAAATGTGATTAACAAATGCGTTAGGTGTTTTCGTTTAAAGCCGAAAATCTTCGAACACATAATGGGCAACCTGACAGCGGATAGGGTACCGGCTAATAGGATTTTTCTTACTACTGGCATTGACTTCTGTGGTCCGTTTTATTATAAATCAGAGATTCGCAATCGGCCACCGATAAAATGCTACATCTGCATTTTTGTCTGCTTCTCGACGAAAGCCTCTCATATAGAATTGGTAAAGGACTTATCTACTGCCTCGTTTTTAGCTGCTCTAAAGCGATTCATTTCTACAAGAGGCAAGCCACTGACTATTTGGTCAGACAATGACACAATTTTCGTTGGCGCCAAAAATGAGTTGTCTGAGTTAAAGCAACTTTTCTTGAATGAAGCACACAATCCCACAGTGTCACAACAATGCCTTGCAGATGGTATCAGTTGGAAGTTTATCATCCCTCGCTCACCAACCTTTGGTGGGCTTTGGGAGGCAGCTGTTAAGTCAGCAAAGTTTCATTTCTTTCGCACTGTTGGTTCTTCTGTCGTAACATTCGAAGAGCTTCTCACGCTTGTATGTGAAATCTCTGCAATAATTAATTCTAGACCACTTTATCCAATTACAGAGAATCCTGCTGATCTGGAAGTACTAACACCCGCGCACTTCATAATCGGCGCACCATTCACTGCTATTGTGGAACCAGACGTTACGCATCTCAACATAAGCCGCTTGAAACGATGGCAGCGCGTTTGTCACATGCAACAGACGTTTTGGAAGAAATGGAGTTCATCCTACTTATCTCTACTACAGGAGCGTGGAAAGTGGCGTACATCAACTCCGATCATTCGCGTGGGCTCTTTAGTGATCGTAAAGGATGAAAATCTTCCGCCCCTAAAATGGCAACTTGGCCGAGTGGACAGCACGATTGGTGGTGAAGATGGTATTCCGCTCGTTGTAATGGTGAGGACCGCCAATGGACTGATCAAAAGAGCTGTGGAAAAAATTGCTTTGGGGGGGAGAATGTTCGCAGCAGCAATGAACAAGGCAAAATAAAATGCTCAAAGCAAAACACTCAAGAGAGTCTCTGTATTAACCTGCTTGTAATGTAAAAGATCACTTCTGCCGCGATCCTCAAGCAATAAAGACAATTTAAATTTTATCGTGTTTGTTTCTTTATTATTTTTTTTGAACAATAGGTGGTGCAAACAAAGTACCTCCTCAAACACATAGTTTGAGAAAATATTCTTAAATCTAATTTCTTCATTATCTAATAAAGGGTCCGCCATCTAACGTTTTTTTTTTTCAACTAGTGCTTATTTCGTGAATGGTAACACTTAGCTCATGTCTGATTTGACAAATAATTAGTTTTATCCTTCCGCTGAACGAATATAGTTGTGTATACGCTTGAGCAACTCTGGGAAATATTGCGACATTACTTTGAAAATCATGGTAATGTTGCAGAATGTGTGCGAAAATTGCGTACGGATTTTGGAAGAAGAGAAGCACCGTCAGCTCCGTATGTTCGTTATCTTGTGAAAAAAGTGAAAGAAACTGGCATCCTCATCGATAAACCAAAGCGTGAAAAGCCAAAAAGAGTGCGTACACCCGAGAATATTGCTGCTGTGGCAGAAAGTGTGCGTGAAGCGCCATCAACATCAATTCACCGTCGTTCTCAACAATTGAACATTTCGGAGACATCATTGAGACGAATTTTGCATAAAGACCTTGGTATGACGCCATGCAAATTCCAATTGGTTCAGGAGTTGAAGCCAACTGACCATCCAATGCGTTTTCGTTTCGCTAAGTGGACCTGCGATCGACTTAGAGAAGATGCCGATTTTGCCAAAAAAATCATCTTTTCAGATGAAGCTCATTTTGATCTTGGCGGGTATGTAAACAAGCAAAATTGTAGCATTTGGGGCACAGGAAACCCGCACGCATACATTGAAAAGCCGATACACCCAAAACGAGTCACTGTTTGGTGCGGATTTTGGTCCAGAGACATAATTGGGTCATTTTTCTTCGAAAATGAGCAAGGAGTGGCCGTTACAGTCAATGGCGATCGTTATCGGGCCATGTTGAACGAATTTTTGTTCACAAAAATTGAAGAGGAGGATATTGGCAACATTTGGTTTCAACAGGATGGCGCTACGTGCCACACAGCCGAAGCTACACTCGATGTTTTGCGCCCTGTTTTTGAAGATCGCATTATCAGCCGCAGAGCTGATGTCGTTTGGCCGCCTCGGAGCTGCGATTTGACACCGTTGGACTATTATTTGTGGGGTGCCGTAAAAGATAAGCGTTACGCCGACATGCCAGAGACGATAATGTGCTTAAAAATTGGACCGATCGTGTATGGCCAGCCGAGGCAGCCATTTGAATGAAATTATTTTCCATTATTAACCGGAAGGATAAAACTAATTACCTGTCAAATCAGACATGAGCTAAGTGTTACCATTCACGAAATAAGCACTAGTTGAAAAAAAAAAAACGTTAGATGGCGGACCCTTTAGATGTGTTCCAAATAATACAAAAATATCAAAACTTTTTACATGATTAAAAAATGTTACAAAATTCGTTTTGTTTTTTAAACCTGACACATTGTAGCTTACAATTTTTATTTTCTTGATAACTATGTTTTTTTCAGCATCATTCTGTTGGACATGGGCACATCATGCGTCACGTACAGCCGCCTTAGAGCTTGTGGATGGACCCAAAGATTTTTCGCATATTGGTGTTTTGCTAAGTTTGACATCACTGCTGCGATTGACATTAGCCGTCAAATTTGAAGTTTTGTGAGAAGTGTTCTCTTTCGTAACTGTTTTGTTTGTATTTCTGATTTCATTAATAAAAAGATTTTTACTTAACGAAATGTCACCAAAAATAGATTGTATTATTTCAATGCCACTTTTTTCACCACACCTCAATCCAAGCGCGGAGTCCCAAGTAAAGACATTCTTGGCAATGTGGAGCTTTTCATCCCGTAGAGAAATCTTTATTGATGCATCTTTTTGAAAAAGCTCCTTCATGATTGGAATCATTTTTGCCCGACGTTGTCTAACGTTAAAGGGTGTCCTTTTGGATGTTTATTCTAGTACCCTTCAATTTGAATGCATTCGTCATCACGCTCCAGGCAGACTCCTGCAATCTCATCTTTAGAACTATCGTAGACTTGTTCGTGTTATGGCTGTGTATCCTATACGGAGACTCGACGATTTGATTCGGAGTTGAGTCAACTAACCCGGCGCAAATGGATTTTGCCTTTTCGCTCATGTCTACTTGATCTTCAACAGGCAGGTGAACAAAAAGATTCGCTTCAGTACGGGTCGGTCAAGCTGGTTCTCAAGACGTTTGTTTTGTTCTTCCAGATACACAACTTTTTGCTCAAGTTCTTCTTGTCGCATATATTTTAAAGTGTTTATAATTTATAAGGTGTTTCCTCAATTAACTTTCACTTTTCTTTTTTGCGTTTTGATTCGGAGATAAATTTTTTGCTTCCACTTTCGCTTAAACGTCAAACGTCAACGACTCTAGATGGATTAATACCAAAGTTGTCAGCTGTAAAGTATTCCTTCACCAAACCGTGCAAGTCTTCATAGGGCTGTCTTGCTTGTATATGTAATACCACTCATGTTGATGTTACGATATTGTTATAGATAGACCGTCCAACCTAGTTTTGTTTTCACATCAATCGGCCTTTTATTCTCAGATTTTACAATAGTGGAAGGAATTCCTAGGTGGACCGTGTCTAATCCGAGAAGTATTAGTGGTTTGACCTCTTTGTAGCTTCGCACTGGTAAGCAGGTTCAAGTTGCGGACTGTGCGACAATTTTTAATAATAAACGAAATTGACTCACCTTCACCTCTTCTTTCAAAGTTCACCAATGTGGATGGTTCCGTTGTAGTATTTTGGCTATATCATTGCAGAGCCAATGGCTGCGATCGACCTTTGAGTCCTAATTTAGATGCGAAAACATCGAGTCTTCCATTCGGTGTGAGTAAACTGACAGGAATCATTTTGAATAAAGATCCGACAGACGAAGTTGTTCGGCGGCTTAATAATGCCTGGGCAGTTGTGGAGCTTACATCCGCTGGTGTGATGATAGCGACAGCAACCATGAATACCACATACTTTCTTGTTGCGACAGTTTACAGTGTTGTGGCCTTTACGTTGACATGAGAAACATAAGTGGTGTGTTTTGATATTTTGCCAACGTTCTTCAACACTAAGAGAGTGGTTGAAAATGTTGCACTTAGAGATGAAATGATTTTCACCGCACTGGTAACATTCTAGCTGTTGTGTACCTTGTAAGGCAAAATAAGGCTTGGCTGAGACTGCGATCCTGCTGTTCGAAGTCCCTTGTTCAAATTCGATAATGGCGGCATCAGTCCCACAATCCTTGCATGTTGGCATAACCATTTGGAGAAATGAGCTATGTTCGGATATGGTTAAATGGTCAGTGAACGCTTTACCCACTCGTACTACTTTTCCTGCTGTAATTTCAGGACCAACTCATCGAAGATGGAAGAATTTGTGAGATTATGTTCATTGTTCGAAGATTTCAGCAGTGCTACGGCGTTACGTACCTGGCCAGAGAAGGTAAGAAGTTATTTCACTCTGTTTTCGGTTATGGCTGTGAATTTTTGGATTTTGTTTAATTGGGCGACAATGCAACTCGTTTATTATATCCAGGACGTCTAGTGCGTTTATTAACATAGAAGCAACAGCTTCTCGGGCTGGTCCGACCAAGCGCTTCTGGAGTCTGCAAATTTTGACGATTATTTGCCATTCTTCCACGTTCGCCGAAAATGTTGGCAGATTGTAAAGTTTTATTATGGCGGTTTAAAGAAGCCAAAAGACTGCATCTTTGTTTGAATAGTCTACGCAAGGGTCACAACTTACAGCGGTGCAAGTTGAGTCATTGTCGCTACTGCTCTGCAAAACACCATTCACTGCTTCATATGAACCCTACTTCTCCAGCCGTTCCATCTTCATCCCTATTGAATGCTTCTGAATCTGTAAACGAATCGAACGCTCCTATAAATACTTCGTAATTAGTACTCGTATCATCTGCATCAATAAGCCCTACACCTGAAACCTCAATATCGGTCACTAACAATTATGTGTTACTAGCTACAGCCATACTTTTCGTCAAAAATCGCTCAGGTACCTTGGTTCCTTGCCGCGCCATTCTAGATTCAGCCTCTCAACTTAACTTCGTAACCCCTCGATTAGCAAATCAGCTACAACTACGAACGAAACTATCCCAAATATCAATCTCTGGTATAGGGGATTCCAATCTTGCAGCTGATAAATCGGTAGACATTTTTGCACAGTCGCAGAATGGCGAATATACCACTTCGTTCACAGCCGTTGTCACACCAAGCATAACAGATTACCAACCCAATTTTAATCTGAACACCTCCGACTGGAATATCCCACAAAATCTTAGCTTAGCCGATCCTCAATTCTTCAAACCTCAATGTATTGACATATTGATAGGCGCTGGTTTATTTTTTGATTTGATGTGCGTTGGTCAAATTCGTATAGCAAACAACCTACCCACTTTGCAAAAAACCCCTCTTAGTTATACAGCGGTTCTGGGAAGTAGAGAATTGTTCTAATTTAAATTCGTCTGTGGCTGAGGAAGATCTCTGGTGCGAGCAGCACTTCAAACAAAACTCCACACGTCTTGCTTCTGGATCATATTCTGTTAAATTGCCAACAAAGGAAAATCTCAATGCTTTAGGTAATTCATTTAATCATGCTCTTCGTAGGTTTAAGAGTTTGGAAAGGAAGTTGCAAAATAATCAAGAGTTGAAAAATCAATACACATCTTTTATGCATGAGTACGAAACGCTTGGTCATATGTCATTAGCAGAGTCCCACACAAATACACCAACGTATTTCTTGCCCCATCATAGCGTACAAAAGCTTGATAGCACGACGACAAAGCTACGCGTCGTATTTGATGGCTCAGCAAAAACAACCTCCGGATATTCTTTAAACGATCTGCTTTTGGCAGGGCCAACCACACAAAAAAACTTTTCAACACGCTACTACGCTTGCGATTTTTTAAAGTCGCCTTGTGCGGAGATATCTGTAATCTGCGTTCAGATGAATACCTCCAATGCATATTATGGCGTGACCATCCAAAGGATGACATTAGAATTTTTAAATTAGACACCGTGACATATGGTACTAAGCCCGCAGCTTTCTTGGCAATTCGTGCAATGCACCAGCTCTCGCTTGATGAGGAAAATGCTTTTCCTTTAGGAGCTAATATCGTTCGCCGAGATTTTTACGTGGATGATCTGATTTGATCATTCATGATGGTACCGATGTGACCAAGGCACTTGGTCTCGTGTGGAATCCAAAGACCGACAACCTTTTATTTGCTTTTACACCAATCTTAAACAAGGAACGCATAACCAAGCGTTCAGTCCTTTCTACAGTCGCTCGATTTTATGATCCACTTGGTTTAATTTCACCTATCATAACTAAAAATAAAATCTTTCTCCAAACGCTTTGGAAGGAAAAGCTGCAGTGGGATGAGAGCTTACCCCAATCATTGCAGACCCACTGGATTGATACATGCGAACAGTTCGCACTTGTAAGGAGCTTTGAATTTCCTCGCTTCGTATTTGCATCACAATCTACTTGGGAGATACACGCATTTGCGACGCAAGCTTGTCTGCTTTTGGCGCTTGTGTGTATATCAGGTCTGAGTGTAAAGACACCATAACATCAACATTATTGTGCGCAGTCAAGGGTGGCGCCCTTAAAAACCTTGACCGTTCCTAAATTAGAGTTGTCCGCTGCATTGCTCCTCGCCGAACTGGTAACATCAATAATGCAAGGGGACCCATATCCATGCAAAGTTCATCGCTGGTCAAATTCGATGGTAACGTTACCATGAATACGTGAGGAGCCATCAAATTTTAATGTATTTGTTTCAAATAGAGTCAATCAAATACAAACTCTAACCAGTGGTATGACATGGCATCATGTACCGACCTCATCAAACCCGGCAGACATTCTTTCAAGAGGATGCTCTCCAAATGAACTGCTGCACTCTGAACTTTGGAAGCGCGGGCCACCGTTCTTGTTAGAAGATTCCTCGAGATGGCCTAAAACTATGGAATTCCTGACCGAACTACCAGAACGTCGTCGTAAAGCCCTTATTGTTTCATCGCAGCAAGATACATCACTTAACCGCAAATTTCACAATTCCTTTGAAAAACTGCAACGTGTCTTCGCCTACGTTTATCACTTTACCACAATTAAAAGAAGACACATGGGACAAAACAACAAACCATTGACGCCGCAAAACGTAAAAATGGGAACTTACTTGCTAATTCGAAATATTCAACAAATTCACTTCGCTGCAGTGCTCGAAGCTTTAAGATGCGAGAAGCATGTAGCTGCGTCAAGCAAACTTCATTCATTAAGCCCGTTCATCGACTCGTATGGATTGCTACGTGTTGGAGGACGACTAAACCATTCATTCTTGGATTTTGAGGCTAAACATCCACTTTTACTGCCAAAACATCACCCTGTTACAATCGCAATCATCGACCACTTTCATCGTAAATATCTACACGCTGAACCTCAAAGCTTGCTTGCATCGATAAGGCAAAATTATTGGCCGATTGGTGGTCGAAAAACTGTGGCAAATGTGATTAACAAATGCGTTAGGTGTTTTCGTTTAAAGCCGAAAATCTTCGAACACATAATGGGCAACCTGACAGCGGATAGGGTACCTATTGGCATTGACTTCTGTGGTCCGTTTTATTATAAATCAGAGATTCGCAATCGGCCACCGATAAAATGCTACATCTGCATTTTTGTCTGCTTCTCGACGAAAGCCTCTCATATAGAATTGGTAAAGGACTTATCTACTGCCTCGTTTTTAGCTGCTCTAAAGCGATTCATTTCTACAAGAGGCAAGCCACTGACTATTTGGTCAGACAATGACACAATTTTCGTTGGCGCCAAAAATGAGTTGTCTGAGTTAAAGCAACTTTTCTTGAATGAAGCACACAATCCCACAGTGTCACAACAATGCCTTGCAGATGGTATCAGTTGGGAGTTTATCATCCCTCGCTCACCAACCTTTGGTGGGCTTTGGGAGGCAGCTGTTAAGTCAGCAAAGTTTCATTTCTTTCGCACTGTTGGTTCTTCTGTCGTAACATTCGAAGAGCTTCTCACGCTTGTATGTGAAATCTCTGCAATAATTAATTCTAGACCACTTTATCCAATTACAGAGAATCCTGCTGATCTGGAAGTACTAACACCCGCGCACTTCATAATCGGCGCACCATTCACTGCTATTGTGGAACCAGACGTTACGCATCTCAACATAAGCCGCTTGAAACGATGGCAGCGCGTTTGTCACATGCAACAGACGTTTTGGAAGAAATGGAGTTCATCCTACTTATCTCTACTACAGGAGCGTGGAAAGTGGCGTACATCAACTCCGATCATTCGCGTGGGCTCTTTAGTGATCGTAAAGGATGAAAATCTTCCGCCCCTAAAATGGCAACTTGGCCGAGTGGACAGCACGATTGGTGGTGAAGATGGTATTCCGCTCGTTGTAATGGTGAGGACCGCCAATGGACTGATCAAAAGAGCTGTGGAAAAAATTGCTTTGGGGGGGAGAATGTTCGCAGCAGCAATGAACAAGGCAAAATAAAATGCTCAAAGCAAAACACTCAAGAGAGTCTCTGTATTAACCTGCTTGTAATGTAAAAGATCACTTCTGCCGCGATCCTCAAGCAATAAAGACAATTTAAATTTTATCGTGTTTGTTTCTTTATTATTTTTTTTGAACAATAGGTGGTGCAAACAAAGTACCTCCTCAAACACATAGTTTGAGAAAATATTCTTAAATCTAATTTCTTCATTATCTAATAAAGGGTCCGCCATCTAACGTTTTTTTTTTTTCAACTAGTGCTTATTTCGTGAATGGTAACACTTAGCTCATGTCTGATTTGACAAATAATTAGTTTTATCCTTCCGCTGAACGAATATAGTTGTGTATACGCTTGAGCAACTCTGGGAAATATTGCGACATTACTTTGAAAATCATGGTAATGTTGCAGAATGTGTGCGAAAATTGCGTACGGATTTTGGAAGAAGAGAAGCACCGTCAGCTCCGTATGTTCGTTATCTTGTGAAAAAAGTGAAAGAAACTGGCATCCTCATCGATAAACCAAAGCGTGAAAAGCCAAAAAGAGTGCGTACACCCGAGAATATTGCTGCTGTGGCAGAAAGTGTGCGTGAAGCGCCATCAACATCAATTCACCGTCAACATTGAACATTTCGGAGACATCATTGAGACGAATTTTGCATAAAGACCTTGGTATGACGCCATGCAAATTCCAATTGGTTCAGGAGTTGAAGCCAACTGACCATCCAATGCGTTTTCGTTTCGCTAAGTGGACCTGCGATCGACTTAGAGAAGATGCCGATTTTGCCAAAAAAATCATCTTTTCAGATGAAGCTCATTTTGATCTTCTCGGGTATGTAAACAAGCAAAATTGTAGCATTTGGGGCACAGGAAACCCGCACGCATACATTGAAAAGCCGATACACCCAAAACGAGTCACTGTTTGGTGCGGATTTTGGTCCAGAGACATAATTGGGTCATTTTTCTTCGAAAATGAGCAAGGAGTGGCCGTTACAGTCAATGGCGATCGTTATCGGGCCATGTTGAACGAATTTTTGTTCACAAAAATTGAAGAGGAGGATATTGGCAACATTTGGTTTCAACAGGATGGCGCTACGTGCCACACAGCCGAAGCTACACTCGATGTTTTGCGCCCTGTTTTTGAAGATCGCATTATCAGCCGCAGAGCTGATGTCGTTTGGCCGCCTCGGAGCTGCGATTTGACACCGTTGGACTATTATTTGTGGGGTGCCGTAAAAGATAAGCGTTACGCCGACATGCCAGAGACGATAATGTGCTTAAAAATTGGACCGATCGTGTATGGCCAGCCGAGGCAGCCATTTGAATGAAATTATTTTCCATTATTAACCGGAAGGATAAAACTAATTACCTGTCAAATCAGACATGAGCTAAGTGTTACCATTCACGAAATAAGCACTAGTTGAAAAAAAAAAAAACGTTAGATGGCGGACCCTTTAGATGTGTTCCAAATAATACAAAAATATCAAAACTTTTTACATGATTAAAAAATGTTACAAAATTCGTTTTGTTTTTTAAACCTGACACATTGTAGCTTACAATTTTTATTTTCTTGATAACTATGTTTTTTTCAGCATCATTCTGTTGGACATGGGCACATCATGCGTCACGTACAGCCGCCTTAGAGCTTGTGGATGGACCCAAAGATTTTTCGCATATTGGTGTTTTGCTAAGTTTGACATCACTGCTGCGATTGACATTAGCCGTCAAATTTGAAGTTTTGTGAGAAGTGTTCTCTTTCGTAACTGTTTTGTTTGTATTTCTGATTTCATTAATAAAAAGATTTTTACTTAACGAAATGTCACCAAAAATAGATTGTATTATTTCAATGCCACTTTTTTCACCACACCTCAATCCAAGCGCGGAGTCCCAAGTAAAGACATTCTTGGCAATGTGGAGCTTTTCATCCCGTAGAGAAATCTTTATTGATGCATCTTTTTGAAAAAGCTCCTTCATGATTGGAATCATTTTTGCCCGACGTTGTCTAACGTTAAAGGGTGTCCTTTTGGATGTTTATTCTAGTACCCTTCAATTTGAATGCATTCGTCATCACGCTCCAGGCAGACTCCTGCAATCTCATCTTTAGAACTATCGTAGACTTGTTCGTGTTATGGCTGTGTATCCTATACGGAGACTCGACGATTTGATTCGGAGTTGAGTCAACTAACCCGGCGCAAATGGATTTTGCCTTTTCGCTCATGTCTACTTGATCTTCAACAGGCAGGTGAACAAAAAGATTCGCTTCAGTACGGGTCGGTCAAGCTGGTTCTCAAGACGTTTGTTTTGTTCTTCCAGATACACAACTTTTTGCTCAAGTTCTTCTTGTCGCATATATTTTAAAGTGTTTATAATTTATAAGGTGTTTCCTCAATTAACTTTCACTTTTCTTTTTTGCGTTTTCATTCGGAGATAAATTGTTTGCTTCCACTTTCGCTTAAACGTCAAACGTCAACGACTCTAGATGGATTAATACCAAAGTTGTCAGCTGTAAAGTATTCCTTCACCAAACCGTGCAAGTCTTCATAGGGCTGTCTTGCTTGTATATGTAATACCACTCATGTTGATGTTACGATATTGTTATAGATAGACCGTCCAACCTAGTTTTGTTTTCACATCAATCGGCCTTTTATTCTCAGATTTTACAATAGTGGAAGGAATTCCTAGGTGGACCGTGTCTAATCCGAGAAGTATTAGTGGTTTGACCTCTTTGTAGCTTCGCACTGGTAAGCAGGTTCAAGTTGCGGACTGTGCGACAATTTTTAATAATAAACGAAATTGACTCACCTTCACCTCTTCTTTCAAAGTTCACCAATGTGGATGGTTCCGTTGTAGTATTTTGGCTATATCATTGCAGAGCCAATGGCTGCGATCGACCTTTGAGTCCTAATTTAGATGCGAAAACATCGAGTCTTCCATTCGGTGTGAGTAAACTGACAGGAATCATTTTGAATAAAGATCCGACAGACGAAGTTGTTCGGCGGCTTAATAATGCCTGGGCAGTTGTGGAGCTGGCCGGATGTAAGTGTGATGATAGCGACAGCAACCATGAATACCACATACTTTCTTGTTGCGACAGTTTACAGTGTTGTGGCCTTTACGTTGACATGAGAAACATAAGTGGTGTGTTTTGATATTTTGCCAACGTTCTTCAACACTAAGAGAGTGGTTGAAAATGTTGCACTTAGAGATGAAATGATTTTCACCGCACTGGTAACATTCTAGCTGTTGTGTACCTTGTAAGGCAAAATAAGGCTTGGCTGAGACTGCGATCCTGCTGTTCGAAGTCCCTTGTTCAAATTCGATAATGGCGGCATCAGTCCCACAATACTTGCATGTTGGCATAACCATTTGGAGAAATGAGCTATGTTCGGATATGGTTAAATGGTCAGTGAACGCTTTACCCACTCGTACTACTTTTCCTGCTGTAATTTCAGGACCAACTCATCGAAGATGGAAGAATTTGTGAGATTATGTTCATTGTTCGAAGATTTCAGCAGTGCTACGGCGTTACGTACCTGGCCAGAGAAGGTAAGAAGTTATTTCACTTTGTTTTCGGTTATGGCTGTGAATTTTTGGATTTTGTTTAATTGGGCGACAATGCAACTCGTTTATTATATCCAGGACGTCTAGTGCGTTTATTAACATAGAAGCAACAGCTTCTCGGGCTGGTCCGACCAAGCGCTTCTGGAGTCTGCAAATTTTGACGATTATTTGCCATTCTTCCACGTTCGCCGAAAATGTTGGCAGATTGTAAAGTTTTATTATGGCGGTCGGTGGAAAGCTCGTGGCACCTGAAATTGTTTGGCTTATTCCGGAAAATGCTGAAACATCTCGAGGATCTTGGCAAGATTCTGCGGCATTGGCATTAGTTGCAGAATCGGTGACGACAACAACACCAGGTTCACTACTTGCCTGGAGTTTAATATTTGGTCTTTCGCTGTCCTTTTGACGTTCACTTTTTTGTTCCTGCACAGATGTGCGAAGTTAATATAAGCTGTGAAGAATGGTTGTAATCGCATCTGATTCCACCATCACTGATTTGTTTACTACACTCTCACTTACACTTTCTGTGGCGACACTATTTCGCAAATTATATCTTCTCCTTCTTTGTTGACATTTGTCACCCAACAGCGGTTCTGATTGGCTGTTAAAATCGTTAGCGTGGCGGCTGTGAATTTGCGTTCAGCTGGAAATCATGTATTGTTGGCGGCGGTTAGCAAATAATTAATCACTTGTTTATGCTTTTATTTCATTATAACTAATTTCTATAGTTTCCTGATTGTGTTTCTTCTGCCCGTCTCGACTGACCAAATTCAACCGACGCCGCTCCATCGATGCAGCTGGTTGTCAATGTGCACATGTTGGTTGTCCTTCTCTCTCTAACAGGGAGACTAAATTCCTAGTGGTAGTTGGTTTGTTGTTGATTTCTAGTCAACTACTCATGTTATTTGATTTTTGTTAACTGAAAAAATTAATATGTCTTTCGGGCGAGGCTGGGATTTGAACACCGAATCTTCCGATTTGAAAGCCAGTCCACTACCACTTGGGGATTTGGCGGAAAAAAGTCAAATTCGCAACAAACCACCTATACATTGTCTAATGATAATTCTAAATTCTGCGATAGAATCTACAATAAAATCAGAAATAGGAACTGTAATTGAACCTATGTTTTTTTTATATATAGTTATGACAAATGTATCATTTGTATATACATAGTATTAAATAGACTGAAAAAAAACTTCAAAATCAAAGGTGATTTTTTTTTCTTGCTAGAGCCAACTTCTAATTTCTTATCTTTCCTTTAAAATATAAGCTAAAACCGAAAGAACAAATACTACCAGGGCTTCGGCCTATTATAGTTATCATAAAATAAGAGTTATTAGATAAACTTATACATAATATAAATACACAAATTAGATCTTATTTTCCAATTGTAATAAAGTTAATATCTTAAAAACCTCTTTAATGTTTTGTTTTGAGGGAACAGTTAAAAGGTCTATCAGGCTGCTTGATCTATTGACTATTTTGGACGCTAGTTTGATGTTTTCACAGTCATTAGTAAGGTGTTTTATATTAAGATTAACATTAATATTGCACAAGTGTTAGAATATGGCTGTGAGTGATGTAGGTATGGCCTAGCCGTAGTCTTGTATAACATTTTAGCATACTAGGAGGTATATTATTCGGGTAGGTAGATTTATTTGCATGGGGGTTGATTCTGGAGTAGTGATGAAGGTATCCATACCAACAGCTTCTCTTGGAGTTCCAATATACGCGCATTAGGGTTTTTTTTGTATCTTTTTTATTGTATATGTGGAATTGAATAAGTGGTTCATTTAGGGTGCTTTATATGCCATCTCGTTGCCAATTATACCAACATGACCTGGTACCCAAATTATTTTTAAATTTTTGTTACCGATAATTTTGTCGCGTAGGCACTCGATTATACCGGTTTTGTTATTTAAATTACTTAGAGCAGTTATTGTTGATAGGCTATCGGTAAAAATTGCAGTTCTTTGCTTTTTGTAGCCGTTGTGGCATTAAGAATGGCGAAAGCCTCGGCAGTGAAGATGGAGGTTGAGTTACGTAGAAGGCCCTTTGAAACTATGTTTCCGTTTTCTTCAACCACTGAAAAGGAAGTGCCAAGTTCGTTCTTAGAGGCGTCGGTGTAAAGGATTTTGCAACCAGTGCTTTTCAGATCGTTTATCGTTTCCATAAATATTTTTTTGTATACGACCTCGCTAGTATTAGCTTTTGGAAGCTTATGTAGGTCGATGTTTATAGAGTGTATCGGCATTTTCCATGGTGGGAATAATGAGTGTTTTTTCGACTTTAGGCAGATCGGTGTTTCCCATTTGTTGGATAAATTTACAGAGTTGATTAGTGAGGATGGGTATTTCTGGTGTTTGGATCTTCGCAGAAGTTTTCTTGTGACTGTTTGAATGGGCAAATTGTTACAGGAGTTGATTTTGAAAAGAATAGAGGCGGTGAGGTATTCTATCCGCTCTGTCATTGAAGGAAGCCCGGATTCAGCTAGAATGTTTTTGATCGGTGTTGTTCGGAATGCTCTCAAGGCTGTTCTTACTGCACTGTGGTAGGAAGGAGTTATTAACTTCAATGACGAATTGGAGCACTTGCTGTAAATTGCGAGTCCGTAATCAATTTTAGAAAGCAACATGTTTAAGGTTTAGACAAATATTAAAAATGGAATCTTTATTCATGTGACATAAGGTGTACTACAGTTCAATGTTATCTAGCGAGAGTGCTGCCAATGCAACATCCCCCTTAAAATATAAAGATATTAATCAGAATGTAATATGTTGATATATGCACGTTATTTTATACAACGATAACGTTTTTTTTTTTTTTGTTATTTACAAAATTAAAGAGTTAACACAATAAGTATCTATAATTATTTGTTTTTTCTTCTCTACATACGATGTATTCTTCTTCCGGATCTGGTAACTAAAGCATCTGTTGAATCTCGTCTTGGTGTTTCGTCCGTCCTTACCGTATCGCCTGTGGAATCTTTATCGGAAGCTGCTGGAATGCTGTCAGGTGTCTCCGCTAGTGGTATCTCAATTATGGGATTTGTCTGCAACGAATTTAAATACGGAGCGTTAATTAAATGAACTCTGTTCCTACGAATAACCCGCTTATTTGTCTCAACTAAATATGAACGAGGCTGAACTTGTCTTATACTTTTCCCGTGCCTTCTGAGATCAGTAATCCACACGAAATGTCCTGGTTCTAGTTCACTCAATTCCCTTACTCCATATCTCCTATCAAAATTCACTTTGTATTTCCTCCTATAAGATTGTTCCTTCGGTATTAGGTTCCGGAAATCCGGTTTTTCTTTTAAATTTAAATCTGGTAGAGTCTCCCGAAGTCTCCTCCCAAAACTCAGTTCTGCTGGACTATATCCGCTCGATATCGGTATCTATGCTTTTAGTTTGTAGAATTTGCAATAGAGGTTTGTGATCCGTTTGTATTTCAAACCTCCTTCCAACTAAATAATTGTTTAGTTTTTCGCAGGCCCAAGCTATTCCCAATGACTCTCTTTCGATATTCGCGTAGTTTTTTTCTGCTGCTGTAAGACTTCTTGAAATATATGCTACTGGGCATTTATCTTTACCATGCTTTTGCAGAAGAACCGCACCTAGTCCTTGCTGGGAAACATCGCATGCGATAATAGTCTCCTTTACTGGATGATACATTCTTAGATGGGGGGCTGAGGATAATCTTTCTTTTATCTCCGTAAAAGCTTTTTCTTGCGCGAAACTCCAGGTAAAATCATTTCTTTTTTTAAGTAGACTCGTAATTGGCTCAAGAACAGCTGATTTGTTTGGAATGTACTTACCAATAAAGTTAACAATTCCCAAGAATCACTGAACTTCTTTAACATTGTTCGGTGCTTCCATTTCCCTGATTGCCCTTGTTTTTTCTTCATCAAGGCAGAGAGAGCATTGAAGACGACCCCCGCTCCGGCGCCCCGGCTACTGCTTGTACGGGAGAAAGCATCAAAGAAGTCGAAAAACTTGTTCTTGAGGATGCCCGAATAAAGGTGAAAATGATGGCAGAGATCACCAAGCGTTCAATTGGTACCATTCACACCATTCTTCATGACCATCTTAACCTTTCAAAGGTCAGTGCAAGGTGGGTGCCACGAATGCTCACAGCGCCTCAGAAAAAAGTGAGAATCGCATGCTGTAGAGAGCTTTTGGAGATGTGTAGTGAGAACGCGGACGGTGTTATGGATCGAATTGTTACTGAGGACGAAACATGGGTCCACCACTATGACCCTGAAAGCAAACAAGAGTCCATGCAGTGGCATAAAAAAGGAACAGACCCCCCGAAGAAGTTCAAAGTCACTCCGTCTGCCGGGAAGCTCATGGCCACAGTTTTTTGGGACTCAAAGGGAATCTTGCTCATTGAGTACAAAAAAAAAGGTGAAACCATCAATGCCACATCCAACGCTTCCACTTTGCATAATTTACGGGAGGAAATTAAAAAGAAAAGACGGGGTAAACTCGCAGCGGGTGTGTTGCTTCTTCATGACAACGCTCCTGTTCACACGGAGCTGCTGCGCGAGATTGTGGTTTCGAAGAAATCCAACACCCACCCAGACCTTGCCCCTAGTGATTATTTCCTGTCTCTGGATTTGAAAAAATGTCTTCGTGGAAAGAAATTTTTGGATGATGAAGAACTCAAGTCTGCAATAAATGGGTATTTTGCAGAGAAAGAGGAAATTTATTTTTTTGAGGGTTTAAAAAAGCTTATCTCAAGATGTAACAAATGCATTGATGTTAGGGGAGATTATATTGAAAAATAAAAACAATTTAAATTGAATTCGCATTTTCCTTCATATCGATACCGAGAATATATTGAACGCCCCTCGTAACATTTCTTTTGGGAATAAAATATTTTTCGAATTTATCTATACATTCAGCATATGTTGTAAGAGGTGGAGTGAACGAAGAAAATATTTCTTCGGCTCTTTCGCTCATGCAGTATATAAGTATTTTTACCTGGGATTAGTCAGTTGTCTCGTGGAGTCCATTTCGCATTCGGTATCGTTCAAAGCGCTTGAACCATTTCTCCCAGTCTGATGGTACAAATAAAATTCGTCCGGGGTGCTTAGGGTTATCTGCATCTTTTGACTTTGAAGATGCGTGGTGCTTGCTGATGGGTAATTTAGTTTTTTTTCCCCTTTCCGTCATGTTAACACGTGTTTCCTCACTTTCGATGTCTGGACCAAGTTTACTATAAAACACTGTTTGGCTTAAATGTTATTTATTTTTATTTGCTCTATGTGCTCCTTTATAAGTATTTTAATTACTTCCCTGTTTTGAAACTATTTGTTTCGAATAGTTTTAATTTCCAATTTGGGCTCTTATGAGGTTAAGGGTTTTTTTTCTCTTTTTTCAACCGCTGCCACCATGTTTAAGGTTTAGACAAATATTAAAAGTGGAATCTTTATTCATTTGACATCAGGTGTACTACAGTTCAATGTTATCTAGCGAGAGAGATTCTTGGGGAATACCGTTTTCGAGGTTATGGACTGAGGAGAAGGTGTTCTTAACTTTTATTCGGAATTTCCTGTTTGATAAAAAAGATTTTATGAAAGTGATTATTTTAGGGCCGATTTTCCATTCTATCAATTGATTTAAAACAACGTGGATCCCAATTCGATCGAAAGCTCTTTCGAAATCGATCGAAAGGATCGATATGTGATTTTTTGATGAAAGACCTAAACCAATATATATGTGGCAATTTTCCATGTTTGTGGTATAACCCCATGGGTTAAAATCTGGTTGTACAGGTTTAATATACGCTGTTTCAAAAGGGTGGGACTGTTTTTTAACATATTCTGTCATACCCAGGGGTATGCTTTGCATGAATTAATGCAACTTTCAAACTCGATTAGACTTATGTTTTCTTCTATTTGTTTTGCTAAATCACTAACGGGATCTAATCTAACTTGAAGATTGGGAAAAGAGTTTTTTGATTCACAAATTCGGAATGGAAATTAGTATTATTAGAAGAAGCAGTCGACCATGTGGAAGCGAAACATTCAGCTATTTCTATGGGATCTGATATAATTTGTTGGGAGTGATCTTTTATGGTTTTAATGGAAAATGGTTTGTAGTTGCCGGTGAGAGTATTAATATCAGACCAAAGTGTCTTAGGGTGGGAGTTGGGATTAATATTGGAAGTGAATTTTTCAAAGCTGTTCGTTTTTGCTTCTTTTGCCGCCTTCCTGAAAACAGCATTGGCTTTTTTAAAAACAATTAGATTGGTCGTAGTGGGGTACTTTTTCAATGTTTTGAAGACTGCTGGTTTCGCTTGGCAAATCGAATGGATTTTTGAATAAGGGCAGCCTCTTTAATGATATTAGCAGAGATGTCTTTGTTGGCCAAAAAGTCTAATGTTTTGGATTGAAATAAGGGCCAATCTGCTTTATCTAATAGAACCTTATGTACGCCATTGTCATGATTTGTAGGGTTATCGAATGCTATTTCAGTGATGATAGGAAAATGGTCGCTTCCACAGAGATCAGATAATATATTCCACTTTGTGTTTGGAACGAGGGAAGGGGAGGAAAAAATTAAGTCTAAGTGAGTGAAGCTCTTATGAGTGGAAAAATGAGTAGGGGAGCCATTATTCAAAATTGCAAGGTTGGAGTTAATATAAAATTATTCAACAGTTTTCCACGGGTATTAAGACTAGGGTAACGCCAAATAGGATTCCAGGCATTGAAGTCGCCAGTTATCAATATTGGTGTGTTAAATCTGTTAACAATATTTTCTAAGTCATGACTGGTAAAGGCTTGTTTTGGATGAATGTATGTACAGATTATAGATAATTTGATGTTAAGTTCTATTACTACACCAACAGCGGAAATATTTGATGGAATGTTAATAAACTTGTGTGGAATGGATCTGTGAACAAGTAGTCCAATTCCTTCCTTGGCGGCGGAGTTGTTGTTAACAAAATGGGGTGCATATTGTTTCGGATGATGAGGACTTGAACCGATAGGAGCGTGTGTTTCTTGAAAAGCAATTACGGAAGGTTGGAATTCTTTTAACAAGATTTGGAGTTCATGGTAGTTATTTGAATAACCATCAATGTTCCATTGAAGGACTTTTAATGATGATCTTTTGAATAGGGGTTTTGTGGGATGTGAAGTTGTGTTTATTTTGAGGCTCCGCTGCCCTGATGTTGAGTCTCCCAAGCTCCCAAGTGTGCTTGGAGGATTCAATCCCCTGGCAGCGGAGTTGATGTTTTCGGAGTTAATAGGGACGTTATTAGTCATCATCGGTATCCATTATATTAGTGAAGTAATTGTGCTCTTTAAGAAGTGAGTTTGTAACTTTTGATATCGAGGAAGGAGGTGGTAAAACGCTGTTGCTTGTGGGTGAAGGGGTGCTTTGGAGGTTAATTTGTGTTTTGGTGGTTGTTTGAGTCGTTGTTGGAGTTATATTTTGTTGATGTTTGATTGGGATGTTGTGGAGCGGGGATAGGGGGTGAAATTGAGATTGAAGAAAATGTTGGCTTATCGGTGGTGATATGTTTGTGTTGTGCTGGAGTGATGGTTTTTGATAGTATTCTATTTTTTATTATTTCTGCTATAGATGGTTTGGTCCCAGGATGTTTCTTTGGAGTTGGTAGCTGGTGTAATACGGGGTCGTCTCTATAGATCTGCCAGGCTTCCCGAAGTGTGAAGTGTGAAGGTAATATGTTCTAAATACTATTGTCTCGTTTTGTGTTGCAACACAGAGATTTACTGAATTCTTACTAGTACTGAAACTTTTTTTAAACTCAAAAATAGAGGTTAAATAAATTATTATTACTTACTTAAGTGACGCTGCAGTTCGGGGTGAACATGGGCCTCAGCTGACAAGTCCCTCCAGCGAGCCGGAGAATTGGTGTCTATTCGCTCTACGTGTCCGTCCTAGCCATTTCAGGCAACTGATGCGCACTGCTTTGAATAGATCAGAGTCCCAATACATCGTTGAATCTTATTCTCCAAGTCCCGTTAATATAAACCTATCGACTGTGACGTTTTGCCAAATTCGTCGATATTGTATGTCCCTTTTTCCTGATAGCATTTACTTGGTTTTGTACATTTACCGCTATATCCGTTTTGCCAACTTCCGTTTCAATACGAGCAAATACACCGGTGACAGCCAGTCATATCAATGTGGCTCCGGTGTCCGCACAATTAGTTCAGTTATGATGTTAGAGAAGTCACATGGGAGCGCGTTGAACACATTTTTTGACATCAAAGGTCTGGGATAAGGCATTACCGACCATGGCAGAGCAGCTAGCGTTCTCCATCGTCATTCAGCAGGGATGCCAAAACTAGATGTGGCTCTATAAGTGTTGTCATAAGTGGCCTAAAAATCGATGTAGAATTTTGTTGAATATGGACTTTCTTGGCGTGAAACCACATTGATGCCCCATTAAGTTGTTAATTAAGGGTTTCAGGCGTTCACATATGGCAGACGCAATGTTGAGGAGGCTTAATTGGTGCTGATGAGGGTCTTTTTTTTTGTGGATCGGACAACCGATACTGAGATTTCATAATTCAGGCATATACTTATCTGACCAGATCTGAGAAGAGTTAGTGTAAACTCTCCACAAAGGCACTTCCAACAGCTTTGTTGAATTTAAGCTTAGATATTGCTATCCTTACTACGTTTTGATCAGTGGATGGAAGTTTTGGCTATCATGATCTACGTTGAATGGTCTATTCTGCCTAACGATGGGATATTGACTTAGTCGCCAATATACAGTCCGCAGAAGTTTTTCCATATTCTTAGCACGGACTGTGACTCTACTACAACGTTTCCTCCTTCATCTCTTCAAGTTTTTTGTAAGTTTCTCGCTAATTAAACACGTTCTTTTTACCTGTTGGTAAAACTCCCGTACGTTGGAGTATAAACTCTCAATATCTTAGATTACGCGTTTCTCGTACTTTTTTTTATTCTTCTGAAGCAGCCGATGTTCATCTCGTCTCTTTTGCTCGTAAAGCTCAGCTAGCGGCTTCTTTTTCTTGTTTAGCTGCATGTGCTTGCTGTCATTCTTCATCAAACCAGGGACTTCCTGGTGGTCAGCACATCAATTGCGGCGACTGTGATGGATTCGCGTTTGGCAAAGATTATGGTGGTCTCTTGCGATAAACAAGTTGTTATTATATTTATTAAAGAATTCGTTACACAGGTATAAACAAATAAGCGAACGTTCTAAAAAAAATCATCACCCCGCGACCAAAGGAATAATAGCCATAAGAGGAATCTACACAAAACATCGTCTGACAATATCAACAATTCCATGTAGCACAGATAGGGATGTAAACGATGTCCAAAACATCTCTGTTTGCCATCGATGTTTTGTCCGAAAAAATATCGATACATCGATGTTATTTGGAGCGTTGTTTTTTGGTTTTTTGTCACTCAGAAGAAAATTCGCCCACATTTCAGATTCTGCCGAAGAGTCCCAAAAGGAAGATGGGTCTTTTGATATTTGGAAATACCATAAACATTTGGCTCATCAGTACATCAAGTCTAAACAGTCCTCTTCTTCCATCTTCACAACAACGGAGACTGAAGTGCAAATGCATCTGCGGACAGCTGTTGCGACTATTACGCAAAAGCCGATCAGGCTACCAAATATTTATCCATTGTGGCTACATCAGTCCCAAGTGAACGACTTTTTTCCAAAGCCGGAGCAACTATTACGCAGCAACGAAACCGTTTGACCGGGAAAAAGCTGTCCAAGTTATTGTTTTTAAATTCTGTTTAGAATAAATTAAATAATACCTTCTTATTTCTAAATGACTGCACTTTTTTTTTCTTTTGGATAGAGCTTGGTCACATAGACATTTTGCACGAGAACTTTATGTTTATTGTTGTTATGCGTATGTTTTTTATCGGATTTTAGGCTAACACGGCTACAAAAAATAGAACAAATGAGTTTAAACGGTAATGAGCACATGTGAATGATACTAAGAAATTACACTGCATTCTGACTAATTAATTTTTTTAATAGTGATGAGTAATAACAATTACGGTAGATAGCTACGCAAGTGCGTTCCTTCCAAGCCTGCCTTGTTTACACTTCACTCTTCACTATAATACAGTCTCTAAAAAGTTAAATAAAAGAGAAATAAGAAGTCCTTAGCTTTAACTTTTAGCCTTTAAAAAAACATCGAAGTTTTTGGTATCGATGTTGTTTTTTGAAATATCGATACATCGAACCATCGATGTACTTTTTTACGATGTTTGCAACCCTAAGTACAGAGCTATTTACGAATACAATTTAATATCTTTAGTTTAATGGAAAGTGGTATAAAAATAATTAGAATTCCATAGAATTTTCTTTGTTTTTAATATAATATACACCACTATACTAGTGCGGTATACCTATACAAACAAATTAATTGTATTTCAAAATTTTCCATCAGTTTTCCTATAATTGTGTCCGCTTGTGAAACAATTACAGATTTCATAACACTGATCCATAGTGGAATGTTGTCGTGTGGAGACGATGTAATATTAAGATGAATTGAACAGTTATTCAAAATCAAATGACCTTGTATAACACTAAAGAAGTGTTTGGAGATATAATCGTATATTTTTTCAATTAAAAATTAGGATGAAAAGATAAATTTTCGCATGTATAAAATAGGTTAGAGTACGATAACTTTGGCGCCAAAAATTGATAACGATTTTTTTTAGAGGGGTTGAAACCAAGCATTTTTTTCTATGCGAGTTGGGGTAGGGGGGTCTATCTCGCATTGTTTAGGAGGTAGGGGCAATTTAAGAAAAAAAGGCTTAACATGAAAAAATATACTCGTATATTAAAAAACCACGGCAACACTAACAATAAACTACTATACCGGTTTTGAAAGCCAGAAACTTGTTCTTTAATCCTAAATTTAAATTATTTATGTCAATAGTTCTTGAAAAATTCGCATGCAAACAGAAAATGTTGACAAAAAAAATTAAAAAAAAAAGTTTAGACCATTTTTTTTTAAATTGTGAAATGAGGTGCTAAATTGGCTTTTTGTGGTCAATGATTATATCAATTCTGAATCGAACACAACAAACGAGACCATTTGCAAATGGAGTGCAATAAAGCCATTGTTTAGTTATTCTACATATGACCGATATTCCAAGCTACAGTAGTCAAAAAACGTATTCGACATGCACATGTTCTTTCTTTGATTAAAAAATAAAAGAAAGTACAGCAAAATAAATTCGATTAAAACAAAACTAGTTAAATTAACTTTGATTCTTTTATTTTAATTGCAAGCTTTATAAAAAAGTCGTATTTCTAAGACAAAAAAAGAGACAAAACAAAAAACAAACGGAAGCTCAATTCATAAACAAAAAAAGTATTCGATAATTAAATAAATTCTTTTTTTTTTGTTTTGTTTTTTTATTACTAGTATTTAGTTGCCTTTCCTTTTCGACGTAACACTTCTCTAAGACGTGCCGGCATTGATTTAACTAAAGTCCTTGTGTATTCAGCATCAATATTTTTCCACTCTTCTTGTAAAATTGCTTTAATTTGATTTTTTTCGTGAAATTACGTGCCCTTGATTTTTTTTCCAAATGACCCCATAAATTCTCTATAGGATTCAGATCCGGAGATTGAGCAGGCGTTTTGGTCACTTTAGGACAATTGTAAATCAACCAAAGTCTTGTATTTGAAGCAGAGTGCTTTGGGTCGTTGTCCTGATAGAACTCAAAATATTGTCCATGACCTAATTTTTCGGCGCCAGCTCGCAAATTTTATTTCAGCAAATTTATATAATAAAGGTGATCCATTATTCAATCAATGAAAACTAAATTCCCCACACCCAAAGCTGCCCAACACCCCCACACTAACATACCTCCTCCGCCATGTTTAACTGTTGGTACTACATTTCTTTCTTCTAGCTCAGTGTTCGGTTTTCTATAATCCAAAGAGATTAAATTTACTTTCATCAGCAAATATTACGTCCATCCAGAACTCTTGAGACTCATTAGCGTAATATCTCGCAAACTCCAATCTTAACTGTCTGTTTTTATGGGAGATGTATGGCGTCTTCCTCGCTGATCTCGCATGAAAATGATTGCTTTTAAGGTAACCTTTACGCCTAAATACTCCTCAGTATGTTTTCCCAGTTCTGAAGCATTAGTTCTTGGATTTTTCTTAACTTCCCGAAGAATCTATCTTTGATTAGATTCAGATAACTTCTTAGGACGTCCTATTCTTACCTGTTTTTTTTTTTACCGATTTCTCACTTTTAAACTTTTTTATTATGTAGTGAACTGTAGTTCATGGTCTTTTCACAATGGCCGAAATAGCATTTTCAGATAACCCTTTATTGAAGTGGTGAATTACAAGATTTCGTATGTCAATAGAAGTCTCCTTGTTTTTCCGACCCATTATGAGCAAATTCTACAAAATACTAACCCAAACTACAGGAAATGAAGAAACAACACACTAAACTAACTGCATTGACAGAAAGAGTGGTATTTTTACAGATAGTTTGGAGAACAAGCATCACATCGAATACTTTTTTTGTTTATGAATTGAGCTTCCGTTTGTTTTGTCTCTTTTTTTGTCTTAGAAATGCGACTTTTTTATAAAGCTTGAAATTAAAATAAAAGAATCAAAGTTAATTTAACTAGTTTTGTTTTAATCGAATTTATTTTGCTATATTTTCATTCATTTTTAGTTCAAAGTTGGAAAGAGCATGTGCATGTCGAATAATTTTTTTAACCACTGTGTTAAATTTTGTTGGCTTAGAACACAACATGATCAAATATTAATTATGTTTAAAATTAAGTACGTTAATGAAATAAAATGTCAATTTCTCAGTAAAATATAACTCAAAATGTTTCTTTTTACAACTAGAAAAATTTTTTTACAAAGCAAAAAATCTCATACCTATTTCATACTGAAGAGCAAAACAATATAGGTATATTCCTACATTGGAAGAAGACGGGCACAACCCAAAAATTAGAATATTCTGGTTTTGCTCAGTTAGATACTGGAAACTGTTCTAGCCTTTGTTTTAACAAAGGGTCACTAGTGCATGTTTGACTACTCGGCGTCAAATGGCAGATGTAGCATTTTTATAAACATCAGTACGCTATATTGCAATATCATTCAACAACACGTCGGCTGAGAATTAAAGGGTTCTACATACATATGTAGACTAGATTTAATGACAGTTAGCAATGATTGAATGATGAGAACGTATAGATTATTAATAATAATAAATTTAAAAATAAAATATTTATTGCCTTATTAAGTCCTTTTTATTTAATCGCAATTTAATTTTTTTCACAAAGTTCTAAAAGTCAATTCCATGTAATTTAAATAACGCTAAAGGTCCTTTGTGTCACATAGAGCCCTGCAATTGTTAAAAACTTAGGTACCTATATGAAGGTTACTAGGTTTGATTTATGAAAACAGTTTTTCCAAATTAATGTTTTTCGACTTGTATCAGTTTTCTTCCAAAATAATGATATAAAGTAATAAGAACATATTTCACGCATTGATCATTTGAAATAGATTAGAATTGCATTAGTGCAATGCAATTAATAATACAATAACATTGTGTTATAAAAGAGTTTTTAATATCTGAGTTCTTCAATTTCCCTTTATTTCCTAAACATGTGCCCATATCTGCGAAACAAACTTAAAATCATTTTTATTGGATTAACAACTGATATATTGTACGAGCACTGAACATCTTTTAATTAAACAAGAAAATTAATAATCGTAAAATATCTTCAATTCGAAGTTCTTATTTTCATTTTAATAATTATTATTATTATGTATACATACACACAAACAAATGTTCAATAAAATTGTCCATAATCAAATACTACCTACGTGTAGAAGAACGTGCAGTTATAATCCAAATTAATAATCCAAATAAAGCATTAATGTTAAAACCATTTAAACGTGTTTTTTCTATTAAAGAAATACAGAACTTATCTTTGATTTATGTATCTAAATTATAAGGGCGCACAAACTCACATATACTGGCACATAGCGCATACATATATCCCATTTATTAAATGGCAACAACTAGATATGTAGATAGCATGCACGGAATGATCTTTTAGCACACGTCTCTATTCACTTGACATTTCTCTTTCATGGCGGTTTTATTACACATTCTCGTTTTAACATATTAACAAATAACCAAAGCACTAATCTGTACGTATTCGTATCCGAAAAAGGTAAATGAGGAACACAATTCGGGTAGGGAAAAAGAACACTTAGAACTCACAATGCAATTTAATCACAAAAAAAACTACAACATATTTATCTAAACTTTAAACAATCGCTTTTATCGCCCGTCTGAAGTATAACAAACTAGACGCAAATATTAATCATTTTGATGTATACCATTTCTAAAATACATAATTCTAAAAAAGATTTAAGCAAAACTGGTTTTGCCACGAACAATCTCCGACGCTCCCACTTTTACCAAATTAAACAAAAAAGCGCTCTATTCCTCACAAAAACCCGTCAAACTCGCACCGGAGTACATAATGAACTAAAACGTTGCAACCGTTTACGGGGCGACCCCTAATTCAATCTCTTATTTTGTTCGTTGCTTCTTCCATACCTAAAAAATATAAATTTTCTCAAAGGATAGAGACACTCTTTCTGAACAGACCAACTCTCTCAGTCTCGTATGAAAGTATGTTGTATCCATCAGGTTCAAATATTAGAAATATAAGTTAAATTAGAATAGAACACAGAATTCCTTTTGATCAAACTCCAATTTTGAGGAATGTGATTTTGTCGGACAGTTTGATTGAAATTTCTACTTAAAGCAGTTAATTATTTTCCCTGAACGGAGGTGGTAAGGTTACATGCGTAGTCAACGAGTTCGAGTTTCATTTATATTCTGTGAATAGTATGTGCGTATATTCAACATTAATATTAAAAAAACCAGTGGTACGAAATAACGTACATATACATATACATACCTATTTATCTATCTGATTGAGAAAGTAATTTAAAATAAATAGTTATCGGGGTTTAAGCTTTAAATGAGCTGCCAATTTAACAGTACACAAGTTTATATAGACTCTCCATATAAAAATAACAGTAAGTTTAACAAATTTTATGTTTGGTATTCATACACTTTTTGGATAAAAAAATTAAAAAGATTACCAAGTAAGAAAAATTATTAAAATATACGCGAACGAATATTCGACAGTTTTGTAAATGTTAACAAATGTTTTTTTTTATAAAAAAAAATTTCAAAATAAGTTTTACGAAATTAGCAGTTTTTTTTATTTAAAATAATAAAGTTCACGGCGAAGATTATTTAAGCGCCGCCACGTCTGAACAACTTATGACCAAATCACAATGTCGCATTCGCGCGCGCGTGCTTTGGCTTGATTCATATACGCTTTATATCGAACTTAAGGCCCGGACCCATAGAATCCGTTGCGTAAGTTGCGTCGACATATTCGACTGACAGCTTTATAGAATATACACGTTGTTATGGAAGCAGGCCCATAAGCAACGGATATGGCGGAAAGTACGGATAAAGTAGGTTTACTTTCAACTTTTTCGATCCGTTGACAGTTTACACATTCACACATTGAGGTTCGCGCATTCATAAATTAAGGAGTAAGTACTTTCATTGGTGGAGACATTGGGTGAATGACGAGAAGTTGTCATAAGTAAGAGCCCGGCCCATAGAATCCGTTCCATTAGTTACGATGCCGGATAGGGTGACGTTGACGTATTTGAAAGAAATAGAATCCGTGGCATACGTTGGCAGATTAACTAACGAAACGAAACAAAATAATTGAAATGTCAATTAATCTCAATGTTTTCTTTTCAAGCTACAACAATTTCTCTTCATTCTCTCAACCAATGAAAATGCTTACTCTCAATTTGTGAATGCGTGAACGTCAATATGTGAATGTATGGTCCTCAATGTGTGAATGTGTGAACTATCAACGGATCGGCGGATTGAAAAAGTAGAAAGTAAACCTACTTTATCCTTACTATCCGCCATATCCGTTGCTTATGGGCCTGCTTCCATAACAACGTGTATATTCTATTAAGCTGTCAGTCGAATATGTCGACGCAACTTACGTAACGGATTCTATGGGTCCGGGCCTTAAGTTCGATATAAAGCGTATATGAATCAAGCCAAAGCCTGCTTCCATAACAAAGTGTATATTCTGTCCAGCTGTCAGTCAAATATGTCGACGCAACGTACGCAACGTATTCTATGGGACTGCGCCTGTAGCTTGAAAAGAAAGCTGTTGCAGAGCGTTCGCTCGAATAACATACTAAAATATTAGCACATGATGTAAACGCAGCTGTACTCTGAGTCTTCCTTTTCTGACATTCGTTTATTCTTACTTCCTTTTCGCGTCTATTCGCAAAGTATTTATTTTATTTCATTTCTTCTTATTTATTCATAATTTTATCGTCAGCAAGGAAGGGAGTAAACTGCTGTGCGTTAAATATAAATTATTTGTCATTTCTATAAATGTTATTTTATCAGAAATAAACGTTGAATTTTAACGTCAAGGGTTCGTTTGATTGAAGCGTTAAAGTTTGGAATCCCTTCCAACCGCCAGCGGCGACAAAAGCATTGACATTAATTGACATTTCAGTTATTTTGTTTCAGTTAAGTAGATTTTGTCTATTGTATTATTCAATTTATGGTTTTTGTAAAATGTTTTCTTTCAGAAACATGTTTGAACAAAATTTAATAGAAGCCGTAGAAAGTAAAAGATGTCTATAAGACAAATCGCTGGCATTGTATAGGAATAAAACTTTGAAGGAGAAAGTGTGGATGGATGTAGCGGTTACTGTTGGTGTGGATGGTAATATTGCATACAAATAATTTTTAAATGTTAACTTACTTGTTCTTATTCTGGTCGATATATGCCAAAGCCGATAGCGTTCCATAAGAAATCGGTTTGTGAAAGAGATAAAAAAAAGCCGAGAATTCGAGGTGCCCTGATTAAGGAAAGGCAATGGAACTATTTTCTATTGCTTGAATGTTTAAAGGTTTACGTACCTCCTCGAAGGTAAACAGATCTTATGTTTTGTATTTTACTAAAATAATGTGCAAATTGTAATACAAACTCTTTATATAATAGTAGTCTGGCATAACTGACATATTCAAAGAAAACAAAGGAAAAGCGAGATCCGCAAAGGATCGACCATTTTTCTTTACGACTCTGGCGACAGAGGAGACCACACGTCCCAATAAGAAAAAAAGGAAAGAATATTGTAAAATGTTTGTGTCGGTACAAATGATAGAACTTATTCTTTTCAATACTGTGATAACCATTTAAATGTGAGCAGCGACTTCTACATTTACATAGCACGGGATGTCGATACTCGAAGAGCAGAAGATTTCGATACTTGAATAACAAAGTCTCGACCATTGATGACTGGAGAGTGGAATCGAATTTTCTAGCAAATTTGAAATTGTATGGGACGCTGGATGGCGAGGATTGTTCTCGAAGTATGTTATTCGAGTATAATAACCAGCATCTCAAAGGTATGCAAGTTAGTTCATCAGTTGAATTTGAAGTGTTAATCAGGAGAAGTGATTAAGTGGTTTAAGTAAAAGATGGAAAAGTATAAGCGGTTGAGAAATTGGATTGTATTGACAGAAACAATTAAATAGTGAACTGTAACTGTACTGTATAAAGTGATTTGTATTGAAGACAATAATGTCTACCACTTGTACCCACACAAACATTTTACAGTGGTGTCAGAAGTGGGATAGAACTTATTGGGTGTGTAAAAAAAAAAAAATTGTGACTGTTTGCAAAGCTAGAATGGGTCGAAAACTATTGCAGTTGACCCTCGCCCAAATCCGAGTTGAACAAGAGAAGCCTCAGCGCCAGTGTCCTCCAAAAGTGACTTGGTGCTCCGACTTCAGGAGGCGTTGAACATCGAGGGGCATGATCCTCCTCCTTTGATGTTGACGAGGATGAACAGATAAGTACCGGCAGTGACATGACCACGATGACGCAACTCCTCTTGTTAAAAATGGACGAACAGAAGAACAGTCTCGGCGAACAAAAGAAAAATCTGGAGGAACAGAAGAACAGTCTCTAGCAAAAAATGGACGAACAGAAGAACAGCTTCGAACAAAAGCTGGACGAACAAGCGAACAATCTAGACGACCTCGAGAACAGCCTCGAACAAAAGCTGGACGAAGAAAAGAAGAATCTAGACGAACAGAAAGACAGCATTAAACGAAAATTCGACGAACAAAAGAATAGTCTAGAATAAAAACTGGAAGAGCAAAATAACGTTCTACGAAATCGATGACAAATTTGAAAGAATAGAGAAGAATGTTGACGAAAAATTCGAACAAATTGACATCAAAGTTGAGGAACTGGAAAAAGAGCTCGACACAGCGCGAAAACAGAAACTGCGTGAATGCCTCCCTAATTCGATGGCCAGACCTCATGTTCTACTCATAAGAAGCAGTTTGAAATAGCTGCCTGTGCAAACGGCTGGGACAATTAGGAAAGTGCTTTGCCATAACAATGGCCTTGCACGGTCCTGCAGCAGAATTGTTGCAAACAGTAGACATCGAAAAGCATAACCATTGTATGACTTTAGTAGAGGCTATCGATAAATGGTTTGGGGATAGCCACATGCTGGATGTCTACAAGGTCCAATTGCAAAGCCCAACGCAGCAACGAGGAGAAACACTGCAGCAGCTCCAAGCAGACGTGAGTAGACTGGCACATCTGTCATACCCCACCGCAGGACATGAAATTATCGACGTAATGGCAAAATATGCATTTATCAGGGGAACTGCAGACTCGAAGCTACAGTCAGCAGTAAGGATGGCCGGGAAATGAACCCTTGCTGAAGCACTTACCTTTGCTCTGGCGATGGAAGCAGCCAATCAGACTTCCAGGGGAACACATTTCGTCAGGGAAGTAGCATCTATTGAATGCTCCTGCGCAAGAATTAGTGCCGAGTAACGAGATACTCGACGGGATAGACGAATAATGCGCTGCTGGAATTGCAATAAAATAGGACACCTTCAAATGCAGTGTAAAGAACCGGTGCGACGAAAAGACTGCCCTCACTTTGGTGACAAGCAAATAGTGGAAGAAAACTCGCAGAAAAGCTATCAAGTAGCCGGTCAACCTTCCCGAAGCCATCAGTCGGGAAATGCTTAAGCACCAACTTCGCGGGGCAGAAGTTGGTAGCAGGAGTCGACCAAGTCTCGCTGGCAAAACGATGCAACGAAAGCCTTCTAGTAGAAGTAGTCAGTGGAAAAGAAAAATGGATGGCAACAATAGACACCGGTGCCACGGCCTCAATCATCAGGAGGAATCTTGTGCAGAAGTCTTGGCTGCATAACACTAGCAGTTGCAGCTTGCGAACAGCTACAGGAGCAACGATTAAGGTATATGGTGAAGTCCGCATAAAAATCCAACTGGCCGGAATAACATTCAGTCATGCGTTTCTGGTAGCTGACATATGTGACGAGTGCATCATTGGTACAGACTTCATGAGAGAACATGGACTTGTAGTCGACTTGGGGGCACAAACCCTGAAATACGGAAACATGGAGATACCAATGATATACGGAAACGCCAATACCTCAGTCTCAAATGTCGTCATCTGCAGCAATCAGAGTCTAGAGCCTTCGTCAGAAGCAATTTTGTGGGCAAAAGTAGAAGTGGTCCTGGTAGCCACCGATTCAATTTGATGGAGCCAGAAAAGAAAAGAGACTTCATAAAGATTATGTGGCTTTAGTACTATAGTTATCGAGGTTTGAGGATAGTTACATGCAAGAAGTTTACAATGTCCAATTGCAAAGCCGAAGGCAGCAGACGTGAGTAGACTGGCATATTTGTCATAACCCACCGCTGGCCAGGAAATTATCGACGAAATGGCAAAGGACGCATTCATCAGGCGAATTGGAGATTCGAAGCTACAGTCAGCAGTAAGGATGGCCGGGAAAAGAACCTTTGCTGAAGCCTTCGCTTTGGCGATGGAAGCAGCCAATCAGGCTTCCAAGGGAACGCATTTCTTCAGGGAAGTAGTATCTGTTGAATGCTCCTGCGCAAGAATTAGTGCCAAAGAACGAGATACTCCACGCGATAGACGAAGAATGCGCAGCAGAAACTGTAATAAAATAGGGCATTTTCAAAGGCAGTGTAAAGAACCAGTGCGACGAAAAGGCTGCCCTCATTGTGGCAACAAGCAAATGGAGGAAGAAACGGCTATCAAGAACCCGGTCAAACTTCCCGAAGCCATCAGTCGGGAAATGTTTAAGCACCAACCTCGCGGGTCAGAAGTTGGTAGCAGGAATCATCGGCCTCAGGACCAGCATTCAAGTCTCACTTACAAAACGATGCAATGAAAGCCTTGTAGTAGAAGTAGTCAGTGGAAAAGAAAAATGGATCGCAACAATAGATACCGCTGCCGCGGCGTCAATCATCAGGAGGGATATGTTACAGATATCCTGGTTGCATAACACAAGCATTTGCAGCTTTAGAACAGCTACGGGAGAAACGGCTAAGGTATATGTTGAGGTCCGCATAAAAATTCACCTGGCCGGTGGTCCTGGTAGCCATCGATTCTATTCAATGGAGCCAGAAAATATTAGAAATTTCATGGTGGGGGAAACCTTAGTGAAACCAAAGAACAACATGATCCCTGTAAGGATTCTAAACCCAAGGACATTCAGTAAAGGTTAAAAAGGGGGAAAATGTATACCTATTGGGGCTCTATATCGACCACAATCGAAATAAATGGTGCAACACCGACCAGACCAGTTCGGAGCTTAAAAATCAAGAACAAAATCCTCTGCCTCTGTAATCTGAACGAAGACCAGCGAGTCGTGGCAGAATAACTAATCGGTGATGATTGATGATTGCTACACAAGACGGAGAATATGGACGTACGCATATTGTTCAACACCACATTGACACCGGAGACGTTCGACTAATCCGCCAAACTGCAAGGCTTCTTCCATTGGCATAGCAAACAGAAGTTGCCGAAATGGTGTCGAAGATGAAAGTTGAGGGACTGCTTAAAGAATCGCAAAGTCCGTGGGCATCTCCAGTGGTCCTCATGAAGAAAGATGGCAGCACGAGGTTTTGTGTAGCCTACCGACGTCTCAATAATGTCACTAAAAAGGACAGCTACACACTTCCGAGAGTCGATGACACCTTGGATATGCTTTCTGTATCGTGTGAAAACTGCCTTCACTACAGGAAGCGGTCTTTGGCAGTCTGCATTCTATTTTGACTGTGCAACGCTCCTCGCGCAGTTGCAGGGCTACGACTTTGAAGTGCAACACCGCAAGGGAACACTCCACTCAAATGCTGATGCTCACTCTCGTCGACCGTGCGGAATACAATATGAACTCTGCAACCGTAAAGATGCAAAAGAACAGGCCACTATTCAAATCATCAGAGGGTTGGAGTATAGACGAAATCCGTACCTCCCAACAGGCAGACAATGACATTACGACGAAAGTCCAAGCTGGCAGCGGATATGAGATCGGAGCCAAACTCTGAAGGCATACTGGGTAGATTGGGACAGAATCAGCCAAGTATTCCATGAAATATATGACGGAATCTCGGAAGGCCATTTTGGAATAAACAAGACGTTGGAAAAGGTAAGGGAACGTTTCTCTTGGATAAGCGCTACACAAGATGTCGAGAATTAATGCAAAAAGTGCATAAGGTGTGCGGCTACCAAGGGTCCAAAAGTAAAGCCAAATGGAAATGCAGTATTACAATGGTGGAGCCCCATCAAACGAATAGCCATCCTGAAACCTTTAATGGGAACCTATACAGCTTCGTGGTCAGTTAGCGGCCGGAAGTGTTTGCCATCCCAAATTAAGGGTCTTAGCCGAACAGATAGTCAACTACTGGGTGAGCAAATTTTAGTTGTCCCAGCGGAACTATACTCTGATCAAGGACGAAACTTAGAATTAAAAGTCTTCCAGGAAGTGTGCCAATATTTGGGAATAAGGAAGACAAGAACAACGCCACTACAGCCTCAATCTAATGGAATGGTCTTGTCATTCAATCGGACGTTGAACGAGCATCTATCTAAGGTCGCCAGCAACTGCGAGCGGGATTGGGATCGACACTTACTCCTCTTCTTAATATCCTACCGAATCGCGGTTCATAGTTCAACAGGATACACCCCATCCGAGACCTTATTTGGTCAAACAGTTCGGTTGCCAAGTGAAGCAGAATTCGGATCCCCACCCAAGGAACCCAAAGAGGGAAACGACTACGTGGATGATTTGCGCAGCAGGATTCGTAAATAGCATGCAGACACGAGAGAAAAGATGAAGCTGGCGAGCAGCCTCATGAAGACTAGGTATGGTATCAAGGCGAAATCTTCCGGCTTCAACGAAGGAGATCTGGTCTGGTTCTATAATCCTCAGCGTAAGAAAGGCAAATCACCAAAATTGCAACAGGACTGGAAAGGTCCATACAAGGTGATAACCCGCATTAATGACGTTGTCTACCGTATCCAGCGTGGGGATCGAGGAAAATTGAAGGTGGTCCATTTGGATAGAATGTGTCATTTCAATGATGAATGACGAAATTGTTCGGGACGAACAACTGTAGGGAGGAAGCAGTGTGATAACCATTTAAATATGAGCAACGTCATCTAGTTTACGTAGCAGATGATTTCGATACTCGAAGAGCAGAAGATTCCGATACATGAATAGCAAAGTGTCAACCATTGGTGAATGGAGAGTGGAATCGAATTTTCTAGCAAAATGGAAATTGTATGGGACGCTGGATGGCGAGGATTATTCTCGAAATATGTCATTCAAGTAAAACTACCAGCATCCCCAAGGTATGCCAGTCAGTTCATCAGTTGAAATTGAAGTGTTAATTAGGATAAGTGATTAAGTGGTTTAAGTAAAAGATAAGAAAGGTACAAGCTGTTGAGAAATTGGATTCTATTGAGATAAGCGATTAAATTGTGAATTGTAACTGTATCGAATAAAAAAATTTTTTTTAAAAGAATAAGTTCTATCGTTTGTACCCACACAAACATTTTACAATATGAATTCATTTCACGAGGTAGAGTAGAAATGTACCCTTTTTATTTATATAAAAATTTAATTTGGACAAATAACTTTGCAAACAATGTAAATAAATTAAAGAAAAAACTATATTTACTCGTACATTATACATAGTTCAGATTACTATTTTGTGTAAGAGAACCGTAATAAAATAATCGCAAAAAGCAATATATTGGAGGTTACCCATTCGGAGTAAATACATTACGCTACAAACCACCCTGTACAAATCAACGTATCGTGTAATGTCAAATCAAGCAATTCCAATTTTTTTTTTCAGAAATGACAGTAGGGCTGATAGCCGATAGAGAGTGGCTCTACTAGGGCTTTGATGTCGAGGTTACGATATTTACGATCAAAAGTGTCAGAAACGCCTGAGGTTACATTTCGGATTGCTCCATAAGCGACCGCGCGAACGCGACATTGTGATTTGGATATTACGATATGTTCCTCTGATAATTGATTTTTGCGTGGTTCACCTGCTTGTCATATAAAAGCATTTTCATTACTAGCAGTCTCATTTCTTAAAACATTTTTCCATTTAAATTTGAAGTATTAATTAATTTTCTATTCAAATCTTACGTTTTTTGCAAAACAGTTATGAATTCGAAATAAAAGTTAAAAAAAAACTTATGACAGTTTCAAATAATAATAAAGAAAAATTAGTTTTGACCGTTTCTCAAACTTAACCGAAGACATCTTGGACTAAAATTGACAAAAGATGGGAAAGGATTTTCGCCCTCGTTTGTGAAAAACTACGAAACATGTGGTTATGCGACCGGATTTTTTATGTTGATTTGCAAAGCACGCGACGAGTCCTTATATCATCATATGAATTTTGTCGAATTCGCAGGATAACCGCAACGTCATCAAAGGTGATGAAAATTCGTCGGCACATCATATGTATCATATAATCTTGTATTTTTTCATTGATGGATGCAATGGATATATCTGGAATTAATTATGTTATTACGCAGTGCCTGTCCGACCGCTCATAGCGCCCAGGTGCAAGTCGTACACAAGCGCCCCTCAAATTTGTATGCCTAAAAATTTTCTCAACATAAGTAACTTGAAATTTGATGTGTGTTTTTTTTAAGAGAAATTTATATTTGTTGATGATTGTTTTACATTTGTTATGTAAATTTTTTAATTTATAACACTATTAAATATTGCGAGTTTTCATGAATGTTCAATAAAAGGAACCTTTTCTGGCTTTTGAAGCGGCAAATTGTTCGATGATATCCTCATATTGAATTGAATCAGCAATTTCATGTTCAATCGATATTGTGGCTAAGCCATTTAGTCACTCTTGTGACATCGAATTGCGAAAATTATTTTTAGTTATTTTTAGCTTTGAAAATGATATTTCAGCTGTTGCAACCGATACAGGACTTGTTAAAAAAATTCTGTACACGATGACGGCGTTCGGAACTAGATTTTCCATATCGTTGTTCTTAGTACGAGTATGACTGTCATAAAATATTAAAAAAAAAAAAGATTCTTGTAATGGCTCGTTGTAGAAATTTTGTTGAAATCACAAATCAAGATCTGAACGCCCTCCTTGGCGAAAAGCATGTTTGACATATGCGAAAAAAAAAGTAGAAAAGAGGACAGTAGTTCGAAGACACCCAAGCCTCAGCCTCGCCGCCAGGAAATATCAAGTAAGTAAAAATGGTAAAACGTTTATATGTACAAAAATAATAAATTTAACTTTCTAGAGAATAAACGCCCTTGAGGTTTAACTTAAATCTTTGTGTCGGCGCTGGGGTGTCCTCGACTTTTTCAGGTACAATGACGATGACTTGAACAAAATTTAGATTTTTCACCAATTCTGCAACCACTGTCATCTCTGAAAATAGTTCAACGCCATCAATATCAGATTCGTTGCCCTTTGAAAGCGTACTTTGAAGCTGTTTACACGACTTGAGCAAACTTCCATTTTGTCTATTTTCATCGAAATCGGTAAAATCGCACATATGCTTTTCTAATGCATCAAATCGCTCCTCGACTGCATCAGTTGCAACTTTCGAGACAATATCTCTATAAACTCTCTCGATTCCCATTTTCTCACAGATTTCTTTAGCATCACTAAAAACCTTTTCAGGTCCAGTCGAACTGTATTCTTCCAAAAATGTTTTAGCTCTTCCCAAACACAGTACAGCGGCCTGCAAGTCCGAATCAATTGATTGCAATGCTTTCGAAGCAATTGTCGTAGGCTTGATCGTCAGGATTTAAACCGGATGATTCCAACTCATGAATTGCCATTACCTCAATTCTCAGACCGGTTTTCTCTTGAATTTTAAAAAATTTAATAAAACCCCCTCTAACTTCATAACTCTGAGCCGCTTGATTCTCGAACACATACCGTAAATTGATAGTCATTTGTTCCATATGGGTGATTCAGTCGTGCCTTCCAGGATAAGTGAAAAGTATTTACTTTGCTTAACACATTGCAAAATATGATTTTTCGGTTTTGCACCAATAATCGCAATAATTTCTTTCTTAATTTTGAAGCCCGTGAATGCGATATTCTGACGCGCAAAAAATAATATAAATGGAATAAATCGCTTGAATACATCCTTCAATCGCTCTTTTTCTTGCTGGACTTGATTAAATAATTTGCTGTCGATTATATTATTTTTCGCAATTCGCAATTTCTTTCTTAATTTTGAAGCCCGTGAATGCGATATTCTGACGCGCAAAAAATAATATAAATGGAATAAATCGCTTGAATACATCCTTCAATCGCTCTTTTTCTTGCTGGACTTGATTAAATAATTTGCTGTCGATTATATTATTTTTCGCAATTCGCTTTAAAAATGACTTCCATTTGGTATAATTTTCAATGTGCAGTTTAGAAAATTCATGCTCTTTAATCCGTTCGGTCAAATGTCCCCAATCTTTAATTCCATTCATTGATGCAAGACCGGTATTAGCTTGATTTTTTTTAAAAGACGGCAACGAAAACAGTGTACGCAATCGAGACATTTTGAATAAATCAACCATTCAGAGTTTATATTTTCCCTGTTCGACATTTTTTTGTGCACAACGATTCAGAAAACAAACAGACCATTGGTTAAAGAAAAAGCGATTTTAACTTGTATCGGCCCAGTAATAATGATATTGTGATAACCACTCAAATGTGAGCAGCGACATCTAGCAGAAAATGTCGAAGACCAGAAGGTTTCGATATTGGAATAACAAAGTCTGAAGACTTCGAGTGGAATCGAATTTTCTAGCAAATTGGAAATTGTATGGGACGCTGGATGGCGAGGATTGTTCTCGAAGTATGTCATTCGAGTATAAATACCAGCATCCCAAAGGTATGCAAATCAGTTCTAAAGTGTAATTTGAAGTGTTAATTAGAAGAAGTGATTAAGTGGTTGAGAAATTGAATTGTACTGAGAGAAAGAATTAAAAAGTGAATTGTAACTGTACTGAATAAAGGGATTTGTATTGAAAAGAATAAGTTCTATCATTTGTACCCACACAAACATTTTACATTGGTGTCAGAAGTGGGATAGGACTTATTTGTGTGTAAAAAAAAAAAAAAAAAAAAAAAAAGGGTTTTCTGACTATTTGAAAAAGCTAGAATGGGTCGAAAACTATTGCAGTTGACCCTCGTCCAACTCAAATCCGAGTTGAACAAGAGAAGCCTCAGCGCCAGTGGAGGAAAAAGTGACCTGGTGCTCCGACTTCAGGAGGCTTTGAACAACGAGGGACATGATCCTGATGCATACTCCTTCGATGTTGACGAGGATGAACAGACAAGTACCGGCAGTGATATGGCTGCGATGATGCAACTCCTCTTGTTAAAAATGGACGAACAAAAGAAAAATCTGGAAGAACAGAAGAACAGTCTGGAACAAAAAATGGACGAGCAGAAGAAAAATTTGGACGATCTTCAACAGAAAATGGATGACCAAAAGAATAGTCTCGAGCAAAAGTTGGATGAACAAAAGAAAAATCTAAACGAGCAGAAGAGCAGCATTGAACAAAAATTCAACGAACAAAAGAATAGTCTAGAACAAAAACTGGAAGAACAAAAGAACATTCTTCAGCAAAAATTCGAAGAAATCGATGACAAATTTGAAAGCATAGAGAAGAACGTTGATGACAAATTTGATAGAATTGAGAAGAACGTTGATGACAAATTTGATACAATAGAGAAGAATGTTGGCGAAAAATTCGAAGAAATGGACAGCAAAGTTCAGCAACTGGCAAAAGAGCTCGACACAGTGCGAAAACAGAAACTGCGAGAATGTTCTTTAAGCGGTCCAAGGAGAAAAGATTTGAAGCCTCCCTCATTCGATGGCCAGACCTCATGGTCTACTTATAAGAAGCAGTTTGAAATGGCTGCCTGTGCAAACGACTGGGACAATGAGGAAAAGTGCTTTGCCCTAACAATGGCCTTGCACGGTCCTGCAGCAGAATTGTTGCAAACAGTAGACATCGAAAAGCATAAAGATTATGTGACTTTAGTACAGGCTATAGAGAAACGGTTTGGGGATAGCCACATGCAGGAGGTCTACAAGGTCCAATTGCAAAGCCGAATGCAGTAAAGAGGCGAAACACTGCAGCAGCTCCAAGCAGACGTGAGTAGACTTGCACATCTGTCATACCCCACCGCAGGCCAGGAAATTATCGACGAAATGGCAAAAGATGCATTTATCAGGGGAATTGCAGATTCGAAGCTACAGTCAGCAGTAAGGATGGTCGGGAAAAGAACCCTTGCTGAAGCACTTGCCTTCGCTCTGGCGATGGAAGCAGCCAATCAGGCTTCCAGGGGAACACATTTCGTCAGGGAAGTAGCATCTATTGAATGCTCCTGCGCAAGAATTAGTGCCGAGGAACGAGATACTCGACGTGATAGACGGATAATGCGCTGCTGGAATTGCAATAAAATTGGACACCTTCAAAGGCAGTGTAAAGAACCGGTGCGACGAAAAGACTGCCCTCACTGTGGTGGCAAGCCAATAGAGGAAGAAACCAGCAGAAACAGCTATCAAGAAGCCGGTCAACCTTCCCGAAGCCATCAGTCGGGAAATGCTTAAGCACCAACTTCGCGGGGTAGAAGTTGGTAGCAGGAGTCGACGGCCCCAGGACCATCATCCAAGTCTCGTTGGCAAAACGATGCAGCGAAAGCCTTCTAGTAGAAGTAGTAAGTGGAAAAGAAAAATGGATGGCAACAATAGACACCGGTGCCACGGCCTCAATCATCAGGAGGAATCTTGTGCAGAAGTCTTGGTTGCATAACACTAGCAGTTGCAGCTTGCGAACAGCTACAGGAGCAACGATTAAGGTATATGGTGAAGTCCGCATAAAAATCCAATTGGCCGGAATAACATTCACTCACGCGTTTCTGGTAGCTGACATATGTGACGAGTGCATCATTGGTACAGACTTCATGAGAGAACATGGACTTGTAGTCGACTTGGGGGCACAAACCCTGAAATACGGAAACATGGAGATACCAATGATATACGGAAACGCCAATACCACAGTCTCAAATGTCGTCATCTGCAGCAATCAGAGTCTAGAGCCTTCGTCAGAAGCAATTTTGTGGGCAAAAGTGGAAGGTGGTCCTGGTAGCCACCGATTCTATTTGATGGAGCCAGAAAAGAAAAGAGACTTCATGGTGGGAAAGACCTTAGTGGAGCCAAAGAACAACATGGTCCCTGTAAGGATTCTAAATCCAAAGGCATTCAGTGTAAAGGTGAAAAAGGGGGAGATAGTGGGAAAATGCGTACCTGTTGAGGCTATATCGACCACAACGGGAAAAAAGGGTGCAAAACCGGTCACAACAGTTCAGAGCATAAAAATCAAGAACAAAATTCTCAGCCTCTGTAATCTGGACGAAGATCAGCGAATCCTGGCAGAAAAACTAATCGGTGAGTACGCTGATATATTTGCTACACAAGACGGAGAATATGGATGTACGCATATTGTTCAACACCACATTGACACCGGAGACGCTCGACCAATCCGTCAACCTGCAAGGCGTCTTCCATTGGCAAAGCAAACAGAAGTTGCCGAAATGATGTCGAAGATGAAAGCTGAGGGAGTGATTGAAGAATCGCAAAGTCCGTGGGCATCTCCAGTGGTCCTCGTGAAGAAGAAAGATGGCAGCACGAGATTTTGTGTAGACTACCGACGTCTCAATGATGTCACTAAAAAGGACAGCTACCCTCTTCCGAGAATCGATGACACTTTGGATATGCTTTCTGGAGCGAAATGGTTTTCAACACTTGACTTGAAGAGCGGTTACTGGCAGGTAGAGATAAATCGTACGGACCGTGAGAAAACTGCCTTCACTACAGGAAGCGGTCTTTGGCAGTTCGCAGTGATGCCGTTTGGACTGTGCAACGCTCCGGCCACCTTCGAGCGACTAATGGAACGAACATTGCAAGGACTCACCTGGAAAACCTGCCTAGTATATTTGGACGACGTTATCGTCATAGGTAAGACGTACGAGGAGCACCGCGAAAATCTAAAAGAAGTGTTTGAGAGGCTACGAAGTGCTCATTTAAAGCTCAACCCGGAAAAGTGCGCCTTGTTTCGTCCGGAAGTAAAATATCTGGGTCACATTATATCAGCGGAAGGAGTAAGAACGGATCCTGACAAAATCGAAGCCGTGAAAAGTTGGCCTTCTCCAAAAGATAAACACCAACTGAGAAGCTTCTTGGGCCTCGCCACGTATTACAGAAGGTTCGTAAAGGATTTTGCTGGCATTGCAAAGAGCCTGCATCAACTTACGGAAAAAGGCCGACAGTTCAGGTGGTCTGGAGAATGCGAAAAAGCATTTCAAGAACTGAAGCGACAGCTGTGCAATGCCCCCATCTTGGGTTATCCCACGCCCGGAAAAATGTTCATCGTGGACGCAGACGCTAGCAATGTTGGGGACGGAGCTGTGATCTCTCAAGTTCATGACGGTCAAGAGAAAGTGGTAGAATATTACAGCAAAGTACTTTCCAGACCTGAACGGAACTACTGTGTAACCCGGCGCGAGCTTCTAGCTTTAATTCTGGCTACGAAGCATTTCCATAAGTACCTCTACGGACAAAAGTTCATTCTCCGGACAGACCACGCAGCTCTGAAATGGCTACTCCAATTTAAGAACCCTGAAGGCCAAGTTGCAAGATGGATCGAGCAGTTGCAGGGCTACGACTTTGAAGTGCAACACCGCAAGGGAACGGTCCACTCAAATGCTGATTTTTGGATGTTATGTTTTTTTCTATCTTCCGCGAACAATAGAACGAGGTGAGCAAAGTATAGAAGGTCCTTGCGATGCTCATAGCAAGGACTTTTTTCATCAAATCATTTCGGATTTCTAGTATTTGTTATCCTTATGCATTCTAAAGCCATTGTCTCTCTTATATTTCTTTCTTTTAGACGTTCTCTGAAAATTCTATTAAATACTTTGAAGTTTTTTTATTTTTTTTCCCCGGCGAGGGCAGGTGAAAATCTTCCATGTGAGATTCTTACTCACTAAAAACACCTCCCTTCGTTGTTAATTTTAATACCGCAACTAAGAGAACTTATCAAGCAGTTTTTATTTGATAAGTTAATCACGATTGGTAGGACACTTTCCAATGGAAGACCCTACATATTCCGCTTTCTTAATGCGGTTTCAATTTATCGCGCAAGGTCCAACGGTTTAGTTCGTTGAAGACGGCGTAGTATGTTTCGTTCGTCCAAGATTTCTAGGACTGTATTGTTGATATGGCCGCTTAACCGGACTTTATGTTTTCGTGCGCAGTTCCTGACTTCATCTTCCACGAAAGGAACTCCGAGGTCTCGATGCAGGTCATTATTTCTTATAAACCATGGGGCACGCACAAATTGTCGTAGCACTTTATTTTCAAAAGTTTGTATTATATTTATATTTGATTTCTTAGTACAACCCCAGAGTTGTATAGGTCCACACCGGCTTTAGCACTTGCTTATAAAGAAGCAGCTTGTTTTCTAAGCTTAGCTTGGAATATTTACCAAGTAGCCAGTACATTTCTTTGTATTTGGCCTCTAGTTCTTTTCGTTTCTTTTTAACATGCGTTTTCCATTTAAGCTTCGCGTCAAGTGTCATTCCCAAATACTTAGCTTCGTTTGCAAAGGGGATACACACCGAGTTTATAGAAATGGGCAAGTGATTTATCTTTCTGTAGGTGAAGTCAACATGTACAGATTTTGTCTCATTAAAGGTAATTCGCCAGATCTTTGTCCACTCGTAGACTTTATTTAAAGCAGTCTGAAATTTCGCCGTTGAGTCTTCTATTTATTCTCCAACCGCTAAGATAGCGGTGTCGTCAGCAAAAGTAGCGAGAACAGTATCCTCGACGTGTGGTATATCTCTTGTATATAAAAGGTACAAAAGTGGGCCCAGTACGCTTCCCTGCGGTACTCCGGCTAGGATATCTTTAAATTTCGAAACATCATTTCCGTATCGAACGCGAAAAATTCTATTTTCAAAATAGCTTGTCAATATATTATAAAGCTTTAATGGCAAAATTCGTCGCAGTTTGAACTTCAAACCTTCATGCCATACTTTGTCAAAAGCTTGTGAGACGTCAAGAAATACGCTCGAACAAATCTTTTTTTCTTCCAGGGATTTTTCAATTACATCAGTAATTCTATGCACCTGATCAATTGTTGAATGCTTAGTCCGAAATCCAAATTGATGGTTGGGAATAAGATTTTGGTTTTCGATAATTGGGAGAAGACGTTTTAGCAAAATCCTCTCAAAGATTTTCGACAGGATCGGTAGAAGAGAAATGGGTCTGTTTGATTTTTTATCATTTGGAGGTTTTCCTGGTTTTAGTACCATAATGACTTCAGCAACTTTCCACTGACTTGGCACGTATTCAAGCCTCAGAGCCGCGTTAATAATGTGTAAGAGCTTTATAAGTGCTTTTTGAGGTAGCATTTTCAGAACTTCTCCGGTAATAAGGTCATACCCCGGAGCCTTCTTTGGTTTTAATTTCCTTATTACAGTTTTAATTTCAGCAAGAGTTGCATTTGTCATTACAAAATTACTATATGCTATTTCTAAAGAACTGGTGCCGGGTACCAGTGTTGGGCCGTCGGAGGGCTTGAAAATTTCTTCAAGATAGTCGGCAAAAACCTCCGCTTTTTCCTTATCCCCCTTAACCCATTCGTTATTGCCGACCTTGATTGGTGGCGCGGGGATTTTGGGCCTTTTTAAGCATTTTAAAGCTTTCCAAAGCGAGTAATTTGTTTCTTTTCCTGCCGTCAGGTTTTGAACATATGTATTTACTTCGGAATTTCTGTAACTTTTAAGAGTCTCCTTGAGCAGATTACAGAGCCTGTTTAAGCGTGTTTTATCCTGCGGCGCTCGAGTTGTTTGCCATCTTTTGCGAGCTTTTCTTTTTTCTCTTATCATATCTTTTACCTCAGGCGGGTAGTTTAAGTTACGTTTAGCCGTGTTTTTTCGTTGACAAGGTGTATTGTTCCACGCAGCACATTGGACTATTTCAACGAAAGAATCCACTTCGATTTCGAGTTCAAGTGCTGCTTTAAGTGAAACGTCTAGTTCTAGGTTATTATTAATCTCATTTCTGAATCCTTCCCAATTAGTATTTCGTCCAGTTAGTCTTAATGGTCCTTGTTTTTTAATAAACGTGTCGTTCATTGTCAGTATGACTGGAGAATGATCGGAGGAAAGATCGAAGCTTTCATCAACGTTTATATCCGAGTTACGAATTCCTTTAACAACGAAGAAATCGACAAGATCGGGTATTTTCGTTGTATCTGTTGGCCAATAAGTCGGCTTGCCCGTTGAATAGAAGTCACAATTGTGTTCCATACATGCTTTATAGAGTATTTTACCCTTTTGGGAGACACATCTTGATCCCCAAAAAGTGTGTTTGGCATTGAAATCACCGCCAATCATAAAAGCCGATCCAAGAGAATTGAATATATTTTTAAATATATGTTTTGAAGGCGTAAATCGTGGAGGACAGTAGATGGGTGAAATAGTAAAGGAGTTCCGTACCAATTTTACGCGCACCGCAATTAGTTGTACAGACTCGAGCTCTACTTTTATATCATCGTTGTGCTCAAGAGACTCTTTAATGTATACAGAGGATCTGCCTCTCGCGTTTCCCGAAGGGTGATACGCGTAGTAATCTTTAAAACCTCTAATTTTTGCAGATGACCCATTTTTCAAGTGGGTTTCGGAAATCAAACTAACGTCAATGTCGTTTTTCCTTAGGAATAACTCAAGTTCATAAAGTTTTTCTAAGATTCCGTTTGCATTCCAGGTGAGTACGTTTAATTTTTCCCTTTTCATTTTTTAGGCGAAGGACGTTTTTTATTGAACCTATTTTCAAACTTCTTTAGCTTATCTAAAATAAGTTCATTGATTTTGTTTTGCTGCTCAAGCTGCGCGAGAATAACGGAAAATACTTGGGAAGCAGGATCTCCGGAATCTTTTGCCTTTAGCTTGGTAGCTTCAGCGTATGTAAGTTTTTCCGATGCTTTCTTTTCAACACTGGAATCAATCACTTTCGCCTTGGCGTTTTTAACGATATTTTGAGCAGATCCCGATGTTTTTTCTTTAGTTTTGGGATTCTCTTTTTGTGGCTTAAACAACTTGTCACGTCTATTTTGCAACTCCTTTGCTACTTCACAGCCACGGAAATTTGCTACGTGTTTACCCCTGCAGTTAACACAAGTCGGAGGGGTTTGTTTGCTTACGTTGCATTCTTTGGACAGGTGTTTACCTGCGCATTTTACGCACCGAGGCTCTTTTTGGCAGTAAGCTTGCTTAAATTCCTGGCATCGCTTACACTGCGGGATCAGTTTCGAGTTTTTGCGTCGAGGCTCAATTTTAACAATAATGTTGAGGATTGACTTAATATCGTATATTTTTTGGGTACTTTCAGTGTTCTCAAAGGTTAGCATAAAGAGGGGAAGGCTACGTTTAACTGTCATATCCTTTCCTTCAATTTTTTGTTTCTCTCGCTTTTCGATGTTGACGACATCAATGATTTTAAAACCCTTGTTTTTTAAATCACTTACGATATATTCTTTTGGGCAAGACGGATGCAGTCCTCTGGCGACGACACGAATAGGTCTTTCGCACTTGTTCTCGTATGTGAACCATTGGATTTTTTCGACGCTTAACTTGCGAGAAAGAATGCGATAGTTGTCAGCGTCCTTGACGTTGACTTTCCATACATTATTATTGCGCGATGTTACTATATAGTCCGATCACGGCAGGGTCATCAATATGTTTTGGAGTTTCTTGTAATCTGAAACTCCAGTGACATTGATTGGCGGGGGTGTTCGTTGTTTTTCCGCTTTGATTTTTTCAGGACTCATGTTATTGTTGCCATTTTTCTTCGATTCATCTCCCTTTGCTTCACGTTGAGAGACGATTTTGGGAGAAGACGCAGCTTTACGCTTTTTTCCGAGACATTTTGCAAGATCCAGTCGGTTTCTCGACCTAGCTCTTCTTCATTTGTTTCGTAGATATTTTTAACAGATTCAATAGACATAACGTCGCTGTTTGACTTTTCCTTGGTTTTCAGTTTTTCCAGTTTTTTAAGATCTTCGCATATCGCTTCCATTTTGGTTAGCCTAGTACGAAGTTCGGTATTTTCGTCTTTCAGGCTATTTATTTTCGCTGAAGTCCATTCTTCGCAAGACGACCTTTTTGGTGTCGTTGGACTTCTTTTGTTATTTTCTTGTTTTGGAGATCTAGGTGGTGGAGATCTCGAAACCCGTGAACTTTTTCCGAACGGGTTGATAAGATGCAATAATTGGCTCGCCCCAGAATCCATCGAGCCGACCTCCGTAGAGGCTGGATTTTCCAGCATAGCTGGTCTGCCACCTGGGGTAATAATTCCATTTGTTTTACTCATTGCATAATTAGTATACACTTCGCGCTCGGTATACGGAGGGTGCATTTTAGTCGCCTCTTACGACAGGCATGCATACCTCGGGTATATTCTAACCCCTACCCGAAGGGGTATTTAACAAACGTTAAATAATTCATTAGTTGGTGCCTTCAGACTTCCAAAGTCACTTCTTTGAGAATAATTTTTTGCAAAGATGAAAAATTCCGAAGGACATGTTATTTTTTCATCAGTTTTTAAAAATAGTTTGGAACAATTTAAACATTTGTTCCTTAAAAGCAAGATATCCAGTAAAATATCGCATTGCTGTTGCTTCTAATGTGATTTTAGTTTCGATTTCCATATCACAAATGACTTTTTCGTACAGAGTTTCATCGCATTTCTTACAACCCTTAAGCAATGAAGAAGTTGTTGGTATATTAGTTTGAGTTGGGGATAAGTCTAGGTTTAAAAATTCTAGATCATTATCATCACAGTCACTGAAAGGAAAAAAATTCATAAGATTTGACGAGAGAACTTTCGACATCAAAACATTAAATTCGTAAACAGCCGGGTTTTTGTTGTAACCACCTTTGATGCGAATAATAGAAAATAAATTTTCTAATACGTCTTCATGAATTCTCTTTGTTAGTAAATAATCCACGGTCTCATACAGGCCATTGCTTATATCATGACAAAGTAGTAAAACACCGTTTATAGTTTGTTCCATTCCTTTTAAACAAAAGTTTCTTGGGAGGTTAACTGATTTTTTATATCTTTTAAGTAAGACAAAAATTGTTTCAACTCATTATAAACTGGATTCTCTAGCTGAACTCCCCGCCTTAAAACATTCTTGTCATAATGTGAACCACTATCCATGCAGTCAAATACATCGTTCACTTTTAGAACGAACTCTTTCGTTGCTACAGCTTTATTAGAGCTTTCTTTTAAACAATTAAGTTCGAAAGCAGTTTGAATCGATGCCGCATTTGTCCGGTTAAATATTTGCGTTGCTTGGTGAACATGCATTTATTCGAAGGCATTTGGTGCTATATGACAACTTCTAAATTTTAAACATGTCTTAGCTACGTTGTCAACTTCCAAATTGTATATTTCTCTGATAACATCAAAAGACACTTTACCATCAGGAGTTTGTTGATCTGATTTCAATAGAACATTACGAAGTGATTTTAACAAATGAGGGAAATCAAAAAAACCTAATATTTTTCCATCATTAAAACTATAAATGGGTTTTCTTCAGAAACACCTAACATTTTATAAGATTTTCTATCATTGGCCCCTTGGTCACAAACAATAGCACCAAGTTCTTGACAGATTATCAAATTGCTTTTTATACTTTCGCTTAGGTTATCCCCATTTACACCGTTTGCTGACAAAAAATAGTTTAAAACACTTTTCCAACTATCAATCAAACCATTTAGCATGAAAACACATATTTCATTAGCACACAATCTACTTCTTTCTACACCATGGTCTTCGAAATCATCCATTAAATCATTTTTTATATTATATGTGAGGTTTTTACGAATCCTAATCTCATCTAATATCAGGACAACGCAACGTTCTCGCTGGTTTAATAAAGCGAACTTTGACTTAAGATACTGTGATAACCACTTAAATGTGAGCAGCGACATCTAGCAGAAAATGTCGATACTGGAATAACAAAGTCTCGACTGGAGAGTGGAATCGAATTTTCTAGCAAATTGGAAATTGTATGGGACGCTGGATGGCGAGGATTGTTCTCGAAGTATGTCATTCGAGTATAAATACCAGCATCCCAAAGGTATGCAAAATCAGTTCTAAAGTGTAATTTGAAGTGTTAATTAGGAGAAGTGATTAAGTGGTTTAAGTAAAAGATAAGAAAAGTATAAGTGGTTGAGAAATTGAATTGTACTGAGAGAAAGAATTAAATAGTGAATTGTAACTGTACTGAAGAAAGGGTTCTATCATTTATAAGTTCTATCATTTGTACCCACACAAACATTTTACAATACGAATGAGTATGGTTTTCATATCTTGGTTGTAATCCTTTTACAGGAGCTGAAAGAGGAAATGTGAGGAAGTTTAAAGCCAAGTCTATCTCTCAAAAAATTATAGGCGCTTTGTGATCTATAATAAATATTTTGGGAAAGTTATTTTTCGTGGCTGTTATATTTTGTAGTCTTCGATTTTGTCAGAAGCATTTTACAAAATGTTTTTAAATGGTCTGAAATACTGAGCCTTTCGATTTGAGACGTCGTAGATATTTTATTTTTATTAAAATTTTTTATGGCAGTATACGCTCTATTTTTTTTATAATATTTTATTTTTAAATTTCTTAATTTAAGTTTGTAACTTAACAATATTTTTTTTATTGTTGCATTTTTTTCTCCTCTTTTGCACATCTTTCCAATAACTGGTCGCACCTTGCACACGAAATGCTGCAACTGCCCGACGTTCTTCTTCGTTTAGTTAAAGGAGGCTTCAGATCTTCTAAATTCAAGTTTGAATCCAAATCAGAATTTAAATTTAAGGAAGGAACAGCATCCTCATTAAGATATTTTTTCCTACAAACTTGGGATGAAAGTGATCTCCACAAACAAATTATTTGCCTTCATTTTTAAAACCTCATGCCTTTATCCACAAATTATTTAAAATTTCATTTTTTTCCCTAGAAGGAAATTTAAAAATTCTCAAGTCAGGGTAATTCCTTTAGTTTTCCTACAAACAGAACAAGAAACTCCAGATAATCTCTTGCAAAATAGCAAAATATTATATCTCTGAAAAAGTACCGCTGACAAAATTTGCTAAGAAAAATTGTTCAGTAACATAAATAAACATCCAAGTCGGTCGAGAGTCGACGGCGAATGAGGTAAAGCAACTACACAGCCAGCGAATGCGCCGCGCAGCTCCGTGAACTGTGGTTGTTTTATGTATGAAGATAAGGGTTGAAAACAGAAACCACAGAGACATCTGCAAGGCGCGGCGCATGCTTGCTTGTCGGCTGTACACACAATACAACACATACGATCCCAAGAATTGAGTTCGGTTTTATAATACATTTTGTTCATACAAATTGTTCAGAACTTGAAGTTCGAAGTAAAAACAGGCAATTAAAAACTGGTTAGATTTGTTCCTTCGGCGTGCAAAATCTATGTAAACTATAGCATCTGTAATATCAACACTTTTTGAACTCTGGTTCAAACCCTCTCAAACAAGTTTTCAGTATGGTGCATGTAAACGTATTTGGAGCTAAATGTGAGCAAATGTCAAACAAAATTAATAAGTCCGCTTTTACACGTCAAGTTTCGAAAGATTCAAATGAGTGCAAAAGAGAGAATAATATATATATTGACCGAAGTTTCGATCTGTGTAGATCTGTGGTGTGGTAAATTGTAATTATTCGAAGTGAAAAGTGATAGTGATATACTGTTGAAGAGTTAATCTAGGAAAGGTAATATATATTATTTAAGTTTATTTCAGGTTGATTAGGTACCTTGGTACTTACAAATACAAAAAAGTTGCGAAAAAAAAAAATCTACTTAGAGGAAATTCGTGGCGAATAAAGTGCGCCATTGTATGCTGCAATGCAACATCTGCCCGATTTCCAGACGGGAAAATGCTTAGATTTCCTAAAAAGAGAACTAAGAAATATAATGTAGCCAGTCATTCTTCACAGGCAGAAGAATCCCGTGATAATGTTGAAAATCATAAACGGCCATACATTTGTGGCACATATAATAAATCTATACAGATGTCTCATCGCTGTAGAAAAAAATGGTTCAATTTTTGTCGGCTAGCCGACACTCGTCCAGCCGACACGAGCTTTCGGAATAATGTAAAGCTTTTTTATTTTCGCTCTTTCTTGCTTTGTTTACTGAGATTTTTTTTCTCTCACCACAAGTTGCGGGCAGTGGCAAAAGGAATATGAAAAACAAGTGCAAGGGGTTTGCGGGAAGGGGTATGAAGACTTGGCTGTTTGTTTTCATTCGACTGCAATAGGAAATTATGTAATTTTTCATGAATTGGTATTTTGTTTGAGCGTATGGGTGTGTATGTAAGAAAGAACAATTCAAAGGCGGGAAAAGTCGAATATTTCTTTACATTTTGTAATTGAAGTTTGACGAGCAAAATATTAATCGTGTTATTAATATGCAGTGCAGATACACCTGTGTGCAAAATATTAGCAGTGTTAGATGCTTAACTTTTTATTTTACAATCAAACACATTTTATAGCACCTGTATTTTAATTATTTATTTTTTCTTTCTCTATGGTTCTAAAGACTTCGTATTGAATTTGAAATTAAGTAACTAATCATTCTTATAGAAAACTAAACTAAAATACCACCTTGATCAAAAGGAATTCATTCAGAAAATTAAAAATACTAGTTTATTCATTTAAATCTATATTGTCCCCTTCAAAGTAATCTCTTATCGACTGCAACACACTTATGCCAGTGTTTGATCCAATACTCGAAACATTTTTTATATTCGTTTTTATATGCGATTTTTCCATTACTTCCTCTCGGCTGCTGAAACGCGTTCCCCGTAGTGGTTTTTTTTAACTCGATTGAACAGAAAGAAGTCACAAGGAGCCAAATCAGGTGATTCCGGTGGCTGGTAGATGGTATTTCTTGTATTCTTCGTCAAACAATTACGAATAATGATGGCACTGTGCGATGGTGCGTTATCATGGTGCAAAATCCACTAGTTTTCTGCCCACCATTCTGGTCTCTTTCGGCGAATTGCTTCACGCAAACGTCTGATAACGCCCAAATAATACTTTTTGTTTATTGGCTGGCCTTCTGGCAAAAATTCATGATGCACTACATCGTTGTAATCCATGAAAACCGTGAGCATTGCATTTTTGACTGAAAACGCTGATACTTCAGACTAGTTTAACAAATTGGATCCAAAGTCTCTACTCCAAGGAACATTGCTAGTTAAAATATGGCTGTCGGAAAATTATTTCCAATATTTTCCTAACTTACTTAGGTGGCGTTACAGTCCGGGGTGGACCAGGACCTCAACCAACAAGCCTTTCCACTTGGCGCGATCTTTCGCCAGCTGTTTCCAGCGGTGCTGCACTCCAAGTTGGTTGAGATCCCATTCCACTTGTTCGAACTCCCATATATTCGGCCGTACATTACTGCGTTGTCCCCGAATCTCGGAATTGAAGATTTTCAATCTTTACATACAAATATTTTGCGTACAGTTTTAAAAACTCCCTTTTACATAACTTGAAAGAAAAGGGAGCAAATATGTACTCGTAAATAACATATACATACATTTTCCGAATAAGTTCGTTTTGGAAATTCATCAAATTGTGGAGGTACTTAATGTCCTGAGCATAAAATTAAAATTGGGAAATTGGTCTAGCGCTCATGGACATACGTATATCTTCAACCCCATAAAATGTATTAGCCCTTAACACCTCGTTCTTCAAATATCAACCACTTTTATAGTGTGGTGCAACGTCACACCCACCCCCTCCAGCACGCCCACATCACGGATCATCGATCTCATGATCTTCAAAATTATATTCCTACTGCCATTTAATTCACATTGCATAACAAGTAACAAACAAAATAACAAGCACACGTACATAAACCCAAGTAAACCGGTTATGTTGGGCAACGTCAACGTATGTTTTTTTTTATTTATTTCTTTCGTTCACGTATTGTTTTTGCATGAGAAACGACTTTGCATGTGTGAGTGACAAGTGGCAAGAGCAAAAAGCGAAAAGAAATAAAAATTGATTATGACAATTGAAAGTATTTTAATGATACAAAAAAATTATTCAATGATTACTGCGAGTTACATTATTTATATACTCGTATTAACAAATTCAATCAGGACCCACTTGAAAACTTTTTTGGAAAAATAAAAGCAAGAAATTTTAATAAAAATGATCCAAACGCGTCTGAATTTGGCTCATTACTGGCTCTAAAATTTTTGTTTAAGTCAATATTTTCTATTTTTGAAGAAGATTCTGAATATTTACAGTTAGATTGAAATGCTGAAAATAAAACAAAGATTGTCCTAACACAGGAGCAAGAGAAAAATTGAAACTTATTCGATCTAGCCAAATATTGTGAATTCGAAATTCTAGCGACAGAATTACCAGATGAAGATACGATTTCCATAAAAATGACAGAAATGAATGACATAGCCACAAGGTATTTTGTAGGTTACTTTTTTTTTTAAACACTTAAAAAAGTGAATGCAGTTTGTGAGAACTGTGTCAAAGAAATGACAGAGGACAGAAACAATTTCGATCTCACGGAAATATTGATCAAATTGAAAGAATATGAACACTCGAATGAAAATCCAATACTTGTCTGGCCATCAGACAAGTACTTCAAAATATGTCAACTTCATACATATACAAGTATTTACTACTTGCTTTCAGAAATGTCCATTTGCATCTAATCTTAGAGAAAATATAGTTTGTCAATGTATCTCAAAAACACATTTGCACTATCCAGATTGGTTTGAAACGACAAATAAATATTATTTGCACAAAATTGATACAGTCAATTTCCTTGTGGTAATTCTGCTTTGGAAAAATTGTAAGTGGTTTATTGACAAGAGCATAAACAAGAAAAGGAATCCAAAACAAAAAAGTTTCTAAATTTAATGATTATGTAAACTAAAATAAATATTTACATATGTACATAATGTATGAATATTTGGGAAAAAATTAAGGCAGTGCTCTGGTAAGGGATGTGGTGCGGGTCAATATTCTGCCACGTCCGCGTTCGTGTCGCCAGGAAACCATTTGGTATAAGGCATTGTGAATGGCTAAAAATCATACTTCTAATATGTATCTATTATGTAAATGTCTAAAAACAAGAATATTTTGCAAATGCATCTAATCTTAACCTACCCTAATTTAATGTACATGTTGTAAAATGTTTGCGTGGGTACAAATGATAGAACTTATTCTTTTCAATAGAAATCGCTTTATTCAGTACAGTTACAATTCACTATTTAATTGTTTCTCTCAATACTATTCAACTTCTCAACCGCGTATAGTTTTCTTATCTTTTACTTAAACCACTTAATCACTTCTCCTAATTAACACTTCAAATTCAACTGATGAACTCACTTGCATACCTTGGGGATGCTGGTATTTATACTCGAGTGACATACTTCGAGAACAATCCTCGCCATCCAGCGTCCCATACAATTTCCAATTTGCTAGAAAATTGGATTCAAGTATCGGAATGTTCTGCTCTTCGAGTATCAACATATTCTGCTATGTAAATCTAGATGTCTCTGCTCACATTTAAATGGTTATCACAATATGTAGGTATACATACATATGTAGGTATATTTCCAGGCCAGTGTCCTGGCCTAAATACGAGAATATAAAACAAAACAAACAATATATTTCGCTGTGGGTATAACAAACTCTGCGCTGGTGGTGAAAGCTTTTCGAAAAAAGCCGAACTTCTCTTCTTCTCATCGCCTTTTCAATAAATTGCCTCATTCTATTAGAGCTATTAACGTTGCTCAAGAAGTTTTTAAATGTGTAAGAACCTGGCTATTTAATTTTAATTTTGAAAGCATAGAACTCCTGGTTTCTAATAATCTGATGTGATGCAATTATATGAGTTACAATCTATAATCTTGCTTAATGGTATTAATTATGTTATTTTTTGCTATTGTTTAAAATGATGTTATGCACTTTTCAATTATTTTTATTCAGAATATTACTCGTAAATTTCTAATTGTTCTAATGATCACCCCTCCTGAAATTTATTTTATATTGTTTAAAATCTACTAATTAAGCACTCAACACTATTTTAATACATTGTATGTAAATATCGAGTGCCTTTAAGATTCTTATTTTGATATTACTAATTTAAGTAAAATATTTGAATTATGTGAATTACTTAATATACATATGGAATTTTAATAAAGTAAAAAACTAACTAACTAACTAATAAAATCCAAAGTAAAGCATATGGATAAACAAATTGCTGGTGTAATCGAGTTAGACTCCAGGAGATCCAGGAATGAAGAAACTCCCTTACGTCACCTGCATAAAGTGTTAAGTGACATCAAAGCCATCTGTTCTACGCAAGTTATATCCAACCAAAGAATTGATAAGCGAGTTGATAAGCTCTCTGCGTGACGACGTTGACATTCATTTCCAGTCCTCGTCACGCAAACAACCATCTCCTAAGCAATCTGATCCTATGCTCGAAGTTATCTTCGACAAAGTGAACGATGTCAGTTATGAACTTACTGCGACTCGATCCCTCGTATGCGATATTGATATTCCTCCATCCCTCTCATATTCGTATACCATAGCCAACTTTTTTGCTACTTTTTTTAAGCAATCTTTTGCCGATAATTCCTTCGTACTGGATCCCTCTTATTTCAAATACCTGCTTAACTTTCCCATTGGCCCCTCTATTTCTCAAAGTTTTTATCATACAGTGATAGAAAATAAATTACAACAACTGAAAGATGAATACTTACCCGGCCCAGATAGCCTTCCATCCATATTTCTTAAAAAGTGTTACTCAACATTTTCCCACCGCCTTTCAAATCTCTTCCAGTTATCGCTCTCTCAAAGTGAATTTCCGCAGATATGGAAGTCTTCTTTCATAACACTGATACACAAAAAGGGATTAAAGAGCGAAGCCACTAATTACCGTCCCATAGCTAAACTTTCACATATACCCAACGCCTTAAGCTTCCAGTGCAAATCTCTTATTTCACCTAATCAACACGGCTTTGTGAAAGGTAGTTCATATAACACTAACCTCGTCGAATTCGTGTCCTCTATTCTCTCAGCCTTAGAAAGTGGTAAAGAAGTTGACGTTATAACAACTGATTAGTAAGGATTTTGACAAGATATCTCACAAACTAATCCTGTTGAAATTGTCCGTCCTGGTCTTTGAACCCATTCTGCTAAAATGGATATCTTCTTACCTGGATAATCGCTTTTATAGTGTTCGATTCAGGTCTGCCCTATCGGCCCCTTTCTTGGCCACTTCAGGTGTTCCTCAAGGTAGTCACCTAGGTCCACTCCTCTTCATCCTAACTATTAACGACCTTCAAAGACTCATTCAGCACTCAACACTTTCTCTCTATGCTGACGATACCAAATTTTTTAAACCCATTTCCTCACAACAAGACTCCAGCCTGCTTCAAATAGATCTAAATAGTTTTTCCACTTGGTGCATCAAGAACTGCTTAGAACTGAATGTCTCCAAATGTCAATCGATTACTTTCTCACGTAAGTGCAAGAACCCCAACGAATTTACCATCTCCACGGCCAAACTATACCCTTTGTTGAATCTATCCGCGACCTTGGCATATTATGCGACAGGCAACTTAATTTCCGCTCGCATATTGATGAGATAATTTCTAAAGCAAACTCATTCCTCGGCTTCGTTAAAAGATGGTCGAAAGAATTCTGCAACCCGTACGTGACCAGATCACTATACATCACTTACGTTAGCCCCCTTCTCGAGTATGCTAGCCAAGCGTGGTGTCCCTTTCAACGAGTTCATGTATCCCGTATTGAGAGCATTTAGCGTCGTTTTCTTCGATTTGGTCTTCGAGGTCTACCTTGGAATGATCCTCTAACCTTACGTCCCTCTCGAGTTCGACTCAAGCTCATTAACCTGAATACCCTTGAGGAACGAAGGGACGCAGCTGACATTCTTTTCATTCACCGACTGCTCTCAGGCTCCGTCGATTGCACGTCTCTGTACAACTCCATTTTCTTTTACACTAACCCTCATAATCTACGTTGCCATCGTCTCTTTTACCTACCAATCCATCGCACGACATATGGCTCTAACGAACCAATCTCCCGTATGCTGCGTAAGGTAAACTCCAACCTTTCCGTTTTCGATTTTAATCGCAGCACTCTCTCCCTCAAGGCCGAAATCATTCACCATCCCTAGCTTTAAATATCGCTAAACCTTAATTTTTCTTTTAGTTTTTAAGCTTGTATTGAGTACCGAGTCGACTACCGCCGAGTGCACAAGTCAACCAGTGCACTCGCAAATTATCGTGTGGTGTGCAAAAAAAAAAACCACCGCGCGCGTGTGCAATAAAAACATACAAAACAAAAAAAAGTGCAGTGCAGTGACAAAAAAAAATACCACACAGTGCGGGTATCCCACCTCTCCCGCTCCTAGTCGAAGTACTGTTGCTTGCACTCAATCACTGCCATTACTGTATTTACCATACGGTACGACGGGCAGTGGCTGAGTGTATGTAACAACTGATGGATAGCGGCTTGTGAGTGAAAATTTTGTTGGTGCACTCGTTCATATTGTTGTAAGGGCATAACACCTACAACAATTTGATTCGGTAAATCAATGTCAGAATTTTCACTTCGCAGCAGAGCTTAGTATCGTCGGTGTTTGTGTTTTCTGTGTTTGTCTGTGATTATGACTAGGGAATTCAGGGTAGACGTAGCCAATATACGCGGGCTAAAAAGTAATCACTTTTCCGCGTACGTTCACGTCTGCAAGTACAGACTAGCTGTTTTGGTACTTAGTGAGACACAGGTAGATCCCCACCCACACCTCTCAGATCATTCTGATCTGAAGCTACCTGGCTACGAACTAGTGCCATTATTCTTTTCTCACCGCGATCTCGCCATTTATGTGCGTAGTGATGTAGCTTACCAAACTCCACTACAATGTGATCCATGTTCCAATCCGGAATTCAACTTCATGTGGTTAAAATTCCATCTCCGTAAGAAAATTATCCACTACTGATTTATTTATAGAAGCCCCAAACTGGACAGCAATTCAACTTTTAACGAGTTTGATGCGCTGTCTGACTCCATTCAAACAATTGTATCCATGTATCCTCATACTGAAATCGTTATCACGGGCGATTTCAATATACACAATTCTGGGTGGCTTCGACATCTCCACAAACAACACCCGAAGGACGGTGTGTTGAGATCTTCGCTGCAGAAAACAACCTGACGCGCTAACAACCACACAGTTAGAGAAAAAATTCCTAAAAGAACCGTATGGCAATACGAGAAAGCCAACTGGAGCGGTCTTAACAGCTTCTTTAGGAATTTTAACTTATTCCTCATCGGATGAAGAGTATAAAACTAAAAGAAAGGGCATGGTACGACTCGAGCTGTAAAGAGGCCGTCACGGTTAGAGAAACGTTTTTTCGGTCCTTCAAGACCAACCCGACAGAGGAAAACCGAAAAAAGTTCAAACGAGCCAGAAATGACTGCAACGCCTTTCTTAAGCGTGTGAAATTCCTATATGACCAAAAACTGAGGCAAAAAATACTGCAATGTCCCAAAGGCAGTAAAAATTGTTGGTCGTTCGTCAAAAACATTAGAAATTCCGCCTCATCCTCCATCCCAACGCTCATTTACAATAACATTCCAGCTGTCAGCTCTTTGGACAAGGCCAGTCTACTCTGCACACTTCCGCTTACATTTGAGTGCGTCGAAACTTCAATTTGACGATTCTACTTTCGCACTCGTGTAGTAGCAAGAATACTTAAAGATCTCAACATACATTAATTCCACGCTGGCAAAACCACTGCGTAAGCTATTTCATTTGTCCAGCCCGTCCCTAAAAAAAAGTGAATCATCTTCTCTCTCCTCCTACAGACCCATTGCACTTACGTCCCTTCTTTCCAAGGTCATGGAAACGCTGATAATTCGTCAGCTCATGAAATATCGCGAAACACGAAAACTTCTCAACGACCGGCAGTATGGTTTTCGGAGCAACAGGTCCACTGGTGATTTGATGGCATGTCTCACCGAAAAGTGGAACCAAAGCGTACATCAATCTGGCGAAAGCAAGATAGTTGCACTTGATATTTCTAAGGCACTTGACAGAGTTTGGCATCAGGCTCTTTTGTCGAAAATGCGTGCATTTGGGATCGACGACTCTCTTCTTCAATGGATTAGAAATTACTTTTCGGAACGTTCAATTTAAGTTGTTTTGGACGATTTCAAGTCTGATATTCACAAAATAAATGCTGGTGTGCCCCAGGGCTCTGTTCTGTCTCCGACACTCTTTTTAATTTTCATTAATGATCTCTTGACTGCTACTTCTAATCCAATATATTCCTTTGCTGATGACAGTACGCTCTGCTTTTAATATTCGTTCCCGGACTCACGGCGCTGCTCTTCGGCTGTAGAACGAGAACGGCAGCGTATGCTAAGCTCATTAAATTCCGATATCAAAAGCATAACCAATTGGGGAACTTTGAACAGAGTGGAATTTAATGCTTCCAAAACACAATGCTGTCTGCTGTCGTTAAAGCGAAATTTAAGCACTCAGCCATTATCCATGAATGGCACTTGCATCGTCGAAAGCGAAAAACTTTCCATTCTCGGTATGTGTGTCAATGACAACTTACGTTGGAATGACCACATGGAATGATATATCGCAATTTTCATTTGTCTTGCCACAAAGGCTGTCTATATGGAATTGATGGGAGATTCGTATATTGGTGCTTTAAATCGTTTTGTTGCCAGGAGAGGTATATGCAGCGACATATACAGTGATTGCGGAACCAATTTTATTAAAAAACTCAAGGAAGGCAGGTATACTTACCGCGGATATGTTGAGAAAATCCACCCTAATCCCGCGCACAATCAACTCTTCGGGGGTTCGTGGGAGGCGGGTGTAAGATCCACAAAATATCATTTAAGACGTATACTTGGAGAACAGAAACTAACCTATGAGGAATTAAGTACAGTGATGTCTCAAATTGAATCATGCCTAAATTCTCGACTTTTTTGTCCTTTTTTTACCCTTTTTTTTGTTTTTCTCGACACCCGACGGATACTTCTAATGGCTTATTCGATTTAGAACTCTATATTTGGCCCCACTTTGGGCGCCAAAGTGTTACCGTCGTTTTCTATGCACCAGACGGAAGAATGCGCTGCCTCTCCGACGAATGGACGTGAGTAAAGATATTTAATATGGGCGCCATGCCATTACACTTCCGCTTCACTACCACCATCCAAAACAACAACTGACAATGGGATTCGAGTTTTCTTTTTCCCCGTACCGACAAACCGATTTCAAACCAAAAAGAATAAATTATAAACCATTATTTACCACAACGTTACAATTCTTTCTTTTTTTAGTTCAAACCAAATTAACAAATTTAAATACTCACTTACAAATAGGTCTGCTCCTTTATCTTATATTAAATATAAAATATTGTGATAACCACTTAAATGTGAGCAGCGACATCTAGCAGAAAATGTCGAAGACCAGAAGATTTCGATACTGGAATAACAAAGTCTCGACTGGAGAGTGGAATCGAATTTTCTAGCAAATTGGAAATTGTATGGGACGCTGGATGGCGAGGATTGTTCTCGAAGTATGTCATTCGAGTATAAATACCAGCATCCCAAAGGTATGCAAATCAGTTCTAAAGTGAAATTTGAAGTGTTAATTAGGAGGAGTAATTAAGTGGTTTAAGTAAAAGATAAGAAAAGTATAAGCGGTTGAGAAATTGGATTGTATTGAGAGAAACAATTAAATAGTGAATTGTAACTGTACTGAATAAAGCGATATGTTTTGAAAAGAATAAGTTCTATCATTTGTACCCACACAAACATTTTACATTGGTGTCAGAAGTGGGATAGGACTTATTGTTTGTAAAAAAAAAAAACAAAAGTGTTTTCTGACTATTTGAAAAAGCTAGAATGGGTCGAAAACTATTGCAGTTGACCCTCGTCCAACTCAAATCCGAGTTGAACAAGAGAAGCCTCAGCGCCAGTGGAGGAAAAAGTGACCTGGTGCTCCGACTTCAGGAGGCTTTGAACAGCGAGGGACATGATCCTGATGCATATTCCTTTGATGTTGACGAGGATGAACAGACAAGTACCGGCAATGACATGGCTGCGATGATGCAACTACTTTTGTTAAAAATGGACGAACAGAAGAACAGTCTGGAAGAAAAAATGGACGAACAGAAGAACATTCTCCAGAACAGTCTGGAACAAAAAATGGACGAGCAGAAGAGCAGCATTGAACAAAAATTCAACGAACAAACTAACAATCTGCACGGTCTTCAACAGAAAATGGATGAACAAAAGAATAATCTGGAAGAACAAAAGAACATTCTCCAGCAAAAATTCGAAGAAATTGATGACAAATTTGAAAGAATAGAGAAGAACGTTGATGACAAATTTGATAGAATAGAGAAGCACGTTGATGACAAATTTGATACAATAGAGAAGAATGTTGGCGAAAAATTCGAGGAAATGGACAGCAAAGTTCAGCAACTGGCAAAAGAGCTCGACACAGTGCGAAAACAGAAACTGCGAAAATGTTCTTTAAGCGGTCCAAGGAGAAAAGATTTGAAGCCTCCCTCATTCGATGGCCAGACCTCATGGTCTACTTATAAGAAGCAGTTTGAAATGGCTGCCTGTGCAAACGAATGGGACAATAAGGAAAAGTGCTTTGCCCTAGCGATGGCCTTACGTGGTCCTGCGGCAGAATTGTTACAAACAATCGATATCGAAAAGAATAGAGACTATATGGTTTTAGTGCAGGCTATCGAGAAACGGTTTGGGGATAGCCACATGCGGGAAGTTTACAAGGTTCAATTGCAAGGTCGTATGCAGCAACGAGGAGAAACACTGCAACAGCTCCAAGCAGACGTGAGTAGACTGGCACATTTGTCATATCCCACCGCAGGCCAAGAAATAATCGACGAAATGACAAAGGACGCATTCATCAGGGGAATTGCAGATTTGAAGCTACAATCAGCAGTAAGGATGGCCGGGAAAAGAACCCTTGCTGAAGCACTTGCCTTCGCTCTGGCGATGGAAGCATCCAATCAGGCTTCCAAAGGAATGTATTTCGTAAGGGAAATAGTATCTGGTGAATGCTCTTGCTCAAGACCAATTACCATGCAACGAAATATCCCACGGGAGAGACGAAGGATGCGCTGCTGGAACTGCGATAAAGTAGGACATTTGCAAGGGCATTGTAAAGAACCGGTACGACGAGAAGGCTGCCTGCACTGGGGCTACAGGCAAATAGAAAGAAAAACCGGCAGAAACGGCTACCAAGAAACCGGTCAAATTTCCAGAAGCCATCAGTTAGGAAATGCTTACTTCGCGGGGCAGAAGTCAGTAGCAGGAGTCGACGACTCCAGGGTAATTATCCCAGTCTCACAGGTAAAACAATGCAACCAAAGCCTCCCAGCAGAAGTAGTCAGTGGTAAAGAAGTGAAACAACAGGCAACTATCCAAACGATCAGGACTGAGCCAATAGAGGGTTGGAGTATAGACGAAATCCGTTCCTCCCAACAGGCAGACAATGACATCGAACCAATATTGGCCTGGAAAGAACACGAGGAAAGACCAAGCTGGCAGCAGATATCAGATCGGAGCCAAACTCTGAAGGCATACTGGGCACAGTGGGACTCGCTTTTTGTGCAAGATGGATTGCTGAAGAGAAAATGGGAAAGTGCAGATGGGACAACATCTCGTATGCAGCTAATTGTGCCACGGTCCAGAGTCAACCAAGTGCTCCATGAAATACATGACGGAATCTCAGGAGGCCATTTGGGAATAAACAAGACGTTGGAAAAGGTAAGGGAACGTTTCTATTGGCTAAGCGCTAAACAAGATGTCGAGAATTGGTGCAAAAAGTGCATAAGGTGTGCGGCTACCAAGGGTCCAAAAGTAAAGCCACATGGACAAATGCAACAATACAATGTCGGAGCACCTTTCGAACGAATAGCCATCGACATCGCTGGGCCGTTTCCCGAAACCTTTAATGGAAACCGATATACTCTCGTAGTCATGGATTACTTCAGTAAGTGGCCGGAAGTGTTTGCCATCCCAAATCAAGAGGCTAAGACCGTAGCCGAACAGATAGTCAACAACTGGGTGAGCAGATTTGGGGTCCCAATGGAGCTGCACTCTGATCAGGGGCGAAACTTTGAATCAAAAGTCTTCCAGGAAATATGCCAATATTTGGGAATAAGAAAGACAAGGACAACGCCACTACACCCTCAATCTGATGGAATGGTCGAGCGATTCAATCGGACCTTGAATGAGCATCTATCTAAGGTTGTCAGCAACTGCCAGCGGGATTGGGATCGACACATACCCCTCTTCTTAATGGCCTACCGAAACGCGGTCCATAGCTCAACAGGGCACACACCATCCGAGATCTTATTTGGTCAAACGATTCGGTTGCCAAGTGAAGCAAAATTCGGATCCCCACCGACGGAGCCCAAAGAGATGAACGATTACGTGAATGACTTACGCAGCAGGATTCGTAAATTGCATGAAGACACCAGAGAAAAGATGAAGCTAGCAAGCAGCCGCATGAAAACTAGGTACGATATCAAGGCGAAATCTTCCGGTTTCAACGAAGGAGATCTGGTTTGGCTGTATAATCCTCAGCGTAAGAAAGGCAAATCACCAAAATTGCAACAGGACTGGGAAGGTCCATACAAGGTAATAACCCGCATTAATGACGTTGTCTACCGGATCCAGCGTGGGGATCGAGGAAAATTGAAAGTGGTCCATTTGGATAGAATGTGTCATTTCAACGAGATGCTGAATGACGAAGTTGTTCGGGACGAACAACTGTAGGGAGGGAGCAATGTGATAACCACTTAAATGTGAGCAGCGACATCTAGCAGAAAATGTCGAGGACCAGAAGATTTCGATACTGGAATAACAAAGTCTCGACCATTGATGACTGGAGAGTGGAATCGAATTTTCTAGCAAATTGGAAATTGTATGGGACGCTGGATGGCGAGGATTGTTCTCGAAGTATGTCATTCGAGTATAAATACCAGCATCCCAAAGGTATGCAAATCAGTTCTAAAGTGAAATTTGAAGTGTTAATTAGGAGAAGTAATTAAGTGGTTTAGGTAAAAGATAAGAAAAGTATAAGCGGTTGAGAAATTGGATTGTATTGAGAGAAACAATTAAATACTGAATTGTAACTGTACTGAATAAAGCGATATGTATTGAAAAGAATAAGTTCTATCATTTGTACCCATACAAACATTTTACAATATTATAGAAGAAAAAAAGGCTCTCTACAAAACCCGTATTTGAACCCGCGCAATAGTTTTACGCGCCAGGCGTTGCTTTTACTAAACCGAATTAAGCGATCTACTATTCAACGGCAGTTGAATTTAATTTCAAAGTTAATCAGAATCTACATAAGCTTAATACTATAGGTAAGAGTATAACTAGGCGGATATACTTATCAAGGTATAAATGCTTCTTATTCTACACATCTCCAACGGCGTGATGCCTGCTTGACATTCTCGCCTACCGCATAACTGTACATATATTTTAAGTCTCAGCGCTCTACAAATAGAAAAGTGTTACTCATTCCTTTTTTAACACTACAGATAAAATTTTTACACCTTTATAATTTGTTCGGACCCTGAGCAATTAATAATGTTTACTCTATTGCTTTACACTTATGCTTCGTGCTACCGAACTACTTTGTCACCTTTTTATGTAGGCTTTTTGATTGTTTCCTGGCACTCTCTACGTTCGCAACTTCGCGGGGCAGAGTTGGTGGCAGGCTTCGACGGCCCCATGACCTGGCAAATCGATGCAATGAAAGCCTTCTAGTAGAAGTAGTCAGTGGAAAAGGAAAATGGATGGCAACAATAGACATCGGTGCCACGGCCTCAATCATCAGGAGGGATCTGGTACAGAAATCCTGGTTGCATAACCCCAGCAGTTGCAGCTTGAGAACAGCTACGGGAGAAACGGCTAAGGTATATGGTGAAGTCCGTATAAAAATTCACCTGATCGGAATAGTGTTCTCTCATGTCTTTCTGGTGGCTCGTCTCACGACGAGTGTATCATTGGTACAGATTTCATGAAAGAACATGAACTAGTAGTGGACTTTGGGGCACAAACCCTGAAATACGGAAACTTGGAGATACCAGTGATATATGGAAACACCAATACTTCCGTCTTAAACGTCGTCATCTGCAGAAATCAGATTCTAGAGCCTTCGTCGGAAGAAATTGTTTGGCAAAAGTGGAGGGTGGTCCTGGTAGCCATCGATTCTATTTGATGGAGCCAGAAAATCGGAGAGTCTTCATGGTGGGAAAGACCTTAGTGGAACCAAAGAACACAATGGTCCCTGTAAGGATTCTAAACCCAAGGACATTCAGTGTGAAGATTAAAAAGGGAGAGATAGTGGAAAAATGTGTACCTGTTGAAGCTATATCTACCACAACGGAAACAAATGGTGCAACACCGGTAGCAAGAGTTCAGAGCATAAAAATCAAGAACAAAATTCTCAGCCACTGTAATTTGGATGAAGATCAGCGAATCCTGGCAGAAAAACCAATCGGTGAGTACGCTGATATATTTGCTACACAAGACGGAGAATATGGACGTACGCATATGGTTCAACACCATATTGACACCGGAGACGCTCGACCAATCCGTCAGCCTGCAAGGCGTTCCATTGGCAAAGCAAACAGAATTCGCCGAAATGGTGTCGAAGATGAAAACTGAGGGACTGATTGAAGAATCACAAAGTCCGTGGGCATCTCCAGTGGTGCTCGTGAAGAAGAAAGACGGCAGCACGAGGTTTTGTGTAGACTACCGACTTCTCAACGATGTCACTAAAAAGGACAGCTACCCACTTTCGAGAATCGACGACACTTTGGACATGCTTTCTGGAGCTAAATGGTTTTCAACTCTTGACTTGAAGAGGCTACTGGCAGGTAGAGGTAAATCGTACGGATCGTGAGAAAACTGCCTTCACTACAGGAAGCGGTCTTTGGCAATTTGCAGTGATGCCGTTTGGACTGTGCAACGCTCCGGCCATTATCGAGCGGCTAATGGAACGAACATTGCAAGGACTCACCTGGAAAACCTGCTTAGTATATTTGAACGACGTTATCGTCATAGGCAAGTCGTTCGAGGAGCACCGCGAAAATCTAAAAGAAGAGTTTGAGAGGCTGCGAAGTGCTCATTTAAAGCTCAACCCAGAAAAGTGCGTCTTGTTCCGTCCGGAAGTAAAATATCTGGGTCATATTATTAAGGGTCCGCCATCTAACGTTTTTTTTTCAACTAGTGCTTATTTCGTGAATGGTAACACTTAGCTCATGTCTGATTCGACAGATAATTAGTTTTATCCTTCCGCTGAACGAATATGGTTGTGTTACGCTTGAACAACGCTGGGAAATATTGCGACATTACTTTGAAAATCATGCTAATGTTGCAGAATGTGTGCGAGAAGAGAAGCACCGTCAGCTCCGTATGTTCGTTATCTTGTGTGCAAGATGGATTGCTGAAGAGAAAATGGAAAAGTGCAGATGGGACAACATCTCGTATGCAGCTAATAGTGCCAAGGTCCAGAGTCAGCCAAGTAATATCAGGGTAAAGCTGATAAATATCGTATCCGAGGCTAATAATATTGACCCAAGGAAAAAAAACTAACGATCTGTGATAACCACAAAGAGCAGAAGATTTCGATACTTGAATAACAATGTCTCGACCATTGATGACTTAAGAGTGGAATCGAATTTTCGATTCCAATTTCGAAATTGGAAGTTGCGAGGATTGTTCTCGAAGTATGTCATTCGAGTATAAATACCAGCATTCTCAAGGAATGCACGCAGATCATCAGTTGAATTTGAAGTGTTAATTAGGAGAAGTGATTAAGTGGTTTAAGTGAAAGATAAGAAAAGTATAAGCGGTTGAGAAATTGGCTTGTATTGAAAGAAACAATTAAATAGTGAATTGTACCTGTACTGAATAAAGCGATTTCTATTGAAAAGAATAAGTTCTATCATTTGTACCCACACAAACAATTTACAGATCTAACAACATGAGCACTGGAAACTTGAATCCGGGAATTGCCAGCCGAGTCGCTACTCTTGTACCCACATGGTATCCGAAAACCTTTTATCATAATGACTCATAATATAATATTTGTGTGTGCATAAATAATAGAACTTATTCCTTATCTCTTTATTCAACACTGTTACAATTTCCAATCCAATTGGAGTGTAGCTCCATTGGGACCCTAAATCTGCTCACCTAGTTGTTGACTATCTGTTCTGCTACGATTTTAGCCGTATTTGGGATTGCGAACACTTCCCGCAAGGGTGTATTGATTGTCACTAAACGTTTAGGGAAATGGGCAAGTGATGTTGATGGCTATTCGTTCGAATGGTGCTCCGATATTGTATTGTTGCATTCGTCTCTTGTGTCCTTACTTTTGGGAACTTGGTAGCTGCACCGTTATGCACTTTTTGCGTCAATTCTCGTCATCTTGTTTTACCCTTAGCTCCTTACCGTTCCATTACCTTCTCCAGTGTCTTGTTTACTCCCAAATGACCTCCTGAGGTTCTGTCATGTACAATATTTCATGGAGCGCTTGGCTTACTGTTGACCGTAGCACGATTAGCTGCATACGAGATGTTTTTCCATCTGCACTTTCCCATTTTGTCTTCAGCAAACAATCTTGCACACAAAGCGAGTCCCCAGAGTTTGGCTCCTGTGTGGTATTTGTTGCTACCTTGGTTTTTCTTCGTGTTCCTTCCCAGCCAATTATCTGCCTGTTGGGAGGAACGAATTGGTCGACGGTAGAGAGCATCAGCATATGAGTAAAGTTTCCCTTGCGGCGTTGCACTTCAAAGTCGCAGCCCTGCAACTGCTCAATCCATGTGGCAAATTGACCTTCTTAAATTGGAGTAAACCTATCAGAGCTACGAGGTTTCTCCGAAGAATGAACTTTTATCTATAGAGGTACTAATGGAAATGCTTCGTTGCTGCAATATACAACAACTTTCTCTTCACCATGATGAACTTGAAAGGTCAGTGCTCCAAACCCAACATTGCCAGTGTCTGCATCCGCGATGAACATTTTTCCGGGTGTGGGGTAGCCCAAGATGGGGGCATTGCACAGCTGCCACTTGAGCTTTTGGAATGTTTTTTCACACTCTCTAGACCACCTGAACTTTCGACCTTTTTCCGTAAGTTGATGCAATCTTTTCACAATGCCAGCAAAATCATTTACGCACCTTCTGTAGTACGTGACAACTCCCAAAAAGCTCCTCAGTTTTTACAGCTTCGATTTTATCAGGATCCGTCCTTACTCCTTCCGCTGATATAATGTGACTCAAATATTTTACTTCCGGACGGAACAAGGCATACTTTTCCGATTTCAGCGTCAAATGAGCACTTGGCAGTGTCTCAAGCAATTCTTTTCGATTTTCGAAATACTCCTCGAACGTCTTGCCTATGAAGATGACGTCGTCCAAATACACTAGGCAGGTTTTCCACGTGAGTCCTTGCAATATTCGTCCCATTAGGTTGCCGGCGCGTTGTTCAAACGGCATCACCGTAACTGCCAAAGACCGCTTCCTGTATTGAAAGCCGTTTTCTCACTATCTCTTCGATCAATCCCCATCTGCCAGTAACCGACCTTCAGTTCTAGTGTTGAGAACTATTTCGCTCCAGAAAGCGTATTCAAAGTGTCGGCAGTTCTTGGTAGTGGGAGCTGTCTTTTTTGGTGACATCGTTGAGACGTCGGTAGTCTACACAAAACCTCGTGCTGCTGTCCTTCTTCTTCACGAGTATCAGCCCGTCCACTTTTACCTTTCGATAACCAACACCAGCACCAGGATCTGCACAAGATCCCTCCTGATGATTGATGCCGTCGGTGCCTATTGTTGCCACCCATTTTTCCTTCGCACTGACTACATCTACTAGAAGGTCTTCATTGCATCGTTTTGTTAGCGAGGCTTGGATAATGGTCCTAGGGACGTCGATTCCTGAACCAACTTCTACCCCGCAAAATTGGTGCTTAAGCATTTCCCGACTGATGGCATCGGGAAGTTTGACCGGCTTCTTGATACTACAGTGAGGGCAGCCTTTTCGTCGCACCGGTTCCTTAGATTGCCTTTGAAGATGTTTAATTTTATTGCAGTTCCAGCAGCGCATTCTTCGTTCCTCGGCACTAAGTCTTGCGTAGGAGCATTTAACAGGTGCTACTTCCCTGACGAAATGTGATCCTTTTGAAGCATGATTAGCTGCTTCCATAGCCAGAGCAATGGCAAGTGTTTCAGAAAGGGTTCTTTTCCCGACCATCCTTACTGCTGACTGTAGTTTCGAATCTGTCATTCCCATGATGAATGCGTCCTTTGCCATTTCGTCGATAATTTCCTGGCCCGAGTAATTGCAACCAGCTTTCAGTATTCTTTCACTTTCACCAAACAAAATAGTCCTTTTAAAATATTCTGCTATGAGTATATGCATATACATACACATGTGTAGTATTCCAACTATGCGAATTTTCAGCAGCATTTCACTATTTTATTGATTTGTTTAACCATATATTTAAGAAAAAGACACTATATTACACAGTATTCACTAAATATTTAACGGAAAAGTAACAACACAACAACTTCTTCGTGTTTCACAAGTGCTTTGTTTACATTTTTTTAAGCACGATTCTATTTAAATTAACCCATCTAAACACTTCACAAGCACTTATTTCGAAACTCGCATATTTTTTCTCGACATTTCAACTTTATTCTTATCAGACAAAAATAAATTCTTTAACTAATTTATTTATTTTGTTCCACACCGAAATTAAACTTTACATATGAATTTGTTCCCGGTCAAAATCTGTCTAGCCGTGGAGGTAAAAAAAATGCCGCCAGGGGGCGCTGAGAGCACTTTACGGGTGTCAATTCAAATACGGAAATCTTCTGCTATTGAAATATAGATGGCGCGGTCCACATTCAAATTGTGGAAGAAATTTAATGTTGTCCACAATAAAAGAATCAATAACTTTGCGCAATTATTTATAATTATAATTATAATTTGCTGGAGCTCGTGGTCGATTTTCTGTCCAAGAAAACAAGATTAAAAAGAGTGAGAGATAAAATTGTAGGAGTACATACATATGTATATTGTATGTATTACGTCCGCAGAGCGCAGGCGTCGTGACAGGGGTTGCTGTCTGCGATGGAACTTATTGTTGTGGTTTGTGCTTGTGGTAGCAGGTGGCTGTATATGATGATATATCCACCACGTCAACACGTTTGATGACTTCGTGTGGGCCAGATGTGCTCCCGAAACTTCTCCAGGAATGTATTAGGATTGGCTGGCAGATCTGCTGTGAGAAAGAATTCTCATGGTATTCTTAGATCAGTACCAAAGAGCAGTGGTGATGCTTTAAGGTCTTCTTTCACACATGTTCGAAGGCCGAGGAGAACTGTTGGAAGTAAATTAGGCCAGGGTGTTGGAGCATGGCACATGAGTGCGGCCTTGACAGTGCGGTGCCATCTCTCTATGATGCCATTGGATTGAGTTCGATATGGTGTTGTGTGGATTTTGGATGGTCGGAGGACCATGTTTGCCAGCGCTGTGAAGAGTTTGGACTCAAATTGTTTCCCTTGGTCCGTTGTGGTGGTTAAAAGTGTGTCGAATTGGGCAATCCAATTCGAGTAAAAAGCCGTAGTGACCCTGTCCGCTTCGATGTTAGGAAGCGGCGTTGCCACAGGCCAGCGTGAAAACCGGTCGATCATCGTGAGACGGTAACGCAGTCCTTTTACCGGTGAAAGTTCGATGCACATGTTCGAAGCTATTGTCTGGAACAACTATGTGCATAGGTTTGTTGCGAATGGGCTTCTGTACCTTGGACTTCTGGCACGGGAGGCATTCGCGTGTCCACCGCAGGGAGTCGCATCGAATTCCAGGCCAGATGAACTTTTCCTTCAGTTGGCGAGCTGTAGCACGGCCGCTGATGTGGGCGAGACCATGCACAACATCGAAGGCACGCTTGCGGAGAGGTTGCGGGATGTATGGGCGAATTCGGCCGGTGGAGATATCGCAGTATAGCGGATGTTCTTCGATGATGAGTTGCTGGAGTTTAAGAGAGGAGCGACTTCTAAGTTCTTCAAGCTCCTCGTCGTTCTGTTGAGCTGCATGGATTGTTTCTGAATCCAGGGTTTTGGGCATAGAGATGGTGTTGATGCGAGATAGCGCGTCAGCGACGACGTTGTTTTCGCCATTGATGTGAACTATCTCGGTTGCAAATTGCGAGATGAAACTCAGTTGGCGGAGTTGTCTGGGCGAAGCTTTGTCTGGTCATTGAAAGAAGGCGTATATGAGAGGCCGATGATCAGTTTTGATGATGAATGATCGCCGTAGGTACTCTGTCTGTCGTAGGTACTGTAACGAGTCTCCGCTGGGCTGAGCTTCCGTGAAAAAAAGCAAGTGGCTTCCAGGAATCATCTTCTAGCTGCTCAAGTGCAGCGCCGTTGGCGAAATCCGAGGAATCTGTAAGAAGAGTTAGTTGTGAAGATGGTGATAGGAAAGATGTTCTTACGGCAGAAGCAACACTGTCCTTACAATTTCTGAGCGCTGCATCTGACTCCGGTGTCCAATCTATCTTGCGCTTATCCCGTTTTTTGGCGTTCTTGAAATATTTGTTGAGAGGTGCTTGCAACTGAGCAGCGTTCGGGATACAGCGGCGATAATAATTCGTCGGAGGTCCGAGATAGTTTCTGGCTTCGAGTAGGAGAGGATGGCCTGAACTTTATCTTCTGGTGGAGAGAATCCATGTTTGCTGATGGTGTAACCCAGAAACGTTACTTGTTCCTTGCCCCATTGGCATTTGTCAGGGTTGATTGTTAGCTTGTGATCGCGTAGGATATGGAAGATAGTTTCCAGATGATGCTTGTGCTGATCCTCGTCTTGGGAGAAAACGATTATGTCGTCAATGTAGCAAGCGGCAAATGGAATGTCTCTCAGAAGATTGTCCAATGCCTCTGAAACGTTTGAGTGGCGTTTCGTACGCCAGGTGGCATTCCCAGAAACTCGAAAAGGCCGAAAGGAGTCGTGATGGCCGTTTTCTCTATATCTTCATCGGCTATTGAAATTTGATGGTAGGCCCGAGTCAGGTTAATGGTCGAAAAGATGCTAATCCCATGACAGTGCTGTATGACATCGTCGATATACGGTATCCGATAGCGGTCCGGAACTGTTTGTTTGTTAAGGCGTCTGTAATCGCCTGTTGAGCGCCAGCCTCCTAGTTTCTTGGGCACCATATGCAGAGGGCTGGCTCACTGACTGCTGGAAGGTCGTATCACACCATGCTGTAAAAGCAGCTCGAAATCTTCCTTGGCTGCCTTCAGTTTGTCGCAAGTGAGCCTGCGTGGGCGCTCTGCAACTGATGGACCCGTGGTGACAATGTGGTGCGAGACAGGTTATCCGTTCTGGTGGAAGGAAAAGGCGATGCCTTAGTAATTTGGATATACTTACAAAGATGTTCCCTGTATGCAGGCGTTAGAGTCGATCCGGAAGTGTTTGCTGGGCCAAGGGTGGAGATGCTGTGAGTGTAGTCTGTGCACAGTTGGCCGGATGCAGTGAGTTTTGTCAGCCGGTCGATAAGACAGCGCCCCTTGAGGTCAATGAGAAGGCCGTAATATTTAAGGAGATCTGCTCCGATAATGACTGCTATTGGCGAGGATGAAATTCCACTTGAGGAGACGACGGATGCCGATGTTGAGAGTGATGCATTGTTGCCCGTAGGTCTCGATTACCGTGTTGTTTGCAGCATAAAGTTTAAAATCTGTTGGCTTAACGTTGCGATTAGTGTAGGATCGACGAATGATGGAGATAACGGAGCCTGAGTCGACCAGAAACTTCATGTTGGTATGGCGATCAAAGATAAATAGGCGATGTTCGGCGGTGACGAAATTGTTGCTGTTGCTGTCGCCTACCGCCTGTATTGGCGACAGCGAATCTAGTTTTCCGACGATTAAAACCACATGGCGGCTTGCAGTTGCGAGCGTTAACCCACCATCTGCTGTGATAGAAGCAAAGACCAGGTGTTGTCGGTGAAACAGATCGTATAGGACGTCGAGAGGATGAGCGTGATCTATTGTTGCTAACGAGATTGGATAGCTTATTGAGGATTTCCATGTTGAGTGTAATCATTTAAGACAGCGAGCGTCTGATATCTATGAGTTCTTGGCTCATTTTATTCGTTGAAGGAGCGAAAACGTGTTGAGTTGGTGATGGTGTTCGCCTAGAGAAAGTTGATGTGACCATGATAGCTGGGCCCTGTCCATTTTCCATCAATGTATCTGCACCGCTGGCAAGGTCATCGAGTGTTATGGCTCGAAAAACCTTGAGGATAGTTTGCACATTCTGTGGTAACAGGGCGAGCCATCTGACACGTAGCACAACCTCAGAAGCTCTATCGCCGGCTAGGCTCCTCATCTGTCTGAGCTCATCTGAGCTTATCACCGAACTCAAGTTCAGCAAGGACTTTATGAAGTTGTCGATCTGCGGAGTCAGAGAGACGAGTCTTCAAATGCGTAATACTTATCTTGGTTCGGTGGTGCTCTCAGGATATCTGACACTTCCTGGAGTGCATCAGATCCGAGATCACTAACTACGAGGCGGTTATTGCTAGCATCGGAGCGGATGTTGTTTGCCTGAAAAATTTACTCCACTTGGAAGAACCACAGTTCAGGTTTGTTTTTCCAAAAGGGTGGCATTTTGCAGTTGTGGATGGCTTCGACGTCGTGGTTTGGGAAGGATGAACATCCAGGTTGGGCAGCAGCAGCAGTTGGATCTAGCTCTAGGGAGGATGGATACACTTTCCCGCATTGTTCATGCGGTGGTGAGTGTTGAAGAGACATGAATGTGCGCAGTTGTGACGCAAACGAAAAAAATGTACGATGGAAGATAAAATGCGACTTGATTGTAATCCGTTGCAATCACGTCGGGGTCACCATTTGTGGAAGAAATTTAATGTTGTCCACAATAAAAGAAAGTTAATGAATAACTTTGCGCAATTATTTATTGATTTTAAGAAACACTAATTAACTAAAACGAACAATAATTAGCTGGAGCTCGTGGTCGATGGTCTGTCCAAGAAAACAAGATTAAAAAGAGTGAGAGATAAAAATTGTAGAAGTACATACGAGTACATATGTATATTGTATGTATTAGGTCCACAGAGCGCAGGCGTCGTGAAGGGGTTGCTGTCTGCGATGGAACTTATTGTTACGGTTTGTGCTTGTGGTAGCTGGTGGCTGTATATGATGATATATCCGCCACAAAATGTATATTACAATGTTCTAGATTATCCTGATTCTCCAGACTTATGGCCTTTTGTTTGGGCCGGCAGAAGGCTTTTTTTACTCCGATTTTGATTCCAATGGAGCACTAAAAATTTCTTCGGGCCTTTATTTTTTAAATATTGTATATTAGCTTATTAATCAATTTGAACATCAGAACAATAAATTGGCCAAACTCAACCGATTGTACCAAAACGGAAATCTATTTGACTTGTATACATATTTATATGGCGTGGTACATTTTGACATAAAATCCAGGAGAGAAATTTTGATTCCGAAATGAAAACTAGAAGTAAAATTTTGTTTCTGAAAAAATGAGGGGGGAAAAGGTTTATGTTACTCTTGTGCTCCGAAGCTTAAAAAAAGCTCAATTAAAAACGCCATTAGTGTAGAAATTTTTCTTCGCCTGACTAACCCTTTTGAAATTCCCACCCTATAAATTTCTTGCAAAAAGGGTCAAATTTTAGTACTGTAACTTTATAGCAACTAAAATACACTAGGTGGCAGTGTTATATGACACAACAATAATTAAACCGTATAGAAGATGAAGATGTACCTAGTCATAAACTTAGCAAATCCATATACGTTCCAATTATTAATTTATTCCGTAACGAATTTTAATGGCCTTTGGGCTTTTTTTTGTGCTCCAGAGCACAAAAGTGACAAAAAACTTTTTGCCCTCATTTTTTCTGAATCAAGATTTTGCTTCGGCTTTTCATTTCAGAATCAAAATTTCTCTCCTGGTCAAATGTACTAACACATATAAATATGTATAAACGTCATCTACTATTGTGTGCCAAACTAGATGATTTCTGATGTCGTCCGAATGTGATCAATTTATTATTCTGAGTGTTATATATATAATAGTCGCGTTTTATTGGCAGGTCAGTAACCAGCTCAGTAAAATTTAACATTGCAAACAACAACAAGTCGAATGCTGGCGATTAATAAGCCAGTATTTATTGCTGCCGATAAAGTTTTAAAAACTTTGAAATGAAGATGGCGCAAGGTATATAAAAGTGATCATAGAACTTAGGTGTTCTGAAATCCAGGGAGCGCTGACAGGGGTTGTAAAAAATGTTATTTCATGATGGTTTTCGACTTCGTTTATTTAAGGTTGTGTTCGTTGACTATTATTTTATATAATGCATTTGAGTTGCAAAAAGAAAAGAAAAAAAAATCTGGGTGAAGTCGTGGAGAAAAGTGAGGGATGAACGTGGTTCATTTTCCTTTATTACAAGAGCTGCAAATTGGTGACGAGAAATCTTTCTTCAGTTATTTAAGGATGAATAAGGAAGCTTTTCAGTAGCTCCTTTTACTAATAAAAGACGATCTGCAGAAGAAAAAAAAAGCAGTAAACTGCTGAAAGTATCTACACAACATGCAGATACATTGGTACATGGATATGTCTTATAGGCATACGACGAAAAAACCATAATTGTTTTACGAGTGAAAATAAATAATAGAATATAGGGTGGTTGTGGAAAAAAGAGATGGTTTAAAGTTTTTAAGAAACACAAGTTAAAAAATTATGTACATATATATTTATGGTATTACCTGTAAAAAAAAACAAAAATCAAATGCTAAGCACTATACCAAAAAATAAAACAAATATGCACAAAGGATGAAACGTATATTTGTAACACACTCAAAACGTCGAGAAACAGAGCGACGACGATTCATGTGTCCATGTACAGATTGTTCTACTATCATTCCTTTGCACAGTTGATTCGTTGTAGAAGGAAAACAAAATATGGGACACTTTTTTGACGTACACATTTTTCAGAAAGACAAGCGGTTAGACATATCCGTGTCAAAACACCATTATGAGATCCGTAATTACACCTGTTGCGCGTAGCTAATGTAAACTCGCCCTTAGCTAGTTAACGTAGATGCGCCCCCTGCATTCCAGCACTACGAAATCCCATCTTTTGAAGCTACCATCTTTATCTGGGTCGGCCATATTTTTTTTATTTGAAATTTTTGGGCACAACCCGCCATATTTTTTTCTTTGTAAAATTCTGGAATTTGACTTGTAAGATAGTAGTCTGTAAATATTAAAAATCTTGTGATCACTTGAAGAGATTTAAAAGACATCCGAGACAGTAAGTTGTAATCACACAAATGTAAATAATTATGTAAATAATTTATAAATTTTTAAATAAAGGAATTTTGAAACTTCACCTAAATTCGGAGATTTTATCAAATTGTCTCGCGCCGCCAACCACGCAGCTTGTCGATAGTTGCCGCCAACCCTTGCGACAACAACACCAGAGCAAAAGCTGGCAGCAGCTTTGAGATTCCTCGCAACTTGGAGATTCTTAATTTTGACATACTTTTCGGACATATCCGTAAGCATATTCAAATGTCAACAACTGTTTTTTTTTGATTGATTTTGACATCTACTAATGGCACTGGTACCCACTTTGAAATATAGATGGAAAGTGACTGTTTGAGTGAGTAAAGCGTTTTATTGGGGTTTGTTGCTGAGCTGCGTACCCAGCTACCAATAAAACACGGCTAATATTATATTTTTTTTAAATAAAAGTCCGAAGAACTTTCTAGTGTTCCATTGGTATAGAAATTGCCCAACTTCAGAGAAAAAAAAGAAGGCCAAGTTTCTACTGTTGATTGCAGTCTCCGGTTGCGAAGGTGAAATTTGACTATACATATTTTGAAGAAATTACCACCACGAGAGTATTTATTATTCCATTGAACAACGCATAGTTTTCTTTAAAAAATAACATTCCTCATTAAAAACTCATGATTAGTATTGAATTAAATCAAAACACTAAATATGTTATGCATACATCGCTTTTAAAACAAAGCAATCGCTAAGTTATATACTAAATGATAAAAAAACTTTTTGTAAAGAAAAACACCATCTTGACTAACATGGCTATTATCTTTGAATTATTTATTTACTTTTCTTTGTTTTTTTAATTTACTGCCGGAAAGAAACAAGAAAAAACAAATTGGGCTAACTGTATGGGAATATGTTTTAAGAATAACTTTTATATTAGTTATTGATTACTTATTTTGATGATGATGATTTTACCGGCTGAGTATTATATTCTACTTTTTCCTGTTACTCGAGGCTTAGTGGGGATGTTTATCTTCTCCTCATTTTCCCTTCTCAAAATCCAACCCTATAAATTTCTAGCAAAAAGGGATGGATTTTAGTACTGCAACTATATTGCAGCAAAAATACGATAGGTGGCAGTGTTATACGACACATTAATAATAACACCGTTTAGAAGAAGAAGGTACAGTCACAAACTTAGCAAAGATATATTGACACCCGGTAAAATGCTATCAGCGCCCACTGGTGGAATTTTTTTACCCACACGACTAGACTAATTTTTGCCAGTTCGTTGCCGGTAGCAAATTCATATGTAAAGTTTAATTTATTTAATAAATAAATTAGTGAACGAATTTATTTTTGTCTGACAAGAATTAAGTTGAAGTGTTTAGATGGGTTAATTTAAATAGAATCGTGCTTTAAAAAATGTAAACAAAGCACTAGCGAAACACGAAGAAATTGTTGTGTTGTTACTTTTCCATTAAATATTTAGTGAATACTGTGTAATACAGTGTCTTTTGTTGTGTATGTTATATATATGCATACCATATACTTCTAGCAGAATGCTTTAAAAGGACTATTTCGCTTGGTCTAAGTGAAAGAATACTGAGAGCTGTGCTTATTTCGTGAATGGTAACACTTAGCTCATGTCTGATTTGACAGATATTTAGTTTTATCCTTCCGGTTAATAATGGAAAATAATTTCATTCAAATGGCTGCCTCGGCTGACCATGCAGTAGTAATTTTTAAGCACATTATCGATTGTGTGCAGCTGTATTTCACCAATGGCTTCACGAATGTTGTCCTTTAAAGCGTCAATTGTCTCTGGCTTGTCGGCGTAACACTTATCTTTTACGGCTCCCCACAAATAATAGTCCAACGGTGTCAAATCGCAGCTTCGAGGTGGCCAAACGAAATCAGCTCTGCGGCTGATAATGCGATCTTCAAAAACAGGGCGCAAAACATCGAGTGTAGCTTCGGCTGTGTGGCACGTAGCGCCGTCCTGTTGAAACCAAATGTTGCCAATATCCTCCTCTTCAATTTTTGTGAACAAAAATTCGTTCAACATGGCCCGATAACGATCGCCATTGACTGTAACTCCTTGCTCATTTTCGAAGAAAAATGGCCCAATTATGCCTCTGGACCAAAATCCGCACCAAACAGTGACTTGTTTTGGGTGTATCGGCTTTTCAATGTATGCGTGCGGGTTTTCTATGCCCCAAATGTGACAATTTTGCTTGTTTACATACCCGCCAAGATCAAAATGAGCTTCATCGGAAAAGATGATTTTTTTTGGCAAAATCGGCATCTTCTCTAAGTCGATCGCAGGCCCACTTAGCGCAGCGAAAACGCATTGGATGGTCAGTTGGCTTCAACTCCTGAACCAATTGGACTTTGTATGGCGTCATACCAAGGTCTTTATGCAAAATTCGTCTCAATAATGTCTCCGAAATGTTCAATTGTTGAGAACGACGGTGAATTAATGTTGATGGCGCTTCACGCACACTTTCTGCCACAGCAGCAATATTCTCGGGTGTACGCACTGTTTTCGGCTTTTCGCGCTTTGATTTATCGATGAGGATGCCAGTTTCTTTCACTTTTTCACAAGATAACGAACATACGGAGCTGATGGTGCTTCTCTGCTTCCAAAATGCGTACGCAATTTTCCCACACATTCTGCAACATTACCATTATTTTCAAAGTAATGTCGCAATATTTCCCAGCGTTGTTCAAGCGTATACACAACCATATTCGTTCAGCGGAAGGATAAAACTAATTATCTGTCAAATCAGACATGAGCTAGGAGTTACCGTTCACGAAATAAGCACTAGTTGAAAAAAAAATCGTTAGATGGCGGACCCTTTATATCTCACTATGGACTTAATATTGAATAAGAAACTAACAAGAAAAGCAATTTCTTCGCGTTTCTTGTTTACATTTTATAAATCACGATTCTATTTAAACTATCCCATCTAAACACTTCACAAGCCTTTATTTCGAAACTCGCGTATCTTTTCTCGACATTTTAACCCAACACGTATTCCAATGGCTAGCAATTTGAGACTCGGAACAAAACTTCTGCGGGATATTTTTGTACTTAAACCTCTGTACCTATTTCTAACAGATCGTTGGCGGGAACTAATTCTCATGAGAAGTGAAAATTCGGTACGGAATAAGTTTAATAAATTTTTTAAAGAAATTTTTGTTTAAAAATGAATATTAAGCTAAAATGAAATAAAAATACGTAAGTATCAAAATAAGTGCTTGCTAAGATAATTGAGATAATTTAGTTTAAATAGAAACTTGCCTTAAAAAAATGTAAACAAGGCCCTTGTGTGAATTGTGTTGCTATTTATTTTATAAATTTTCTCCCGCCAACAAGCTGTCAAAAATCAGTCTAGCCGTTTAGTTGAAAGAAAATGCCACCAAGGGACGCAGAAAGCACTTTACCGGGTGTCAATAAATGTCATTATTTTTAAGCTTCGAAAATTATATTGTAACATGTTTGTGTGTACAAATGATAGAACTTATTCTTCTTAATAGAAATCGCTTAATTCAATACAGTAACAATTCACAATTTAATATTTTATCTCAATACAATCCAATTTCTCAACCGCTTATACTTTTCGTATCTTTTACTTAAACCACTTAATCACTTCTCCTAATTAACAAATTCAACTGATTAACTCCTTTGCTTACCTTGGGGTGCTGGTATTTATACTCAAGTGCCATATTTCGAGAACAATCCTCGCCATCCAGGGTCACATACAATTTCCATTTTGCTGGAAAATTCGATTCCACTTTCTATTCACCAATGGTTGAGTCTTTGTAATTCAAGTATCGAAATCTTCTGCTCTTCTAGCATCGAAGTCTTATTCTATGTAAATTTAGATGACGCTGCTTACATTTAAATGGTTATTACAATATTGTGTAAATCTGTAGCGAACATCATACACCACAATGCCATTTGTTGGTAAAACAGAAAAATAAATCTACGACTGCGACACCAACCATTTGAAACACACACATTCAAGATCAAAAAAAATCATCACCAGACTATTTTATGTGTAAATAAAACCACTGCAAATGCAAATACTTGCGGTTGTCATTTTTATGGCATACAAATCCATTTAAATGTGAGCAGCTCCATCTATATCTCCATAGCAGAAGATTGCGACATTGGAATAGCAGAAGCCTCAACCATTAGTGAAGCTACAGTTCCTTTTGAGGACTAAAATATATATAATAATGTTGCCAATGCGATCATTAATGTTCATAACAAATATATATAAGCATAAAGTACTTATAGGAATTCAATTTTCTAATTCATTTATTTACAATGTTAAATTTGGCTATTTTGTGCCCCTTTAAAAGGACTCTTCTGTCAACATAGGAAGTAGTGCTAATTTTCTAATTCGCCGCTTCAGTATTCCTCGTAATGTTCGAATTTCTGCAACTCTGAGACGACTTGAAGGACTCTTCCCATGAGCCATTTTTGCGATGGGATATTGTTTTCATGGATTAAAACCATATCGCTGACTTGTAGATTTGGCTTATCTGTTGACCACTTGTGGCGCTATTCTGCAGACCAAATCTTCCTAAAATGCGCTCGTCTACACGTTCAGGGATCGCCTTTAATGAGGTCCCAATTAGCAGATGAGCTGGTGTTAGGGCTTCGTAGTCATTTGGATCACAGGATAGAGGTGTGATTGGTGATTTTTCGTGATTGGAGTTCATTTTCGACAAGTACAGTAGCGAGTTCCTCAAATATCATATTGGTATTGTTGAGAGTTTGCTAGCTATCTTGGCCGCAGCCTTCCACAGTCCACCAAAGTGAGGTGACCTGGGGGAATAAAATGGAAAGTTATATTTTCATTAGCTGTAAATTAATTCTTTTGATGAATTTTGTAAAAACATCTGACCAAATTCGTTGAGCTTTGTTTGTGTCCCAATAAAATTTGTTGCATTATCTGCGTAAGTCCTTCAAAGTTGCAAAGCTAGAACCTCTGTTATTCATACTTTTCACAAACCAGCTAATGCGAGGCTTTACAAATGGCATTCCATTCGCGTTCGCTGATGATACAGCTATAGTCGTTAGACATACGTGTCTTGTCACTGGTTTACAAGTAATGCAGGCGGAATTCGATAAAATTGTTAACTGGTGTAATGATAATGGCCTGATTTTGAATGCGGTGACGACGAAAATGATGCACATCCGAGAACCACGCCACAAAGCCACTGACCTGAGAGTAACCCTCAAAAGGCACACTATCGAACCAAGAAATCGAATTAGTCGAGACATACAAATACCTTGGGGTAACCATCGACAGTCATCTTATATGGAATGTGCACATAGAGAAACTCCGCTCCAACCTCAGGCAAGCACTTTATGCCGTGGTGTACCTTGGATACCACTCCACGTTTGAAGTACAAAAACGTACAAAAACAGGTATACTATGCTCTTGTGGAGTCAAAACTGAGATACGGCATACTGGCATGGGGTAAGGAATCAGCTACGCACATTAATAAGCTGCAAGACCATCAAAACTTAATTGTGAAGAAAATGCAAAATCGACATCCAAACAACAATACAGGACATAGAAGCTTCAAGGTGTTAAGTGTACAAAAAATATTCCAAATGACATTTGCTCTTGAATATTACGAAGACACTCACTTCAAAGACCCGATAGATCATCAGCAGAACACAAGAAGAAGAGCCTAAGGAATGTTAAAAATCCCTATGACATACAACGCGTACGGCAAGAGACAACAGCAGCATAGCGTCCCAACCGTATTCAACCAGATACCAAACTCCCTGAAGAACATCCGAAACCCGAACCTGCGAAAAAAAAATTAAAACAATTTTTCTGTTCATAAAAAAAACAATTTATATGTATCTGTAACTTATTCTATTTATTAATTTTTCTTTAATGATTTCTAAAACCTTGAATTTAATACCAAATTGTATTTATGTATGTATTTATTAACCTTTCTTTTATTTTGAATTTCAAAAACTTTATTTTTAATTGAAACCATAACACAAAAAAGCTTAACTTAAAATAAATATCTGCTCTTGAAAAATAATCTTCTGCAGATAAGCCAGAAGGTTTGAATTTCGGAAAAAAATAATCAGATGGAAGTACCCGCCGACCTATCATTCTCCTTAACGCTGCTATAAATGCTTCGGATGACAAATCTGACACCTGTTCAAAATGGACTGGGTTAGAAGAAAATCATACAAATACAGCAATGCACGTTTTGTATGGTTTCTTCACACGAAAGTTGTGATGCGTCATAACTGGGCCACAAAAATCTACACCTACACCTGCTGGTACGTCTTCCATTATCTGTTCTAGCAACTTCGGTTTGTATCTTATACAGTGCAGACAATTCCTGGCTATCCGACGGGCTACTTCCCTAGCGTTTACCACCCAAAAATGTCTGCGAGTCAAAACCACTAACATCTTCGGACCCGCATGATAGTTACATAAAACGTCGCCCTACTATTGGGTTACCGTAAACGCCAAAATTCACACAAAATTCAAATTTTGAGTTTCGTAGGCAGTCTTATGTTTTCGGGGTACCTCTTTCCAAATCTTTTATCCGTTTTGCTCTATCTCTTTCCATTACAAAGATATACAGAATGGTTTTGACGTATATCCATCAAATTATCAAGTTGGCGTAATGTTTTTGACGTAAATGCCAAATTTTCCATACAATTTAAGCAAATTCTTGTTTAAGAATTGTTTTGACGTACGTCCTATTGTCCTACAACGTACACCATCATACTTCAAATGCTTGTTCAGTATTGTTTCGACTTATGTGCTTACAAAAGCAAGGTAACGCTATTTATTCGTATGGACGTACGTCATTAGAAAGAAAAATATATTTTTTTTAGTTTTGCCGTACGTGCATACGATTTTACTGTAACCATAAAAAAGTATAAAAACGTGCTCTTTGGAAAATATTTCAGTTGTTGCTTCCCATTTTTTGCCGTGAGAGGAAGTGATGGAAAGATCATAAAAGTGAATTCGCCAGTACCCATTATGGATGAATTAATTCTTCTTTCGTAAGAATTATAGTCTACATAGGTATAAGTTTTGATTCAATCTTTTAAGTTTATTAGACGAGTTAGTTCCAAATAAAGCAGAGTTCAGAGAAGAAACAAATAGTGCTTCCTCAAGTTCATCGGAACAAGACTTTGGTAAAAAATGTCAATCACCCTGACTTTCTTTTTCTTAAATGTCGTTGTTTCATGTTCGTAGGGTCAGATGACAGCGTAAATGACCCTAATTATGTATATGAACCAAATTTGCCCCAACCTTTAACAGAATGCCATCAGAGTGTGATACTTCCGGTAAAGAAGATCTTACACAAACATAGGAACTAATTCCTTTTTATTTTTATATTTTTTAATAGAAAGTGATGTGACTTCAAAAAGCTCTACCCGAAAAAGACAAAAGAATTCTGAAATGTGGAAACACTACCTTAGAAATTATTTGCGAGAATCTGGAAAGGAGTACACGAACATTAAAGGAACAAATATTAAGGAAAGAAAAGTGCTGGAACCGTGTAAGCATACGTGTTTTTATTTATGTACAAAAACCTTTTCTCATAAAGTGAGACAAAGCAAAATATACTGCAAATTTGTAAAGCAGATTCCAATTAAGCGTAGAAAAAAATTGAATCTTCTACAAAAACACAAACTTTTCACTTCTATTTGGAAACAGATAACATTTCATCAAGTCTGCAAAAAAGATTTTTAAATACTCTCGCAATAAGCGAAAAGAGAATATAAAGGGTCCGCCATCAAACGTTTTTTTTTTTTTCAACAGGACGGCGCTACGTGCCACACAGCCGAAGCTACACTCGATGTTTTGCGCCCTGTTTTTGAAAATCGCATTATCAGCCGCAGAGCTGATGTCGTTTGGCCACCTCGGAGCTGCCATTTGACACCGTTGGACTATTATTTGTGGGGTGCCGTAAAAGATAAGTGTTACGCCGACAAGCCAGAGACAATTGACGCTTTAAAGGACAATATTCGTGAAGCCATTGCTGAAATACAGCTGCACACAATCGATAATGTGCTTAAAAATTGGACCGATCGTGTAGGCTACTGCATGGCCAGCCGAGGCAGCCATTTGAATGAAATTATTTTCCATTATTAACCGGAAGGATAAAACTAATTATCTGTCGAATCAGATATGAGCTAAGTGTTACCATTCACGAAATAAGCACTAGTTGAAAAAAAAAACGTTAGATGGCGGACCCTTTACTATTATTTTAAAAACCTCAATAAAAACAGCATCCAAAATTCCTACAATAAAGGAAAAAATACTAAAAAAGTGACCCCACCCGGAAAAATACAAGACATTCATGATTACATAAAAAGTTTCCCTACAGTAGAGTCCCATTATTGTAGGGCAAGCTCCGTTAGAAAATATTTGGAGCCTCACTTAAATATCACAAAGATATTTGTATTGGGAGGCCGCGAATGACCCTGCGGAAGAGTGCATATACCGCAAAGAGTTTAACAATGCATTTAATTTGTATTTTTACAAGCCAAAAAAGACCAATGTGTCCGACTTTTAAAGTTAAAAAATAAAGAGACCTAGACAGAAACAATTTGGAGCCAAAAAATGTAATAATTTGTTCTGACCTCCAAAGCGTTTTTTCTCTTCCCAAAGGAAACGCTTCCTCATTCTACTACAAACGAAAACTAACTCTCTTTCTGCTCTTTCGGTTGGCATAAAAGCAAAACAACGCTTGGGTTTAAAGATGAAGGTCCTCTACTGAAAGTTGCTTTTTAGATTGAGTGCATTCGCAAATTATCGTGTGCTGTACAAAAAAAAAAAAAACACCGCGCGTGTGTGCAAAAAAAAAAACATAAAATAAAACAAAAGTGCAGTGCAGTGGCCAAAAAAAAATCACACAGTGCGGGTATCCCACCTCTCCCGCTCCTGATCGAAGGACTGGTTGCTTGCACTCAATCACTGCCATTACTGTATTTACCATACGGTACGGGCAGTGGCTGAGTGTATGTAGCAACTGATGGATAGCGGCTTGTGAGTGAAAATTTTGTAAAGGCATAACACCTACAACAATTTGATCCGGTAAATCGATGTTAGAATTTTCACTTTGCAGCCTTGCTTAGTATCGTCGGTGTTTGTGTTTTCTGTCTTTGTCTATGATTATGACTAGGGAATTCAGGGTAGACGTAGCCAATATACGCAGAAAGTTTCGTTGTTTTTTCGACCAACGTGTTAATGCGAGCTATACTTCCCTTAGTGGACGCACGTTGCATAAGCTCCTCTAAAGATTTCATCATCGCAACCTTTTAAATGAGTAATCTTTTCACCCTAACCAAAAATAAATTCTAACTGAGTAGAACCTTTATCCTTCTACAGCGAGCATCGAACTTGTCGAGTTGTAGAGGCTGAGTAGGGTCAATGAATCTCGAGAAGAGTTGAAGCTCTCGAGCAACTTCTTGGCCATCATGCGGGAAAACCCAGGACCACCTCCTATCACAAGCGACGCTGGCTGGCACCAAGGCCATGTCAAGCTCATCGCTTGCTCCAACCAGAGATCTCTCGATCTCTTCACCAAGGCCATCGATGGTTTAGGAGAGGTTTGGCCAGGTGCAAAACTCGAGGTCGTATCTAAGGAAGACATTCCTAGTAGACCTCGAACTCGTACCTGGATTCTAGCCGAACCCTCCTCTCCAGAAAGTATCCTGGAAATCATCCGCCTCAGCAATCCGACTCTTCCGACTCATGACTGGAAAGTCGCGAAACTGGAGGAACTAAGGGGTTCTTATAGATGCGCGTTAATTGTGATCAATAAGGAATCCCTTAATCCTCTGGCGCAGACGAAAGGCATGATTCGGTTCGGATTCGAGTCCATTCACTTAAGGGTGTACAAAAAGGATGAGCTGGATGGTGATAAGCAACCTCCTCCTTCTTTAACACCTGACATCACAACCTTGGATCTTGGAGCGTCGATATCCTTTCCAGAATTGGATAGCGACGACTCCAATCTGTCCGAGGTGACTACCAAGCCGTCGGTCTCCTCTTCTGACACACTGTCGGAAATGGAAACCGATGACGAAGCAATTAGAGGTTCTACACGATCAGAGATAGAAGATGAGCTCTTGGGCACATCTTCAGAATCGGAGGACCTCAACAACACCGTGGTGGAGGCGACTCTGGAAGACTGTAGCAATGATACGGTTTCTCCAGATTAATCTCCACCACTCAAAAAAGGCTTCGGCCGCACTCATTCTGCGTCTTTCCAAACACGCAGAAGACATCATTCTAATCCAGGAACCATGGATTGCAGAAGGCGTGGTTCGTGGACTTAGGACACCCACATACGTTCCGCTCTATACAAGAGACAAAGGTAAGATTAGAACTTGTATATTAGTGAAACGTAGCCTTAATATATTTCTACTTCCCAACCTCAGTGACCCCGACCTAACCGTTGCCAGATTAGAGACTGCCAAAGGCTCTTACTGGCTGACATCGGCTTACCTTGGCCACGACCAAGTGGGCCCTCTCCCTGGTGATAACCTAGAAAGGGTGGTACTGGAAGCGGGAAGGCAAAAAACTGGCCTCATAATCGGATGCGACGCTAACGCACATCATACGGTATGGGGCAGTACCGACATCAATGATAGAGGTGAGTCACTTTTAGACTATATTTTAAGTACTAACCTCTTAATTTGCAATATTGGCAATGAGCCCACTTTTATAACAAAAAACCGACAAGAAGTATTAGATATTACACTTGTCTCCGACAGCATCACCCAAAGGCTAACAAACTGGATGGTATCGTCTGAACACTCCTTTTCAGACCATAGATACATCCAATTCAGTCTGAGTGATGCTCCCCCCCGCCAACCAGATTTCCGGAACTACTGGAAAACTGATTGGACAAAATATAGAGGAATACTGTCGGAAACGATATCCTCTAAACTATCAAGTCCCCCGCGTGACACCAATGAGCTCGACATGAAAGTCAGGGAATTTACTCTGACTCTCAATAAGGCTATGGCCGCTTCCTGCCCTCTTATTCAACTAAGAGGCAAGAAAAAGCCACATTGGTGGACATCGGCACTGGGACTGCTCAGAAACACCTGCAGAAAACTTTTCAACGCAGCAAAGAGCACAAGAAAAGTGACCGACTGGGACTCATATAAAGAATCCCTCAAATTATACAAAAAAGAACTGAGGAAGGCAAAGCGACAATCCTGGAGGTCATTCTGCGACAAAATTACAGAAACCTCTGAGGCATCGCGGCTAAGAAAAATCCTCTCCACAAATCCTATGATGCCCAGCTGTTTGAAAAAAACCGATGGCTCTTGGACAACCTCAAGTGATGAATCACTCAACCTGCTTCTGGACACCCACTTTCCAGGTAGCTCCCAACTCGCGGCCAGTAGCAGCCCAAACAAGCCTACTGCAACCGTGACCAAAATTCATGGTCTGATTACGAGACACAAACTGCTCTGGGCGCTGCATAGCTTCAAACCATACAAGTCTGCTGGTCCGGACGGTATTATACCTGCCGAGCTACAGAGATCCTCAGATATTATTCTACCAGTGTTGGAAAATATTATGAGGAGCTGTGTAGAACTTATCCACATTCCACTGTTATGGAGAGAAGTCAATGTAGTATTCATTCCCAAAGCTGGAAAATGTTCTCATGTAGTCCCAAAGGACCTCAGACCTATAAGTCTATCATCATTCCTTCTGAAAACTTTAGAACGACTGATTGATATCCATATTCGAGCTAAAGTTGATCCAAGACTTCTGTCTACGGCTCAACATGCCTACTGTAAAGGAAAGTCGGTGGAAATGGCTTTGCACTCTCTGACTAGCCACATCGAACGATCCCTACAATATATGGAGTACACAATGGTTGCTTTCCTAGACATAGAGGGCGCCTTTAACAACGTCAACACATCCGCAATCACGACTGCGCTGTCAACTCTGCAGGTAAACGGCTCACTTGGGGAGCTGATTAATCTAATGCTAACAAGCAGGATAATCAACTCCAAACTGGGTGAGACTTCTGCTAAAAGATATGTCAGTAGGGGTACGCCGCAAGGCGGTGTCCTCTCTCCCCTTCTCTGGAACTTAGTAGTTAACGAACTACTGATATACCTGGAAGCGGGTGGTAGCAGAGTGATTGCCTATGCGGATGACGTTGCCATAGCCGTCTCAGGAAAACATCTAAATACCATTAAAGAACTCCTCCAAGTAAATCTTAACAGATTAACCTGCTGGGCAGATAGCTGTGGATTGGGATTAAACCCCCATAAAACTGATCTTGTCCTCTTTTCTAGGAAATATAAAATTCCAATCATAGACCCTCCTTCAATAAACGGTACCAGTTTAGCTTTCTCCGATACAGCAAAATATCTGGGTCTCATTTTTGACAGGAAACTAAACTGGAAACCTAACATTCAAGAAAGAGTCAATAAAGTTACAATAGCTTTATTCTCTTGCAAGAAAGCCATTGGGAACAAATGGGGCCTTCAACCTCGCATAACCCACTGGCTATACATCTCGGTCATAAGACCGATACTTACTTATGGGGTGGTTGTCTGGTGGACGGCCTTGGAAAATGCAGTCAACCGCATTAAATTAAGCAGAGTCCAAAGAACAGCATGTCTATGCACAAGCGGAGCCTTGCGGTCTACCCCCTCTGCGGCATTAGATATTCTGCTTCACTTGACACCCCTCGACATTTTTAGCAAGCAAGTAGCTGCGACTGCAGCTATTCGCCTTAAAGCGACTAAACAGTGGACAAATAATTCATTTGGCCACGCCAACATTCTTAATACATTAGGAATCCTCACAGAGAACACCGATTACACCATACCTGAACTTTGGTTTGACAAAAACTTCCATGTAAGCTTCCCCTCTAGATCATTCTGGGAGGAGGATGCTTTCATGGAGGACAAGTCAATCCATCTCTACACAGATGGATCTAAAACCGACAGCGGAGTTGGTGGCGGTGTTTTCTCAGATAAGCTAAATCTAAGCCTCTCTTTCCGCCTTCCAAATCACTGTAGCGTGTTCCAGGCGGAAATTTTGGCGATTAAAGAAGCTCTGTCCTGGCTGAAGAAAAACGTGATATCTGCAAAGGATATCCGTATATTTTCGGATAGTCAGGCCGCCATCAAGTCCCTGGACTCGGTCTCATTGTGTTCTAAAACAGCCCTTGAATGCCGATCATCTCTAATGGAGATGGCAGAGCAGTTCAACATTCACCTTTGTTGGGTGCCGGGCCACAGAAACATTCCAAGGAATTGCAGAGCCGACGAACTCACCACAATTGGAACCACTCGCTACGTGCAAATTAGCATTAAAGCTGGATGCCAATAAAAGACCTTAGGTGGACTGCTGGACAAACATGTCTAGCGACCAATCAGATCTGGCCACGGCTGGATCTGAGTCGATCTAAGTGTCTGATCCTTTTAGATAGGAAACATCTCAGCGCCATAATAGGTGTCATTACCGGACACTGCCTCATAGGCAAGCACGCAAAAAGGCTTGGCGCTTTTACTAATGAATTCTGTAGAAGCTGCATGGACGAGGAAGAGGAGGAGACAATCCCCCACCTACTCTGCACATGCCCAGCTCTCTCTCAGAGAAGGAAGCTTCATCTAGGAGCTTTCTTCTACAACGACCTAAACGATCTAGAAAAAATAGACGTTAACAGTCTCCTACGCTTTATTATAAGCTCAAACTGGTTCCAGTAGTAAGAAGATCATAGATCCACGTGGCATCATAATGGGCCAATAGGCCTAAGTGGGTTAGTATTTCCAACAGCCACTCTTACCTAACCTAACCTAGAACCTTTATCCTTTGAACTTCAACAATGTCTTCAGCACTTAGAACAGTACTAACGTCAGCGGTAAGATTTTCTATTCAGCAACAAAATGATTCCCACGATGGTAGCCAGAACAACCGACAAATGATCCCGATTATTTCAGCAGCAATAAATACAATAGATAATTTTCTTTTTGGTTTTAAATTACATCAGCCGCAAAGCAAAATCAGCGAAAACTCTAACCATAGAGCAGCAGTGAAGTTCAAAACTATTCTAAAGGCAGCAACCGAATGTACAAGTATTAGATTTCAACTGTGGTAAATCTATCCAAATAATTTCCAATTCTTGACCTGTTAAATTGTGAGCGACGCCAATCGAAATTACGACACAAAGCGAAGCGAAAAGAATCTATTTAATTGTCAACTGGACCATTTAATGACATTCCATGTAGTGCGAAGCGAACGATACACTAGGTATGCAGATGTAATTGCCTTCCTATCAACCTTGGCCACAGAGAAAAAACCGCGAAGTCGTTGCGAGCGAATTGGCTGCAATCGAAATAGGTGTATAGTTGTGTATGATCCGTACAACGGTCGCTGACGGGTAAATGCAAAAAACATTTATGACGTGATTGAAAACTGGTTTTAAAACATGTTAATGGTATGACTAAAGGTGGTATGCTCGATGAGTGGTCAAAATTCGTATTATAGATTTATTTTGTGTTTCGATACTTGTGCGATTGAATATATATATATATATATGTATGTACAAATATATGCAATTCATAGATGCGAAATAAAATTTAAATCTAATGAAGGTCCGTTTTAGGCTGATGATTTTTGCATACACAAACTATGCAATGTATTATATTAGCAGCGCACATTCGTGATAAAGGTTTTGCACGTACGTTGAAGTAGATATACGTATACTTATCTACTCTAATTCCTTGCTTCTGTTGGATAGCTGGTAATGGGCTGCTAGTGGAGCTGCTTCAGCCCGTTTATTTTCACCGTTGGCTACCGAAATAACGCGCACAGTATCACAATCTCCAGGATAGTTCAGTAGTTTTAACGGTTTTTAGGAGAATTTCCACTAGCCACTGCACTTTTGACTTACGATTGTCTTTCGCGATTTAGAGATATGTAAAATACATGAATGTAATGAAATTATTGATTAACGATTTTATGCGTATCAAAACTTTTTACAAGATTTTTTTTTTACAAAGGGATTTGTCCCACGTTTAGGGGTCAATGTAACTGGCGAGAAATTTTTCTCACCATGTATTGAAGATAAATATTGTGATAACCACTTAAATGTGAGCAGCGACATCTAGCAGAAAATGTCGAAGACCAGAAGATTTCGATATTGGAATAACAAAGTCTCGACTGGAGAGTGGAATCGAATTTTCTAGCAAATTGGAAATTGTATGGGACGCTGGATGGCGAGGATTGTTCTCGAAGTATGTCATTCGAGTATAAATACCAGCATCCCAAAGGTATGCAAGTCAGTTCTAAAGTGCAATTTGAAGTGTTAATTAGGAGAAGTGATTAAGTGGTTTAAGTAAAATATAAGAAAAGTATAAGTGGTTGAGAAATTGAATTGTACTGAGAGAAAGAATTAAATAGTGAATTGTAACTGTACTGAATAAAGGGATTTATATTGAAAATAATAAGTTCTATTATTTGTACCCACACAAACATTTTACAATATCTTTGCTTTGCTTAATCTCCTCAATACTTCGAAGAATACCGAGTATATTCTTGTGCAACACGAGTTTTGTGGCGAAGAAACAAGAAAGTACCGATAGCGATAGCGAATAAAATGAAATACGTTGTAGGTCAATAGCTCGACGAGAAGTGAGAGTTAAAAATACGGAACATCTTAGTATATATAATGGCGCGAAATTTAAATTTTTATTAAACAATGTTGCCAATGCGATCGTTAGTCCGAACATACGAGTGCGCTTAAAAAGTACCTTATAGCTGCCAAAAGACAGTTATACTTTTTAAAATCATTCTGTGCTCGAGATCTTCTTAAGTCCATCTATTATGGGTTAGTCCATTCTAGGCTCGAATATGGTTTAGTGTCCTGGGGTGGAACTCATTTTAATAAAATGAACTCCCTTCTAATTTCTCAAAAACACATTTTTCGTCTTATCTGTAACAAAAATCGTCATTTTACTAGTCTGTTACTTTTCAGAGGCCTTAAAATTCTTCCCTTAAAACCTTTATACTGTAATAAGGTCTTAAAGATTTTTTTTTATCCTATAGCCTGATCTAGAAAAAATTGAATAGAAGCTCCGATTACTATAATCTAAGAACCAACAATTTGAATCTATGTAGTTACTGTACCACATCATAATCTGCAAATTTTCTTCAACTTTTTTACGGTTTTGGCTTCCAGCTTTCGCATCTAGTTCCTTCTGAACTATAGATTGCAGGTTCTTTTTTTAATTCATATATAATATTTCAAAAACTACTTGTATTGTCATAATTTGAATTTTTTATAGAATAAATTAATACTACTACTACTTAATACTACTTTGTTATTCAAGTATCGAAATCTTCTACTCTTAGAGTATCGAAGTCCTCTGCAATTTAAATCTTGATGACGCTGCTCACATTTAAATGGTCATTCATCATTCCATTGAAATGACACATTCTATTCGTATGGACCACCTTAAATTTTCTTCGATCCCCATGATGTATCAGGTAGACAACGACATTAATGCGAGTCATCACTTTGTATGGAACTTCCCAGTCATATTGCAATTTTGGTGATTTGCCTTTCTTACGCCGAGGATCATACAACCAGACCAGACCTGCTTCGTTGAAGCCGGAAATATCACTTTTACCTAGTCTTCATGCGGCTGCTCGCTAGCTTCACGTCATCCACGTAGCTGTTCACCTCTTTGGGCTCCGTAGGTGGGGATCCTAATTTTGTTTCACTTGGCAACCGAACTGTTTCAGCAAATAAGACCTCAGATGGTGAGTGTCCTATTGAACTATGGACCGCGTTTCGGTAGTCCATTTAGAATGTGTCAACCCCAATTCCGCTGGCAGTTGCTAACGACCTTAGATAGATGCTCATTCAAAGTCCGATTGAATCACTCGACCATTCCATCAGATTCGGGGTGTAGTGGCGTTGTCATTGTCTTTCTTATTCCCAAATATTGGAAGACTTTTGATTGAAAGTATCGCCCTTGATCAGAGTGTAGCTCCATTGGGACCCCAAATCTGCTCACCCAGTTGTTGACTATTTGTTCGGCAACAATTTTAGCCTCTTGATTTGGGATGGCAAATACTTCCGGCCACGTGCTGAAGTAACCCATGACCACCAGGGTGTATCGGTTACCATTAAAGGTTTCGGGAAACGGCCCAGCGATGTCGATGGCTATTCGTTCGAATGGTGCTCCGACATTGTATTTTTGCATTTGTCCATGTGGCTTTACTTTTGAACCCTTGGTAGCCGCAGACCTTATGCACTTTTTGCACCAATTCTCGACATCTTGTTTAGCGTTTAGCCAATAGAAACGTTCCCTTACCGTTTCCAACGTCTTGTTTATTCCCAAATGGCCTCCTGAGATTCCGTCATGTATTTCGTGGAGCACTTGGGTGACTCTGGACCGTGGCACAATTAGCTGCATACTAGATGTTGTCCCATCTGCACTTTCCCATTTTCTTTCCAGACATCCATCTTGCACACAAAGCTAGTCCAACTGTGCCCAATATGCCTTCAGAGTTTGGCTCCGATCTGATATCTGCTGCCAGCTTGATCTTTCCTCGTGTTCCTTCCAGGCCAATATTGGTTCGATGTCATTGTCTGCCTGTTGGGAGAAACGGATTTCGCCTATACTCCAACCGTCTATTGGCTCAGTCATTTGGATAGTGGCCTGTTCTATCACTTCCTTACGGTTGCAGTGTTCACATTTTACTCCGCACGGTCAACGAGAGAGAGCATCAGCATTTGAGTGGACTTTTTACTTGGCGGTGTTGCACTTTAAAGTAGTAGCCTTGCAACTGCTCGATCCATCTTGCAACTTGGATTTCAGGATTCTTATATTGGAGCAGCCATTTTAGAGCTACGTGGTCTGTCCGAAAAATTAACTTTTGTCCATAGAGGTACTTATGGAAATGCTTCGAAACCAGAATTAAAGCCAAAAGCTCGCGCCGAGTCACGCAGTAGCTCCTTTCAGGTCTGGAGAGTACTTTGCTGTAATATGCCACCACGTTCTCTTGACCGTCATGAACTTGGGAGATCACAGCTCCGACTCCATCATCGCTAGCGTCTGCGTCCACGATTAACACTTTTCCGGGTGTGGGATAACCCAAGATGGGGGCATTGCACAGCTGTTCAGTTTCTGAAACGCTTTTTCACACTCTCCAGACCACCTGAACTGTCGGCCTTTTTCCGTAAGTTGATGCAATACCAGCAAAATCCTTTCCGAACCTTCTGTAGTACGTGGCGAGTCCCAAGAAGCTTCTCAATTGGTGTTTATCTTTTGGGCCAGGAAAACTTTTCACGGCTTCGATTTTGTCAGGATCCGTCCTTACTCCTTCCGCTGATATAATATGACCCAGATATTTTACTTCTGGACGGAACAAGGCGCACTTTTCTGGGTTGGGCTTTAAATGAGCCCTTCGAAGCCCGTCAAACATTTCTTTTAGATTTTCGCGGTGCTGCTCGAACGTCTTGTGTATGACCATAACATCGTCCAAATACACTAGGCAGGATTTCCAGGTGAGTCCTTGCAATGTTCGTTCCATTTGTTGCTGGAAGGTGGCCGGAGCGTTGTCCAAACGACATCACTACAAACTGTCAAATACCGCTTCCTGTAGTGAAGGCAGTTTTCTCACGATCCGTACGATTTATCTCAACCTGGCAGTAACCACTCTTCAATTCAAGAGTTGAAAACCATTTCGCTCCAGAAAGCATATCCAAAGTGTCATCGATTCCCGCAACTGGGTAGCTGTTCTTTTTAGTGACATCGTTAAGACGTCGGTAGTCTACACAAAACCTCGTGCTGCCATCTTTCTTCTTCACGAGGACCACTGGAGATGCCCACGGACTTTGCGATTCTTCAATCAGTCCCTCAGTTTTCATCTTCGACACCATTTCGGCGACTTCTGTTTGCTTTGCCAATGGAAGACGCCTTGCAGGTTGACGTGTCAATATGGTGTTGAACAATAAAACAACAAAGCTTACTCACGGATTAGTTTTTCTGCCAGGATTCGCTGATCTTCGTCCAGATTACAGAGGCTGAGAATTTTGTTCTTGATTTTTATGCTCTGAACTGCTGTAACCGGTGTTGCACCCTTTTTTCCGTTGTGGGCGATATAGCCTCAGCAGGTACGCATTTTCCCACTATCTCCTCCACTTTTTCAACTTTACACTGAATGTCTTTGGATTTAGAATCCTTACAGGGACCATGTTGTTCTTTGGCTCCACTAAGGTGTTTCCCACCATGAAGTCTCTTTTCTTTTCTGGATCCATCAAATAGAATCGGTGGCTAATAGGACCACCTTCCACCTTTGCCCACAAAATTGCTTCCGACGAAGGCTCTAGACTCTGATTGCTGCAGATGACGACATTTGAGACAGGTATTGGCGTTTCCGCATATCATTGGTATCTTCATGTTTCCGTATTTCAGGGTTTGTGCCCCCAAGTCGACTACAAGTCCATGTTCTCTCATGAAGTCTCTACCAACAATGCACTCGTCACATATGTCAGCTACCAGAAACGCGTGAGAGAATATTATTCCGGCCAGTTGGATTTTTATGAGGACTTCACCATATACCTGAATTGTTCCTCCTGTAGCTGTTCACAAGCTGCAACTGCTGGTGTTATGCAACCAAGATTTATGCACAAGATCCCTCCTGATGATTGAGGCCGTGGCGTCGGTGTCTATTGTTGCCATCCATTTCTCCTTACCGCTGACTACCTCCACCAAAGACTATAATTGCATCGTTTTGCCAGCGAGACATGGATGGTGGTCCTGTGGCCGTCAACTCGTGCTCCCGACGACTGATGGCTTCGGGAAGGTTGACCGGCTTCTTGATAGCTGTTTCTGCCGGTTTCTTCCTATATTTCCTTATCACCACAGTGAGCGCAGTCTTTCCGTCGCACCGGTTCTTTACACTGCCTTTGAAGGTGTCCTATTTTATTGCAATTCCAGCAGCGCATTATTCGTCTATCCCGTCGATTATCTCGTTCCTCGGCACTAATTCTTGTGCAGGAGCATTCGATAGATGCTACTTCCCTGACGAAATGTGTTCCCCTGGAAGCCTGATTGGCTGCTTCCATCGCCAGAGCGAAGGCATGTGCTTCAGCAAGGGTTCTTTTCTCGGCCATCCTTACTACTGACTGTAGCTTCGAATATGCAATTCCCCTGATAAATGCATCTTTTGCCATTTCGTCGATAATTTCCTGTCCTGCGGTGGGGTATGACAGATGTGCCAGTCTACTCACGTCTGCTTGGAGCTGCTGCAGTGTTTCTCCTCTTTGCTGCGTTCGGCTTTGCAATTGGACCTTGTAGACCTCCTGCATGTGGCTATCCCCAAACCGTTTCTCGATAGCCTGTACTAAAGTCACAAAATCTTTATGCTTTTCGATGTCTACTGTTTGCAATAATTCTGCTGCAAAACCGTGCAAAGCCATTGTTAGGGCAAATCAGTTTTCCTCATTGTCCAAGTCGTTTGCACAGGAAGCCAAACTGCTTCTTATAAGTAAACCATGAGGTCTGATTATCGAATAAGGGAAGTTTCAACTCCTTCCTCCTTGGACCGCTTAAAGAACATTCTCGCAGTTTCTATTTTCACACTGTGTCGAGCTCTTTTGCCAGTTGCTGAACTTTACTGTCCATTTGTTCGAATCTTTCGCCAACATTCTTCTCTATTCTATCAAATTTGTCATTAACGTACTTCTCTATTCTTTCAAATTTGTTATCGATTTCTTCGAACTTTTGGTGGAGAATATTCTTTTGTTCTTCCAGATTATTCTTTTGTCATCCATTTTCTGTTGAAGACCGTGCAGATTGTTGGTTTGTTCGTCGAATTTTTGTTCAATGCTGCTCTTCTGCTCGCCTAGATTTTTCTATTGCTCATCCATTTTTAACAAGAGAAGTTGCATCATCACAGCCATGTAACTGCCGGTACTTATCTGTTCTTCTTCGTCAACATCGAAGGAGTATGCATCAGGATCATGTCACTCGTTGTTCAAAGCCTCCTGAAGTCGGAGCATCAGGTCACTTTTGCCTCCACTGGCGCTGAGGCTTCTCCGGTTCAACTCGGATTTGAGTTGGACGAGGAGTTGACCCTCCAATGTTTTTTTTTTACACACAATAAGTCCTATCCCACTTCTGACACCAATGTAAAATGTTTGTGCGGGTACAAATGATAGAACTTATTCTTTTCAATTTATTTATTCAGTACCGTCACAATTCACAATTTAATCCTTTCTCTCAATACAATCCAATTTCTCAACCGCTTATACTTTTCTTATCTTTTAAATACTTAAACTACTTAATCACTTCTCCTAATTAACACTCCAAATTCAACTGATGAACTGATTTGCATACCCTGGGGATGCTGGTATGGTATTTATACTCGAATGACATACTTCGAGAACAATCCTCACCATCCAGCGTCCCATACAATTTCCAATTTGCTAGAAAATTCGATTCCTCTTTCCAGTCATCAATGGTCGAGACTTTGTTATTCAAGTATCGAACTCTTCCGCTCTTCGAGTATCGACATCCTCTTCTATGTAAATCTAGATGTCGCTGATCACATTTAAATTGTTATTCAGTATTTTCCATCTAAAATCCAATGTATTCATGAATTGTCATTTACATATATTTCGGAACATACTCTTCTGATAAAAGCATTCATGGTGAAGCGAAAAATTTGCCCACACCGTGGTGAAAGGAACTAATGTCAATATTTTATTGAAGGAGCAAAAATGTAAGTAAAAAAAATTTCTATTATTTTAATTCAATAACACTAATTCGTTTTTATTTTATAGAGCGATAAAAAAGGGGTAAAACAAGAAATGGAGTTTAGGATGTCGGGAAACACATCCATTTGTATCGCCCAAGAGAGTAAGCCAGGTAAGTTTGTATTAAGCACAGTAAGAATATTATTTTGAAAATTGAATTCAACTTCTTACGGGACATGGAGATACTGTGCATGCATGCACTGTGATAACACCAAGAAGGATGTTCGCTACGGATAAGGTTTGTTCTTATTATATTTATATTTTCCACTAATATTTATGTATGCACTCATCGACCTATCGATTCTTTCTTTTTAATAGAAATCGGAAGAAAGAGGAACCAAGCGCATAACTTAACTGATAAAAATTACAAATCAGAGGATGATGATAACGAATGGTTTATAATAGGAGCGGTGAAGAGCTCCAAATCGAAGATGAACTTTGCCCCGATATGTCTCTTGAAAAAAAGAAAACCGAGATACTAAAGCCTTCTGTTCAACCTAATTATAAATGCAATTGTATCGCTCCATCTGTTCAGTTTGTTGTACGAAACCAAGTTAATAGTTTTGCTTTTACCACAATTACTTCTGCAGAACTATTTAAGCTTATATTATCTTTAAAAAATAAAAGTTCGTGTACAAGTTATGGTATCACAATTGTCCTTTTAATAATGATTGTTTTTAATATAAGTGATACACTCTGTCACTTATTTAACTTAAGTATCGATGCTTTCCACATTCCTTAAAATGTGCAGAAATTATACCACTGTTCAAAAAGGGAAATCGCAAAGATGTGGGTAATTATAGACCTATATCGCTTCTTCCCACATTTTCTACACTGTTTAAAAAGCTACTAAAATCACGGATGATGTCTTTTTTGGATAACCAGAATTTCTTTTCTGAAAACCAGTTCGGTTTTAGATCGGGCAAATCCACAGAAGATGCCATTCTTAAGTTCTGTGCCCAATTGTATGAAGGGTTCAATAATTCAAGATCAACAATGGCTCTTATCATTGATATGACAAAAGCATTTGACATGGTGGACCATAATAAGTCACACAACGCTGGTTTTAGAGGAGTCTTACATGATTGGTTTCGCTCTTATCTCACAGATAGAGAACAAATGGTCAATATCAATGGATGTTTTAGTAGATCTCTTCCGCAGGGCTCTGTCCTCGGTCCACTTTTTTTCTTAATTTATATTAACTCCCTCTTCAATCCGAACTTCAATGGTTTACCAACAGCGTTTGCTGATGATATAGCATCCTATCAAGGACTCACGTCGTTCAATTGTGTTATCAAAATTGAGGAAGAACTACAAATATTAAGGCAGTGGTTTGCAATTCATAAGCTGATTATCAGCGAAAAAACAAAATTGATGGCTTTCAAAATGTTAGGAAATGTTGTTACCGATTTCAACTGTTTCTGCGCCTAAATGTTTTGACAAACTACCTATTGCTATTCGATGAACTCCTTATTTTCACTCGTTTGTAAATAAAGTTAAAGATTGGTTATTTACTATAGATTATCCCATTATTGAATCGTTCTTTCGATATGTGTCCTAGGATTCATTATTTGCTTTATGTTTGTACTCAGACTCTTTTCTATCGAAATTTACGCATAGGTACTTTATCTTATCTTTATTTTTTGTAACACTGATAATTACCCCACATCAGTTTCTTGAATTTAAAAATGTTACTTAAGCGTCATTCAACACTAACTTTAAATAGTTACAGAATGATTATTATTATTCGTTTCACAATTATTTCTTAGAATTATTTAATTGTTAAAATGAATTGTTATTTATTTAATTGTTAAAATTATTTAAATGGAATGAATAAAATTGAAATCAAATCAAATCAATCAATCCACGATTAATCAGTGCAATTTAGAAGCATGACAACGACAATCAATCATATCACTGTCCTACAATCATCTATAATAGAATAGTGTGTGTTTACGTGCAATAATATTTTGTGAACCACTGCTTGTTGAATAGCTTAGTAGCACAGATCCTGAACCTAGAAAACCACCACCAACAAAAAATATGTAAGCTTGCTGAAGGGTTTTTAAGTGAAGTCTAATTCATGACAATACACGCTCAGAAGTTGATCTCATAAAAGAATAGAACTTCTTCAGAATTTTTTTATTTGCATTAGTGTTATCTATAGAATAGGAATGTAGTTTTATCGGCTTAACACATGCATGTATGTATATTACACCTAATACCACTTGGTTTAGAAAATTAAATAAAACATTCGTTTTTATGTAAGTGAGATATTTTTTTTTTAATTTAAATCTTCTTCACTATTCCGAATGCAGAATGGGCACAAAATTGGCCTACAGGGGAAGCGAGCACCCATAATCCAAGAAAAAAAAAACAATTTCATGAAAATTATTTTATTTATTGAATAAAAAAATCAGCACAAAAATCGAGAAAAAAACATTAAGTATTTACACATATTAAACGTTGCACTCCAAATGTTGAATCTGCAAAGAAAAAGGCGTTAAATGTATAACTAAACTAAAATGTATACTTTTTACTTACATGTATAAGGTTTTCCAATAAGGACTTGACAACTTTTTTTTTTTAATGAAACGCAAATCATTTGAGATATTTCAAAAACTTTATTATCGGCTTGAAGTACAATCAAAACATCTATGAATGGAACTCGACTTCGTTCATATGGCCACCGCGGGCACGTTTGCAGCGGTCGATTCGTTGGACCCAATTTTCAACGACTCGGCCACACATTTCGGCCGAAACGGTCGCTATTTCGCGTTCAATGTTGGCTGTGAGCTCTTCCAAAGTCGTCGGCGTGTTGGCATAAACCAATGACCTAACGTAGTCCCACAGAAAATAGTCAAGCGGCGTTAAATCGCACGAACGAGGCGGCCAATCGACTGACCCTTGAGATAACACGCTCACCATACTTACTCTTCAATAAATCGATTATAGCGTGTGCTGTGTGGCTTGTTGCATCATCCTGTTGAAACCACATGTCATCCAAGTCCATATCTTCCAACTCGGGCAAAAATAATCGGTGATCATGGCGCGATAACGCTGACTATTCACACTAACGTGACGATCGTTATCGTCGACGAAAAAATATGGCCCAATAACGCCGCCGGTATGCAAACCGCACCAAACAGTTATTTTTTGTGGATGAAGTGGTGATTCATGAAGCACATGTGGATTTTCACCCGGCCAATAACGCATATTTTGCTTATTGACGAACCCATTGAGCTAAAAATGAGCTTCGTCACTGAAGATGATTTTGCGATGAAATTCATCATCTTGGCGCATCTTCTCCAGAACTCAATCGGAGAATGTACGTCGCTTTAAATGGCCCATCGGCTTCAATTCTTGAGTCAGCTTGATCTTGTATAGGTGTAAACCAAGATTCTTACGCAAAATACGCCATAATGTGGTGAGCGATGCGCAATTCTTGAGAACGCCGTGGAATTGACTGATGGCAGCGGTATTTTCGACACTTCGACCAACCCGTTGTCTCACTAACACGGCAACATCACACAACGAATATGGAGACTCAAATTTTTGCACTAAATTTGTTATTGCCGAAAATTGGAGCTAACGCTCTTAAAGTTGCAGTCACCGACTCCGAATTTCGGTAGAAAATTTTTATAACTTGCAGACGTTGCTCGTTCGTGTACTTTACCGTGATGAAAATGTTGAGTTTGCTGAATAAATTGACAGTGACAGTTTGATGATTAGTGAAAGAGTGCGTTCACAAATTAAATTCAAAGTTGTCAAGTCCCTATTGGAAAACCCTTTATTTGGTCAGCACATGATGGTTCCACCCTAGGAACTCCAAATGTTGAATCTGCAAAGAAAAAGGCATTAAATATACGATTAAACTAAAATGTGTATTTTGTACTTACATGTAATTAGTAAATTAATTACTGTAAAAAAAAGTAAAATAAATTATTTTGAAATTGAAATGTTTTTACTTAGATACTCGCAAGAAAATATAAACAACCTATCCCAACCGCTTTTGCAACATCAACATAAAAGCAATCTGTTGAAGGCAGCAGTACTCTGTAGAAAATTATTTCTTCTTGCTCCAGATGTCTTGATTTTTCTTCCTTTGTTGTCCTAGAAAATATAATAAAGAAAATTATTGTCCAATATTAAATTTTTTTTGCAACTTACACGAAATTAGATTTGTAACATGAGAAATGCCAAAATCGGAATTCACCGCGTCATTTTTATATGGGTGACGTCATTCCTAAAATTTCTCGAATTTTGACATTGTTGACAATTCACACGTATTCATGGACAGGTTCATACGGATAGGGGCGATCAGTAGAAAACCGCTTTTGACTTTCCAATATCAATTTGACATCTAGGTGTTTAGACAAATGACCACACTTGAACAAAGAACAGAATAAAAGGAATAATAATATATTTGACAAGTTAAAGAAAGAATGCTGCCAGAGCGCTGGTTGAATTATTTATCTCACACGCCTTCCTCATACCGCGTTCTCATGTAAAAAAATTGTAAATAAATCAAAAAAAAAGTAATGCAGTGGAGGAAAAAAATAAAAAAATTTGCACAGTGCGGGTACCCGCACTGCTCCCGCTCTTGGTCGTAAGTACTGTTGCTTGCTCTCAGTCACTGCAATTACTATATTTGTCATACGGGCAGTAGCTAAGTGTAGGCAATAACTGATGCATAGCGGGCTTTGAGTGAGAATTTTGTTGGTGCACTGTTTTCTATTGTTGTAAGGGCATAACACCTACAACAATTTAATTCGGTAAACCAATTCTGAATTTTTACTTCACAGCTGCGATTAGTATCGTCGGTCTTTGTGTTTTTTGTGTTTGGCTCTTTTTTATAATGCGGGAATTTAGAGTGGATATAGCCAATATTCGCGGACTTAAAAGCAACCACTTTTCTGCGTACGTCCGCGGCTGTAAATACAGATCAGCTGTTTTGGCACTTAGTGAAACACAGGTAGATCCCCGCCCACACCTCTCAGATTACTCTGAACTGAAGCTACCTGGCTACGAACTAGTGCCATTATTCTTCTCTCACCGCGGTCTCGCCATTTACGTGCGTAGTGATATAGTTTACTAAACTCCGCCACAATGTAGCTGTTCCAATCCGAATTTCAATTTCATGTGGTTAAAATTTCATCTGAGTAAGCAAATTATCCACTACTGCTTTATTTATAGAAGCCCCAAAGTGGACAGCAATTCGACTTTTAACGAGTTTGATGCGCTGTCTGACTCCATTCAAAGAATTGTATCCCTGTATCCTGATAACTACACCGTTAATGTGCTCTCCCCTCTAGGCTCGTCAGACCATTGTCTCATATAAGCTAATTTCTCGTACACCGACCACACAGCTAGAACAAAGATTCCTAAAAGAACCGTATGGCAGTACGGAAAAACCAACTGGAGCGGTCTTAACAGCTTCTTTAGGAATTTTAACTGGTCGTTATGCTTCCTCGATAACGACGTGGATGCCGCTGCTGATATGATTACAGACACCATTCCCTTTGGAATGAGATCCCTTATTCCTCATCGGATGAAGATTATCAAACCAAAAGAAAAGGTATGGTACGACTCGAGCTGTAAAGAGGCCGTCAGGGTTAGAGAAATCCTTTTTTCTGTCCTTCAAGACCAAACCGGCCGAGGAAAACCGAAAAAAGTTTAAACGAGCCAGGAATGACCGCAACGTCTTTCTTAAGCGTGTGAAATTTCAGTACGACCAAAAGTTGAGGCAAAAAATACTACAATGTCCCAAAGGTAGAGTAAGATTTTGGTCGTTTGTCAAAAAATCAGAAATTCTGCCTCATCCTCCATCCCAACGCTCATTCACAATGACTTTCCAGCTGTCAGCTCTTTAGACAAGGCCAATCTGCTGCTGCACACTTTGCGGCCAGTTCAATACTCCCGTATTGTGCTTTGTCTCCGCCTACCCTTGAGTGCGTCGAATCTTCAAAGGGACGAATCAACTTTCGTGCTCGTGTAGTAAGAGTACTTAAAGAACTCAACATACATATGGTATCTCTCCCCTTCTTCTGAAGAGGTGTTCTTCCACGCTGGCAAAACCACTGCCTAAGCTTTTTCATCAATACTACTTTTTAGGACTTTTCCTGAGCAGATGGAAAACAGTATTTGCCCAGCCCGTCTCTAAAAAAGGCAAATCATCTTCTCTCTCCTCCTACAGACCCACTGCACTTACGTCCCTTCTTTCTAAGGTCATGGAAACGCTGACAAATCGTCAGCTCATGAAATATCTCGAAACACGAAAACTTATCATTGATCGGCAATATGGTTTTTGTAGCAGCAGGTCCACTGGTGATTTTATGGCATGTCTCACCGAAAAACCAAAGCGTACATCAACCTGGCGAAAGCAAAATCGTTGCGCTTAATATTTCTAAGATTTTGACAGAGTTTGGCATCACTCTCTTTGGTTGGAAATGCGTGCATTTGGGATCGACGACTCAATTCTCCAATAGATTAGAAATTAACTTTCGGAACGTTCAATTCAAGTTGTCTGGGATGGTTTCAAGTCTGATATTCACAAAATAAATGCTGGTGTCCCCAGGGCTCCGTTCTGTCTCCAAAACCCTTTTTCATTTTCATCAACGATGTCTGTTACTACACTCCTTTGCTGACGACAGTACTCTCTGCCTGAATATGAATACGAATTGAAGGTTCCTGGACTCGCGTCCCTGGTCTTCGGAACGTCAGCGTATGTTAAGCTCAACAGGGTGGAATTTAATGCTTCCAAAACACAATGCTGTATGCCGTCGTTAAAGCGAAATTTAAACACCCAGCCATTATCCATAAAAGGCACTTGCATCGTCGAAATGTCTAGGTTTCCTCAAACAATGTAAGAAATACTTTTCCCCTTCTGAGCTGGCCTCGATATATTTAAGGCATTCATCCGCTCAAAATTGGAGTACAATGCACACATCTGATCAGGTGCGCCTAAAGCCTAAAACATCTGCACAGGGTAGATAAGATTAAAAACCGTGCGATAAAACTCATAGGTAACATCACACAGTCGATGAACACCCTCGAACACCGACGAAATGTCTCGTGTTTCACTTTGTTATATCGCTATTACCACCATCAGTGCTCCATTGAAATCGCAAGTAGCATTCTGCCCCTTCAACACTTTAACCGTAACACCCGTCTCGCTACGAATGCTCATCAGTATACCCCCAAGCCCACTTTCGGACGTACTCTGAAATATCGTGATTCGTTCCTAAGCTGAACAACTCGCTTGTGGAATCCCCTGCCGAGCTGTCTATTTAATAGTCATTATAATATTGTGATAACCATTTAAATGTGAGCAGCGACATCTAGGTTTACATAGCAGAGGATGTCGATACTCGAAGAACAGAAGATTTCGATATTTGAATAACGAGTGACTGGAGAGTGTAATCGAATTTTCTAGCGAATTGGAAATTGTATGGGACGCTAGATGCGAGGATTGTTCTCGAAGTATGTCATACGAGTATAAATACCAGCATCCCAAAGGTATGCAAGTTAGTTCATCAGTTGAATTTGAAATGTTAATTAGGAGAAGTGATTAAATGGTTTAAGTAAAAGATAAGAAAAGTATAAGTGGTTGAGAAATTGGATTGTATTGAGAGAAACAAATAAATAGTGAATTGTAATTGTACTGAATAAAGCGATTTGTCCGCCATCCCGAGGAATATTGGATAGCGTCTCACTCTTTCTAATTATTGTTTTATTTATCATTTTACAGTTTGTTGTTTCTTTTTTCTTTGTTTCTGCCTTCTGTTTCGGTTGCTGTGTTTTTATGGATGTGTTGTGTGGTGTATGTTGCAGAGAGTTGCAGACAGTCCGCCTGGCCCTAGGCAACTTGTGCGGGTTGTAGATGTTTCATTTACACAGAGGGTTGCAGACCGTTCATTTGGACATACTGGTTGTCACTTCCGAGGAGCGTAAAGGCAGAAGTCCGGGATTGGAAGAATCCACAGGTGCCTTCCACAAATACGTTCCTCCAAAGCGACAACGGACACAACAGCAAAGGCGGGTCAAAAAGTTAAGGGGTTAGGAGCTGGAAGGATGGAGCGGATGCCTTAGCTCTACTTAAGGCTGGAGACTACCCATTGGGGGAGACAAAACAACATTTGGAACAAGGGTCGTCAATTCGTGTTGGACCCTTGCACAGCAACAAAACCTATAGCGCTTTCCTTGCACTCTTGTAGCAGCTCGACCGCCTGCTCTGCGGGGATCTTCCTAGAGTTTTGACCGTCCGTCGTTCCTATTTATTTTGTCCTTCCAAGATGCTGAGAAAGTGCACCAATGCCTGATGCGCCCATGGCTGCCCATCACTCTCTCAGAATTTTGGACGAACAACTGTCAAAAGGGAAACATTCGAAGGAGTGGAGCGAAGGTTTCAAGGAAAAAGAGTCCAGCTTGTTGTGGTAAATTTTACCGCAACAGTCTGATCGATTTAAAACGAGCTACATGTGCAAAAGTTTCTACGAAATCTATTCCCTGGCGTTGCGACATCTATTTTTCAAGTAATTTGACGCAGCTACAGCTTCTGCCCAAAACTCGTTTCCAATACCTGATTGAATGAGCATGCACTTTGACATTTCGACGAGAGTCCGGTTTTTGCGTTCCGCCACCCCATTTTGCTGTTGCGTGTGTGGAACTGAGGGTCGTCGTTTTATACCATTTCTTTTGAGGAACTCGTTAAACTCGTGCTTACGGAATTCTCGCCCATTATCCGACATCAAATATTTAATTTTGTGACCAGTTTGCGTCACAACGCGACCTTTGTATTCCTTGAAAGCGCTGAAACGTTCCTCTTTTGTTTCAAAAAGAAAACTGCACCTTCGGCTGCTATCATTAATGAACGTGATAAAAAACCTCGATTGCGCCAACGATTCTGTCCTGGAAGTTCCCCAGGCATCAATGCGCACCAAATTCAAAAGCTTTGAACACGTCTTTGACTTCTTGGGAAACGGCAATAAAGTCATTTTTCCGCGAAAACAAATATCGCATGATACACGCCTTCCGTATTCGATGATCTCTAGTCCAGTCACCAATTTTCTCCGAGACATGTCCAACATATCTCGTCCGTTTAAATGGCCAAGCCTGCGATGCCACAACTCAAAATTCGATGCCTTCTGACTGACCACACACGTCTGTGGAGTACTTTCTTGGACATAGTACAAATGTCCAATTCGATTCGCAATCACCTTGATTTCGCCATCATTTCCGCGAACAAAATGTTGGATCTGGTTTAAAATTATAAACAAAAGATACTCTTTCAAAACCATTGAGAAATTTAAAAATTTAATTTACCAGATTTACCTACAGGATATGTTTATTGAAATGATATTAATGAATTAAATGATAGATTAAATTTGATACTAGGAGAGCATGATGCAGGAAATAATAGTCCTGAAATACGTAATGAAATTATGAATATCACTGAAGAAATAAGAGAAGAAAGTATAATTTAACTATTAGCATGATCTATTCTAATTGATTTTTCCTAAGATGGGTATTGACAAGTTTGGACACGAAAATTCTCCAGAATTATCTATAAAGAAAATAATGTCAATAGAGCATGCTTTTGAAGAAACCGTTTACATAGTGAACCAGCTCAAATTGATAATAAAAATTAAATTAAACAATTTTCTAAAGAAATCCAAAGTTTATTCAACAGACTCGAAGAATTGGAAACACATATACATGCAATAGAATCTGAAAAGCGTGATATGATCAAACAAATAGAAGCTATAAATGAAAATATTAAAAATTTAAATTCTACTTTTATGCAAGAAACACATGATATTTTGACACAACAAAATTTTAATTTAGCGAAAAAAATGGTAAACAAAGAATCTCAAACATACTATATGAAGAACAAACTAATGCAATTCAAAAATAATAATCATCATTAATAATGTTAACATACTGTGATAACCACTTAAATGTCAGCAGCGACATCTAGATTTACAGAGCAGACTGGAGAGTGAAATCGAATTTTCTAGTAAATTCGAATTCGGACGCTGGATGGCGAGGATTGGTCACGAAGTATGTCATTCGAGTATAAATACCAGCATCCCCAAGGTATGCAAATCAGTTCATCAGTTGAATTTGAAGTGTTAATTAGGAGAAGTGATTAAGTGGTTTAAGTAAAAGATAAGAAAAGTACAAGCGCTTGAGAAATTGGATTGTACTGAGAGAAACAATTAAATAGTGAATTGTAACTGTACTGAATAAAGGGATTTGTATTGAAAAGCATAAGTTCTATCATTTGTACCCACACAAGCATTTCACTTTGGTGTCAGAAGTGGAATAGGACTTATTGTGTGTAAAAAAAAAAGTGTATTCTGACTATTTGAAAAAGGAAACTATTGCAGTTGATCCTCGTCCAACTCAAATCTGAGTTGAACAGGAGAAGCCTCAGCGCCAGTGGAGGAAAAAGTGACCTGGTGCTCCGACTTCAGGAGGTTTTGAACAACGAGGGACGTGATCCTGATGCATACTCCTTTGATGTTGACGAGGATGAACAATCAAGTACCGGCAGTGACATGGCTGCGATGATGCATCTCCTTTTGTTAAAAATGGACGAAGAGAAGAATAGCCTCGAACAAAAGCTGGATGAACAAAAGAAAAATCTAGACGAACACAAGAACAGCCTGGAACAAAAGCTGGAAGAACAAAATAACGTTCTACACTAAAAGTTCGAAGAAATCGATAACAAATTCGAAAGAATAGAGAAGAATGTTGATGGCAAATTTGTTAGAATAGAGAAGAATGTTGGCGAAAAATTCGAACAACTGGCAAAAGAGCTCGACACAGTGCGAAAACAGAAACTGCGAGAATGTTCTTTAAGCGGTCCAAGGAGAAAAGAGTTGAAGCCTCCCTCATTCGATGGCCAGACTTCATGGTCTACTTATAAGAAGCAGTTTGAAATGGCTGCCTGTGCAAACGACTGCGACAATGAGGAAAAGTGCTTTGCCCTAACAATGGCCTTGCACGGTTCTGCAGCAGAATCGTTGCAAACAGTAGACTTCGAAAAGCATAAAGATTATGTGGCTTTAGCACAGGCGAGAAACGGTTTGGGGATAGCCACATGCAGGAGGTCTACAAGGTCCAATTGCAAAGCCGAACGCAGCAACGAGGAGAAACACTTCAGCAGCTCCAAGCAGACGTGAGTAGACTGGCACATCTGTCATACCCCACCGCAGGCCAGGAAATTATCGACGAAATGCCAAAAGATGCATTTATCAGGGGAATTGCATATTCGAAGCTACAGTCAGCAGTAAGGATGGCCGGGAAAAGAACCCTTGCTGAAGCACTTGCCTTCGCTCTGGCGATGGAAGCAGCCAATCAGGCTTCCAGGGGAACACATTTCGTCAGGGAAGTAGCATCTATCGAGATACTCGACGGGATAGACGAATAATGCGCTGCTGGAATTGCAATAAAATAGGACACCTTCAAAGGCAGTGTAAAGAATCGGTGCGACGAAAAGACTGTCCTCACTGTGGTGAGAAGCAAATAGAGGAAGAAACCCGCAGAAACAGCTACCAAGAAGCCGGTCAACCTTCCCGAAACCATCAGTCGGAAAATGCTTAAACATCAATTTCGCGCGGCAGAAGTTGGTAGCAGGAGTCGACGGCCCCAGGACCATCATCTAAATCCCGCTGGCAAAACGATGCAACGAAAACCTTCTAGTAGAAGTAGTCAGTGGAAAAGAAAAATGGATGGCAACAATAGACACCGGTGCCACGGCCTCAATCATCAGGAGGAATCTTGTGCAGAAGTCTTGGCTGCATAACACTAGCAGTTGCAGCTTGCGAACAGCTACAGGAGCAACGATTAAGGTATATGGTGAAGTCCGCATAAAAATCCAACTGGCCGGAATAACATTCATTCACGCGTTTCTGGTAGTTGACATATGTGACGAGTGCATCGTTGGTACAGACTTCATGAGAGAACATGGACTTGCAGTCGACTTGGGGGCACAAACCTTGAAATACGGAAACATGGAGATACCAATGATATACGGAGACGCCAATACCTCAGTCTCAAACGTCGTCATCTGCAGCAATCAGAGTCTAGAGCCTTCGTCAGAAGCAATTTTGTGGGCAAAAGTGGAAGGTGGTAGCCACCGATTCTATTAAATGGTACCAAAAAGGAGAAGAGACTTCATGGTGGGAAAGACCTTAGTGGAGCCAAAGAACAACATGGTCCCTGTAAGGATTCTAAATCCAAAGACATTCAGTGTATAGTTGAAAAAGGGTGAGATAGTGGGAAAATGCGTGCCTGTTGAGGCTATATCGGCCACAGCGGAAAAAAAGGGTGCAACACAGGTCACAACAGTTCAGAGCATAAAAATCAAGAACAAAATTCTCAGCCTCTGTAATCTGGACGAAGATCAGCGAATCCTGGCAGAAAAACTAATCGGTGAGTACGCTGATATATTTGCTACACAAGACGGAGAATATGGACGTACGCATATTGTTCAACACCACATTGACACCGGAGACGCTCGACCAATCCGTCAACCTGCAAAGCGTCTTCCATTGGCAAAGCAAACAGAAGTTACCGAAATTATGTCGAAGATGAAAGCTGAGGGAGTGATTGAAGAATCGCAAAGTCCGTTAGCATCCTCGTGAAGAAGGAAGATGGCAGCATGATGTCACTAAAAAGGACAGCTACCCACTTCCGAGAATCGATGGCACTTTGGATATACTTTCTAGAGCGAAATGGTTTTCAACACTTGACTTGAAGAGCGGTTACTGGCAGGTAGAGATAAATCGTACGAGTCGTGAGAAAACAGCCTTTACTACAGGAAGCGGTCTTTGGCAATTTGTAGTGATGCTGTTTGGACTGTGCAACGCTCCGGCCACCTTCGAGCGACTAATGGAATGAATATTGCAAGGACTCGCCTGGAAAACTTGCCTAGTATATTTGGACGACGTTATCGTCATAGGTAAGACGTTCGAGGAGCACCGCGAAAATGTAAAAGAAGTGTTTGAGAGGCTGCGAAGTACTCATTTAAAGCTCAACCCAGAAAAGTGCGCCTTGTTTCGTCCCGAAGTAAAATATGTGGGTCACATTATATCAGCGGAAGGAGTAAGAACGGATCCTGACAAAATCGAAGCCGTGAAAAGTTGGCCTTCTCCAAAAGATAAACGAAAGCTTCTTGGGACTCGCCACGTATTACAGAAGGTTCGTAAAGGATTTTACTGGCATTGCAAAGAGCCTGCATCAACTTACGGAAAAAGTCCGACAGTTCAGGTGGTCTGGAGAATGCGAAAAAGCATATCAAGAACTGAAGCGACAGCTGTGCAATGCCCCCATCTTGGGTTACCCCACGCCCGGAAAAATGTTCATCGTGGACGCAGACGCTAGCAATGTTGGGGTCGGAGCTGTGATCTCCCAAGTTCATGATGGTCAAGAGAAAGTGGTCGCATATTACAGCAAAGTACTCTCCAGACCTGAAAGGAACTACTGTGTAACCCGGCGCGAGCTTCTGGCTTTAATTCTGGCTACGAACCATTTCCATAAGTACCTGTACGGACAAAAGTTCATTCTCCGGACAGACCACACAGCTCTGAAATGGCTACTCCAATTTAAGAACCCTGAAGGCCAAGTTGCAAGATGGATCGAGCAGTTGCAGGACTACGACTTTGAAGTGCAACACCGCAAGGGTCCACTCAAATGCTGACGCTCTCTCTCGTCGACCGTGCGAAAGAACAGGCAACTATCCAAATGATCAGGACTGAGCCAATAGAAGGTTGGAGTATAGACGAAATCCGTTCCTCCCAACAGACAGATAATGCCATCGAACCAATATTGGCCCGGAAACAATATTGGCCAAGTTGGCAGCAGATATCAGCTCGGAGCCAAACTCTTAAGGCATACTGGGCACAGTGGGAGTCGCTTTTTGTGCAAGATAGATTGCTGAAGAGAAAATGGGAAAGTGCACATGGGACAACATCTCGTTTAGTTTAAATGCATTTTTATTTAACTAATTAATTTACTCTTACATGATAGACAAAAAATGCTTAAAAATTAGCTTAAATACAAATAAACAAATAAACTTATTCTAACTTACTGGCCCCATGCGGGCGCTCTAAGCTAAACCTAACACTTAAACTATGTCTTTCGACGAATCTTACAGTCTAATTTTATATTCATCTTAACATTACTTAATACTAGAACTAAGAAAATAAATTTTAAGTAAAAACTTAGGGAAGGGACTGTTTTATTTTATATTATAAAAATGTAAAACTAAAAACTTATAGACTACCTAAAAATAAATCTTAATCTACTTAACCTACTTACATCTAATACATAAACATACATACATATACATATATATCTGTAATACTTATATACTTAATATATAAGTACATGCATATATATATATTTTGTTTTTTTTTAAATTTTTTATTTATTTATTTTTTTTTTTGTGTTTTTAAGCACATTATCGATTGTGTGCAGCTGTATTTCACCAATGGCTTCACGAATATTGTCCTTTAAAGCGTCAATTGTGTCTGGCTTGTCGGCGTAACACTTATCTTTTACGGCTCCCCACAAATAATAGTCCAACGGTGTCAAATCGCAGCTCCGAGGTGGCCAAACGACATCAGCTCTGCGGCTGATAATGCGATCTTCAAAAACAGGGCGCAAAACATCGAGTGTAGCTTCGGCTGTGTGGCACGTAGCGCCGTCCTGTTGAAACCAAATGTTGCCAATATCCTCCTCTTCAATTTTTGTGAACAAAAATTCGTTCAACATGGCCCGATAACGATCGCCATTGACTGTAACGGCCACTCCTTGCTCATTTTCGAAGAAAAATGGCCCAATTATGCCTCTGAACCAAAATCCGCACCAAACAGTGACTCGTTTTGGGTGTATCGGCTTTTCAGTGTATGCATGCGGGTTTTCTGTGCTCCAAATGCGACAATTTTGCTTGTTTACATACCCGCCAAGATCAAAATGAGCTTCATCTGAAAAGATGATTTTTTTGGCAAAATCGGCATCTTCTCTAAGTCGATCGCAGGCCCACTTAGCAAAGCGAAAACGCATTGGATGGTCAGTTGGCTTCAACTCCTGAACCAATTGGATTTTGTATGGCGTCATACCAAGGTCTTTATGCAAAATTCGTCTCAATGATGTCTCCGAAATGTTCAATTGTTGAGAACGACGGTGAATTGATGTTGATGGCGCTTAACGCACACTTTCTGCCACAGCAGCAATATTCTCGGGTGTACGCACTGTTTTTGGCTTTTCACGCTTTGGTTTATCGATGAGGATGCTCACTTTTTTCACAAGATAACGAACATACGGAGCTGATGGTGCTTCTCTTCTTCCAAAATCCGTACGCAATTTTCGCACACATTCTGCAACATTACCATGATTTTCAAAGTAATGTCGCAATATTTCCCAGCGTTCTTCAAGCGTATACACACCATATTCGTTCAGCGGAAGGATAAAACTAATTATCTGTCAAATCAGACATGAGCTAAGTGTTACCATTCACGAAATAAGCACTAGTTGAAAAAAAAAAACCTTAGATGGCGGACTCTTTATATATTTTTTCTTTAAACTAACTTAATCCTACCTAAAACTATGTAAACCGGCTAAGGCTAATAAAATAGTCAGACGACCGACTTTGCTTCCTATGGAGCTACTTAGTACTGGAGGAATTGGACGACGAAACTTCCCCTCCTTCAACCAGTCACCAAAATTGCTGGTGCTGCCCAGGGACATCCCTCATGTCGCGACTCCCTACCACCCTACTGAACCGGAGACGCTCCGCACTGCCGTGTGCGACGTCTCTGTCGTAGTTGAGTCACCTGTCCGCAGCTGTTCGAGCGACGTGGAAGATTAGCGGAACCGCCAATCTGTCCTGGACCAGACCTTTACTATCTAGATAGAGGAACGCTTCTGGAGGAATAAAGCCGTCAAAGCGAACTCTCTCGTGATACATATAATTGGGGTAGAAAGCCCCGGAGATCAGGTTGTTCGATGAGATCATTGCTCTTGCAATTTGCGTTCGAGTTAACTTAATGACGAAATGGACAACATCTCGTATGCAGCTAATAGTGCCACGGTCCAGCGTCAGCCAAGTACTCCATGAAATACATGACGGAATCTTAGGAGGCCATTTGGGAATAAACAAGACGTTGGAAAAGGTAAGGGAACGTTTTTTTATTGGCTAAGCGCTAAACAAGATGTCGAGAATTGGTGCAGAAAGTGCATAAGGTGTGCGGCTACCAAGGGTCCAAAAGTAAAGCCACATGAACAAATGCAACAATACAATGTCGGAGCACCTTTCGAACGAACAGCCATCGACATCGCTGGGCCGTTTCCCGAAACCTTTAATGGTAACCGATATACCCTCGTGGTCATGGATTACTTCAGTAAGTGGCGGGAGTGTTTGCCATCCCAAATCAAGTGGCTAAGACCGTAGCCGAACAGATAGTCAACAACTGGGTGAGCATATTTGGGGTCCCAATGGAGCTGCACTCTGATCAAGAGCGAAACTTTGAATCAAAATTCTTCCAGGAAATATGCCAATATTTGGAATAAGAAAGACAAGGACAACGCCACTACACCCTCAATCTGATGGAATGGTCGAGCGATTCAATCGGACTTTGAATGAGCATCTATCTAAGGTTGTCAGCAACTGCCACCGGGATTGGGATCGACACATACCCGTCTTCTTAATGGCGGTCCATAGCTCAACAGGGTACACACCATCCGATATCTTATTTGGTCACACAATTCGGTTACCCGCGCTGTGTACAATCACCTTAAGGGTACTCAAACCCCTTGAGCGCGCGCTCATTATAAAAAAAAAAAAAAAAAAAACGACTACGTGAATGACTTGCGCAGCAGGATTCGTAAATTACATGAAGACACCAAAGAAAAGATGAAACTAGCAAGCAGCCGCATGAAGACTAGGTACGATATCAAGGCGAAATCTTCCGGTTTCAACGAAGGAGATCTGGTCTGGCTGTATAATCTTCAGCGTAAGAAAGGCAAATCACCAAAATTGCAACAGGACTGGGAAGGTCCATACAAGGTGATAACCCATGACGTTGTCTACCGGATCCAGCGTGGGGATTGAGGAAAATTGAAAGTGGTCCATTTGGATAGAATGTGTCATTTCAACGGGATGCTGAATGACGAAGTTGTTCGGGACGAACAACTGTAGGGAGGGAGCAATGTGATAACCACTTAAATGTGAGCAGCGACATCTAGATTTACAGCGCAGAAGATGTCGAAACTCGAAGACCAAAAGATTTCGATAATTGAATAACAAAGTCTCGACCATTGAGTGGAATCGAATTTTCTAGCAAATTGGAAATTGTATGGGACGCTGGATGGCGATGATTGTTCTTGAAGTATGTCATTCGAGTATAAATACCAGCATCACCAAGTATGCAAGTCAGTTCATCAGTTGAATTTGAACTGCTATTTAGGAGAAGTTATTAAGTGGTTTAAGTAAAAGATAAGAAAAGTATAAGCGGTTGAGAAATTGGATTGTATTGAGAGAAACAATTAAAAAGTGAATTGTAACTGTACTGAATAAAGCGATTTGTATTGAAAAGAATAAGTTTTATCATTTGTACCCATACAAGCATTTTACAATACAAATTATTAAAAAAAAAATTTATAATGTTTCCAAAAGGAAACCGTTCTCAGTTTTAGCCACTCTAACATTTTCCATCTGTGTTCCAAATACACTATTATTCATTAATTTAAAGAAATCTTTTTCAAAATCATTTTAACTTCTTTTCTTTTATCAATATAATTTGCAACCATGCTTCTTGCCTACATTTCAAACCTCTATGAACTTTAGTTAAGAATGGTGTAATCATTCTTTAAATATTCTTTTAAAACTCTTAATCAGTTATATAGTATTTCTTTGGTAATAAAGTACACATTAATTTTTTTATTTTATCATTTGGTTTTCTTCCAAAACCTTTCTTAATTAATTTTTTTTTTGTAATGGAGATAACTGGTTAGTATTTACTGAATAATAATGTGGTGCAGGTGCATAGTCATTAAAGAAGTCATGTTCACGTTGTGCATCGTTTCTTTCAGAAACATGTGCGTTTAACGCACCATTGACAGCGTTAACATGCATATAAACTTCTAAAGTATATCCACTATCACTTTCATCATCATAATTTAAAATATTATTAATATTGCAAAAGTACTTAATTTCATCTTCATTTAACCATTTATGGTCACCAACACTTAATTAATATAAATTATTTGCATCTAAATATAATATTGTGATAACCACTCAAATGTGAGCAGCGACATCTAGCAGAAAATGTCGAAACTCGAAGACTAGAAGATTTCGATACTGGATTAGCAAAGTCTCGACGGGAGAGTAGAATCGAATTTTCTAGCAAATTGGAAATTCTATGGGACGCTGGATGGCGAGGATTGTTCTCGAAGTATGTCATTCGAGTATAAATAACAGCATCCCAAAGGTATGCAAATCAGTTCCAAAGTTGAATTTGAAGTGTTAATTAGAAGAAGTGATTAAGTGGTTTAAGTAAAAGATAAGAAAAGTATAAGTGGTTGAGAAATTGAATTGTACTGAGAGAAAGAATTAAATAGTGAATTGTAACTGTACTGAATAAAGGGATTTGTATTGAAAAGAATAAGTTCTATCATTTGTACCCACACAAACATATTACATTGGTGTCAGAAGTGGGATGAACAGGCAAGTACCGGCAATGACATGGCTGCGATGATGCAACTCCTCTTGTTAAAAATGGACGAACAAAACAAAAAAATGGACGAACAAAACAAAAAAATGGACGAACAAAAGAAAAATCTGGAAGAACAAAAGAATAGCCTCGAACAAAAAATGGACGAACAGAAGAACAGTCTCGACCAACAAAAGAAAAATCTGGAAGAACAAAAGAATAGCCTCGAACAAAAGCTGGATGAACAAAAGAAAAATCTAGACGAGCAGAAGAGCAGCATTGAACAAAAATTCGACGAACAAAAGAATAGTCTAGAACAAAAACTGGAAGAACAAAATAACGTTCTACACCAAAAGTTCGAAGAAATCGATAACAAATTTGAAAGAATAGAGAAGAACGTTGATGACAAATTTGATAGAATAGAGAAGAATGTTGGCGAAAAATTCGAGGAAATGGACAGCAAAGTTCACCAACTGGCAAAAGAGCTCGACACAGTGCGAAAACAGAAACTGCGAGAATGTTCTTTAAGCGGTCCAAGGAGAAAAGATTTGAAGCCTCCCTCATTCGATGGCCAGACCTCATGGTCTACTTATAAGAAGCAGTTTGAAATGGCTGCCTGTGCAAACGACTGGGACAATGAGGAAAAGTGCTTTGCCCTAACAATGGCCTTGCACGGTCCTGCAGCAGAATTGTTGCAAACAGTAGACATCGAAAAGCATAAAGATTATGTGACTTTAGTACAGGCTATCGAGAAACGGTTTGGGGATAGCCACATGCAGGAGGTCTACAAGGTCCAATTGCAAAGCCGAACGCAGCAACGAGGAGAAACACTTCAGCAGCTCCAAGCAGACGTGAGGAGACTGGCACATCTGTCATACCCCACCGCAGGCCAGGAAATTATCGACGAAATGGCAAAAGATGCATTTATCAGGGGAATTGCAGATTCGAAGCTACAGTCAGCAGTAAGGATGGCCGGGAAAAGAACCCTTGCTGAAGCACTTGCCTTCGCTCTGGCGATGGAAGCAGCCAATCAGGCTTCCAGGGGAACACATTTCGTCAGGGAAGTAGCATCTGTCGAATGCTCCTGCACAAGAATTAGTGCCGAGGAACGAGATACTCGACGGGATAGACGAATAATGCGCTGCTGGAATTGCAATAAAATAGGACACCTTCAAAGGCAGTGTAAAGAACCGGTGCGACGAAAAGACTGCCCTCACTGTGGTGACAAGCAAATAGAGGAAGAAACCCACAGAAACAGCTATCAAGAAGCCTGTCAACCTTCCCGAAATCATCAGTCGGGAAATGCTTAAGCACCAACTTCGCGGGGCAGAAGTTGGTAGCAGGAGTCGACGGCCCCAGGACCATCACCCAAGTCTCGCTGGCAAAACGATGCAGCGAAAGCCTTCTAGTAGAAGTAGTCAGTGGAAAAGAAAAATGGATGGCAACAATAGACACCGGCGCCACGGCCTCAATCATCAGGAGGAATCTTGTGCAGAAGTCTTGGCTGCATAACACTAGCAGTTGCAGCTTGCGAACAGCTACAGGAGCAACGATTAAGGTATATGGTGAAGTCCGCATAAAAATCCAATTGGCCGGAATAACATTCACTCACGCGTTTCTGGTAGCTGACATATGTGACGAGTGCATCATTGGTACAGACTTCATGAGAGAACATGGACTTGTAGTCGACTTGGGGGCACAAACCCTGAAATACGGAAACATGGAGATACCAATGATATACGGAAACGCCAATACCACAGTCTCAAACGTCGTTATCTGCAGCAATCAGAGTCTAGAGCCTTCGTCAGAAGCAATTTTGTGGGCAGAAGTGGAAGGTGGTCCTGGTAGCCACCGATTCTATTTGATGGAGCCAGAAAAGAAAAGAGACTTCATGGTGGGAAAGACCTTAGTGGAGCCAAAGAACAACATGGTCCCTGTAAGGATTCTAAATCCAAAGACATTCAATTAAAGGTGAAAAAGGGGGAGATAGTGGGAAAATGTGTACCTGTTGAGGCTATATCGACTACAACGGAAAAAAAGGGTGCAAAACCGGTCACAACAGTTCAGAGCATAAAAATCAAGAACAAAATTCTCAGCCTCTGTAATCTGGACGAAGATCAGCGAATCCTGGCAGAAAAACTAATCGGTGAGTACGCTGATATATTTGCTACACAAGACGGAGAATATGGACGTACGCATATTGTTCAACACCACATTGACACCGGAGACGCTCGACCAATCCGTCAACCTGCAAGGCGTCTTCCATTGGCAAAGCAAACAGAAGTTGCCGAAATGATGTCGAAGATGAAAACTGAGGGAGTGATTGAAGAATCGCAAAGTCCGTGGGCATCTCCAGTGGTCCTCGTGAAGAAGAAAGATGGCAGCACGAGATTTTGTGTAGACTACCGACGTCTCAATGATGTCACTAAAAAGGACAGCTACCCACTTCCGAGAATCGATGACACTTTGGATATGCTTTCTGGAGCGAAATGGTTTTCAACACTTGACTTGAAGAGCGGTTACTGGCAGGTAGAGATAAATCGTGCGGATCGTGAGAAAACTGCCTTCACTACAGGAAGCGGTCTTTGGCAGTTTGCAGTGATGCCGTTTGGACTGTGCAACGCTCCGGCCACCTTCGAGCGACTAATGGAACGAACATTGCAAGGACTCACCTGGAAAACCTGCCTAGTATATTTGGACGACGTTATCGTCATAGGTAAGACGTACGAGGAGCACCGCGAAAATCTAAAAGAAGTGTTTGAGAGGCTACGAAGTGCTCATTTAAAGCTCAACCCAGAAAAGTGTGCCTTGTTTCGTCCGGAAGTAAAATATCTGGGTCACATTATATCAGCGGAAGGAGTAAGAACGGATCCTGACAAAATCGAAGCCGTGAAAAGTTGGCCTTCTCCAAAAGATAAACACCAACTGAGAAGCTTCTTGGGCCTCGCCACGTATTACAGAAGGTTCGTAAAGGATTTTGCTGGCATTGCAAAGAGCCTGCATCAACTTACGGAAAAAGGCCGACAGTTCAGGTGGTCTGGAGAATGCGAAAAAGCATTTCAAGAACTGAAGCGACAGCTGTGCAATGCCCCCATCTTGGGTTACCCGACGCCCGGACAAATGTTCATCGTGGACGCAGACGCTAGCAATGTTGGGGTCGGAGCTGTGATCTCTCAAGTTCATGACGGTCAAGAGAAAGTGGTCGCATATTACAGCAAAGTACTCTCCAGACCTGAACGGAACTACTGTGTAACCCGGCGCGAGCTTCTGGCTTTAATTCTGGCTACGAAGCATTTCCATAAGTACCTCTACGGACAAAAGTTCATTCTCCGGACAGACCACGCAGCTCTGAAATGGCTACTCCAATTTAAGAACCCTGAAGGCCAAGTTGCAAGATGGATCGAGCAGTTGCAGGGTTACGACTTTGAAGTGCAACACCGCAAGGGAACACTCCACTCAAATGCTGATGCTCTCTCTCGTCGACCATGCGGAGTAAAATGCGAACACTGCAATCGTAAAGAAGCAAAAGAACAGGCAGCTATCCAAATGATCAGGACTGAGCCAATAGAGGGTTGGAGTATAGACGAAATTCGTTCCTCCCAACAGGCAGACAATGACATCGAACCAATATTGGCCTGGAAAGAACACGAGGAAAGACCAAGCTGGCAGCAGATATCAGATCGGAGCCAAACTCTGAAGGCATACTGGGCACAGTGGGACTCGCTTTTTGTGCAAGATGGATTGCTGAAGAGAAAATGGGAAAGTGCAGATGGGACAACATCTCGTATGCAGCTAATTGTGCCACGGTCCAGAGTCAACCAAGTGCTCCATGAAATACATGACGGAATCTCAGGAGGCCATTTGGGAATAAATAAGACGTTGGAAAAGGTAAGGGAACGTTTCTATTGGCTAAGCGCTAAACAAGATGTCGAGAATTGGTGCAAAAAGTGCATAAGATGTGCGGCTACCAAGGGCCCAAAAGTAAAGCCACATGGACAAATGCAACAATACAATGTCGGAGCACCTTTCGAACGAATAGCCATCGACATCGCTGGGCCGTTTGCCGAAACCTTTAATGGAAACCGATATACTCTCGTAGTCATGGATTACTTCAGTAAGTGGCCGGAAGTGTTTGCCATCCCAAATCAAGAGGCTAAGACCGTAGCCGAACAGATAGTAAACAACTGGGTGAGCTGATTTGGGGTCCCAATGGAGCTGCACTCTGATCAAGGGCGAAACTTTGAATCAAAAGTCTTCCAGGAAATATGCCAATATTTGGGAATAAGAAAGACAAGGACAACGCCACTACACCCTCAATCTGATGGAATGGTCGAGCGATTCAATCGGACCTTGAATGAGCATCTATCTAAGGTTGTCAGCAACTGCCAGCGGGATTGGGATCGACACATACCCCTCTTCTTAATGGCCTACCGAAACGCGGTCCATAGCTCAACAGGGCACACACCATCCGAGATCTTATTTGGTCAAACAATTCGGTTGCCAAGTGAAGCAAAATTCGGATCCCCACCGACGGAGCCCAAAGAGGTGAACGAGTACGTGAATGACTTACGCAGCAGGATTCGTAAATTGCATGAAGACACCAGAGAAAAGATGAAGCTAGCAAGCAGCCGCATGAAAACTAGGTACGATATCAAGGCGAAATCTTCCGGTTTCAACGAAGGAGATCTGGTTTGGCTGTATAATCCTCAGCGTAAGAAAGGCAAATCACCAAAATTGCAACAGGACTGGGAAGGTCCATACAAGGTGATAACCCGCATTAATGACGTTGTCTACCGGATCCAGCGTGGGGATCGAGGAAAATTGAAAGTGGTCCATTTGGATAGAATGTGTCATTTCAACGGGATGCTGAATGACGAAGTTGTTCGGGACGAACAACTGTAGGGAGGGAGCAATGTGATAACCACTCAAATGTGAGCAGCGACATCTAGCAGAAAATGTCGAAACTCGAAGACTAGAAGGTTTCGATACTGGATTAGCAAAGTCTCGACTGGAGAGTGGAATCGAATTTTCTAGCAAATTGGAAATTGTATGGGACGCTGGATGGCGAGGATTGTTCTCGAAGTATGTCATTCGAGTATAAATACCAGCATCCCAAAGGTATGCAAATCAGTTCCAAAGTTAAATTTGAAGTGTTAATTAGAAGAAGTGATTAAGTGGTTTAAGTAAAAGATAAGAAAAGTATAAGTGGTTGAGAAATTGAATTGTACTGAGAGAAAGAATTAAATAGTGAATTGTAACTGTACTGAATAAAGGGATTTGTATTGAAAAGAATAAGTTCTATCATTTGTACCCACACAAACATATTACAATATATAACTAGTTATTTTTTTAGGATCATATATTCCATTTTTAATAGCGTTACTCTTACTTAATTCTTGAACTATTTTTAATGCAATTATATAACAATTATTTGCCTTTGCATAATTATGAGATATCTGAGATATGCCACCTCTAGTTCCATTTTCAATAAATTCATATTGATCTTGATCAGTTAATAATTTTAATATTTGTTTAGTTAATTAAAAGGCAGCTGAATTACTTAAATGTGGTGCGCTTAAATAATATATAGGATCTAATTTATAATTTTTAAAACACATTCTTCTAAGATTATCAAACACATCACTCAACAGTATCACATTTAATTTTAAATACCAATCATGATAATCTTTAAAAGTTTTACAATTAAAATGATTCCAAAATTTCTTTGCAAATCTATAATCTTTCTTACTAATATTTCCACTTAATTTTGAATTAAAACCTTCATAATCAGGAAATTCTGTTGTATTTCATTTTTATCATCATCAATAAATTCATATGGTTAAACACCTTTTCTAAGTAGATAACATTTATCTTCCATAAAAACATTGTTAAAATTTTCAAGATGATCAATATTAATAAGTTCTATATTTCTAGTACCACATGATATACATTTACTACTATCTACGATTTTACTTTCATCAAATGAACCGTTTCTGTCAGAAACATCATTAATCACTTTATAAGATGGATTATCAAAGCTTATAATTTTTTTACATTTAACACGATATATATTATTAACATAATATATTTTATTAACATTAACATTATTAATTTTTAACTGTTTTATCTAAAGATATATTAATAAACTTCATAGAATCTATGAATCTTAATTCTATAGTTTTTTTTACCATATTCATTTCCATGTTACGTTCTTTCCTTGTTACTTTATTGTATTCATATTTACATTCATTATTTTTACATTTTAAATATTCAATTTCATCTACTATTACGTTTTTTCTTATTTTTCTAAATTTTTCTGTTCTTGTAGCCATAAGAGTAGTTTCACTTTCTGGATAAACAGAATCGAAATATTTTAAAAATAATTTAGAATCATAACCTTTTAAATTATGAATAACTAAAAAATTTGGGAATCTTTAAATTTAGATTACATTTATTACATAAAACCATTTTATATTTACCTGTTACCTGTTAAGTGATCATGATTCCAAAATTTTTGAATTGAATTATATTCACTATGTTCACTTTGTGAACGGTTGTTGTAATCAACATGTTCGCTTCGCGAACTGTTTCCTTCGGTGAACGGTTAACACAGTTAACATCAAATTTAACATTACAAATTTCACAGTTTATAGTACTCGTATTTTCAAATTTTAATATTGATCCTCTATCTTGAAATATACCAACACATGTTTTTTTTTATTTTATTATATTCTTTAGCATCAAAAAATGATTTAATTATTCCTGTTTTAGGTTTTACTGTTAATTTCCTTTATAATTCCAAAACTATTTGGAATATTTTCATTGAATAATATTGTCTCACATTTATGTTCCCTTGTTTATTTTGTAAACTGTTGACGTACACCACTCGGAAATATCTGATTGCCTTTTATTAATCTTTTTTAACGTACACTCAAAATCTGCATATAAAATATATGGATGGAATAACTCAGCACCATTAGATTTATATTTTCACCTTCTTTAGGTAATTCTATACGTTGAATTATATTATCATCTTGTAATATATAACATATTTTTTCTGTGTTCTTCTAATTCATTCACTGTTTTACATTTTCTAAAACATTTATTACAGATATGAAAATGCTTATCATAGTAATGAATTTTACCACTAAAGAATCCTGATAAATTTTTAATAACTATAAAATGAGATTTATTAGTTTCTTCTAAAAGTAAAATATACTACATACATATTTCCTTTGAAAAACACTTCCTTCGGAAATATGTTATCTATTAGTATCAAAAGAGTTACATCTATATTTTAATTGAATTTGTTCATAAGTATCATTTTCTTCAGAATCAAAATGATAAAAGTTCATTGTTATATTAAAATAATCTTCTAATTTTTTAACATTTTCATCATTAATTTCAAATGGATAAGTTATATTCAAGTTTTTAAAATGTTCATCATTTTCAAAATCTTCAAGATATTTTTTATATTTACTCGTAATATGCCTTTGTGGATCTTTAGTTAATTCTCTTTGATGAATAGAATATAAGATGCAATATAAAATACAGTTATCATCATTGTTTTTAATATTTATACAATTTTTATTAGTAAATGGAATAAATGACCCACCTGTGAGAGGTTGGCTTATATCTCTCGAAACAATTGATTTGATTATTTTTACAACCCATACCTTCCTTCTTTTGCGTAATATCCATGAAATTTGTTACATATTTCATCAATCATAGTACAAAATTTCTCTTTAAAATTGATATTATTGTAATATGTTTGTGTGGGTACAAATGATAGAACTTATTCTTTTCAATACAAATCGCTTTATTCAATACAGTTATAATTCACTATTTAACTGTTTCTCTCAATACAATAAAATTTCTCAACCGCTTATACTTTTCTTATCTTTTACTTAAACCACTTAAATACTTCTCCTAATTAACACTTCAAATTCAACTGATGAACTTATTTCCATACCTTGGGGATGCTGGTATTTATACTCGAATGACATACTTCAAGAACAATCCTCGCAACAATCGCGTCCCATACAATTTCCAATTTGCTATAAAATTCGATTCCACTCTCCAGTCATCAATGGTCGAGACTTTGTTATTCAAGTATCGAAACCTTTTGCTCTTCGAGTATCGATATCCTCTGTTATATTCATCTAGATGTGGCTGCTCACATTTAAATGGTTATCACACTGCTCCCCCCTACAGTTGTTCATTTGGGTCGAACTTCGAACTTCGTCAATAATCATACCGCTGAAATGACACATTCTATTCAAATAGACCACCTTCAATTTTCCTCGATCCCCACGCTGAATCCGGTAGACAATGTCAGTAATGCGGGTTATCACCTTCCCAGTCCTGTTGCAATTTTGGTGATTTGCCTTTCTTACGCTGAGTATTATACAACCAGACCAGATCTCCTTCGTTGAAGCCGGAAGATTTTGCCTTTATGTCGTACCTAGTCTTCGTGCGGGTGCTCACTAGCTTCATCTTTTCTCTGGTGTCTTCATGCAATTTACGAATCCTGCTGCGCATGTCATCCACGTAGTCGTTGACCTCATTGTGCTCCGTAGGTGGGGATCCAAATTTTTCTTCACTTGGCAGCCGAACTGTTTGACCAAATAAAATCTCGGATAGTGTGTGTTCTGTTGAACTATGGACCGCGTTTCGGTAGGCCTTGATCAGAGTGTAGTTCCATTGGGACCCCAAATCTGCTCACCCAGTTGTTGACTATATGTTCGGCTACGGTCTTAGCCTCTTGATTTGGGACGGCATACACTTCCGGCCACTTACTGAAGTAATCCATGACCACGAGGGTATATCGGTTACCATTAAAAGTTTCGGGAAACGGCCCAGCGATGTCGATGGCTATTCGTTCGAAAGGTGCTCCGACATTGTATTGTTGCATTTGTCCATGTGGCTTACCAATTTTCGACATCTTGTTTAGCGCTTAGATAATAGAAACGTTCCCTTACCTTTTCCAGCGTCTTGTTTATTCCCAAATGGCCTCCTGAGATTCCGTCATGTATTTCATGGTGTACATGGCTAACTCTGGAGCGTGGCACTATAGCTGCATACGAGATGTTGTCCCATCTGCGCTTTCCCATTTTCTCTTCAGCAATCCATTTCGCACACAAAGCGAGTCCCAATGTGCCCAGTATGCCTTCAGAATTTGGCTCCGATCTGATATCTGCTGCCAGCTTGGTTTTTCCTCATGTTCCTTCCAAGCCAATATTGGTTCGACATCATTGTCTGACTGTTGGGAGGAACGAAATTCGTCCATACTCCAACCATCGATTGGCTCAGTCCTAATCATTTGGATAGTGGCCTGTTCTTTCGCTTTCTTACCACTGACTACTTCTGCTGGGAAGCTTTCATTGCATTGTTTTACCTGTGAGACTGGGATAATTACCCTGGAGTCGACTACTGCTACAGACTTCCGCCCGAGAAGTAAGCATTTCCCAACTGATGCCTTCGGGAAGCTTGACCGGCTTCTTGGTAGTGGTTCCTGCCAGTTTTTCCTTCTATTTGCCTGTAATCATAGCCTTTTCGTTGTACCGGTTATTTACAATGCCCTTGCAGATGTCCTACTTTAGCACAGTTCCAGCAGCGCATTCTTCGTCTCCCAAGCAGAATATCTCGTTGCACGGTATTTGGTCTTGAGCAAGAGCATTCACCAGATGCCATTTCCCCGACGAAATGTATTCCGTTGGAAGCTTGATTGGCTGCTTCCAATGCCAGAGCGAAGGCAAGAGCTTCAGCAAGGTTTCTTTTCCCGGACATCCTTACAGCTGACTGCAGCTCAGCTGACAGCTGAGAAGCCTCAGCGCCAGTGGAGGAAAAAGTGACCTGGTGCTCCGACTTCAGGAGGATTTGAACAACGAGGGACATGATCCTGATGCATACTCCTTTGATGTTGACGAGGATGAGCAGACAAGTACCGGCATGATATGGCTGCGATGATGAAAATGGATGAACAAAAGAAAAATCTGGAAGAACAGAAGAACAGTGTGGAACAAAAAATGGACGAACAGAAGAGCAGTCTCGACGAACAAAAGAAAAATCTGGAAGAACAAAAGAATAGCCTCGAACAAAAGCTGGATGAAAAAAAGAATAGTCTAGAACAAAAACTGGAAGAACAAAATAACGTTCTACACCAAAAGTTCGAAAAAATGGATAACAAATTTGAAAGAATAGAGAAGAATGTTGGCGAAAAATTCGAACAAATGGACAGCAAAGTTGAGCAACTGGCAAAAGAGCTCGACACAGTGAGAAAACAGAAACTGCGGGAATGTTCTTTAAGCGGTCCAAGGAGAAAAGAGTTAAAGCCTCCCTCATTCGATGGCCAGACCTCATGGTCTACTTATAAGAAGCAGTTTGAAATGGCTGCCTGTGCAAACGACTGGGACAATGAGGAAAAGTGCTTTGCCCTAGCAATGGCCTTACGTGGTCCTGCGGCAGAATTGTTACAAACAATCGATATCGAAAAGAATAGACTATATGGCTTTAGTGCAGGCTATCGAGAAACGGTTTGGGGATAGCCACATGCGGGAAGTTTACAAGGTTCAATTGCAAGGCCGTATGCAGCAACGAGGAGAAACACTGCAACAGCTCCAGGCAGATGTGAGTAGACTGGCACATTTGTCATATCCCACCGCAGGCCAAGAAATAATCGACGAAATGGCAAAGGACGCATTCATCGGGGGAATTGCAGATTTGAAGCTACAATCAGCAGTAAGGATGGCCGGGAAAAGAACCCTTGCTGAAGCACTTGCCTTCGCTCTGGCGATGGAAGCATCCAATCAGGCTTCCAAAGGAATGCATTTCGTCAGGGAAATAGTATCTGGTTGGCTCAAGACCAACTACTATGCAACGAAATATCCCGCGGGAGAGACGAAGGATGCGCTGCTGGAACTGCGATAAAGTAGGACATCTGCAAGGGCATTGTAAAGAACCAGTACGACGAGAAGGCTGCCTGCATTGGGGTTACAGGCAAATAGAAAGAAAAACCGGCAGAAACGGCTACCAAGAAACCGGTCAAATTTCCAGAAGCCATCAGTTAGGAAATGCTTACTTCGCGGGGCAGAAGTCTGTAGCAGGAGTCGACGACTCCAGGGTAATTATCCCAGTCTCACAGGTAAAACAATGCAATGAAAGCCTCCCAGCAGAAGTAGTCAGTGGTAAAGAAGTGAAAGAACAGGCTACTATCCAAACGATCAGAACTGAGCCAATAGAGGGTTGGAGTATAGACGAAATCCGTTCCTCCCAACAGGCAGACAATGACATCGAACCAATATTGGCCTGGAAGGAACACGAGGCAAGACCAAGCTGGCAGCAGATATCAGATCGGAGCCAAACTCTGAAGGCATACTGGGCACAGTGGGACTCGCTTTTTGTGCAAGATGGATTGCTGAAGAGAAAATGGGAAAGTGCAGATGGGACAACATCTCGTATGCAGCTAATTCTGCCGCGGTCCAGAGTCAGCCAAGTACTCCATGAAATACATGACGGAATCTCAGGAGGCCATTTGGGAATAAACAAGACGTTGGAAAAGGTAAGGGAACGTTTCTATTGGCTAAGCGTTAAACAAGATGTCGAGAATTGGTGCAAAAAGTGCATAAGGTGTGCGGCTACCAAGGGTCCGACAAATGCAACAATACAATGTCGGAGCACCTTTCGAACGAATAGCCATCGACATCGCTGGGCCGTTTCCCGAAACCTTTAATGGTAACCGATATGCCCTCGTGGTCATGAATTACTTCAGTAAGTGGCCGGAAGTGTTTGCCATCCCAAATCAAGAGGCTAAGACCGTAGCGGAACAGATAGTCAACAACTGGGTGAGCAGATTTGGGGTCCCAATGGAGCTGCACTCTGATCAAGGGCGAAACTTTGAATCAAAAGCCTTCCAGGAAATATGCCAATATTTGGGAATAAGAAAGACAAGGACAACGCCACTACACCCTCAATCTGATGGAATGGTCGAGCGATTCAATCGGACCCTGAATGAGCATCTATCTAAGGTTGTCAGCAACTGCCAGCGGGATTGGGATCGACACATACCCCTCTTCTTAATGGCCTACCGAAACGCGGCCCATAGCTCAACAGGGCACACACCATCCGAGATCTTATTTGGTCAAACAATTCGGTTGCCAAGTGAAGCAAAATTCGGATCCCCACCGACGGAGCCCAAAGAGGTGAACGACTCCGTGAATGACTTGCGCAGCAGGATTCGAAAATTGCATGAAGACACCAGAGAAAAGATGAAGCTAGCAAGCAGCCGCATGAAGACTAGGTACGATATCAAGGCGAAATCTTCCGGTTTCAACGAAGGAGATCTGGTCTGGCTGTATAATCCTCAGCGTAAGAAAGGCAAATCACCAAAATTGCAACAGGACAGGGAAGGTCCATACAAGGTGATAACCCGCATTAATGACGCTGTCTACCGGATCCAGAGTGGGGATCGAGGAAAATTGAAAGTGGTCCATTTGGATAGAATGTGTCATTTCAACGGGATGCTGAATGACGAAGTTGTTCGGGACAAACAACTGTAGGGAGGGAGCAATGTGATAACCACTTAAATGTGAGCAGCGACAACTAGATTTACAGCGCAGAAGATGTCGATACTCGAAGACCAGAAGATTTCGATACTTGAATAACAAAGTCTCGACCATTGATGACTGGAGAGTGGAATCGAATTTTCTAGCAAACTAGAAATCGTATGGGACGCTGGATGGCGAAGATTGTTCTCGAAGTATGTCATTCGAGTATAAATACCAGCATCCCCAAGGTATGCAAATCATTTCTAAAGTGAAATTTGAAGTGTTAATTAGGAGAAGTGATTAAGTGGTTTAAGTAAAAGCGGTTGAGAAATTGGATTGTACTGAGAGAAATAATTAAATAGTGAATTATAACTGTACTGAATAAAGGGATTTGTATTGAAAAGAATAAGTTCTATCATTTGTACCCACATAAACATTTTACAATATGTTCACTCAAACATTTTACGTTATTAACTCCCGCCTTTTGCAACTATGAAACATGTACCTAGAATTTACACACAAAACAAAAGTCAGATCATTTCATCTCAGTTCAGTTGTTTCCAAGATACGACCAAACTGTTGCAACTATTGTATACAAATAATAAAGTGTTTTCTTTTATAATAGCACTATAAAATTAACAATATAATGAATAGAATATTTGATGACTTTGAGTCAGCGAAACCAAGATAATAAATCTGCTCGATATATTTCCGTTGGTGCAAATAATAATTTCCTCTGTTCTTTTTCTTTATTTAGAAAACCAAATAGTTCTTTATATTGCTTATATTCTTCTTCTGAAATTATGATGAGTCATTTTTGAAGTCCACTGATACAGGCACATCTTTAATTTCTTGGCTTTCCTCATTTTGTAAAATATATAATCCGATCTACAAATTGAACATCCCAACTAACTATTACTGGATAAAATCACTAGCACAGCAGTTTGGTCTAGCTTTTGTCTCTTTCTTGTAGAAACACGCACCAAAGTATTTAGAACCAAATGATTTAAAATATTTAATACCCATTCCACGCCTCATATGGCGTCATCGTTGTCGCTGTTTGGTAACCGATTGTGCGTGTAATAGCCGCTGTAACTGCTTCTGCCCAAAAGATTGCTATATGCGCACCTGGCCATCTCAATCAATGCCCGATTTTTTCGTTCCGCAACACCGTTCTGCTCAGGTGAGTATGCATCAGTGTACTGAACTTCTGTACCTCCGTCCTTCAAGTATGCAACTGTTTCGTTACCCGTATATTTTCCAGCTCGATCCAACCTCATCACCTTTGGCTTGAGTTGAAACTTTGTTTTCACCATTTCCACATACTATTTCAGTTTATACCAAACCTCTGATTTTTGTCTAAGTAGGTAAATCACCGATGAATCACCACGGGTGGCCGTGGTGTAGTGGTACTAGCAATCACTTCTCACTCGGAGGGTCCAGGTTCGAATCCTGCCCATGGCAAGTCAGTTTTTCATTTGTGTAATTGGAACTCAGACAGAAAAATTCTGCGTGTAAGAAGGCATAACACTGACACGTAGATTTGGCTGTTGTGTAGAGTTTCAAGCACAGAAAAAAATACTGTGAATTACGCCTCGAATCACTCTGAGTGAAGAAAAAACTCTCCGTCCTATTCGGACTCCCACCCCCTGGAGATCGAATATCGAAACCAAACACACCTGAGTTTCAAACCACTACAAAAACAATTTTCCTTTCTCTTCCTGGTTGTCTTTCTTTGCAAACATATGTCGCACGTTTCCTTAACGACGTGCGGATAACGATGACCGTCAACCCTATGCCAGCCTCAATTAACATATAAAGATCTGAGTATAAGTTCGTAACAGGAGCTTGTCGACCATCATGTATGAAACCATTATCAATTAGCTTTCGTTCTCCGGAACTCGGATTCTTCATTTTTCTGATTTGAGATTGAGAAATTCCGCTTCCGCATCCTACAGTTGCTACTTCATTACCATTAGCACCATTTATCTTGTCACAAAGATTCGTGTTAAGTTCCATAAAGAAACTTTTGTCACTTGAAATGCGATACGTGGTCCAAGAATTAACTATCTATCGATGTCCTTTGCTACCATAAAGAAATTTTGCAGTTTTCAACATTGTTTGCTTTATTCGACTGGGGCTGACTAACTTTGTTTTTATTTGCCTTGGCTTTCCACTTTTTGTACTGAACGCAATCCTGCTTAAAACGACATTTTTTCTTAACAGAAGAAACACAAACTCTCCCAGTAACTTAGATTGGACCAAATGAATATTAAATCTTCTTCCTGACGTGCAATAATCAAAGTATTGTAACTTCTTGTTAAGCTACTGAGAAGCATAACAACACTCTAATTTTCAGAACGCTGTTCCTCTCTTAATTTTTCGAATAATTCAGTCATTTGAATAATATGCGCCCGGATATCGCCACCCTCGTCCAGCTTCAAGCTGCAAATCCTGCCCATCAAATGTATCTTATTACCAAATAGTATCAACCATGGATGTGTAGCCGAAGCCGCCCGCTGGATATGAACTAGCTGTCCATCTTACTATAATATTTCAGCAGCAACAACAGCAGCATTTCCACATCAACATCTTGTTGCGGTTCATTAATAATGTTTCATAATCCTCTTATTATCAGCAGCAACTCCAGCTTGAACTTCCACATTGAATAATTTTTGTTCTTCAGCTTTATTTCTTTTAGTCATTATAGGTATTGTACATATTGTGATAACCACTTAAATGTGAGCAGCGACATCTAGCAGAAAATGTCGAAGACCAGAAGATTTCGATACTGGAATAACAAAGTCTCGACTGGAGAGTGGAATCGAATTTTCTAGCAAATTGGAAATTGTATGGGACGCTGGATGGCGAGGATTGTTCTCGAAGTATGTCATTCGAGTATAAATACCAGCATCACCAAGGTATGCAAATCATTTCTAAAGTGAAATTTGAAGTGTTAATTAGGAGAAGTGATTAAGTGGTTTAAGTAAAAGATAAGAAAAGTATAAGTGGTTGAGAAATTGAATTGTACTGAGAGAAAGAATTAAATAGTGAATTGTAACTGTACTGAATAAAGGGTTTTGTATTGAAAAGAATAAGTTCTATTATTTGTACCCACACAAACATTTTACATTGGTGTCAGAAGTGGGATAGGACTTATTGTGTGTAAAAAAAAAGTGTTTTCTGACTATTTGAAAAAGCTAGAATGGGTCGAAAACTATTACAGTTGACCCTCGTCCAACTCAAATCCGAGTTGAACAAGAGAAGCCTCAGCGCCAGTGGAGGAAAAAGTGACCTGGTGCTCCGACTTCAGGAGGCTTTGAACAACGAGGGACATGAACCTGATGCATATTCCTTTGATGTTGACGAGGATGAACAGACAAGTACCGGCAATGACATGGCTGCAATGATGCAACTCCTCTTATTAAAAATGGACGAACAAAACAAAAAAATGGACGAACAAAACAAAAAAATAGACGAACAGAAGAACAGTCTCGACCAACAAAAGAAAAATCTGGAAGAACAGAAAAACAGTCTGGAACAAAAAATGGACGAACAGAAGAGCAGCATTGAACAAAAATTCGACGACCAAAAGAATAGTCTAGAACAAAAACTGGAAGAACAAAATAACGTTCTACACCAAAAATTCGAAGAAATAGATAACAAATTTGAAAGAATAGAGAAGAATGTTGGCGAAAAATCGGAACAAATGGACAACAAAGTTGAGCAACTGGCAAAAGAGCTCGACACAGTGCGAAAACAGAAACAGCGAGAATGTTCTTTAAGCGGTCCAAGGAGAAAAGAGTTGAAGCCTCCCTCATTCGATGGCCAGACCTCATGGTCTACTTATAAGAAGCAGTTTGAAATGGCTGCCTGTGCAAACGAATGGGACAATAAGGAGAAGTGCTTTGCCCTAGCGATGGCCTTACGTGGTCCTGCGGCAGAATTGTTACAAACAATCGATATCGAAAAGAATAGAGACTATATGGTTTTAGTGCAGGCTATCGAGAAACGGTTTGGGGATAGCCACATGCGGGAAGTTTACAAGGTTCAATTGCAAGGCCGTATGCAGCAACGAGGAGAAACACTGCAACAGCTCCAAGCAGACGTGAGTAGACTGGCACATTTGTCATATCCCACCGCAGGCCAAGAAATAATCGACGAAATGGCAAAGGACGCATTCATTGGGGGAATTGCAGATTTGAAGCTACAATCAGCAGTAAGAATGGCCGGGAAAAGAACCCTTGCTGAAGCACTTGCCTTCGCTCTGGCGATGGAAGCATCCAATCAGGCTTCCAAAGGAATGCATTTCGTAAGGGAAATAGTATCTGGTGAATGCTCCTGCTCAAGACAAACTACCATGCAACGAAATATCCCACGGGAGAGCCGAGGGATGCGCTGCTGGAACTGCGATAAAGTAGGACATTTGCAAGGGCATTGTAAAGAACCGGTACGACGAGAAGGCTGCCTGCACTGGGGTTACAGGCAAATAGAAAGAAAAACCGGCAGAAACGGCTACCAAGAAACCGGTCAAATTTCCAGAAGCCATCAGTTAGGAAATGCTTACTTCGCGGGGCAGAAGTCTGTAGCAGGAGTCGACGACTCCAGGGTAATTATCCCAGTCTCACAGGTAAAACAATGCAATGAAAGCCTCCCAGCAGAAGTAGTCAGTGGTAAAGAAGCGAAAGAGCAGGCAACTATCCAAACGATCAGGACTGAGCCAATAGAGGGTTGGAGTATAGACGAAATCCGTTCCTCCCAACAGGCAGACAATGACATCGAACCAATATTGGCCTGGAAGGAACACGAGGAAAGACCAAGCTGGCAGCAGATATCAGATCGGAGCCAAACTCTGAAGGCATACTGGGCACAGTGGGACTCGCTTTTTGTGCAAGATGGATTGCTGAAGAGAAAATGGGAAAGTGCAGATGGGACAACATCTCGTATGCAGCTAATTGTGCCACGGTCCAGAGTCAACCAAGTGCTCCATGAAATACATGACGGAATCTCAGGAGGCCATTTGGGAATAAACAAGACGTTGGAAAAGGTAAGGGAACGTTTCTATTGGCTAAGCGCTAAACAAGATGTCGAGAATTGGTGCAAAAAGTGCATAAGATGTGCGGTTACCAAGGGTCCAAAAGTAAAGCCGCATGGACAAATGCACCAATACAATGTCGGAGCACCTTTCGAACGAATCGACATCGCTGGGCCGTTTCCCGAAACCTTTAATGGCAACCGATAGTCTTCCAGGTCTTCCAGGAAATATGCCAATATTTGGGAATAAGAAAGACAAGGACAACGCCACTACACCCTTAATCTGATGGAATGGTCGAGCGATTCAATCGGACCTTGAATGAGCATCTATCTAAGGTTGTCAGCAACTGCCAGCGGGATTGGGATCGACACATACCCCTCTTCTTAATGGTCTACCGAAACGCGGTCCATAGCTCAACAGGGCACACACCATCCGAGATCTTATTTGGTCAAACGATTCGGTTGCCAAGTGAAGCAAAATTCGGATCCCCACCGACGGAGCCCAGAGAGGTGAACGAGTACGTGAATGACTTACGCAGCAGGATTCGTAAATTGCATGAAGACACCAGAGAAAAGATGAAGCTAGCAAGCAGCCGCATGAAAACTAGTTACGATATCAAGGCGAAATCTTCCGGTTTCAACGAAGGAGATCTGGTTTGGCTGTATAATCCTCAGCGTAAGAAAGGCAAGTCACCAAAATTGCAACAGGACTGGGAAGGTCCATACAAGGTGATAACCCGCATTAATGACGTTGTCTACCGGATCCAGCGCGGGGATCGAGGAAAATTGAAAGTGGTCCATTTGGATAGAATGTGTCATTTCAATGGGATGCTGAATGACGAAGTTGTTCGGGACGAACAACTGTAGGGAGGGAGCAATGTGATAACCACTTAAATGTGAGCAGCGACATATAGCAGAAAATGTCGAAGACCAGAAGATTTCGATACTGGAATAACAAAGTCTCGACTGGAGAGTGGAATCGAATTTTCTAGCAAATTGGAAATTGTATGGGACGCTGGATGGCGAGGATTGTTCTCGAAGTATGTCATTCGAGTATAAATACCAGCATCCCAAAGGTATGCAAATCAGTTCTAAAGTGAAATTTAAAGTGTTAATTAGGAGAAGTGATTAAGTGGTTTAAGTAAAAGATAAGAAAAGTATAAGTGGTTGAGAAATTGAATTGTACTGAGAGAAAGAATTAAATAGTGAATTGTAACTGTACTGAATAAAGGGTTTTGTATTGAAAAGAATAAGTTCTATTATTTGTACCCACACAAACATTTTACAATATGTATAATAGTACAGGTAAAATTTCTTTATCTTTTAGTTTTTCACGAGCTCTGGGCCCACCTGTTGAAATAGAAGACAATTTATTTAAATGTTGTGAAACAACTTGAACTTGAACACCACGAGGTAACTTCAAAGAAGATAGGAAAAAAGGACAGAAAAGAAGGAAAGAAGAATTCCTAAATTGATCATCCACGTTTACATATGTGGTGACAACTCGTGGTGCAAATGGATCTTCAACAGTCTATTCATATTGCATACTTAATTAAGGCAAGACAAAATAAGCCTACACGTCAGTAAGATGAAGGGAATCATAAAAAAATTTCTCTTGAAATTATTTAACGAAAGATATTTTTTACATTTAGATAAAAAATTAAGAAAAATAAACTAATAAGATTTTTTTTGTTTTTTAATTAGCGAGCGCTCAAGAGGATTATATACTCCTAAAATGTTTGCTATGTGGGCGGAGGAAACTTAGGGAGGAACAAAAGAGAGAAACCGATCTACGTTGGTCTTAAACGTTTGCAAATTATAATGACTAGGAAATAGTCATTATAACTTGTTTTGAAGGGGCGGGTCTATATTGGCGATTTCAATGGAGCACTGGTGGTGGAAATAGCGTTAAAACGAAGTGAGACATTCCGTCAGTGTTCCAATTGACTAAGTGATATTTGCTTCAACCATAAGTTATGTCGCACGGTTTTGAGTCATATCTAGCGAGTACAGAATGTTTTAGGAATACCTGATTAAATGTGGGCATTGGAATACAATTTTAGGTTGATGAAGGCCTAACATATTGATCAGATCAGATCAGAGGGGGTGAAATATTTCTTATACCGCTTAAGGAAACTTAGACATTTCGCAGCATTTTGGTGACATCAAATATGTGTCCATTCCAACGTAAGTTGTCCCTGACATACATACCGACAATGGGAAGTTTTTCGGTGTGGATAATGTCTGGATGTGTTTTGGAAGTATTAAATTCCACTCTGTTGGTGGTACCCCCTATTTAGTAATAATGTTTATATCGGAATTTAATGAGCTTAACATACGCTGCCGTTTCCGTTATACAGCTCAAGATCAGGGATGAGAGCCCGGGAACGAATATGAAAAGCAGTACTGTCGGTAGCAAAAGAACATATTGGATTAGAAGTAGCAGACAAGAGATCATTGATGAAGATTAAAAAGAGTGTCTGTAGTCTGGGGTACACCAGGATTTATTTTGTGGATATCAGACTTGAAAACAACTTGAATTGAACGTTCGTTCCGAAAGGTAATTTCTAATCCACTGAAGAAGACATTCATCGATCGCAAATTCACGCACGTTTTGGTTCTAATGGCGGGACATGCCATAAAATCACCAGCGGAGACCTGCTGCCGTACTGCCGGTCATGGACGTCATTTCAGTGCAAAAGAAAGGAATACTCAGCGAAACCTTAGATGTCTTTTTTCAAAAGAAAAAGGTTATTTATTTTTATTACATATGGTATTCCGCACTAAAATCTTCTAACTTCTTCTGCAGCCACAGTTAAAATGGCCAACTAATCCTGCACAAGTATGACAGTATCTAATGCAGTTGACTAAGTTAGTTCTGCATTATTTGACGGAAATAATTCAATTTTTTGTTAGTCTGACGTTTTTGAAAACACCTACATTTTCGTGTTTCGATATATTTCCCAGTTTTTAGGGGCGGGCTGGATAAATACCTGTTTTCTATCTGATTGGAAACAGTCCTAAAGTGTAAAATTGAAGAAAAAGATCGCACAGTTGTTTTGCCAGCGTAAAAGAACACCACCTCAAGAGAAGGGCAGCTATGCCATCTGAAGCTGCGGATTTGTATATGTTAAGATCTTAAGTATTCTTACTACTAGCACAATTTGGAAGTGTTGAGCCTGCAGCAAAGTATACAGCAAGCAGTTTGGGTTTGCCAAAAGAGCTGACAGCTGGAATGTCATTATAAGTGAATTGAATTCCTAATGCTAAATACCTTCGATTTTTGGTCGCATTTAAATTTCACTTAAGAAAGATGTTGCAGTCGTTCCTAGCTCGTGTGAATTTTATTAGGTATTCTTCTGTTAGCCTTGTAGGGCCGAAATATTTCTCTATTTAACAACCTCTTTACAGATCGAGTCGTACCACACCTTTTCTTTTGGTTTGATAATAACGATTTCAATATATTGATACGCAAAATTTCTTTTTATATTGTATATTGGTTATTTCGCAAATATAAACACATATAATCGCAAATAAAAACAAAAAAACCACAAATCAATAAAATTAAAACGACAAACAACGAATTCACTTACCTTCAATATTTAAGAGGCCGGTTTCACTACTTTTTTTTTGGGTCAAATATCTTGAATCTCTGAAAATCAAATGAAAACTGGATTTTTTTTAACCCAGAAAAAACAGCTGCATGCGAACAATTTTTTGTAAACACACTAAAGAACCGTTAACCTAATAACAGATGTGTTTCCCTTGCAATTAAGTGCCTGTTCACATTGGCGCAGGCAGGAAGATTGTCCGAAAGAGAGGGAACGCTTTTTATTGAGGTGGGAAGAATAAGGGTTACTTCCACCGAAAATCCACTTCTAAGTGCCTGTTTACATTGGCGCGGGCAGGAAGATTGTCCGAAAGAGAGGGAACGCTTTTTATTGAAGTAGAAAGAAGAAGGGTTACTTCCACGTGAAGCACGTCGTTTTTTTTTCCATATCGTTCCATTTCTGACATAGGAAGTGTGAAGAATAGGAAAGAAGGTATGTTTCAGACCAACTGCTCAAGTTTCAAAATCCTCCGATTCAAGTGCTCCACTTGTCAAAGGCTTTCAACCCCATGAAAATGTGAACACGACGTTCATGGTGAGGACTTACATCCCGTCTCCAATGTAAACAGGCACTAAGACACAAATATTTACCATTACCAATTTTTTCATGACTGACTACTGATGACGGCTGACCTTAAATGTTATTAATTTTTTTTTTTGCTTTTTTTTCACTAAATGAATTTTAAAAATATATTTTAACGAAATTTGGAATTTTTTATTTATAACATTGAAGTTCGGAACAAAGATACGTCTGAATGACTTAAGATAAGTTCTTTTCTTTTTATCTTTAAACACATTTTATATTTTTATTTAAATTTTTATTTTTTAGCGAAATTTTTCAATTCGAAATGAAAACAAAGCCGAAATAAAAAAAAATGTTTCAACAGTTTACACAAGTTTGCCCGAATACATTTCTTGGACTAAAATCGACAAAAGAGGAAAAATGAATTGCTCTCTCATTTCGCTCTCTTCTGCGAAAAACAAAAAATAAAATAAAATATGAGTACGCGATCGGATTACAGACCGCTTTAGTTTTGCAAAATACGCGAACAAACTCCACCCATAAAAATCCGCTTTGCTACTTAAAGGCCCAACCATAATGGACGTTGGTGTCTCATCACATGTAAAAAGGTAATTTGAACGTTTGTCAGAAATTAAGTGGGAGTTTCGTTCTATATTGATATACATTTAATCCCACTAAAGTCCATTATGTCAGGTTTTAGGTGAGAGTAAATACAATCAGCGTGATCCGGAGCACAAACGTGACATAAAACTTTATCCCCTCATTTTTTCAGAAACAAAATTTTGCTTCTAGTTTTCATTTCTGAATCAAAATTTCTCTCCTGGATTTTATGTCAAAATGTAAAGGGTCCGCCATCTAACGTTTTTTTTTTTCAACTAGTGCTTATTTCGTGAATGGTAACACTTAGCTCATGTCTGATTTAACAGATAATTAGTTTTATCCTTCCGCTGAACGAATATGGTTGTGTATACGCTTGAACAACGCTGGGAACGTGGGCCTGCGATCGACTTAGAGAAGATGCCGATTTTGCCAAAAAAATCATCTTTTCAGATGAAGCTCATTTTGATCTTGGCGGGTGAAAACAAGCAAAATTGTCGCATTTGGGGCACAGAAAACCCGCACGCATACATTGAAAAGCCGATACACCCAAAACGAGTCACTGTTTGGTGCGGATTTTGGTCCAGATGCATAATTGGGCCATTTTTCTTCGAAAAAGAGCAAGGAGTTACAGTCAATGGCGATCGTTATCGGGCCATGTTGAACGAATTGTTGTTCACAAAAATTGAAGAGGAGGATATTGGCAACATTTGGTTTCAACAAGACGGCGCTACGTGTCACACAGCCGAAGCTACACTCGATGTTTTGCACCCTGTTTTTGAAGATCGCATTATCAGCTGCAGAGCTGATGTCGTTTGGCCACCTCGGAGCTGCGATTTGACACCGTTGGACTATTATTTGTGGGGTGCCGTAAGAGATAAGTGTTACGCCGACAAGCCAGAGACAATTGACGCTTTAAAGGACAATATTCGTGAAGCCATTGGTGAAATACAGCTGCACACAATCGATAATGTGCTTAAAAATTTGACCGATCGTGTAGGCTACTGCATGGCCAGCCGAGGCAGCCATTTGAATGAAATTATTTTCCATTATTAACCGGAAGGATAAAACTAATTATCTGTCAAATCAGATATGAGCTAAGTGTTACCATTCACGAAATAAGCACTAATTGAAAAAAAAAAACGTTAGATGGCGGACCCTTTACTAACCACATATAAATATGTATGAACGTCAAATAGTATTGCGTGTCAAACTAGATTTCTGTTTTCGTGCAACCGGCTGTGTTTCGCCAATTTATTATTTTGAGTGTTCAAATTGATTCGCAAGCAAATACATATATCATATTTAAAAAATAAAAGTCCGAAGAAGTTTTTAGTACAAAAAAGCCCTTTGTCTGCCCAAACGATTTGACGATGCTTCTGCTAAATTTTATGTTCAGTTTTGACATAAGCTTAAGTTCACTTAAATGAATATGGTTGGCCCTGTAGTTGTTGTAATTAACATGTAAAATATTTTCTAAACCTATAATTAATTAACATTTATATTGTGATACTTATATAATTGATTAATTAATTAAATTGAAAATTGAATTGTACTAGGTTGACAAGAAACTTATTTCGGTTTTTATGATTTTTTTTTCTTTTTGATATTTGATAGCTGTCACTTTAAGCTTAATAAAAGCTAATTGAGCTTAATTTTGTTTACACCTATACAGTGTCAATTTTAATCTGGGGTCAAAAAACCAACATTTTTAGCATATTTTGATCTTTTTCCGTAAAGTTTATAAAACCACTGAGGCTCACAAAGTTTATTTCGTTAAAGAAATTCCGTTATCGAGATTTTTCTCTCAACGTGCTTGTAGACCAACTGAACAACACATCAAAGTCATAATTGAATCAGATCGTCATGACTACGCGACAGATTGCAGGGAGGCTAAATCCATTACGCACAGTAACCAAAATTGGCAATTCGCTAGTTTACACACTCGTAAAAAAATTATTGAACCTCAGTTGAGAAGTGATGTCACATCATCCCTTTGAGCGCCCGCTAATATAAAAGAAGTAATTCAGATTCGAAATTTTTGAATGTTAAAACTTGCACCAAAGGTGATGATCTGACAATCGCAGCTGACTCAGTTTTGTGCTAATAAAAGCCAGAAGTTCTATGAGCACGGAATCATGAAGTTGCCTTAAAGAAGAGAGAAGGTTATCGAACAAAGCGGAAAACATATAATTGATAAAAATTGATGCTTTGTATAAATAAAAAACGGCTTTGATTCCTTATTTTAAAAATGAAATTACTTTTTGCCAGTCCCAATATATTGAATCTTTGAAAAAAAATTTAAATTCACTTTATGATACGGAAGCGTTATTTCCGTGTATGTATGTATGTATGTACATATGTATGTATATTTATCAATCAATAATGAAGATAAAGGGCTGACCAGAATGTGAATCTGAAGCTTGAATCTTGAATCACTGTCAAACGCAGATACACGTCAATCGTGAACGACAAGATTCACACAGATACGCATTGTGTTGACGCTTACGGCTATACATGTATTCAAATTTTGACAGTTCGATATCAGATCCAGATTCAATCTTCAGACTCTTTAAAGTCATTTTGGTGAAGTAAAGTAGGTCTCTTCAAAAAAAAAGTAGGTGTCTGGCTACACTGATTGCTCTTTTTGTAATCATCTGAAATCAAAATTCCAAAAAGATTATTATTCAGTAGGGTTGTCATTCTGTCCCGTAGCAGATTTAAAAGATTTTTATTTTTGGGCCAAATCCTATTTCCAACAGATTAATATGACTACTCAGCTTCGTCGATTTTAATTATGATTTATGCCCCTATTACAGTACACAACTCTAGTTGTAGTTTGGTCGTAAATGAGATATCGGTATTATCGATTACAACCTTGAGACAACCAGGCGTCTTTCAGTTATCAAATCAAGACAACTGCTAATTTTCAGTTATATTGTAATTTTTTTACGGCATTATAAAAGACAACTCAACTGAGTACTGGTTGTCTCAACTGTCAAAACTACACAAGTGCTTTTTTGTAGTTGAGTGGACTTTCTTCCCACAATGGAAAAAACGTTAGTATATTTTAATGTGTGTTTATTTAAAATAATTGCTACCAAGTGTATTTTCTTCCATCTTCAAAATAATAAATAAAAAGGAAATGGAAAAACTAGTGTAACAAAACACTGAACTAGCAAGAGGTAAAGGTCAGTTTGGTTCCAGAAAAAAGGACAAGAACGAGCAGTGGGGAATGATTGCTATCGAATTGAACAGCTTAAGAGGACCACCTATTCGAAAATCCTTCGAATGGCAACGGGTGGGACTTTATAGTAAAAATAAAAATACTGTCAAATGTTTGTGTGGGTACAAATAATAGAACTTATTCTTTTCAATACAAATCCCTTTATTCAGTACAGTTACAATTCACTATTTAATTCTTTCTCTCAGTACAATTCAATTCCTCAACCACTTATACTTTTCTTATCTTTTACTTAAACCACTTAATCACTTCTCCTAATTAACACTTCAAATTTCACTTTAGAACTGATCTGCATACCTTTGGGATGCTGGTATTTATACTCGAATGACATACTTCGAGAACAATCCTCGCCATCCAGCGTCCCATACAATTTCCAATTTGCTAGAAAATTCGATTCCACTCTCCAGTCGAGACTTTGCTAATCCAGTATCGAAACCTTCTAGTCTTCGAGTTTCGACATTTTCTGCTAGATGTCGCTGCTCACATTTGAGTGGTTATCACATTGCTCCCTCCCTACAGTTGTTCGTCCCGAACAACTTCGTCATTCAGCATCCCGTTGAAATGACACATTCTATCCAAATGGACCACTTTCAATTTTCCTCGATCCCCACGCTGGATCCGGTAGACAACGTCATTAATGCGGGTTATCACCTTGTATGGACCTTCCCAGTCCTGTTGCAATTTTGGTGATTTGCCTTTCTTACGCTGAGGATTATACAGCCAAACCAGATCTCCTTCGTTGAAACCGGAAGATTTCGCCTTGATATCGTACCTAGTTTTCATGCGGCTGCTTGCTAGCTTCATCTTTTCTCTGGTGTCTTCATGCAATTTACGAATCCTGCTGCGTAAGTCATTCACGTACTCGTTCACCTCTTTGGGCTCCGTCGGTGGGGATCCGAATTTTGCTTCACTTGGCAACCGAATTGTTTGACCAAATAAGATCTCGGATGGTGTGTGCCCTGTTGAGCTATGGACCGCGTTTCGGTAGGCCATTAAGAAGAGGGGTATGTGTCGATCCCAATCCCGCTGGCAGTTGCTGACAACCTTAGATAGATGCTCATTCAAGGTCCGATTGAATCGCTCGACCATTCCATCAGATTGAGGGTGTAGTGGCGTTGTCCTTGTCTTTCTTATTCCCAAATATTGGCATATTTCCTGGAAGACTTTTGATTCAAAGTTTCGCCCTTGATCAGAGTGCAGCTCCATTGGGACCCCAAATCTGCTCACCCAGTTGTTGACTATCTGTTCGGCTACGGTCTTAGCCTCTTGATTTGGGATGGCAAACACTTCCGGCCACTTACTGAAGTAATCCATGACTACGAGAGTATATCGGTTTCCATTAAAGGTTTCGGGAAACGGCCCAGCGATGTCGATGGCTATTCGTTCGAAAGGTGCTCCGACATTGTATTGTTGCATTTGTCCATGTGGCTTTACTTTTGGACCCTTGGTAGCCGCATACCTTATGCACTTTTTGCACCAATTCTCGACATCTTGTTTAGCGCTTAGCCAATAGAAACGTTCCCTTACCTTTTCCAACGTCTTGTTTATTCCCAAATGGCCTCCTGAGATTCCGTCATGTATTTCATGGAGCACTTGGTTGACTCTGGACCGTGGCACAATTAGCTGCATACGAGATGTTGTCCCATCTGCACTTTCCCATTTTCTCTTCAGCAATCCATCTTGCACAAAAAGCGAGTCCCACTGTGCCCAGTATGCCTTCAGAGTTTGGCTCCGATCTGATATCTGCTGCCAGCTTGGTCTTTCCTCGTGTTCCTTCCAGGCCAATATTGGTTCGATGTCATTGTCTGCCTGTTGGGAGGAACGGATTTCGTCCATACTCCAACCCTCTATTGGCTCAGTCCTGATCGTTTGGATAGTTGCCTGTTCTTTCGCTTCTTTACCACTGACTACTTCTGCTGGGAGGCTTTCGTTGCATTGTTTTACCAGTGAGACTGGGATAATTACCCTGGAGTCAACTTCTGCTACAGACTTCTGCCCCGCGAAGTAAACATTTCCTAACTGATGGCTTCTGGAAATTTGACCGGTTTCTTGGTAGCCGTTTCTGCCGGTTTTTCTTTCTATTTGCCTGTAACCCCAGTGCAGACAGCCTTCTCGTCGTACCGGTTCTTTACAATGCCCTTGCAAATGTCCTACTTTATCGCAGTTCCAGCAGCGCATTCTTCGGCTCTCCCGCGGGATATTTCGTTGCATAGTAGTTGGTCTTGAGCAGGAGCATTCACCAGATACTATTTCCCTTACGAAATGCATTCCTTTGGAAGCCTGATTGGATGCTTCCATCGCCAGAGCGAAGGCAAGTGCTTCAGCAAGGGTTCTTTTCCCGGCCATCCTTACTGCTGATTGTAGCTTCAAATCTGCAATTCACCTGATGAATGCGTCCTTTGCCATTTCGTCGATAATTTCTTGGCCTGCGGTGGGATATGACAAATGTGCCAGTCTACTCACGTCTGCTTGGAGCTGTTGCAGTGTTTCTCCTCGTTGCTGCATACGGCCTTGCAATTGAACCTTGTAAACTTCCCGCATGTGGCTATCCCCAAACCGTTTCTCGATAGCCTGCACTAAAACCATATAGTCTCTATTCTTTTCGATATCGATTGTTTGCAACAATTCTGCCGCAGGACCACGTAAGGCCATCGCTAGGGCAAAGCACTTCTCCTTATTGTCCCAGTCGTTTGCATAGGCAGCCATTTCAAACTGCTTCTTATAAGTAGACCATGAGGTCTGGCCATCGAATGAGGGAGGCTTCAAATCTTTTCTCCTTGGACCGCTTAAAGAACATTCTCGCAGTTTCTGTTTTCGCACTGTGTCGAGCTCTTTTGCCAGTTGCTGAACTTTGCTGTCCATTTCCTCGAATTTTTCGCCAACATTCTTCTCTATTCTATCAAATTTGTCATCAACGTTCTTCTCTATTCTTTCAAATTTGTCATCGATTTCTTCGAATTTTTGCTGGAGAATGTTCTTTTGTTCTTCCAGATTAGTCTTTTGTTCATCCATTTTCTGTTGAAGACCCTGCAGATTGTTGGTTTGTTCGTTGAAATTTTGTTCCAGACTGTTCTGGAGAATGTTCTTCTGTTCTTCCATATTTTTCTTTTGTTCGTCCAGCTTTTGTTCGAGGCTATTCTTTTGTTCGTCCATTTTTAATAAGAGGAGTTGCATCATTGCAGCCATGTCATTGCCGGTACTTGTCTGTTCATCCTCGTCAACATCAAAGGAATATGCATCAGGATCATGTCCCTCGTTGTTCAAAGCCTCCTGAAGTCGGAGCACCAGGTCACTTTTTCCTACACTGGCGCTGAGGCTTCTCTTGTTCAACTCGGATTTGAGTTGGACGAGGGTCAACTGCAATAGTTTTCGACCCATTCTAGCCTTTTCAAATAGTCAGAAAACACTTTTTTTTTTTTTTTTACACACACAATAAGTCCTATCCCACTTCTGACACCAATGTAAAATGTTTGTGTGGGTACAAATAATAGAACTTATTCTTTTCAATACAAATCCCTTTATTCAGTACAGTTACAATTCACTATTTAATTCTTTCTCTCAGTACAATTCAATTCCTCAACCACTTATACTTTTCTTATCTTTTACTTAAACCACTTAATCACTTCTCCTAATTAACACTTCAAATTTCACTTTAGAACTGATCTGCATACCTTTGGGATGCTGGTATTTATACTCGAAGGACATACTTCGAGAACAATCCTCGCCACCCAGCGTCCCATACAATTTCCAATTTGCTAGAAAATTCGATTCTACTCTCCAGTCGAGACTTTGCTAATCCAGTATCGAAACCTTCTAGTCTTCGAGTTTCGACATTTTCTGCTAGATGTCGCTGCTCACATTTGAGTGGTTATCACAATACATTATGGTAAAGGGTCCGCCATCTAACGTTTTTTTATTTTTCAACTAGTGCTTATTTCGTGAATAGTAACACTTAGCTCATGTCTGATTTGACAGATAATTAGTTTTATCCTATAATATAATGTGATAACCACTTAAATGTGAGCAGCGACATCTAGATTCAAAGACCAGAAGATTTCGATACTGGAATAACAAAGTCTCGACTGGAGAGTGGAATCGAATTTTCTAGCAAATTGGAAATTGTATGGGACGCTGGATGGCGAGGATTGTTCTCGAAGTATGTCATTCGAGTATAAATACCAGCATCCCAAAGGTATGCAAATCAGTTCCAAAGTTAAATTTGAAGTGTTAATTAGGAGAAGTAATTAAGTGGATTAAGTAAAAGATAAGAAAAGTATAAGCGGTTGAGAAATTGGATTGTATTGAGAGAAACAATTAAAAAGTGAATTGTAACTGCACTGAATAAAGGGATTTGTATTGAAAAGAATAAGTTCTATCATTTGTACCCACACAAACATTTTACAATAACATCTTAGATTTAGATTCATTACAAGGGAAATTTTAAAATGAAGTTAGCTTCTAATAAAAAGAACATCTGAGCAACTGGGGGAGGTCCTTCCCCAAAATATAAGCCTTAGCCCTTTGGAACAAAGTGTGGTTAGCTTAGTTCACCTGGCAGATGCTGTGAGTCCATTGGGACAGACTATGGGTATTCCAAAAGCTCACTGCGAAACCACATTTGAAACCAAAATAAGGAAACATGAAGTGCCGGATGCAAATGAAAATATTTCTCCAAATACAATGGATACGCCAAACACCAGCTTTACTTCACGCAACAACGTTGGAAGTAAAAGAAAAAGTGTTGAAGTGGAAAGGTTAGAAGCCATTCAAATGCAGACTGCAAATCAACGGAAAATTTTGGAAACACTGCAAAAACTGGAAAAAGTTCAATCGAAAAATTATGATCTTAATAAATGATCCTATGAATTAGAAAAAAAAGATATGAGCTGGCAGAAAAGCAAAGTACCAAAGCCAGTGAACTTCACAAGTTGAATATTCAACTAGCGAAGAAAAAAAATTGAAGTGCTGGACATGCGATCTCCAGGACAAAATTTTCAAAGAAAGTAATCATAAGAGAGCAGTAACTTCGTATTACGTTACTTCATTAATTTTATTTTTTCTTTATTTATTTCTAAAATTACCAAATGAAGTTATATTTTATGTTGTTTTAATAAAATCTTTTAATGCGTATGTTGAATAGACCGCATTACTTCATCTCGAATAGCTCTTGCAGCTGATTGGCTGATAACATCTTCCCCATCATTGACTTCATTAATTTGTTCTGCATTCGAATCAATTTGTGGAACTTCAAATTCTATTTTAAAATGTTGGCTTAAGTTATATAGTGCACAATAGGCATTGACAATTTTCGTAACTTTTTCTGGACTGTAGTGCAGACCTCGAGCAGAAAGTAGACAGCGAAACTTGTTTTTAACAACCCCAATAGTTCTTTCAATGAAGTTCCTTGCCTTAGCATGCGTTGTATTAAATCGAGCTTCCGGACTTCCACTTTCAGCCATGCGGAAAGGAGTTATCAGGGTTATCTGCGATGGGTACCCAGCATCGCCTGAAAAATAAATTGATTTCAACCGAAATAGTTTTAAAATTTTGCAGGTATTCGAGTACAACCTACAATCCACGAATTGTGTTTGTTTGTAAAAAACTCTTTGTAGTCACTCATATTCCAAATAAAAGAATCATGATTTGAGCCAGGATTTCTTGCGTCTACATAGCGGACGTTCATTTTGTAGTCACAGACCTTAATCGAGACTATTTAACTTCTATCAGTAAATGCGATTCAATTATTTACCATCATAACATTTAAGCTATAATATCCTTTTCTGTTCAAATATAGATGATGGAGATCCTTTTTGGGAGATAAAATACGAACATGTGGCCGTCTACACACCCGATTATTCCGGGAAAACCAGTCTTCTGATAAAAATACAGCTTCGAAGCACTTTGTTCCTCTTCTGACAAAGGGTTTTTATTCCTTTTGGACATATAAGATCCTGTAGCTCAGTACTTCGGTTATAACCAGTGTGACTATCGGTTGTGCCCTACATTGTAAGCCCCATTATTGTAATGTATAAAAAAAAGCTGACAAAATTTTTTCACTTTTCCTTTGTTTACATCGAAATGTCATTGTCATTTTTCAATTTCCGTACCTTAAGTTGGCGGCATTAGCTCAACTGAAAATGGTTGTATTCCATAATACCGCAAATCAGTTCGGTTGTCCCAAAGTTGAGTTGTCTCGATGACAACACAACTGGGTTGAGTTGTGTACAGTAATAGGGGCATTAAAATGGTATCATTACAACTAACTGCTTATATTTACATAAGTGTTAACAATTTTGGGTCGGCTGACTCCCAAAGAGTAATGCTTGGTAACCTTTATAATTGTTGTAAGAAGATTCTAATGTTATCAGTGTAATATCATTATTATGTAATTCATAATAATGAAAATCATTAAATTGTAAAGCGATATATGTATGTACTTCGAACGTCAAATGGAAACGGGAATTGGAATTATCACTGAAACTAAATTAATTCTAAGTATGATTCTATTTTCTAATTTTTTCGTAAATAAATTGTTCATACGAGTAAGTTACGACTTCTCTGTCTTCGAAAACGGCAAAACTGGAAAAGCTCATATGCAATACGAACTCGTGGATATAAATGGTCAGTTTTTGAGTGTTCCTCCATAGAAAAGAGAAGATATATGATTACGAAAAATCAGTCTCCGCCATCTTTAATAAGTACCAAAAAATTGGTTAGTTGTTGGGCAACTTTGACCGCTTTAAATAAGCTCGTGAAGGAATGACCTAGAAGAGAAAAAGACTTCGATGACAACTGTAAATATCCATCTCATTTTACTACAAGATTTTCGAAAATGAAAGATAATAAAAACTTTAAGGCGAAATTAGGACAGCTCAAAAATAGAAAAATAAATGAAACGAAATAATTACCAACATTTACATTTAATATCTATTTTAGGAATCAAAATATTTAATGCTACAATAAGATTAATTACGTTTGATCATCGACCAATAGCATAATTTGATCAGCAGTTTCCATGTGACCTCTTCCACATTCAACCTGATGGGAATGCCAATCTTTCCTTTGACAAAAGGTGGAACAATACGGTGTTTTTCTACATAAGGAGCACTCCGCTAAAGCTTCGCGATTACAATTTGCGCACTTGTAAAACAAAGAATTATTAGAAATATATACAACGAAAATAAACATTTTGGAATTGATATTACCTTTTTAGTAGAGAGTAATTCATTGCTTAGCAAAGAACCGGACGCACCTTGTTCCACATCTACCGTGTGATCTTTAACTGGTGATGATAATTGGCTCATAATTTTTTCTTTTGTTGTAATTTCTAATGATTTGGCATAAGAACTTTGCAATTCCATAATAATTTGCTTAAATTCGTTAGTTGTTTTAACCATAGTTGAATAAACTGCTTCTAAGTTTTTAAGTACTTGTTGATTCAGTTGAATTCCTAAACAGAATATTTGACAAAATACGTTTCAAACAATGTTTTTTTTTATATAATATTCAAATTTATTTTTTAAATTATGGCTGTAGTTCTTAATTTGTTCGTATTATTTATTATTAACATGCGTGCCTTACAATCATTCACAAAGATGAAATAAAGAAAATTAAATTGCTGGCGCAATAAATCGGGGAATGGACCAATGCCCAGCCTTTCCTACGCACTGTGTTGGTAATCTTGCCTTTTTGTGCACAGTGAGGCTGAACCTATGCTATTTTGGCAGAAGAAAAGAGCTGTGGTTGGGAATGAGCATGCAGACGAGCTAATTCGAAAGCATCCTCCCTAGAAAGGGAACTGGCAATCAAAGCATCAAACTTCCACTCAGCACTCTGAGAACACAAGTAGAGCGAACGATACAAATAAAAGACAATAAAATGTGGAAAACGATTCCAATCTGTGAAACCTCAAGAAAATTATGGCCGCAACTCAGCAAATCCAGAACAAGTAAGATTCTCTTGAAAAGTAGACTTGAACTATCTACACTTGTTGGATTACTCACAGGCGGTAATCTTCTGGGGACGCATGAAATAAAGCAGCGGCTTACCGACGATGTGTGCTGTGAAGACATAAGCTCATGGGAGGATACTCTCCACTTTTTGTGCCACTATCGCAGCTGCTGTAATTTGAGACAAAGGATTTTAGGAAGTTATTACTTCCACAACTTGCTGTTTCACTTGCATCTTTTTTCAGGTTCGTGGATGCAACAAAATCTAGTGGTACTCAAGTAAGTGATCAAGCCGTACGTAATCGACTCCACGAAGATGGTCAATGGTCCAGAGTGAAACCGACAAAGGCACATCGGTTAGCGCGCTTAAGTTACGCCCGTGGGCATTCGGATTAGACTATGGACAACTGGAGGCCTGTACGCTTTATAGACAAATGCAAGGTCAAGTTTTTTAGTGACGAAAAACGAGTGTACGCGTGTGGAGAAGACAAGGCGAACGTTTTACCGACCCATGCATTCACGGAACTGACCGTTTTGGGGGCCCAAGTGTTTCAAGTGAGAGCCTAAAAACTTGGTGCGCCCTATTTTGTTTTGAGTAGTTTACAAATTCTCTTATACCTAGAAATCTGCCTTATCTTATATTCTAAATACATACATATGTGCATGTTGCTTACATGTAAAATGCAGTTGCTATAGCAGCTGGACGCATCGATTTTATGACCGTGGGACGCCCATGCTATTAAAAATAACAAAGTAGTTACTAGGTCCCAAAAAAGGCTGATGGTGTGAAATCATCTATTGTGTTTCACCATGTTCGATTACGAACAATAAGAGTGTGCCATTTCGTCATTAAGGTTCAGACTTTTTAATAAATAAAGTCTTAGAGTTGTTTTGTTCAAAAGAAAAATAAGTTCAATAGTTCTTACATCTTTAGTTTAGTTTTCAAAAAACACAAAACTATTCCAATCTAAAAGCTAACTTTTTCTGCAGCCATAATTGAAATGCCTAACTAATCTGCACAAGTATTAAAATATGTTGACGTATATGAACACAGTTTGACTAAGTTAGTTCTGCAGAGAATCTGCATTATTTAATGCATTTCTTTGTTAGTATTATGTTTTTGAAAACACCCCTTGTGTTGAAGAGGACCCCAATTTATCGATTCTTCGTCGTTTGCAGCGACTTGGTCTTTGTCTATCCACATTCTCGGGAAAATCTGAGTAACGATCTTTGTCTCAAGGCTTATAAGATCCAATTGGTGCAATAGCTAAAGCCGCATGACCATTTATTGCGTCGGGTGTTCAGTAATGGGGCTTTAAATCAATCGTGGATTATTTTCAAGTCAAGTCAAGTCACTACTTTATGTCGATAAACAAGCAACCGTTGACGCTTTGGAGCCAAACATTGTTCGAGTAATATGCGATATGCGATCCCAAAATGAAAAAAAGAAAAATAAAAAAAGCCCAAAAACTTTCTTTTTAGTAAACTGAAATCTCACTTGAAGAGTGGTTGCTTAATATGCAACAAATCGATTTACACTAGTAATGTACTTTACATTTTAAATGTTTCTTAAAACAAAAAAAAAAAAAACTCTTTTTATGTGTATATATATTAACTCAAGAGAGTTGGCTTTTTACAGACGCTCCGTTTTTACCTAGAGCGCATTAAGCCAACTTGTGTTTTTTTCGGCACTTTACACATCGAGGCTGTCTTTCAAAGTTCGCCCGATCCTTTGGTTGCGAGCACATCGCAAAATATTATCGCTCCTTTTTATTGTTTCCAGTTACACACTCTGGTAGTCTATTACGTTGATATGTTTAGATCATCCAGTTTGCCATTTGGAGTTAGCTGAACCATATAGAATGGTAGTTCCCGCTTCTCCATTTCAGCTGTAGCTGTTATGAAAGATTTGATTCTTACGAATGTGAGACCGTCGCATTATTTCCCTTTGAGCACAATCTCAGCAGCATTATTTGTAGCTTTTTACTATTCGGTGTGAAGGAAAACGCCGCCTTTGAATTCCTTAACAAATATTTTTTTTATCTTATGATAACCCTCCACTATATCAAGCGATCACTTAATCTTTTTATGAAGAAATTACTGCTATGACTTATGAAGTTTAATAGTGTCCTTCAACTCTAATTTGAATGTTCTTCTATGTTGTTAATATCGGAATTTAATGATCTTAACATACGCTGCCGTTCCAATTCTACAGCCGAAGAGCAGGGACGTAAGTTTGTAAAGGAACATATTGGATTAGAAGTGGCAGACAAGAGACCATTGATAAAAATTAAAAAGAGTGTCGGGGTACACCACAATTTATTGTGTGAATATTAGACTTGAAGCCACCCAAGACAACTTGAATTGAACGTTCCGAAAGATAGTTTCTAATCCATTGAAGAAGAGAATCGTCTACCCCAAATGCCCGCATTTTCGACAAAAGAGCCTGTTGCCAAACTCTGTCAAATGCCTTAGAAATATCAAGTGCAAATATCTTGCTTTCGCCAGATTGATGTATGCTTTGGTTACACTTGTCGGTGAGCCATGCCATCAATTCACCAGTCGATCTGTTGCTACGAAAACCGTACTGCCGGTCACTGAGAAGTTTTTGGGTTTCGAGATATTTCACGAGTTGACGATTTATCAGCGTTTCCATGACCTTGGAAAGAAGGGACGTAAGTGCAATGGGTCTGTAGGAGGAGGGAGAAGATGATTCGCCTTTTTTAGCGACGGGCTGGACAAATGCTGTTTTCCATCTGCTCGGGAAGAGTCCTAAAGAGTAGGATTGATGAAAAAGCTTACGCAGTGGTTTTGCCAGCGAGGAAGAACACCTCTTCAGAAGAAGGGGAGATATACCATCTGGACCAGCGGATTTATGTATGTTGAGATCTTTAAGTACTCTTGCTACTACACGAGTGCGAAAGTAGATTCGTCCCATTGAATATTCGACGCACTCAAGTGTAAATGGGGACAAAGCACAATCCGGAAGTGCTGATCTGGTCGCTGGTCGTGTGCAGCAAGCAGATTGACCTTGTCCAAAGAGCTGACAGCTGGAATGTAATTGTAATTAAGCGTTGGGATGGAAGATGTGGCAGAATTTCTTATATTTTTGACAAACGACCAACAATTTTTATTACCTTTGAGACATTTTTTGCCTCAGTATTTGGTCGTGTTGAAATTTCCCACGCTTGAGATATAATATACCCAAGAATTATTTCCCACCGAATTAGGGAACACTCTGTATATTACTTATTCTATGTATCTCTTTCGGCGAAACTTACTTATTTACTTATTGAATTCATTTACATGTTTAACCTAAGACAATATATTTTGAATGTAAAAACTTAGTTGTTGTCCTTGAGGGGTAATAAAGGGTGGCCAGATAAGAATGATAGGATAAAGAATTTAAATAAAACAACAATAATGGGGTGGGCGTGGTGTAGTGGTACTAGCAATCGCTTCTCACTCTGAGGGTCCAAGGTTCGAATCCTGCCCATGGCAAGACAGTTTTTCATTTGTGTAATGGGAACTCAGACAGAAAAATTCTGCGTGTGAAGGCATAACACTGACACGTAGATTTGGCTGTTGTAGAGTTTCAACCACAAAAAACTAGTGCGAATTATTACTTCTAATCACTCTTAGTGAAGAAAGAACTCTCCGTCCTATTCAGACTCCTACCCCTGGAGAGCTAATATAGAAACCAAATACACCTGAGTTTCAAACCACTACAAAACAATTTTCCTTTCTCCTCCTTCTACCTTTCCGCCCGCGCCCTGGCAACAGTAAAAGGGTATCTATCCCCTTAGGCGCGCGTAAATTATATATAAAAAAAAAAAAAAAAAAAAAAACGGTGCGAGATATAAAATTGATTCTGGCTTTATTTTGAAACGACGTTCATGCCATTATGTGTAGAATTATGGCCATTCAAATGGCCAAAGAAATAAGGTCCGATGATGCATAAACCGCACCAAACAGTCTATCTATATGGATGCATTAATGCTTGGCCGAACACTTGTGGACTATGTTCGCTCCAGCGGCAATTTTGCTTGTTGGCATTGTCGCATTTTACAACTGATGATGAAATGGCAAACGCGCGTAAATTATAAAAAAAAATTATTTTTGTGAGAAAACTTTTTAAGTTTTGAGTTTATGTAAAGAGGCAAGAGAGGCAACAAGAAAGCAAAATTTCATTGGCAAGGAATCATAAACAGAAAATTACTCATTTGGAAGACAAGTTGTAATGCCTGAAACAAAGTAAACCTCGTGCAGCAAAATTAAAAAATATTGTTTTCTATACAAGCAAATACACGTTTCTACTGCACCCTATGCGTTGGTGCAATATATCGCAAATTCTAATACAAATCCCATATAAAAATGACACGACGAAATTGAAAACGAAAAATGTCGTTGTATAATACTTTCCGTTTTCTGATTCTTAGCGAAATAATGTAAATAGTTGCTCTAGTACAATGATCGTACTAGATTAATATGTAGAAGTTTCCGCTTACTTTTCGCATAGTCATCTATTACACGATGACTCTGGAGTTACGACTATTTTTTCTATTTTATTTTGAGCTTTCATTCTGTGAGGCTCTTTTCCATGCCTTCAATTTGATAGCTCTGTTTTATTTTTTCTTTCGGCTATGAAGTGTTAAGAACTCTCTAAACAAACATTTTAATTTATCTTTTGAACAATAAATTTGTTCCGTAATTTTTTGCCAACTGGCCTTCAAGGAGAACGAAAAAGAAATAAAGAGAAATAGAAAAATAACGAACAAGGACAAACGTCAAAAAAGAGGTATCGAAATACTACCCGCGACTCACAGGGTTGTTTGCTATATAATTTTTTCTCTCTTTTGTACTTGTGCAATTTGAAAAGAGTCGTGACTCAAGAGTCACCGTGTAATAGCGGACATACAAATTTAGAACTTTCCACAAATCTCCATAAAAATTGTTTGGCGTTGAATTTCGCAAACATTTCGTTGGCTGTTTTGAAACTACGAGTACAAAACAATTTGGTTTCGTCTCAGGCGTATACTAGACTTTACTGCAAACCCGATGTTTCATATTAGAATTGCAAATTAGTACATTTTAAGTTATTATACGGATTTTGAAAACGGCAGTTGTTTGGGTGAACAATTTTATGTTTTGTAGTAAAGCTTGTAATTCTTCTCGATTAAAAATAGAGTACAAACGGTGCAAAAGCGCGAGAACTTTTTCGAAACCAAACAACAGTAAAGCTAGTATCGCATACAATAAAACATAATAATGAATTACAATTAAACCACGTATAAGTGTACTTGTATCTGCAGGAGTTAAGACGACATACGATTAAAATACTTATAGTTTCTTCCATTCTTACTATAGGGTCAAAATTTTACAACATAAAAATATCCCACACCATTACCTTTCCGACGTTCCGCAATTTGATGTACTTGGTGCTTTCTTGGGGCCGGTTTAATTTTCTTCCTACTGAAAAAGATTTACTTTAATACCGTTGAACTAAATAATTCCAATCGAAATTGAAATCTTCTGTGGTCTTTGTAAAACGTAAACCCAGGTTTTATATTTTTCTTCGAAAAAGCATTGCGCATGAGAAAATAGCAACACTAAGTTGAATTGTCAGAAATGACTGAACGGAAGACGGTGGATAAATTCACGTGATTGAATTAACGGTTGCTCATGTTTGCACTTGAACTTAATAAGGGTTGGTACCTCATGAACCCTTAATAGGTCAACTGCAGTTCTCAATCCCCAAAGCTTAATTTACTGGCTTTTAAACCAATATCCGAACTCTTTTGCCAGAAGAGTCCCAAAAATGATTGGGCCAACAATCACTCGAGGAATTTTGTGTTCAAAACGGCCTAGGATATCTTCACCCCCCTCTTCGCTAACCACCGTGCTTCTGCGCCATAATGCAGTAATGAGTTTTCTTAGTATTTGTTGTCAAGGCCTTATTGTCACACACTTGTATACTACAGTGACTGCAACAAGTCTATTTGCCTGCGAATGTGTTTCTAGGCAAGAAGTGTTGCATTTCCGGCATGTGAGCCACCGCCTTGTTACAATTTCCATCACGCTCAAATTCACCAACATCAACCTGCTATGCGTTCAGGCCCCAAGAAAATCTTTTTAAATGATTTAAACTCCAAAACAGGAAATTAGGACATCTTTAATAGCACAGCAACAACTGAACTTAAGCAATTTGGCTTTGCTCCAGGATGGAATATCACTATAGGTCGCACATGGTTTTTCAACCTCAATATTCAAAAAGAATCATAGCGCAGACTTGATCAGAAAATCATTTTGCACTCAAGGCACTCCTCCAATATCACAGATGTCCCAAACATTTCTCGAACCATTATATTTCTAGCCTAGGTGCATTTACAAGTATATGAGATGCGATAACTAAGGAGAGATTAAACGTCAAGTGGCTACGATTGCAACAAAGCACCCAAACCTTTCTATGTACTTCTTTACAACCAGCAGAGAGCATCTTCAAAGCGAGAGAAAATGTGTGTGTCACTGAAGTTTTTGTAGCTCTGCTAGAAAGTCCTACTCCATGCGTAATTGTGGTACTTTCTGAAAATTCCTTACTGAAAAATGAAAAGACTAAACGCTTAGAAGCAAAAACAACTCCCTTGGGTACTGATTGATAATTTAATGAAAATCATTGACTATCGATTGTGGACAGTTTGAAACGTTAAGACCAGCCTAGACTCGCTGGAAGGACTGTGTTAAAGCATTCCAATAGTTTGAAAACGTCTGATTCGATGGAGTTGTCCTTAGCCAACAAGAAACGGTGTAAATATTCAAACAGTATTGAAGCGGTTGAACATCGGGTTAAAACCAATACACACATAAGTTGCCAATTAATGCCATGCGTAATTTTACAGCCGAAAGTGAAAAAAAAGGAAAGATGTTACGCTTTATTTCAATTCTCAACTGAGAACTGTCAAATTATCAGAAATACAACTATAGTCTAAATCGCTTATAACGGCATCGGATGCAATGTCATATTGCTTATTACGTCGTATTTCACATACGAGCTGTGCCTCTAAATACTAGGTGGGGTGAAAAGTAACATCCTTGACTGCCAGAATGCGCTGCTACTGCAAAAAAGGTTATAGTGCCTTGAAGTCCGTTCATATTTAGGCAGACATGCCAAATCTCAGTGCGATACTGTCATTAGTTTTGTTTTGACAGCTGATTGTTGTTGACGTGTTTGGCATCATGTTGAGTATGGAGAAAAACGATTTTCGTTCTCTCATAAAACATCATTTTTTGAGAGGCAACACGGCGAAGGAAACAAAAGTTGGATAAATATTATGGGGCTAATGCTCCGTCAGATTACACCGTCAAATATTGGTTTCGAGAGTTTCATGGTGGCCATAACTCCACTACCGATCAAGTCCGCAGCGGCAGGCCCTCCGATGCGGTTACAGAGGACACATTCAGAAAAATACATGAAATGGTGTTGGCTAACCGGAAAGTGAAGGTGCGCGAGCTAGCAGATACCACAAAGATTAGTAGTGAGCGCACACGCTTCTGCCTATTAAAAAGTTATCCTGCCGCTGGGCGCCGCGCATGCTCACTCCTGATCAAAAACACGAATGCGAGGGCACTTCGAAAGAGTGTTTGGACTTGCTGATGCAGAATCGGGCGGACTTTTGGCGTCGATTTGTAACTGTTGATGAAACTTGGACCCACTACTACACACCAGAGAACAGAATGAGTGCCCGGCAATGGACTGAAGCCGGCACGAGTGCTCCGAAGCGGTCGAAGGAGGCTCGATGGGTCGGAAAGGTTATGGCGTCGGTTTTCTGGGATTGTCATGGCATACTCTTCGTGGACTACCTCGAAAAAGGAGGTTCGTTTACAAAGAAATATCGCTTACAGCGCCCGTATTATATAACCCCCTGATTAAATTAAAACGGATACAAAGGCTACCACATGCCGTTTTTAGAATTTTCTTCGAATTGTTGTCAAATGGACAGTTATTTCCAGACACTATGAACCGTTCTGAGGTTGTCAATTTTTTGTAAGTGCTTCAGCTAATCGAAACTGTTTTGGATTAAGTGTTTTCTTTTATTGTTTAGTGTTTCATTGAAAATGGCTGTGAGGCAATTTTCAATTGAGGAGAAAGCCCACATGTAATGGCGTTTGGAGGACGGTGAAACAAACGCACAAATCGCAAACGAATTAGGGATAAGCCACTCTACAATTACACAAATTAAAAAAAGTCGCGTCGACATAGAAAATTCATTTAATGAGGGATGTTCAACCAATAAAAGGGCCAGGTCCAGCAAACATTCAGAAGTAAAAGAAGTTCTTTTAGAAACAACGAGCAAATAATATCCCAATAAACGGGCCGATCCTACAGAGCAAAGCGAACGCTTTTGCTAAAATGATGGATAGAGAAATTTCGATCTCGAATGCATGAATACAACGTTTCCGAAAAAGACACAATATCATTTTAGGTAAAATTTGCCGCGAGTCCCAAAAAATTCCAAAGGTCGTAACTGACGAGTGGATAAAAACAGTAGATTCTCGCGGTGCTCCTCGAACGTCTTACCTATGACGATAACGTCGTCCAAATATTATAGGCAGGTTTTCCAGGTGAGTCCTTGCAATATTCGTTCCATTAGTCGCTCGAAGGTGACCGGAGCGTTGCACAGTCTAAACGGCATCACTACAAATTGCCAAAGACCGCTTCCTGTAGTGAAGGCAGTTTTCTCACGACCCGTACGATTTATCTCTACCTGCCAGTAACCGCTCTTCAAGTCAAGTGTTGAAAACCATTTCGCTCTAGAAAGCATATCCAAAGTGCCATCGATTCTCGGAAGTGGGTAGCTGTCCTTTTTAGTGACATCATTACGACGTCGGTAGTCTACACAAAAACTCGTGCTGCCATCTACCACTGGAGATGCCCACGGACTTTGCGATTCTTCAATCACTCCCTCAGCTTTCATCTTCGACATCATTTCGGCAACTTCTGTTTGCTTTGCCAATGGAAGACGCTTTGCAGGTTGACGGATTGGTCGAGCGGCTCCGGTGTCAATGTGCTGTTGAACAATATGCGTACGTCCATATTCTCAGTCTTGTGTAGCAAATATATCAGCGTACTCACCGATCAGTTTTTCTGCCAGGATTCGCTGATCTTCGTCCAGATTACAGAGGCTGAGAATTTTGTTGTTGATTTTTATGCTCTGAACTGTTGTGACCGGTGTTGCACCCTTTTTTTCCGTTGTGGTCGATATAGCCTCAACAGGTACGCATTTTCCCACTATCTCACCCTTTTTCAGCTATACACTGAATGTCTTTGGATTTAGAATCCTTACAGGGACCATGTTGTTCTTTGGCTCCACTAAGGTCTTTCCCACCATGAAGTCTTTTCTCTTTTTTGGCTCCATCAAATAGAATCGGTGGCTACCAAGACCACCTTCCACTTTTGCCCACAAAATTGCTTCTGACGAAGGCTCTAGACTCTGATTGCTGCAGATGACGACATTTGAGACTGAGGTATAGGCGTTTCCGTATATCATTGGTATCTCCATGTTTCCGTATTTCAAGGTTTGTGCCCCCAAGTTGACTGCAAGTCCATGTTCTCTCATGAAGTCTGTACCAACGATGCACTCGTCACATATGTCAACTACCAGAAACGCGTGAGTGAATGTTATTCCGGCCAGTTGAATTTTTATGCGGACTTCACCATATATCTTAATCGTTGCTCCTGCAAGCTGCAACTGCTAGTGTTATGCAGCCAAGACTTCTGCACAAGATTCCTCCTGATGATTGAGGCCGTGGCACCGGTGTCTATTGTTGCCATCCATTGTTCTTTTCCACTGACTACTTCTACTAGAAGGCTTTCGTTGCATCGTTTTGCCAGCGAGACTTAGATAATGGTCCTGGGACCGTCGACTCCTGTTACCAACTTCTGCCCCGCGAAGTTGGTGCTTAAGCATTTCCCGACTGATGGCTTCGGGAAGGTTGACCGGCTTCTTGGTAACTGTTTCTGCGGGTTTCTTCCTCTATTTGCTTCTCACCACAGTGAGGGCAGTCTTTTCGTCGCACCGGTTCTTTACACTGCCTTTGAATGTGTCCTATTTTATTACAATTCCAGCAGCGCATTATTCGTCTATCCCGTCGAGTATCTCGATAGATGCTACTTCCCTGACGAAATGTGTTCCCCTGGAAGCCTGATTGGCTGCTTCCATCGCCAGAGCGAAGGCAAGTGCTTCAGCAAGGGTTCTTTTCCCAACCATCCTTACTGCTGACTGTAGCTTCGAATATGCAATTCCCCTGATAAATGCATCTTTTGGCATTTCATCGATAATTTCCTGGCCTGCGGTGGGGTATGACAGATGTGCCTGTCTACCCACGTCTGCTTGGAGCTGCTGCAGTGTTTCTCCTCGTTGCTGCGTTCTGCTTTGCAATTGGACCTTGTAGACCTCCTGCATGTGGCTATCCCCAAATCGTTTCTCGATAGCCTGTACTAAAGTCACATAATCTTTATGCTTTTCGATGTCTACTGTTTGCAACAATTCTGCTGCAGAACCGTGAAAGGCCATTGTTAGGGCAAAGCACTTTTCCTCATTGTCTCAGTCGTTTGCACAGGCAGCCATTTCAAACTGCATCTTATAAGTAGACCATGAGGTCTGGCCATCGAATGATGGAGGCTTCAATTCTTTTCTCCTTGGACAGCTTAAAGAACATTCTCGCAGTGTCTGTATTCATACTGTGTTGAGCTCTTTTGCCAGTTGCTGAACTTTGCTGTCCATTTCTTCGAATTGTTCGCCAACATTCTTTTGTTCATCCATTTTCTGTTGAAGACCGTGCAGATTGTTGGTTTGTTCGTTGGATTCTTGTTCAATTCGGCTCTTTTGTTCATCCAGATTTTTCTTTTGTTCATTTTTAATAAGAGGAGTTGCATCATCGCAGCCATGTCACTGCCGGTACTTGTCTGTTCATCCTCGTCACCATCAAAGGAGTATGCATCAGGATCATGACCCTCGCTGTCCAAGGCCTCCTGAAGTCGGAGCACCAAGTCACTTTTTCCTCCACTGGCTGAGGCTTCTCGTTCAACTCGGATTGTTCAACTGCAATAGTTTTCGACCCATTCTAGTTTTTTCAAACAGTCACAAATTTTTTTTTTACACACACAATAAGTTCTATCACACTTCTGACACCAATGTAAAATATTTGTGTGGGTACAAAGGATAGAACTTATTATTTTCAATAGAAATCGCTTTATTCAGTACAGTTACAATTCACTATTTAATTGTTTCTCTCAGTACAGTCCAATTTTTAAACCGCTTATACTTTTCCACAGAGTGTCCGGTGGAAAAAAAAAACTATAAGACCTTTTGTTTTATTTTTTACTTTATTATAAAGAGGAAATATGCGGATTTTATTTTTTGAAAACAACATCATCCAAAATGCTGCCTATTTAATCGCACACACTGCAGGCATACGCTGCAGTAAGATAGGCTCGATAATTTCGCGACGGATATTTTCTTTCAGCTCCGCCGGGGACTTCGGATTGTTATTGTAAACTTTACTTTTAAAAAGTAAATTACCATTAGGGGTTAAATCGGCTGATCAGTTTCCCTGGGAATTTTTCACGTAACAAACTCATGGTGGTTCTAGCGGTATGCGGAGTGACTCTTGTTGAAGCTACGTGTGTGACGAGTCCACTTACCTTTGGACAATGTAAGGGCCGTTGATGTTTTAAACGTGGATTACGTATTCGTGGAGCCCAGTAGCAGCAGTTTTGCTTACTCACATTGAGGTGGAAGTGGGCCTCGTCACTCTAGAAGATGCATTTTACTGTACGGAATCTCTCCATTATTAGTTCGCAAAAGTTTTTTTTCGTAAATTAAAGTCATTTTCTTTGAGTTCTTGCACCACTTGAATTTTAAAAGGATGGAATTTTAAATCTTTCTTTAAAATTTCACTAACTATAGTTTTTGGGAGACCTCGAGAGGACGCTCTTTTTCGAATTGAAGCTGTTGGATTTTCGCACAAGCTTCGCCGAACGGCTTCCAAGTTTACGATGGTCTTAGACGTTCTGCTGGGCCCTGGATGTGGCGCATTTAGGGTGCTGTCGTAACCTTTGCACCCACGAATGAATTAAATTAACACTTGGCCCGTCAATTAGTCGGCGAATATTATAGCGGCAACGTAAGAAACACCACTCTTAAAAAAAGTTTCTATAGCTAATGCACGATGCTCTCCCGACCATTGTGACATTTTAAATAATAAATCCGCACTCAAAACGCTTCAAATGGAAGTAAAATCGTCCTTCCCGGTTTATAACTGTTCGTGGTATTAACGTTTTAAGATATAAATTTCCCACCGGACACTCTCTATTTGTTAGGTCTGCATATTGCACTAATTAAAATTTTGCCTTCTTTTTCTTTCGATTAACGAAAACATATCCTGCTGCCAACTTTGGATGAACAGACTGGCTTGAATATATACATATAGCAATATTACCAGGAGTGCATGGAGTTTTCTATCTGGGGTAAAAATCTGATATCCCTTTTAAATTCAGTTCTTAAGCCGGTATTTCAAAATTCGGACGATAATTATGAAAATGCGAAGAAAAAATTAATGACAATGAACAAAAATTATTAGGAATAGCAATTACGCTTATTGCAGATCAGTGCCTGTATTGTTTTATTTTACGGAAAAGTAAAATAAAATAAAAATAAGATAAAGACGATATTTTCGGCCTGCAAACTAAGTAGGAAACAAAACAGTTCAATTAGTCTTCCTTAAAAAAGAAATCGATGTTAAAGTGAAAATTGACTGCACTCAGTATCTGACAGCTGCACATCTTGTTGTAAAATTATTTATGTGGGCATATTAATTAATTTTGATGTTGCTTTAATAAAATATATTAAGAAGTAAAAAAGTTTTTTTTTTTTTGTTTTACAAGATGTTGTCAGAGTTTTTCCAAATGTTAAATTTTTTCTCAACTTTAAATATTTTCTATTTTATTCAATATTTTGTATCGTGAATAAATTATTGAATATTGGAATAACAAATAAATTTTGCGTCAAGTTAAAATGGTTTAAAAGCAAACCAATTCTGTGGATGGCTCTACGACCTTCTATTTATCTGGTTTAGACATTTTGAGGTGAACAAGTCAGATCTCTAGAGAATTTTTAAATTATTACTTTTGAATATATACAATAATATATTTCTTAAGCAAAAGGACAATTTGTAGAGTAAACCTGTAAGAAAAACCGTAAAAATAACACGGTGCACTACCAAAGATTTATGAGTTCTCAGAATCAAAACAAAAAATTTAAGTAATAATAAAGATGAATAATTTATAGAAATTTTAGAATTATTTACCTAGAGAATATTGATTAGCTTCAGAAGTATGCTCAACATTTGTAAGACTATTCGATGAATTTGCATTTAATGGCAAAGTTCGAGATGAGGTACATAAACTATTTAATTTCGTTGTTAATTCCGTAGTTTTCAGTTTTTTAACATCATCACAAATTTCATCAGCTTGATTTTTTTTTCTTCGTTTATATGGAGTAAAAAGCCGAATAGGTCCTGAGCCTGAAAAAAAAAATAAAAACATTCAAGTACAAAAATATTAGATTTTTTTTATGAGGTGTACGAGTACATACAGGGTGTCCTAGATAGGACTGATGGATAGGGAGGAAGGTTTGAATACGTATTTGAACGTTCTCTATATTTGATTATATCACTACAATTTCTATGTAAATTTATTTTGTTTCTTAAAATAAAAATAAATTACATTAGCAGTTTCATGATTCTTTTGTCATATACTTAGTTTAAAGATGATTTTTGTGATTTATTCATTTAAGATTGATTTTTTTACTTTTCTGCTACTTTGTGTTTTTTGGAACACAATTGCAAAATTAGTAAAAAAAAAATTGAAAACAAGGATGGAAAGAGGAATGAAGAAAATCTGATTTTGGATGTTTCCTATAACATTTTTTTGTTTCCTTAGAATTTAAGAGTTTATCACTGAATAAGTAATGTTGATAACATCAACAAAAATATAATTCCGGCGGCAATATGCACAGTAAGCATATTTTTTAGTGTAAGGGAATGGAATGTACAGTATTGTGCAAAACTAAGGCAACTTTTTCGTTAATCGTATTGAGAGCTATTTTTCTTTTATTTTTACTTAATAAAATTTAATAGATTATGTGGGATTATGCTTTGAGGGTTCCTTAACATTATTATATACTGTAAAATCTTCGTGTGGGTACAAATGATAGAACTTATTCTTTTCAATACAAATCGCTTTATTCAGTACATTTACAATTCACTTTTTAATTGTTTCTCTCAATACAATCCAATTTCTCAACCGCTTATACTTTTCTTATCTTTTACTTAAACCACTTAATCACTTCTCCTAATTAACACTTCAGATTTCACTTTAGAACTGATTTCCATACCTTGGGGATGCTGGTATTTATACTCGAATGACATACTTCGAGAACAATCTTCGCCATCCAGCGTCCCATACAATTTCCAGTTTGCTAGAAAATTCGATTCCACTCTCCAGTCATCAATGGTCGAGACTTTGTTATTCAAGTATCGAAATCTTCTGGTCTTCGAGTATCGACATCTGCTGCTCTGTAAATCTAGATGTCGCTGCTCACATTTAAGTGGTTATCACATTGTTCCCTCCGTACAGTTGTTCGTCCCGAACAACTTCGTCATTCAGCATCCCGTTGAAATGACACATTCTATCCAAATGGACCACTTTCAATTTTCCTCGATCCCCACGCTGGATCCGGTAGACAACGTCATTAATGCGGGTTATCACCTTGTATGGACCTTCCCAGTCCTGTTGCGATTTTGGTGATTTGCCTTTCTTACACTGAGGATTATACAGCCAGACCAGATCTCATTCGTTGAAACCGGAAGATTTCGCCTTGATATCGTACCTAGTCTTCATGCGGCTGCTTGCTAGCTTCATCTTTTCTCTGGTGTCTTCATGCAATTTACGAATCCTGCTGCGTAAGTCATTCACGTACTCGTTCACCTCTTTGGGCTCCGTCGGTGGGGATCCGAATTTTGCTTCACTTGGCAACCGAATTGTTTGACAAATAAGATCTCGGATGGTGTGTGCCCTGTTGAGCTATGGACCGCGTTTCGGTAGGCCATTAAGAAGAGGGGTATGTGTAGATCCCAATCCCGCTGGCAGTTGCTGACAACCTTAGATAGATGCTCATTCAAGGTCCGATTGAATCGCTCGACCATTCCATCAGATTGAGGGTGTAATGGCGTTGTCCTTGTCTTTCTTATTCCCAAATATTGGCATATTTCCTGGAAGACTTTTGATTCAAAGTTTCGCCCTTGATCAGAGTGCAGCTCCATTGGGACCCCAAATCTGCTCACCCAGTTGTTGACTATCTGTTCGGCTACGGTCTTAGCCTCTTGATTTGGGATGGCAAACACTTCCGGCCACTTACTGAAGTAATCCATGACTACGAGGGTATATCGGTTTCTATTAAAGGTTTCGGGAAACGGCCCAGCGTTGTCGATGGCTATTCGTTCGAAAGGTGCTCCGACATTGTATTGTTCCATTTGTCCATGTGGCTTTACTTTTGGACCCTTGGTAGCCGCACACCTTATGCACTTTTTTCAACAATTCTCGACATCTTTAGCGCTTAGCCAATAGAAACGTTCCCTTACCTTTTCCAACGTCTTGTTTATTCCCAACTGGCCTCCTGAGATCCCGTCATGTATTTCATGGAGTACTTGGCTGACTCTGGACCGTGGCACTATTAGCTGCATACGAGATGTTGTCCCATCTGCTGCCAGCTTGGTCTTTCATTGTGTTCCTTCCAGGCCAATATTGGTTCGATGTCATTGTCTGCCTGTTGGGAGGAACGGATTTCGTCTATACTCTAACCCTCTATTGGCTCAGTCCTGATCGTTTGGATAGTTGCCCGTTCTTTCGGTTCTTTACCAGTGACTACTTCTGCTGGGAGGCTTTCGTTGCATTGTTTTACCTGTGAGACTGGGATAATTACACTGGAGTCGACTCCTGCTACAGACTTCTGCCCCGCGAAGTAAGCATTTCCTAACTGCTGGCTTCTGGAAATTTGACCGGTTTCTTGGTAGCCGTTTCTTTCTATTTGCCTGTAACCCCAGTGCAGGCAGCCTTCTCGTCGTACCGGTTCTTTACAATGCCCTTGCAAATGTCCTACTTTATCGCAGTTCCAGCAGCGCATCCTTCGTCTCTCCCGCGGGATATTTCGTTGCATGGTAGTTGGTCTTGAGCAGGAGCATTCACCAGATACTTTTTCCCTTACGAAATGCATTCCTTTGGAAGCCTGATTGGATGCTTCCATCGCCAGAGCGAAGGCAAGTGCTTCAGCAAGGGTTCTTTTCCCGGCCATCCTTACTGCTGATTGTAGCTTCAAATCTGCAATTCCCCTGATGAATGAGTCCTTTGCCATTTCGTCGATTATTTCTTGGCCTGCGGTGGGATATGACAAATGTGCCAGTCTACTCACGTCTGCTTGGAGCTGTTGCAGTGTTTCTCCTCGTTGCTGCATACGGCCTTGCAATTGAACCTTGTAAACTTCCCGCATGTGGCTATCCCCAAACCGCTTCCGATAGCCTGCACTAAAGCCATATAGTCTCTATTCTTTTCGATATCGATTGTTTGTAACAATTCTGCCGCAGAACCGCGTAAGGCAATTGTTAGGGCAAAGCACTTTTCCTCATTGTCCCAGTCGTTTGCACAGGCAGCCATTTCAAACTGCTTCTTATAGGTAGACCATGAGGTCTGGCAATCGAATGAGGGAGGCTTCAAATCTTTTCTCCTTGGACCGCTTAAAGAACATTCTCGCAGTTTCTGTTTTCGCACTGTGTCGAGCTCTTTTGCCAGTTGCTGAACTTTGCTGTCCATTTCTTCGAATTTTTCGCCAACATTCTTCTCTATTGTATCAAATTTGTCATCAACGTTCTTCTCTATTCTATCAAATTTGTCATCAACGTTCTTCTCTATTCTTTCAAATTTGTCATCGATTTCTTCGAATTTTTGCTGGAGAGTGTTATTTTGTTCTTCCAGTTTTTGTTCTAGACTATTCTTTTGTTCATCCAACTTTTGTTCGTGACCATTCTTTTGTTCATCCAGCTTTTGCTCGAGACTATTCTTTTGTTCTTCCAGATTATTCTTTTGTTCATCCATTTTCTGTTGATGACCGTCCAAATTTTTCTTCTGTTCGTCCATTTTTTGTTCGAGACTGTTCTTCTGTTCGTCCATTTTTAACAAGAGGAGTTGCATCATCGCAGACATGTCACTGCCGGTACTTGTCTGTTCATCCTCGTCAACATCAAAGGAATATGCATCAGGATCATGACCCTCGTTGTTCAAAGCCTCCTGAAGTCTGAGCACCAGGTCACTTTTTCCTCCACTGGCGCTGAGGCTTCTCTTGTTCAACTCGGATTTGAGTTGGACGAGGGTCAACTGCAATAGTTTTCGACCCATTCTAGCTTTTTCAAATAGTCAGAAAACACTTTTTTTTTTTTTTTTTTGTACACACAATAAGTCCTATCCCACTTCTGACACCAATGTAAAATGTTTGTGTGGGTACAAATAATAGAACTTATTATTTTCAATACAAATCCCTTTATTCAGTACAGTTACAATTCACTATTTAATTCTTTCGCTCAGTACAATTCAATTTCTCAACCACTTATACTTTTCTTATCTTTTACTTAAACCACTGAATCACTCTCCTAATTAACACTTCAAATTACACTTTAGAACTGACTTGCATACCTTTGGGATGCTGGTATTTATACTCGAATTACATACTTCGAGAACAATCCTCGCCATCCAGCGTCCCATACAATTTCCAATTTGCTAGAAAATTCGATTCCAATCTCCAGTCGAGACTTTGTTATTCCAATATCGAAATCTTCTGTTCTTCGACATTTTCTGCTAGATGTCGCTGCTCACATTTAAGTGGTTATCACAATACTCTAAATGAGAGTAGGACTACCACAAGGATTTGTAAAAGACAGATGTATTCAAACAATTAGAAAATAAATAAACATAATTATTTGTCTCAGCCTCAATCTTATAATACGTACATACCTACATACGAGGGGCGTTCAATATTTTCTCGGTATCGATATGAAGGAAAATGCGAATTCAATTTAAATTGTTTTTATTTTTCAATATAGTCTCTCCTAACATCAATGCATTTGTTACATCTTGAGATAAGCTTTTTTTAAACCCTCAAAAAAATAAATTTCCTCTTTTTCTGCAAAATACCCATTTATTGCCGACTTGAGTTCTTCATCATCCGAAAATCTTTTTCCACGAAGACATTTTTTCAAATCCGGAAACAGGAAATAATCACTAGGGGCAAGGTCTGGACTATAGGGTGGGTGTTGGATTTCTTCGAAACCACAGCAGCCTTGGAAACTCGCGCCGTGTGAACAGGAGCGTTGTCATGAAGAAGCAACACACCCGCTGCGAGTTTACCCCGTCTTTTCTTTTTAATTTCCTCCCGCAAATTATGCAAAGTGGAAGCGTAGGATGTGGCGTTGATGGTTTCACCTTTTTTTTTGTACTCAATGAGGGAATCTTCCCTTTGAGTCCCAAAAAACTGTGGCCATGAGAGTCCCGGCAGACTCTCGCGCTGTAATTAAATGTCTCACTAAGCAAGGACAAAGTCAAAAAACTATTCATGAAGAGATGGTGGCTGTTTACCAGGGTTCCGCACCTTCATTATCAACTGTGCAAAAGTAGTCAAGTGAGTTCAAGAGAGGCAGAGAGAGCATTGAAGACGACCCCCGCCCCGGCGCCCCGGCTACTGCTTGTACGGGAGAAAGCATCAAAGAAGTCGAAAAACTTGTTCTTGAGGATGCCCGAATAAAGGTGAAAATGATGGCAGAGATCACCAAGCTTTCAATTGGTACCATTCACACCATTCTTCATGACCATCTTAACCTTTCAAAGGTCAGTGCAAGGTGGGTGCCACGAATGCTCACAGCGCCTCAGAAAAAAGTGAGAATCGCATGCTGTAGGGAGCTTTTGGAGATGTGTAGTGAGAACGCGGACGGTGTTATGGATTGTTACTGGGGACGAAACATGGGTCCACCACTATGACCCCGAAAGCAAACAAGAGTCCATGCAGTGGCATAAAAAAGCAACAGACCCCCCGAAGAAGTTCAAAGTCACTCCGTCTGCCGGGAAGCTCATGGCAACAGTTTTTTGGGACTCAAAGGGAATCTTGCTCATTGAGTACAAAAAAAAGGTGAAACCATCAACGCCACATCCTACGCTTCCACTTTGCATAATTTGCGGGACGAAATTAAAAAGAAAAGACGGGGTAAACTCGCAGCGGGTGTGTTGCTTCTTCATGACAACGCTCCTGTTCACACGGCGCGATTTTCCAAGGCTGCTGCGCGAAATTGTGGTTTCGAAGAAATCCAACACCCACCCTATAGTCCAGACCTTGCCCCTAGTGATTATTTCCTGTTTCCGGATTTGAAAAAATGTCTTCGTGGAAAAAGATTTTCGGATGATGAAGAACTCAAGTCGGCAATAAATGGGTATTTTGCAGAGAAAGAGGAAATTTATTTTTTTGATGGTTTAAAAAAGCTTATCTCAAGATGTAACAAATGCATTGATGTTAGGGGAGATTATATTGAAAAATAAAAACAATTTAAATTGAATTCGCATTTTCCTTCATGTCGATACCGAGAATATATTGAACGCCCCTCGTACATATGTAGGGTATACATACATACATATGTAGGTATATTTCTACTCTGTCTGTTCCTCACCGTGCCAAAGTCGCAGGCCAGGACAAAAAATACGAGAATACAAAACAAAACAAAAAATATAATTTTTTTCTTTGCGAAGCAGAAAAGCTTTTTGTTTGAACACCGTTGTTTGCGACATCTGGATAAGTTTATTATCTGTGCTATTAGCAATAGCCAATAGATCAGAAAATATTTTTACACTTAAAAAAACAACACTTTTGGAATATATTTTCCAAAAATTTGAAGATCAATCATCGATTTTTTGATCAACATTTTTTTTTTATAAACCAGTATAGCAGCGCAGAGACTGGGAGACAAAAATGGGCAGTAAGCGGCTTCGTCAAAAACATCGTAGGCGTTTTCGAATTCAAAAATGTATTATTTAACGGAACAAAGGGAACATATAACTAGAAAATAGCAAGAAATATATCTTTTTATTTGCGTAACTATGGTTATTAAGAATCTTTTTCCGTTAACAGCCGTATAAAAGATAAAAAGTAAGACAAACCCTATAGGAAAAATAGAAGCACAACAGTATAATCGGATCTATGAAAAATAGTAAATGACTTTCCGTAATTAATCGAGTATTATAAAAATAAATTTTATTAATCAAGACAAGCCCTCTATAAGATTAGGAAAAGAGGCTTGTGGTAAAGCATGTGATATACCATGTATATTTAAAGTAATTTGTACATCTGGAAACACTTTCGTTAAATGTCAAACTGTCATCATATATCTATATCATCATATCGATAAAATAAATAATTCTGTATTTAACCTTCAACCGGTGTGTTTTCTTTGGTTGGCTCAATATATTACAGCATGTTTGTCTTACGATTATACTTAACATTAAAATATCACCTGACTTACTATCCACTCATACATACACGCACAAATTAGCATTTTACAGAAAAGTCAGAAGATAATTTAGACAAGTTGACTAGGGGTATTTGCGATGAGTTTTATGATTTGTTCGATGGAAAACTAAGAATGTAATAATACGAGTATCACTACAAAGTTTTTTTGTAAGCCAAGAAAGGTGGACGAGGAGTTGGAAAGGCTTGTTTATGATGGTGCTTTATTGAAAATTCGGAGTGGGGTACCTTTGGTACCAGTTCTTTAATCGAATGGAAAAATTCGTATGTGTGCCGATTATAAAGTCACAGTTAAATAAAATATGGGGGGTGTAAACCACCCGATTCTACTTGTTTGGGATATTTTGAATTGAATTGCTTAGTAGGAGGTGAACTCTTTACTAAATTAGATTTTACTGCAGCTTATAATCAAATTCGTGTCGACGAAGAAACAGGAAAGAAACTAGCTTGGAGCACTCATCATTGCATTTTTCAAGTTCTTCGATTGCCTTATGGCACAAAACCCGCTTGTCAAATTTTTCAAAGAGAAGTTGAAAAGACACTACAAGGATGCGAGGGAACCCTTGTGATGGCAGCGGGGAGACTTCAGAGATGGGCGATATATTTATCTTATTTCAATTACGATCTAATTTGATGGCTTGTCAAGGCTTCCGTTGGAGGTTACATGAAGAAATCGAAAGTGTTGAATATTTAAACTTGGTTGAAGAATTTGTACTGTAAGTATTCAGGAAATTAAAGATGAAACAGGGCGGAACATAGCTTTGGGGAAGATTTATAGATACGTTCAAAATGGGTGGCCAGGAAACGTCGAAAAAGATTTGAATTCATATTTCAAAAGAAAGTTTGAGCTTAATATAGAAGAGGGAGTTCTTATGTGTGGTTATTGGGTAATAATCCCAGAAAAATTGGGACAACAAGTCTTAAGAGAATTACATGCCACTCATTTAGGGGCATCAAACATGAAGATTCCTTTCCAGATCTTATTTCTGATGGCCAAAATTAGATGAGGAAATTGAACGAGTTTCAAAAGATTGTCAATTTCCGAACAAGCGAAGGCGCATTTAGTCAAATGGGCTGACACAAATTTTGTGTTTGAACGTATACATGTGGACTATGCCGGACCGCTTCAAAACAAAATGTTTTTAATAGTTACAGATGCGTTTAGTAAGTGGCCAGAAAATTTCGAAGTGCCTAGAGCTGATACGAAAAACACATTGATAAAATGAAGAGAAATTTTTGCCCGTTTCGGTTTGCCGAAGACATTAGTTACGGACAACGGTGCTCAGTACGATGCGTGAAGTGCGGAAAGAACCACAAGTCCGAGGAATGCGCTCTGGGTAAGGACGGAACGTCTGAAAAAGGCCAACTCTCTTGTGCTTTATGTAGGAACACGGGACACACCGCAAATTATCGGGGTTGTCCCAAATTCCAGTACATCAAAAGAATAAATCTGGCCCGGCAGCAGAAAGTGGAAGTGAAACGTCCACCCGTGCATTTGCAAACTCCAGCCGTTACTCCCCATGTTACCTACGCCCAAATGGCGGCAGGTAGGGGAAATACGGTACAGCAAGTGAAGGTTGCTTCTCAGGCCCCAGCGCCCAGAGCACCGGAACCAGTACCTGACATGCTAGCTATCTTGCTCTCTATCCAGGGGCAGATGGCTCAGCTACAACGTCATTTAACTGAACAGACCGCGCGGGTGGATCAAGTATACGCTCTGCTGCCTGGCCTAACGCACCTTTTGCCGTAATGGGTACGTACGTGGCGGAGCAAACTCTGAAGGTCCTTGCTGTGAATGTGAATTCACTGATTAGACTCGAAAGACGAGCCGCACTATTTAAGTTGCTTAAAGACCAAGCCCCTGATGTGCTTTTGGTTAGCGAAACTAAGCTTACCAAGAGACACAAAATGAGGCACAGAAGATACAAAATAGTACGGAGAAACCGACCCAACTCCATTCAGGGAGGTGGCGTTGCAATTCTCGTACGAAAAGGTATACATTTTAAAAGAGTATACAGTCGTGTAGTACGTAGGTTCCAGGTGCTGGAAGCATGCATCGTGTATATCCCACTCCGTAGTGGAAAGCGGTTGTACATGGTGTCTGTCTATGCACCTAAGGCTACTCAATCCACCTTATTTATCTCAGAGCTCGAGACACTTTTTCGATTCCTGAGGCTGGAATTGGAAGACAACTATTTTATTATCGGCGGAGATTTCAACGCCAAACATAGTGATTGGGGAAATAATACACCAAATACTAGAGGGAACCTACTATTCAATTGGTGGGGTCAACACAGTATGATGTATCGACTCGGGCTTAAGGCGACGGATAGTCCGTCGTTTCCCAGACACGGGTCTTATTTGGATCTTCTGCTGTTCGACTCACGAATACAACTGACATGTACTAACCAACAAACTACAAACTGTCTACGCACTTTCGTGTATGACAGTGACCATTGCGGTCTCAGCACCGAAATAACTGTTCCCAACGAAATTGCGGAATTGGATAAGTTTGTCCAAAGGCATTCCTACAATTATAGTAGGGTGCGTTGGACACACTTCACCAGAACACTGACTAGAGCACTCTCCTCGCATTCGCTCTACCCACCGTCCAACAGAAATCTGTCAAACGAGGAGATTGACAGGTATCTAAGACTAATGGACGAGACAATCAAACGAACAATGGACATAACGATATCTCGGTACCGACACACTGACGAAGAAGACCTATTCCGCAACGCAACTATTGACGCACTGCACCGACATAAAAGTAGACTGCTGTCAAGACTAAAAACCTTGTACAGACAGTTTACTGACAGACATAACCCGGAGATCATGACACTGAAGTCGTCGATTAAAAACCTCCAAACATTAATAAAAGAAAATTACAGAGCATCCGTAAATTTGTATTGGAACAGTAAAATTCGGGCTGTAAACACCAGCAACCCGAATATGTTCCCGCAAATAAATAAACTATTTCGGAGGAAAGATCACAACGACCTTCCTTGTCTTAAAATCGCCCGAACGACGAACAACGAACAAATACTGGTAGCAGCGGGCATAGATCCAAATGAGGCTGTTGATGATGACAACTTCTTTGTGATCGAGGATCCGCAAGAGCAGGTAGAGGCTATAGGAGCGACTTTCCAGGAAGTGTACAAGGCGAATGTTATCATTGGCCCGAACCACGATCTGGAGAATCGAGTCCTTGTGCACAATTTCTACCTTCGAAATGAAATTGTGAATTGGCGATTCGAGAGCTCGGGTTTCACCCTGTTCAGTGACGAGAATATGGCAAATAATGTCATCACCAACGATAGGGTACTACCCCCGTTCATTTCGAAGGAAGAGCTCCAAACGATCTTCGAATCACTTAGAAGTAAGAAATCAGTGGGAACCGATGAAATACCGAACATTGTGCTTCGACATCTCCCTCTAGAAGCGGTAAACATTTATACCACCCTGTTTAATAATGCAATGAATAATGCACATTATCCAGCGCATTGGAAAACTGCGGTGGTACATCCCATCCCCAAAAGGGATAAAGACACTTCCAATCCGGCGAATCTCCGCTCGATCAGTCTTCTTCCAAACATCAGTAAGGTGTTCGAAAAGGTTATCAATAGAGTCCTGACTAAGTGGGTCGAGGACAAACATATAGTTCCGGATAATCAATTCGGTTTCAAGGCGGGGCATGATATCATTCATGCTGCGTCGAAACTGGTTTCTGATATCCAATGGAACAAAAGCAAGAACCAGTGCACTGGTGCCTGCCTGATTGACTTGGAGAAGGCCTTCGATACCGTATGGTTAGAAGGACTCTTTTTCAAGCTGGACAGGTTGGGCATTAGTAAACCACTTCTGTATATTCTCTTCGATATGCTCTCCAGTAGACAGTTCATCGTGAAGAATGGCGATGCGACTTCTGCTGGAACTTTTAACATTAAAAACGGCCTGCAACAAGGTGCGGTAAATTCGCCGATCCTATTCAACATTTACACGAGTGATCTGATAGGTTCACTTCACCATGCCATAGCGTACGCAGACGACATAATCGCGTACAGATCAGGTCCAAAGATTGAGGTCATTAATATGCTTTTGCAGCGTGACTTCGACAAAATTAAGCGATATTGCGATGACTGGAAGTTGAAAATCAACTTTCAGAAGTCGGAAATCATTCTGTTTAGGACGCCTTTGTCTGGGGCCTCTAGGGATACCAGAAAGAATTGGCGAAAGTTCTCGATCGTGGGACAGCAAGGGCAGCCACTTGCTTGTCGAAATGTAGTCAGATACCTTGGGATCTGGCTAGATCAATTTCTGTATTTTAACAAACATATAGATGTTGCTCTGGCCAGAGCCAAAGGTGCTTTTGCCCTTACAAAGAGACTGTTTTATAACAGCCAACTCGACGCGAGGGTGAAGGTAATCTGCTACATGGCCCTTATCAGGCCCATGCTTGTATTTGGATGTCCCGTGTGGTTCAACGTGAGAGCAAGTTTATTGGAAAAGATTCGGGTGTTTGAGAGGGCTTGTCTTAGGACTTGTCTTCGCTTATACAGAACACCAGAGTCTCAGTACATAAAATTCTATCCCAATGAGGTCTTATACAATAGGGCGAACCTAATAAGAGTGGACAATTTCGTCATTAAGTTGACTCGAAGGCACGTTGCTAGAGCAATGACCTCATCGAACAACCTGATCTCCGGGGCTTACTACCCCAATTATATGTATCACGAGAGAGTTCGCTTTGACGGCTTTATTCCACCAGAAGCGTTCCTCTACCTAGATAGCAAAGGTCTGATCCAGGACAGATTGGCGGTGCCGCTAATCTTCCACGTCGCTCGAACAGCTGCGGACAGGCGACTCAACTACGACAGAGACGTCGCACATGGCAGTGCAGAGCGTCTCCGGTTCAGTAGGGCGGTAGGGAGTCGCGACATGAGGGATGTTGCTCGGCAGCACCAACAATTTTGGTGGCTTGTTGAAAGGGAGGATGCTTCGTCGTCGAACTCCTCCAATGATAATTAGCTTCACGTGAAACAAGGTGGGCCAGCCAATTTTTTTTTTTTTAGCCATGGCCGGCTTACATAGTTCTAGATAGGTTTAAGTTAGGTGTTAAGAAAAAAAATATACAAAAACACAAAAAAAAAATGTATGTATACATATGCTTATATATTACGTATATAGGTATTATGTATATATATATATATATATGTATGTATGTGTATGTATTAGACGTAAGTAGGTTAAGTAGTTTAAGATTTATTTTTAGGTAGTCTATAAGGTTTTAGTTTTAAGTTTTTATAGATAAAAAAAAAAAAAAGTCCAGACACTAAGTTTTTCTTTCATTTTCTTAGTTCTAATAAATGTTGAAATAAAAATAAAATTAGACTGTAAGTTACGTCGAAAGACATAGATTAAGTATTATGTTTAATTTAGAGTGCCCGCATGGGGCCAGTAAGTTACAATAAGATTATTTTTTAAGTTAATTAAGCTAATTTTTAAGCGTTTTTTGTTTAGCATATAAGCGTAATTTAAGTTATAGAAATAAAATGCATTAAAAAAAAAAAAAAAAAAAAACGGTGCTCAGTACACACACAGCTTCAAAGGTAATTGCTTGAGTACACAAATGCACCACATGGTACCACGGGAGAAAAACCTTCAGTTTTATAATTGAGAAACCATGTTTCTACACGTTTTGATCGACTTCATCCAAATATTAAAACTAGCACCGAGGCTCAGTTTCGCAATTATAATAAAGGAAGGACAATAGAAAAAGATTTTCAAGAAGGAGATCAGATTTACTTTAGAAATTACGCAGAACAATTGGGTTCCAGGTACTGTGGATAAAAAATTAGGTCAAACGATGTTTATGTGTAAGGAGGCTAACGCAGGAAAACTAACCCAAAGACATCCCGATCAGATGATAAAGACAAAATTGTGAACTTTAATACGTTTTTTTGTTAATATATGTACATAAAATTTGTATTAATTATTAAAAGTTTTGATTTTGATCGCCATTTTCACCACCAGTGCTCCATTGAAATTGCCAGTAGGATTTAGCCCATTAGAAATTTTTAACTATAACACCCATCTCGCTCTAAATGCTCATCATTATATCGTCAAGCCCACTTTCGGACGTACTATAATATATCGGGATTTTTTCCTAAGCCGTACAACTACAACAATGTAATGCCCTTCCGAGATCTTTATTTCCTAGTCTTTATAACAATCAGACATTTATTTTTCCTTCACCCGCGCTGTGTACAAACATGTTCAGAGTGCTAATAACCCCTAGAACGCGCTCTTATTCAAAAAAAAAACTGTCATTTTTTTATGTTTTTCCCCATATCACACATCCCTAGATTAGGATTGACTGTAATAATAATTTTTTTATCAATCGGATTATAATCAATCTGTTTATAAATTGGTACAACGTTTTCATTGAAACTGTAACTTTTTTAAGGTGTTGCTAATATGGGTACTGAATGTTAATTTTGAGGCAGGTAATATTCACACCATTGACTTGTGATTGAGCATTAGGAAGAAAACAAGCTTTCGTTTTCTTGTGGAAAAGATAGATTGCCGTTTTTCTTCGTTTAATTTAATTTTAAATTTTGAGTAATATATGTATGTATTGTGATAACCACTTAAATGTGAGCAGCGACATCTAGATTCAAAGACCAGAAGATTTCCATACTGGAATAACAAAGTCTCGACTGGAGAGTGGAATCGAATTTTCTAGCAAATTGGAAATTGTATGGGACGCTGGATGGCGAGGATTGTTCTCGAAGTATGTCATTCGAGTATAAATACCAGCATCCCCAAGGTATGCAAATCAGTTCTAAAGTGAAATTTGAAGTGTTAATTTGGAGAAGTAATTAAGTGGTTTAAGTAAAAGATAAGAAAAGTATAAGCGGTTGAGAAATTGTATTGTATTGAGAGAAACAATTAAATAGTGAATTGTAACTGTACTGAATAAAGGGATTTGTATTTAAAAGAATAAGTTCTATCATTTGTACCCACACAAACATTTTACAGTATGTTATGTGTAAGAATTCTCTCAATTACAGCGTGCTAATCCATGGGATGAAAACATCGCTGTATCATCAGCAAATATGACTGTATCACAGTTTGGTATACTTAGAAAGTCCGATGTAAAGGAAATATATAAAACAGGGCCAAGGACCGGCCTTGGAGGACTCCTGCCTGAAAATATACTACATACATTGGAGACACAACTGTTGACATGTACTCGTGTACTTTACATGTAAATACATGTACGCGACCAGACAAAAAACTGCGAACAATCTTACAAATATAGATAGGAAAATTGAAATGTATCATTTTACGAATAAAACCGTAACGCCAAACGGTATCAAAGGCCCTTTCTATGTTTAGTAAAATCATTCCAGGGGACTTACTAGATGAAAGATATATATTGTGATAACCACTTAAATGTGAGCAGCGACATCTAGCAGAAAATGTTGATACTCGAAGACCAGAAGATTTCGATACTGGAATAACAAATTTTCGACTGGAGAGTGGAATCGAATTTTCTAGCAAATTGGAAATTGTATGGGACGCTGGATGGCGAGGATTGTTCTCGAAGTATGTCATTCGAGTATAAATACCAGCATCCCAAAGGTATGCAAGTTAGTTCTAAAGTGTAATTTGAAGTGTTAATTAGGAGAAGTGATTAAGTGGTTTAAGTAAAAGATAAGAAAAGTATAAGTGGTTGAGAACTTGAATTGTACTGAGAGAAAGAATTAAATAGTGAATTGTAACTGTACTGAATAAAGGGATTTGTATTGAAAAGAATAAGTTCTATCATTTGTACCCACACAAACATTTTACATTGGTGTCAGAAGTGGGATAGGACTTATTGTGTGTAAAAAAAAAAAAGTGTTTTCTGACTATTTGAAAAAGCTAGAATGGGTCGAAAACTATTGCAGTTGACCCTCGTCCAACTCAAATCCGCGTTGAATAAGAGAAGCCTCAGCGCCAGTGCAGGAAAAAGTGACCTGATGCTCCGACTTCAGGAGGCTTTGAACAACGAGGGACATGATCCTGATGCATATTCCTTTGATTTGGACGAGGATGAACAGACAATGACATGGCTGCGATGATGCAACTCCTCTTATTAAAAATGGACGAACAAAAGAAAAATATGGAAGAGCAGAAGAACAGTCTGGAACAAAAAATGGACGAACAGAAGAACAGTCTCGAACAAAAAATGGACGAACAAAAGAAAAATCTAAACGAGCAGAAGAGCAGCATTGAACAAAAATTCAACGAACAAACCTACAACCTGCACGGTCTTCAACAGAAAATGGATGAACAAAAGAATAATCTGGAAGAACAAAAGAATAGTCTCGAGCAAAAGCTGGATGAACAAAAGAATAGTCTCGAACAAAAGTTGGATGAACAAAAGAATAGTCTAGAACAAAAGCTGGAGGAACAAAATAACACTCTCCAGCAAAAATTCGAAGAAATCGATGACAAATTTGAAAGAATAGAGAAGAACGTTGATGACAAATTTGATAGAATAGAGAAGAACGTTGATGACAAATTTGATACAATAGAGAAGAATGTTGGCGAAAAATTCGAAGAAATGGACAGCAAAGTTCACCAACTGGCAAAAGAGCTCGACACAGTGCGAAAACAGAAACTGCGAGAATGTTCTTTAAGCGGTCCAAGGAGAAAAGATTTGAAGCCTCCCTCATTCGATGGCCAGACCTCATGGTCTACTTATAAGAAGCAGTTTGAAATGGCTGCCTGTGCAAACGACTGGGACAATGAGGAAAAGTGCTTTGCCCTAACAATGGCCTTGCACGGTCCTGCAGCAGAATTGTTGCAAACAGTAGACATCGAAAAGCATAAAGATTATGTGACTTTAGTACAGGCTATAGAGAAACGGTTTGGGGATAGTCACATGCAGGAGGTCTTCAGGGTCCAATTGCAAAGCCGAACACAGCAAAGAGGAGAAACACTGCAGCAGCTCCAAGCAGACGTGAGTAGACTTGCACATCTGTCATACCCCACCGCAGGCCAGGAAATTATCGACGAAATGGCAAAAGATGCATTTATCAGGGGAATTGCAGATTCGAAGCTACAGTCAGCAGTAAGGATGGCCGGGAAAAGAACCCTTGCTGAAGCACTTGCCTTCGCTCTGGCGATGGAAGCAGCCAATCAGGCTTCCAGGGGAACACATTTCGTCAGGGAAGTAACATCTATCGAATGCTCCTGCACAAGAATTAGTGCCGAGGAACGAGATACTCGACGGGATAGACGGGATAGACGGATAATGCGCTGCTGGAATTGCAATAAAATAGGACACCTTCAAAGGCAGTGTAAAGAACCGGTGCGACGAAAAGACTGCCCTCACTGTGGTGACAAGCAAATAGAGGAAGAAACCCGCAGATACAGCTATCAAGAAGCCGGTCAACCTTCCCGAAGCCATCAGTCGGGAAATGCTTAAGCACCAACTTCGCGGGGCAGAAGTTGGTAGCAGGAGTCGACGGCCCCAGGACCATCATCCAAGTCTCGCTGGCAAAACGATGCAACGAAAGCCTTCTAGTAGAAGTAGTCAGTGGAAAAGAAAAATGGATGGCAACAGTAGACACCGGTGCCACGGCCTCAATCATCAGGAGGAATCTTGTGCAGAAGTCTTGGCTGCATAACACTAGCAGTTGCAGCTTGCGAACAGCTACATGAGCAACGATTACGGTATATGGTGAAGTTCGCATAAAAATACAATTGGCCGGAATAACATTCACTCACGCGTTTCTGGTAGCTGACATATGTGACGAGTGCATCATTGGTACAGACTTCATGAGAGAACATGGACTTGTAGTCGACTTGGGGGCACAAACCCTGAAATACGGAAACATGGAGATACCAATGATATACGGAAACGCCAACACCTCAGTCTCAAATGTCGTCATCTGCAGCAATCAGAGTCTAGAGCCTTCGTCAGAAGCAATTTTGTGGGCAAAAGTGGAAGGTGGTCCTGGTAGCCACCGATTCTATTTGATGGAGCCAGAAAAGAAAAGAGACTTCATGGTGGGAAAGACCTTAGTGGAGCCAAAGAACAACATGGTCCCTGTAAGGATTCTAAATCCAAAGACATTCAGTGTAAAGGTGAAAAAGGGGGAGATAGTGGGAAAATGCGTACCTGTTGAGGCTATATCGACCACAACGGAAAAAAAGGGTGCAAAACCGGTCACAACAGTTCAGAGCATAAAAATCAAGAACAAAATTCTCAGCCTCTGTAATCTGGACGAAGATCAGCGAATCCTGGCAGAAAAACTAATCGGTGAGTACGCTGATATATTTGCTACACAAGACGGAGAATATGGACGTACGCATATTGTTAAACACCACATTGACACCGGAGACGCTCGACCAATCCGTCAACCTGCAAGGCGTCTTCCATTGGCAAAGCAAACAGAAGTTGCCGAAATGATGTCGAAGATGAAAGCTGAGGGAGTGATTGAAGAATCGCAAAGTCCGTGGGCATCTCCAGTGGTCCTGGTGAAGAAGAAAGATGGCAGCACGAGATTTTGTGTAGACTACCGACGTCTCAATGATGTGACTAAAAAGGACAGCTACCCACTTCCGAGAATCGATGACACTTTGGATATGCTTTCTGGAGCGAAATGGTTTTCAACACTTGACTTGAAGAGCGGTTACTGGCAGGTAGAGATAAATCGTACGGACCGTGAGAAAACTGACTTCACTACAGGAAGCGGTCTTTGGCAGTTTGCAGTGATGCCGTTTGGACTGTGCAACGCTCCGGCCACCTTCGAGCGACTAATGGAACGAACATTGCAAGGACTCACCTGGAAAACCTGCCTAGTATATTTGGACGACGTTATCGTCATAGGTAAGACGTACGAGGAGCACCGCGAAAATCTAAAAGAAGTGTTTGGGAGGCTACGAAGTGCTCATTTAAAGCTCAACCCAGAAAAGTGTGCCTTGTTTCGTCCGGAAGTAAAATATCTGGGTCACATTATATCAGCGGAAGGTGTAAGAACGGATCCTGACAAAATCGAAGCCGTGAAAAGTTGGCCTTCTCCAAAAGATAAACACCAACTGAGAAGCTTCTTGGGCCTCGCCACGTATTACAGAAGGTTCGTAAAGGATTTTGCTGGCATTGCAAAGAGCCTGCATCAACTTACGGAAAAAGGCCGACAGTTCAGGTGGTCTGGAGAATGCGAAAAAGCATTTCAAGAACTGAAGCGACAGCTGTGCAATGCCCCCATCTTGGGTTATCCCACGCCCGGAAAAATGTTCATCGTGGACGCAGACGCTAGCAATGTTGGGGTCGGAGCTGTGATCTCTCAAGTTCATGACGGTCAAGAGAAAGTGGTCGCATATTACAGCAAAGTAATCTCCAGACCTGAAAGGAACTACTGTGTAACCCGGCGCGAGCTTCTGGCTTTAATTCTGGCTACGAAGCATTTCCATAAGTACCTCTATGGACAAAAGTTCATTCTCCGGACAGACCACGCAGCTCTGAAATGGCTACTACAATTTAAGAACCCTGAAGGTCAAGTTGCAAGATGGATCGAGCAGTTGCAGGGCTACGACTTTGAAGTACAACACCGCAAGGGAACACTCCACTCAAATGCTGATGCTCTCTCTCGTCGACCGTGCGGAGTAAAATGCGAACACTGCAATCGTAAAGAAGCAAAAGAACAGGCAACTATCCAAATGATCAGGACTGAGCCAATAGAGGGTTGGAGTATAGACGAAATCCGTTCCTCCCAACAGGCAGACAATGACATCGAACCAATATTGGCCTGGAAGGAACACGAGGAAAGACCAAGCTGGCAGCAGATATCAGATCGGAGCCAAACTCTGAAGGCATACTGGGCACAGTGGGACTCGCTTTTTGTGCAAGATGGATTGCTGAAGAGGAAATGGGAAAGTGCAGATGGGATAACATCTCGTATGCAGCTAATTGTGCCACGGTCCAGAGTCAACCAAGTGCTCCATGAAATACATGACGGAATCTCAGGAGGCCATTTGGGAATAAACAAGACGTTGGAAAAGGTAAGGGAACGTTTCTATTGGCTAAGCGCTAAACAAGATGTCGAGAATTGGTGCAAAAAGTGCATAAGATGTGCGGTTACCAAGGGTCCAAAAGTAAAGCCACATGGACAAATGCAACAATACAATGTCGGAGCACCTTTCGAACGAACAGCCATCGACATCGCTGGGCCGTTTCCTGAAACCTTTAATGGAAACCGATATACCCTCGTAGTCATGGATTACTTCAGTAAGTGGCCGGAAGTATTTGCCATCCCAAATCAAGAGGCTAAGACCGTAGCCGAACAGATAGTCAACAACTGGGTGAGCAGATTTGGGGTCCCAATGGAGCTGCACTCTGATCAAGGGCGAAACTTTGAATCAAAAGTCTTCCAGGAAATATGCCAATATGTGGGAATAAGAAAGACAAGGACAACGCCACTACACCCTCAATCTGATGGAATGGTCGAGCGATTCAATCGGACCTTGAATGAGCATCTATCTAAGGTTGTCAGCAACTGCCAGCGGGATTGGGATCGACACATACCCCTCTTCTTAATGGCCTACCGAAACGCGGTCCATAGCTCAACAGGGCACACACCATCCGAGATCTTATTTGGTCAAACAATTCGGTTGCCAAGTGAAGCAAAATTCGGATCCCCACCGACGGAGCCCAAAGAGGTGAACGAGTACGTGAATGACTTACGCAGCAGGATTCGTAAATTGCATGAAAACACCAGAGAAAAGATGAAGCTAGCAAGCAGCCGCATGAAAACTAGGTACGATATCAAGGCGAAATCTTCCGGTTTCAACGAAGGAGATCTGGTTTGGCTGTACAATCCTCAGCGTAAGAAAGGCAAATCACCAAAATTGCAACAGGACTGGGAAGGTCCATACAAGGTGATAACCCGCATTAATGACGTTGTCTACCGGATCCAGCGTGGGGATCGAGGAAAATTGAAAGTGGTCCATTTGGATAGAATGTGTCATTTCAACGGGATGCTGAATGACGAAGTTGTTCGGGACGAACAACTGTAGGGAGGGAGCAATGTGATAACCACTTAAATGTGAGCAGCGACATCTAGCAGAAAATGTTGATACTCGAAGACCAGAAGATTTCGATACTGGAATAACAAATTCTCTACTGGAGAGTGGAATCGAATTTTCTAGCAAATTGGAAATTGTATGGGACGCTGGATGGCGAGGATTGTTCTCGAAGTATGTCATTTGAGTATAAATACCAGCATCCCAAAGGTATGCAAGTTAGTTCTAAAGTGTTAATTAGGAGAAGTGATTAAGTGGTTTAAGTAAAAGATAAGAAAAGTTTAAGTGGTTGAGAACTTGAATTGTACTGAGAGAAAGAATTAAATAGTGAATTGTAACTGTACTGAATAAAGGAATTTGTATTGAAAAGAATAAGTTCTATCATTTGTACCCACACAAACATTTTACAATATATATAATTGATATAGTTGTAGAACTGTAGAACTTGTAGAACTGTTCATTCGGATATATGTATGTATGATCTTTGAAGACAACTTGTCGATATCTTTTCCAGTATCTTCGGTACGCATTTCTAAGTTCCAGGATGTGACCAGAAAATTTAACGGAGGAAAGAGTTTTGGAAATTTGAGTACACTTTACCAAAACCACTCAAAATATCATCTGTGAATATAGTAATTGCGAAATCAATATCTTCTTTGCAAGTTATGTTTTCCAAATTATTGGAATATTCATAACATTGGTCAGAACATTTTTCCAAAGAGCAGTTTGAGTCGGGGATCATAATGTAGTGGTGGTGGTGGTCCATGGGTGCCCACGCAGGGCAAATTGTAGGAATCTCCATTCGACAGCTTTGATATTGCAGAATATGTTTTTCGTAGTAAGGTTATTATACCTGCCTAGCATACTAGAGAAATGCCCTAACAAAGGTTATGTAAAGGCATTTTGTGACGTAAGATTCAAAGGATTCTTTAGACCATGGTTTAATAAAGCCGAATGTATTGCCATTTCATCATGGAAAGACTAACACCCGAACAACGCTTACAAAATATTGAATTTTATTATCAAAATTCGTGCTCTGTGAGAAATGTTTTTCGCGCACTTCGACTATTTTACGGTCATCATAATCGACCTACTGACCAAGCAATTCAAGCCATAGTGACCAAATTTCGCACCAATTTCACGCTATTGGGCATACCCGTATGCGTAGAGTGGGTACAGAGGAAAATATTGCTGCTGTATATGCCAGTGATAATGAAGACCGTGATTTATCCATTCGTCGCTGTTCGCAGCAATTGGGATTGTGTTATTCGACTACGTGGAAGATTTTACGCAAGGATCTTGGTCTAAAACCTTACAAAATACAGCTCGTGCAAAAACTGAACCCGAACGACCTGCCACATCGTAGAATTTTTGGTGAGTGGGCCTTAGAAGATCCGCTTTTTTATCGAAAAATTGTCTTCAGCGACGAAGCTCATTTCTGGTTGAATGGGTATGTTAATAAATAAAACTGTCATATTCGGGCCATATTTGGTGATGAGCAACCTCAAGCAATACAAGAGCTGCCAATGCACCCGGAAAAATGCACTGCTTGGTGCGGTTTATAGTCCGGCGGAATCATTGGCTCGTATTTTTCGAAGGTGACCATGAGAACAATGTTACCGTCAATGACGCTCGCTTTCGTTCAATGATTTCGAACTTTTTTTGCCCAAAAAGGCGCGATTTTATGTGTTTGTGCCATAATTAATTTCTCTTACTACGAAGTGTACGTAGTTCAGCTTCATGAAGGGGATGAAAATGGATTTCAATGTCATAGGGACGGCTTACGTAAAACAGTGGAGTATCTGTTCGTAGAAAATTCCCACAGAGAAACAATGCTGTCTTCATCGATAACCAAGGTCAACACTGTTAAGAAGATTATTGAATTTTTTGTTTAATATGTTACACAGTTTCACGTATATAGCATACTTAGTTTTTCTTTTGACAGATAGAAAGGTTAGAGTTGTTTTGGTGTACTCGCCGATTTTCTACTATTACAAAAAATTGAGCAAAGAATTTGCATGAAATTTCAATATCATTGAAATATCAAGTGCTCTAAAACACTTGTAATGTTGACAGTGGCATACGGTGGGTCTGCTCTAAGTAAAAAAAAAGTTTACAAGTGGAACAAGCTCTTCCAAGATGGCCGAGAAGCTGCTAATGACGAACCGCGCTCTGCACTCCCCAGCACATCAACAAAGAATGAAAACGTCGAAGCTGTGAAAATTGTTTTGGAAAATAGTCGAATTACCATAAGAGAAGTTGCTGAGGATGTTGGCATATCCGTCGGCTCGTGTCATGCAATTTTTTCGAATGTTTTGGGCATGAGACGTGTGTCAGCGAAGTTTGTTCCAAAACTTCTTAATTTTGATCAGACCGTCGCATGAGCATCGCTCAGGAGCTCTTGAATGACGTCAATGATGATGCTGACTTACTCAAAAGGGTTATAACTGATGACGGATTTGGCCCCATGCGGAGACGGAGATCTGAATCGATTGAGGAAATAAAAGCCGCATCGACTGTAGTGCTCAAGGCTATACCAAAAGTGCTTATGAGAAGTGCTTCGAGGATTGGAAAAAGCGTTGGCACAAGTGTATTGTAACTAAGGGGGATTACTATGAAGGGGACAGCATTAATATTGATGAATAGTTACATATTTATTTATAAAAATATAAATACACCGCGTATGTATCTATGTATATTTATCATGTTCATATATGAAAACCCATTGTACCTAAATAAAATGATTTTTTTAAAAATCGAACGCAGTATTAGCTTCGACATAGAAATGAACTCAACATTCAAAGAATGCAGAGTAGAAGACAAGGTACACTACAATATATCGGCTTACAGTTTTACAATGACTTACATATGTGCCAGAGAACTTCAAAAACTCTAGCAACTTACATTAATTTGAAAGGTTAATCAAATTGTGCACGTATAATAATATTATTTAGTAGAGTGGAACAACTTTAAGATGACCTAATGTAATGAATAATAATGCAATTTCTAATGGCATTTTAAGCTAACTAAAGCAAATTGAATTCAATGTTCGACAAACGACACCTCAAGTCTGAATCTAAACAATCTTCTTCAAGAGTTCGAGAACACTTTCAATTCAGACGCGAATGTGACAAAAAGCAACACAAACCAGTCGCTTCACTGACTTCTCAATTGCCAAGCCGAAAAGAGGATGCTTAATAAAGAAATCATTGAGCTATGCTATTCTCTATCGGCATCTCCAGTAGTAAAGATGCCGAATAAAAATGGTAACATCCGAATCTCTGTGGACTACCGGCAACGCAATGTCAATATGTACCGAACCGTTACGCACTTCCACGATTTGCTACACATACCCAAGACTGAAGAGTGTATTACAACACAGGATCTGAAATCAGGGTATTGGCCGAATGCCGAGCTAAACTTCGACGTGTGCATACGCACAAGTGCACTCGTAAAATTAAAAAAAAAAACCGTGCCCAAAAATTTTCCATTTCTGTGCGCGATTTAAAAGTTAGACTGAAAAGACGCAAGACTCCAAATGATTAGTATTGTGATAACCACTTAAATGTGAGCAGCGACATCTAGCAGAAAATGTTGATACTCGAAGACCAGAAGATTTCGATAGTGGAATAACAAAGTCTCGACTGGAGAGTGGAATCGAATTTTCTAGCAAATTGGAAATTGTATGGGACGCTGGATGGCGAGGATTGTTCTCGAAGTAAGTCATTCGAGTATAAATACCAGCATCCCCAAGGTATGCAAATCAGTTCTAAAGTGTAATTTGAAGTGTTAATTAGGAGAAGTGATTAAGTGGTTTAAGTAAAAGATAAGAAAAGTATAAGTAGTTGAGAAATTGAATTGTACTGAGAGAAAGAATTAAATAGTGAATTGTAACTGTACTGAATAAAGGGATTTGTATTGAAAAGAATAAGTTCTATCATTTGTACCCACACAAACATTTTACAGTATTTTTACAGAGCGTTTTATATTTATTCTGTGCTTACTTTACAAAAATTGGAAACAAATTCTATGGGAAAGTGCTTTGAAAAATTCAAGGCGAACAAAGTGTAATCGAATATTTATTTTATGCTTACTTTACAACAATTGAAACAAATTCTATAGGAAGGTGCATTGACATTTATTTAAATATGATAAATGCAAAATGAAAAGGTAATTTCAGAGTGTGCAAAATGTAATAGTGATATTTAATGAGAGTTAAACAATATGCAGAAGTTGCGCAGTTATGGATACGTAACTCGCGCGAGTGAACAAAAACAATCACAGTGCGGGCATCCCAACTCTTATTGTTGCTTACACTCAGCACTGCCGATGCTGTGACACATTATCATATAGCACGGTTGTGGATATGAATTTTGTTGATGCAGTCCTTCCTATTTGATTAGGTGAACCAATTTGAATTGTTCCTTCACAGTTGTGCTTAGTATCGTCGGTGTTCGTTGGCATCGGGAATTCAGAGCGGATGTCGCAAATATATGCGGGCTAAGAAGCATTCACTTCTATGCGCACGTCCACGTCTGTAAATAGAGGCCTCTCACCGTGGTCTCGCAATTTACGTGCGTAGTCATGTAGCTCACCAAACACCACCGCAGTGTAATACCTGTTCCAATCCGGAATTCAATTCCATGTGGTTACAAATCGAACTTAAACGAGTTCGATACTGTCTGACTTCATACAAAGAATTGGATAACTGTATCCTCGTACTGAAATCGTTATTCTGGTTGGCTTCGACAATCAGACAACACCCGAAGGACGGTGCGTTAATATCTTCGCCGCAGAAAACAATTTGACCTAGGTTGTAAACGAGCCCACAGTATTACCAGACGTTGATTCTCATACCGCCAACAGCTTAGACTTGTTTTTAATTTCTCACCCTGATATGTACACAGTTGATGTGCTTCCCCCTCTAGGCTTGTCGGACCATAGTGTTATATCAGTTAATTTCTCGTACACCAACCACGTGGATGCCCCTGCTGATATGATCACATACACTATTCTCTTTGGATCTCATATCCCTCATTGGATGAAGAGTATCAAACCAAAAGCAAAGGCGTGGTACGACCCGAGCTGTAAAGGGGCTGCTATAGAGAAATATTTTTTAGGTCCTACAAGGCCAACCCGTCGGAGAAAACCCCCAACAACGAACGAACCAGGAATGACTGCAACGTGAAACTTCAATACGACCATAAACTGAGGCAAAAAATATTACAAAATTACACCACGGGGTGGCCGTGGTGTAGTGGTACTAGCAATCGCTTCTCACTCGGAGGGTCCAGGTTCGAATCCTGCCCATGGCAAGTCAAATTTTCATTTGTGTAATTGGAACTCAGACAGATTCGGCGTGTGAAGACATAACACTGACACGTAGATTTGGCTGTTCTAGAGTTTCAAGCACAGAAAAAAATACTGTGAATTATACCTCGAATCACTCTGAGTGAAGAACTCTCCGTCCTATTCGGACTCCCCCCCCCCCCCCCCCCCCTGGAGAGCGAATATCGAAACCAAACACACCTGAGTTTCAAACCACTACAAAACAATTTTCCTTTCTGTTCCTTCTACCTTTCCGCCCGCGCTCAGGCAACAGTAAAAGGGTATCTAACCCCTTAGGCGCGCGTAAATTATAAAAAAAATAATAAATCATCCATCCCAACGCTTATTTGTAATGACATTCCTGCTTTCAGCTCTTTGGACAAGGCCAATCTGCTTCCTACATACTTTGTGGGCAGTTCAACACATCCAGCTTGTGCTTTGTCTCAGCCAGCACTTGAGTGAGTCGAATCTTCAAAGGAACGAATCCACTTTTGTACTCGTGTAGTACTTAACATCTTAACATACACAAATCCGCTGGTCCAGATATATATATGTATCTCCCCTTCTTGCGAAAAGGTGTTCTTCCACGCTTCCAAGGTCATCGAAATGCTGATAAAACGTCAGCTCATGAAGTATCTCGAACCATGAAAACTTCTCCATGACTGGCGATACGGTTTTCGTAACAACAGGTCTACTGGTAATTTGATGGCAAGTCTCACCGAAAAGTGGAACCAAAGCATACATCAATCTGGCGAGAGCGAGATAATTGCACTTGATATTCCTAAGGCATTTGACAGAGTTTGGCACCAGGCTCTGTGTGCATTTGGGATCGACGAATCTCTTCAATGGACTAGAAATTACCTTTCAAATCGTTCAATTCAAGTTGTCTTGGGCTCCGTTCCGTCTCCGAAATTCTTTTTAATCTTCATTAATGATCTTTTGCTTTTCATATTCGTTCCCGAACTCACGTCCCTGATTTTTGACTGTAGAACGTGAATGGCAGCTTATGTTAAACTCATTAAATTCTGATATTAACATCATAACTAATTGAGTAACCTAACTAACAAAGTAAAATTTAATGGTTCGAAAACACAATGCTCTCTGCAGTCGTTAAAGAGAAATTTATACACCCAGTCATTATCCATGAATGGCACTTGCATCGTCGAAAGCGTAAAACTATCCATTCTTGGTAGTCTGTCAATGACAACTTGCGTTGGAATGACCACAATTTGATGTCGTCAAAAATGCTGTGAAATGTTTAGGTTTCCTCAATCGATGAAAGAAATATTTTACCCCCTCTGATCTGTCGTCAATATATAAGGCGGCATTGATACGCCCAAATTGGGGTACAATGCCACATCTGGTCAGGTGCTCCTAAAACACATCTACACGTGCGATAAAACTTATAGTGATGCTAATATAATACTGTAAAATGTTTGTGTGGGTACAAATGATAGAACTTATTCTTTTAAATACAAATCCCTTTATTCAGTGCAGTTACAATTCACTATTTAAATGTTTCTCTCAATACAATCCAATTTCCCAACCACTTATACTTTTCTTATCTTTTACTTAAACCACTTAATCACTTCTCCTAATTAACACTTCAAATTACACTTTAGAACTCATTTGCATGCCTTGGGGATGCTGGTATTTATACTCGAACGACATACTTCGAGAACAATCCTCGCCATCCAGCGTCCCATACAATTTCCAATTTGCTAGAAAATTCGATTCCACTCTCCAGTCGAGACTTTGTTATTCAAGTATCGAAATCTTCTGGTATTCGAGTATCGACATCTTCTGCTCTGTAAATTTAGATGTCGCTGCTCACATTTAAGTGGTTATCACAATACTATCAAATGACACCCTGGAAAAGCAACGCAAAGACTACTTCTTTACCTTGTTCTATCGTTATTTTCACCATCAGTGCTCCAATGAAATTTCCAGTAGCATGATTACGAACTGAACTTTCGTACCAACATTTATCCAACTTAGATAAAAGAAATCAATGCCTCCAGTTCCGCACTCTGATGCACGCAACCTAAGGTGAGTTTTTCCTCCCTAAGAGACCAAAAATAACTTCATGCTTCAGCGCCACAGAGAAGGACTGGAATGATCAAGGTCTTAAATAAGGGTTGCTGAAGTTGTAGCGGAGGATTTCTGGAAATTTTCAACGAAGAACGTGAGAACATGCGAGAGAAGCCCCGAGAAGACATCGATACAATTCAAAAAGAGAGCTCTAAAACCTTTAATCGGAAGAGAAAACCCGCTAAGACTTACGATATAGGCAATCTTGTTGTTTATCGCCGCACGCAGTTTGGTAACCTTATAAAAATCCATAGTAAATTTTTTGGTCCTTATAGAGTAACGTTGACTTCAATGATCGCTATGATGTGGAGAAAGTTGGAGAGTCTGAAGGCCCCAAGAAGACCAGCAGCGCTGAAAACATGATGACAGTTCAGATGAAAGAAGAAAACGAGAATGAAGACTAGGACTCCACCTGAGATGACTACGAGTAAGGTACCTAGATGACCTAAAAAACAACATCCGAGACAAATTTTCCCTAATATGACTTGTGACGAAACAACTTAAGATACCTACAAAATTTGTACCGGCCTAAGACGATTTTGAGATTAACCTGAGATGATACCAAATTCTTCAGATGAGCTATATTGAGATGATTTATATTAACATGAGTTATATTGAGATGACCTTGTTTGTTTATATATGATATAACTACGAATATGAAAACTTAAGATGAGTTGGGTTCACCAAAGGTTGAACCAAAGGATGGCCGAGTTGTTGGATCAAGTATCTGGCAACACCACGTAAGCCTTGAATATTTACGATATTCCAGCAATTAAACGAAGAACATCACCGAAGAGGAGAAAGAAGAAAAGTTAACCTCAGATCTCGCAGAAGATTGCTCGATCTCTTTTACCGCGAACCTTGGAACAGATTAAAACGACCGCGATTAGGTTTAAGTAAAAGATAAGAAAAGTATAAGTGGTTGAGAAATTGAATTGTACTGAGAGAAAGAATTAAATAGTGAATTGTAACTGTACTGCATAAAGGGATTTGTATTGGAAAGAATAAGTTCTATCATTTGTACCCACGCAAACATTTTACATTGGTGTCAGAAGTGGGATAGGACTTATTGTGTGTAAAAAAAAAAAAAAAAGTGTTTTCTGACTATTTGCAAAAGCTAGAATGGGTCGAAAACTATTACAGTTGACCCTCGTCCAACTCAAATCCGAGTTGAACAAGAGAAGCCTCAGCGCCAGTGGAGGAAAAAGTGACCTGGTGCTCCGACTTCAGGAGGCTTTGAACAACGAGGGACATGATCCTGATGCATATTCCTTTGATGTTGACGAGGATGAACAGACAAGTACCGGCAATGACATGGCTGCAATGATGCAACTCCTCTTATTAAAAATGGACGAACAAAACAAAAAAATGGACGAACAAAAGAATAGTCTCGAGCAAAAGCTGGATGAACAAAAGAATAGTCTCGAACAAAAGTTGGATGAACAAAAGAAAAATCTCGACGAGCAGAAGAGCAGCATTGAACAAAAATTCGACGAACAAAAGAATAGTCTAGAACAAAAACTGGAAGAACAAAATAACACTCTCCAGCAAAAATTCGAAGAAATCGATGACAAATTTGGAAGAATAGAGAAGAACGTTGATGACAAATTTGATAGAATGGAGAAGAACGTTGATGACAAATTTGATACAATAGAGAAGAATGTTGGCGAAAAATTCGAACAAATGGACAACAAAGTTGAGCAACTGGCAAAAGAGCTCGACACAGTGCGAAAACAGAAACTGCGAGAATGTTCTTTAAGCGGTCCAAGGAGAAAAGAGTTGAAACCTCCCTCATTCGATGGCCAGACCTCATGGTCTACTTATAAGAAGCAGTTTGAAATGGCTGCCTGTGCAAACGACTGGAACAATGAGGAAAAGTGCTTTGCCCTAGCAATGGCCTTACGCGGTCCTGCGGCAGAATTGTTACAAACAATCGATATCGAAAAGAATAGAGACTATATGGCTTTAGTGCAGGCTATGGAGAAACGGTTTGGGGATAGCCACATGCGGGAAGTTTACAAGGTTCAATTGCAAGGCCGTATGCAGCAACGAGGAGAAACACTGTAACAGCTCCAATCAGACGTGAGTAGACTGGCACATTTGTCATATCCCACCGCAGGCCAAGAAATAATTGACGAAATGGCAAAGGACGCATTCATCGGGGGAATTGCAGATTTGAAGCTACAATCAGCAGTAAGGATAGCCGGGAAAAGAACCCTTGCTGAAGCACTTGCCTTCGCTCTGGCGATGGAAGCATCCAATCAGGCTTCCAAAGGAATGCATTTCGTCAGGGAAATAGTATCTGGTGAATGCTCCTGCTCAAGACCAACTACTATGCAACGAAATATCCCGCGGGAGAGACGAAGGATGCGCTGCTGGAACTGCGATAAAGTAGGACATCTGCGAGGGCATTGTAAAGAACCAGTACAACGAGAAGGCAGCCTGCACTGGGGTTACAGGAAAATAGAAAGAAAAACCAGCAGAAACGGTTACCAAGAAACCGGTCAAATTTCCAGAAGCCATCAGTTAGGAAATGCTTACTTCGCGGGGCAGAAGTCTGTAGCAGGAGTCGACTCCAGGGTAATTATCCCAGTCTCACAGGTAAAACAATGCAATGAAAGCCTCCCAGCAGAAGTAGTCAGTGGTAAAGAAGCGAAAGAACAGGCTACTATCCAAACGATCAGGACTGAGCCAATAGAGGGTTGGAGTATAGACGAAATCCGTTCCTCCCAACAGGCAGACAATGACATCGAACCAATATTGGCCTGGAAGGAACACGAGGAAAGACCAAGCTGGCAGCAGATATCAGATCGGAGCCAAACTCTGAAGGCATACTGGGCACAGTGGGAGTCGCTTTTCGTGCAAGATGGATTGCTCAAGAGAAAATGGGAAAGTGCAGATGGGACAACATCTCGTATGCAGCTAATTGTGCCACGGTCCAAAGTCAACCAAGTGCTCCATGAAACACATGACGGAATCTCAGGAGGCCATTTGGGAATAAACAAGACGTTGGAAAAGGTAAGGGAACGTTTCTATTGGCTAAGCGCTAAACAAGATGTCGAGAATTGGTGCAAAAAGTGCATAAGATGTGCAGCTACCAAGGGTCCAAAAGTAAAGCCACATGGACAAATGCAACAATACAATGTCGGAGCACCTTTCGAACGAATAGCCTCGACATCGCTGGGCCGTTTCCCGAAACCTTTAATGGAAACCGATATACCCTCGTAGTCATGGATTACTTCAGTAAGTGGCCGGAAGTGTTTGCCATCCCAAATCAAGAGGCTAAGACTGTAGCCGAACAGATAGTCAACAACTGGGTGAGCAGATTTGGGGTCCCAATGGAGCTGCACTCTGATCAAGGGCGAAACTTTGAATCAAAAGTCTTCCAGGAAATATGCCAATATTTGGGGATAAGAAAGACAAGGACAACGCCACTACACCCTCAATCTGATGGAATGGTCGAGCGATTCAATCGGACCTTGAATGAGCATCTATCTAAGGTTGTCAGCAACTGCCAGCGGGATTGGGATCGACACATACCCCTCTTCTTAATGGCCTACCGAAACGCGGTCCATAGCTCAACAGGGCACACACCATCCGAGATCTTATTTGTTCAAACAATTCGGTTGCCAAGTGAAGCAAAATTCGGATCCCCACCGACGGAGCCCAAAGAGGTGAACGACTACGTGAATGACTTGCGCAGCAGGATTCGTAAATTGCATGAAGACACCAGAGAAAAGATGAAGCTAGCAAGCAGCCGCATGAAAACTAGGTACGATATCAAGGCGAAATCTTCCGGTTTCAACGAAGGAGATCTGGTTTGGCTGTATAATCCTCAGCGTAAGAAAGGCAAATCACCAAAATTGCAACCGGACTGGGAAGGTCCATACAAGGTGATAACCCGCGTTAATGACGTTGTCTACCGGATCCAGCGTGGGGATCGAGGAAAATTGAAAGTGGTCCATTTGGATAGAATGTGTAATTTCAACGGGATGCAGAATGACGAAGTTGTTCGGGACGAACAACTGTAGGGAGGGAGCAATGTGATAACCACTTAAATGTGAGCAGCGACATCTAGCAGAAAATGTCGATATTCGAAGACCAGAAGATTTCGATACTGGAATAACAAAGTCTTGACTGGAGAGTGGAATCGAATTTTCTAGCAAATTGGAAATTGTATGGGACGCTGGATGGCGAGGATTGTTCTCGAAGTATGTCATTCGAGTATAAATACCAGCATCCCAAAGGTATGCAAGTGACTTCTAAAGTGTAAGTGTTAATTAGGAGAAGTGATTAAGTGGTTTAAGTAAAAGATACGAAAAGTATAAGTGGTTGAGAACTTGAATTGTACTGAGAGAAAGAATTAAATAGTGAATTGTAACTGTACTGAATAAAGGGATTTGTATTGGAAAGAATAAGTTCTATCATTTGTACCCACACAAACATTTTACAATATATATACACATATACGAGTATATGGGATTTAATGTTGTCATTTTTGTTGTTTGTGGATGTGGAATATTCCTCGAAGCGCTTCTTGCAGCCGATGCAGCTGTGGAGGTACGATTCGGGTATTTAAATAACAAACCGAAATGAAAAAAAGCAGGATTTTCATCCACCAAGTTCACAGGATGTCCTGGGTGTACTTAACACACGCATACACATGAGTATTAAAAAAAATTGCCTTTAAAGGTTAGTAATAATTTTTTTTTTGTGTACTTGTCTTTTTTTTGGGGTTTGCCTGTGGAAAGATTTCCGCCCTCGGTGGCAATTTTTTTTTTAGTTCGACACTCGCGAACACTGTCCCGAACAATCCAGAATCAAAGGCAAAAGTTTTATTTTTGATATTGGCAGACTTCTTGTTTTTTTGCACAAGAAAAAATAGATGTACGATCTCGTCACTTTATTACTCCGACACTATCTTGAAGTAATCCAGAACCAAAAGCAAAATGTTTTTTTTTTTCTTTTTTATTATGCCTGGGAGACTACTTTTTTTTGCACAAAAAAAAAAAGATATGTATACTTTATTACTCCGATACTGTCGAACCAAAAGAAAAACTATCAGAAAAATATGCCACGACCTTTCGAATCTAACTACTAAAAACTTTCAACTGAAAATCGAACGACCTTGCCGTTGTAATCTTCAGACACCTACTAGGCAACAGCTGGTCAACATCGAAAAATGATCAGCTGACTTTCTCCTAAAAGCCATTGAACTTCTTAATCTGATCTTTTCTTTACCTACATTCTTTAGCTCCCATTTCTGTCAAGTGGGTTCCTGGCCAAACTAACTCCCATACGATCTGCCTCCTTAGCTAGGTTTCCCACCCCCTCCTCCGGAATTTAAATTAATCAAAACACAACTCTCTCTACGACATTCACCAAGGAAACAAGAACACGGGGAGAGAGTGAGCCTACGAAGAAAGTGGAATGAGGGTATTCGAAAATAGAGGGACGTATGATAGAGTCAGATTTTGTTGTGAGTTGCGAAAGAGAGATTAGTAGGTCCAATTAATAGATTGGGAGCTGAAAAGGTCTGTTTTTGAAAACGGGTAAATTTACTGGATTTGGTACAGTGAGGGAACACAAATAGAACACCACAATTAAATATAAAAGGCTGACGCTACGGGCTCGAAAGCAGAATGTGATTGGTCGTGAACATTCTGAATTCATAAAATAATTCGTGCGTGTCTATTACTCTGATACGGGCCCACTCCCTGAGATACTCCTTTTCTTTTCAAACCTATAACTACGAAGATCACAATCAATGCTTATCACAGAATACCGCTCTTACCTATCTAACTTATATTAATATCACAGCTAAATTCGTAATCTAAAGTAAATAAATAAATAAAATATAATAAATAATTAATGTAAATAACTAGAAAAAAAAGATAAATAAAGAAGTCTATGTATTAATAAAAATATAAATAAATAAAATCAATAAACAAAAATAAATAGAAAAATGACTTAATAAAACATCCAGCAACGGCAGGTAAAGTGAGTCAAGTTTTTTTCAAGTTTTTTAGATTCTCTTTATGAAGCTAGGAATGGAGATCTTTTCCATGAAAAATACCCACGCTCTCTCCATTTTAGCTACCAACTCCATAAAGGGAATTGCCTATCACCCTTAGTATCACAGATTTTAAAAAATTTGGGTAATAATTTGGCAATGTAACTGTCAGCTAAACTACTTTGCTTAAAGTTGCGTCTATATACTATTTGTCCTACATTTATATCTTTACCTGGTCGAATCGTGCACCACGCTTCTCAAAGAAAACGCCGCGTCGCTCACATGGAGGTCCCAGTTCTTCTGGTCATCCTGTATGTATGACCGTATTTTGGTCAGTGCAGACCGGTTAAGGTGGCCCTAAACGACGAGCATGCTCGCTATATTTTTCTCGTGTAGGGGCTGGTTCGCGAGCCGCTCGCTGTTGGCGAAAAATTTCGATTTTTTCGTGCTCGTTGGCTTCGATGTTCGCCGTGTAGGGCCATGTTCGCGAGCAAACCTCAGTTTTGCTGTGAACGCCGCCGAGTGAATATCGTGGATTAAACATAATGGCAGCAGTAAATAAATAAATCACCATAAGCGCAACCACTTGCGCTTCTTTATCGCACATGTTCACAGTATGAAGAATCAACACGAAATGAATGCTCGCCAAATGTGTTCGTCGTGTAGGGGATAACGCAAACGAGCATGTTCGGCGAGCATGCTCGTCGTTTAGGGCTACCTTTAACCTTTTTTTAGCTTGAGGAGAATAGAGCGCGGTTCGAACATGTTTGATGCCATATATACAGTTGTGGCGAACTAATTAAGATAGATCGTAAGTACTGGCAACAATATCGCTGCAATAATAAGACAGATGTCAACCAAAATTAAAGGTATCGCTATCTATTCACTCATGTCCCTTTTCATGTTAAACTGTAACTATGGATTTTATTGCACATTATTTAACAGTTAAAATCGGTTTTTAGGCATATTGGTCCATTATTCATTTGGCGATATAATTAAGAACGTTTCATTAAAGCAGAAACGTTTCGCTGTAAATGGAAAAAGTTGTTGGTAAATATACTAATTCATTTTAAATGAAAAAGGGATATTGTTGCGTTTAAAGATATTTTTTAGCGTGATATGTGGAAAAACAAGAGCTGCACAGCAGGCATAAGGGAAGACATAATAAATCTTTGCAGTGTTGAAAGGTAGTCCTATAATGATATCGCGAAAAAGCTCGAGTGCTCGAAAACAATGATTTTTAATGCCATAAAATATGTCGAGAAACATCAAACCATCGAAAGCGTAGAAAGACTTAAAAGACCTCACAAAACGAATTAGAGGGCGATTGAATGAGATTCAGCTTTTTGAGAGATCAGCCAGAAAAAAACCATTGCTTTCGCTGAAAAACCAAGCGGCTAGGTTTTTGCAAAGGAACACAAAGATTGGACCATCTCACAATGGAAAAAAATACTCTGAAATGATGAGACTAATATCAATAGAGTTGGTTCCGATGGTAAACAATATGTTCGACGACCAAAAAATTAAGCATTCAACCCTAAGTACACCACAGTCACCCTCAAACATGGAGGAGGTAGTATTATGGTAGTATTATTGTATGTATTTTAAAGGAACCAGACCGTTACACGGCGTGGAACTACTTACTTCAAAATTTAATGCTGCCCTATACAGAGACAGAATTGCCAGTAACTTGGAAATTTATTCAGGACAATGACCCGAAACATACTGCGAGGTCAACAAACGCATGGTTTCAGAATAATTCTGTGGATGTCATCGATTGGCCGTCATGCAGTTCAGACTTAAATCCAATCGAAAACCTTTGGTACGAGTTAAAAAAAAGAACTTAAAAAGCATAAAATTAGCAATACAAATGAATTGTATGCAATCGAAAGGACAGCTTGGAATGCAATAACACCGAAAAAATGTCAGGACCTAATTTTGTAAATGCCAAGGCGAGGTAGAACTAAAATTACAAACAAAGGATTTCCGACAAAATATTGAGGAAAAACCGCAAATTACAATGAAAAGTTTACATATTCTCTTATCGTTCTTAATTAGATCGCCAGCAAATTTCTTGTTACCAAAACATTTTGAATTAAATTTTATGTTTCTGTTATCTTTTTGCTACTCTTTTCGCTATTGTCTGTTTTTTAACTGATACATAGTATAAAAAAATTAAAACCCCCACATCACTAAAAATTTACAAAAAAAAATATTTAAAAAACATGATTCCAGTGTATCCATACAACTCGGAGACGAATTCTTTGCCGTTATCCGAATAGACATACTCGGGCATACCAAACATATGAAATACGCCTTCGTCTAAATATTTTACTACCTCGACTGCTGTTACTTTCCTCACTGGTGCCAAAAACACATACTTAGAAAAATGGTCTAGGACAATAAAAATGTGAGTATTCCCGTTCTTGGTTCGCGGATATGGTCTTAGAAAATCAATACAAAGCCTCTGGAAAGGTCGCTCCGTAAGGACTAGTTGTCCCATCGGCGGTCTACATTCCGTATTGAGTGGCTTGCAGGACTTGCAGACCCCGCAGGATTTGACGACATTCTGGACATCAGATACCATCAGCGCTGCCATCCTACTCCTATAGCGGTAGATCTACTGCGTTTTGGCCTAAACGAAAATATACTGCGCAGCAAAACCAATCTACTCCTCTTTTTAGAATTTTAAACAAAGTTTGTTTTTTCACAACTTGACGAATCTTTTATTCAAAGTAAACTCTAAACGCAGCTATCCAGACCCACATTCATTTTTACTCTGAATGCATCCATCGAGAAATTCAAACTACATTCATTATCGGCTAACGGTTCAGAAACATCAAGCTGACACTAGATGTCGTACAATTGTGTTTTTTTTATCGATTTCTTTTTTAATTTGTTGTGCTTATTTGTTTTTTTGGGAATGGACAAATTTGTAACCAGGTCTGCAAAGCCAAGGTTTTATTATGGTTTAAATGTGTTTTCTGATAAGTGCAATAACTTATATATTTTTTATTGGTAGCAGCACCAGCAAGTCGCAAACGCAAACAACAAATGTAATCCATATAAATGAGGATCCCGGAATTATAGAAGCTGGGCCAAGCAAAAGATTGATGTAAGTCATTTTCATAATATTTGTAATGATTACTACTATGAAGACTGTTGAAAATGCCACGTCGCATTTTTTCAAATGGAATCATGATTCGGAATCATCCTCAAGTGATGATGGACCAACAACAAGTGCATCGACACAAAAAAAGTACAAACAGAAGTACAAAACTTCATGGGAGATTGAGTATTAATGGCTGTAGTGCGTCAATGTTAGTGGCTTCTGCAAGATTTGTTTCAAGCCCCTTGAAAATAATGAAAAAATTCTAAGTAGACATCATACCTCTCAGGGTCATATAACAAAAGCTAAGAATGCTAGTGAAATGATGTCTATACCTAATTTATTTCAACAAGCAAGTGTTCGCGATTCTGAAAGCTCTAAAATAAAATCGGAACTTACTTGTTTAATGTTCTGAATAAAGCGCAATTTGTCGATTGCAAATATGGATTTCCTTCCTTAATTGATTTGCACTGTTTGCCCAGATTCATCCATTGCTAGATCTATTAAATGCGGACGGACCAAAGCAACGTCCATAATCAATAACATAACTGAACCATTTTCCCAGTCATTAATCAGTGAACAATTGAGAAATACTAAGTTTTCTATTATAATTGATGAGACGACGGATGTCTCCTCTACCGACTGTTTAGTTATCCTAACTCGATTTTTCAATAATGTGACAAACAAAATAACTGACCATTTCTTTGGATTAATAGAGCTCCATCTGTCAGATTCGCAAGAAATATTTTCAAGACTAAAATTAATTTTTGAAGAAAAAAATAATCCGCTTACCAATATTATCGGACTAGCGACAGATAATGCGTCCGTTATGTTCGGTAATATTGGAGGCGTGACAGCAACGTTTCAACACGCAAATAAGGATATATTCTTTCTTGGATGTACGTGTTTACATCTGTGTGCGTCTGCAGTATCTAGAAAATTTCCAGAATACGTAGAAAAGATAGTCAAAACTATATACACAAATATTTTGCTCACAGTCCAAAACACATTGGTGCATATAAAGAATTTCAGGAATTTTTTGATGTTAAAAGCAACAGTATCTTAGGTCTTTCACACGTTGGCTTTCGATGGAAAGTGTAATAAATCGCCTTTTGCAACAGTGGCAGCCCTTGCAATTTTATTTTAATTTACAATCTTTCGAAAATCAAAGTTCAACAACAGAAATAACTAGTTTTATAATGAAGCCGCAGAGTAAGCTTTATCTTCTTTTCTCTCCTACATTCTAAATTTAATAAACAACACTAATACATTTTTTCAAAGTGAATTTACAAAAATTCATTTACTTGATCAAGTAATAAGAGATTTGTACCTTGGAACACTTAAAAATTTTATGAACCTTAATGAAAATAACGTAAATGTTGACATTGAAGATTCTTCCCTTTATCTGACATTTTCCAACATGTACTTTGGCGTTTAGTTTCAACAATATCTAGATTCACAAGATTTTGTTGCGGAAGATTCTTATTACAGTTTTATAAGAAGCTATGTAAACAAACAAAAAGCAGTTCGACTTCAACAATAAAAAAAAATCAATTACTTAAATATTTAGATGTGAGCCAAATAGTAGATGGCACTTTGCTGTCAATTTTACCAATTTTGGATGAGTTTCCATTTTCAAGCAAAAATAAAGAAGTACTTAGTAACCAATGGAGATTTTTGTAAGGTAATAAAGATGTTGTTAGAAAATACCATGATCCATTGGATATAACAAATTTTTGGTCTGAATTGGGGTCAATTAAAAGCGTTAACAAGTGTGTGCAGAGCTATCAAAACTTATGCTTATGCTTTGCTCATTTCCCCACAGTAGCGCAGTTGCTGAAAGGAAGTTCTCGTTAGTTAATTTAGTAAAAACTGATTTGAGAAACAGCCCTAACACAAAAACACTTGAAAATATTATTTTAACTAAGGAGCTAATAGAGTCCAAAAAGAACTGTTGGGAGCCCTCAGACTCACCAGGCATTATTGACTTTTTCAATCAATTTAACTTTGTAAACGGCGAGTATATAAGAATGTAGGGCAAAAGCTAAATGTATGTTTTTATATGTATATAAGATACATTTTATATGTTTACTTATTTTTAATATTGAAACTAGTAACTAGCTGAGTTGTAAAAGAATGCAATCATTTTTGAGTGCAATCTTTAATGACTTCACTTTTATGATTGCATTCATTGACTTCTTTAAAGACTTTAAGAAAATGAATACAATCACCATCCATTGGGCACTCAAAAGATTGCATTCATTTTTTCTACCATTCAATTGAGTGCTGAGTTAATAAAATCTCTTTAACATGGATTGAATTTGTTTTGTCTTTTTCTATAGCATATTTTAAGATCTACTGCGAAATATTTCAATCTACTGCGCTTTTTTGTCGAATATACTGCGCTCAATTATCCATAGGATGGCAGCGCTGGATACCATACCTCGCCAGAAGTATATATGCCTCAGGCGAGCAAGAGTCTTGTGAATACCGCCATGTCCAGCGGCCCGTGCAATATATGCTGCAGCCACCAAGCTCTCACGCAACTCCTTCGGAGTTCAGAGTTCCCAGGATAAGTCGTCTTATACCGGTTCTCCTGTTCGTATGTTAGTTCGTTTATACACAAATCTGTCTGAGACGCATGTGTCTGGAAGTCGGACCTTATTTTCTGTTACAACTTTCTTCCAATCCTCTGACGAAAAATATGGGAAGTTGAGGTCAACCTGCAGAATATTGGATTGGGTATTGAGCGCTTCCATGTGGGTGCGTGAAAGAGTATCGGACACTACGTTTAAAGTACCCTTTCTATGTTCGATCTCGAAGTCGAAGCCCTGAAGTTTCAGGCTCCACCTGGCCAAGCGACCAGACAGATCCTTTTGTGTCACCAACCACTTCAGACTAGCGTGATCGGTTATAATAGTAAAGGGTAAGCCCTCGACATAGCCCCTAAACTTCTTCACAGACAAGACGGACGCATAGCACTCAAACTCTGTGACGCTATAATTCTGTTGCGCAGAATTTAGCATCTGAGACATGAATGCTATCAGTCGTTCGTTTTTCTCTGCGTCCACCTGGAATAGCACACTACCCACTCCAGTCGCCGAAGCGTCGCACAGTGTGAAATTTTCGCATTCTAGCGGAACTTAATTCCAAATCTTAATGATTGCAACAATGTTAGTCTAATTAGAAAAGCTAATTTTTTGTTTTAGTAATGCAACTTTTGAGAACAAAGGCTATACCATATATGAAATATGTATATATGAGATAAAATATAAACAAACAATTTTACCGTTTTGAATTTTCTTTAATACCTTGATTTTTTTGCTTTTGGTAATTTTTTTTTAATTTATTTGTTATAAAAGGAAATGTAATCACTATCTGAATAGGAAATAGGAGCTGGAGCAGGAACAGGAGCAGTTGGTGTTTTGAGTAGAGATATGGTTTCTGGCGGTGACTTTTCATTCGTGAAAAACCGGATTTAATCGAAAGTAGTGGATCCGATGCAATGAGAAACCTGTTAAGAATATCTCGGTTTACATCCTTCCTACTGGTTTTCGGCTGAAATACTAACGATTTCGGCGATATTCTTTGTTATTTGCCTCTTGAGCTTCTTCAGCCAGTTGACCAAGTGCCAAAACGCATGATCTGATTATTCTCTCGCCATGAACAAGAATTTTTTGTATGGTTGCTGGCATGTTGTACCATGAATACAACGATAGGTATAGGTTTTTAGTTTCTGCAGCATAGTTTTTGAATTTCTCTGCATCAATCTCCAAATCACAGGAAAGGGTCGCAGTTAGCTCCCAGTTTCTAAAAAATCTTCTGGCCGAATTACCGTCATTAGTGTTGCCCGCTGTTTGTTTTGGCATATCAACCAACAGACCCATTTCTTTTCGGAACCGTTCTTGAATTAAACATTTTCATTTTTTTGACAGAAGCTTTTTCTTCAGATGTCCTAGCCTGCCATTTTTTTATTTCTAGTTTTTAGGAGGTATGCAGCAAACATTCATATGCCCGAATCCAGGAATAAAAAGGAGATATTCCAAAGTAATATATATCGCCATCGGCGTTGCGTATGACAATCGAATCCTGATTCATTTCCTTTGGAGTAGCTCCACATATGTAGCACTTTTGTGATGGATCGTACTGCGATAAGGCACTGCAAACTTTGCCATCTATTATAGTCATAATTAGATTATGACTTATTTTGATGTTTAGGTCCTTGATTTTAAACTAGATTATTGATGTTATTCTGCATTGTTATAGATTCGGTTCTTATGACATCCTTTGTTTCTTTAAAAAGCGAACAGATCTGAAAAATCTAATTGAATTTGGCTGGGGATTCTGCCAAACAACACTTTTGGAGCTCTCACAAATAAGCCTTACGGGCACTAAATTAACTGAAAACAAGTTTTCGCTGAATCCCTCCGCTAAGGTTTGTTTATATCTACTCTGCGCAGAACTTCCGTCACATCCCCACTCTTAACCTACAAGAGTAATAGTTCATGCTTTCTTTGTTCAATAACTTCGGATTGCGCTTCACAAATTCTTTTCGCGGTCAAATCAACAAGGTCTTGCAAATTTACAACTGCAGATGTGTCGGTGACTATAATGCTTTGTTCTGGCGGATAGCATTGTTCTTTTGCTTTTTGAACGATATACTCGTAGTAGGGAGGAAATAAATCGCTTCCAGCATCTTTTCCTTTTGCCTTATCGTGTTATACTGTTGAACACTCAACTTCGCGTCTATGATAAGACCCACTGCTTCTTCGGGAGAAAGTTTTGGTTCTGGGCTTGTGTTTCTTGAATGCTTTAGACTTGTAGCACGACCTGACGAAGAAAATGACAGCTCTCTTACCAAATTTGCTACATCCTTTATCCCCGAGAATCTCAAACTCATTGCATTAGCAAGTGCTAATTCTTCAGGAGATTTTTCGTGATTTTCCTTTTTTTAACCTTAATGTTACATTCTTCGTGTCTGGACACACAAGCATGGGATTCAAAGGCATGCCATTGAACGAAGTGACTACACACAAAAAACAGGCGTCATTGGAATAAAAGAATTTTTGACAGATAGAGGAACAGTGAAATCTGAAATGAACCATTTGAACATTTTTTTTATAAAGAGTAGGCCAATTCGGAAGTTTCTGGTTTGTAGTAATTATGTATTTGTGAAATACAAAATGAGCGATAACAAGGAATACTGTTTGCAACCGCTGCTATCTTGTTTTGTGCAGCCGAAAACGAAAATAAAACAGCATATGCGGAAAGAAAATGAGAATGTGTTAAATCCTGCAGATTGTATTTTGAATTAAACGTAGAACACTAGGAAAAATTCATACAACTTACTGCGTTCACCTGATGAGACCTACCCCATATTGCAACACTTGCAAAATGAAAATTTACGTCAAAGACGATATGATTTTGAAACGAAACTTTCATGTCCAGGTAGAAAGTCATATTTGAAGATGATGTTCGGTGAATTTTTGGTGCAATCAACCTTTCTCTTTCCAACTTACTAAAAATCTACCTGTTTCGCCCGCGCTTGTGTGGCCGGTTTTATTGGTCTTCCAGGTTTTGCAACTTCTGATCTGGAACTTGTATTTGGTACAACTGAGGCTTCCAATTCCCTATTAGAATCCTCAATCTAGGAGAAATTGAAAAACGGTATTAGGGGGGCGGGGCACAATACGGTGCACCGAATTACCGTGCACCGTCCAGAAACAAAAAATGCAAAAAATTGGCTTTGCCTACACGTGTCTACAATTTTAAATTTCTATCCAAAGTTCAAGCCATCACTTCTTTCTTTGTTTTCTTAATATTGAGTGGAAAATGAGCCAAAAAGTATAAAAAAAAATATAAAAAAATAAAATCTACTTATTCCCGCGCAGTCTAAATACTCGTATTATAGATCCAAAATATTAGTAATTTTTTTTTTCACAATAGGTAAGGATTTTAAATAAAAATATTCAAAAAATTTTATTAAGAAACTAAGAAATTTTGTACTTGATTTTTTTACAACAATCATTGGCAGCTTGAAGCACAATACATTATGCAAATATACAGATATGGGAAGCGAAAACAAAAGGTTTGTTTTATTAGGAGCTGAAAAAAAAAGTTTTGTACAGGGGAGAACAACTTTATTTTTCTAATAAAGTTCCGCTAGAATGCGGAAATTTCACACTGTGCGTCGTCCGGATTTGAGAGTATGAGTGCGGACACCAAAGTCGCCTTAAGCTTATCAAACGCGTTCAGCGCGTCTTCTGTCAAAGCAAAAGTTTGTCCTTTCTTAAGGCAGTCCGTCGTAGGAGCAGATAGTCCGAAGATCGCGGTCACCCGCGATAGCAAAATTTACTTTTTTCGACGTTGATCGTTAATCCTGCTTCCCACTTCGGATAGTAGTTTGGCGTGAGATTCAAAATCTGGAGAACAAACCAAGAGGTCATCGAGGTAGACAAAGACATTCTCCTTCAACCGATGGGGGATGACTGTGTTCATTAGCTGACACATTCTCTGGGCAACATTACACAGTCCAAACGGCATGACCGTGAACCGTGGCCGCCCCAGGACTGCGAAAGCTGTCTTCTCCCTTGATTTGGCCTCCAGAGGAATCTGCCAAAACGCATCTTTCAAATCGATACCAGAGATTTACCTGATATCTGAGTACCTGCGACTGAGTACACCGTCGATGTAAGTCAAGAGGGCAGGCATATTTTCGGTCACGACGTTGCCCTTTCGTGAATCTAGGCATAGACGATTCTTCCCCGATTTTCTCGCCAAGACTACCGGCGAACTCCAAGCACTACTGGTTTCTTCGATTACCCCTAATTCGACCATTCGGTCCAGCTCGTCATATAAGAGTTATTGTATCGCTTGCGAAATGCTTGGATTGGGGAGTCGTTTTAGCTCGGCGATGGCAAGTCTAGTCCCGATATAATGTTAGGAGCGACCGCGAAGCTCTTCCAAAAGTATTCGCCTAAGTACATTTCCTGTTGTAAATTCGGGACCACGAATATTTCTAAGTACCTGGTTTTACCGTGCCATGAGACAGGAGAAGTAAACCGTCCAAGTATTTGCTGATGGTGGCCATCAGTTGTCCGTATATCGGTCGTCATGTTTGTCAGGGTAATGTTATGTCTCTTCAAAAAGTCTATCGCGCCTTTTCCCAAGCAGGTCATGGATGCGCCATTGTCCAGCAGACCGAGGACATCCTCTATCGCGATATTTACTTGGGCGAACGGTCTGTTGTCGTGTCGTATTGTTATCACAGTTTCTAGTATTCTCTTTAGTCGTCGTCTTTTTATTGCACATTTTTCCCTTAGCCTTTGTATTTTTTTTATATTCTCTAGTATTCTCCACAGGCACTGTCACTTTTTCTCCGAAAATGCGCTTCATCGCTTCGTTGTACTCCACCATTCGGTGTTGGAGGGTTTTCCGTTGAGGAACTTCCGGGCAGGCACGTAGCCTGCTTTTTTTTATAATTTACGCGCGCCTAAGGGGTTAGATACCCTTTTACTGTTGCCAGGGCGCGGGCGGAAATGTAGAAGGAAGAGAAAGGAAAATTGTTTTGTAGTGGTTTGAAACTCAGGCGTTTGGTTTCGATATTCGCTCTCCAGGGGTGGGAGTCCGAATAGGACGGAGAGTTTTTTCTTCACTCAGAGTGATTCGAGGTATAATTCACAGTATTTTTTTCTGTGCTTGAAACTCTACGACAGCCAAATCTTAGTTATGTCAGTGTTATGCCTTCACACGAAGAATTTTTCTGTCTGCGTTGCAATTACACAAATGAAAAACTGACTTGCCATGGGCAGGATTCGAACCTGGACCCTTCGAGTGGGAAGCGATTGCTAGTACCACTACACCACGGCCACCCCGTGGCGGGGTGAACGCAAAACTGCTTTAATTAAGTTCAGGTTATTAATTATATCGTTGAATACATTTCGTTTATTTTTACGGCAACAGTATCCAAACGCCAGACATGTTCACTGTGCAAGTCATCACTTGAACCTAGCTCTATCTAATGCCATGTAAACACCCTCGATTCGCAATTGTCTTGCTGTAGTAAGCGAAATAGCCAATTTCTTACGAAAACATTCAAATGCAAATAATACTTTCCAAAACGCCATACAAAAACACGCACCAGAAAAGTGAAAAAAAAAAACTACTTTTGCACCTTTGTGAAACAAGGTTTATTGAAAGGCATGACAGCATTATCAATTTTCCTACAAAATGAATCCTTAAATTTCGTGTCTGCAATAAATCACACAAAACAAGTCAAAACAAGAGAAAATGCTGGAGATTTTTTCAGAGGCGCTCTTCAATCTGCATCACAACTTGCGAGGATTTATTTGAAGTTAACATAACAGCTCCGAGGATTTCTTTGAAACAAACAACACGCTCCAATCAAAAAACATCATGTCCTGAAGATTATTTTAGAGTTTCTTACTTATTTGCTGTCTAGATCCTCTAATACAAAATCTTACTGACAGATTTATGGACAACGAGGATGTTCTACCATCGTTTCAAGCTCTGATTCCAGGTTTTGCTGCCGTTAATCGAGAAAATGAAATGGAAAAGCTAACTCTTTAAAGCTGTTAAAGCGGAGTACATACTCTTGTGTGAAATAATTTCATCGGTTGCTCCCTCTACTCTACCAATGTTCTGAAACTGCTAGATATACTCGTATGTGACAAGACCTACTTTAGGAGTATAAGCTACTTGCAATTTTGACCACACTACCTGTTACAACAGCGTTGAAAATAACTTTTCAACGATGAAAAGGATCAAAACCGTATCCCGAAGCGTCATGGGCCATCCAAGACTTAGCGCGCTTGCAATGCCGTCTCTGTTCACTCAGGTATTCATGTGGATCCAGATGAAGAGATCGATATTATGTCTAAAAAAAGACAAGGCGTTTATTGCTGTAAAAGACAATATTAAAAGATTTATTATTTATTAAATTTGATTTATAAAAAAAAAATACAAACAAAAATATAATATTCATGTAGTTTTCTAATTTTTGTATACAGGAATACTTCTTCGAAATTGAACATTGAATTGAATTGAGGTCCTGTATACTCCGTATGGAGCAACCGAAAATAAGTGTCGCGACTCGGTCCTTAATGTTATGTCGCAGGTCCAGTTCGTGCGTTCATCGACCGTATGTCGGCGTAAAATTCGACGAATGTCTCATAGCGCAACTGCTTTCTATCCATGATGGAACTAAGAATTTCGTGGTTCCATCGTCCGTCTCTAAAGTGTTTGGTCAGCTCAGCTTTAAGATTGTGGTAGCTAAGCTGTTCATCTCCCCCGATTTCTTCTAAATATTCCCAGTACCATCTTTCAGTCGGACCTGAAAATAGGTGATGGAACTGGACTAGCAGCTGATCAGAAGTCACGCCATTTTTCTTTTTAAGAGTTCGACGCGGAAGACGAAAATTTCTCCAGGCATCATCGCGACGGTAGTATCCAGGTGTATCCTGGTACCTGTTCGACCTTATCGAGTGAGGATTTCGCCGTTGTCTGTTGGAGTAAATCATGTTATCGTATGGAGGCGATTCAGGTCTGTCTTCTTGTTCCCTGGTTTCGTTTAACCGTATGTTAGGCGTCGTCACGTTACCCTTGGAAGATGACGCAATTGAGAGCTCGAGACAACTGATTTTTTCGCTCATGACGGCAAAACTCTTTTGGAACGTCGCCATCATTGCGCTCGTTTTATAGTTGACTTCGACATTAAGTTATCCTCTCTTCTCTCTGTCTTCCTTAGGTATGCGTCTTGTGGTTTGTATGTATTTACTTTGATTGTCCGCTTTCTGTTTCTGTCCACGTATGTTGTAGTCTTCGTCATCGTCCACTGTTCTGCGCCTCCCTCCTGATCGTCTCTCGCTATGTTCGTACTCTTCCTAGTTTGTTGTTCGTAAGCGTCCTGTCTTTTCATCGGGACCCGTTTGCTTGTCTATGCTCGATGCCGATGCTCAAAGTTCTCATCTTCGGAGGGATGGGAATCAGATACTTCCCCGAAAATTTCAGTAATCCCTATCAACACGGGAACCGCATTGTGGGTTGTTGGCTCTGAGGATTCAGCCTGTTGTTTTTGTTTTCGCTGATCTGGACTGAATCTTAGAAAGTCATGGGAGAACGTCGTGAGATCCAGGTGGTTCCCCATTTTCCACTTGTCGTCTTTCCACGGACATTGGGTTGCTACTCCTAGGAGGCTGGTGTTTGTGCTGTTCCTTGGAGCTCTCTGCTCATCCTCAAAATCGGAACCTCCAATAGCTACATCGTCTGAAGAAGTGTCCCTAGGGACTGCCACTGTCTCTTTACTCATAGTAAAAAAAAAGCTAACTTTTTTTAAAAAAAACTTAATCAGTGTAGTATATATGTAAGTATTGAAGTTAATATTTTGCCTATAAAAAAAAATGTTGTAATTCAAAAAAAAGATTTAAAAAAATGAATAAAAAGAAATAAATTTCAAAAAAAGCAAAAAAGGATACCTAATAAAAATGAAAAAAAAGGAAATACATATAATATAGGAAATGGCTAACTAAATAATTTAAAAAGGAAAGAATTGTTATGTATATGACTGTTGGTGATTGATTGAATTTTATAAATAGCTTTGGTGTGTGGAATTAAAACCGATTTTCCAGTCTTCTCGATGGGTACTAAGGTTGGTCAAAGTATAGTTCGTAATGTAATGTCGAGTCACGTATACTGGAGACTGGTATTTCAGTATCGTAACGAGTGCTGAACTATTACATTTAAATTCCCTCCACACTGGCTGAACCACCTCCAAGGCTAACAGAGAATGTCCAGGTTATACTTCAACACGACCAGGAATTCGTGATCTCAAGCCCACGCCTCACGAAAATTCACTCTAAGGCCCCTTATCGGACAGCAGTCAGCTCATCGATCACCCACTAAGTACCTTGGCTTCTCGCCTAGAGACTGGACAGCCACCGTTGATCAGCTCAGAAACCAAAAGCAACAAAACCCGAGGCTGGTACTCCATGGTGCACAATCCTCTAAAGGCAACGCAACGAGCCTAAAACTAAATTTTCAAGGAGTGATAAGACTGTGGCAAGCCATACTCCTATCACTTCCTCCACATCCAGCAGCAGCAAGTTTTTGGCAGGCCACGGCTACTGAAACTCCTCCCCATAAGAAGGAATCAGGGGCTCAGCCGCATCGACAAGCTCCATCTAAGGCGCTCTAAGTAAGACGCCGAAATGCTTTACGCATTATCAAAACCTTCGAATCCATTCCGGAGATTGAGAGAAGTACGAACATAAAGAGCAAAATTGAGTGGGTTAACAACATCCTAAAAGACGGATTATTCACTGCTCCCAAAACGCTAAAAGACTCCTTCAAGCGCCAGAAATCGTTGGAGGAAGCCGTGCCGGTTCCCATGAGTCCCAAAACTTATAAAGTCGCGAAACTGAAAGAAGTATAGATGCGCCTTGATTGTGATCAATAAGGAATCCCTTAACCCTCTAGCGCAGACTAAAAGCATGATTCGGTTCGGTTTGGAGCCAATTCACCTAAAGGTTTATAAAAAGGAAGAGCTGAATGCTGATAAGCAACCTCCTCCTCTTTTAACTGAAACTGTAAATTCGACCTTGGATCTCGGGGCGTCGACATCACTGTTCACTGTTCAATCTACTTTTTTTGTGACATGCATATAACATAGTGCTTCTTAAGCAAAATTACACTAGAAAATGACCTCAGATTTTCCCTATCACCCATTGATTTTTAGCTATAAAGTATTGCGTTTTATACTGAATTTAAATTTATATCAATATGTTTGTCATGTTACACTTACTTCAAAATGTTTTTGCGGATGTTTTACGGCGATATTTTATCCCTATGGCACTTCGGAGCCAGCAAGCATAGTAGGACTCTATTTGTCTTGGTATCGCTTTTTCACTGTTGCCACGTCCTGTTGGAACCTTTCTCCATGTTCATCGCTTACTGCACCCAAATTCTCCAGAAAGAAATCGAGATGAGCATCCAGAAAGTAAAGTTTTAGTGGCGTGTTACATCCCATTTCCTTGTAAGTACTCAGTTACAAAATCTGTCAGAACAGTTTTAAAAGCAGTTAGAATGTTATCAAATTCACTATTTTTCAAAAGTTTCCATATTTGTGGTCCAACAAATATGCCCTCTTTAATTTTTGCCTCACTAACTTTTGGAAATCACATCAGTGCTGCAATTGGAAAGGTATATGCGGTGTTACGTAATTTATGCGTAACACAGCTTTTACTCCAACTAATACCCGCTTGATGTTAACTAAATCTTTGGTTATTGCTAATTTACTCTACGGATGTGAAATCTTTTGTACCTGTCGATATGACAGAGTAAGTAGTTATTCTTCTCGTTTGCTTGACATGCCTTTTGAGAGCTATCTCAAGTTTCGCACTCTAGCCATGCTATCGGATATTCTCGTAACACGCCAAAAATTATACTTATACGGAAAGACTCGATTTGCCTCTTCGCATAGGTCTGGTCAATTAATTCACCCCCAATACACTTCCCTTACATCAGAACGTCCTTTTTTCGTAAATTCAGTCAGATTGTGGAATTCACTACCGCGAAATTTAAGAACTAATTTAGGTACAAGCACAAAAAGACTTAAAAAGGAATTACGCATCTATTTCTCTACAAATCTGTAAATAAATTTTTCAAAGCAATTAATACATAATTATTATGAATTTTAATCTGTACCTACAGTTTGTCAAGAAAGTGTTTTTACAAGCAAAAACATTGCTCCAATTTATATTTATTGCAAAATGTTTGTGTGGGTACAAATAATAGAACTTATTCTTTTCAATACAGTACAGTTACAATTCACTATTTAATTCTTTCTCTCAGTACAATTCAATTTCTCAACCACTTATACTTTTCTTATCTTTTACTTAAACCACTTCTCCTAATTAACACTTCAAATTACACTTTAGAACTGACTTGCATACCTTTGGGATGCTGGTATTTATACTCGAATGACATACTTCGAGAACAATCCTCGCCATCCAACGTCCCATACAATTTCCAATTTGCTAGAAAATTCGATTCCACTCTCCAGTCGTTTGTTATTCCAGTATCGAAATCTTCTTGTCTTTGAATCTAGATGTCGCTGCTCACATTTAAGTGGTTGTCACATTGCTCCCTCCCTACAGTTGTTCGTCCCGAACAACTTCGTCATTCAGCATCCCGTTGAAATGACACATTCTATCCAATGGCCCGAACCACGATCTGGAGAACCGAGTCCTTGTGCACAATTTCTGCCTTCGAAATGAAGTTGCGAATTGGCGATTCGAGAGCTCGGGTTTCACCCAGTTCAGTGACGAAAATATGGCAAAAAATGCCATCACCAACCAAGAGCTCCAAATGATCTTCGATTCACTTAGAAGTAAGAAATCAGCGGGAACCGATGAAATACCGAACATTGTGCTTCGACATCTCCCTCTAGAAGCGGTGAACATTTATACCATCCTGTTTAATAATGCAATGAATAATGCACATTATCCAGCGCATTGGAAAACTGCGGTGGTACATCCGATCCCCAAAAGGGATAAAGATACTTCCAATCCGGCGAATCTCCGCTCGATTGGTCTTCTTCCAAACATCAGTAAGGTTTTCGAGAAGGTGATCAATAGAGTCCTGACTAAATGGGTTGAGGACAAACATATAGTTCCGGATAATCAATTCGGTTTCAAGGCGGGGCATGATATCATTCATGCTGCGTCTAAACTAGTTTCTGATATCCAATGGAACAAAGGCAAGAAACAGTGCACTGGTGCCTGATTGACTTGGAGAAGGCCTTCGATACCGTATGGTTAGAGGGACTCTTTTTCAAGCTGGACAGGTTGGGCATTAGTAAACCATTGCTGTATATTCTTTTTGATATGCTCTCCAGTAGACAGTTCATCGTGAAGAATGGCGATGTGACTTCTGCTGGAACATTTAACATTAAAAACGGTCTGCAACAAGGTGCGGTAAATTCGCCGATCCTGTTCAACATTTACACAAGTGATCTGATAGGTTCACTTCACCATGCCATAGCGTACGCAGACGACTTAATCGCGTACAGAACAGGTCCAAAGATTGAGGTCATTAATATGCTTTTGCAGCGTGACTTCGACAAAATTAAGCGATATTGCGATGACTGGAAGTTGAAAATCAACTTTCAGAAGTCGGAAACTATTCTGTTTAGGACGCCTTTGTCTGGGGCCTCTAGGGATACCAGAAAGAATTGGCGAAAGTTTTCTATCGTCGGACAACACGGACAGCCACTTGCTTGTCGAAATGTAGTCAGATACCTTGGGATCTGGCTAGATCAATTTCTGTATTTTAACAAACATATAGATGTTGCTCTGGCCAGAGCCAAAGGTGCTTTTGCCCTTACAAAGAGACTGTTTTATAACAGCCAACTCGATGCGAGGGTGAAGGTGATCTGCTACATGGCCCTTATCCGGCCTATGCTTGTATTTGGATGTCCCGTGTGGTTTAACGTGAGAGCAAGTTTATTGGAAAAGATTCGGGTGTTTGAGAGGGCTTGTCTTAGGACTTGTCTTCGCTTATACAGAACACCAGAGTCTGAGTACATAAAATTCTATCCTAATGAGGTCTTATACAATAAGGCGAACCTAATAAGAGTGGACAATTTCGTCATTAAGTTAACTCGAAGGCACATTGCAAGAGCAATGACCTCATCGAACAATCAGATCTCCGGGGCTTTCTACCCCAATTATATGTATCACGAGAGAGTTCGCTTTGACGGCTTTATTCCTCCAGAAGCGTTCCTCTATCTAGATAGTAAAGGTCTGGTCCAGGACAGATTGGCGGTTCCGCTAATCTTCCACGTCGCTCGAACAGCTGCGGACAGGCGACTCAACTACGACAGAGACGTCGCACACGGCAGTGCGGAGCGTCTCCGGTTCAGTAGGGCGGTAGGGAGTCGCGACATGAGGGATGTTGCTCGGCAGCACCAACAATTTTGGTGGCTGGTTGAGGGAGGGGAAGTTTCGTCGTCCAATTCCTCCAGTACTCTGTAGCTCCATAGGAAGCAAAGTCGGTCGTCTGACTATTTTATTAGCCATGGCCGGCTTACATAGCTTTAGGTAGGATTAGGTTAGTTTTTAAGAAAAAAAAAAATATATAAAAACACAAAAAAAATAAATAAAAATGAAAAATTAAAAAAAATAAATAAAATAAAATATATATGTATGCATATACTTATATATTAAGTATATAGGTATTATGGATGTATATGTATATGTATGTGTGTGTATGTATTAGATGTAAGTAGGTTAAGTAGATGTAAGTAAGTAGTAGGTTTTTAGTTTTAAGTTTTTATAATATAAAAAAAACAGTCCATTTACTAAGTTTTTAGTTAAAATTTATTTTCTTAGTTCTAGTATTAAGTAATGTTAAATTGAATATAAAATTAGAATGTAAGATTCGTCGAAAGACAAGTGTTAGGTTTAGCTTAGAGCGCCCGCATGGGGTCAGTAAGTTAGAATAAGATTATTTGTAAGTTATTTAAGCTAATTTTTAAGCATTTTTTTGTCTAGCATGTAAGAGTAAATTAATTAGTTAAATAAAAATGCATTTAAACTGACTGAAACTAACAGTTGTTCGTCCCGAACAACTTCGTCATTCAGCATCCCGTTGAAATGACACATTCTATCCAAATGGACCACTTTCAATTTTCCTCGATCCCCACGCTGGATCCGGTAGACAACGTCATTAATGCGGGTTATCACCTTGTATAGACCTTCCCAGTCATGTTGCAATTTTGGTGATTTGCCTTTCTTACGCTGAGGATTATACAGCCAAACCAGATCTCCTTCGTTGAAACCGGAAGATTTCGCCTTGATATCGTACCTAGTTTTCATGCGGCTGCTTGCTAGCTTCATCTTTTCTCTGGTGTCTTCATGCAATTTACGAATCCTGCTGCGTAAGTCATTCACGTACTCGTTCACCTCTTTGGGCTCCGTCGGTGGGGATCCGAATTTTGCTTCACTTGGCAACCGAATTGTTTGACCAAATAAGATCTCGGATGGTGTGTGCCCTGTTGAGCTATGGACCGCGTTTCGGTAGGCCATTAAGAAGAGGGGTATGTGTCGATCCCAATCCCGCTGGCAGTTGCTGACAACCTTAGATAGATGCTCATTCAAGGTCCGATTGAATCGCTCGACCATTCCATCAGATTGAGGGTGTAGTGGCGTTGTCCTTGTCTTTCTTATTCCCAAATATTGGCATATTTCCTGGAAGACTTTTGATTCAAAGTTTCGCCCTTAATCAGAGTGCAGCTCCATTGGGACCCCAAATCTGCTCACCCAATTGTTGACTATCTGTCCAGCTACGGTCTTAGCTCTTGATTTGGGATGGCAAACACTTCTGGCTACTTACTGAAGTAATCCATGATCACGAGGGTATACCGGTTACCATTAAAGGTTTCGGGAAACGGCCCAGCGATGTCGATGGCTATTCGTTCGAAAGGTGCTCCGACATTGTATTGTTGCATTTGTCCATGTGGCTTTACTTTTAGACCCTTGGTAGCTGCACATCTTATGCACTTTTTGCACCAATTCTCGACATCTTGTTTAACGCTTAGCCAATAGAAACGTTCCCTTACCTTTACCAACGTCTTGTTTATTCCCAAATGGCCTCCTGAGATTCCGTCATGTATTTCATGGAGCACTTGATTGACTCTGGACCGTGGCACACTTAGCTGCATACGAGATGTTGTCCCATCTGCACTTTCCCATTTTCTCTTCAGCAATCCATCTTGCACAAAAAGCGAGTCCCACTGTGCCCAGTATGCCTTCAGAGTTTGGCTCCGATCTGATATCTGCTGCCAGCTTGGTCTTTCCTCGTGTTCTTTCCAGGCCAATATTGGTTCGATGTCATTGTCTGCCTGTTGGGGAACGGATTTCGTCTATACTCCAACCCTCTATTGGCTCAGTCCTGATCATTTGGATAGTTGCCTGTTCTTTTGCTTCTTTACGATTGCAGTGTTCGCATTTTACTCCGCACGGTCGACGAGAGAGAGCATCAGCATTTGAGTGGAGTGTTCCCTTGCGGTGTTGTACTTCAAAGTCGTAGCCCTGCAACTGCTCGATCCATCTTGCAACTTGGCCTTCAGGGTTCTTAGCCATTTCAGAGCTGCGTGGTCTGTCCGGAGAATGAACTTTTGTCCGTAGAGGTACTTATGGAAATGCTTCGTAGCCAGAATTAAAGCCAAAAGCTCGCGCCGGGTAACACAGTAGTTCCGTTCAGGTCTGGAGAGTACTTTGCTGTAATATGCGACCATTTTCTCTTGACCGTCATGAACTTGGGAGATCACAGCTCCGACCCCAACATTGCTAGCGTCTGCGTCCACGATGAACATTTCTCCGGGCGTGGGGTAACCCAAGATGAGGGCATTGCACAGCTGTCGCTTCAGTTCTTGAAATGCTTTTTCGCATTCTCCAGACCACCTGAACTGTCGGCCTTTTTCCGTAAGTTGATGCAGGCTTTTTGCAATGCCAGCAAAATCCTTTACGAACCTTCTGTAATACGTGGCGAGGCTCAAGAAGCTTCTCAGTTGGTGTTTATCTTTTGGAGAAGGCCAACTTTTCACGGCTTCGATTTTGTCAGGATCCGTTCTTACTCCTTCCGCTGATATTTTACTTCCGGACGAAACAAGGCACACTTTTCTGGGTTGAGCTTTAAATGAGCACTTCGTAGCCTCTCAAACACTTCTTTTAGATTTTCGCGGTGCTCCTCGTACGTCTTACCTATGACGATAACGTCGTCCAAATATACTAGGCAGGTTTTCCAGGTGAGTCCTTGCAATGTTCGTTCCATTAGTCGCTCGAAGGTGGCCGGAGCGTTGCACAGTCCAAACGGCATCACTGCAAACTGCCAAAGACCGCTTCCTGTAGTGAAGACAGTTTTCTCGCGATCCGCACGATTTATCTCTACCTGCCAGTAACCGCTCTTCAAGTCAAGCGTTGAAAACCATTTCGCTCCAGAAAGCATATCCAAAGTGTCATCGATTCTCGGAAGTGGGTAGCTGTCCTTTTTAGTGACATCATTGAGACGTCGGTAGTCTACACAAAATCTCGTGCTGCCATCTTTCTTCTTCACGAGGACCACTGGAGATGCCCACGGACTTTGCGATTCTTCAATCACTCCCTCAGCTTTAATCTTCGACATCATTTCGGCAACTTCTGCTTGCTTTGCCAATGGAAGACGCCTTGCAGGTTGACGGATTGATCGAGCGGCTCCGGTGTCAATGTGGTGTTGAACAATATGCGTACGTTCATATTCTCCGTCTTGTGTAGCAAATATATCAGCGTACTCACCGATTAGTTTTTCTGCCAGGATTCGCTGATCTTCGTCCAGATTACAACGGCTGAGAATTTTGTTCTTGATTTTTATGCTCTGAACTGTTGTGACCGGTTTTGCACCCTTTTTTTCCGTTGTGGTCGATATAGCCTCAACAGGTACGCATTTTACCACTATCTCCCCTTTTTTCACCTTTACACTGAATGTCTTTGGATTTAGAATCCTTACAGGGACCATGTTGTTCTTTGGCTCCACTAAGTCTCTTCTATTTTATGGCTCCATCAAATATAATCGGTGGCTACCAGGACCACCTTCCACTTTTGCCCACAAAATTGCTTCTGACGAAGGCTCTAGACTCTGATTGCTGCAGATAACGACATTTGAGACTGTGGTATTGGCGTTTCCGTATATCATTGGTATCTCCATGTTTCCGTATTTCAGGGTTTGTGCCCCCAAGTCGACTATAAGTCCATGTTCTCTCATGAAGTCTGTACCAATGATGCACTCGTCACATATGTCAGCTACCAGAAACGCGTGAGTGAATGTTATTCCAGTTGGATTTTTATGCGGACTTCGCCATATAACTTAATCGTTGCTCCTGTAGCTGTTCGCAAGCTGCAACTGCTAGTGTTATGCAGCCAAGGCTTCTGCACAAGATTCCTCCTGATGATTGAGGCCGTGGCACCGGTGTCTATTGTTGCCATCCATTTTTCTTTTCCACTGACTACTTCTACTAGAAGGCTTTCGCTGCATCGTTTTGCCAGCGAGACTTGCGATGTTGGTCCTGGGGCCGTCGACTCCTGCTACCAACTTCTGCCCCGCGAAGTTGGTGCTTAAGCATTTCCCGACTGATGGCTTCGGGAAGGTTGACCGGCTTCTTGATAGCTGTTTCTGCGGGTTTCTTCCTCTATTTGCTTGTCACCACAGTGAGGGCAGTCTCTTCGTCGCACCGGTTCTTTACACTGCCTTTGAAGGTGTCCTATTTTATTGCAATTCCAGCAGCGTATTTTTCGTCTATCCCATCGAGTATCTCGTTCCTCGGCACTAATTCTTGTGCAGGAGCATTCGATAGATGCTACTTCCCTGACGAAATGTGTTCCCCTGGAAGCCTGATTGGCTGCTTCCATCGCCAGAGCGAAGGCAAGTGCTTCAGCAAGGGTTCTTTTCCCGGCCATCCTTACTGCTGACTGTAGCTTCGAATCTGCAATTCCCCTGATAAATGCATCTTTTGCCATTTCGTCGATAATTTCCTGGCCTGCGGTGGGGTATGACAGATGTGCCAGTCTACTCACGTCTGCTTGGAGCTGCTGAAGTGTTTCTCCTCGTTGCTGCGTTCGGCTTTGCAATTGGACCTTGTAGACCTCCTGCATGTGGCTATCCCCAAACCGCTTCTCGATAGCCTGTACTAAAGTCACATAATCTTTATGCTTTTCGATGTCTACTGTTTGCAACAATTCTGCTGCAGGACCGTGCAAGGCCATTGTTAGGGCAAAGCACTTTTCCTCATTGTCTCAGTCGTTTGCACAGGCAGCCATTTCAAACTGCTTCTTATAAGTAGACCATGAGGTCTGGCCATCGAATGAGGGAGGCTTCAAAACTTTTCTCCTTGGACCGCTTAAAGAACATTCTCGCAGTTTCTGTTTTCGCACTGTGTCGAGCTCTTTTGTCAGTTGGAGAACTTTGCTGTCCATTTGTTCGAATTTTTCGCCAACATTCTTCTCTATTGTATCAAATTTGTCATCAACGTTCTTCTCTATTCTTTCAAATTTGTCATCGATTTCTTCGAATTTTTGCTGGAGAATATTCTTTTGTTCTTCCAGATTATTCTTTTATTCATCCATTTTCTGTTGAAGACCGTGCAGATTGTTGGTTTGTTCGTTGAATTTTTGTTCAATGCTGCTCTTCTGCTCGTCTAGATTTTTCTTTTGTTCATCCAGCTTTTATTCGAGGCTATTCTTTTGTTCTTCCAGATTTTTCTTTTGTTCATCCAGCTTTTGTTCGAGGCTATTCTTTTGTTCTTCCAGATTTTTCTTTTGTTCGTCCATTTTTTGTTCGAGACTGTTCTTCTGTTCGTCCATTTTTTTGTTTTGTTCGTCCATTTTTAATAAGAGGAGTTGCATCATTGCAGCCATGTCATTGCCGGTACTTGTCTGTTCATCCTCGTCAACATCAAAGGAATATGCATCAGGATCATGTCCCTCGTTGTTCAAAGCCTCCTGAAGTCGGAGCACCAGGTCACTTTTTCCTCCACTGGCGCTGAGGCTTCTCTTGTTCAACTCGGATTTGAGTTGGCCGAGGGTCAACTGCAATAGTTTTCGACCCATTCTAGCTTTTTCAAATAGTCAGAAAACACTGTTTTTTTTTTTACACACAATAAGTCCTATCCCACTTCTGACACCAATGTAAAATGTTTGTGTGGGTACAAATGATAGAACTTATTCTTTTCAATACAAATCCCTTTATTCAGTACAGTTACAATTCACTATTTAATTGTTTCTCTCAGTACAATCCAATTTTTCAACCACTTATAATTGTCTTATCTTTTACTTAAACCACTTAATCACTTCTCCTAATTAACACTTGAAATTACACTTTAGAACTGATTTGCATACCTTGGGGATGCTGGTATTTATACTCTAATGACATACTTCGAGAACAATCCTCGCCATCCAGCGTCCCATACAATTTCCAATTTGCTAGAAAATTCGATTCCACTCTCCAGTCGAGACTTTGTTATTCAAGTATCGAAATCTTCTGGTCTTCGAGTATCGACATTTTCTGCTCTGTGAATCTAGATGTCGCTGCTCACATTTGAGTGGTTATCGCAATATTGTAAGGAAAGTGTAACGGCTGAGTGTTAACATCGAAACGAACAACGAACAAATTTTCTACCTTTGGGATTAAAATTTCACATGTTGAACCCTCGACCCGTGTACTGTAAAATTTGAAGTTATCGTGTACCTGGGCACTCAGTGCCCTGTAAAATAAGTATGGAAGATGCATTTTTCAAATAAGCTCAAAGTAAAAAAAAATATATACATACTTAAAAAACATAAATATAAAGGGTCCGCCATCTAACGTTTTTTTTTTCAACTAGTGCTTATTTCGTGAATGGTAACACTTAGCTCATGTCTGATTTGACAGATAATTAGTTTTACCCTTCCGGTTAATAATGGAAAATAATTTCATTCAAATGGCTGCCTCGGCTGGCCATGCAGTAGCCTACACGATCGGTCAAATTTTTAAGCACATTATCGATTGTGTGCAGCTGTATTTCACCAATGGCTTCACGAATATTGTCCTTTAAAGCGTCAATTGTCTCTGGCTTGTCGGCGTAACACTTATGGCTCCCCACAAATAATAGTCCAACGGTGTCAAATCGCAGCTCCGAGGTGGCCAAACGACATCAGCTCTGCGGCTGATAATGCGATCTTCAAAAACAGGGCGCAAAACGTCGAGTGTAGCTTCGGCTGTGTGACACGTAGCGCCGTCCTGTTGAAACCAAATGTTGCCAATATCCTCCTCTTCAATTTTTGTGAACAAAAATTCGTCCAACATGGCCCGATAACGATCGCCATTGACTGTAACTCCTTGCTCATTTTCGAAGAAAAATGGCCCAATTATGCCTCTGGACCAAAATCCGCACCAAACAGTGACTCGGTTTGGGTGTATCGGCTTTTCAATGTATGCATGCGGGTTTTCTGTGCCCCAAATGTGACAATTTTGCCAAGATCAAAATGAGCTTCATCTGAAAAGATGATTTTTTTGGCAAAATCGGCATCTTCTCTAAGTCGATCGTAGGCCCACTTAGCAAAGCGAAAACGCATTGGATGGTCAGTTGGCTTCAACTCCTGAACCAATTGGACTTTGTATGGCGTCATACCAAGGTCTTTATGCAAAATTCGTCTCAATGATGTCTCCGAAATGTTCAATTGTTGAGAACGACGGAGAATTGATGTTGATGGCGCTTCACGCACACTTTCTGCCACAGCAGCAATATTCTCGGGTGTACGCACTGTTTTTGGCTTTTCACGCTTTGGTTTATCGATGAGGATGCCAGTTTCTTTCACTTTTTTCACAAGATAACGAACATGCGGAGCTGACGGTGCTTCTCTTCTTCCAAAATCCGTACGCAATTTTCGCACACATCCTGCAACATTACCATGATTTTCAAAGTAATGTCGCAATATTTCCCAGCGTTGTTCAAGCGTATACACAACCATATTCGTTCAGCGGAAGGATAAAACTAATTATCTGTCAAATCAGACATGAGAGAAGTGTTACCATTCACGAAATAAGTACTAGTTGAAAAAAAAAACGTTAGATGGCGGACCCTTTAAATATATTTTGTACAGTTGAATGTTCAGGTCGGTGATTGATTTCTGCTACGCTTCATCAACATCATCCCGATTAGGAACGTAAATAGCTTCAGCAGGTGATTCATCCTCTTTATAAAACATCGTTTGCAAATTCTTATGTAGTGCTTTGTGCTGGTGGGAACATAACACAAATCACAAACTGCAGTTCTTTTGTTATCCTTCTTTTCTGTTTTGCAAGATTCACATCTTTGCTTTTTTATGGTATAATCGTATCTTTTTTATATCCTATCATTGCCATCGTTTTAATATTCTTTTCTCTAAATGATAGTTCTAATCATAGTTCTTCGATAAATCCTTTTTTTTTCCGATCTTTTTTTGGTTGTATATCATTCCGGTTGGCTTATATCATATGATCTGTAGGCAGCTAGGGCTGTAGTATCTATGATGTTGTAAAATAATGTGACAGGCCAACGGTTAGTTTTTCGTTTGCAGCTATAGAATGTAACCATTTGATCAAACGTGTCTACGCCTCCCTTATTTCTATTATAGTCTCTAATAATAGCAGGCTTCTGTGATTCCTCATCAATGTCCACACTAACTGCATGCACCGTGAGAAACAACAAATTGAACTAAATTTTTCCCGAGTTCTTTTGAATTCCCTGTCATTTTTTGTAAACTCCATTGGTAATTGTGGTTTGTTGCCTCTTATTGCGCCCACTAGTGTAGTCTTTCTACTTGCTAGCTCTAAAGCCAATGGCACAGATGTAAAAAAAATTGTCGGTGGTAGCGTTAATATTTTCGTCCAAAAAACCTTTTAAAAGATGCATCACTAGGCCATCCGAACGATCGTCACCAATTTTTCCCTGCAGAGGATAATTGGCTTTGGCATCGACAACCCAATATATTTTCAAACCATATCTGCCAGGTTTAGTAGACATATATCTGCCTCTGGTAGCTACTAGTTGTTCGTCTATAGTAAGCCTTTTGATGCATGATAGAGTGCAGTGAGATTTGATTGAAATACGTCCCATGCATGTAGGATTAATTCCGATAAAAAAACAAACTCTTAAATTGTTACAACACGTTTATTGATAAATTCTAATAAATTCTGATAAATATTGATAAATAATCTAATAAATGACGACTTTGCACTCTGAGGGTTGGATGAAAACTAAACTCTTTTGCGATCGTAGATTTCATTATGTGTTTTTCCCCTTCTGTCTGCGTTCTTATGTACTTGAGTTTGAGTTACAGTAGACTGTGATCGTCAGTTAGTGTTCTGTTATGCTGTATATGTTTCGTGATGTGCCCGTAAGTATGTGAGCTGTTCGTCGTCTGATACTGTCTGTAAGTGTTGTACATGTCTATGTCGGCTGTGGTCTTGGTGTGGGCTTGTCAGGGTTTATGCGAAGCAAATGTATGGTGATGTCGTCTATGTTTTACCCGTCACCTCGGGCGCTTTCCCACACTCGGCCACCCTGCTCATTCATTCGACCCGATTGATGGATTCCATTTCTTTAGGTATTCTGCGATGGTATCGGTAGTATTGGGACCTTCATGGTCACCGACCTTTTTCACCTTATATCTTCCCTTATTTAACTTCCAGGTGATCCGGTATGGTCCGAAGAACTTGGGTTTTAGCTTCATTCCTACTCCGAATTGAGTGCGCTTGATGGCGACTAACTCATTCAGTTTATATTTTTGGTCCGGAACTCTCTTCATATCATACGTCCTTTTATTTTCTCGCTGCACTTTCTGGATATTCTCGCGGACTTCTTCCCTTACTTCGTCGCGTTCGGCACTCAACTCTCGCACTGTCCCATCTTGTAACCATTCTCGTAAGTCTGGGTAATCTGGAACACGCATCTCTATCCCAGTCAAAATACGGAACGGACTGAACTTGGTGCTATTTAACACTTGTTGGATTTTATCGACGTGTCTATACCAAGTGTCCGAGCTACTTACGCATGCCTTTGTTAACATGGGAATCACAGTTTTGTGGACTCGCTCCACCTGTCCATTCCCACGTGGAACTCCAGTGGATATAAGAAGGTATTGAATCCCCTGTTCCTCACAGTACTCGCTAAATGTACTTGACGTAAACGCTGTCCCACGATCCGAGATTATTCTACGAGGATTGCCAAAGATTGCTGGTTGACGCTTTAACCTGCCCAGAACTTCACTTGAACCAGTACTCTTGACGGGGTAAAGCCAGGTAAACTTGGAGAAAGCATCTATTAAAACAAACAAACAGGTACTGTTTATGCGTTGCTTCCATCGGTCCGAGGTAGTCTACGTATTATGTCCCAAGTGGTTTGTCGTCTTTATCGATTGAATACAACAGTCCTTCCTTCCTTCCAGCCTTTGCTTGCGATATGATGCACTTGACACAGGTTTTTACGACATTTGGCACTTTTCGAGACAATTCAGGGATATAAAACATCTTTTCGACGAGGTCTGCTGTCTTCTTGGCAGCAAAATGTCCATGCTGGTGTGCCATACTGATGATCTCCTGCTCCATCTGGGATCAGTTCCTTAATGGGATCCTTGTACAAGATTCCAGCTTTCTTGTAATAGTCCTCATAGACATCCTTTTCAAGTATCTTCTTCACGGCCTTTATCCAGGTATCTAGCATTTGGGCTTCTCTGATACGATGGTTCAATGACTCTTCAATCATCAGGCAAGACACTCTACTTAAGGCGTCGACGTGCTTCATCTTGTTTCCCGCACCGTGTTCGATTTTGTACTGAAAATCCTGTAAAAATAATGCCCATCTCGACACTCTTAAGGGAATGTCATTCTTTCGCATCGTCGTAGCGAATGCATTACAATCAGATACTAGTGTAAATTTTAGTCCTAATAAATACACCCTCCACTTCCTAAGAGCTTCAATTATGGCCAATACTTCCAATTCATACGAAGGATATTTCCGCTCCGTTTCCTGCGTCTTTCTACTCATGTATTGCACAGGATGGTAATATTGGTCATCTGAATCTCTTTGTAGCAGGATAGCTCCATAGCCATACATACTGGCGTCGGTGTGGACTTCGGTTGATGTCTTTGGATCGAACAACCTTAACACCGGTGCACTAACTAGGGCTGCCTTTAACTGCTCGTATGACAAAAGTTCTTCTACTTCCATCTTGAACTTACTATCTTTGCGCAACAGGTCAGATAGTGGCTTGGCGATAGTCGCGAATCCCTCAATAAAACGTCTGAAATACGATGTCAAACCTAAAAAGCGTTGAAGGGTCTTTTTGTCGGTTGGCACTGGGAACTCGCATACTGCCCTGGTCTTTTCTAATGATGCTCGAATAGTACTGCTCTCCATGAAGTACCCTAAGAAGTCTATTCGTTTCAGCAAGAGTTGACTCTTCTTCAATTGAATGCGCAGTCCATTTGCGGCGGCGACTTGCAAGACAGTTTCTAGCTTCTGCAAACCCTCTTCCTCATCTTTGGACGCGATAATAAGATCGTCCATGTAAACGTCCATTATGCCTTTCTGTACCAGCTCCCTGAATACCGCAGAGATATATTGGCAAAAAACAGCAGGCGAGTTTGATATGCCAAATGGTACGAACAGAAATTCGAACTGCCCATTATGAGTAATGAACATGGAAGAAACCATTTGCCAAATCTAGTGTAGTGTACACGTTAGCATCTCGTAATCCCTCTACTACGTCATCGATCAGTTTCATAGGAAATTTGTCTTTAATAATTTTTTTCGTTGATTTTTCTGTAGTCACAGCACAAACGTTTCGTTCCATCCTTCTTCTGAACTAACACGATTGGTGCCGCATATTCCGAAAAGCTGGGTTGGATAATGCCGTCCCGTAGCCATTCGGATATTTGTGGATCGACAATCTATTAGTCTGAATGTGACATCCGTCTAGGCCCTTGATAAACTGGTATCTCATCGTCCAGTACCAATTTCATTTCGACTGGTGAGTTCTGCTTTCTACTCGGGGAGTAGTTGTTTACCAACTTCCTCACTCTAGTTCTCATTTTTGTTTCAAGTGATTTACTTCAACGTTAGAGTGGTCCATCCACTCCATTTCTCCAGCTGACAAGCACATGGTTCTAAACTCTTCCAAAAGCTTTAGTACTTCCGGTTTGTGATCAACATCCTCGTAACGGGCTGTGTATTCACTTCTGCAACTTGCTCTCGTTCTCGCACTATCATTTGTGCCTGCAGGACCCTTGTCCACCTCATCATCCTTCCGGAGTTCTTCAGCGCTTTCTTTACTTCCACTGCGATTAGCCCGCATTCCTTCCTGTCTCATCACGTCCTTAACTGACTGTTGATATTGCAACGTCGACGTCACTAAGAACCTCATTGCCTATTACAGCGTCGTACTGCATGTCTCTCTCTCTAACTACAGGAAACATAATTTTCAAATTAACTTCATCTACTGTACAATCTACTTCAAAGTTTCCCAATGTTACTACTCGATTCTGTCCAATCCCTGACAAAGTTTTTCTGTCACATCCTAACTCGACGTGCTCTAGCCTCAGCAAGGCAACGTACCGAAGCAAATTCACGTCACTGCCTGTGTCAAATAACGCTTTGACCCTTTACACTTATTTCCTTGAACACACAATTGGTTTGTACAGCAAGGTTCACCCTCACCTCCGTAACATCGTCTGGTCCTTCTGTTGATGCAGTATTGACCCGCCTCAGTTCTCCTCTTGATCGTTGTTGCGTTGGCTGCGTACCGCTCCTACATTCAAACGACCTATGGCCTACCTGCCCGCATTTGAAACACCTGAATGTGCTCACTTTGCATTCCCTAGCGATATGGGTGGGATCTCCAAACATGTCCTCGGTTTTCGTTCCTGCTTAATGGCTGGTATGTTTACCGATCGTTGTTGGTTGACCTTCGAATATCGCAACTGCTGGGTTTCGCGTCGAACCTTCTCGTATGCCCTCAGTTGATTCTTGAGCTCGCTAATCGTCCTAGTTTGATACAAGACTGTCTTACTCTGTCTCGAGTCCGGAATCCCATCTACGAAGTATTCTACGATGCTTTCCTCGTCGATGTTTGTTGCCTTCGCTATTTCAATTAAACAGTATAAATATTCGCGCAGCGAATCGGTAAACTTCTTACGGCGGTTCTTTAAAATGCGGTGCATCTGTGCTGAGGACAACTTACTCCCGAATTCCTCGACCAAAATTCGCTTTATTGCAATCCAATTTTTAACATTTGGCTGCCCAGGGAGGAAAAGTTTTGCGGCTCAATTAAACAATTGCTTGGCGTACACGAATCGTTGAAGATTGAACGGTAACAGCAGTTTCCTCGAATTCGTCGATCCACAGATTAATGTCTGTATGGCTGGTTCCGTTAAATTGGGTCATAGTCTTCGACGTCGCGCAAAGTAAAGTTGGAACGTAGAGATGATTGTTCGAGTGCGGAATTTGAATCGGATTCTCCCTCTTCAGGCGGTGCCCCTGGTCACTCATCGCCGCCGCCCTCAGTTCCGGGTAGTTCGTAGTGGTCAAACAGTCTACGTTGCAGAGTTTGTTTAAGTCCTGTCGAGTCAATCCCTAGTTCAGTTTTTGTCTCAAATCCTCAACTCTCAAACTCAAAATTGCCTCAGCATCCATAATCGCTTACAAAATAAATTAGTTTAGGTGAGATACAGTTTTTACAAAACAAAAAAAGAATACTGTGATAAACACTTAAATGTGAGTAGCGACATCTAGCAGACAATGTCGATACTCGAAGACCAGAAGATTTCGATACTGGAATAACAAAGTCTTGACTGGAGAGTGGAATCGAATTTTCTAGCAAATTGGAAATTTTATGGGACGCTGGATGGCGAGGATTGTTCTCGAAGTATGTCATTCGAGTATAAATACCAGCATCCCCAAGGTATGCAAATCAGTTCTAAAGTGTAATTTGAAGTGTTAATTAGGAGAAGTGATTAAGTGGTTTAAGCAAAAGATAAGAAAAGTATAAGTGGTTGAGAAATTGAATTGTACTGAGAGAACGAATTAAATAGTGAATTGTAACTGTACTGAATAAAGGGATTTGTATTGAAAAGAATAAGTTCTATCATTTGTACCCACACAAACATTTTACATTGGTGTCAGAAGTGGGATAGGACTTATTGTGTGTAAAAAAAACAGTGTTTTCTGACTATTGGAAAAAGCTAGAATGGGTCGAAAACTATTGCAGTTGACCCTCGTCCAACTCAAATCCGAGTTGAACAAGAGAAGCCTCAGCGCCAGTGGAGGAAAAAGTGACCTGGTGCTACGACTTCAGGAGGCTTTGAACAACGAGGGACATGATCCTGATGCATATTCCTTTGATGTTGACGAGGATGAACAGACAAGTACCGGTAATGACATGACTGCAATGATGCAACTCCTCTTATTAAAAATGGACGAAAAAAATAAAAAAATGGACGAACAAAAGAAAAATATGGAAGAACAGAAGAACAGTCTGGAACAAAAAATGGACGAACAGAAGAACAGTCTCGACCAACAAAAGAAAAATCTGGAAGAACAGTCTGGAACAAAAAATGGACGAGCAGAAGAGCAGCATTGAACAAAAGTTCAACGAACAAACCAACAATCTGCACGGTCTTCAACAGAAAATGGATGAACAAAAGAATAATCTGGAAGAACAAAAGAACATTCTCCAGCAAAAATTCGAAGAAATCGATGACAAATTTGAAAGAATAGAGAAGAACGTTGATGACAAATTTGATAGAATAGAGAAAAACGTTGATGACAAATTTGATACAATAGAGAAGAATGTTGGCGAAAAATTCGAGGAAATGGACAGCAAAGTTCAGCAACTGGCAAAAGAGCTCGACACAGTGCGAAAACAGAAACTGCGAGAATGTTCTTTAAGCGGTCCAAGAAGAAAAGAGTTGAAGCCTCCCTCATTCGATGGCCAGACCTCATGGTCTACTTATAAGAAGCAGTTTGAAATGGCTGCCTGTGCAAACGACTGGGACAATGAGGAAAAGTGCTTTGCCCTAACAATGGCCTTGCACGGTCCTGCAGCAGAATTGTTGCAAACAGTAGACGTCGAAAAGCATAAAGATTATGTGACTTTAGTACAGGCTATCGAGAAACGGTTTGGGGGTAGCCACATGCAGGAGGTCTACAAGGTCCGATTGCAAAGCCGAACGCAGCAACGAGGAGAAACACTGCAGCAGCTCCAAGCAGACGTGAGTAGACTGGCACATCTGTCATACCCCACCGCAGGACAGGAAATTATCGACGAAATGGCAAAAGATGCATTTATCAGGGGAATTGCAGATTCGAAGCTACAGTCAGCAGTAAGGATGGCCGGGAAAAGAACCCTTGCTGAAGCACTTGCCTTCGCTCTGGCGATGGAAGCATCCAATCAGGCTTCCAAAGGAATGCATTTCGTCAGGGAAATAGTATCTGGTGAATGCTCCTGCTCAAGACCAACTATTATGCAACGAAATATCCCACGGGAGAGACGAAGGATGCGCTGCTGGAACTGCGATAAAGTAGGACATTTGCAAGGGCATTGTAAAGAACCGGTACGACGAGAAGGCTGCCTGCACTGGGGCTACAGGCAAATAGAAAGAACAACCGGCAGAAACGGCTACCAAGAAACCGGTCAAATTTCCAGAAGCCATCAGTTAGGAAATGCTTACTTCGCGGGGCAGAAGTCTGTAGCAGGAGTCGACGACTCCAGGGTAATTATCCCAGTCTCACAGGAAAAACAATGCAACAAAAGCCTCCCAGCAGAAGTAGTCAGTGGTAAAGAAGCGAAAGAACAGTCAACTATCCAAACGATCAGGACTGAGCCAATAGAGGGTTGGAGTATAGACGAAATCCGTTCCTCCCAACAGGCAGACAATGACATCGAATCAATATTGGCCTGGAAAGAACACGAGGAAAGACCAAGCTGGCAGCAGATATCAGATCGGAGCCAAACTCTGAAGGCATACTGGGCACAGTGGGACTCGCTTTTTGTGCAAGATGGATTGCTGAAGAGAAAATGGGAAAGTGCATTTGGGACAACATCTCGTATGCACTAATTGTGCCACGGTCCAGAGTCAACCAAGTGCTCCATGAAATACATGACGGAATCTCAGGAGGCCATTTGGGAATAAACAAGACGTTGGAAAAGGTAAGGGAACGTTTCTATTGGCTAAGCTCTAAACAAGATGTCGAGAATTGGTGCAAAAAGTGCATAAGATGTGCGGCTACCAAGGGTCCAAAAGTAAAGCCACATGGACAAATGCAACAATACAATGTCGGAGCACCTTTCGAACGAATAGCCATCGACATCGCTGGGCCGTTTCCCGAAACCTTTAATGGAAACCGATATACTCTCGTAGTCATGGATTACTTCTGTAAGTGGCCGGAAGTGCTTGCCATCCCAAATCAAGAGGCTAAGACCGTAGCCGAACAGATAGTCAACAACTGGGTGAGCAGATTTGGGGTCCCAATGGAGCTGCACTCTGATCAAGGGCGAAACTTTGAATCAAAAGTCTTCCAGGAAATATGCCAATATTTGGGAATAAGAAAGACAAGGACAACGCCACTACACCCTCAATCTGATGGAATGGTCGAGCGATTCAATCGGACCTTGAATGAGCATCTATCTAAGGTTCTCAGCAACTGCCAGCGGGATTGGGATCGACACATACCACTCTTCTTAATGGCCTACCGAAACGCGGTCCATAGTTCAACAGGACACACACCATCAGAGATCTTATTTGGTCAAACAAAATTCAAAATTCGGATCCCCACCGACGGAGCCCAAAGAGGTGAACGACTACGTGAATGACTTGCGCAGCAGGATTCGTAAATTGCATGAAGACACCAGAGAAAAGATGAAGCTAGCAAGCAGCCACATGAAAACTAGGTACGATATCAAGGCGAAATCTTCCGGTTTCAACGAAGGAGATCTGGTTTGGCTGTATAATTCTCAGCGTAAGAAAGGCAAATCACCAAAATTGCAACAGGACTGGGAAGGTCCATACGAGGTGATAACCCGCATTAATGACGTTGTCTACCGGATCCAGCGTGGGGATCGAGGAAAATTGAAAGTGGTCCATTTGGATAGAATGTGTCATTTCAACGGGATGCTGAATGACGAAGTTGTTCGGGACGAACAACTGTAGGGAGGGAGCAATGTGATAACCACTTAAATGTGAGCAGCGACATCTAGCAGACAATGTCGATACTCGAAGACCAGAAGATTTCGATACTGGAATAACAAAGTCTTGACTGGAGAGTGGAATCGAATTTTCTAGCAAATTGGAAATTGTATAGGATTGTTCTCGAAGTATGTCATTCGAGTATAAATACCAGCATCCCAAAGGTATGCAAGTCAGTTCTAAAGTGTAATTTGAAGTGTTAATTAGGAGAAGTGATTAAGTGGTTTAAGTAAAAGATAAGAAAAGTATAAGTGGTTGAGAAATTGAATTGTACTGAGAGAAAGAATTAAATAGTGAATTGTAACTGTACTGAATAAAGGGATTTGTATTGAAAAGAATAAGTTTTATCATTTGTAAACACACAAACATTTTACAATACTTTTCCTTAAAGGGAAAACAAATTCATAAAACCTTTTCTTATCTTTGCTGCTTGCTCATACGCTCACTAAAAGTTTGCAGGCTCTTCCTTACTGCACGTCCGCAGACTTTTTCGCCGCTCAACAACGGCCTTTTTTTCCGCCGCTCAACAACGGACTTTTTTCCCCGCAGCTCAACAACGGACTTTTTTTTCACTTTCAATTTTGGGTTGGCGCCCTTTTTGTAAGCAAGAATAATTTTGATTGCTTTTGCGACTTTTCTTTTTATTCACCCACACGGATGTAAAGATCTTAAACACTCCCGGATAAGGATTTAATGATCCTTGAACTATTGTTTACTAGCACACATTCCCGGACGGCCCCCATTTGTAGAATTAATTCCGATAAAAAAAACAAATTCTTAAATTGTTACAACACGTTTATTGATAAATTCTAATTTCTTTTGTGCTCTAAATGACGACTTTGCACACTGAGGGTTGGATGAAAACTAAACTCTTTTACGATCGTGGATGCGGGATTTTCTCTCTACAGTTGTTCGTCCCGAACAACTTCGTCATTCAGCATCCCGTTGAAATGACACATTCTATCCAAATGGACCACTTTCAATTTTCCTCGATCCCCACGCTGGATCCGGTAGACAACGTCATTAATGCGGGTTATCACCTCGTATGGACCTTCCCAGTCCTGTTGCAATTTTGGTGATTTGCCTTTCTTACGCTGAGGATTATACAGCCAAACCAGATCTCCTTCGTTGAAACCGGAAGATTTCGCCTTGATACCGTACCTAGTTTTCATGCGGCTGCTTGCTAGCTTCATCTTTTCTCTGGTGTCTTCATGCAATTTACGAATCCTGCTGCGTAAGTCATTCACGTACTCGTTCACCTCTTTGGGCTCTGTCGGTGGGGATCCGAATTTTGCTTCACTTGGCAACCGAATTGTTTGACCAAATAAGATCTCGGATGGTGTGTGCCCTGTTGAGCTATGGACCGCGTTTCGGTAGGCCATTAAGAAGAGGGGTATGTGTCGATCCTAATCCCGCTGGCAGTTGTTGACAACCTTAGATAGATGCTCATTCAAGGTCCGATTGAATCGCTCGACCATTCCATCAGATTGAGGGTGTAGTGGTGTTGTCCTTGTCTTTCTTATTCCCAAATATTGGCATATTTCCTGGAAGACTTTTGATTCAAAGTTTCGCCCTTGATCAGAGTGCAGCTCCATTGGGACCCCAAATCTGCTCACCCAGTTGTTGACTATCTGTCCGGCTACGGATGATTTGGGATGGAAAACACTTCTGGCTACTTACTGAAGTAATCCATGACCACGAGGGTATATCGGTTACCATTAAAGGTTTCGGGAAACGGCCCAGCGATGTCGATGGCTATTCGTTCGAAAGGTGCTCCGACATTGTATTGTTGCATTTGTCCATGTGGCTTTACTTTTAGACCCTTGGTAGCTGCACATCTTATGCACTTTTTGCACCAATTCTCGACATCTTGTTTAACGCTTAGCCAATAGAAACGTTCCCTTACCTTTTCCAACGTCTTGTTTATTCCCAAATGGCCTCCTGAGATTCCGTCATGTATTTCATGGAGCACTTGGTTGACTCTGGACCGTGGCACAATTAGCTGCATACGAGATGTTGTCCCATCTGAACTTTCCCATTTTCTCTTCAGCAATCCATCTTGCACAAAGTGCCCAGTATACCTGCAGAGTTTGGCTCCGATCTGATATCTGCTGCCAGCTTGGTTTTTCCTCGTGTTCTTTCCAGGCCAATATTGGTTCGATGTCATTGTCTGCCTGTTGGGAGGAACGGATTTCGTCTATACTCCAACCCTCTATTGGCTCAGTCCTGATCGTTTGGATAGTTGACTGTTCTTTCGCTTCTTTACCACTGACTACTTCTGCTGGGAGGCTTTCATTGCATTGTTTTACCTATGAGACTGGGATAAATACCCTGGAGTCGACTCCTGCTAGAGACTTCTGCCCCGCGAAGTAAGCATTTCCTAACTGATGGCTTCTGGAAATTTGACCGGTTTCTTGGTAGCCGTTTTTTCCGGTTTTTCTTTCTATTTGCCTGGAACCCCAGTGCAGGTAGTCTTCTTGTCGTACCGGTTCTTTACAATGCCCTTGCAAATGTCCTACTTCATCGCAGTTCCAGCAGCGCATCCTTCGTCCCTCCCGCGGCATATTTCGTTGCACAGTAGTTGGTCTTGAGCAGGAGCATTCACCAGATTCTATTTCCCTTACGAAATGCATTCCTTTGGAAGCCTGATTGGATGCTTCCATCGACAGAGCGAAGGCAAGTGCTTCAGCAAGGGTTCTTTTCCCGGCCATCCTTACTGCTGATCGTAGCTTCAAATCTGCAAGTCCCCTGATGAATGCATCCTTTGCCGTTTCGTCGATTATTTCTTGGCCTGCAGTGGGATATGACAAATGTACAAGTCTACTCACGTCTGCTTGGAGCTGTTGCAGTGTTTCTCCTCGCTGCTGCATACGGCCTTGCAATTGAACCTTGTAAACTTCCCGCATGTGGCTATCCCCAAACCGTTTTTCGATAGCCTACACTAAAGCCATATAGTCTCTATTCTTTTCGATATTGATTGTTTGTAACAATTCTGCCGCAGGACCGCGTAAGGCCATTGCTAGGGCAAAGCACTTTTCCTCATTGTCCCAGTCGTTTACACAGGCAGCCATTTCAAACTGCTTCTTATAAGTAGACCATGAGGTCTGGCCATCGAATGAGGGAGGCTTCAAATCTTTTCTCCTTGGACCGCTTTAAGAACATTCTCGTAGTTTCTGTTTTCGCACTGTGTCGAGCTCTTTTGCCAGTTGCTGAACTTTGCTGTCCATTTCTTCGAATTTTTCGCCAACATTCTTCTCTATTCTATCAAATTTGTCATCAACGTTCTTCTCTATTCTTTCAAATTTGTCATCGATTTCTTCGAATTTTTGCTGGAGAATGTTCTTTTGTTCTTCCAGATTATTCTTTTCTTCATCCATTTTCTTTTGAAAACGGTGCAGATTGTTGGTTTGTTCGTTGAATTTTTGTTCAATGCTGCTCTTCTGCTCGTCTAGATTTTTCTTTTGTTCATCCAGCTTTTGTTCGAGACTATTCTTTTGTTCTTCCAGATTTTTCTTTTGTTCGTCGAGACTGCTCTTCTGTTCGTCCATTTTTTGTTCCAGACTGTTCTTCTGTTCGTCCATTTTTAACAAGAGGAGTTGCATCATCACAGCCATGTCATTGCCGGTACTTGTCTGTTCATCCTCGTCAACATTAAAGGAATATGCATCAGGATCATGTCCCTCGTTGTTCAAAGCCTCCTGAAGACGGAGCACCAGGTCACTTTTTCCTCCACTGGCGCTGAGGCTTCTCTTGTTCAACTCGGATTTGAGTTGGACGAGGGTCAACTGCAATAGTTTTCGACCCATTCTAGCTTTTTCAAATAGTCAGAAAACACTTTTTTTTTTACACACAATAAGTCCTATCCCACTTCTGACACCAATGTAAAATGTTTGTGTGGGTACAAATAATAGAACTTATTCTTTTCAATACAAATCCCAGTACAGTTACAATTCACTATTTAATTGTTTCTCTCAGTACAATCCAATTTCTCAACCATTTTTTTCTTATCTTTTACTTAAACCACTTAATCACTTCTCCTAATTAACACTTCAAATTTCACTTTAGAACTGACCTGCATACCTTGGGGATGCTGGTATTTATACTCGTATGACATACTTCGAGAACAATCCTCGCCATCCAGCGTCCCATACAATTTCCAATTTGCTAGAAAATTCGATTCCACTCTCCAGTCGAGACTTTGTTATTCCAGTATCGAAATCTTCTGGTCTTCGAGTATCGACATTTTCTGCTCTGTGAATCTAGATGTCGCTGCTCAAATTTAAGTGGTTATCACAATATATATTTCTTCTTCTTGTTGCAAGTCATCGCCTACTTGTTCAACGCGTAATTCAGGAAGAGGCACATCTGGAACATAATCAGGGTCAACTTGCATGTAGATTATTATCTAAAAACTCCTGTTCAACATTATTCAATCTAACGGTTTCAATAAAAATGTAGATATAGTGTTATTCAAAACAATTGGCCTGTCGCCACATGGGAAGTGAGAGTTAGGTAATAAAAATGAATGGATGTGCAGGTCCCTTTTCATTTTTTTCTATTTCAGCGATTATTTTCATATATTTATTTGTTATCGTAAATATCCTCTTTTTTTCAAAAATTTAAATTTCTGTGAGAGCAAATCTCGAAAACCACTATACTGAGAAATCCTGGGCACTGAGTGCCCAGGTACACGATAACGGTATTTTTTTTTATAGCTCCGAGATACGAAAACTAAATACAACATCAGCTCAACTGTTGTTTTTTATATACTTGGGCATCATATTCTTTAGGAAATCATCCCTTTTTTGCATGTCATAGACCAATAAATACGTTAAAATTCAATTTGAAATTTCCTTTGGGCACTCAGTGCCCAGTACACGGGTCGAGGGTGAAGAAAGGCATTCCAGTCATTCCTGGCTGGTTTGAACTTTTGTCGGATTTCCTCTGTATGTCGGGTTGATCTTGTAAGACAGGAAAAACAATTCTCTTGCCATTGAGAACAAATGGGATACAAATCACATAACCCACTATACATCTCGGTCAGAAGACCGATATTCACCTATGGAGTTGTCTGGTGGACGGCCTTAGACAATGCAGTCAACTGCAGCAAACTAAGCAGAGTCCAAAGAACAGCATGTCTATGCATAACCTACGTTCTACTCCCCCGCGGCGTTATATATTCTGACACCCTTCGATATATTCAGCAGGCAAGTAGCTGCGACTACACAGTGGACAAATAATTTATTTGGCTACGCTAATATTCTTAATACTCGTATATCACAGAGAACATAGATCACCCTTACCTGAACTTTGGTTTGACAAAGACTTTTATGTAAGCTTATCCTCTAGATCCTTCTGGGAGGAAGATGCTTTCATGGAGGACAAGTCAATCCACTTTTACACAGATGGATGTAAAACCGATCACTGTAGCGTATTACTATTACTATTATTAGCGGAAATTTTGGCGATGAAAGAAGTTCTGTCCTGGCTGAAGAAAAACGTGATATCTGCAAATTTACGCTGTCCTCGTCTCTTCTATATCCCAATCCACCGCACCTCTTATGGCTCTAACGAACCAATCTCCCGCATGCTCCGTTAGGTCAACTCAAACCTCCCCTTTTTGATTTTAACCTGAGCACTTCTCGTTTTAAATCTGATCTCCTCAACCACTCCCTTACTTCCTAACCCTTAACTCTTGTTAGTTTGTATGTCCTAGTTTTTAAGTTACTTTAAGCTTGTATTAAACGAAATAAATAGGGGCGTTAGCCCCATTAAATTAATTAATTTGCACCTATTTGGGTGCCGGCCAACAGAGACATTCCAGGGAATTGTAAGGTAGACGAACTCATCAAAATTGGAACCACTCTACCTATTCTACCCGAAAAGGGTAGCATCGGTATACCAATCGCTACGCGCAAATTAATATTAAAATTCGATGCTAACAAAAGAACAGACCTTAGGTGGACTGTTGAATCAACGTGTCTAGTCACCAAACAGATTTGACCAAAGCTGGATCTGAATCGCTCTTAGAGTTTGATCTTTTTAAATAGGAAACATCTCAGCACCATCATAGGTGTCATCACTGGACACACTGCCTTATATGCAAGCATGCAAGAAGGGGTGGCGCTTTAACAAATGATTTCTGTATAAATTGCATGGACGAGGAGGAAATGGGAGTTTTCTACCACAATGACTTAAACGATCTAAAGAATATAGACGTTGACAATCTCCTACCCTTCTTCATAAGCTCAGATCGATTCCATGAGTAACAGGATCACAGATCTAAGTGGTATCACAATGGGCCAATACGCCTAACAGCCACCTACCTACCTACTGTTTCATAAACTAATCGTTGGAAAAGAAGAGATGAGAAGTTGCTTGCTCCTTAGTTTAACTTTTATTACGTATACGCACTTTTTGGAAAAAGACCTTCACACAACATTTTACACTGCGGTTAAACTGGTGCGCATTCAAGGGCCGGAATGCTTTTTGCCATTCGTCGGAGCACTTGTAGTAGAATAGCAAAAGAACAAGGCTAGAGACATTACGTGGATAGTTAATTTTTGTAAACACCTAAATGGGTATGAATACACTCAAATTACCTAAGAATTTGCTAAGTTTCTTAGGAAATGGCGTAGAGAGAGAAAGGGTGGTTATTTCATTCCCACAACATTTAATGGGGACACTAAAGTAGCAGTGTAATTTGATTTGTTGTATTCTAGGAAACTTTTTAAAGAAATGTCTATCGTGTACCGTGGGAATTCGAACACCGAGTCATCCGATTTGGAAGCAAATCACCACTTGAGCCACGCCGACGGCCAGTGTTATTTGACTGGGAAAGCACATGATCAGATATATTTAGGCCAGATCAGACGGAGTAAATTATTCCTCCAGCATTTTGGACGATCCATGTCATTGATGCCTAACATACATATATCGAATGGAATAATTTTCAGTTTTGATATTGTAAGGAAAGTGTAACGGCTGAGTGTTAACATCGAAACGAACAACGAGAAAATTTTCTACCTTTGGGATTAAAATTTCACATGTTTATGAAAGGCGTTCCAGTCATTCCTGGCTGGTTTGAACTTTTGTCGGATTCCCTCTGTATGTCAGGTTGATCTTGTAAGACTGGAAAAACAATTCTCCAAACCTATGTCATCAGAAATCAATCGAAGAGTTACCCATTCAAATCCCAATTTCTTTGCCATAACAAGGTCATTAACTAATATGGTAGTATCGACACACACTACGGGCTCTATACAAGTGCATATAAGAAGCCTTTTCAAACCGTGTTCGTTTTGAATGTAAGATTTTTCAAAAGAATTTTTGTCCCAGTTGCGTTAACGCTCTTTGCAGAAGAAAATATAACAACAGATATTTAGGTAATCGAAACATTTTTCTGCAGCCGGATAAAGGTTTAGAGGTACTTCTTAAAACTATTAAAAAACTAAGCAAATTGTATAAAATCTCAAAAATGAATTACCCAACCAGTTTGTAGTTGGTCACTCATTATGTAGGTTGGGAGATTTTTCAACCCAAGTATACATATAAATCTTTTATGTTTATGGTTTCTGCAACGGAAAGGGGAAAAAATAAACTGAGAAAATATATCCAGAATGCATTTATTTACCCATTTACCAGTTTGAGAGGCGGGAATAACGCGGAAAACAACCAACGACTCATATCCAACTAGAGTGAAAGTAGTTAAAAGCTACGAAAACGTTTTATACAGGAACATAAATCGTTCATTTAATCCAAGAAAAAGTTATACAGTGCGTTTCAAAAATATAAGGTCAATGTAAAAAAATGCCAAATTTCTATCTCCTACAACGTTTTTTTTTATAACGGTACCTCTTATCTTGTTATTGGTGCTGATGCAAATTATGCTTGCATTTTATTTCCATTGTGTGTCAAAGCTCTGTATAGGAAAGCGGTGAAGTTTATAATTTTTGTGTTCTTAAGCGTTTCGTAATTATAAGGTCAGTTACTAAAATAAAAAAGTAAGTACTTTTTTCAAGCTTTTAGCATTATTTCATTTGTAAAATTTAGAACAATGGCTCGAGGACAAGCCCTGACACTCTTCGAAAGAGGAAAAATTGACGCATACATGGAAAAAAACTGGAGTTTGAGAGGAATTGCGAGAAAATTGGACAGATCATTTTGTGCGGTTCAAAATTGTGCAAGAGATAAGGTTAACTACGATGTTAATAAATCCTCCGGACACCCAGATAAATAGGCAAGAAGAAACAATTGCGAAATAAGCAAAATAACATCGTAAGGTGAAGTTTGGACCTTAATGTCACAAAGTCAACGGTTTGGAGGACAATACAATCTATTTCACACATTGTTCGAGAAAAAATGAGAGCTGCCCCTCGATTAACAGCAAAACATGTTGAAAACCGAATCGCGTTCTCACGCCAAAACATGGGTACAGATTGGGCGAAAGTAAGATAAAATAACAGTCGTTCGAAAAAAAAGAACGATTTTTAAAATCCTAATTTTTTCCGACGAAAAAAAGTTTAATTTGGATGGACCAGATGGATTTTGGGGGGATTTGAGAAAAGAGCCAAAATGTTTTTCAATGAGAAATTTCGGTGGCGGTTCCTTAATGGTGTGGGGAGTTTTTATGGCAAAAGAAAGATTGTCGCTAGCCTTCCCTGAATATCAGGGAGTTATTTCCGTTTTTAGAGAGCCATGGATATGAAAACTTTGTTTATCAGCAAGATAACGCTACAATCCATTTTAGTCGCAACACTAAAGCGTAGTTTTCGGACCACAACATCGAAGTCCTAGACTGGCCCGCATGCTCCCCTGACCACAATCCTATGGAAAATCTTTGCGACATTCTGGTTCGCGATGTTTAGAAGCATAATCATCAGTTTGAGACAGTCAGAGCTCTAAAAATGGGTATCTTAAATGGTTTGGCAAATGTTAGTAACCAAACATTAAAAAAAACTATCAGAATCAGTGCAAAAATCCAGTATCAATGCAAAATATTTGAATTAATATTAAAAAAAGGGAAACAAATAAATTATTAAAATATTGAAAAAACTTCTTGGTTTATTTATTTTAGTGTCTGACCTTATATTTGTGAAACGCTTTAATTTTAAAAATTTAAATTTAGAATTTTAAAATTGGTGTATTTGGTCTTCAAAAGTTCTTCCAATAACTCTTAACCTTATTTTAACAAAAAAATTCCTTTAACGCACATTGAGCTGTCGGATAAACTAGGTAAGAGTTAGCTTTAAGTCAGAGCGCCCGCATAGGGCCAGTAGGCCATTGTAAGATAGCCTAAGCTTATTTAGCAAAATGTCCACGCTTGTAAGTGTCAATGAATTAATTTTAATAAGCGAAGCGAAGCAATTAAGAAGCGCTAATGTGTACCAGCAAGATTGCACTTCCGATGGACCCAATCTGTGGTCTCAACATTTTTTTAATTTAACGTTTTACCAGTCTTGGCAAATTGGGTCGTATCTTGAAAATTATGGGTTTGAGAAGAAAATATCTGATTTAAATTTTTTTTGTTTTTGGATTACAAAAGCAAGAAATAGTTAGATTCTATTTTGGAAGAAAGTATCGTCAAAATTTGGATTTCTCTAAAAAAAAAACTTGTATTTACATTTGACCTGGAATTACTTTTGATATAATGGGTCTGTTCGCGTTCTGTCCGAGAAAGCAAGTGTCGATTTTAGTTCAAGAAATTTGTTCGAGCAAATTTGTAAACTGTCATCAGCTTTTTTAACATTGTACATTGGGCAGCAGGTAAATTAGGTTAAAATGCTTCTCAAACACCTTGTGGCATCTACAAATGGCATTTGGATCGATAATTCAGAGATAAATTATCAGAAGAACTTATTTTAAATCATTCAGATGTATCCAGGCTGAAGTAATCTTTTCCAACTTCAAGATAAAAACTTACTTAAATTCTTTTGAGAAAAAAAACAACAAAATAAAGTCAGTTGACACTTGTCTGTGCAAAACAGTCTCATATCTTTTCGCTTCCTTTTTAACAAATGTTCCTCCTGAGAACAAATTTTATCCTCACTCCTCCGGATAAAACAATATACATAAGAACTCAGGCGAGTTGTCAAGGAAATTAAAAACGAATCCATAAACAGATATCTAAGAGAACTCACACATGATAAAAATACTGATTAATCGCTATGGAGAACAACCATAATTTGAGAAGACCGATAGCACAAACACCGGCTATAAGGAAAGGCGGTGGTACCTGGGCAAAAACAAATGCTGAAAGAAATGCAAACCCGGGAAATAACTTTAATATGACAAGAGACGAAGAACTACTGAAGAAGAACATAGCCCTCGGTTACACCCAAAGAAATAAGGAATATAATAAACCGTAATATAAAATCCAAGAAAGCCCTGGGTATGATTTAATCACCGGAGAAATATTAAAAGAGCTTCCGTTCAAACGTGTTGTCAAACTAACCAACCTAATTCAAGCTTCAATAGGATTAAACCACTTCCCAAGCTACTGAATGGTTGTTGAAGTAATTATGGTTCCAAAGCCAGGTAAATCACCATATGATGTAGGATCATACAGGCCTACATCCATACTTCCAATTTCGTCCAAATTATTCGAAAAGATACTTTTTTCTCGATTAAGATTAAAAAAGCGTATACCAAACCTTAAATTTGGTTTCAAGATAGACACTCGACTATGGATCAGGTGCATAGAATCACAGATGTTGTCGAAAAAGCACTAGAAAAAAAGGTTTGCTCAGCTACCTTACTTGACGTTGCAAAAGCCTTTGATAAAGTATGGTATAAAGGGCTACTTCATGAACGAGATGACGTGAAACCGTATAGAATAGAAGTATAAATCAATGCTGGTGAAAAAAAAAGTTTTATTTAATAGGTTTGACACACTAGACTAATTACCCCGGGGAAAAACTGGGTTTATAGAAGAGGGAGATGAAGTGTAAAGCAAGACACGGGGTAAATATTCAACCAGTATTGAAGCGGTTGAGCGGGGGGAAAACCAATACACTCATAAGTTGTCAATTTTAAATGGAAAGAAAAATTATCAGAAATACCACTATAATCAAAATCGATTCAAGGAAAATCTCGGAAAGGATTATAATGTGAACGTGCTACAAATGAGAGAGCCCAGAATTAAAATTAGTTTTATTGCGGATAAATTGACTGAAAGCGAATTAATAAATTGTATAAAAAATCAAAACAAAATGTTAAAAGATGCGGACCTAAAATTTAAGGCTATGTGGAAAAATAAAAAATCAGAGTCTTACAGTGCAGTGATTGATTTGGATGTGAAAAATTTTAATGAAATAATTAAAGCAGGTAAAATAAGCGTTGGCTGAAATAAATGTCTTATTAAATCTTTTACGCCGAAAATAATAGCATATTATTTAAATATTCAAAGTTTGCTGTCAAATAAGAGTGAAGCCGAATTATTGTTACAACGATGTGATCCTGGACTATTATTGTCTGAGACGCATATAACGGATGAAATTGAAGAATCTGAGCTTGAAATTAACAATTATTGTATAATTGGTGCTATAATATATATAAAGCAGGGGATGCGACATAAAATAAAGGTTTTAATAAAATTTTATTACTTTGCATGGGTGTTGAAAGTTTACATTTGGATTAATGATGAAAGGTGGTCGTTTGTTGTGGAGTATAGATCACCAAGTTCGTCCGTAAGTGATTTTATAAACTTTTTTGGTTTTTGGAACATTTGGACAATGAGGAGCGTCTAGTTATTATGTGAATTTTAATATTGGTCTCATAATAAACGATAGTAATAAAAAAAATAAGTAGCACTATAACTGATCAAAGGCTAATTAAAATAATTGACAAATATACCAGAATCGTTGGTTCGGCCCGGACTCTAAATGAATATGTACTAGTAAAAACAGATATGCGTGAACTATTTTGTGCAACGGCAATTAGATAAAATAACCATGAAATGATAAAAGTCGAGATTAAGTGTAAAAATCACATAAAGGACGCTAAGCGATTGAAAATGTTAAATTACACAAAAGATCAATTTGATAAACATTTAAAGAGTATATTCTTCTCAAACATGGTATAATGTAGACAATTTTAATAAACTTATAACACTATTCGATGAAAAAACTAAAAAATGCGCTTGGTTTACATTTTAAACAAAAAAGTTATGGCGTTTAGAATGGCAGTATATGATATACTATAATAGGTATAGACATATTCAAAATATTTATAAAAATAAGGTAGTCAATGCTAAAAATAACTATATAGTCAAGAATGTGATGGCGATCAAAAAAAGGGTTCGTCTACGCTAAAATATTTAATATTAAAAAATAATAAAAATAAAGCCTTATTAAGTGTAAAATTGGATCAAAATACGATGTACGTGCCATCCCAAATAGCAAACCGGCTAAATTCATACTTTATATCCAGTATACTATCTGGAATAAATATGTCAATCAATTATAGAATACATTTCTCCCAATATTACTTTGAATAGTATTTTTAAATTCCAATATTATAATGAAAGATCATTATTTGATATAATTAAAAAGTGCAAAAATAAAAAAGATCTTAACGGATTAATAAGAACATGATTTTAAATTCAATAGAATTGACCCTATTTTAATGAAAATATTTAATGAGTCACTACAATCTGGATTATTTCTTTATAATTGGAAAGAATCAGTAATCATACCGGTAGCGAAAATATGTAACACAATCAACTGTGAGGAATTTCGCCCAGTGAATACGCTGCCACTATTTGATACTGGAGCGATTCTTGGCAAGCCAGTTTCAACATTATATAGAAGAAAATGTACTAATAATCAAGGAACAGTCCGTATATAGAGGAAAACATTCATGCGAGACAGCTTTAAATATGTTAATTTGTGAGTGGAAGAAAGAAATTGATTCTGGAAATTCAGTGATCGCTGTATTTTTGGACCTAAAAAGGGCATTTGAATCGGGGTATTTTGATACAAAAACTAGAAATGTTTGGTGTGAAAGGTACAGAACTTAGATGGGTTAATACTTACTTATTGGGAAGATCTCAAACAACAAAGGTGAATGGAGTGTTATCGAATTAATTGAATGTAGAACTAGGTGTGCCGTAAGGTTCGGAGTTGGATAAAATATTGTGTTCAATTTTGTAAGATAAAATTGTTTTCTGATGATACTTTGATTTACATAAGTGGTAAGAATGTTGAGAGTACGTATGAGAAGCTGAATGCTGACTTGAAAGATGTAAGTGAGTGAGATGTAAGTAAGTTGAAAAAAAAAAAAAAACAAAATGTTATAAATGTAAGAATGGATGGAGATTATTGAGTGCATGAAAATTATTAAATACTTGGGTGTGGTGTTAGACTATAATTTGAACATTAGGGCTCATGTTGATTATATACATATCAGAGAGCTGCAACGGGTACTTTGTATTTGTGTATACCCGATCAATGACTCAGATTTGGTTTGAAGCAATCACTTTCGTTAAGCAGCAAGGAATAGTCGTTTGCTCATGAACTTAAAAAATACATGTTGGTTGAAGCATTCGAGTCATGCAGATACATACATTCGAGTGTTCGGGTATTTTGTGCAGTATTAGCAAATAATGATCGTTTGTTCGGGTGGTTGAACACACTCGACACAATCGAAATACTGCAGACACTCGAATATACCCTTACCCGTGTCCATACACAGAACAATATTACATTTCATATGTTGGGGTTTTTGTTTTTGTTATATGTTGTAATTATGAATTTTTTTCCTTATCAGTAAAGAATGAAAGTTAACGCATTTGCGTTTGTTCGGGTGGTTAAACACACTCGAGACAATAGAGATACTCGAAACACTCGAATATACCATACACTCACGATGAATTCATGCATATGGAGACATCCATCCGTTCGGTAACATTCATTCGTGACGAGACATACACGAGATTAAAAATCAGTAATAGTACACTACCGCACAAACTCGAAAAAATAATGTCGTGTCTCATACATGTTTGCCCAAGAATTTTTGGTTCGAGTGCGCAGCTTGAACGAGCATACCATGCGTTCGATTGACTTGTATCGAATTTTTGACGACAATGATCGAATCGACACGATCATACTCAATGCAGTTCTTTGATACATATGTATGTGGTAAGATTGCAAAAAAAAGGTTAGTTATCTAAAAAGAATAAGGGTTTTAACTTATGAATAAATAAAGCTATGCGCACAATTCTAAAATTCAATAAATACCATCTTGATCAAAACGTTCCCCGAATGCAAAAACAGTTCCATTAAAATAATCCAACATGTACAGAAGAAAGTACTTCGGGGTATAGTAAATGCACCATGGTACGTTAGATAGTGATCTCCATCGCGACTTAAACGTTGAAACCGTTGCAAACGATGTACTCTACTGCTCATTCCAAGTCACTTAGTTAGCACGTATATGAAGAATCATCTTAATTTCTTAATCAACGCGGGCAAATAAAAAGACTGAAACACACAAAACCCCACGAACTCGTAACACAACAGAGTAACTGGAGAATCCAAAGGGCAATAACAAATTTTAATTAATAATTGAAAGAACATCTAAACTCGAACTACTCGTTAGTCACACCGACTAGTTAATGTAAATTATGTTTTTTGTATTTGATATTATTACTCAAATTATGAATGTAAAAAAAAACAACTCCGGATTTGACATATTTAGCCCAAAAAGTACACGAACGAACCTATTATGGATACAGAAAATATTGTAGATATTTAAAGTATGTACTTTGTGTTTTCATGTGGGGATACATATCCGACCCATACAATTTTCGTCCTTCAATATAATATGAAAGCATTGCATAATTAAAAGAGTATCTTATTTATTTTTATTACGTGCCTGTAAAATTTTGACTAAAAAGTTGGATTACAACTACATCTTTGTTAAATTTTGTACAAAGTTTAGCAAATAAATTAACTCTGCTTAGAAAATTTAATTAAATAGCATTATATGTACCTGTATCTTCAAGCACAAATTTCCCTTCCACAATTGTATTAAACAATACATACATATATGTGTATATATACCAAAATATTAAATTTAAAAAAATGTTTACCAGACATGTCATCGCAGCAAATATAGCAGCTACAATTAGTTGCGTGCGGTGTTAAAATGCCATCGTCTATTAGAGATTGAAGACTTCGTCCTCCATACTTTATAGATCGCTTCCAATCTTTACTTGATCCTCTTCCACAAAAATGCTCGAACTCGCTGGGACTAAACCATTGCTCTTTATATTTTATGCATCGACCACGACCACCAGATCCCAATTTGTTTCGGTATAAATCTGCATTCGTCATTTTACATCGAATTGGAAATATTTCAAGGCACAACAAATTGTTTTTAATATTTCCTAATTGGTCTGAGCGGGATTGAGGGCCTTCAGCTGTTTTAAAAACTCGGCTACTTGATATTTCAAGACTTTCAGAACTATAATCATTGTTTTCAACGCACAACATTTGCTTAAAATGTGGTATCTGATCATTTGTTACTATGTTAAAAGCTGTTCCAGCCATTATACTTTCCATTTGCAAAGAGACTGCAATATCCTTTTCTCCAATTGGTGAAACGACCATTCTACGTTCTTCTAACTTTAATAGATTGATGAGATAGATTGTTTTCTTTTTGGTCAAAATAGTTGTTATTATATAAAACCTCAAATTTACGAATACACACCTTGTTAGTCCTTGTAATGAATTGATCTTGTAATTCTTCAGCACTTTCAGTAATGCTAACAGCTTTTACGTTGCTAATATTTTGTATTTGCGCTTTCAAATCTCCTGATTCCATACCATTTATTACATGAGATAATAAATGTGATCGAAGAATTGTTTCGCCATTTTTGGCAAAAGTTTTCTCTTTAATTGTTAAAAACACTTTACAATAACTTGGTTTTGGCAATTTTATATTGCAACATATATGGAACACCTAAACGTACATGCATTAAATTCATGAAATGAAAATATTTTGGCACATAAATCAGAAATGACAGCGGGGACGGAGAACTGAGAAACGCTTTTCCAAAAAAAATCGATACTCGTACATTCAGACTCGGAACAAAAAATTCTGGCGGATATTTTTTGTACTTCAACCCCTATTTTAATTTCTAACAATTCGTTGGCTGGAACAAATTCGTATGGGAAGCTAAAATTCGGTACGGAACAAGATTAATAAATTTGTTAAAGAAATTTTTGTTTTCAAATACGTGTTGGGTTAAAATGTCGAGAAAAGATACGCGAGTTTCGAAATGTGTTTAGATGGGATAGTTTAAATAGAATCGTGTTTTAAAAAACGTAAACAAGCACTTGTTAAACGCGAAGTAATTGTTTTTCTTCTTATTTCTTTATTCAATATTAAGTTCGTAGTGAATAATATAAAGTGTTTATTTAATATATTGTTCAACAAGTCAATAAAGAGAGTGAAATGCATCTTACAATTTTCATAGATGGAATCCTATTAATGTTACAGCAATATTATTTCAAGGGGAATATTTCAGTTGGTGAAACTGAAAAGTTGGTGCAAATTGGCTTGGTTTTTAAGTTATAATTGAAGCAGGATCAAGTGCAAAAGAGTAATTGCAACCAGCTTTCAGTATTCTTTCACTTCCAGTCCAGCGAAATAGTCCTTTTAAAATATTCTGCTAGGAGAATATGCATATACATACACATATGTATGTCGCATTTCACTATCTTTATTGATTTGTTTAACCATATATTTAATAAAAAGACACTATATTACACAGTATTCACTAAATTTTTAATAAAAAAGTAACAACACAACAATTTCTTTGTGTTTCACAAGTGCTTTGTTTACATTTTTTAAGGCACGATTCTATTTAAATTAGCCCATATAAACACTTCACAAGCACTTATTTCGAAACTCGCGTATATTTTCTCGACATTTCAACTTTATTCTTATCAGGCAAAAATATATCCTTTGACTAATTTATTTATTTTGTTCCACACCGAAATTAAACTTTACATATTGTAAAATGTCTGTGTGGGTACAAATGATAGAACTTATTCTTTTCAATACAAATCCCTTTATTCAGTACAGTTACAATTCACTATTTAATTGTTACTCTCAATACAATCCAATTTCTCAACCGCTTATACTTTTCTTATCTTTTACTTAAACCACTTAATTACTTCTCCTAATTAACACTTCAAACTTCACTTTAGAACTGATTTGCATACCTTGGGGATGCTGGTATTTATACTCGAATGACATACTTCGAGAACAATCCTCGCCATCCAGCGTCCCATACAATTTCCAATTTGCTAGAAAATTCGATTCCACTCTCCAGTCGAGACTTTGTTATTCCAGTATCGAAATCTTCTGGTCTTCGAGTATCGACATTTTCTGCTAGATGTCGCTGCTCACATTTAAGTGGTTATCACAATATGAATTTGCTCCCGGTCAAAATTTGTCTAGCCGTGGAGGTCAATTGACCCGGTAAAGTGCTTTCAGCGGGTCTTGGTGGCTTTTTTTTACCCAAATTCCTAAATTGATTTTTGACAGCTCGTTGGCGGGTGCCAACGTCTGCTTGTACAAGCTTTACGGCGAACAGTGTGGCAGAACGTATTTCGGCTGCAGAGAGTAAATTACATTTTCTAGAATCAGGTATGTTTCGTAAATTTATTATAAGTCGCTGACAGTACACAATGATCCTTATAAATTTGGCAGATTAGAGTATTGTGATATTATAGTATAAAAATAACATTTTACCTGAATCCCCATGTGAGCTTTAATGGATCGTTTCTCCTCGTTTGTAGATAAGCTCGTCGGTTGTTGTGGAACACTGAAAGTTCCCACGATTCGCGCAGAAAATCTGGACCATTCCACCAAAGAACTATTGGCATGTAAGGCAAAAGGCATTATTCCTCTGGGTGCTATATCTACAAGATTCTTTTTACTGGAAATGTGTTTCCCACTCTGTGGTCTCAACAGTCGTTGTTTTCGGCTACCCAGTTGTTAACAAATGTGGCCCATTTAGTTAGAGTCCAGAGTTAGAGCAGCAATCCATGAAAATGCAATGGTTGAGTCGGTTCACGCATCTGGAAAGCCTAAAACCTTAGAAGTATAGTGCGGTAGTGTTGCAAGAGTAACAGCTCCACAGAGTTCGAGTCGTGGCAATGCTTGTGTTTTTACTCGAGCGACTCTGGTCTTGGACATAAGCAACTGTACGTGGATGACGTCATTGGAATCAAGAACTCGAAGGTATATAGCGGCACCGTATGCCATGCCGCGTCACTGAATCCGTGTAATTCTAGTTCCTTAAGAGTGCTGCGCGTGTGGATCCATCCAGGATCCGATACGAATCTTCTCAAGTTGCGGCAATTCTTTCCACTCTTTCTTCAACTCCTATGAAATAGGCTCGTCCCACTTCAGCTCGCTACGCCACAGTTTCTGCATTTTGCCCTTGACGGCACAGGGTGAAAACCATCCAAGTCGAAGAGTTGGCAATGGTGGACAGAATTGTCCTTTTTGTTGGTTCAGCGCTGTCGAGTTGAATATTCTGAAAAGAAAGACTATCTTCTACTGGAAACCACTTGATTCCTAAAGTGTTGACGTGATCTGGGGTATCTAAAGGCACAAAAAAGGCAACGTCTCGCTGATCTAAAGGTATCTGACCCAAAACCTCGTTGGAATTGCTTGTCCATTTGGGCAGTTTGAACCCTCCCGCGGCTAGCAAACTGTTAACTTGTTTAGGTCCTGTCATTAAATGCTGGTTCAACGAAGTTCCGTCTAAAGTTTTGGCTGCAGCATCAAAGACGTCCCGGAGTTCTGTAGTGGAACTGGATACTTTGGACACGGCATGGTGCCGCAGTAGTGTTTAGGAGTAATGAGTACTTCGTCCTTGAAGACTTTGACGTCTTTCATGTGTCCCAAATGTAAGTACTCGTTTTGTACTCTAAGTGTAGCGTAGGATCGTACCTAAAGCGCCTTTCTAGCTGAGCAAACCTACGCAAGGCTCCTTTCTTCGAGGATCCAAGCTCAGGTTTGCTCCCTTCCATAAATGATAATGATACCTCGTTTCGTCCGTTATCCAACCTTTTCGTCGTTGCCTTGTAGAACTCCTCACATACTTTGTCCTTATATGTTTGGAGAGCCTCAAAGGGTGTTTCTTTCATCTCCCAGAAACTTTGGTGTTGCCGGCTGACATCAAGCACTTGAAGGAAGTCCTTTACTGTCCGAATTGGTTGATGTACTTTACCCATCAAAATCCATCCAAGTGACGTGTTCTCTGCAATGGATATCTTTGCGTTATCGCCACGGATGATTTCTGCAAGTACGCTTATTGTTAATTAATACACCCCTTTGTGTAGGGGTGTATGTGTATTGGGTGGCGGTGACCGAATTAGTTGTGTAGTGTGTTGTGTTATGTTGGGTATTTGTTGTGTGTGAATTGAATTGTTAGTGTGAAGAGGGGTGAATATGTAAAAGAGATTGGTGAAGCTATTGGCAAAGGTAGCATCGGACTCTGCTGGGACACTGTTGGGTTCCATGACTGTATGCCAGGCAATTCTCGCATATGCCGATTTTGTACACGACATTCCTGCGAGAGGCGATGCTGCAGTTCCGCAGTGAGTGAGGCCCTTTACTGCACATTTTACAGCTGAACTGGCTCTTTTGATTCTGCTTCAAGTAAAAGATTTTGTTTTTGAAAATGGTGCTCTAGAGACCTTACTGAATCCTACATCTTTCCGTTGACCAACTGCTTCCAATGTCTTAAGCCTCGTTTCTACAAATTCTGTGGAACATTCAAACTTTGGTAATTCTTTATCTGTCCCTAGGTTTTCTTTCCAAAGTTGCCGTGTTATTGTGGGGAGTTTTTTTCACTGAACAAAAGATAAGGATAACATCCCAATGTTCCACCGGTACATTGAGATTTTTCAACGCGTGTCAACATTCCACTGATGTATCTAGTAATTTTTTTGAGATGTGCAGCGGTCTCATGGATAATGTTTTCTTGTGCAAAAAAACATTCTTAGCTGCGCACTAACAAGGACACGTTTATGGTCATAGCAATGCCATTCTGGCTTATAGTTCCCGTTTTCAATGACTAAATGTTGAAGGAGACGCTCTGCCTCACCGCCCAAACTAGATTTCAAATAGTGTAGTTTCTCAACGTCGGTTAATGCTGTATTCGTATGTATTAAAAATACAAAAAGATCGTGAAATTATGTCCAGGTTTCATATTCTCTGATAAAGACCTGTATATTTATTTTCGGCAATTGAATGATGTTCTTATCCCTACAAGTACTTATAATACCACTTACGGAGTCAAAACTGTTGCTCGAATTTTACCCATGCTATTTAATTGCGCTGTTTTATAGCCCAGGTAATTGTCTTTTATCCTGTCGAAAATTCCCTCCCATTCATCTTCCTTTCCAGCTTCAATTAAGGATATGTTGGGTACTAATCTTGAAATTTTCCTCTAGCACGGCAATACTATTGGAGATGTAATTTTTTGTCCTCTCCTTGGGATTTCTTTCCAACATTTTCCCAACTCTTTGTAATTTGCTTTAGCAAATTCTTTTGAATCTTCAGAGCAGTGCTCATTGTTGAAATCCAGCAAGAAAAAATACTCGTAAGAGAAAAAAGATATTAAAATGGGGCTGTATTTCAACAAACGTATTGTGATAACCATTTATTATAAATATTAGCAGCATTATCTAGATTTACATAGCAGAAGACTTCGATACTCGAAGAGCAGAAGATTTCGATACTTGAATAACAGAAACTCAAACATTGGTGAACGGAGAATGGAATAATATTGTATTGTATTACTTATTATCGCCACTTTTCGTTTTTGTTGTTGTTTGCCAAGGCATATTTTACTGAGCTGGGTAGTCACTTACCAATAAAACACAGCTTGTATTGAAAAGAATAAGTTCTATCATTTGAACCCACACAAACATTTTACATTGGTGTCAGAAGTGGGTGCAAAAAAAATGGGATTGTTCGAAATGGCTGCTCGTGGGAACCACTGGGACAGTCAGGAGAAGTGCTTTGCCATATCGAAAAGAATAGAGACTATATGGCTTTAGTGTAGGCTATCGAGAAACGGTTTGGGGGTAGCCACATGCGAGAGGTTTACAAGGTTCAATTGCAAGCCGTATGCAGCAACGAGGAGAAACACTGCAACAATTCCAAGCAGACCTCATTAGACTGACACGTTTGTCATATCCCACCGCAGGCCAAGAAATAATCGACGAAACGGCAAAGTACGCATTCATCAGGGGAATCGCAGATTTGGAACTACAGTCAGCAGTAAGGATGTCACGGAAGAGAATCCTTGCTGAAGCAATTGCCTTTGCTCTGGCGATGGAAGCAGTCAATCAGGGAATACATTTCGTCAAGGAAATAGCATCTGGTGAATGCTCCTGCTCAAGACTAACTCCTGTGTAACGAAATATTCTGCGCATGAAGGATGCGCTGCTGGACCTATAATAAAATAAAACATTTTCAAAGGCAGTGTAAAGAATCTGTGCGACGAAAAGGCTGCCCTCACTATGGTAACAAGCAAATAAAGGAAGAAACCGGCAGAAACGGCTATGAAGAAGCCGGTCAAACTTCTCGAAGCTATCAGTTCGGAAATGCTTACTTCGCGGGTCAGAAGTCTATAGCAGGAGTCGGCGACACCAGGGCAATTATCCCAGCCTTACAGGCAATGCAATGCAATGCAATGAAATCCTCCCAACAGAAGTAGTCTGTGGTAAGGAAGTGAAAGAGCAGGCCGCAATTCAAATGAGCAGGACTGAGCCAATAGAGGGTTGGAGTAAAGACGAAATCCGTTCCTTCCAACAGGCAGACAATGACATCGAACCAATATTGGACTGGAAGGAGCACAAGGAAAGACCAAGCTAGCAGCGGATATCAGATCGAGGCATACTGGGCACAGTGGAACTCGTTTTATGTGCAAGATGGATTGCTCAAGAGAAAAGTGGAAAGTGCAGATGAGACAACAACGTACCATGGTTCAGAGTCAGCCAAGTACTCGACGAAATACATAGCGGAATCTCAGGAGTCCATTTGGGAATAAACAAGACGTTGGAAAAGGTAAGGGAGTGTTTCCATTGGCTAAGCGCTAAACAAGATGTCGAGAATTGGTGCCAAAAGTTCACAAGGCTACCAAGGGTCCGAAAGTAAAGCCACATGGATAAATGCAACAATAAAATGCCGGAGCACCATTCGAAGGAATAGCCATCGACATCGCTGGGCGGTTTCCCGAAACCATTAATGGTAACAGATACACCCTCGTGGTCATGGATTACTTCAATAAGTGACCGTTTGCCATCCGAAATCAAGAAGCTAAGACCGTAGACGAAAAGATAGTCAACAACTGGGTGAGCATATTTGGGGTCCCAATGGAGCTACACTTTGATCAAGGGCGAAACTTTGAATCAAAAGTCTTCCAGGAGGTGTGCCAATATTTGAGGATAAGGAAGTTAAGAACAACGCCAATACACCCACAATCTGATGGAATGGTCGAACGATTCAATCGGACTTTGAATGAGCAACCATCTAAGGTCGTCAGTGGGATCGACACATGCCCTTCTTCTTAATGGCCTACCGAAACGCGGTCCATAGTTCAACAGGACGCACGCCATTATAGATCTTATTTGATAAAACAGTTCGGTTGCCAATTGAAGAAAAATTCGGATCCCCACCGACGGAGCCCAAAGAGGGACTATGTGGATGACTTGCGCAGCAGGATTCGTAAATTGGATGAAGACGCCAGAGGAAAAATGAAGCTAGCAAGCAGCCGCATGAAGACTAGGTACGATATCAAGGCGAAATCTTCCGGTTTCAACGAGGGAGATCTGGTCTGGTTCTATAATCCTCAGCGTAAGAAAGGCAAATCACAAAAATTGCAACAGGACTGGGAAGGTCCATACAAGGTGATAACCCGCATTAATGACGTTGTCTACCGGATCCAGTGTGGGGATCGAGGAAAATTTAAAGTGGTTCATTTGGATAGAATGTGTCATTTCAACGGGATGCTGAATAACGAAGTTGTTCGGGACGAACAACTGTAGAGAGGGAGCAATGTGATAACCACTTAAATGTGAGCAGTGACATCTAGATTTGCAGAGCAGAAGAGGTCGATACTCGAAGACCAGAAGATTTCGGTACTTGAATAACAAAGTCTCGACCATTGATGACTGGAGAGTGGAATCGAATTTTCTAGCAAATTGGAAATTGTATGGGACGCTGGATGACGAAGATTGTTCTCGAAATATGTCATTCGAGTATAAATATCAGCAGCCAAAAGGTATGTAAGTCAGTTCGTCAGCTGAATTTGAAGTGTTAATTAGCAGAAATGATTAAGTGATTTAAGTAAAAGATAAGAAAAGTATAAGCGGTTGAGAAATTGGATTGTATTGAGATAAACGATTAAATTGTGAATTGTTACTGTATTGAATAAAGCGATTTGTATTGAAAAAAATAATTTCTATCATTTGTTCCCATAAACATTTTACAGTGTCGCGTATTTGTAGGAGGACCATGATAAAATAATCACCATACACATAAAGGATTTATCTTTAAGAATTTATAAAAGCGGATAAATAAAACACATCTTAATCGCCTGACTATAATCTTGAGTGTAATTGATTTATCCCCCAAATGGTATGCAATATAATGTGTTTAATTATGTAGGGCATTTTCTGCATATCACTATTCTTGGTAATGCAGTGGATTCCCGATCATCTACATTAGCCCGGTTTTATTGGTAGCTGGGTACGCAGCTCAGTAAAATATCCCTTTTTTTATAATTTACGCGCGACTAAGGGGTTGATACCCTTTTACTGTTGCCAGGGTGCGGTCGAAAAGTTAGAAGGAGGAGAAAGGAAAATTGGTTTTATTTGTATTGGTTTGAAACTCTGGTGTGTTTGGTTTCGATATTCGCTCTCCAGGGATCGGAGTCCGAAAAGGACGGAGAGTATTTTGTTCACTCAGAGTGATTCAGGTTATAATTCACAGTATTTTTTTGTGCTTGAAACTCTACAACAGCCAAATCTACGTGTCAGTGTTATGCCTTCACACGCAGAATTTTTCTGTCTGAGTTCCAATTCCACGAACGAGAAACTTGAAAAACTTGTCAATGGGTAGGATTCGAACCTTTGACCCTCCGAGTGAGAAGCGATTGCTAGTATCACTACTAGGTCAGTAAATAAGTGAGTGTAATAGTGAACATAGAACTGAAATCCGGGGAGCGCTGACAGTTTATTTAAGGATGTGTTCGTTGCCTATTTTATATAATTTGTGTAAAGATGCATTTGAGTTGCAAAAAGGAAAGAAAAAAAAATCTGAGCGAAGTCGTGGAGAAAAGTGAGGGATGAAAGTGTTTCATTTTCTTTTATTACAAGAGAGCTGCAAATTGGTGACGAGAAATCTTTCTTCAGTTATTTAAGGATGAATATGGAAGCTTTTCAGTTGCTCCTTTTACTAATAAAAAACGATCTGCAGAAGAAAAAAGGCAGTAAACTGCTGAAAGTATCTACATCACATTAATTTCTTTCATTCTTCAGGCAACATTTTTAAATTCGTTACGCAGTCTTTGCATCCATTTCAAAAATTTTCGAGAAGAAAAAATCGATCTAAACACAAAACTGTACTTTTCACAAATATCATGGTATATTCCATGCCAGACCGGCTTAAAGAAGTTAAAAAGCATAGAGGGTACTCTACAAAGTGTTAAGCGCCCTGTAGACGCTAAAACATAGTACCATGTTTACCATGTAAACATGTACCATGTTTACCATGTAAACATGTACCATGCCTCTAAGAAAGTACCAATAAAGATTTATTACTTTTAACATATCTGTTGAAAACAATTATAAGTATAATTCCCTTCGGCAGAACCGAATTAAGTTTGGGGTATCAAGAGTTTTCCCGCACATTGTATGTGAGCTATTAAGAGAATTTTTTATAATACGTGAAAAAATAAATTTTTTTTTTGAAAATCTTTAAATTAAATAAGAAAAACAAATATTTTCCTAAAACACTAAACAATTATAACAAATGTTAATTAATTACTTATTCGTATTATTTAATCCATATGCTAAGTTTTTGTTAAACATTTTTTTTCTTAGCTTTAAATATAGTAAATAAATATCCATAAAGAAAATGTTAATAAATTCGAAAGACATGGTATAAGAATTTAAAGTAGCTTAGAGTGCCTGTGTGGGGCCAGTAAGTTAGTATAAGATTATTATGTAATTTTAAGCTAGCATTTAAGCATTTTTTTGTTAGTATATAAGAGTTATTGTTAAGAAAATAAACTGCATCTAAAACTAAAAAAAACTAGTATTATTTAATTTTAAGATTTACTTAACACATGTAAAATTAAAGAACAACAATGAAATTGATTTAAAATGACATCATTAGGATTGTTACTTTTTTCATTGAAAACATTTCCAGAATTTGTGCCTGAGCATGCAAAATGTTTATACAATTGACTTACAACCCTTTTTGATAATGCTATGTTCCCACCAAACGAAATCGCGAGATTTCATCAAATTTTTTCAAACCTCCGAGGTTTCGCCATACATTTTCGGGGTTTCGAAACTTCGCGATTTCGGCGAAATCTAGTTGAAATCCCTTAAGTTCACACGTCCGTGAGACGTTGTCAAACCGAAAAAGCCTACAGCGTGAACTTCAGTTTATTTTCTTGTTCATTTTTAGAGGTCAAAATATTAGATGTCAATACAATTGTGGCAGTCGGACAAAGAGGTAATATTTTCAATAGAAATATTCCTAAATAATGACTTTTGAAATCACTTCAATTCGGTGGGAACGGCCTATTGAGGTTTCAGTAAAAGTTCATCCAAACTACACCATTTTGGTTCTGTGATAACATAGTATAAGCTGATTTCAGAATTGTTGTAGTTGCAATTAATTTACAGCTTCAAAGGAAACGTTCAAAATATGATTCTTATGTAATTTTTTAAATAATCTTATTCTGAAACCATCCTCTTTGAAACAACAATTCACTTACAGTGTGTCTGTGCGAAAGTTAAGAGTTTCCAAAAATATTAGTAGAGTTGACCATCTAAGTCAGTTCATCTCTGCCACATGACGTTTTCGATTGAACTTTCTTTTTTGTGTACTTCGAGGTTCGACGATTTTGATTCCAATGAAACACTAAAAATCATAGACTAACTAGACCTAGATATCAAATTTTCCAGATATAGGAAAATCAAAATCATTTTTCTACTGATCGCCCCTATCCGTGTGAAACTGCCCATGAATACGAGAGAATTGTCAACAATGTCAAAATTCGAAAAGCTTTAGAAGTTACGTCACATAAAAATGACGCGGTGAATTCCTATTTTGACACATCTCATGTTTAAAAATCTAATTTGTGTATGTTGCAAAAAAATTTAATGTTGGACAATAATTTTCTTTATTATATTTTCTAGGAAAACAAAAGAAGAACAATCTACACATCTGGAGCAAGAAGAAATCATTTTCTACAGAATACTGCTGCCACCAACAGATTGCTTTATATTAGATGTGGCAAAAGCAGTTGGAAAAGTTTGTTTACATTTTCTTATGAGTAAATAAAAACATTTTAATTTTAAAGTAATTTGTTTTACTTCTTTTTACAGTAAGAATAATGAATCTATATAAATGCTTGAAGAGCTTGAAGAAATGTGATGCTAAATAAGCGCACAACTTATTAAGTTACTTGCACATGCAACGTAACTGAACACCTCGTACGATCGTACGATTTGTTTCTTAGCCTACTTAAGGTGTGTAAATAATGTAGAATAAGCAAAATTTTAGTATTTAAGGCAAAATTAATTTAAATAAAGTTCAGTTTGTTAAAATAGTTGTGTTGTTATTGACTTCCCCCCACCAGCGGTAAGGGGTCAGAACATTCTCAACTAAACATTGGTCCTTCGAAGCCATAAGAAAGGAAAGCGTTACCAGGGCTACAAACACTGGTACATCTAAGTGAAACAAAAAAATTTTATTTTAACATAGCGTCACCAGGGCTACAAACATTGGTGAAACTACATACACAGACATAACTAAAAACTAACAAAAACGAAAAAAAGCGTTACCAGTACGAGCAACACTGGGTATTTTTCTTTGTGCAATAAAATTATAAAAAAAGAATAAATAAAAGAGTAACAAAAATATGGAGGATGCGGATGTTTACCTTATCGTCGCAAGACAAAAATCTCTTGCAACGGAACTGGAGAAAATACAAACAAATTTCGGAAAGTCAGCGCATCTAGAAAGACAACTCGCTACATACAGGAAAGACTACAGAAAATCGAAAAAATCTGGACTGAATTCCAAACAAATCACCAAAAATTAAATAGGTGATCAAACCGGACACACCGTACATACAAAGAGACACCGAAGAGAATGAGTTGTGCCTTTGCTTCTTTGCATTCGCTCAACGTGCTTCTTCCAGACATCAGATCATCTACAGTCATTTTTAAGGATATCGGGTGCAATTGGATACCTTTGTTGCTCATTGATGCACATGTTGATGCAACATGTTGATGCAACATGTTTAATGCAACATATGTGATGCAACATGTATGATGCAACATATTAGATGCAACTTGTTGATGCAACATTTTGATGCAACATATCTAACGAACCAACCAACCAACGGTATGCTGCAACATTTTTGATGCAATGTTTTTGATGCAACATATTAGAAGCAACTTGTTGATGCAACTTGTTGATGCAACATGTTGATGCAACAACATGTTTAATGCAACATATATGATGCAACATGTTAGATGCAACTTGTTGATGCAACTTGTTGATGCAACATTTTTATGCAACATATCTAACGAACCAACCAACCAACCAACGAACGAACCAAGCAAGGAACCAACCAACCAACGGTATGCTGCAACATGTTTGATGCAATATTTTTGATGCAACATATTAGAAGCAACTTGTTTGATGCAACATGTTGATGCAACATGTTGATGCAACATATTGATGCAACTTGTTGATGCAACATGTTGATGCAACATGTTGATGCAACATTTTGATGCAACATGTTTGATGCAACATATCTAACGAACCAACCAACCACCCAAACAACCAACCAACCAACCAACCAACCAACCAACCAACCAAACAAACAACGAACGAACCAACCAACCAACTAGCCAACCAACGAACCAACAACCAACTCTATGCTGCAACATGTTTGATGCAACTTGTTGATGCAACATGTTGATGCAACTATTATATTATTTTATATTATATTATATTATATTATATTATATTGTTTGCAACATTGGCAATGAGTCCACTTATATGACAAGAAGCCAACGAAATAGATGGTATCACTTGAACACTTATTTTCAGACCAAACATACATACGAGTATAATTCAGTCTGATTGACGCTCCTCCCAACCAACTAGCATTCAGAAATTATCGGAAAACTCATTTGCCAAAATACAGAGGAATATTGTCAGAAACACTATCCTCTGAACTCTGAAAGTTCCCCGAGTGATACCAACGAATTTGATATGAAAGTCAAGGAATCACCCTGTCTATCAATCAGGTTATAGCTACTTCCTGTCTTTTCTCTTATAGGGAAGAAAAAGCCACACAGGTTCAACCTAGCTCAAAGCACAAGAAAAGTGACTGACTGGGAGTCGTACAAAGAATCCCTCAAAATATATAAAAAATAACTGAGGAAGGCAAACCGAAAATCCTGGAGGTCATTCTGTGACAAAATAATAGAAACCTCTGAGGCATCGCGTCTAAGAAAAATAAGGGAGTATGATTCCTGACTGTTGGGAAAAAAAAAATTAAGTGATGAATCGCTACAGCTACAGTTGCGACCAAAACAGGACTACTGCAACCTGATGTTCTGATTACCACAGACAAGCTGCTTTGGGCGCTGCATTGCTTCAAACCATACAAGTCTGCTGGTCTGGACGGTATAATACCTGCCGTGCTATAAATGTCCTCAGATATTATCCTGCCTACGCTAGAGAATATCATTAGGATCTGTGGAGAATTGATCGACATTTTACTGTCATGAAAGGTAGTCAATGTAGTTTTGATTCCCAAAGCCAGAAAATGCTCACATGTTGTCCTCAGACCTATAAGTCTATCATTTTTCCTTCTCAAAACGAAAATGACTGACTGATAACAATATACGGGCTAAAATTGATCCACCACTTTTGTCAATGGATCAATCGGCATAACCCACTGGTCATACGTCTCGGTTATGGGACCGATACTCACCGAGACCAACCAACCAACCAACCAACCAACCAACCAACCAACCAAGCAACCAACCAACCAACCAAGCAACCAACCAACCAAGCAACCAACCAACCAAGCAACCAACCAACCAAGCAACCAAGCAACCAAGCAACCAAGCAACCAAGCAACCAAGCAACCAAGCAACCAAGCAACCAAGCAACCAAGCAACCAAGCAACCAACCAACCAACCAACCAACCAACCAACCAACCAACCAACCAACCAACCAACCAACCAACCAACCAACCAACCAACCAACCAACCAACCAACCAACCAACCAACCAACCAACCAACCAACCAACCAACCAACCAACCAACCAATGCAACTTGTTGATGCAACTTGTTGATGCAACTTGTTGATGCAACTTGTTGATGCAACTTGTTGATGCAACTTGTTGATGCAACTTGTTGATGCAACTTGTTGATGCAACCTGTTGATGCAACTTGTTGATGCAACTTGTTGATGCAACTTGTTGATGCAACTTGTTGATGCAACTTGTTGATGCAACTTGTTGATGCAACTTGTTGATATTCGACTTCATCGGAACTGTGGCAAATGAGCTCTTTGGAGTGCTGGATCAACGATTTGCTCAAAAATACGAGCAAACAACTGAAATGGTGCACGGAAATGAAGCACACATCTTACAGTTAATGAAGAATTAAACTACCATCATCACCATGCACATGGAACAGTTTGAAAAACGAAAACCTAATATAACTCAATCAGAGCAACTCCAAGTTAACCATGGCGATCATAACCAATGTGTCCTCCTTGCCACAGCCATAATCGTTGCTAAAAATAATAACGGGAAAAGCAGGCAAATAAGAGCTCTTATTGATCCACAGCTACTTTGGTCACAGAAGAAGTAGCTCAATCGCTCAGACTATCTAAAGAAAGAGTGTTTGTACTTGTTAGTGGTCTAGGAGCAACATATGCAGGGACTGAACGTAGTAAAGCGAATCTCTCCATATCATCAAGAGTAGCATCAAAATTCAAGATACACGTACAATCCCTTATTCGACCAAAACTAACAAGATTGCTGCCAGCCGAGAAAACAATAGCTTTAAAAGCGAAACAGTTTCAAGAGCTTACCCTTGCCGATCCAGGATATAATGCTCTAGGTTTTTTTTTTTTTTTTAAAGAACTTAACACTCAAGTGGGTATCACTTAAAATGCCTGAGCACGTGTTAAGTTTTTAGGAAAATGGGACAGAGAGAGAAAGAAAGAAGGAGAAATAATCCTAGAAGGAGTGCGAAAGGGCGCAAAGGGTCTCCCAATAGCACAAAATTCTCATTTAAAGTGGCTCATAAGAGCAGTCCAATACCTCACAACTTACGGTCAGGTTGGCCATAACCAGTAAATTTGTAGATACCACCCTCGGGTGGTGGGCTGGTGGGCTGGGATATGGTGTCAGGGTAACTGGGATGGTAGTCCAAACCTCCTTAGAAAAGCAGTTAGCAGCTTCAAAAATTCTGGGAACTGGACGAATTCAAGACCGCAACTATCTAAAAGAGGAAGACCAGGAATGTGAGCAAATATACAGTGAAACTCACTACAGAGATGATAATGGTAGATATGTGGTGAATATACCATTCAACATAAAATTGATGCAAAACCATAAACTAGGAGATTCTAAAAATAAGGCAATAGCCAGGATACGTCAACTGGAACAGCAGTTTAGTAAAGATTGGAAATTAAAAGAAGAATAGACAAAGTTTATGAAGGAGTTTTGAGACCTTGGACATATGGTCGAAGTGCCTCCAGCCAACAATACTATAAGTGATGTCTACTACGTGCCGCACCACGCAATTCATAAACCTGATAGCACGACAACAAAGCTACGGGTTGTGTTTGCTGCATCGGCTAAAACTACAACAGGTGTGAGTTTAAACCAACTCATGCTGGTGGGGCCCAAGCTGCAAGAAGATTTACCAACAATCTTATTGCGATGGAGACGTCTTAAGTACGTTTTTACAGCGGATATAGAGAAAAAATACCGCCAGAAAAAGGTCAACAACTACCATATCCTTAAAAATGCGATATCCTTAAAAATGACTTTTATGTAGATGATCTGATGTCTAGAAGAAGCACGTTGAGAGAATGCAAAGAAGCAAAGGCACATCTCATTCAACTTCTGAAAGAAGCAGGATTCAATCTCCGGAAATGGGCAACTAACAATATTAAGCTACAAGACAGAGAAGTTGATAATCAGGGGCGCCGAGAATTTGAAATTAATAAAGTAGACACAATCAAGGCACTAAGTATACACTGGAGTCTTTCGTCTGATACACTTCAATTTAAAGTCAAGGAAAAACCAAATCAACAAACAAAGGGTGCCACACTTTCGGAAATAGCTAAGTTGTACAACCTGTTGGGATGGTTGGCACCTGTCACTATTAGGGAAAAACTGTTGATGCAAGAACTGTGGAAGACCAACTTGTCATGGGATGAACCTTTAACTTCATAGCTCCAACAATTCTGGAATAGTCTCAGAAATAATTTTGAGCGCTATTGAAGACATAAAACTCCCAAGATGGGAACTAAAATGAAACACAAAGTTGACTTACACGGGTTTTGTGACGCTTAAGAATCCGCTTATGCTGCAGTAGTGTACTCCAGAATATCTCTTCAAGATGGTTCATACCGAAGAACATTATTAATCTCAAAGACAAAGGTTGCACCTATCAAAACAAAAATTACACTTCCAAAGGTTGCTCTGGGAATGTTTAGATATTTATTCTGATTGTGGTACGACATTTATAGAAGCAAACAAAGAGATACAGAGCTTAATCAAGTTGACACAGTGGAGAGATGAAATCACTGAGAAGTTAGCAGTTGATGGTATCAGATGGCATTTTATTCCGCCTGCTACCCCACACTTTGGCGGACTATGGGAAGCAGGTGTTAAGTCGGTGAAATAGCATATCAAAAGAATAATTGGTGAAACAGCGCTTGCGTTTGAGGAACTTTCAACGCTACTTACCCAAATTGAAGCATGCCCAAACTCTCGAACCTTACCGTTGTAAGCAACGATATTGAAGATAAGCTGATACTCACTCCAGGTCACTTTTTAATTGGATCTGCGCTCAACGCCTTATCTGAACCAATAATTGACAAAACACGTAGTTACGGCTCCCGATGGCTGTTAATCCAAAAAATGACTCACAACTTCTGGAAAGCTTGGTCGAATGACTATCTATCACAACTTGAGCAACGCTCCAAAATGGAAACAGAAGGAAGCAAATTTAAGTGTCAGTGACATAGTTCTCATTAAAGATGACCGACTGCCACCTACAAAATGGCTACTAGGAAAAGTGACGGAGGTACACCCAGGAAAAGATGAAAGGGTTCGAGCTGTTCTGAGTGATGGCTAAATAATAAATACTAAATACTAAATACTAAATACTAAATACTAAATACTAAATACTAAATACTAAATACTAAATACTAAATACTAAATACTAAATACTAAATACTAAATACTAAATACTAAATACTAAATACTAAATACTAAATACTAAATACTAAATACTAAAATACTAAATACTAAATACTAAATACTAAATACTAAATACTAAATACTAAATACTAAATACTAAATACTAAATACTAAATACTAAATACTAAATACTAAATACTAAATACTAAATACTAAATACTAAATACTAAATACTAAATACTAAATACTAAATACTAAATACTAAATACTAAATACTAAATACTAAATACTAAATACTAAATACTAAATACTAAATACTAAATACTAAATACTAAATACTAAATACTAAATACTAAATACTAAATACTAAATACTAAATACTAAATACTAAATACTAAATACTAAATACTAAATACTAAATACTAAATACTAAATACTAAATACTAAATACTAAATACTAAATACTAAATACTAAATACAATAATGAATAAACACAGCTGAAGAGAATGCAATCGTTTAAACTCAAAATGCAACTAAAGATTTAACAAATTGCAATCAAATAAATACAGATACTCAAGGCCAAGGAAATGCTTAATAGCAGCATTTATCACCACAGCTATGTCTGATCAGAATATGAACCAAGTCCACGTCAATCAATTTGAAACTCAGCCTGGTAAATATACTTTGAAGACGTTGGACGCGCAAACATAATCGCCAGTACTATCGTGTTTTTTAATTTGACAAGCTACTGGTCCGATTTTACACACACAAAGAATGCGTGAGGCGGATGAAAGACGTTTGCATTAGAAATATATCAGAAGGTTTCCTTGCGATAATACCTTGGCACAATTCGAACAACAATTGCAGCAGATAGAACTGAATAACGATGTGCTATTGCACGCAAACAACGTGCCATTAAGGAGTAAGCGATCACCATTCGACTTCATCGGAACTGTGGCAAATGAGCTCTTTGGAGTGCTGGATCAACGATTTGCTGAAAAATACGAGCAAACAATTGAAATGGTTCAAAGAAATGAAGCACACAATGTCCAACCAAAAACAACAAGCCTTTCTGACTTCTCTCATAAACTTGAATAAACAACACGATAAGTTCAACTCATTTAAAATTTTGGTATCTACTGCAATGATGTTAATGATTATCAACTACCAGAACACTCAAAACATAATGCTGGATATTGTACTATCAACACATCAGGGCAGAATGCATTCTCTTATACTCAGTGTAAACCAGCTGAAAGATAAGAATACATGGCATCATCCCTCTCACATTAATGATACCGGGGAACGACAACATGAACCGATTCTCCAACTCTATAAAAACCTTCATCCAAAGGGAAGAGTCACAGATGAAAACATTATTATCGTTCAACGAGGAATTCAAAGTTTTCAATGTGTTACCAGTACCAACTTGGCATAACGGGAATTTCACGTACTTAGTACCATCATCAGAGTACCTATTAGTTAGTCTACAATTGGATCGATACTACCCTATGACAAAGCAAGAAATCAATTCCTGCAAGCAGAGGTCAGCTGGCATGTACTGGTGCAATTTAGTCCATCCAATTTATACACCTGGCTCCACCATTAGTGCATGCGAGATGAGCATACTTCAACACTACAACTTACTCTCAACAGCCTGTACTACCCATACAGTTCCTGCCAGAGTATATTGGGTAGAGATGCATCATCCTAATACCTGGATATTTAGCATGCCCTTTAAAAGAAGAGTAGACGTTATCTGTGACCAAGAAACGAAACTAATCTCATTATTTGGCAGTGGAACCATAAGTCTGCAAGAAACCTGCATGATACGTCAAGAAGGCATGGCCATCATTGGAAAACGAATTCTGTCAAGTCGATTGGAAGCATCGCTTTTGCCAACAAGCAACATATCACAGCAGCTGACGAATTTCACGCACATGAGGCAACTAGGTCCAGTTCTACGGCCAGACATATTTTGTTGATGCAACTTGTTGATGCAACTTGTTGATGCAACTTGTTGATGCAACTTGTTGATGCAACATGTTGATGCAACTTGTTGATGCAACTTGTTGATCAAACTATTCGACTTCATCGGAACTGTGGCAAATGAGCTCTTTGGAGTGCTGGATCAACGATTTGCTCAAAAATACGAGCAAACAACTGAAATGGTGCAAGGAAATGAAGCACACATCTTACAGTTAATGAAGAATTAAACTACCATCATCACCATGCACATGGAACAGTTTGTTGACTTCCCCCCATTAGTGGTAAGGGGTCAGAACATTCTCAACTAAACAAGGTAATTTCCGCAAAACTAAGATATAAACAATTTTATTTAAGGTTATCAATACTTTAGCTGCGCTCATTTTACATGCAGTGGAACATTTTTATTTCTATGATTTTTTCTGAACGAAATATTATTGTTTTGCCTCTAATAAAATGTTGAAAACAATTATAAACAGAATTTAAATAATTTATTTACTTAACACATTTCAAACTAAAAGAGCAGGAAGTTGATTTTAAAAGATGCCATTATCCTGTTCATCGATGTCCAGATTTTGTGCCTAACAATGCAAAATGCTTATAAAATTGACTTACAATACTACTAGCTTAAACTTGATTTCAGAATTGTAGTAATTTCAATTAATTTATATCTTCAAACGTAACTTTCAAAATATGATCCTTAGGTCCTTTTTTAATTTTATTCTGAAACTATCCCTTTTTTGTGCACTTGAAACCAAAAAAATTTTGTTTTTTTCATTTATTCTATTATCTACACTTTTTCACCACGTTGAATTAAATATTCAGACATGAGCTAAGTGTTACCATTCACGAAATAAGCACTAGTTGAAAAAAAAACGTTAGATGGCGGACCCTTTATTTAATGCCTTTCCGTTGCAGATTCAACATTTGGGGTACAACAGTTCTGCGAAAAGCGTTTCAAGAGTGAAGCCAACGAATGCTGACTAAAGACATGTGAGTAAAATATTTACATTTTAGTTTAGCCATATGTTTAATGCCTGCATTGGATCTGCAGATCCAACGTGTATGTTAACCATATATTTAATATAAATATTTAAAGCCTTCTTGTTGATTTTTTGTTTGATTTTCTGAAAAATTAAGAAATAAAAATTTAGTTGCACAAAAATGCACAACAGTTTTTTTTATAGATGTCTTACAGAGAGAAACTTGTTCCTGAAAGAGGAGTCGCTAATGTCCCTATTCAAAGATTGATAACAGACGATGGGTCACATACTAAAGGGTCCGCCATCTAAGATTTTTTTTTTCAACTAGTGCTTATTTCGTGAATGGTAACACTTAGCTCATGTCTGATTTGACGGATAATTAGTTTTATCCTTTAGCTGAACGAATATGGTTGTGTATACGCTTAAAGAACGCTTCGCTAAGTGGGCCTGCCGAAGATGCCGATTTTGCCAAAAAAAAATCATCTTTTCAGATGAAGCTCATTTTGATCTTGGCGGGTATGTAAACAAGCAAAATTGTCGCATTTGGATTTTGGTCCAGAGGCATAATTGGGCCATTTTTCTTCGAAAATGAGCAAGGAGTTACAGTCAATGGCGATCGTTATCGGGCCATGTTGAACGAATTTTTGTTCACAAAAATTGAAGAGGAGGATATTGGCAACATTTGGTTTCAACAGGACGGCGCTACGTGTCACACAGCCGAAGCTACACTCGATGTTTTGCGCCCTGTTTTTGAAGATCGCATTATCAACCGCAGAGCTGATGTCGTTTGGCCACCTCGGAGCTGCGATTTGACACCGTTGGACGATTACTTGTGGGGTGCCGTAAAAGATAAGTGCTACGCCGACAAGCCAGAGACAATTGACGCTTTAAAGGACAATATTCGTGAAGCCATTGGTGAAATACAGCTGCACACAATCGATAATGTGCTTAAAAATTGGACCGATCGTGTAGGCTACTGCATGGCCAGCCGAGGCAGCCGTTTGAATGAAATTATTTTCCATTATTAACCGAAAGAACAAAACTAATTACCTGTCAAATCAGACATGATCTATGTGTTACCATTCAGGAAATAAGCACTAGTTCAAAAAAAAACTTTAGATGGCGGACCCTATACAAAAGAAAAAGATGAAGAAAGTGGATGAAGCTGCACAAACGGTGTCAAAGCTGTTGACACATTAGGTAATGCTTTGGGTTTTGTGGGATTGAAAGGGAATCGTGTATCATAAGCTGTACTTTCCTGACTAGACGATTGATTCCACTCTCTACTGTGAACAACTAATGCGACTAAAGCGGGCAATTGGGCTAAAACGACAAGAATAAAACAATAGGAAAGTCGTTGTTTTCCATCCGATAATGCTAAACTACACACATTTTTAATGGCTCGGCAAAAACTCTGAGAGCTTGGTTTCGAAGATCCAACGTATAGTTCTAACCCTCTATCGCATACAAACTCATATATGATTCGCCAAATTCAATATGACTTATTTCATTACATTGTACGTGTGGGAAAAAACTGCATTCCTATAAACGATTTTTGTTTTCAATAGCAGAGTCACAATTGTCACTCATTGTTCCAAGCGCACGTGTGAAGTGAAGTCAGTGTACTCTGTTTCGTTTTATCAGTGCGGTAAGTAAGTATGTGAGAAGATTACGCCAGAAATACTTCTCAGTTCTGTTGGTTCATTTAGAGCGCGGATAGACAAGTGTATTGAAGTGAATGGTCACATTTTCGAGAATTCGTTGAAATAGTCTCGGGAAATAAACGTCGAAATGGGAAGAATTCAATGATTCAACAGTGGGAGGCAAAGGGACCCACTCTAATTAATCACCCCGAAGGAAACAAAATACTGCTACGTGCACGTCGTTATTTCTGGGTTATGCTAAACGCAGTATGTAAAAACAAATGACAAGCCTACGAGCAATACGACTGAGCAGTGAAAATCAGGAATTATTATTTGAAAAATCAAAAGTGACCTTCGTTTGACCTTGAAAATGGGGCCCTTCGGAACCTTGTGACTTTTGTCAGAAACATTTTTCGCGATATCGCGTATTTTTCGAGTAATTTTCATGTCTCAAGTTAAAAAACTCACCCTGTATATATATATTTTTTTATAATAAACAGGTAAGCCCTATCAAATTAAAAAATGTTATATTATGTTTTTATTATTCTTTTTTTAGCTCTTACTTACTAACTTCTTTTTATCAAGACCATATATGGTCTTATATGCGTTGGTGGGCTAACTGACTGATTTTTGTGGGAACGTGTAATTTTGCTTGTGGAATGGATTCAAAGAGCTTTTATAGGAATAATAGGCATGCAAATCCTATACCTGGTGATGACTTCCGAAGTGATGACGGTCTAGTTTCGGATTGTAATAGCGAATAGCTATGTTCCTCCTATTCAATTTCAACATCATAGAAGATCAGTTGTAATCCCCGAGACAGAGAGCGATTCCTTCAATGGTGAAACTAAGCCTCCCGAAACGACAAAAACTACATCGAAAAAAATTAAGCCAACAGAACATTCACACCCCTTTGATGGAAATACTTTCAAATTCACAGGAATAACAACTACCGAAGTTTATTTAAAAACTTGAATCACCAGCATATTTTTTCTTTTTCCTATTTCCTAAGGTCTTTATTGAAACTATTGCAGATGAATCCAATCTAAAAGCTGTACAAGATAATATAAACAAACCAGCCAACCACATGCGGGAAATGAAACAATGGTGATTTTTATGTTTATAGTGAAACTGCCTGCATCGCTTCATTATTGGAACAAGACTATAGGACAAGCCCAGATATACGAAACTATGACATGCAATAGATTTGAAGCCATAAAAAAAAATTACACTTCAATGACAACAATAATTTCATTCCAAATGTCAATCCAGGACATGATAAACTTTTTAAAGTGCGACTGCTTTTGGAGGGCATTAAGCAACAACTTTTGCTGGTGCCAAAAGAAGAATTTTTAGCAGTCGACGAACAAACAATTCCAACTAAAGTTCGACATGACCTGAAACAATGTAATCCCCCAAAACCTCATAAATGGGGATACAAAAATCAAGTCCTGAGTGGAGTATCTGGATTTAGTTATGACTTTGATATTTTTGTTGTTGACCGTCCTGAAGGTGCACTTGATTTAGGAGTTAGCGGAAATGTCGTTACTTGTCTCACGGCAACTGTAGCAAGACATGTAAATCATAAGATCTTCTTTGACACTTGGTTTAACAGTCCTAAACTACAGGTACTCCTTACAAAAATTGGGCTTTTGCCATTAGGTACTGTCCGTCTGAACCGTGTCGACAATGTAGAAATGCCCTTAGAAAAAGTGTTAATAAAAAAAACGAGGATTCTGCATTGAAAAATTTTGTACCATAGAAGGAGTCCGGGTAAGTGCCGTCACTTGGTTTGATAACAAGCCAGTTTATATGCTTTCAACTTATGATACTTCCGAAAAGAAAAACAGTATAAGAATATTACCTGTCCGCAAGCTGTTACAGTTTACAATAAGCATATGGGAGGTATTGATCTATTAGATTCATTTGAGGCCCAAAATATGGTGTTGTATTGTCAATGCATGGAATCTGTGGAGAAGGAATAATCCAGAAACATACTCGTATATGGCTCTATTTGATTTCAAGCAAGGCGCCGCCGAACACCTACATATGCATACCTGGCATGTTATAAACAACAAAAGGAATTGGTTTTGCTGAAGGGAATTATGTGTATAATTGTTTCTAACATATCTTTCAATCGAAGTTAGGTCACCTGTGATATATGGCAACGACAAGGGTTGAGGTTTTGACAAGCAGCACGTGTTCACATGTAGAAATTATACTCGTGCATTAATCGTATATAAGTGCAATCAGTTTTTTAGAAGGACTGCATTGTAAAAAGTTTGTGTGTATGTTCGGAAGTGTTCTTTTTACAGCCCTGGGCGAAATAATAACATATAGCTGTTATATTGTTAGCCTTTCAGGATCATCAATTTGCTTCTGGTGTTAATTTCAATAGGAAAATTTCTCTTATGGATTCTAAGTACTAAACAATGAATATGTATAATCATCAAATGTTATTCTGTGTCATACTATATTTCTGTTTCCGTGCAATAGGTTGTAGTTTATAACTCTGAGTGTTCAAATTGGTGCGCAAGCAAATATAGTTCAAAAAAAAAGTCGGGGGAAGATTTTAGTGTTCCATTTGTATTAAAATCGAATAATTTCGGAATACAAAAAGAAGAAAAGTAGCTCTTGTTATAAGCAACAAAAGGAGGGGTATTTCTAATGTTTGTAAAAATTCCGGAATAGCCCACATACAATGTGCAACAAAAGTTGAATTCGGTTTTGCTGAAGGAAATTATCTGTATAATTGTTTCTAACATATCTGTTTAACATGTTCACACGTTTAGCAGCTATCAGGGGAAAACGGGTTTTGGTCTTCCAATATCTGGAAAGTTTTCAATCGAAGATAGTTCATCTATGATCTATGGCAACGACAAGCGTTGGAGTTTTGACAAGAAGCACGTGTTCACATGCAGAAATTATACTCGTGCATTAATCTTATATTTTTGCAATCAGATTATTCGAAGGGCTGAATTGTGAAAAGTTTGTATGTATGTTCGGAAGTCTTCTTTTTGCAGCCCTGGGCCAAATAATAACATAAAGATGTTATATTGTCACCCTTTCAGGATCATCAATTTGCTTCTTGTGTTAATTTCAATAGGAAAATTTCTCTTATGGATTCTAAGTACTAAACAATGAGTATGTATAATCATCAAATGTTATTCTGTGTCATACTAGATTTCTGTTTTCGTGCAATAGGCTGTAGTTTATAACTCTGAGTGTTTAAATTAGTGCAAAAGCAAATATATTTAAAAAAAAAAGTCGAGGGAATTTTTAGTGTTCCATCAGAATCAAAATCGCCTAATTTCGGAATACAAAAAAAAGAAAAGTAGCTCATATTATAAACAACAAAAGGAATTGGTTTTGCTGAAGGGAATTATGTGTATAATTGTTTCTAACATATCTTTCAATCGAAGTTGGTCACCTGTGATATATGGCAACGACACGGGTTGGGGTTTTGACAAGCAGCACGTGTTCGCATGTAGAAATTATACTCGCGCATTAATCGTATATCCGTGCAATCAGTTTTTTAGAAGGGCTGCATTGTGAAAAGTTTGTATGTATGTTCCGAAATCTTCTTCTTACAGACCTGGTCGAAATAATAACATAAAGCTGTTATATTGTTACCTTTTCAGGATCATCAATTTGCTTCTGGTGTTAATTTCAATAGGAAAATTTCTCTTCTGGCTCCTAAGTACTAAACAATGAATATGTATAATCATCAAATGTTATTCTGTCTCATACTGGATTTCTGTTTCCGTGCAATAGGCTGTAGTTTATAACTCTGAGTGTTCAAATTGGTGTGCAAGCAAATATGTTTCAAAAAAAAAGTCGGGGGAAGATTTTAGTGTTCCATTTGTATTAAAATCGCCTAATTTCGGAATACAAAAAGAAGAAAAGTAGCTCATGTTATAAACAACAAAAGGAGGGTTATTTCTAATGTTTGTAAAAATTCCGAAATAGCCCACATACAATGTGCAACAAAAGTTTTGATAAACGAACTGAATTCGGTTTTGCTGAAGGGAATTATGTGTATAATTGTTTCAAGCATATCTGTTTAACATGTTCACACGGTTAGCGGCTATCAGTGGAAAACGGGTTTTGGTTTTCCATTATCTGGAAAGTTTTCAATCGAAGTTAGTTCATCTATGACCTATTGCAACGACAAGGATTGGGGCTTTGACAAGCAGCACGTGTTCACATGCAGAAATAATACTCGTGCATTAATCGTATATCCGTGCAATCAGATTTTTAGAAGGGCTGCATTGTGAAAAGTTTGTATGTATGTTCGGAAGTCTTATTTTTGCAGCCCTGGGCGAAATAATAACATAAAGCTGTTATATTGTTACCCTTTCATTATCATCAATTTGCTTCTGGTGTTAATTTCAATAGGAAAATTTCTCTTCTGGATTTTAGGTACTAAACAATGAATATATATAATCATCAAATGTTATTCTGTGTCATAGTAGATTTCTGTTCTCGTGCAATAGGCAGTAGTTTATAACTCAGAGTGTTCAAATTGGTGCGCATCCAAATATATTTAAAAAAATTCGGGGGAAGTTTTTAGTGTTCCATTGGAATCAAAATCGCCTAATTTCGGAGTACCAAAAGTAGAAAAGTAGCTCATGTTATAAACAACAAAAGGAATTGGTTTTTCTGAAGGGAATTATGTGTATAATTGTTTCTAACATACCTTTCAATCGAAGTTAGGTCACCTGTGATGTATGACAACGACAAGTGTTGGGGTTTTGACAAGCAGCACGTGTTCACCTGCAGAAATTATACTCTTGCATTAATCGTATATCCGCGCAATCAGATTTTTAGAAGGGCTGCATTGTGAAAAGTTTGTATGTATGTTCGGAAGTCTTCGTTTTGCAGCCCTGGGCGAAATAATAAAATAAAGCTGTTATATTGTTACCCTTTCAGGATCATCAATTTAATTCTCGTGTTAATTTCAATAGGAAAATTTCCCTTCTGGATTCTAAGTACTAAACAATGAATATGTATAATCATCAAATGTTATTCTGTGTCGTACTAGATTTCTGTTTCCGTGCAATAGGCTGTAGTTTATAACTCTGCGTGTTCAAATCGGTGCGCAAGCAAATATATTTCAAAAAAAAGTCGGGGGAAGATTTTTGTGTTCCATTTGTATTAAAATCGAGTAATTTCGGAATACCAAAAAAAGAAAAGTAGCTCATGTTATAAACAGCAAAAGGAGTGGTATTTCTAATGTTTGTAAAAATTCCGAAATAGCCCACATACAATGTGCAACAAAAGTTTTGACACCCGAACTGAATTCGGTTTTGCTGAAGGGAATTATGTGTATAATTGTTATTAATATATCTGTTTAGCATGTTCACACGGTTAGCGGTTATCAGTGGAGACCGGGTTTTGGTTTTCCAATATCTGGAGGGTTTTCAATCGAAGTTAGTTCATCTATGATCTATGGCAACGACAAGGGTTAGGATTTTGACAAGCAGCACATGTTCACATGCAGAAATAATACTCGTGCATTAATCGTATATCCGTGCAATCAGATTTTAAAAGGGCTGAATTGTGAAAAGTTTGTGTGTATGTTCAAGTCTTCTTTTTGCAGCCCTGGGCGAAATAATAACATAAAGCTGTTATATTGTCACAATTTCAGGATCATCAATTTGCTTCTTGTGTTAATTTCAATAGGAAAATTTCTCTTATGGATTCCAAGTACTAAACAATGAATATGTATTGTAGAATGTTTGTGTGGGTACAAATAATAGAACTTATTCTTTTCAATACAAATCCCTTTATTCAGTACAGTTACAATTCACTATTTAATTCTTTCTCTCAGTACAATTCAATTCCTCAACCACTTATACTTTTCTTATCTTTTACTTAAACCACTTAATCACTTCTTCTAATTAACACTTCAAATTCAACTTTGGAACTGATTTTGCATACCTTTGGGATGCTGGTATTTATACTCGAATGACATACTTCGAGAACAATCCTCGCCATCCAGCGTCCCATACAATTTCCAATTTGCTAGAAAATTCGATTCCACTCTCCAGTCGAGACTTCGCTAATCCAGTATCGAAATCTTCTAGTCTTCGAGTTTCGACATTTTCTGCTACATTTAAGTGGTTATCACAGTATAATCATTAAATGTTATTCTGTGTGATACTAGATTTCTGTTTTCGTGCAATAGGCTGTAGTTTATAACTCAGAGTGTTCAAATTGGTTCAAAAGCAAATATATTTCAAAAAAAAGTCGGGGCAAGTTTTTGTGTTCCAGTGGAATCAAAATCGCCTCATTTCGGAATACAAAAAGTAGAAAAGTAGCTCATGTCATAAACAACAAAAGGAATTGGTTTTGCTGAAGGGAATTATGTTTATAATTGTTTCTAACATATCTTTCAATCGAAGTTAGGTCACCTGTGAGATATGGCAACGACAAGGGTTGGGGTTTTGACAAGCAGCAGGTGTTCACATGCAGAAATTATACTCGTGCATTAATCGTATATCCGCGCAATCAGATTTTTAGAAGGGTGGCATTGTGAAAAGTTTGTATGTGTGTTCGGAAGTCTTCTTTTTGCAGCCCTGGGAGAAATAATAACATAAAGCTGTTATACTGTTACCCTTTCAGGATCATCAATTTGCTTCTGGTGTTAATTTCAATAGGAAAATTTCTCTTCAGGATTCTAAGTACTAAACAATGAATACGTATAATCATCAAATGTTATTCTGTGTCATACTATGTAATAGGCTGTAGTTTATAACTCTGAGTGTTCAAATTGGTGCGCAAGCAAATATATTTTAAAAAAAGGTCGGGGGAAGATTTTAGTGTTCCATTGGAGTCAAAATAGCCTAATTTCGGAATACAAAAAGAAGAAAAGTAGCTCATGTTATAAACAACAAAAGGAGGGGATTTCTAATGTTTGTAAAAATTCCGGAATAGCCCACATACAATGTGCAACAAAAGTTTTGACACCCGAACTGGATTCGGTTTTACTGAAGGGAATTATGTGTATAATTGTTTCTAACATATCTGTTTAACATGTTCACACGGTTAGCGGCTATCAGTGGAAAACGGGTTTTGGTTTTCAAATATCTGGCAAGTTTTCAATCGAAGTTAGTTGAACTATGTTCTATGGCAACGACAAGGGTTGGGGTTTTGACAAGCAGCACGTGTTCATATGCAAAAATAATGCTCGTGCATTAATCGTATATCCGCGCAATCAGATTTTAGAAAGGCTGCGTTGTGAAAAGTTTGTATGCATGTTCGGAAGTCGTCTTTTTGCAGCCCTGGGCGAAATAATAACATAAAGCTGTTATATTGTTATATCTCTTATGGATTCTAAGTACTAAACAATGAATATGTATAATCATCAAATATTATTGTGTGTCATACTAGATTTCTGTTCTCGTGCAATATTCTGTAGTTTATAACTCTGAGTGTTCAAATTGATGCGTATACAAATATATTTAAGAAAATGCGAGGGAAGTTTTTAGTGTTCCATTGGAATTAAAATCGCCTAATTTCGAAATACAAAAAGAAGAAAAGTAGCTCATGTTATAAACAACAAAAGGAGGGGAATTTCTAATGTTTGTAAAAATTCCGAAATAGCCCACATACAATGTGCAACAAAAGTTTTGATACCCGAACTGAATTCGGTTTTGCTGAAGGGAATTGTGTGTATAATTGTTTCTAACATACCTTTCAATCGAAGTTAGGTCACCTGTGATCTATGGCAACGACAAGGTTTGGGGTTTTGACAAACAGCACGTGTTCAAATGCAGAAATTATACTTGTGCATTAATCGTATATCCGTGCAATCAGATTTTTAGAAGAGCTGCATTGTGAAAAGTTTGAATGTATGTTCGGAAGTCTCCTTTTTACAGCCCTGGGCGAAATAATAACAAAAAGCTGTTATATTGTTACCCTTAAGTTTTGATACCCGAACTGAATTCGGTTTTGCTGAAGGGAATTATATGTATAATTGTTTCTAACATATCTGTTTAACATGTTCACACGGTTAGCGGCTATCAGTGGAAAACGGGTTTTGGTTTTCCAATATCTGGAAAATTTTCAATCGTAGTTAGTTCATCTATGATCTATGGCAACGACAAGGGGTGGGGTTTTGACAAGCAGCACGTGTTCACATGCAGAAATTATACTCGTGTATTAATCGTATATCCGTGCAATCAGATATTTATAAGGGCTGCATTGTGAAAAGTTTGTATGGAAGTCTTCTTTTTGCAGCCCTGGGCGAAATAATAACATAAAGTGTTATATTGTTACCCTTTCAGGATCATCAATTTGCTTTTGGTGTTAATTTCAATAGGAAAACTTCTCCTCTGGACTCTAAGTACTAAACAATGAATATGTATAATCATCAAATGTTATTCTGTGTCATACTAGATTTCTGTTTTCGTGCAATAGGCTATAGTTTATAACTCTGAGTGTTCAAATTGGTGCGCATACAAATATATTTATAAAAAATTGGGGGGAAGTTTTTAGTGTTCCATTGGAATCAAAATCGCCTAATTTCGGAATACAAAAAGAAGAAAAGTAGCTCATGCTATAAACAACAAAAGGAGGGGTATTTCTAATGTTTGTAAAAATTCCGGAATAGCCCACATACAATGTGTAACAAAATTTTTGATACCCGAACTGAATTCGGTTTTGCTGAAGGGAATTATGTGTATAATTGTTTCTAACATATCTGTTTAACATGTTCACGCGGTTAGCGGCTATCAGTGGAAAACGGGTTTTCGTTTTCCAATATCTGGAAAGTTTTCAATCGAAGTTATATCATCTATGATCTATGGCAACGACAAGGGTTGGGGTTTTGAAAAGCAGCACGTGTTCACAGGCAGATATTATACTCGTGCATTAATCGTATATCCGTGCAATCAGATTTTTAGAAGGGCTGCATTGTGAAAAGTTTGTATGTATGTTCGGAAGTCTCCTTTTTGCAGCCCTGGGCGAAGTAATAACATAAAGCTGTTATATTGTTTCCCTTTCAGGATCATCAATTTGCTTCTGGTGTTAATTTCAATACCAAAATTTCTCTTCTGGATTCTAAGTACTAAACAATGAATATGTATAATCATCACATGTTATTCTGTGTCATACTAGATTTCTGCTTTCGTGCAATAGGATATAGTTTATAACTCTGAGTGTTCAAATTGGTGTGCAAGCAAATATATTAAAAAAAAAAATCGGGGAAGAATTTAAAGTTCCATTGGAATCAAAATCGCCTAATTTCGGAATACAAAAAGAAGAAAAGTAGCTCATGTTATAAACAATAAAAGGAGGGGTATTTCTAATGTTTGTAAGAATTCCGGAATAGACCACATACAATGTGCAACAAAAGTTTTGAAGTTTTGATACCCGAACTGAATTCGGTTTTGCTGAAGTGAATTATGTGTATAATTGTTTCTAACATATCTGTTTAACATGTTCACACGATTAGCGGCTATCAGTGGAAAACGGGTTTTGGTTTTCCAATATCTGGAAGATTTCAATCAAAGATAGTTCATCTATGATCTATGGCAACGACAAGGGGTGGGGTTTTGACAAGCAGCACGTGGTCACTTGCAGAAATTATACTCGTGCATTAATCGTATATCCGTGCAATCAGTTTTTTAGAAGGACTGCATTGTGAAAAGTTTGTGTGTATGTTCGGAAGTGTGCTTTTTACAGCCCTGGGCGAAATAATAACATATAGTTGTTATATTGTTACCCTTTCAGGATCATCAATTTGCTTGTGGTGTTAATTTCAATAGGAAAATTTCTCTTATGGATTCTAAGTACTAAACAATGAATATGTATAATCATCAAATGTTATTCTGTGTCATACTAGATTCCGTGTTCGTGCAATAGACTGTAGTTTATAACTCTGAGTTTTCAAATTGGTGCGCAAGCAAATATATTTCAAAAAAAAGTCGGGGGAAGATTTTAGTGTTCCATTTGTATTAAAATCGAATAATTTCGGAATACAAAAAGAAGAAAAGTAGCTCTTGTTATAAACAACAAAAGGAGGGGTATTTCTAATGTTTGTAAAAATTCCGGAATAGCCCACATACAATGTGCAACAAAAGTTGAATTCGGTTTTGCTGAAGGAAATTATCTTTATAATTGTTTCTAACATATCTGTTTAACATGTTCGCACGTTTAGCGGATATCAGGGGAAAACGGGTTTTGGTCTTCCAATATCTGGAAAGTTTTCAATCGAAGATAGTTCATCTATGATCTATGGCAACGACAAGCGTTGGAGTTTTGACAAGAAGCACGTGTTCACATGCAGAAATTATACTCGTGCATTAATCTTATATTTTTGCAATCAGATTATTCGAAGGGCTGAATTGTGAAAAGTTTGTATGTATGTTCGGAAGTCTTCTTTTTGCAGCCCTGGGCCAAATAATAACATAAAGCTGTTATATTGTCACCCTTTCAGGATCATCAATTTGATTCTTGTGTTAATTTCAATAGGAAAATTTCTCTTATGGATTCTCAGTACTAAACAATGAGTATGTATAATCATCAAATGTTATTCTGTGTCATACTAGATTTCTATTTGCGTGCAATAGGCTGTAGTTTATAACACTGAGTGTTCAAATTGGTGCAAAAGCAAATATATTTAAAAAAAAAAGTCGAGGGAATTTTTAGTGCTCCATTAGAATCAAAATCGCCTAATTTCGGAATACAAAAAAAAGAAAAGTAGCTCATGTTATAAACAACAAAAGGAATTGGTTTTGCTGAAGGGAATTATGTGTATAATTGCTTCTAACATATCTTTCAATCGAAATTGGTCACCTGTGACCTCTTCTGGCTCCTAAGTACTAAACAATAAATATGTATAATCATCAAATGTTATTCTGTCTCATACTGGATTTCTGTTTCCGTGCAATAGGCTGTAGTTTATAACTCTGAGTGTTCAAATTGGTGTGCAAGCAAATATGTTTCAAAAAAAAAGTCGGGGGAAGATTCTAGTGTTCCATTTGTATAAAAATCGCCTAATTTCGGAATACAAAAAGAAGAAAAGTAGCTCATGTTATAAACAACAAAAGGAGGGTTATTTCTAATATTTGTAAAAATTCCGAAATAGCCCACATACAATGTGCAACAAAAGTTTTGATACCCGAACTGAATTTGGTTTTGCTGAAGGGAATTATGTGTATAATTGTTTCAAGCATATCTGTTTAACATGTTCACACGGTTAGCGGCTATCAGTGGAAAACGGGTTTTGGTTTTCCAATATCTGGAAAGTTTTCAATCGAAGTTAGTTCATCTATGACCTATTGCAACGACAAGGATTGGGGTTTTGACAAGCAGCACGTGTTCACATGCAGAAATAATACTCGTGCATTAATTGTATATCCGCGCAATCAGATTTTTAGAAGGGCTGCATTGTGAAAAGTTTGTATGTAAGTCTTCTTTTTGCAGCCCTGGGTGAAATAATAACATAAAGCTGTTATATTGTTACCCTTTCATTATCATCAATTTGTTTCTGGTGTTAATTTCAGTAGGAAAATTTCTCTTATGGATTCTAAGTACTAAACATTGAATATGTATAATCATCAAATGTTATTCTGTGTCATACTAGATTTCAGTTTTGGTGCAATAGGCTGTAGTTTATAACTCTGTGTGTTCAAATTGGTGCGCAACCAGATATATTAAAAAAAAATCGGGGGAAGAATTTAAAGTTCCATTGGAATCAAAATCGCCTAATTTCGGAATACAAAAAGAAGAAAAGTAGCTCATGTTATAAACACCAAAAGGAGGGGTATTTCTAATATTTGTAAAAATTCCGGAATAGCCCACATACAATGTGCAACAAAAGGTTTGATACCCGAACTGGATTCGGTTTTGCTGAAGGGAATTATGTCTATAATTGTTTCTAACATATCTATTTAACATGTTCACACGTTAGCGGCTATCAGTGGAAAACGGTTTTTGGTTTTAGAATATCTGGAAAGTTTTGAATCGAAGTTAGTTCATCTATGTTCTATGGCAATGACAAGGGTTGGGGTTTTGACAAGCAGCACGGGTTCACATGCAGAAATAATACTCGTACATTAATCGTAAATCCGCGCAATCAGATTTTTAGAAGGGCTGCATTGTGAAAAGTTTGTATGTATGTTCGGAAATCGTCTTTTTGCAGCCCTGGGCGAAATAATAACATAAAGCTGTTATGTTGTTATATCTCTTATGGATTCTAAGTACTAAACAATCAATATGTATAATCATCAAATGTTATTCTGTGTCATACTAGATTTCTGTTCTCGTGCAATATTCTGTAGTTTATAACTCTGAGTGTTCAAATTGGTGCGTATGCTAATATATTTAAAAAAAAATCGGGGGAAGTTTTTAGTGTTCCATTGGAATCAAAATCACCTACTTTCGGAATACCAAAAAAAAGGAAAGTAGCTCATGTTATAAACAACAAAAGGAGGGGTATTTCTAATGTTTGTAAAAATTCCGGAATAGCCCACATACAATGTGCAACAAAAGTTTTGATACCCGAACAGAATTCGGTTTTGCTGAAGGGAATTATGTATATATTTGTTTCTAACATACTCGTATCTGTTTAACATGTTCACACGGTTAGCGGCTATCAGTGGAAAACGGGTTTTGGTTTTCCAATATCTGGAAAGTTTTCAATCGAAGTTAGATCATCTATGATCTATGGCAACGACAAGGTTTGGGGTTTGACAAGCAGCACGTGTTCACATGCAGAAATTATACTCGTGCATTAATCGTATATCCGTGCAATCAGATTTTTAGAAGGGCTGCATTGTGAAAAGTTTTGTATGTATGTTCGGAAGTCTTCTTTTTGCAGCCCTGGGCGAAGTAATAACATAAAGCTGTTATATTGATACCCTTTCAGGATCATCAATTTACTTCTGGTGTTAATTTCAATAGGAAAATTTCTCTTCTGGATTCTAAGTACTAAACAATGAATACGTATAATCATCAAATGTTATTCTGTGCCATACTAGATTTCTGTTCTCGTGCAATAGGCTGTAGTTTATAACTCTGAGTTTTCAAATTGGTGCACATACAAATATATTTAAAAAAATTCGGGGGAAGATTTTAGTGTTCCATTGGAATCAAAATCGCCTAATTTCGAAATACAAAAAGAATAAAAGTAGCACATGATATAAACAATAAAAGGAGGGGTATTTCTAATGTTTGAAAAAATTCCGGAATAGGCCACATACAATGTGCAACAAAAGTTGAATTCGGTTTTGCTGAAGGGAATTATCTGTACATTTGTTTCTAACATATCTGTTTAACATGTACACCCGGTTAGCGGTAATCAGGGGCAAACGGGTTTTGGTATTCCAATGTCTGGAAAGTTTTCAATCGAAGATAGTTCATCTATGATCTATGGCATCGACAATCGTTGGGGTTTTGAGAAGAAGCACGTGTTCACATGCAGAAATTATACTCGTGCATTAATCTTATATCCTTGCAATCAGATTTTAAAAAGGGCTGAATTGTGAAAAGTTTGTGTGTATGTTCAAGTCTTCCTTTTGCAGCCCTGGGCGAAATAATAACATAAAGCTGTTATATTGTCACCCTTTCAGGATCATCAATTTGCTTCTTGTGTTAATTTCACATGCAGAAATAATACTCGTGCATTAATTGTATATCCGCGCAATCAGATTTTTAGAAGGGCTGCATTGTGAAAAGTTTGTATGTAAGTCTTCTTTTTGCAGCCCTGGGTGAAATAATAACATAAAGCTGTTATATTGTTACCCTTTCATTATCATCAATTTGTTTCTGGTGTTAATTTCAGTAGGAAAATTTCTCTTATGGATTCTAAGTACTAAACAATGAATATGTATAATCATCAAATGTTATTTTGTGTCGTACTAGATTTCTGTTTTCGTGCAATAGACTGTAGTTTATAACTCTGAGTGTTCAAATTGTTGCAAAATCAAATATATTTAGAAAGAAAGTCGAGGGAATTTTTAGTGTTCCATTGGAGTCAAAATCGCCTAATTTCGGGTTACAAAAAGAAGAACAGTAGCTCATGTTATAAACAACAAAAGGAATTGGTTTTGCTGAAGGGAATTATGTTTATAATTGTTTCTAACATATCTTTCAATCGAAGTTAGGTCACCTGTGATATATGGCAACGACAAGGGTTGGGGTTTTGACAAGCAGCACGTGTTCACATGTAGAAATAATACTCGAGTATTATTCGTATATCCGTGCAATCAGTTTTTTAGAAGGGCTGCATTGTGAAAAGTTTGTATGTATGTTTGGTAGTCTTCTTTTTGCAGCCCTAGGCGAAATAATAACATAAAGCTGTTATATTGATACCCTTTCAGTATCATCAATTTGCTTCTGGTGTTAATTACAATAGGAAAATTGCTCTTCTGGCTCCTAAGTACTAAACAATGAAGATGTATACTCATCAAATGTTATTCTGTCTCATACTAGATTTCTGTTTCCGTGCAATAGGCTGTAGTTTATAACTCTGAGTGTTCAAATTGGTGCGCAAGCAAATATGTTTCAAAAAAAAGTCGGGGGAAGTTTTTAGTGTTCCATTTGTATTAAAATCGCCTAATTTCGGAATACAAAAAGAAGAAAAGTAGCTTATGTTATAAACAACAAAGGAAGGGGTATTTCCAATGTTTGTAAAAATTCCGAAATAGTCCACATACAATGAGCAACAAAAGTTTTGATACCCGAACTGAATTCGGTTTTGCTGAAGGGATTTATGTGTATAATTGTTTCTAACATATCTATTTAACATATTCACACGGTTAGCAGCTATCAGTGGAAAACGGGTTTTGGTTTTCCAATATCTCGAAAGTTTTGAATCGAAGTTAGTTCATCTATGATCTATGGCAACGACAAGGGATAGGGTTTTGAGTTTCAGTTTTCAATGCATTTTATTTCCTTCCTGGATCAACCCTATCTGATCTAGGTAGAGGAATGCTTCCGGTGGAACGAAGCCGTCAGAGCGCACACTCTCGTGGTAAAGGTAATTGGGGTAGTAAGCCCCAGATATCAGGTTATTCGTCGATGTCATTGCTCTTGCAATGTGCCTTCGAGTCAGCTTAATTACGAAGTTGTCCACTCGTATTAGGTTCGCCCTGTTGTAAAGGACCTCATTAGGATAAAATTTCTTGTACTCCGACTCTGGTGTTCTGTACAAGCGAAGACAAGCCCTAAGGCAAGCCCTCTCAAACACCCGAATCTTTTCCATTAAGCTTGCTCGTACATTGAACCACACGGGACAACCAAATACCAGCATGGGCCTGATAAGGGCCATGTAGCAGATTACCTTTACTCTCGCATCGAGTTGGCTGCTATAAAACAGTCTCTTTGTGAGGGCAAAAGCACCTTTAGCTCTGGCCAGAGCAGCATCTACATTTTTGCCAAAATACAGAAACTGATCTAGGCCAGATTCCAAGGTATCTGACTACATTTCGACAGGCAAGAGGTTGTCCGTGTTGTCCAATGATAGAGAACTTTCGCCAATGTTTGTCCTCAACCCACCTAGACAGAGCTCCATTGATTACCTTTTCAAAAACCTTACTGATATTCGGAAGGAGACTTATCGACCGGAGATTCGCCGTATTGGATATATCCTTTCCCTTTTTGGGGATAGGTTGAACCACCGCCGTTTTCCAATGCACTGGATAATGTGCATTATTCATTGCATTATTAAACAGGGTGGTGTAAATGTCCACCGCTTCTAGAGGAAGATGTCGAAGCACGATGTTCGGAATACCATCGGTCCCCACCGATTTCTTAGCCCTGATTGTGTCGAAGATCTCATGGAGTCCTGCCTTCGAAATGAACGGGGGTAGGCCACCCTCTCTGGCAATGACGTTATTTGCCATATTTTCGTCTCTAAACCGGGTGAAACCAGAGCCCTGGGATCGCCAGTTCCCTATTTCATTTCGAATGCCGAAGTCGTGCACCAAGACGCGACTGTCCAGGTCGTAATTAGGGCCAAAGTTATCAATGGCCTTGTATACTTCCTGGAAAGTTGCCCCTATACCCTAAACCTTCTCCTGTGGATCCTCGATCACAAAGAAGTCGTCATCATCAGCGGCTTCATTTGGATCAATACCTGCTATTGTCAGTAACCGTTCGTTGTCTGTTGTCCGGGCTATTTTAAGACACTGAAGGTCGTTTTGATTTTTTCTCCGAAATAGTTTATTGATTTGCGGAAACATGTTCGGGTTGCTGGTGTTTACAGCCCGAACCTTGTTGTTCCAATATGAGCTTACAGCAATTCTGTAATTTTCTTTTATTAACTTTTGCACATTTTTAATCGACGACTTCAGTGTCCTAATCTCCGGATCTTGTCTGTCAGTTAACTGCCTGTACAAGTTTTTGAGTCTTGACAGAAGTCTACTTTTCTGTCGGTGCAGTGCGTCAATAGTAGGATTGCGGAACAGGTCTTCGTTAGTCGTACACCGATACCGCGGTATTGTAGTGTCCATAGTTTGTTTAATTGTGTCGTCCATTTGTTTTAGGTACTTGTCGATCTCCTCGTTTGACAAATTCCTATTGGACGGTGGGTGGAGCGTGTTCGAGGAGAGCGCTCTTGTCAAAGTTGCGGAGAAGCGTGTCCATCGAGTCTTACTGTAGTTGTAAGAATATCTTTGGACAAACTCCTCCAATTCCGCAATTTCGTTGGGAACTGTAATTTTGGTGCTAAAACCGCAATGGTCGCTGTCATACACGAATGTGCGCAGACAGTTTAATGTTTGTAAATTCGTACCTGTCAGTCGTATACGTTCATCGTACAGCAGTAGATCCGAATAAGACCCGCCTCTGGGAAACGACGGGTTGTCCGTCGCTTTAAGACCGAGTCTGTACATGACATCGTGCCGACCCCACCAATCGAGTAGTAGGTTATTTCCCCAATCTCTGTGTCTAGCGTTGAAATCCCCGCCGACTATAAAATAATTCTCCCCCGATTCCAGCCTCAGAAGTCGAAAAAGCGTGTCGAGCTCTGTAATGAATAGGGTGGATTGTGAAGCCTCGGGTGCATAAACAGAGGCCAAGTACAGCCGCTTTCCACTGCGGAGCGGGATGTAAACGACGACTGCCTCCAACACCCAGAACCTGCGCAACACGCCCTTGTACACTCTGTGAAATTTTATACCTTCTTTAATGAAGATCGCGACACCGCCTCCACGTTTGGATCTGGGCCGATTTCTTCTTCTAATAATATAATTATTGTACTCCAGTTTGTGCTTATCGGTTAGCTTGGTTTCGCTAGCGAAAAGCACATCAGGAGTTTGGTCTTGTAGCAATTTAAACATCACGGCTCTTCGTTCAATCCTAATCAGTGAATTAACATTCACCGCAAGGACCTTCAAAGTTTGCTCCACCATGTGCGTACCCATTACGGCATGTGTTGCGTTAGGCCCGGCAGCAGCGCGTAGATCTGGTCCACCCGCTTGGCCTGTTCTTGAACCTGCTTTTGCAGCTGAGCCATCTGCCCTTGGATTGCGAGCAAGATGGCCAGCATGTTAGGTGCAGCTTCAGTTGTTCTTGACGTTGGCGCCGGAGAAGCAACAGTCGCTTGCTGTACCGTAGCCCCCCTACCAGACGCCATTTGGGCGTAGAAAATTTGGGACGTGACGGCTGGTGTTTGAAACCTGACAGGTGAACGTTTGACCTCCACCTTCTGCTGCCGGGCCAGTTTTGCTTTCTTAATGTCAGCGAACTTAGGACAACCCCGATAGTTTGCGGTGTGTCCCACGTTTCCACATAACACGCACGAGAGCTGCGACCTATCGGATGCTCCGTCAACACCCAGAGCACACTCCTCGGAACTGTGGTTCTTTGCGCACTTCACGCATCGAGGCTGCATTTGGCAGTTCGACGCGGCGTGCCCGAACCTCTGGCAGCGAACGCATTGTATTATGCCTTCGCTCCTTTTTAGTTTTTCCCAGTGAACCACCTGGTAGTCTAGGACATTGATACTCCTTAGACTATCCAGACGGCTTTCGGGACTGAGCTGCACCAAGAAGAACGGCAGACTCCGTTTCTCCCGCCTGGCTCTAGCTGTGGTAAATGGCTTTACCCCTACAAACTTTAGTCTTTCGCACTCCTTCTCTTTGAGCAGTGCCAGGATTTCCTCAGGATCAGAAGACGGTTCCAACCCCTTCAGCAGCATCGATTGCCGCTTTTCACACTTCGGTGTGAATGAGAAGTGCTCCGTCGTCGTTTCCTTTAGGAGCTCTTTCACTTTCGCGTAGCCCTCCACTGTATTACAGTGGATGGCATGGCGATCGTTCCCCAATCGCTTAATATTAAAATTACTACCAATTACCAACTTACATATGTAGGTCCTTGGTTGCATTCACCTCCAATTTATAGGTGTTGATGGGAGGCACCTTCTCCTTCTTCTTCTGCTGCTGCTGCTGTTGTTGCTGCTGTTGTTATTGTTGTTGTTGTTGGTGTTGCTGCTTTTTTTTCAGCTGCTGTGGTTTCAAGTGTTGTTTTTGCAGCTGTTGCTGTATCTGGTTCTGCTGTTGTTTCTGCTGCGGTTGTTGTTTCTGCTGCTGCTGGATTTGTTGTGAGCTCGCTGCTTCTACTTGCTCCCTCTGCCTGCGTGCAGTTTGTATTTGCTTAACAGCAAGCGTTTTTTCTTTCAGCTGTTCTATGGTGCAGCTAATTTCTTTAATCATCTCATCCTCGTCTTCCGACTCAGATGTAGCTAGAGAGGCAAAGTTGTTGTTGCCCCCCTCATACTGGACTTCATCGGACATGAACATCAACTTTTGTTTTTTGATTTTTTCTGTTTCAGCTGCTAAAGCAGCACTTATTTTTATTTTAGATAAACTCGGAGTGGTTTTCAACCTGCTCCTCCCTTTGATGGCTTTCGCCACGGCACCGGCAACACTATTGTTGCCTTTTGCAACTCCCGTTATGGGAAGAGCGGAACGCTCTCCACCATCCATCACGTGATTTAGTTTTGTAATAAACACTTTAATCTACACTCTCTTATCACTTATTGTCTTTTTAAATAGAAATAAAAGAAGAAAAGAAAAAAAAACGTGCGCGGAGGCAGGGAAGCGAACCAACAACCCCGAGATTTGTCGTCCGCGTTTTTGCCACTTAGGCTACCGAACACTTGATAAATCGTTAATAAAAAGTCTATTTCTTTGTTTTTTTTTTTCTTCCACACTTGTAAAGCCGTCACGAAGTACGCCTAATCTCTTCGGAGGTCTACGAACGACTGGGATGGGGTTTTGACAAGCAGCACGTGTTCACATGCAGAAATTATACTGGTATATCCGGGCAATCAGATTTTTAAAAAGGCTACGTTGTGAACAGTTTGCATGTATGTTCGGAAGTCTTCTTTTTGCAGCCCTGGGCGAAATAATAACATAAAGCTTTTATATTGTTACCCTTTTAGGATCATCAATTTGTTTCTGGTGTTAATTTCAATAAGAAAATTTCTCTTCTGGATTCTAACTACTAAACAATGAATATGTATAATAATCAAATGTTATTCTGTGTCATACTAGATTTCTGTTTTCGTGCAATAGACTGTAGTTTATAACTCTGAGTGTTCAAATTGGTGCACAAGCATTTTGATTGTGGGTAAAAGGAGGGGTATTTCTAATGTTTGTAAAAATTCTGGAATAGCCCACATACAATGTGCAACAAAAGTTTTGATACCCGAACTGAATTCGGTTTTGCTGAAGGGAATTATGTGTATAATTGTTCCTAACATATCTGTTTAACATGTTCACACGGTTAGCGGCTATCAGTGGAAAACGGGTTTTGGTTTTTCAATATCTAGAAAGTTTTCAATCGAAGTTAGTTCATCTACGACCTATTGCAACGACAAGGATTGGGATTTTGACAAGCAGCACGTGTTCACATGCAGAAATAATACTCGTGCATTAATCGTATATCCGTGCAATCAGATTTTTAGAAGGGCTGCATTGTGAAAAGTATATATGTTCGGAAGTCTTCTTTTTACAGCCCCGGGCGAAATAATAACATAAAGCTGTTATATTGTTAGCCTTTCAGGATCATCAATTTGCTTCTGGTGTTGATTTCAATAGGAAAATTTCTCTTCTGGATTCTAAGTACTAAACAATGAATATGTATAATCATCAAATGTTATTCTGCTTCATACTAGATTTCTGTTCTCGTGCAATAGGCTGTAGTTTATAACTCTGAGTGTTCAAATTGGTTAGCATACAAATATACTAGATTTCTGTTCTCGTGCAATATTCTGTAGTTTATAACTCTGAGTGTTCAAATTGGTGCGTATACAAATATATTTAAAAAAAATTCGGGGTGAGTTTTTATTGTTCCATTGGAATCAAAATCGCCTCATTTAGGAATACAAACAAAAGTAATTGGTTTTTCTGAAGGGAATTATGTATATAATTATTTCTAACATACCTTTCAATCGAAGTTAGTTCATCTATGATCTATGGCTACGACAAGGGTTGGGGTTTTGACAAGCAGCACGTGTTCACCTGCAGAAATTATACTCGTGCATTAATCGTATATCCGCGCAATCAGATTTTTAGAAGGGCTGCATTGTGAAAAGTTTGTATGTATGTTCGGAAGTCTTCTTTTTACAGCCCTGGGCGAAATAATAACATAATGCTGTTATATTGTTACCCTTTCAGGATCATCAATTTGCCTCTGGTGTTAATTTCAATAGGAAAATTTCTATTATGGATTCTAAGTACTAAACAATGAATATGTATAATCATCAAATGTTATTCTGTGTCATACTATATTTCTGTTTCCGTGCAATAGGCTGTAGTTTATAACTCTGAGTGTTCAAATTTTTGCGCTAGCAAATTTATTTCAAAAAAAAATTCGGGGGATGATTTTAGTGTTCCATTTGTATTAAAATCGAATAATTTCGGAATACAAAAAGAAGAAAAGTAGCTCATGTTATAAACAACAAAAGGAATTGGTTTTGCTGAAGGGAATTATGTGTATAATTGTTTCTAACATATCTTTCAATCGAAGTTGGTCACCTGTGATATATGGCAACGACAAGGGTTGGGGTTTTGACAAGCAGCACGTGTTCACATGTAGAAATTATACTCGTGCATTAATCGTATATCCGTGCAATCAGTTTTTTAGAAGGGCTGCATTGTGAAAAGTTTGTATGTATGTTCGGAAGTCTTCGTTTTGCAGCCCTGGGCGAAATAATAACATAAAGCTGTTATATTGTTACCCTTTCAGGATCATCAATTTGCTTCTGGTGTTAATTTCAATAGGAAAATTTCTCTTCTGGATTCTAAGTACTAAACAACGAATATGTATAATCATCAAATGTTATTCTGTTTCATACTAGATTTCTGTTCTCGTGCAATATTCTGTAGTTTGTAACTCTGAGTGTTCAAATTGGTGGACATACAAATATATTTAAAAAAAATTCGGGGGAAGATTTTAGTGTTCCATTTGTATTAAAATCGCCTAATTTCGGAATAAAAAAAGAAGAAAAGTAGCTCATGTTATAAACAACAAAAGGAGGGGTATTTCTAATGTTTGCAAAAATTCCGAAATAGCCCACATACAATGTGCAACAAACGTTTTGATACCCGAACTGAATTCGGTTTTGCTGAAGGGAATTACGAGTATGTGTATAATTGTTTCAAACATATTTGTTTAACATGTTCACACCGTTAGCGGCTATCAGTGGAAAACGGGTTTTGGTTTTCCAATATCTGGAAAGTTTTCAATCGAAGTTAGTTCATCTATGACCTATTGCAACGACAAGGATTGGGGTTTTGACAAGCAGCACGTGTTCACATGCAGAAATTATACTCGTGCATTAATCGTATATCCGTGCAATCAGTTTTTTAGAAGGACTGCATTGTGAAAAGTTTGTGTGTATGTTCGGAAGTGTTCTTTTTACAGCCCTGGGCGAAAGAATAACATATAGCTGTTATATTGTTACCCTTTCAGGATCATCAATTTGCTTCTGGTGTTAATTTCAATAGGAAAATTTCTCTTCTGGATTCTAAGTACTAAACAATGAATATGTATAATCATCAAATGTTATTCTGTTTCATACTAGATTTCTGTTCTCGTGCAATATTCTGTAGTTTATAACTCTGAGTGTTCAAATTGGTGGACATACAAATATATTTAAAAAAAATTCGGGGGAAGTTTTTAGTGTTCCATTGGAATCAAAATCGCCTAATTTCGGAATACCAAAAGTAGAAAAGAAGCTCATGTTATAAACAACAAAAGGAATTGGTTTTTCTGAAGGGAATTATGTGTATAATTGTTTCTAATATACCTTTCATTCGAAGTTAGTTCATCTATGATCTATGGCAACGACAAGTGGTGGGGTTTTGACAAGCAGCACGTGTTCGCATGTAGAAATTATACTCGTGCATTAATCGTATATCCGTGCAATCAGATTTTTAGAAGGGCTGCATTGTGAAAAGTTTGTATGTATGTTCGGAGGTCTTCTTTTTACAGCCCTGGGCGAAATAATAACATAATGCTGTTATATTGTTACCCTTTCAGGATCATCAATTTGCTTCTGGTGTTAATTTCAATTGGAAAATTTCTGTTCTGGCTCCTAAGTACTAAACAATGAATATGTATAATCATCAAATGTTATTCTGTGTCATACTAGATTTCTGTTTTCGTGCAATAGGCTGTAGTTTATAACTCTGAGTGTTCAAATTGGTGGACATACAAATATATTTAAAAAAAATTCGGGGGAAGGTTTTAGTGTTCCATTGGAATCAAAATCGCCTAATTTCGGAATACCAAAAGTAGAAAAGTAGCTCATGTTATAAACAACAAAAGGAATTGGTTTTTCTGAAGGGAATTATGTGTATAATTGTTTCTAATATACCTTTCATTCGAAGTTAGTTCATCTATGATCTATACCAACGACAAGTGGTGGGGTTTTGACAAGCAGCACGTGTTCGCATGTAGAAATTATACTCGTGCATTAATCGTATATCCGTGCAATCAGATTTTTAGAAGGGCTGCATTGTGAAAAGTTTGTGTGTATGTTCGGAAGTGTTCTTTTTACAGCCCTGGGCGAAAGAATAACATATAGCTGTTATATTGTTACCCTTTCAGGATCATCAATTTGCTTCTGGTGTTAATTTCAATAGGAAAATTTCTCTTCTGGATTCTAAGTACTAAACAATGAATATGTATAATCATCAAATGTTATTCTGTTTCATACTAGATTTCTGTTCTCGTGCAATATTCTGTAGTTTATAACTCTGAATGTTCAAATTGATGGACATACCAATATATTAAAAAAAAATTCGGGGGAAGTTTTTAGTGTTCCATTGGAATCAAAATCTCCTAATTTCGGAATACCAAAGTAGAAAAGAAGCTCATGTTATAAACAACAAAAGGAATTGGAGGGAATTATGTGTATAATTGTTTCTAACATACCTTTCAATCGAAGTTAAGTCACCTGTGATTTATGGCAACGACAAGGGTTGGGGTTTTAACAAGCAGCACGTGTTCACCTGCAGAAATTATACTCGTGCATTAATCGTATATCCGCGCAATCAGATTTTTAGAAGGGCTGCATTGTGAAAAGTTTGTATGTATGTTCGGAAGTCTTCTTTTTGCCGCCCTGAGAGAAATAATAACATAAAGCTGTTAATTGTTAACCTTTCAGGATCATCAATTTGCTTCTGGTGTTAATTTCAATAGGAAAATTTCCCTTCTGGATTCTAAGTACTAAACAATGAATATGTATAATCATCAAATGTTATTCTGTGTCGTACTAGATTTCTGTTTCCGTGCAATAGGCTGTAGTTTATAACTCTGCGTGTTCAAATCGGTGCGCAAGCAAATATATTTCAAAAAAAAGTCGGGGGAAGATTTTTGTGTTCCATTTGTATTAAAATCGAGTAATTTCGGAATACCAAAAAAAGAAAAGTAGCTCATGTTATAAACAACAAAAGGAGTGGTATTTCTAATGTTTGTAAAAATTCCGAAATAGCCCACATACAATGTGCAACAAAAGTTTTGACACCCGAACTGAATTCGGTTTTGCTGAAGGGAATTATGTTTATAATTGTTATTAACATATCTGTTTAGCATGTTCACACGGTTAGCGGTTATCAGTGGAGACCGGGTTTTGGTTTTCCAATATCTGGAAAGTTTTCAATCGAAGTTAGTTCATCTATGATCTATGGCAACGACAAGGGTTGGGATTTTGACAAGCAGCACGTGTTCACATGCAGAAATAATACTCATGCATTAATCTTATATCCGTGCAATCAGATTTTTAGAAGGGCTGAATTGTGAAAAGTTTGTGTGTATGTTCAAGTCTTCTTTTTGCAGCCCTGGCCGAAATAATAACATAAAGCTGTTATATTGTCACCCTTTCAGGATCATCAATTTGCTTCTTGTGTTAATTTCAATAGGAAAATTTCTCTTATGGATTCCAAGTACTAAACAATGAATATGTATTGTAGAATGTTTGTGTGGGTACAAATAATAGAACTTATTCTTTTCAATACAAATCCCTTTATTCAGTACAGTTACAATTCACTATTTAATTCTTTCTCTCAGTACAATTCAATTCCTCAACCACTTACACTTTTCTTATCTTTTACTTAAACCACTTAATCACTTCTTCTAATTAACACTTCAAATTCATCTTTGGAACTGATTTTGCATACCTTTGGGATGCTGGTATTTATACTCGAATGACATACTTCGAGAACAATCCTCGCCATCCAGCGTCGCATACAATTTCCAATTTGCTAGAAAATTCGATTCCACTCTCCAGTCGAGACTTCGCTAATCCAGTATCGAAATCTTCTAGTCTTCGAGTTTCGACATTTTCTGCTAGATGTCGCTGCTCACATTTAAGTGGTTATCACATTGCTTCCTCCCTACAGTTGTTCGTCCCGAACAACTTCGTCATTCAGCATCCCGTTGAAATGACACATTCTATCCAAATGGACCACTTTCAATTTTCCTCGATCCCCACGCTGGATCCGGTAGACAACGTCATTAATGCGGGTTATCACCTTGTATGGACCTTCCCAGTCCTGTTGCAATTTTGGTGATTTGCCTTTCTTACGCTGAGGATTATACAGCCAAACCAGATCTCCTTCGTTGAAACCGGAAAATTTCACCTTGATATCGTACCTAGTTTTCATGCGGCTGCTTGCTAGCTTCATCTTTTCTCTGGTGTCTTCATGCAATTTACGAATCCTACTGCGTAAGTCATTCACGTAGTCGTTCACCTCTTTTTGCTCTGTCGGTGGGGTTCCGAATTTTGCTTCACTTGGCAACCGAATTGTTTGACCAAATAAGATCTCGGATGGTGTGTGCCCTGTTGAGCTATGGACCGCGTTTCGGTAGGTCATTAAGAAGAGGGGTATGTGTCGATCCCAATCCCGCTGGCAGTTGCTGACAACCTTAGATAGATGCTCATTCAAGGTCCGATTGAATCGCTCGACCATTCCATCAGATTGAGGGTGTAGTGGCGTTGTCCTTGTCTTTCTTATTCCGAAATATTGGCATATTTCCTGGAAGACTTTTGATTCAAAGTTTCGCCCTTGACCAGAGTGCAGCTCCATTGGGACCCCAAATCTGCTCACCCAGTTGTTGACTATCTGTCCGGCTACGGATGATTTGGGATGGCAAACACTTCTGGCTACTTACTGAAGTAATCCATGACCACGAGGGTATATCGGTTACCATTAAAGGTTTCGGGAAACGGCCCAGCGATGTCGATGGCGATTCGTTCGAAAGGGGCTCCGACATTGTATTGTTGCATTTGTCCATGTGGCTTTACTTTTAGACCCTTGGTAGCTGCACATCTTATGCACTTTTTGCACCAATTCTCGACATCTTGTTTAACGCTTAGCCAATAGAAATGTTCCCTTATCTTTTCCAACGTCTTGTTTATTCCCAAATGGCCTCCTGAGATTCCGTCATGTATTTCATGGAGCACTTGGTTGACTCTGGACCGTGGCACAATTAGCTGCATACGAGATGTTGTCCCATCTGCACTTTCCTATTTTCTCTTCAGCAATCCATCTTGCACAAAAAGCGACTCCCACTGTGCCCAGTATGCCTTCAGAGTTTGGCTCCGATCTGATATCTGCTGCCAGCTTGGTCTTTCATCGTGTTCTTTCCAGGCCAATATTGGTTCGATGTCATTGTCTGCCTGTTGGGAGGAACGGATTTCGTCTATACTCCAACCCTCTATTGCCTCAGTCCTGATCATTTGGATAGTTGCCTGTTCTTTTGCTTCTTTACGATTGCAGTGTTCGCATTTTACTCCGCATGGTCGACGAGAGAGAGCATCAGCATTTGAGTAGAGTGTTCCCTTGCGGTGTTGCACTTCAAAGTCGTAGCCCTGCAACTGCTCGATCCATCTTGCAACTTGGCCTTCAGGGTTCTTAAATTGGAGTAGCCATTTCAGAGCTGCGTGGTCTGTCCGGAGAATGAACTTTTGTCCATAGAGGTACTTATGGAAATGCTTCGTAGCCAGAATTAAAGCCAGAAGCTCGCGCCGGGTTACACAGTAGTTCCGTTCAGGTCTGGAGAGTACTTTGCTGTAATATGCGACCACTTTCTCTTGACCGTCATGAACTTGGGAGATCACAGCTCCGACCCCAACATTGCTAGCGTCTGCGTCCACGATGAACATTTTTCCGGGCGTGGGGTAACCCAAGATGGGGGCTTTGCACAGCTGTCGCTTCAGTTCTTGAAATGCTGTTTTCGCATTCTCCAGACCACCTGAACTGTCGGCCATTTTCTGCTAGATGTCGCTGCTCACATTTAAGTGGTTATCACATTGCTTCCTCCCTACAGTTGTACGTCCCGAACAACTTCGTCATTCAGCATCCCACTTCTGACACAAATGTAGAATGTTTGTGTGGGTACAAATAATAGAACTTATTCTTTTCAATACAAATCCCTTTATTCAGTACAGTTACAATTCACTATTTAATTCTTTCTCTCAGTACAATTCAATTCCTCAACCACTTATACCTTTCTTATCTTTTACTTAAACCACTTAATCACTTCTTCTAATTAACACTTCAAATTCAACTTTGGAACTGATTTTGCATACCTTTGGGATGCTGGTATTTATACTCGAATGACATACTTCGAGAACAATCCTCGCCATCCAGCGTCCCATACAATTTCCAATTTGCCAGAAAATTCGATTCCACTCTCAAGTCGAGACTTCGCTAATCCAGTATTGAAATCTTCTAGTCTTCGAGTTTCAACATTTTCTGCTAGATGTCGCTGCTCACATTTAAGTGGTTATCACAGCATAATCATTAAATGTTATTCTGTGTGATACTAGATTTCTGTTTTCGTGCAATAGGCTGTAGTTTATAACTCTGAGTGTTCAAATTGGTTCAAAAGCAAATATATTTCAAAAAAAAGTCGGGGCAAGTTTTTGTGTTCCATTGGAATCAAAATCGCCTCATTTCGGAATACAAAAAATAGAAAAGTAGCTCATGTTATAAACAACAAAAGGAATTGGTTTTGCTGAAGGGAATTATGTTTATAATTGTTTCTAACATATCTTTCAATCGAAGTTAGGTCACCTGTGATCTATGGCAACGACAAGGGTTGGGGTTTTGACAAGCAGCAGGTGTTCACATGCAGAAATTATACTCGTGCATTAATCGTATATCCGCGCAATCAGACTTTTAGAAGGGTGGCATTGTGAAAAGTTTGTATGTGTGTTCGGAAGTCTTCTTTTTGCAGCCCTGGGAGAAATAATAACATAAAGCTGTTATACTGTTACCCTTTCAGGATCATCAATTTGCTTCTGGTGTTAATTTCAATAGGAAAATTTCACTTCTGGATTCTAAGTACTAAACAATGAATACGTATAATCATCAAATGTTATCCTGTGTCATACTATGTAATAGGCGGTAGTTTATAACACTGAGTGTTCAAATTTGTGCGCAAGCAAATATATTTTAAAAAAAAGTCGGGGGAAGATTTTAGTCTTCCATTGGAATCAAAATCGCCTAATTTCGAAATACAAAAAGAAGAAAAGTAGCTCATGTTATAAACAACAAAAGGAGGGGATTTCTAATGTTTGTAAAAATTCCGGAATAGCCCACATACAATGTGCAACAAAAGTTTTGATACCCGAACTGGATTCGGTTTTACTGAAGGGAATTATGTGTATAATTGTTTCTAACATATCTGTTTAACATGTTCACACGGTTAGCGGCTATCAGTGGAAAACGGGTTTTGGTTTTCCAATATCTGGAAAATTTTCAATCGAAGTTAGTTGAATATGTATTGTAGAATGTTTGTGTGGGTACAAATAATAGAACTTATGCTTTTCAATACAAATCCCTTTATTCAGTACAGTTACAATTCACTATTTAATTCTTTCTCTCAGTACAATTCAATTCCTCAACCACTTATACTTTTCTTATCTTTTACTTAAACCACTTAATCACTTCTTCTAATTAACACTTCAAATTCATCTTTGGAACTGATTTTGCATACCTTTGGGATGCTGGTATTTATACTCGAATGACATACTTCGAGAACAATCCTCGCCATCCAGCGTCGCATACAATTTCCAATTTGCTAGAAAATTCGAGTCCACTCTCCAGTCGAGACTTCGCTAATCCAGTATCGAAATCTTCTAGTCTTCGAGTTTCGACATTTTCTGCTAGATGTCGCTGCTCACATTTAAGTGGTTATCACATTGCTTCCTCCCTACAGTTGTTCGTCCCGAACAACTTCGTCATTCGGCATCCCGTTGAAATGACACATTCTATCCAAATGGACCACTTTCAATTTTCCTCGATCCCCACGCTGGATCCGGTAGACAACGTCATTAATGCGGGTTATCACCTTGTATGGACCTTCCCAGTCCTGTTGCAATTTTGGTGATTTGCCTTTCTTACGCTGAGGATTATACAGCCAAACCAGATCTCCTTCGTTGAAACCGGAAAATTTCACCTTGATATCGTACCTAGTTTTCATGCGGCTGCTTGCTAGCTTCATCTTTTCTCTGGTGTCTTCATGCAATTTACGAATCCTACTGCGTAAGTCATTCACGTAGTCGTTCACCTCTTTTTGCTCTGTCGGTGGGGTTCCGAATTTTGCTTCACTTGGCAACCGAATTGTTTGACCAAATAAGATCTCGGATGGTGTGTGCCCTGTTGAGCTATGGACCGCGTTTCGGTAGGTCATTAAGAAGAGGGGTATGTGTCGATCCCAATCCCGCTGGCAGTTGCTGACAACCTTAGATAGATGCTCATTCAAGGTCCGATTGAATCGCTCGACCATTCCATCAGATTGAGGGTGTAGTGGCGTTGTCCTTGTCTTTCTTATTCCGAAATATTGGCATATTTCCTGGAAGACTTTTGATTCAAAGTTTCGCCCTTGACCAGAGTGCAGCTCCATTGGGACCCCAAATCTGCTCACCCAGTTGTTGACTATCTGTCCGGCTACGGATGATTTGGGATGGCAAACACTTCTGGCTACTTACTGAAGTAATCCATGACCACGAGGGTATATCGGTTACCATTAAAGGTTTCGGGAAACGGCCCAGCGATGTCGATGGCGATTCGTTCGAAAGGGGCTCCGACATTGTATTGTTGCATTTGTCCATGTGGCTTTACTTTTAGACCCTTGGTAGCTGCACATCTTATGCACTTTTTGCACCAATTCTCGACATCTTGTTTAACGCTTAGCCAATAGAAATGTTCCCTTATCTTTTCCAACGTCTTGTTTATTCCCAAATGGCCTCCTGAGATTCCGTCATGTATTTCATGGAGCACTTGGTTGACTCTGGACCGTGGCACAATTAGCTGCATACGAGATGTTGTCCCATCTGCACTTTCCTATTTTCTCTTCAGCAATCCATCTTGCACAAAAAGCGACTCCCACTGTGCCCAGTATGCCTTCAGAGTTTGGCTCCGATCTGATATCTGCTGCCAGCTTGGTCTTTCATCGTGTTCTTTCCAGGCCAATATTGGTTCGATGTCATTGTCTGCCTGTTGGGAGGAACGGATTTCGTCTATACTCCAACCCTCTATTGCCTCAGTCCTGATCATTTGGATAGTTGCCTGTTCTTTTGCTTCTTTACGATTGCAGTGTTCGCATTTTACTCCGCATGGTCGACGAGAGAGAGCATCAGCATTTGAGTAGAGTGTTCCCTTGCGGTGTTGCACTTCAAAGTCGTAGCCCTGCAACTGCTCGATCCATCTTGCAACTTGGCCTTCAGGGTTCTTAAATTGGAGTAGCCATTTCAGAGCTGCGTGGTCTGTCCGGAGAATGAACTTTTGTCCATAGAGGTACTTATGGAAATGCTTCGTAGCCAGAATTAAAGCCAGAAGCTCGCGCCGGGTTACACAGTAGTTCCGTTCAGGTCTGGAGAGTACTTTGCTGTAATATGCGACCACTTTCTCTTGACCGTCATGAACTTGGGAGATCACAGCTCCGACCCCAACATTGCTAGCGTCTGCGTCCACGATGAACATTTTTCCGGGCGTGGGGTAACCCAAGATGGGGGCTTTGCACAGCTGTCGCTTCAGTTCTTGAAATGCTTTTTCGCATTCTCCAGACCACCTGAACTGTCAGCCATTTTCTGCTAGATGTCGCTGCTCACATTTAAGTGGTTATCACATTGCTTCCTCCCTACAGTTGTACGTCCCGAACAACTTCGTCATTCAGCATCCCACTTCTGACACAAATGTAGAATGTTTGTGTGGGTACAAATAATAGAACTTATTCTTTTCAATACAAATCCCTTTATTCAGTACAGTTACAATTCACTATTTAATTCTTTCTCTCAGTACAATTCAATTCCTCAACCACTTATACTTTTCTTATCTTTCACTTAAACCACTTAATCACTTCTTCTAATTAACACTTCAAATTCAACTTTGGAACTGATTTTGCATACCTTTGGGATGCTGGTATTTATACTCGAATGACATACTTCGAGAACAATCCTCGCCATCCAGCGTCCCATACAATTTCCAATTTGCCAGAAAATTCGATTCCACTCTCAAGTCGAGACTTCGCCAATCCAGTATTGAAATCTTCTAGTCTTCGAGTTTCGACATTTTCTGCTAGATGTCGCTGCTCACATTTAAGTGGTTATCACAGCATAATCATTAAATGTTATTCTGTGTGATACTAGATTTCTGTTTTCGTGCAATAGGCTGTAGTTTATAACTCTGAGTGTTCAAATTGGTTCAAAAGCAAATATATTTCAAAAAAAAGTCGGGGCAAGTTTTTGTGTTCCATTGGAATCAAAATCGCCTCATTTCGGAATACAAAAAATAGAAAAGTAGCTCATGTTATAAACAACAAAAGGAATTGGTTTTGCTGAAGGGAATTATGTTTATAATTGTTTCTAACATATCTTTCAATCGAAGTTAGGTCACCTGTGAACTATGGCAACGACAAGGGTTGGGGTTTTGACAAGCAGCAGGTGTTCACATGCAGAAATTATACTCGTGCATTAATCGTATATCCGCGCAATCAGATTTTTAGAAGGGTGGCATTGTGAAAAGTTTGTATGTGTGTTCGGAAGTCTTCTTTTTGCAGCCCTGGGAGAAATAATAACATAAAGCTGTTATACTGTTACCCTTTCAGGATCATCAATTTGCTTCTGGTGTTAATTTCAATAGGAAAATTTCACTTCTGGATTCTAAGTACTAAACAATGAATACGTATAATCATCAAATGTTATTCTGTGTCATACTATGTAATAGGCTGTAGTTTATAACACTGAGTGTTCAAATTGGTGCGCAAGCAAATATATTTTAAAAAAAAGTCGGGGGAAGATTTTAGTCTTCCATTGGAATCAAAATCGCCTAATTTCGAAATACAAAAAGAAGAAAAGTAGCTCATGTTATAAACAACAAAAGGAGGGGATTTCTAATGTTTGCAAAAATTCCGGAATAGCCCACATACAATGTGCAACAAAAGTTTTGATACCCGAACTGGATTCGGTTTTACTGAAGGGAATTATGTGTATAATTGTTTCTAACATATCTGTTTAACATGTTCACACGGTTAGCGGCTATCAGTGGAAAACGGGTTTTGGTTTTCCAATATCTGGAAAGTTTTCAATCGAAGTTAGTTGAACTATGATCTATGGCAACGACAAGGGTTGGGGTTTTGACAAGCAGCACGTGTTCATATGCAAAAATAATGGTCGTGCATTAACCGTATATCCGCGCAATCAGATTTTTAGAAAGGCTGCATTGTGAAAAGTTTGTATGCATGTTCGGAAGTCGTCTTTTTGCAGCCCTAGGCGAAATAATAACATAAAGCTGTTATATTGTTATATCTCTTATGGATTCTAAGTACTAAACAATGAATATGTATAATCATCAAATATTATTCTGTGTCATACTAGATTTCTGTTTTCGTGCAATATTCTGTAGTTTATAACTCTGAGTGTTCAAATTGGTGCGTATACAAATTTATTTAAAAAAATGCGAGGGAAGTTTTTAGTGTTCCATTGGAATCAAAATCGCCTAATTTCGAAATACAAAAAGAAGAAAAGTAGCTCATGTTATAAACAACAAAAGCAGGGAAATTTCTAATGTTTGTAAAAATTCCGAAATAGCCCACATACAATGTGCAAAAAAAGTTTTGATACCCGAACTGAATTCGGTTTTGCTGAAGGGAATTGTGTGTATAATTGTTTCTAACATACCTTTCAATCGAAGTTAGGTCACCTGTGATCTATGGCAACGACAAGGTTTGTCGTTTTGACAAACAGCACGTGTTCAAATGCAGAAATTATACTTGTGCATTAATCGTATATCCGTGCAATCAGATTTTTAGAAGAGCTGCATTGTGAAAAGTTTGAATGTACGTTCGGAACTCTCCTTTTTACAGCCCTGGGCGAAATAATAACAAAAAGCTGTTATATTATTACCCTTAAGTTTTGATACCCGAACTGAATTCGGTTTTGCTGAAGGGAATTATGTGTATAATTGTTTCTAACATATCTGTTTAACATGTTCACACGGTTAGCGGCTATCAGAGGAAACGGGTTTTGGTTTTCCAATATCTGGAAAGTTTTCAATCGAAATTATATCATCTATGATCTATGGCAACGACAAGGGTTGGGGTTTTGAAAAGCAGCACGTGTTCACATGCAGAAATTATACTCGTGCATTAATCGTATATCCGTGCAATCAGATTTTTAGAAGGGCTGCATTGTGAAAAGTTTGTATGTATGTTCGGAAGTCTCCTTTTTGCAGCCCTGGGCGAAATAATAACATAAAGCTGTTATATTGTTACCCTTTCAGGATCATCAATTTGCTTCTGGTGTTAATTTCAATACCAAAATTTCTCTTCTGTATTCTAAGTACTAAACAATGAATATGTATAATCATCACATGTTATTCTGTGTCATACTAGATTTCTGCTTTCGTGCAATAGGATATAGTTTATCACTCTGAGTGTTCAAATTGGTGCGCAAGCAAATATATTAAAAAAAAAAATCGGGGGAAGGATTTAAAGTTCCATTGGAATCAAAATCGCCTAATTTCGGAATACAAAAAGAAGAAAAGTAGCTCATGTTATAAACAATAAAAGGAGGGGTATTTCTAATGTTTGTAAGAATTCCGGAATAGACCACATACAATGTGCAACAAAAGTTTTGAAGTTTTGATACCCGAACTGAATTCGGTTTTGCTGAAGTGAATTATGTGTATAATTGTTTCTAACATATCTGTTTAACATGTTCACACGATTAGCGCCTATCTGTGGAAAACGGGTTTTGGTTTTCCAATATCTGGAAGATTTCAATCAAAGATAGTTCATCTATGATCTATGGCAACGACAAGGGGTGGTGTTTTGACAAGCAGCACGTGGTCACATGCAGAAATTATACTCGTGCATTAATCGTATATCCGTGCAATCAGTTTTTTAGAAGGACTGCATTGTGAAAAGTTTGTGTGTATGTTCGGAAGTGTTCTTTTTACAGCCCTGGGCGAAAGAATAACATATAGCTGTTATATTGTTACCCATTCAGGATCATCAATTTGCTTGTGGTGTTAATTTCAATAGGAAAATTTCTCTTATGGATTCTAAGTACTAAACAATAAATATGTATAATCATCAAATGTTATTCTGTGTCTTACAGATTCCGTTTTCGTGCAATAGGCTGTAGTTTATAACTCTGAGTTTTCAAATTGGTGCTCAAGCAAATATATTTCAAAAAAAAGTCGGGGGAAGATTTTAGTGTTCCATTTGTATTAAAATCTAATAATTTCGGAATACAAAAAGAAGAAGAGTAGCTCTTGTTATAAACAACAAAAGGAGGGGTATTTCTAATGTTTGTAAAAATTCCGGAATAGCCCACATACAATGTGCAACAAAAGTTTTGATACCCGAACTGGATTCGGTTTTGCTGAACGGAATTATGTGTATAATTGTTTCTAACATATCTATTTAACATGTTCACACGGTTAGCGGCTATCAGTGGAAAACGGGTTTAGGTTTTAGAATATCTGTAAAGTTTTGAATCGAAGTTAGTTCATCTATGTTCTATGGCAATGACAAGGGTTGGGGTTTTGACAAGCAGCACGTGTTCACACGCAGAAATAATACTCGTACATTAATCGTAAATCCGCGCAATCAGATTTTTAGAAGGGCTGCATTGCGAAAAGTTTGTATGTATGTTCGGAAATCGTCTTTTTGCAGCCCTGGGCGAAATAATAACATAAAGCTGTTATATTGTTAAATCTCTTATGGATTCTAAGTACTAAGCAATCAATATGTATAATCATCAAATGTTATTCTGTGTCATACTAGATTTCTGTTCTCGTGCAATATTCTGTAGTTTATAACTCTGAGTGTACAAATTGGTGCGTAAGCTAATATATTTAAAAAAAATTCGGGGGATGTTTTTAGTGTTCCATTGGAATCAAAATCACCTCATTTCGGAATACCAAAAAAAAGGAAAGTAGCTCATGTTATAAACAACAAAAGGAGGGGTATTTCTAATGTTTGTAAAAATTCCGGAATAGCTCACATACAATGTGCAACAAAAGTTTTGATACCCGAACTGAATTCGGTTTTGCTGAAGGGAATTATGTGTATATTTGTTTCTAACATACGAGGGCGGGTCAATAAGCCCGTGACTTTTGGAATAAAACGCAGATTTTTTGATAAAAAAATAATTTTATTTTTCAACGTAGTCTCCCTTAAGCTCTATACACTTTGTCCAACGCTTCTCCAATTTTTTTATCCCTTCCAAAAAAAATGATTTGTCGAGGTCCTCAAAATAGGCCTTAGTTTGCGAGTTGACTTCATCATTGGAGTCAAATCATTTTCCACCATGCCATTTCTTCAGGTTTGGGAACAAGAAGTAGTAGCTCGGAGCCAAATCTGGAGAATAGGATGGATGAGGGAGCAATTCATAGCCCAATTCATGGATTTTTGCCATGGCAACTGCACATGTGTGCACCCTTGCATTGTCTTGGTGGAAAAGAACTTTTTTCTTGGCCAAATGAGGTCGGTCTTTTTTCAAATCGTCATTGAATCGGTCCAATAAGTTGGCATAATATTCCCCATTGAATGTTCTTCCCTTTTGAAGGTAGTCAATGTGGATTATCCCGCGTGCATCCCAAAAAACAGTCGGCATAACTTTATTGGCTGACAAACCCACCTTGGCCTTCTTTGGCGCCGATTCACCCCTACTGTTTTGACTGTTGTTTGTTCACTGGTGTGTTGTGATGGATCCATGTTTCGTCCACGGTTACAAAACGGCGCAAAACTCCTCCATATTGCGATTAAACAACGGCAAACCTTCCTGTGAAGTGAAGCACACGAAATTCACTTTTTTCCATTTTCTCCTCAAATTAGTGAGTAGTCTCTAACTAACTGACGGAGCAAGTTTAAATTTTGACAGGAGTCAACTGACAGATGCCTGTTGACAGGAGCAGTGTTGCTGTTTCAGTAAAGGGGTCAGAAATTCAAAAAGTCACGGACTTATTGACCCGCCCTCGTATCTGTTTAACATGTTCACACGGTTAGCGGCTATCAGTGGAAAACGGGTTTTGGTTATCCAATATCTGGAAAGTTTTCAATCGAAGTTAGATAATCTATGATCTATGGCAACGACAAGGTTTGGGGTTTGACAATCAGCACGTGTTCACGTGCAGAAATTATACTCGTGCACTAATCGTATATCCGTGCAATCAGATTTTTAGAAGGGCTGCATTGTGAAAAGTTTTGTATGTATGTTCGGAAGTCTTCTTTTTGCAGCCCTGGGCGAAGTAATAACATAAAGCTGTTATATTGATACCCTTTCAGGATCATCAATTTACTTCTGGTGTTAATTTCAATAGGAAAATTTCTCTTCTGGATTCTAAGTACTAAACAATGAATATGTATAATCATCAAATGTTATTCTGTGTCGTACTAGATTTCTGTTTTCGTGCAATAGACTGTAGTTTATAACTCTGAGTGTTCAAATTGTTGCAAAATCAAATATATTTAGAGAAAAAGTCGAGGGAATTTTTAGTGTTCCATTGGAGTAAAAATCGCCTAATTTCGGGTTACAAAAAGAAGAACAGTAGCTCATGTTATAAACAACAAAAAGAAATGGGTTTTGCTGAAGGGAATTATGTTTATAATTGTTTCTAACATATCTTTCAATCGAAGTTAGGTCACCTGTGATATATGGCAACGACAAGGGTTGGGGTTTTGACAAGCAGCACGTGTTCACACGCAGAAATAATACTCGTACATTAATCGTAAATCCGCGCAATCAGATTTTTAGAAGGGCTGCATTGTGAAAAGTTTGTATGTATGTTCGGAAATCGTCTTTTTGCAGCCCTGGGCGAAATAATAACATAAAGCTGTTATATTGTTATATCTCTTATGGATTCTAAGTACTAAGCAATCAATATGTATAATCATCAAATGTTATTCTGTGTCATACTAGATTTCTGTTCTCGTGCAATATTCTGTAGTTTATAACTCTGAGTGTACAAATTGTTGCGTATGCTAATATATTTAAAAAAAATTCGGGGGGAGTTTTTATTGTTCCATTGGAATCAAAATCGCCTCATTTAGGAATACGAAAAAAAAGAAAAGTAGCTCATGTTATAAACAACCAAAGGAGGGGTATTTCTAATGTTTGTAAAAATTCCGGAATAGCCAACATACAATGTGCAACAAACGTTTTGATACCCGAACTGAATTCGGTTTTGCTGAAGGGAATTACGAGTATGTGTATAATTGTTTCAAACATATTTGTTTAACATGTTCACACGGTTAGCGGCTATCAGTGGAAAACGGGTTTTGGTTTTCCAATAGCTGGAAAGTTTTCAATCGAAGTTAGTTCATCTATGATCTATGGCAACGACAAGCGTTGGGGTTTTGACAAGAAGCACGTGTTCACATGCAGAAATTATACTCGTGCATTAATGTTATATCCTTGCAATCAGATTATTCGAAGGGCTGAATTGTGAAAAGTTTGTATGTATGTTCGGAAGTCTTCTTTTTGCAGCCCTGGGCCATATAATAACATAAAGCTGTTATATTGTCACCCTTTCAAGATCATCAATTTGCTTCTTGTGTTAATTTCAATAGGAAAATTTCTCTTATGGATTCTAAGTACTAAACAATGAATATGTATAATCATCAAATGTTATTCTGTGTCGCACTAGATTTCTGTTTTCGTGCAATAGACTGTAGTTTATAACTCTGAGTGTTCAAATTGTTGCAAAATCAAATATATTTAGAAAAAAAGTCTACGAAATTTTTAGTGTTCCATTGAAGTCAAAATCGCCTAATTTCGGATTACAAAAAGAAGAACAGTAGCTCATGTTATAAACAACAAAAGGAATTGGTTTTGCTGAAGGGAATTATGTGTATAATTGTTTCTAACATATCTTTCAATCGAAGTTAGGTCACCTGTGATATATGGCAACGACAAGGGTTGGGGTTTTGACAAGCAGCACGTGTTCACATGTAGAAATAATACTCGAGCATTATTCGTATATCCGTGCAATCAGTTTTTTAGAAGGGCTGCATTGTGAAAAGTTTGTATGTATGTTTGGTAGTCTTCTTTTTGCAGCCCTAGGCGAAATAATAACATAAAGCTGTTATATTGATACCCTTTCAGTATCATCAATTTGCTTCTGGTGTTAATTACAATAGGAAAATTACTCTTCTGGCTCCTAAGTACTAAACAATGAAGATGTATACTCATCAAATGGTATTCTGTCTCATACTAGATTTCTGTTTCCGTGCAATAGGCTGTAGTTTATAACTCTGAGTGTTCAAATTGGTGCGCAAGCAAATATGTTTCAAAAAAAAGTCGGAGGAAGATTTTAGTGTTCCATTTGTATTAAAATCGCCTAATTTCGGAATACAAAAAGAAGAAAAGTAGCTTATGTTATAAACAACAAAGGAAGGGGTATTTCCAATGTTTGTAAAAATTCCGAAATAGTCCACATACAATGAGCAACAAAAGTTTTGATACCCGAACTGAATTCGGTTTTGCTGAAGGGATTTGTGTGTATAATTGTTTCTAACATATCTGTTTAACATGTTCACACGGTTAGCAGCTATCAGTGGAAAACGGGTTTTGGTTTTCCAATATCTCGAAAGTTTTGAATCGAAGTTAGTTCATCTATGATCTATGGCAACGACGAGGGATGGGGTTTTGAGTTTCAGTTTTCAATGCATTTTATTTCCTTAATCATTAACTCTTACATACTAACAAAAAATGCTTAAATGCTAGCTTAAAATTACTTAACAATCTTATACTAACTTACTGGCCCCACACAGGCACCCTAAGCTACTCTAAATTCTTATATCTATGTCTTTCGACTTCATTTACATTTTATTTGGAAATATTTATTTTATATACTTAGGGCTAAGAAAAAAATTTGATTACAAAAACTTAGCATATGGACAATTTTTTATTTTTTATAAAAACTTAATATCTAACTTAAAATCAACCTTAGACTACCTAACCTATATACACAAAATACACATAAACACACTTAGACATTATACACAATAATATACATATGTCAGTATATACCTCTATATACACTAACACATGTATATATTACTTAAATGCTAACCTAAACCTATGTAAGCTGGCCATCGCTATATACAAAGCAAATATATTGGTCAGCTCTGTCACATAAGTGAGGCTGGTCCGTAATTGACGGAAACGACGACGAAACATCTTCTCCATCATTCAACCACCAGAAATGCTGGTGCTGCCGAACGACATCCCTCTTATCGCGATTCCCCACCGCCCTACTGAACCTGAGGCGATCCGCACTGCCGTGTGCGACGTCTCTGTTGTAGTTGAGTCACCTGTCCCCAGCTGTCCGAGCGACATGGAAGATTAACGGCTCCGCTGATCTATCCTGGATCAACCCTATCTAATCTAGGTAGAGGAATGCTTCCGGTGGAACGAAGCCGTCAGAGCGCACACTCTCGTGGTAAAGGTAATTGGGGTAGTAAGCCCCAGATATCAGGTTATTCGTCGATGCCATTGCTCTTGCAATGTGCCTTCGAGTCAGCTTAATTACGAAGTTGTCCACTCGTATTAGGTTCGCCCTGTTGTAAAGGACCTCATTAGGATAAAATTTTTTGTACTCCGACTCTGGTGTTCTGTACAAGCGAAGACAAGCCCTAAGGCAAGCCCTCTCAAACACCCGAATCTTTTCCATTAAGCTTGCTCGTACATTGAACCACACGGGACAACCAAATACCAGCATGGGCCTGATAAGGGCCATGTAGCAGATTACCTTTACTCTCGCATCGAGTTGGCTGCTATAAAACAGTCTCTTTGTGAGGGCAAAAGCACCTTTAGCTCTGGCCAGAGCAGCATCTACATTTTTGCCAAAATACAGAAACTGATCTAGGCCAGATTCCAAGGTATCTGACTACATTTCGACAGGCAAGAGGTTGTCCGTGTTGTCCAATGATAGAGAACTTTCGCCAATGTTTGTCATCAACCCACCTAGACAGAGCTCCATTGATTACCTTTTCAAAAACCTTACTGATATTCGGAAGGAGACTTATCGACCGGAGATTCGCCGTATTGGATATATCCTTTCCCTTTTTGGGGATAGGTTGAACCACCGCCGTTTTCCAATGCACTGGATAATGTGCATTATTCATTGCATTATTAAACAGGGTGGTGTAAATGTCCACCGCTTCTAGAGGAAGATGTCGAAGCACGATGTTCGGAATACCATCGGTCCCCACCGATTTCTTAGCCCTGATTGTGTCGAAGATCTCATGGAGTCCTGCCTTCGAAATGAACGGGGGTAGGCCACCCTCTCTGGCAATGACGTTATTTGCCATATTTTCGTCTCTAAATCGGGTGAAACCAGAGCCCTGGGATCGCCAGTTCCCTATTTCATTTCGAATGCAGAAGTCGTGCACCAAGACGCGACTGTCCTGGTCGTAATTAGGGCCAAAGTTATCAATGGCCTTCTATACTTCCTGGAAAGTCGCCCCTATGGCCTCAACCTTCTCCTGTGGATCCTCGATCACAAAGAAGTCGTCATCATCAGCGGCTTCATTTGTATCAATACCTGCTATTGTCAGTAACCGTTCGTTGTCTGTTGTCCGGGCTATTTTAAGACACTGAAGGTCGTTTTGATTTTTTTCTCCGAAATAGTTTATTGATTTGTGGAAACATGTTCGGGTTGCTGGTGTTTACAGCCCGAACCTTGTTGTTCCAATATGAGCTTACAGCAATTCTGTAATTTTCTTTTATTAACTTTTGCACATTTTTAATCGACGACTTCAGTGTCCTAATCTCCGGATCTTGTCTGTCAGTTAACTGCCTGTACAAGTTTTTGAGTCTTGACAGAAGTCTACTTTTCTGTCGGTGCAGTGCGTCAATAGTAGGATTGCGGAACAGGTCTTCGTTAGTCGTACGCCGATACCGCGGTATTGTAGTGTCCATAGTTTGTTTAATTGTGTCGTCCATTTGTTTTAGGTACTTGTCGATCTCCTCGTTTGACAAATTCCTATTGGACGGTGGGTGGAGCGTGTTCGAGGAGAGCGCTCTTGTCAAAGTTGCGGAGAAGCGTGTCCATCGAGTCTTACTGTAGTTGTAAGAATATCTTTGGACAAACTCCTCCAATTCCGCAATTTCGTTGGGAACTGTAATTTCGGTGTTAAAACCGCAATGGTCGCTGTCATACACGAATGTGCGCAGACAGTTTAATGTTTGTAAATTCGTACCTGTCAGTCGTATACGTTCATCGTACAGCAGTAGATCCAAATAAGACCCGCCTCTGGGAAACGACGGGTTATCCGTCGCTTTAAGACCGAGTCTGTACATGACATCGTGCCGACTCCACCAATCGAGTAGTAGGTTATTTCCCCAATCTCTGTGTCTAGCGTTGAAATCCCCTCCGACTATAAAATAATTCTCCTCCGATTTCAGCCTCAGAAGTCGAAAAAGCGTGTCGAGCTCTGTAATAAATAGGGTGGATTGTGAAGCCTCGGGTGCATAAACAGAGGCCAAGTACAGCCGCTTTCCACTGCGGAGCGGGATGTAAACGACGACTGCCTCCAACACCCAGAACCTGCGCAACACGCCCTTGTACACTCTGTGAAATTTTATACCTTCTTTAATGAAGATCGCGACACCGCGTCCACGTTTGGATCTGGGCCGATTTCTTCTTCTAATAATATAATTATTGTACTTCAGTTTGTGCTTATCGGTTAGCTTGGTTTCGCTAGCGAAAAGCACATCAGGAGTTTGGTCTTGTAGCAATTTAAACATCACGGCTCTTCGTTCAATCCTAATCAGTGAATTAACATTCACCGCAAGGACCTTCAAAGTTTGCTCCACCATGTGCGTACCCATTACTGCATGTGTTGCGTTAGGCCCGGCAGCAGCGCGTAGATCTAGTCCACCCGCTTGGCCTGTTCTTGAACCTGCTTTTGCAGCTGAGCCATCTGCCCTTGGATTGCGAGCAAGATGGCCAGCATGTTAGGTGCAGCTTCAGTTGTTCTTGGCGTTGGCGCCGGAGAAGCAACAGTCGCTTGCTGTACCGTAGCCCCCCTACCAGACGCCATTTGGGCGTAGAAAATTTGGGACGTGACGGCTGGTGTTTGAAACCTGACAGGTGAACGTTTGACCTCCACCTTCTGCTGCCGAGCCAGTTTTGCTTTCTTAATGTCAGCGAACTTAGGACAACCCCGATAGTTTGCGGTGTGTCCCACGTTTCCACATAACACGCACGAGAGCTGCGACCTATCGGATGCTCCGTCAACACCCAGAGCACACTCCTCGGAACTGTGGTTCTTTGCGCACTTCACGCATCGAGGCTGCATTTGGCAGTTCGACGCGGCGTGCCCGAACCTCTGGCAGCGAACGCATTGTATTATGCCTTCGCTCCTTTTTAGTTTTTCCCAGTGAACCACCTGGTAGTCTAGGACATTGATACTCCTTAGACTATCCAGACGGCTTTCGGGACTGAGCTGCACCAAGAAGAACGGCAGACTCCGTTTCTCCCGCCTAGCTCTAGCTGTGGTAAATGGCTTTACCCCTACAAACTGTAGTCCTTCGCACTCCTTCTCTTTGAGCAGTGCCAGGATTTCCTCAGGATCAGAAGACGGTTCCAACCCCTTCAGCAGCATCGATTGCCGCTTTTCACACTTCGGTGTGAATGAGAAGTGCTCCGTCGTCGTTTCCTTTAGGAGCTCTTTCACTTTCGCGTAGCCCTCCACTGTATTACAGTGGATGGCATGGCGATCGTTCCCCAATCGCTTAATATTAAAATTACTACCAATTACCAACTTACATATGTAGGTCCTTGGTTGCATTCACCTCCAATTTATAGGTGTTGATGGGAGGCACCTTCTCCTTCTTCTTCTGCTGCTGTTGTTGCTGCTGTTGTTGTTGTTGTTGTTGTTGTTGTTGTTGTTGTTGCTGCTTTTTTTTCAGCTGCTGTGGTTTCAAGTGTTGTTTTTGCAGCTGTTGCTGTATCTGCTGCTGCTGTTGTTTCTGCTGCTGCTGGATTTGTTGTGAGCTCGCTGCTTCTACTTGCTCCCTCTGCCTGCGTGCAGTTTGTATTTGCTTAACAGCAAGCGTTTTTTCTTTCAGCTGTTCTATGGTACAGCTAATTTCTTTAATCATCTCATCCTCGTCTTCCGACTCAGATGTAGCTAGAGAGGCAAAGTTGTTGTTGCCCCCCTCATACTGGACTTCATCGGACATGAACATCAACTTTTGTTTTTTGATTTTTTCTGTTTCAGCTGCTAAAGCAGCACTTATTTTTATTTTAGATAAACTCGGAGTGGTTTTCAACCTGCTCCTCCCTTTGATGGCTTTCGCCACGGCACCGGCAACACTATTGTTGCCTTTTGCAACTCCCGTTATGGGAAGAGCGGAACGCTCTCCACCATCCATCACGTGATTTAGTTTTGTAATAAACACTTTAATCTACACTCTCTTATCACTTATTGTCTTTTTAAATAGAAATAAAAGAAGAAAAGAAAAAAAAACGTGCGCGGAGGCAGGGAAGCGAACCAAAAACCCGAGATTTGTCGTCCGCGTTTTTACCACTTAGGCTACCGAACACTTGATAAATCGTTAATTAAAAGCCTATTTCTTTGTTTTTTTTTTTTCTTCCACACTTGTAAAGCCGTCACGAAGTACGCCTGATCTCTTCGGAGGTCTACGAACGACTGGGATGGGGTTTTGACAAGCAGCACGTGTTCACATGCAGAAATTATACTGGTATATCCGGGCAATCAGATTTTTAGAAAGGCTACGTTGTGAACAGTTTGCATGTATGTTCGGAAGTCTTCTTTTTGCAGCCCTGGGCGAAATGATAACATAAAGCTTTTATATTGTTACCCTTTTAGGATCATCAATTTGTTTCTGGTGTTAATTTCAATAAGAAAATTTCTCTTCTGGATTCTAACTACTAAACAATGAATATGTATAATAATCAAATGTTATTCTGTGTCATACTAGATTTCTGTTTTCGTGCAATAGACTGTAGTTTATAACTCTGAGTGTTCAAATTGGTGCACAAGCATTTTGATTGTGGGTAAAAGGAGGGGTATTTCTAATGTTTGTAAAAATTCTGGAATACCCCACATACAATGTGCAACAAAAGTTTTGATACCCGAACTGAATTCGGTTTTGCTGAAGGGAATTATGTGTATAATTGTTTCTAACATACCTTTCAATCGAAGTTAAGTCACCTGTGATTTATGGCAACGACAAGGGTTGGCGTTTTGACATGCAGAAATAATACTCGTGCATTAATCGTATATCCGTGTAATCAGCTTTTTAGAAGGGCTGCATTGTGAAAAGTATATATGTTCAGAAGTCTTCTTTTTACAGCCCTGGGCGAAATATTAACATAAAGCTGTTATATTGTTACCCTTTCATTATCATCAATTTTCTTGTGGTGTTAATTTCAATAGGAAAATTTCTCTTCTGGATTCTAAGTACTAAACAATGAATATGTGTAATCATCAAATGTTATTCTGTGTCATACTAGATTTCTGTTCTCGTGCAATAGGCTGTAGTTTATAACTCTGAGTGTTCAAATTGGTGCGCATACAAATATACTAGATTTCTGTTCTCGTGCAATATTCTGTTGTTTATAATACTGAGTGTTCAAATTGGAGCGTATACAAATATATTTAAAAAAAATTCGGGGGGAGTTTTTAGTGTTCCATTGGAATCAAAATCGCCTAATTTCGGAATACAAAAAAAAAGAAAAGTAGCTCATGTTATAAACAACCAAAGGAGGGGTATTTATAATGTTTGTAAAAATTCCGGAATAGCCAACATACAATGTGCAACAAAAGTTTTGATAACCGAACTGAACTCGGTTTTGCTGAAGGGAATTATCTGTATTATTGTTTCTAACATATCTGTTTAACATGTACACACGGTTAGTGGTTATCAGGGGAAAACGGGTTTTGGTATTCCAATATCTGGAAAGTTTTCAATCGAAGATAGTTCATCTATGATCTATGGCAACGACAAGCGTTGGGGTTTTGACAAGAAGCACGTGTTCACATGCAGGAATTATACTCGTGCATTAATGTTATATCCTTGCAATCAGATTATTCGAAGTGCAGCAGGGCTGCGAAAGAATGCAATCATTGCGGAATGCATTCATTGATGTACCCTTCACATGGATTTGTTTCAACTCAAAGACTTCAATAATGACTTCAATTTAAAAAAAATAAATCGCCATTTATTCTGAAGTCATGATTTAGTAATCATTTTTTGCATTCATAATTTTGAAGTCAAAATGAATGCAATCATTTTGAATGCTCTCCATTCACTGAAGTCACCTTGAAGTCACTAACATTCATTGCATTCACTTGAAGTCAGTGAAGTCTTTGAAGTCATCTGAAGTCGTTGAAGTCAGTGAAGTCTTTAAAGTGTTTGAAGTCATCTGAAGCCATTGATGTCTTTGAAGTCTTTTAATTTACTAATTGAAAATAATAATGGATAAAGATAAAAAGAACAAACATTTTGAATGTATTCATTGTATAGTTATATTCATGTACAGTATTATATGAAAACTATCCATTTTATCAATTCCATTTTATAAAAATAATATTAGTTAATTATAAAACCAGAAATACAAATAAAAGATATAGAATAGATAAGAGTTAAAACTATTAATATAAATAATATTTTTATCAAAATATGATTTCTACCTGGGAAAGCGTTTAGTGGCTATCCTATCGGTTAATTGCATTCAAGAATAAGTAGGTACTGCTAGAAAACAGTGCTAGTAATACTGTTTAATTGAATTTTGAAGTCTAAATCAAATATACATATGTATTGTTTTAAATTATTTATGTTTAAACTATATTATGTATTGCTTTTAGGCAAAGTTGTGCATACAATTTTTTTTGTAATTTATGTAGTCGTTGTTCATATGTCATTATTTTTATTTATTTATTCTTCTGGTAGGCGACGGTAAAAAACAAATTCAATATCTTGAATCACTTCAAAGACTTCAGATGACTTCAATGACTTCAAGCGAATGCAATGAATGTTAGTGACTTCAAGGTGACTTCAGTGAATGGAGAGCATTCAAAATGATTGCATTCATTTTGACTTCAAAATTATGAATGCAAAAAATGATTACTAAATCATGACTTCAGAATGAATGGCGATTTATTTTTTTTAAATTGAAGTCATTAATGAAGTCTTTGAGTTGAAACAAATCCATGTCAAGGGGACATCAATGAATGCATTCCGCAATGATTGCATTCTTTCGCAGCCCTGCTGTTTTACATGTTCACACGGTTAGCGGCTATCAGTAGAAAACAGGTTTTTGGTGTTCCAATATCTGGAAAGTTTTCAATCGAAGTTAGTTCATCTGTGATCTATGGCAACGACAAGGGTTGGAGTTTTGACAAGCAGCACGTGTTCACATGCAAAAATTATACTCGTGCATTAATCGTATATCCGTGCAATCAGATTTTTAGACGGGCTGCATTGTGAAAAGTTTGTATGTTTTTTCGGAAGTCTTCTTTTTGCAGCCCTTGGCGAAATAATAACATAAAGCTGTTATATTTTTACCCTTTCAGGATCATTAATTTGCTTCTTTTATTAATTTCAATAGCAAAATTTCTCTTCTGGATTCTAAGTACTAAACAATGAATATGTATAATCATCAAATGTTATTCTGTGTCATACTATGTAATAGGCTGTAGTTTATAACTCTGAGTGTTCAAATTGGTGCGTATACAAATATATTTAAAAAAATGCGAGGGAAGTTTTTAGTGTTCCATTGGAATTAAAATCGCCTAATTTCGAAATACAAAAAGAAGAAAAGTAGCTCATGTTATAAACAACAAAAGGAGGGGAATTTCTAATGTTTGTAAAAATTCCGAAATAGCCCACATACAATGTGCAACAAAAGTTTTGATACCCGAACTGAATTCGGTTTTGCTAAGGGAATTATGTGTATAATTGTTTCTAACATACCTTTCAATCGAAGTTAAGTCACCTGTGATTTATGGCAACGACAAGGGTTGGGGTTTTGACAAGCAGCACGTGTTCGCATGTAGAAATTATACTCGTGCATTAATCGTATATCCGCGCAATCAGATTTTTAGAAGGGCTGCATTGTGAAAAGTTTGTATGTATGTACGGAAGTCTTCTTTTTACAGCCCTGGGAGAAATAATAACATAAAGCTGTTATATTTTTACCCTTTCAGGATCATTAATTTGCTTCTTTTGTTAATTTCAATAGGAAAATTTCTCTCTGGATTCTAAGTACTAAACAACGAATATGTATAATCAACAAATGTTATTCTGTGTCATACTAGATTTCTGTTTCCGTGCAATAGGCTGTAGTTTATAACTCTGCGTGTTCAAATTGGTGCGCAAGCAAATATATTTCAAAAAAAAATTCAGGGGAAGATTTTAGTGTTCCATTTGTATTAAAATCGCCTAATTTCGGAATACCAAAAAAAGAAATTTAGCTCATGTTATAAACAACAAAAGGAGGGGTATTTCTAATGTTTGTAAAAATTCCGAAATAGCCCACATACAATGTGCAACAAAACTTTTGACACCCGAACTGAATTCGGTTTTGCTGAAGGGAATTATGTGTATAATTGTTTCTAACATACCTTTCAATCGAAGTTAAGTCACCTGTGATTTATGGCAACGACAAGGGTTGGGGTTTTGACAAGCAGCACGTGTTCGCATGTAGAAATTATACTCGTGCATTAATCGTATATCCGCGCAATCAGATTTTTAGAAGGGCTGCATTGTGAAAAGTTTATATGTATGTTCGGAAGTCTTCTTTTTGCAGCCCTGGGCGAAATAATAACATAAAGCTGTTATATTGTTACCCTTTCATTATCATCAATTTGCTTCTGGTGTTAATTTCAATAGGAACATTTCTCTTCTGGATTTTAGGTACTAAACAATGAATATGTATAATCATCAAATGTTATTCTGTGTCATACTAGATTTCTGTTTTCGTGCAATAGGCTGTAGTTTATAGCTGTGAGTGTTCAAATTGGTGCGCAAGCAAATATATTTAAAAAAAAAGTCGGGGGAAGTTTTTAGTGTTCCATTGGAATCAAAATCGCCTAATTTCTGAATACAAAAAGTAGAAAAGTAGCACAACAAAAGGAAATGGTTTTGATGAAGGGAATTTTGTATATAATTGTTTCTAACATATCTTTCAATCGAAGTTAGGTCACTTGTGATCTATGGCAACGACAAGGGTTGGGGTTTTGACAAGCAGCACGTGTTCACATGCAGAAATTATACTCGTGCATTAATCGTATATCCGCGCAATCAGATTTTTAGAAGGGGGGCACTGTGAAAAGTTTGTATGTATGTTCGGAAGTCTTCTTTTTGCAGCCCTGGCGAAATAATAACATAAAGCTGTTATATTGTTACCCTTTCATTATCATCAATTTGCTTCTGGTGTTAATTTCAATAGGAAAATTTCTATTATGGATTCTAAGTACTAAACAATGAATATGTATAATCATCAAATGTTATTCTGTGTCATACTAGATTTCTGTTTTCGTGCAATAGGCTGTAGTTTATAACTCTGAGTGTTCAAATTGGTGCGCAAGCAAATATATTTAAAAAAAATTCGGGGGAAGTTTTTAGTGTTCCATTGGAATCGCCTAATTTCGGAATACAAAAAAAAGAAAAGTAGCTCATGTTATAAACAACAAAAGGAGGGTTAATTCTAATATTTGTAAAAATTCCGAAATAGCCCACATACAATGTGCAACAAAACTTTTGACACCCGAACTGAATTCGGTTTTGCTGAAGGGAATTGTGTATATAATTGTTTCAAACATAGCTTTCAATCGAAGTTAAGTCAGCTGTGATTTATGGCAACGACAAGGGTTGGGGTTTTGACAAGCAGCACGTGTTCACATGCAGAAATTATACTCGTGCATTAATCGTATATCCGTGCAATCAGATTTTTAGAAGGGCTGCATTGTGAAAAGTTTGTATGTATGTTCGGAAGTCTTCTTTTTACAGCCCTGGGCGAAATAATAACATAAGGCTGTTATATTGTTACCCTTTCAGGATCATCAATTTGCCTCTGGTGTTAATTTCAATTGGAAAATTTCTATTATGGATTCCAAGTACTAAACAATGAATATGTATAATCATCAAATGTTATTCTGTGTCATACTATATTTCTGTTTCCGTGCAATAGGCTGTAGTTTATAACTCTGAGTGTTCAAGTTGGTGCGCAAGCAAATATGTTTCAAGAAAAAAGTCGCTGGAAGGTTTTAGTGTTCCATTTGTATTAAAATCGCCTAATTTCGGAATACAAAAAGAAGAAAAGTAGCTCATGTTATAAACAACAAAAGGAGGGGTATTTCTAATGTTTGTAAAAATTCCGGAATAGCCCACATACAATGTGCAACAAAAGTTTTAATACCCGAACTGAATTCGGTTTTGCTGAAGGGAATTATGTGCATAATTGTTTGAAACATATTTGTTTAACATGTTCACACGGTTAGCGGCTATCAGTGGAAAACGGGTTTTGGATTTCCAATATCTGGAAAGTTTTCAATCGAAGTTAGTTCATCTATGACCTATTGCAACGACAAGGATTGGGGTTTTGACAAGCAGCACGTGTTCACATGCAGAAATAATACTCGTGCATAAACCGTATATCCGTGCAATCAGATTTTTAGAAGGGCTGCATTGTGAAAAGTTTATATGTATGTTCGGAAGTCTTCTTTTTGCAGCCCTGGGCGAAATAATAACATAAAGCAGTTATATTGTTACCCTTTCATTATCATCAATTTGCTTCTGGTGTTAATTTCAATAGGAACATTTCTCTTCTGGATTTTAGGTACTAAACAATGAATATGTATAATCATCAAATGTTATTCTGTGTCATACTAGATTTCTGTTTTCGTGCAATAGGCTCTAGTTTATAGCTGTGAGTGTTCAAATTGGTGCGCAAGCAAATATATTTAAAAAAAAAGTCGGGGGAAGATTTTAGTGTTCCATTGGAATCAAAATCGCCTAATTTCTGAGTACAAAAAGTAGAAAAGTAGCTGATGTTATACACAACAAAAGGAAATGGTTTTGATGAAGGGAATTTTGTGTATAATTGTTTCTAACATATCATTCAATCGAAGTTAGGTCACTTGTGATCTATGGCAACGACAAGGGTTGGGGTTTTGACAAGCAGCACGTGTTCACATGCAGAAATTATACTCGTGCATTAATCGTATATCCGCGCAATCAGATTTTTAGAAGGGGGGCACTGTGAAAAGTTTGTACGTATGTTCGGAAGTCTTCTTTTTGCAGCCCTGGGCGAAATAATAACATAAAGCTGTTATATTGTTACCCTTTCAGGATCATCAATTTGCTTCTGGTGTTAATTTCAATAGGAAAATTTCTCTTCTGGATTCTAAGTACTAAACAATGAATATGTATAATCATCAAATGTAATTCTGTGTCATACTAGATTCCTGTTTTCGTGCAATAGGCTGTAGTTTATAACTCTGAGTGTTCAAATTGGTGCGCAAGCAAATATATGTAAAAAAAAATCGGGGGAAGTTTTTAGTGTTCCATTGGAATCAACATCGCCTAATTTCGGAATACAAAAAGAAGAAAAGTAGCTCATGTTATAAACAACAAAAGGAGGGGTAATTCTAATATTTGTAAAAATTCCGCAATAGCCCATATACAATGTTCAACAAAAGTTTTGATACCCGAACTGAATTCGGTTTTGCTGAATTGAATTATGTGTATTATTGTTTCTAACATACCTTTCAATCGAAGTTAAGTCACCTGTGATTTATGGCAACGACAAGGGTTGGGGTTTTGACAAGCAGCACGTGTTCGCATGTAGAAATTATACTCGTGCATTAATAGTATATCCGAGCAATCAGATTTTTAGAAGGGCTGCATTGTTTGTATGTATGTTCGGAAGTGATCTTTTTGCAGCCCTGGGCGAAATAATAACATAAAGCTGTTATAATGTTACCCTTTCAGGATCATCAATTTGCTTCTGGTGTTAATTTCAATAGGAAAATTTCTCTTCTGGATTCTAAGCATTAAACAACGAATTTGTATAATCATCAAATGTTATTCTGTGTCATACTAGAATTCTGTTTTCGTGCAATAGGCTGTGGTTTATAACTCTGAGTGTTCAAATTGGTGCAAAAGCAAAGATATTTAAAAAAAATGTCGGGGGAAGTTTTTAGTGTTCCATTGGAATCAAAATCGCCTAATTTCGAAATACAAAAACAAGAGAAGTAGCTCATGTTATGAACAACAAAATTAGGGGTATTTCTAATGTTTGTAAAAATTCCGGAATATCCCACATACAATGTGTAACAAAAGTTTTGATACCCGAACTGAATTCGGTTTTACTGAAGGGAATTATGTGTATAATTGTTTCTAACATTTCTTTTTAACATGTTCACACGGTTAGCGGCTATCAGTGGAAAACGGGTTTTGGTTTTCCAATATCTGGAAAGTTTTCAATCGAAGTTAGTTCATCTATGACCTATTGCAACGACAAGGATTGGGGTTTTGACAAGCAGCACGTGTTCACATGCAGAAATAATACTCGTGCATAAACCGTATATCCGTGCAATCAGATTTTTAGAAGGGCTGCATTGTGAAAAGTTTATATGTATGTTCGGAAGTCTTCTTTTTGCAGCCCTGGGCGAAATAATAACATAAAGCTGTTATAATGTTACCCTTTCAGGATCATCAATTTGCTTCTGGTGTTTATTTCAATAGGAAAATTTCTCTCTGGATTCTAAGTACTAAACAACGAATTTGTATAATCAACAAATGTTATTCTGTGTCATACTAGATTTCTGTTTTCGTGCAATAGGCTGTAGTTTATAACTCTGAGTGTTCAAATTTTTGCAAAAGCAAAGATATTTCAAAAAAAAAATCGGTTGAAGTTTTTAGTGTTCCATTGGAATCAAAATCGCCTAATTTCAGAAGACAGAAACAAGAAAAGTAGCTCATGTTTTAAACAACAAAAGGAGGGGTATTTCTAATGTTTGTAAAAATTCCGGAATAGCCCACATACAATGTGTAACAAAAGTTTTGATACCCGAACTGAATTCGGTTTTACTGAAGGGAATTAATTATGTGTATAATTGTTTCTAACATTTCTGTTTAACATGTTCACACGGCTAGAGGCTATCAGTGGAAAACGGGTTTTGGTTTTCCAATATCTGGAAAGTTTTCAATCGAAGTTAGTTCATCTATGACCTATTGCAACGACAAGGATTGGGGTTTTGACAAGCAACACGTGTTCACATGCAGAAATAATACTCGTGCATAAACCGTATATCCGTGCAATCAGATTTTTAGAAGGGCTGCATTGTGAAAAGTTTATATGTATGTTCGGAAGTCTTCTGTTTACAGGCCTGGGCGAAATAATAACATAAAGCTGTTATAATGTTACCCTTTCAGGATCATCAATTTGCTTCTGGTGTTAATTTCAATAGGAAAATTTCTCTTCTGGATTCTAAGTACTAAACAATGAATATGTATAATCATCAAATGTTATTCTGTTTCATACTAGATTTCTGTTCTCGTGCAATATTCTGTAGTTTATAACTCTGAGTGTTCAAATTGGTGGACATACAAATATATTTAAAAAAAATTCGGGGGAAGTTTTTAGTGTTCCATTGGAATTTAAATCGCCTAATTTCGGAATACCAAAAGTAGAAAAGAAGCTCATGTTATAAACAACAAAAGGAATTGGTTTTTCTGAAGGGAATTATGTGTATAATTGTTTCTAATATACCTTTCATTCGAAGTTAGTTCATCTATGATCTATGGCAACGACAAGTGGTGGGGTTTTGACAAGCAGCACGTGTTCACATGCAGAAATAATACTCGTGCATTAATAGTATATCCGCGCAATCAGATTTTTAGAAGGGCTGCATTGTTTGTATGTATGTTCGGAAGTGATCTTTTTGCAGCCCTGGGCGAAATAATAACATAAAGCTGTTATAATGTTACCCTTTCAGGATCATCAATTTGCTTCTGGTGTTAATTTCAATAGGAAAATTTCTCTTCTGGATTCTAAGTACTAAACAATGAATATGTATAATCATCAAATGTTACTCTGTTTCATACTAGATTTCTGTTCTCGTGCAATATTCTGTAGTTTATAACTCTGAGTGTTCAAATTGGTGGACATACAAATATATTTAAAAAAAATTCGGGGGAAGTTTTTAGTGTTCCATTGGAATCAAAATCGCCTAATTTCGGAATACCAAAAGTAGAAAAGAAGCTCATGTTATAAACAACAAAAGGAATTGGTTTTTCTGAAGGGAATTATGTGTATAATTGTTTCTAATATACCTTTCATTCGAAGTTAGTTCATCTATGATCTATGGCAACGACAAGTGGTGGGGTTTTGACAAGCAGCACGTGTTCGCATGTAGAAATTATACTCGTGCATTAATCGTATATCCGTGCAATCAGATTTTTAGAAGGGCTGCATTGTGAAAAGTTTGTATGTATGTTCGGAAGTCTTCTTTTTGCAGCCCTGGGCGAAATAATAACATAAAGCTGTTATATTGTTACCCTTTCAGGATCATCAATTTGCTTCTGGTTTTAATTTCAATAGGAAAATTTCTCTTCTGGATTCTAAGTACTAAACAATGAATTTGAATATCAAATGTAATTCTGTATCATACTAGATTTCTGTTTTCGTGCAATAGGCTGTAGTTTATAACTCTGAGTGTTCACATTGGTGCGCAAGCAAATATATTTCAAAAAAACATTCGGGGGAAGATTTTAGTGTTCCATTTGTATTAAAATCGAATAATTTCGGAATACAAAAAGAAGAAAAGTAGCTCATGTTATAAACAAGAAAAGGATTTGGTTTTGCTGAAGGGAATTATGTGTATAATTGTTTCTAACATATCTTTCAATAGAAGTTGGTCACCTGTGATATATGGCAACGACAAGGGTTGGGGTTTTGACAAGCAGCACGTGTTCACATGTAGAAATTATACTCGTGCATTAATCGTATATCCGTGCAATCAGATTTTTAGAAGGGCTGCATTGTGAAAAGTTTGTATGTATGTTCGGAGGTCTTCTTTTTACAGCCCTGGACGAAATAATAACATAATGCTGTTATATTGTTACCCTTTCAGGATCGTCAATTTGCTTCTGGTGTTAATTTCAATAGGAAAATTTCTGTTCTGGCTCCTAAGTACTAAACAATGAATATGTATGATTATACATCAAATCTTATTCTGTCTCATACTGGATTTCTGTTTCAAATATGTTTCACGAAAAAAGTCGGGGGAAGTTTTTAGTGTTCCATTTGTATTAAAATCGCCTAATTTCGGAATACAAAAAGAAGAAAAGTAGCTCATGTTATAAACAACAAAAGGAGTGGTATTTCTAATGTTTGTAAAAATTCCGAAATAGCCCACATACAATGTGCAACAAACGTTTTGATACCCGAACTGAATTCGGTTTTGCTGAAGGGAATTATGTGTATAATTGTTTCAAACATATTTGTTTAACATGTTCACACGGTTAGCGGCTATCAGTGGAAAACGGGTTTTGGTTTTCCAATATCTGGAAAGTTTTCAATCGAAGTTAGTTCATCTATGGCCTATTGCAACGACAAGGATTGGGGTTATGACAAGCAGCACGTGTTCACATGCAGAAATAATACTCGTGCATTCTTCGTATATCCGTGCAGTCAGATTTTTAGAAGGGCCGCATTGTGAAAAGTTTGTGTGTATGTTCGGAAGTCTTCTTTTTGCTGTTAATAACATAAGGCTGTTATATTGTTACCCTTTCATTATCATCAATTTGCTTCTGGTGTTATTTTCAATAGGAAAATTTCTCTTCTGGATTTTAGGTACTAAACAATGAATATATATAATCATCAAATGTTGTTCTGTGTCATAGTAGATTTCTGTTCTCGTGCAATAGGCTGTAGTTTATAACTCTGAGTGTTCAAATTGATGCGCATACAAATATATTTAAAAAAAATTCGGGGGAAGTTTTTAGTGTTCCATTGGAATCAAAATCGCCTAATTTCGGAGTACCAAAAGTAGAAAAGTAGCTCATGTTATAAACAACAAAAGGAATTGGTTTTTCTGCAGTGAATTATGTGTATAATTGTTTCAAACATACCTTTCATTCGAAGTTAGGTCACCTGTGATGTATGACAACGACAAGTGTTGGGGTTTTGACAAGCAGCACGTGTTCACCTGCAGAAATTATACTCTTGCATTAATCGTATATCCGCGCAATCAAATTTTTAGAAGGGCTGCATTGTGAAAAGTTTGTATGTATGTTCGGAAGTCTTCGTTTTGCAGCCCTGGGCGAATTAATAACATAAAGCTGTTATATTGTTACCCTTTCAGGATCATCAATTTGCTTCTGGTGTTAATTTCAATAGGAAAATTTCTTTTCTGGATTCTAAGTACTAAACAATGAATATGTATAATCATCAAATGTTATTCTGTTTCATACTAGATTTCTGTTCTCGTGCAATATTCTGTAGTTTATAACTCTGAGTGTTCAAATTGGTGGACATACAAATATATTTAAAAAAAATTCGGGTGAAGGTTTTAGTGTTCCATTGGAATCAAGATCGCCTAATTTCGGAATACCAAAAGTAGAAAAGAAGCTCATGTTATAAACAACAAAAGGAATTGGTTTTTCTGAAGGGAATTATGTGTATAATTGTTTCTAATATACCTTTCATTCGAAGTTAGTTCATCTATGATCTATGGCAACGACAAGTGGTGGGGTTTTGACAAGCAGCACGTGTTCACATGAAGAAATTATACTCGTGCATTAATCGTATATCCGCGCAATCAGATTTTTAGAAGGGGGCACTGTGAAAAGTTTGTATGTATGTTCGGAAGTCTTCCTTTTGCAGCCCTGGGAGAAATAATAACATAAAGCTGTTAATTGTTACCCTTTCAGGATCATCAATTTGCTTTTGGTGTTAATTTCAATAGGAAAATTTCTCTTCTGGATTCTAAGTACTAAACAATGAATTTGAATATCAAATGTAATTCTGTGTCGTACTAGATTTCTGTTTTCGTGCAATAGGCTGTAGTTTATAACTCTGAGTGTTCAAATTGGTGCGCAAGCAAATATATTTAAAAAAAATTCGGGGGAAGTTTTTAGTGTTCCCATTGGAATCAACATCGCCTAATTTCGGAATACAAAAAGAAGAAAAGTAGCTCATGTTATAAACAACAAAAGGAGGGTTCTAATAATTGTAAAAATTACGGGATAGCCCATATACAATGTTCAACAAAAGTTTTGATACCCGAACTGAATTCGGTTTTGCTGAAGGGAAATATGTTTATAATTGTTTCTAACATACCCTTCAATCGAAGTTAATTCACCTGTGATTTATGGCAACGACACGGGTTGGGGTTTTGACAAGCAGCACGTGTTCGCATGTAGAAATTATACTCGTGCATTAATCGTATATACGTGCAATCAGATTTTTAGACGGGCTGCATTGTGAAAAGTTTGTATGTTTTTTCGGAAGTCTTCTTTTTGCAGCCTTGGGCGAAATAATAACATAAAGCTGTTATATTTTTACCCTTTCAGCATCATTAATTTGCTTCTTTTATTAATTTCAATAGCAAAATTTCTCTTCTGGATTCTAAGTACTAAACAATGAATATGTATAATCATCAAATGTTATTCTGTGCCATACTAGATTTCTGTTCTCGTGCAATAGGCTGTAGTTTATAACTCTGAGTGTTCAAATAAGTGCGCATACAAATAAATTTAAAAAAAATTCGGGGGAAGTTTTTAGTGTTCCATTGGAATCAACATCGCCTAATTTCAGAATACAAAAAGAAGAAAAGTAGCTCATGTTATAAACAACAAAAGGAGGGTTAATTCTAATATCTGTAAAAATTACGGAATAGCCCATATACAATGTTCAACAAAAGTTTTGATACCCGAACTGAATTCGGTTTTGCTGAAGGGAATTATGTGTATAATTGTTTCTAACATATCTGTTTAACAGAGCTGTAAAGAAATGCAATCATTTTATCATTTAACTCATCTGACTTCACTTGGATTTGTTTCAATTCAATGACTTCAATAATGACTTCGATTGAAAAAAAATAAATCACCATTCATTCTGAAGTCATGATTTGGCAATCATATTTTGCATTCATAATTTTGAAGTCAAAATGAATGCAATCATTTTGAATGCTCTCCATTCACTGAAGTCACCTTGAAGTCACTAACATTCATTGCATTCACTTGAAGTCAGTGAAGTTTAAAATAATAAGTAGGTACTGCTAGAAAACAGTGCTAGTAATTAAAAATGATTGCATTCATTTTGACTTAAAAATTATGAATGCAAAAAATTATTACTAAATCATGACTTCAGAATGAATGGCGATTTATTTTTTTTAAATTGAAGTCTTTGAGTTGAAACAAATCCATGTGAAGGGGACATCAATGAATGCATTCCGCAATGATTGCATTCTTTCGCAGCCCTGCTGTTTTACATGTTCACACGGTTAGCGGCTATCAGTTGAAAACAGGTTTTGGTGTTCCAATATCCGGAAAGTTTTCAATCGAAGTTAGTTCATCTGTGATCTATGGCAACGACAAGGGTTGGAGTTTTGACAAACAGCACGTGATCACATGCAAAAAATTATTACTAAATCATGACTTCAGAATGAATGGCGATTTATGTTTTTTAAATTGAAGTCTTTGAGTTGAAACAAATCCATGTGAAGGGGACATCAATGAATGCATTCCGCAATGATTGCATTCTTTCGCAGCCCTGCTGTTTTACATGTTCACACGGTTAGCGGCTATCAGTTGAAAACAGGTTTTGGTGTTCCAATATCCGGAAAGATTTCAATCGAAGTTAGTTCATCTGTGATCTATGGCAACGACAAGGGTTGGAGTTTTGACAAGCAGCACGTGATCACATGCAAAAATTATACTCGTGCATTAATCGTATATCCGTGCAATCAGATTTTTAGACGGGCTGCATTGTGAAAAGTTTGTATGTTTTTTCGGAAGTCTTCTTTTTGCAGCCCTGGGCGAAATAATAACATAAAGCTGTTATATTTTTACCCTTTCAGGATCATTAATTTGCTTCTTTTATTAATTTCAATAGCAAAATTTCTCTTCTGGATTCTAAGTACTAAACAATGAATATGTATAATCATCAAATGTTATTCTGTGCCATACTAGATTTCTGTTCTCGTGCAATAGGCTGTAGTTTATAACTCTGAGTGTTCAAATTGGTGCGCATACAAATATATTTAAACAAAATTCGGGGGAAGATTTTAGTGTTCCATTGGAACCAAAATCGCCTAATTTCGGAATACAAAAAAGGGAAAAGTAGCTTATGTTATAAACAACAAAAGGAGGGGTATTTCCAATGTTTGTACAAATTCCGGAATAGTCCACATACAATGTGCAATAAAAGTTTTGATACCCGAACTGAATTCGGTTTTGCTGAAGGGAATTATGTGTATAATAGTTTCTAACATATCTGTTTAACATGTTCACATGGTTAGCGGCTATCAGTGGAAAACGGGTTTTGGCTTTCCAATATCTGGAAAGTTTTCAATCGAAGTTAGTTCATCTATGATCTATGGCAACGACAAGGATTGGGATTTTGACAAGCAGCACGTGTTCACATGCAGAAATAATACTCGTGTATTAATCGTATATCCGTGTAATCAGATTTTTAGAAGGGCTGCATTGTGAAAAGTATATATGTTCGGAAGTCTTCTTTTTACAGCCCTGGGCGAAATAATAACTTCATTGTTACCCTTTCATTATCATCAATTTTCTTGTGGTGTTAATTTCAATAGGAAAATTTCTCTTCTGGATTCTAGGTACTAAACAATGAATATGTGTAATCATCAAATGTTATTCTGTGTCATACTAGATTTCTGTTCTCGTGCAATAGGCTGTAGTTTATAACTCTGAGTGTTCAAATTGGTGCGCATACAAATATACTAGATTTCTGTTCTCGTGCAATATTCTGTAGTTTATAACTCTGAGTGTTCAAATTGGTGCGTATACAAATATATTTAAAAAAAATTCGGGGGGAGTTTTTAGTGTTCCATTGGAATCAAAATCGCCTAATTTCGGAATACAAAACAAAAGAAAAGTAGCTCATGTTATAAACACCCAAACGAGGGGTATTTCTAATGTTTGTAAAAATTCCGGAATAGCCCACATACAATGTGCAACAAAAGTTTTAATACCCGAACTGAATTCGGTTTTGCTGAAGGGAATTATGTGCATAATTGTTTGAAACATATTTGTTTAACATGTTCACACGGTTAGCGGCTATCAGTGGAAAACGGGTTTTGGATTTCCAATATCTGGAAAGTTTTCAATCGAAGTTAGTTCATCTATGACCTATTGCAACGACAAGGATTGGGGTTTTGACAAGCAGCACGTGTTCACATGCAGAAATAATACTCGTGCATAAACCGTATATCCGTGCAATCAGATTTTTAGAAGGGCTGCATTGTGAAAAGTTTATATGTATGTTCGGAAGTCTTCTTTTTGCAGCCCTGGGCGAAATAATAACATAAAGCTGTTATATTGTTACCCTTTCATTATCATCAATTTGCTTCTGGTGTTAATTTCAATAGGAAAATTTCTATTATGGATTCCAAGTACTAAACAATGAATATGTATAATCATCAAATGTTATTCTGTGTCATACTATATTTCTGTTTCCGTGCAATAGGCTGTAGTTTATAACTCTGAGTGTTCAAATTTTTGCGCAAGCAAATATATTTCAAAAAAAAATTCGGGGGAAGATTTTAGTGTTCCATTTGTATTAAAATCGAATAATTTCGGAATACAAAAAGAAGAAAAGTAGCTCATGTTATAAGCAACAAAAGGAATTGGTTTTGCTGAAGGGAATTATGTGTATAATTGTTTCTAACATATCTTTCAATAGAATTTGGTCATCTGTGATATATGGCAACGACAAGGGTTGGGGTTTTGACAAGCAGCACGTGTTCACATGTAGAAATTATACTCTTGCATTAATCGTATATCCGCGCAATCAGATTTTTAGAAGGGCTGCATTGTGAAAAGTTTGTATGTATGTTCGGAAGTCTTCGTTTTGCAGCCCTGGGCGAAATAATAACATAAAGCTGTTATATTGTTACCCTTTCACGATCATCAATTTGCTTCTGGTGTTAATTTCAATAGGAAAATTTCTGTTCTGGCTCCTAAGTACTAAACAATGAATATGTATAATCATCAAATGTTATTCTGTCTCATACTGGATTTCTGTTTCAAATATGTTTCACGAAAAAAGTCGGGGGAAGTTTTTAGTGTTCCATTTGTATTAAAATCGCCTAATTTCGGAATACAAAAAGAAGAAAAGTAGCTCATGTTATAAACAACAAAAGGAGGGGTATTTCTAATGTTTGTAAAAATTCCGAAATAGCCCACATACAATGTGCAACAAACGTTTTGATACCCGAACTGAATTCGGTTTTGCTGAAGGGAATTATGTGTATAATTGTTTCAAGCATATGTGTTTAACGTGTTCACACGGTTAGCGGCTATCAGTGGAAAACGGGTTTTGGTTTTCCAATATCTGGAAAGTTTTCAATCGAAGTTAGTTCATTTATGACCTATTGCAACGACAAGGATTGGGGTTATGACAAGCAGCACGTGTTCACATGCAGAAATAATACTCGTGCATTCATCGTATATCCGTGCAGTCAGATTTTTAGAAGGGCTGCATTGTGAAAAGTTTGTGTGTATGTTCGGAAGTCTTCTTTTTGCTGTTAATAACATAAGGCTGTTATATTGTTACGCTTTCATTATCATCAATTTGCTTCTGGTGTTAATTTCAATAGGAAAATTTCTCTTCTGGATTTTAGGTACTAAACAATGAATATGTATAATCATCAAATGTTATTCTGCTTCATACTAGATTTCTGTTCTAGTGCAATATTCTGTAGTTTATAACTCTGAGTGTTCAAATTGGTGGACATACAAATATATTTAAAAAAAATTCGGGGGAAGTTTTTAGTGTTCCATTGGAATCAAAATCGCCTAATTTCGGAATACCAAAAGTAGAAAAGAAGCTCATGTTATAAACAACAAAAGGAATTGGATTTTCTGAAGGGAATTATGTGTATAATTGTTTCTAACATACCTTACATTCGAAGTTAGGTCACCTGTGATGTATGACAACGACAAGTGTTGGGGTTTTGACAAGCAGCACGTGTTCACCTGCAGAAATTATACTCTTGCATTAATCGTATGAGATTCGCCGTATTGGATATATCCTTTCCCTTTTTGGGGATAGGTTGAACCACCGCCGTTTTCCAATGCACTGGATAATGTGCATTATTCATTGCATTATTAAACAGGGTGGTGTAAATGTCCACCGCTTCTAGAGGAAGATGTCGAAGCACGATGTTCGGAATACCATCGGTCCCCAGCGATTTCTTAGCCCTGATTGTGTCGAAGATCTCATGGAGTCCTGCCTTCGAAATGAACGGGGGTAGGCCACCCTCTCTGGCAATGACGTTATTTGCCATATTTTCGTCTCTAAACCGGGTGAAACCAGAGCCCTGGGATCGCCAGTTCCCTATTTCATTTCGAATGCAGAAGTCGTGCACCAAGACGCGACTGTCCAGGTCGTAATTAGGGCCAAAGTTATCAATGGCCTTGTATACTTCCTGGAAAGTCGCCCCTATGGCCTCAACCTTCTCCTGTGGATCCTCGATCACAAAGAAGTCGTCATCATCAGCGGCTTCATTTGTATCAATACCTACTATTGTCAGTAACCGTTCGTTGTCTGTTGTCCGGGCTATTTTAAGACACTGAAGGTCGTTTTGATTTTTTCTCCGAAGTAGTTGTTCCAATATGAGCTTACAGCAATTCTGTAATTTTCTTTTAATCGACGACTTCAGTGTCCTAATCTCCGGATCTTGTCTGTCAGTTAACTGCCTGTACAAGTTCTACTTTTCTGTCGGTGCAGTGCGTCAATAGTAGGATTGCGGAACAGATCTTCGTTAGTCGTACGCCGATACCGCGGTATTGTAGTGTCCATAGTTTGTTTAATTGTGTCGTCCATTTGTTTTAGGTACTTGTCGATCTCCTCGTTTGACAAATTCCTATTGGACGGTGGGTGGAGCGTGTTCGAGGAGAGCGCTCTTGTCAAAGTTGCGGAGAAGCGTGTCCATCGAGTCTTACTGTAGTTGTAAGAATATCTTTGGACAAACTCCTCCAATTCCGCAATTTCGTTGGGAACTGTAATTTCGGTGTTAAAACCGCAATGGTCGCTGTCATACACGAATGTGCGCAGACAGTTTAATGTTTGTAAATTCGTACCTGTCAGTCGTATACGTTCATCGTACAGCAGTAGATCCAAATAAGACCCGCCTCTGGGAAACGACGGGTTATCCGTCGCTTTAAGACCGAGTCTGTACATGACATCGTGCCGACTCCACCAATCGAGTAGTAGGTTATTTCCCCAATCTCTGTGTCTAGCGTTGAAATCCCCGCCGACTATAAAATAATTCTCCCCCGATTCCAGCCTCAGAAGTCGAAAAAGCGTGTCGAGCTCTGTAATAAATAGGGTGGATTGTGAAGCCTCGGGTGCATAAACAGAGGCCAAGTACAGCCGCTTTCCACTGCGGAGCGGGATGTAAACGACGACTGCCTCCAACACCCAGAACCTGCGCAACACGCCCTTGTACACTCTGTGAAATTTTATACCTTCTTTAATGAAGATCGCGACACCGCCTCCACGTTTGGATTTGGGCCGATTTCTTCTTCTAATAATATAATTATTGTACTCCAGTTTGTGCTTATCGGTTAGCTTGGTTTCGCTAGCGAAAAGCACATCAGGAGTTTGGTCTTGTAGCAATTTAAACATCGCGGCTCTTCGTTCAATCCTAATCAGTGAATTAACATTCACCGCAAGGACCTTCAAAGTTTGCTCCACCATGTGCGTACCCATTACGGCATGTGTTGCGTTAGGCCCGGCAGCAGCGCGTAGATCTGGTCCACCCGCTTGGCCTGTTCTTGAACCTGCTTTTGCAGCTGAGCCATCTGCCCTTGGATTGCGAGCAAGATGGCCAGCATGTTAGGTGCAGCTTCAGTTGTTCTTGGCGTTGGCGCCGGAGAAGCAACAGTCGCTTGCTGTACCGTAGCCCCCCTACCAGACGCCATTTGGGCGTAGAAAATTTGGGACGTGACGGCTGGTGTTTGAAACCTGACAGGTGACAGGTATTACAGTGGATGGCATGGCGATCGTTCCCCAATCGCTTAATATTAAAATTACTACCAATTACCAACTTACATATGTAGGTCCTTGGTTGCATTCACCTCCAATTTATAGGTGTTGATGGGAGGCACCTTCTCCTTCTTCTTCTGCTGCTGCTGCTGTTGTTGTTGTTGTTGCTGCTTTTTTTTTCAGCTGCTGTGGTTTCAAGTGTTGTTTTTGCAGCTGTTGCTGTATCTGCTGCTGCTGTTGTTTCTGCTGCGGTTGTTGTTTCTGCTGCTGCTTTTTTGTTTGCTGCAGTTGTTGTTTCTGCTGCTGCTGGATTTGTTGTGAGCTCGCTGCTTCTACTTGCTCCCTCTGCCTGCGAGCAGTTTGTATTTGCTTAACAGCAAGCGTTTTTTCTTTCAGCTGTTCTATGGTGCAGCTAATTTCTTTAATCATCTCATCCTCGTCTTCCGACTCAGATGTAGCTAGCGAGGCAAAGTTGTTGTTGCCCCCCTCATACTGGACTTCATCGGACATGAACATCAACTTTTGTTTTTTGATTTTTTCTGTTTCAGCTGCTAAAGCAGCACTTATTTTTATTTTAGATAAACTCGGAGTGGTTTTCAACCTGCTCCTCCTTTTGATGGCTTTCGCCACGGCACCGGCAACACTATTGTTGCCTTTTGCAACTCCCGTTATGGGAAGAGCGGAACGCTCTCCACCATCCATCACGTGATTTAGTTTTGTAATAAACACTTTAATCTACACTCTCTTATCACTTATTGTCTTTTTAAATAGAAATAAAAGAAGAAAAGAAAAAGAAAAAAAAACGTGCGCGGAGGCTGGGAATTGAACCAACAACCCCGAGATTTGTCGTCCGCGTTTTTGCCACTTAGGCTACCGAACACTTGATAAACCGTTAATTAAAAGTCTATTTCTTTGTTTTTTTTTTTCTTCCACACTTGTAAAGCCGTCAGGAAGTACGCCTGATCTCTTCGGAGGTCTACGAACGACTGGGATGGGGTTTTGACAAGCAGCACGTGTTCACATGCAGAAATTATACTGGTATATCCGGGCAATCAGATTTTTAGAAAGGCTACGTTGTGAACAGTTTGCATGTATGTTCGGAAGTCTTCTTTTTGCAGCCCTGAGCGAAATAATAACAAAAAGCGTTTATATTGTTACCCTTTTAGGATCATCAATTTGTTTCTGGTGTTAATTTCAATAAGAAAATTTCTCTTCTGGATTCTAACTACTAAACAATGAATATGTATAATAATCAAATGTTATTCTGTGTCATACTAGATTTCTGTTTTCGTGCAATAGACTGTAGTTTATAACTCTGAGTGTTCAAATTGGTGCACAAGCATTTTGATTGTGGGTAAAAGGAGGGGTATTTCTAATGTTTGTAAAAATTCTGGAATAGCCCACATACAATGTGCAACAAAAGTTTTGATACCCGAACTGAATTCGGTTTTGCTGAAGGGAATTATGTGTATAATTGTTTCTAACATACCTTTCAATCGAAGTTAAGTCACCTGTGATTTATGGCAACGACAAGGGTTGGGGTTTTGACAAGCAGCACGTGTTCACATGCAGAAATAATACTCGTGCATTAATCGTATATCCGTGTAATCAGCTTTTTAGAAGGGCTGCATTGTGAAAAGTATATATGTTCAGAAGTCTTCTTTTTACAGCCCTGGGCGAAATAATAACATAAAGCTGTTATATTGTTACCCTTTCATTATCATCAATTTTCTTGTGGTGTTAATTTCAATAGGAAAATTTCTCCTCTGGATTCTAAGTACTAAACAATGAATATGTGTAATCATCAAATGTTATTCTGTGTCATACTAGATTTCTGTTCTCGTGCAATAGGCTGTAGTTTATAACTCTGAGTGTTCAAATTGGTGCGCATACAAATATACTAGATTTCTGTTCTCGTGTAATATTCTGTAGTTTATAATACTGAGTGTTCAAATTGGAGCGTATACAAATATATTTAAAAAAAATTCGGGGGGAGTTTTTAGTGTTCCATTGGAATCAAAATCGCCTAATTTCGGAATACAAAAAAAAAGAAAAGTAGCTCATGTTATAAACAACCAAAGGAGGGGTATTTATAATGTTTGTAAAAATTCCGGAATAGCCAACATACAATGTGCAACAAAAGTTTTGATAACCGAACTGAACTCGGTTTTGCTGAAGGGAATTATCTGTATTATTGTTTCTAACATATCTGTTTAACATGTACACACGGTTAGTGGCTATCAGGGGAAAACGGGTTTTGGTATTCCAATATCTGGAAAGTTTTCAATCGAAGATAGTTCATCTATGATCTATGGCAACGACAAGCGTTGGGGTTTTGACAAGAAGCACGTGTTCACATGCAGAAATTATACTCGTGCATTAATGTTATATCCTTGCAATCAGATTATTCGAAGTGCAGCAGGGCTGCGAAAGAATGCAATCATTGCGGAATGCATTCATTGATGTACCCTTCACATGGATTTGTTTCAACTCAAAGACTTCAATAATGACTTCAATTTAAAAAAAATAAATCGCCATTTATTCTGAAGTCATGATTTAGTAATCATTTTTTGCATTCATAATTTTGAAGTCAAAATGAATGCAATCATTTTGAATGCTCTCCATTCACTGAAGTCACCTTGAAGTCACTAACATTCATTGCATTCACTTGAAGTCAGTGAAGTCTTTGAAGTCATCTGAAGTCAGTGAAGTCTTTAAAGTGTTTGAAGTCATCTGAAGCCATTGATGTCTTTGAAGTCTTTTAATTTACTAATTGAAAATAATAATGGATAAAGATAAAAAGAACAAACATTTTGAATGTATTCATTGTATAGTTATATTCATGTACAGTATTATATGAAAACTATCCATTTTATCAATTCCATTTTATAAAAATAATATTAGTTAATTATAAAACCAGAAATACAAATAAAAGATATAGAATAGATAAGAGTTAAAACTATTAATATAAATAATATTTTTATCAAAATGTGATTTCTACCTGGGAAAGAGTTTAGTGGCTATCATATCGGTTAAAGCTTTCAATTGCATTCAAGAATAAGTAGGTACTGCTAGAAAACAGTGCTAGTAATACTGTTTAATTGAATTTTGAAGTCTAAATCAAATATACATATGTATTGTTTTAAATTATTTATGTTTAAACTATATTATGTATTGCTTTTAGGCAAAGTTGTGCATACAATTTTTTTTGTAATTTATGTAGTCGTTGTTCATATGTCATTATTTTTATTTATTTATTCTTCTGGTAGGCGACGGTAAAAAACAAATTCAATATCTTGAATCACTTCAAAGACTTCAGATGACTTCAATGACTTCAAGCGAATGCAATGAATGTTAGTGACTTCAAGGTGACTTCAGTGAATGGAGAGCATTCAAAATGATTGCATTCATTTTGACTTCAAAATTATGAATGCAAAAAATGATTACTAAATCATGACTTCAGAATGAATGGCGATTTATTTTTTTTAAATTGAAGTCATTAATGAAGTCTTTGAGTTGAAACAAATCCATGTCAAGGGGACATCAATGAATGCATTCCGCAATGATTGCATTCTTTCGCAGCCCTGCTGTTTTACATGTTCACACGGTTAGCGGCTATCAGTAGAAAACAGGTTTTTGGTGTTCCAATATCTGGAAAGTTTTCAATCGAAGTTAGTTCATCTGTGATCTATGGCAACGACAAGGGTTGGAGTTTTGACAAGCAGCACGTGTTCACATGCAAAAATTATACTCGTGCATTAATCGTATATCCGTGCAATCAGATTTTTAGACGGGCTGCATTGTGAAAAGTTTGTATGTTTTTTCGGAAGTCTTCTTTTTACAGCCCTGGGAGAAGTAATAACATAAAGCTGTTATATTTTTACCCATTCAGGATCATTAATTTGCTTCTTTTGTTAATTTCAATAGGAAAATTTCTCTTCTGGATTCTAAGTACTAAACAATGAATATGTATATTCATCAAATGTTATTCTGTGTCATACTAGATTTCTGTTTTCGTGCAATAGGCTGTAGTTTATAACTCTGAGTGTTCAAATTGGTGCGCAAGCAAATATATTTAAAAAAAATTCGGGGGAAGTTTTTAGTGTTCCATTGGAATCAACATCGCCTAATTTCGGAATACAAAAAGAAGAAAAGTAGCTCATGTTATAAACAACAAAAGGAGGGGTAATTCTAATATTTGTAAAAATTCCGGAATAGCCCATATACAATGTTCAACAAAAGTTTTGATACCCGAACTGAATTCGGTTTTGCTGAAGGGAATTATGTGTATAATTGTTTCTAACATACCTTTCAATCGAAGTTAAGTCACCTGTGATTTATGGCAACGACAAGGGTTGGGGTTTTGACAAGCAGCACGTGTTCGCATGTAGAAATTATACTCGTGCATTAATCGTGAAAAGTTTGTATGTATGTTCGGAAGTCTTATTTTTACAGCCCTGGGCGAAATAATACCATAAAGCTGTTATATTGTTACCCTTTCAGGATCATCAATTTGCTTCTGGTGTTAATTTCAATAGGAAAATTTCTCTTCTGGATTCTAAGTACTAAACAATGAATATGTATGATCATCAAATGTAGTTCTGTGTCATACTAGATTTCTGTTTCCGTGCAATAGGCTGTAGTTTATAACTCTGCGTGTTCAAATTGGTGCGCAAGCAAATATATTTCAAAAAAAACTTCGGGGGAAGATTTTAATGTTCCATTTGTATTAAAATCGCCTAATTTCGGAATACCAAAAAAAAGAAAAGTAGCTCATGTTATAAACAACAAAAGGAGGGGTATTTCTAATGTTTGTAAAAATTCCGAAATAGCCCACATACAATGTGCAACAAAACTTTTGACACCCGAACTGAATTCGGTTTTGCTGAAGGGATTTGTGTATATAATTGTTTCAAACATACCTTTCAATCGAAGTTAGGTCACCTGTGATTTATGGCAACGACAAGGGTTGGGGTTTTGACAAGCAGCACGTGTTCACATGCAGAAATTATACTCGTGCATTAATCGTATATCCGTGCAATCAGATTTTTAGAAGGGCTGCATTGTGAAAAGTTTGTATGTATTTTCGGAAGTCTTTCTTTTACAGCCCTGGGCGAAATAATAACATAAGGCTGTTATATTGTTACCCTTTCAGGATCATCAATTTGCCTCTGGTGTTAATTTCAATAGGAAAATTTCTATTAAGGATTCCATGTACTAAACAGTGAATATGTATAATCATCAAATGTTATTCTGTGTCATACTATATTTCTGTTTCCGTGCAATAGGCTGTAGTTTATAACTCTGAATGTTCAAATTTTTGCGCAAGCAAATATATTTCAAAAAAAAATTCGGGGGAAGATTTTAGTGTTCCATTTGTATTAAAATCGCCTAATTTCGGAATACAAAAAGAAGAAAAGTAGCTCATGTTATAAACAACAAAAGGAGGGGTATTTCTAATGTTTGTAAAAATTCCGAAATAGCCCACATACAATGTGCAACAAACGTTTTGATACCCGAACTGAATTCGGTTTTGCAGAAGGGAATTATGTGTATAATTGTTTCAAACATATTTGTTTAACATGTTCACACGGTTAGCGGCTATCAGTGGAAGACGGGTTTTGGTTTTCCAATATCTGGAAAGTTTTCAATCGACGTTAGTTCATCTATGACCTATTGCAACGACAAGGATTGGGGTTATGACAAGCTGCACGTGTTCACATGCAGAAATAATACTCGTGCATTAATCGTATATCCGTGCAGTCAGATTTTTAGAAGGGCTGCATTGTGAAAAGTTTGTGTGTATGTTCGGAAGTCTTCTTTTTGCTGTTAATAACATAAGGCTGTTATATTGTTACCCTTTCATTATCATCAATTTGCTTCTGGTGTTAATTTCAATAGGAAAATTTCTCTTCTGGATTTTAGGTACTAAACAATGAATATATATAATCATCAAATGTTGTTCTGTGTCATAGTAGATTTCTGTTCTCGTGCAATAGGCTGTAGTTTATAATTCTGAGTGTTCAAATTGATGCGCATACAAATATATTTAAAAAAAATTCGTTGGAAGTTTTTAGTGTTCCATTGGAATCAAAATCGCCTAATTTCGGAGTACCAAAGAAAAGAAAAGTAGGTCATGTTATAAACAACAAAAGGAGGGGTATTTCTAATGTTTGTAAAAATTCCGGAATAGGCCACATACAATGTGCAACAAACGTTTTGATACCCGAACTGAATTCGGTTTTGCAGAAGGGAATTATGTGTATAATTGTTTCAAACATATTTGTTTAACATGTTCACACGGTTAGCGGCTATCAGTGGAAAACGGGTTTTAGTTTTCCAATATCTGGAAAGTTTTCAATCGAAGTTAGTTCATCTATGACCTATTGCAACGACAAGGATTGTGATTTTGACAAGCAGCACGTGTTCACATGCAAAAATAATACTCGTGTATAAATCGTATATCCGTGCAATTAGATTTTTAGAAGTGGTGCATAGTGAAAGGTTTGTGTGTATGTTCGGAAGTCTTCTTTTTGCAGTCCTGGGCGAAGTAATAGCATAAAGCTGTTATATTGTTACCCTTTCAGGATCATCAATTTGCTTCAGGTGTTAATTTCAATAGGAAAATTTCTCTTCTGGATTCTAAGTACTAAACAATGAATATGTATAATCATCAAATGTAATTCTGTGTCATACTAGATTTCCGTTTTCGTGCAGTAGGCTGTAGTTTATAACTCTGAGTGTTCAAATTGGTGCGCAAGCAAATATATTTAAAAAAAATTCGGGCGAAGTTTTAGTGTTCCATTGGAATCAACATCGCCTAATTTCGGAATACAAAAAGAAGAAAAGTAGCTCATGTTATGAACAACAAAAGGAGGCGTAATTCTAATATTTGTAAAAATTCCGGAATAGCCCATATACAATGTTCAACAAACGTTTTGATACCCGAACTGAATTCGGTTTTGCTGAAGGGAATTATGTGTATAATTGTTTCTAACATACCTTTCAATCGAACTTAAGTCACCAGTGATTTATGGCAACGACAAGGGTTGGGGTTTTGACAAGCAGCACGTGTTCGCATGTAGAAATTATACTCGTGCATTAATCGTATATCCGTGCAATCAGATTTTTAGAAGGGCTGCATTGTGAAAAGTTTGTATGTATGTTCGGAAGTCTTCTTTTTACAGCCCTGGGCGAAATAATAACATAAGGCTGTTATATTGTTACCCTTTCAGGATCATCAATTTGCCTCTGGTGTTAATTTCAATAGGAAAATTTCTATTATGGATTCTAAGTACTAAACAATGAATATGTATAATCATCAAATGTTATTCTGTGTCATACTATATTTCTGTTTCCGTGCAATAGGCTGTAGTTTATAACTCTGAGTGTTCAAATTGGTGCGCAAGCAAATATATTTCAAAAACAAAGTCGGGGGAAGATTTTAGTGTTCCATTTGTATTAAAATCGAAAAATTTCGGAATACAAAAAGAAGAAAAGTAGCTCATGTTATAAACAACAAAAGGAATTGGTTTTGTTGAAGCGAATTATGTGTATAATTGTTTCTAACATATCTTTCAATCGAAGTTAGGTCACTTGTGCTTCTACCGCGAGCATCGAACTTGTCGAGTTGTCGAGTAGAGGCTGAGTAGGGTCAATGAATCTCGAGAAGAAATTCTCCAGACGAGTCCTGAAACCAAAGGATGCTCCCCCCCCCCCCTCCCCAACTCCCAAAGCACTCCATCATTCCCCTGGGCTGGATCAAGGTCTTATACGACCCGTGCCGAAGATCAACCTGGCTGAGGGCCCAGTATCTCCAAAAATAGCTCAGTCGCAAACGGAGTATCCGGATACCTGGCGACCTCCGGATTAGCTAGCCTTATCTATATATGGCGGATCTCTGTACAGATGGACATCCCTTTCTCCGCTACTCGTGGGACTATCAATGGAAAACAACCAGAAAACAAAAACCGAGGCTGGTACTCCTTCATTACCGGGCGGTGGAACGGTGACTACACCGACTACCGGCAAGGCTCCTGCATTGCCGAGAGGAGGCAAAACTGTGGCAGGCCATGGTCCTATCACCTCCTCCACCCCTAGCAGCAGCAAGTTTGTGGCAGGCCACGGACTTGTCGCTGCTACCAAAACTCCTTCGGGGAGTGTTAAGACTGATACTTAGGTCGTATCTAAGGAAGACATTCCTAGTAGACCTCGAACTCGTACCTGGATTCCAGCCGAACCCTCCTCTCCAGAAAGTATCCTGGAAATCATCCGGCTCAGCAACCCGACTCTTCCGACTCATGACTGGAAAGTCGCGAAACTGGAGGAACTAAGGGGTTCTTATAGATGCGCGTTAATTGTGATCAATAAGGAATCCCTTAATCCTCTGGCGCAAACGAAAGGCATGATTCGGTTCGGATTCGAGTCCATTCACTTAAGGGTGTACAAAAAGGATGAGCTGGATGCTGATAAGCAACCTCCTCCTCCTTTAACACCTGACATCACAACCTTGGATCTTGGAGCGTCGATATCCTTTCCAGAATTGGATAGCGACTACTCCAATCTGTCCGAGGTGACTACCAAGCCGTCGGTCTCCTCTTCTGACACATTGTCGGAAATGGAAACCGATGACGAAGCAATTAGAGGTTCTACACGATCAGAGATAGAAGATGAGCTCTTGGGCACATCTTCAGAATCGGAGGACCTCAACAACACCGTGGTGGAGGCGACTCTGGAAGACTGTAGCAATGATACGGTTTCTCCAGATTAATCTCCACCACTCAAAAAAGGCTTCGGCCGCACTCATTCTGCGTCTTTCCAAAAGCGCAGAAGACATAATTCTAATCCAGGAACCATGGATTGCAGAAGGCGTGGTTCGTGGATACGTTCCGCTCTATACAAGAGACAAAGGTAAGATTAGAACTTGTATATTAGTGAAACGTAGCCTTAATGTATTTCTACTTCCCAACCTCAGTGACCCCGACCTAACCGTTGCCAGATTAGAGACTGCCAAAGGCTCTTACTGGCTGGCATCGGCTTACCTTGGCCACGACCAAGTGGGCCCTCTCCCTGGTGATAACCTAGAAAGGGTGGTACTGGAAGCGGGAAGGTAAAAAACTGGCCTCATAATCGGATGCGACGCTAACGCACATCATACGGTATGGGGCAGTACCGACATCAATGATAGAGGTGAGTCACTTTTAGACTATATTTTAAGTCCTAACCTCTTAATTTGCAATATTGGCAATGAGCCCACTTTCATAACAAAAAACCGACAAGAAGTATTAGATATTACTCTTGTCTCCGACAGCATCACCCAAAGGCTAACAAACTGGATGGTATCGTCTGAACACTCCTTTTCAGACCATAGATACATCCAATTCAGTCTGAGTGATGCTCCCCCCAGCCAACCAGCTTTCCGGAACTACCGGAAAACTGATTGGACAAAATATAGAGGAATACTGTCGGAAACGATATCCTCTAAACTATCAAGTCCCCCGCGTGACACCAATGAGCTCGACATGAAAGTCAGGGAATTTACTCTGACTCTTAATAAGGCTATGGCCGCTTCCTGCCCTCTTATTCAACCAAGAGGCAAGAAAAAGCCACATTGGTGGACATCGGCACTAGGACTGCTCAGAAACACCTGCAGAAAACTTTTCAACGCAGCAAAAAGCACAAGAAAAGTGACCAACTGGGACTCATATAAAGAATCCCTCAAATTATACAAAAAAGAACTGAGGAAGGCAAAGCGACAATCCTGGAGGTCATTCTGCGACAAAATTACAGAAACCTCTGAGGCTTCGCGGCTAAGAAAAATCCTCTCCACAAATCCTATGATGCCCAGCTGTTTGAAAAAAACCGATGGCTCTTGGACAACCTCAAGTGATGAATCACTCAACCTGCTTCTGGACACCCACTTTCCAGGTAGCTCCCAACTCGCGGCCAGTAGCAGCCCAAACAAGCCTACTGCAACCGTGACCAAAATTCATGGTCTGATTACGAGAGACAAACTGCTCTGGGCGCTGCATAGCTTCAAACCATACAAGTCTGCTGGTCCGGACGGTATTATACCTGCCGAGCTACAGAGATCCTCAAATATTATTCTACCAGTGTTGGAAAATATTATGAGGAGCTGTGTAGAACTTATCCACATTCCACTGTTATGGAGAGAAGTCAATGTAGTATTCATTCCCAAAGCTGGAAAATGTTCTCATGTAGTCCCAAAGGACCTCAGACCTATAAGTCTATCATCATTCCCTCTGAAAACTTTAGAACCAAAGTTGATCCAAGACTTCTGTCTACGGCTCAACATGCCTACTGTAAAGGAAAGTCGGTGGAAACGGCTTTGGACTCTCTGACTAGAAACATCGAACGATCCCTACAATATAAGGAGTACACAATGGTTGCTTTCCTAGACATAGAGGGCGCCTTTAACAACGTCAACACATCCGCAATCACGACTGCGCTGTCAACTCTGCAGGTAAACGGCTCACTTGGGGAGCTGATTAATTTAATGCTAACAAGCAGGATAATCAAGTCCAAACTGGGTGAGACTTCTGCTAAAAGATATGTCAGTAGGGGTACGCCGCAAGGCGGTGTCCTCTCTCCCCTTCTCTGGAACTTAGTAGTTAACGAACTACTGATATACCTGGAAGCGGGTGGTAGCAGAGTGATTGCCTATGCGGATGACGTTGCCATAGCCGTCTCAGGAAAACATCTAAATACCATTAAAGAACTCCTCCAAGTAAATCTTAACAGATTAACCTGCTGGGCAGATAGCTGTGGATTGGGAATAAACCCCCATAAAACTGATCTTGTCCTCTTTTCTAGGAAATATAAAATTCCAATCATAGACCCTCCTTCAATAAACGGTACCAGTTTAGCTTTCTCCGATACAGCAAAATATCTGGGTCTCATTTTTGACAGGAAACTAAACTGGAAACCTAACATTCAAGAAAGAGTCAATAAAGCTACAATAGCTTTATTCTCTTGCAAGAAAGCCATTGGGAACAAATGGGGCCTTCAACCTCGCATAACCCACTGGCCATACATCTCAGTCATAAGACCGATACCGCATTAAATTAAGCAGAGTCCAAAGAACAGCATGTCTATGCACAAGCGGAGCCTTGCGGTCTACCCCCTCTGCGGCATTAGATATTCTGCTTCACTTGACACCCCTCGACATTTTTAGCAAGCAAGTAGCTGCGACTGCAGCTATTCGCCTTAAAGCGACTAAACAGTGGACAAATAATTCATTTGGCCACGCCAACATTCTTAATACATTAGGAATCCTCACAGAGAACACACCGATTACACCATACCTGAACTTTGGTTTGACAAAAACTTCCATGTAAGCTTCCCCTCTAGATCATTCTGGGAGGAGGATGCTTTCATGGAGGACAAGTCAATCCATCTCTACACAGATGGATCTAAAACCGACAGCGGAGTTGGTGGCGGTGTTTTCTCAGATAAGCTAAATTTAAGCCTCTCTTTCCGCCTTCCAAATCACTGTAGCGTGTTCCAGGTGGAAATTTTGGCGATTAAAGAAGCTCTGTCCTGGCTGAAGAAAAACGTGATATCTGCAAAGGATATCCGCATATTTTCGGATAGTCAGGCCGCCATCAAGTCCCTGGACTCGGTCTCATTATATTCTAAAACTGCCCTTGAATGCCGATCATCTCTCATGGAGATGCCAGAGCAGTTCAACATTCACCTTTGTTGGATGCCGGGCCACAGAGACATTCCAGGGAACTGCAGAGCCGATGAATTCGCCAAAATTGGAACCACTCTACCTATCCTACCAGACAAAGGTAGTATAGGTATACCAATCGCTACGTGCAAACTAACACTAAAGCTAGATGCCAATAAAAGAACGGACCTTAGGTGGACTGCTGGACAAACATGTCTAGCGACCAAACAGATCTGGCCAAGGCTGGATCTGAGTCGATCTAAGGGTCTGATCCTTTTAGATAGGAAACATCTCAGCGCCATAATAGGTGTCATTACCGGACACTGCCTCATAGGCAAGCACGCAAGAAGGCTTGGCGCTTTTACTAACGATTTCTGTAGAAGCTGCATGGACGAGGAAGAGGAGGAGACAATCCCCCACTTACTCTGCACCTGCCCAGCTCTCTCTCAGAGAAGGAAGCTTCACCTAGGAGCTTTCTTCTACAACGACCTCCTACGCTTTATTAAAAGCTCATATTGGTTCCAGTAGTAAGAAGATCATAGATCCACGTGGCATCACAATGGGCCAATAGGCCTAAGTGGGTTGGTATTTCCAACAGCCACTCTTACCTAACCCTAACCTAACCTAGGTCACTTGTGATCTGTGGCAACGACAAGGGTTGGGGTTTTGACAAGCAGCACGTATTCACATGCAGAAATTATACTCGTGCATTAATCGTATATCCGCGCAATCAGATTTTTAGAAGGGGGGCACTGTGAAAAGTTTGTATGTATGTTCGGAAGTCTTCTTTTTGCAGCCCTGGGCGAAATAATAACATAAAGCTGTTATATTGTTACCCTTTCAGGATCATCAATTTGCTTCTGGTGTTAATTTCAATAGGAAAATTTCTCTTCTGGATTCTAAGTACTAAACAATGAATATGTATAATCATCAAATGTAATTCTGTGTCTAGATTTCTGTTTTCGTGCAATAGGCTGTAGTTTATAACTCTGAGTGCTCAAATTGGTGCGTAAGCAAATATATTTAAAAAAAATCGGGGGAAGTTTTTAGTGTTCCATTGGAATCAACTTCGCCTAATTTCGGAATACAAAAAAAAGAAAAGTAGCGCATGTTATAAACAACAAAAGGAGGGGTATTTCTAATGTTTGTAAAAATTCCGAAATAGCCCACATACAATGTGCAACAAAAGTTTTGACACCCGAACTGAATTCGGTTTTGCTGAAGGGAATTATGTGTATAATTGTTATTAACATATCTGTTTAGCATGTTCACACGGTTAGCAGCTATCAGTGGAGAATGGGTTTTGGTTTTCCAATATCTTGAAAGTTTTCAATCGAAGTTAGCTCATCTATGATCTATGGCAACGACAAGGGTTGGGACATAGACTAACTATACCTAAATATCAAACTTTTCAGATATTGGAAAAACAAAACCGGTTTTGTACTGATCGTCCCTATCCGTGTGAACCTGTCCATGAATACGTGAGAATTGTCAACAATGTCAAAATTTTTTTAAAAAAAATTTGTATAAAAATTTATTAAAAAAAAATGCGGGGGAGGTTTTTAGTGTTCCATTGGAATCAAAATCGCCTAATTTTGGAATACAAAAAGAAGAAAAGTAGCTCATGTTATAAACACCAAAAGGAGGGGAATTTCTAATGTTTGTAAAAATTACGAAATAGCCCACATACAATGTGCAACAAAAGTTTTGATACCCGAACTGAATTCGGTTTTGGTGAAGGTAATTATGTGTATAATTGTATCTAACATTTCTGTTTCACATGTTTACACGGTTAGCGGCTATCAGTGGAAAACGAGTTTTGGTTTTCCAACATCTGGAAAGTTTTCAATCGAAGTTAGTTCATCTATGATCTATGGCATCGACAAGGGTTGGGGCTTTGACAAGCAGCACGTGCTCACATGCAGAAATTATACTCGTGCATTAATCGCATATCCACGCAATCAGATTTTTGGAAGGGATGCATTGTGAAAAGTTTGTATGTATGTTCGGAAGTCTTCTTTTTGCAGCCCTGGGAGAAATAATAACATAAAGCTGTTAATTGTTACCCTTTCAGGATCATCAATTTGCTTTTGGTGTTAATTTCAATAGGAAAATTTCCCTTCTGGATTCTAAGTACTAAACAATGAATATGTATAATCATCAAATGTTATTCTGTGTCATACTATATTTCTGTTTTCGTGCAATAGGCTGTAGTTTATAACTCCGAGTGCTCAAATTTGTGCGCAAGCAAATATATGTAAAAAAAAATTCGCGGGAAGTGTTTAGTGTTCCATTGGAAACAAAATCGCCTAATTTCGGAATACAAAAAGAAGAAAAGTAGCTCATGTTATAAACAACAAAAGGGATTGGTTTTGCTGAAGGGAATTATGTGTATAATTGTTTCTAACATATCTTTCAATCGAAGTTAGGTCACCTGTAATCTCTGGCAATGACAAGGGTTGGGGTTTTGACAAGCAGCACGTGTTCACATGAAGAGAGTATAATCGTGCATTAATCGTATATCCGTGCAATCAAATTTTTAGGAGGGATGAGTTGTGAAAAGTTTGTATGTATGTTCGGAAGTCTTCTTTTTGCAGCCCTGGGCGAAATAATAACATAAAGCTGTTATATTGTTGCCCTTTCAGGATCATCAATTTGCTTCTGGTGTTAATTTCAATAAGAAAATTTCTGTTCTGGATTCTAAGTACTAAACACTGAATATGTATAATCATAAAATGTAATTCTGTGTCATACTATATTTCTGTTTCCGTGCAATAGGCTGCAGTTTATAACTCTGCGTGTTCAAATTGGTGCGCAAGCAAATATATTTAAAAAAAAAAAATTCTGTGTCATACTATATTTCTGTTTGCGTGCAATAGGCTGTAGTTTATAACTCTGAGTGTTCAAATTGGTGCACAAGCATATATATTTAAAAAAAAAAAAATCGGGGGAAGTTGTTAGTGTTCCTGGAATCAAAAAAACCTAATTACGGAATACAAAAACAAGAAAAGTAGCTCATGTTATAAACAACAAAAGGAGGGGTATTTCTAATGTTTGTAAAAATTCCAGAATAGCCCACATACAATGTGCAACAAAAGTTGTAATACCTACACTGAATTCGGTTTTGCTGAAGGTAATTATGTGTATAATTGTTTCTAAAATATCTGTTTAACATGAGCACACGGTTAGCGGCTATCAATGGAAAACGGGTTTTGGTTTTCCACCATCTGGAAAGTTTTCAATCGAAGTTCATCTATGATCTATGGCAACGACAAGGGTTGGGGTTTTGACAAGCAGCACGTGTCCACATGCAGAAATTAAACTCGTGCATTAATTACATATCCGTGCAATCAGATTTTTAGAAGGGCTGCATCGTGAAAAGTTTGTATGTATGTTCGGAAGTCTTCTTTTTTCAGCCCTGGGCGAAATAATAACATAAAGCTGTTATATTGTTACCCTTTCAGGATCATCAATCTGCTTCTGGTGTTAATTTCAATCGGAAAATTTCTCTTCTGGATTCTAAGTACTAAACAATGAATATGTATAATCATCAAATGTTATTCTGTGTCATACTAGATTTCTGTTTTCGTGCAATAGGTTGTAGTTTATAACTGAGATTGTTCAAATTGGTGCGCAAGCAAATATATTTAAAAAAAAAATTCGGGGGAAGTGTTTAGTGTTCCATTGGAAACAAAATCGCCTAATTTCGGAATACAAAAAGAAGAAAAGTAGCTCATGTTATAAACAACAGAAGGGATTGGTTTTGCTGAAGGGAATTATGTGTATAATTGTTTCTAACATATCTTTCAATCGAAGTTAGGTCACCTGTAATCTCTGGTAATGACAAGGGTTGGGGTTTTGACAAGCAGCACGTGTTCACATGAAGAAAGTATACTCGTGCATTAATCGTATATCCGTGCAATCAGATTTTTAGGAGGGATGAATTGTGAAAAGTTTGAATGTATGTTCGGAAGTCTTCTTTTTTCAGCCCTGGGCGAAATAATAACATAAAGCTGTTATATTGTTACCCTTTCAGGATCATCAATCTGCTTCTGGTGTTAATTTCAATCGGAAAATTTCTCTTCTGGATTCTAAGTACAAAACAATGAATATGTATAATCATCAAATGTAATTCTGTGTCATACTATATTTCTGTTTCCGTGCAATAGGCTGTAGTTTATAACTCTGAGTGTTCAAATTGGTGCACAAGCATATATATTTAAAAAAAAAAAATCGGGGGAAGTTGTTAGTGTTCCTGGAATCAAAAAAGCCTAATTACGGAATACAAAAACAAGAAAAGTAGCTCATGTTATAAACAACAAAAGGAGGGGTATTTCTAATGTTTGTAAAAATTCCGGAATAGCCCACATACAATGTGCAACAAAAGATGTAATACCTACACTGAATTCGGTTTTGCTGAAGGTAATTATGTGTATAATTATGTGGTTGGGGTTTTGACAAGCAGCACGTGTCCACATGCAGAAATTAAACTCGTGCATTAATTACATATCCGTGCAATCAGATTTTTAGAAGGGCTGCATCGTGAAAAGTTTGTATGTATGTTCGGAAGTCTTCTTTTTTCAGCCCTGGGCGAAATAATAACATAAAGCTGTTATATTGTTACCCTTTCAGGATCATCAATCTGCTTCTGGTGTTAATTTCAATCGGAAAATTTCTCTTCTGGATTCTAAGTACTAAACAATGAATATGTATAATCATCAAATGTTATTCTGTGTCATACTAGATTTCTGTTTTCGTGCAATAGGTTGTAGTTTATAACTGAGATTGTTCAAATTGGTGCGCAAGCAAATATATTTAAAAAAAAAATTCGGGGGAAGTGTTTAGTGTTCCATTGGAAACAAAATCGCCTAATTTCGGAATACAAAAAGAAGAAAAGTAGCTCATGTTATAAACAACAGAAGGGATTGGTTTTGCTGAAGGGAATTATGTGTATAATTGTTTCTAACATATCTTTCAATCGAAGTTAGGTCACCTGTAATCTCTGGCAATGACAAGGGTTGGGGTTTTGACAAGCAGCACGTGTTCACATGAAGAAAGTATACTCGTGCATTAATCGTATATCCGTGCAATCAGATTTTTAGGAGGGATGAATTGTGAAAAGTTTGTATGTATGTTCGGAAGTCTTCTTTTTTCAGCCCTGGGCGAAATAATAACATAAAGCTGTTATATTGTTACCCTTTCAGGATCATCAATCTGCTTCTGGTGTTAATTTCAATCGGAAAATTTCTCTTCTGGATTCTAAGTACAAAACAATGAATATGTATAATCATCAAATGTAATTCTGTGTCATACTATATTTCTGTTTCCGTGCAATAGGCTGTAGTTTATAACTCTGCGTGTTCAAATTGGTGCGCATACAAATATATTTAAAAAAAATTCTGGGGAAGTTTTTAATGTTCCATTGGAATCAAAATCGCCTAATTACGGAATACAAAAACAAGAAAAGTAGATCATGCTATAAACAACAAAAGGAGGGGTTATTCTAATGTTTGTAAAAATTCCGCAATAGCCCACATACAATGTGCAACAAAAGTTTTAATACCCGAACTGAATTCTGTTTTGCTGAAGGTAATTATGTGTATAATTGTATCTAACATTTCTGTTTCACATGTTTACACGGTTAGCGGCTATCAGTGGAAAACGAGTTTTGGTTTTCCAACATCTGGAAGGTTTTCAATCGAAGTTAGTTCATCTATGATCTATGGCATCGACAAGGGTTGGGGTTTTGACAAGCAGCACGTGTTCACATGAAGAAATTATACTCGTGCATTAATCGCATATCCGTGCAATCAGATTTTTAGAAGGGCTGCATTGTGAAAAGTTTGTATGTATGTTCGGAAGTCTTCTTCTTTCAACCCTGGGCGAAATAATAACATAAAGCTGTTATATTGTTACCCTTTCAGGATCATCAATCTACTTCTGGTGTTAATTTCATACGGAAAATTTCTCTTCTGGATTCTAAGTACTAAACAATGAATATGTATAATCATCAAATGTTATTCTGTGTCATACTAGATTTCTGTTTTCGTGCAATAGGCTGTAGTTTATAACTCTGAGTGTTCAAATTGGTGCGCATACAAATATATTTAAAAAAAATTCTGGGGAAGATTTTAGTGTTCCATTGGAATCAAAATCGTCTAATTTCGGAATACAACAAGAAGAACAGTAGATCATGCTATAAACAACAAAAGGAGGGGTTATTCTAATGTTTGTAAAAATTCCGGAATAGCCCACATACAATGTGCAACAAACGCTTTGATACCCGAACTGAATTCGGTTTTGCAGAAGGGAATTATGTGTATAATTGTTTCTAACATATTTGTTTAACATGTTCACACGGTTAGCGGCTATCAGTGTTATAAAGCTGTTATATTGTTACCCTTTCAGGATCATCAATTTGCTTCTGGTGTTAATTTCAATAGGAAAATTTCTCTTCTGGATTCTAAGTACTAAACAATGAATATGTATAATCATCAAATGTAATTCTGTGTCATACTAGATTCCTGTTTTCGTGCAATAGGCTGTAGTTTATAACTCTGAGTGTTCAAATTGGTGCGCAAGCAAATATATTTAAAAAAAAATCGGGGGAAGTTTTTAGTGTTCCATTGGAATCAACATCGCCTAATTTCGGAATACAAAAAGAAGAAAAGTAGCTCATGTTATAAACAACAAAAGGAGGGGTATTTCTAATGTTTGTAAAAATTCCGGAATAGCCCACATACAATGTGTAACAAAAGTTTTGATACCCGAACTGAATTCGGTTTTACTGAAGGGAATTATGTGTATAATTGTTTCTAACATTTCTGTTTAACATGTTCACACGGTGAGCGGCTATCAGTGGAAAACGGGTTTTGGTTTTCCAATATCTGGAAAGTTTTCAATCGAAGTTAGTTCATCTATGACCTATTGCAATGACAAGGATTGGGGTTTTGACAAGCAGCACGTGTTCACATGCAGAAATAATACTCGTGCATAAACCGTATATCCGTGCAATCAGATTTTTAGAAGGGCTGCATTGTGAAAAGTTTATATGTATGTTCGGAAGTCTTCTTTTTGCAGCCCTGGGCGAAATAATAACATAAAGCTGTTATAATGTTACCCTTTCAGGATCATCAATTTGCTTCTGGTGTTTATTTCAATAGGAAAATTTCTCTCTGGATTCTAAGTACTAAACAACGAATTTGTATAATCAACAAATGTTATTCTGTGTCATACTAGATTTCTGTTTTCGTGCAATAGGCTGTAGTTTATAACTCTGAGTGTTCAAATTTTTGCAAAAGCAAAGTTATTTCAAAAACAAATTCGGTTGAAGTTTTTAGTGTTCCATTGGAATCAAAATCGCCTAATTTCAGAAGACAGAAACAAGAAAAGTAGCTCATGTTTTAAACAACAAAAGGAGGGGTATTTCTAATGTTTGTAAAAATTCCGGAATAGCCCACATACAATGTGTAACAAAAGTTTTGATACCCGAACTGAATTCGACTTTACTGAAGGGAATTATGTGTATAATTGTTTCTAACATTTCTGTTTAACATGTTCACACGGCTAGCGGCTATCAGTGGAAAACGGGTTTTGGTTTTCCAATATCTGGAAAGTTTTCAATCGAAGTTAGTTCATCTATGACCTATTGCAACGACAAGGATTGGGGTTTTGACAAGCAACACGTGTTCACATGCAGAAATAATACTCGTGCATAAACCGTATATCCGTGCAATCAGATTTTTAGAAGGGCTGCATTGTGAAAAGTTTATATGTATGTTCGGAAGTGATCTTTTTGCAGCCCTGGGCGAAATAATAACATAAAGCTGTTATAATGTTACCCTTTCAGGATCATCAATTTGCTTCTGGTGTTAATTTCAATAGGAAAATTTCTCTTCTGGATTCTAAGTACTAAACAATGAATATGTATAATCGTCAAATGTTATTCTGTTTCATACTAGATTTCTGTTCTCGTGCAATATTCTGTAGTTTATAACTCTGAGTGTTCAAATTGGTGGACATACAAATATATTTAAAAAAAATTCGGGGGAAGTTTTTAGTGTTCCATTGGAATCAAAATCGCCTAATTTCGGAATACCAAAAGTAGAAAAGAAGCTCATGTTATAAACAACAAAAGGAATTGGTTTTTCTGAAGGGAATTATGTGTATAATTGTTTCTAATATACCTTTCATTCGAAGTTAGTTCATCTATGATCTATGGCAACGACAAGTGGTGGGGTTTTGACAAGCAGCACGTGTTCGCATGTAGAAATTATACTCGTGCATTAATCGTATATCCGTGCAATCAGATTTTTAGAAGGGCTGCATTGTGAAAAGTTTGTATGTATGTTCGGAGGTCTTCTTTTTACAGCCCTGGGCGAAATAATAACATAATGCTGTTATATTGTTACCCTTTCAGGATCATCAATTTGCTTCTGGTGTTAATTTCAATTGGAAAATTTCTGTTCTGGCTCCTAAGTACTAAACAATGAATATGTATAATCATCAAATGTTATTCTGTGTCATACTAGATTTCTGTTTTCGTGCAATAGGCTGTAGTTTATAACTCTGAGTGTTCAAATTGGTGGACATACAAATATATTTAAAAAAAATTCGGGGGAAGGTTTTAGTGTTCCATTGGAATCAAAATCGCCTAATTTCGGAATACCAAAAGTAGAAAAGTAGCTCATGTTATAAACAACAAAAGGAATTGGTTTTTCTGAAGGGAATTATGTGTATAATTGTTTCTAATATACCTTTCATTCGAAGTTAGTTCATCTATGATCTATACCAACGACAAGTGGTGGGGTTTTGACAAGCAGCACGTGTTCGCATGTAGAAATTATACTCGTGCATTAATCGTATATCCGTGCAATCAGATTTTTAGAAGGGCTGCATTGTGAAAAGTTTGTATGTATGTTCGGAAGTCTTCTTTTTGCAGCCCTGGGCGAAATAATAACATAAAGCTGTTATATTGTTACCCTTTCAGGATCATCAATTTGCTTCTGGTTTTAATTTCAATAGGAAAATTTCTCTTCTGGATTCTAAGTACTAAACAATGAATTTGAATATCAAATGTAATTCTGTATCATACTAGATTTCTGTTTTCGTGCAATAGGCTGTAGTTTATAACTCTGAGTGTTCAAATTGGTGCGCAAGCAAATATATTTCAAAAAAAAATTCGGGGGAAGATTTTAGTGTTCCATTTGTATTAAAATCGAATAATTTCGGAATACAAAAAGAAGAAAAGTAGCTCATGTTATAAACAAGAAAAGGATTTGGTTTTGCTGAAGGGAATTATGTGTATAATTGTTTCTAACATATCTTTCAATAGAAGTTGGTCACCTGTGATATATGGCAACGACAAGGGTTGGGGTTTTGACAAGCAGCACGTGTTCACATGTAGAAATTATACTCGTGCATTAATCGTATATCCGTGCAATCAGATTTTTAGAAGGGCTGCATTGTGAAAAGTTTGTATGTATGTTCGGAGGTCTTCTTTTTACAGCCCTGGACGAAATAATAACATAATGCTGTTATATTGTTACCCTTTCAGGATCATCAATTTGCTTCTGGTGTTAATTTCAATAGGAAAATTTCTGTTCTGGCTCCTAAGTACTAAACAATGAATATGTATGATTATACATCAAATCTTATTCTGTCTCATACTGGATTTCTGTTTCAAATATGTTTCACGAAAAAAGTCGGGGGAAGTTTTTAGTGTTCCATTTGTATTAAAATCGCCTAATTTCGGAATACAAAAAGAAGAAAAGTAGCTCATGTTATAAACAACAAAAGGAGGGGTATTTCTAATGTTTGTAAAAATTCCGAAATAGCCCGCATACAATGTGCAACAAACGTTTTGATACCCGAACTGAATTCGGTTTTGCTGAAGGGAATTATGTGTATAATTGTTTCAAACATATTTGTTTAACATGTTCACACGGTTAGCGGCTATCAGTGGAAAACGGGTTTTGGTTTTCCAATATCTGGAAAGTTTTCAATCGAAGTTAGTTCATCTATGACCTATTGCAACGACAAGGATTGGGGTTATGACAAGCAGCACGTGTTCACATGCAGAAATAATACTCGTGCATTCTTCGTATATCCGTGCAGTCAGATTTTTAGAAGGGCCGCATTGTGAAAAGTTTGTGTGTATGTTCGGAAGTCTTCTTTTTGCTGTTAATAACATAAGGCTGTTATATTGTTACCCTTTCATTATCATCAATTTGCTTCTGGTGTTATTTTCAATAGGAAAATTTCTCTTCTGGATTTTAGGTACTAAACAATGAATATATATAATCATCAAATGTTGTTCTGTGTCATAGTAGATTTCTGTTCTCGTGCAATAGGCTGTAGTTTATAACTCTGAGTGTTCAAATTGATGCGCATACAAATATATTTAAAAAAAATTCGGGGGAAGTTTTTAGTGTTCCATTGGAATCAAAATCGCCTAATTTCGGAGTACCAAAAGTAGAAAAGTAGCTCATGTTATAAACAACAAAAGGAATTGGTTTTTCTGAAGTGAATTATGTGTATAATTGTTTCAAACATACCTTTCATTCGAAGTTAGGTCACCTGTGATGTATGACAACGACAAGTGTTGGGGTTTTGACAAGCAGCACGTGTTCACCTGCAGAAATTATACTCTTGCATTAATCGTATATCCGCGCAATCAAATTTTTAGAAGGGCTGCATTGTGAAAAGTTTGTATGTATGTTCGGAAGTCTTCGTTTTGCAGCCCTGGGCGAATTAATAACATAAAGCTGTTATATTGTTACCCTTTCAGGATCATCAATTTGCTTCTGGTGTTAATTTCAATAGGAAAATTTCTTTTCTGGATTCTAAGTACTAAACAATGAATATGTATAATCATCAAATGTTATTCTGTTTCATACTAGATTTCTGTTTCATACTAGATTTCTGTTCTCGTGCAATATTCTGTAGTTTATAACTCTGAGTGTTCAAATTGGTGGACATACAAATATATTTAAAAAAAATTCGGGTGAAGGTTTTAGTGTTCCATTGGAATCAAAATCGCCTAATTTCGGAATACCAAAAGTAGAAAAGAAGCTCATGTTATAAACAACAAAAGGAATTGGTTTTTCTGAAGGGAATTATGTGTATAATTGTTTCTAATATACCTTTCATTCGAAGTTAGTTCATCTATGATCTATGGCAACGACAAGTGGTGGGGTTTTGACAAGCAGCACGTGTTCACATGCAGAAATAATACTCGTGCATTAATAGTATATCCGCGCAATCAGATTTTTAGAAGGGCTGCATTGTTTGTATGTATGTTCGGAAGTGATCTTTTTGCAGCCCTGGGCGAAATAATAACATAAAGCTGTTATAATGTTACCCTTTCAGGATCATCAATTTGCTTCTGGTGTTAATTTCAATAGGAAAATTTCTCTTCTGGATTCTAAGTACTAAACAATGAATATGTATAATCATCAAATGTTATTCTGTTTCATACTATTTTTCTGTTTTCGTGCAATAGGCTGTAGTTTATAGCTGTGAGTGTTCAAATTGGTGCGCAAGCAAATATATTTAAAAAAAAAGTCGGGGGAAGATTTTAGTGTTCCATTGGAATCAAAATCGCCTAATTTCTGAATACAAAAAGTAGAAAAGTAGCTGATGTTATACACAACAAAAGTAAATGGTTTTGATGAAGGGAATTTTGTGTATAATTGTTTCTAACATATCTTTCAATCGAAGTTAGGTCACTTGTGATCTATGGCAACGACAAGGGTTGGGGTTTTGACAAGCAGCACGTGTTCACATGCAGAAATTATACTCGTGCATTAATCGTATATCCGCGCAATCAGATTTTTAGAAGGGGGGCACTGTGAAAAGTTTGTATGTATGTTCGGAAGTCTTCTTTTTGCAGCCCTGGGCGAAATAATAACATAAAGCTGTTATATTGTTACCCTTTCAGGATCATCAATTTGCTTCTGGTGTTAATTTCAATAGGAAAATTTCTCTTCTGGATTCTAAGTACTAAACAACGAATATGTATAATCAACAAATGTTATTCTGTGTCATACTAGATTCCTGTTTTCGTGCAATAGGCTGTAGTTTATAACTCTGAGTGTTCAAATTGGTGCGCAAGCAAATATATTTAAAAAAAATCGGGGGAAGTTTTTAGTGTTCCATTGGAATCAACATCGCCTAATTTCGGAATACAAAAAGAAGAAAAGTAGCTCATGTTATAAACAACAAAAGGAGGGGTAATTCTAATATTTGTAAAAATTCCGGAATAGCCCATATACAATGTTCAACAAAAGTTTTGATACCCGAACTGAATTCGGTTTTGCTGAATTGAATTATGTGTATAATTGTTTCTAACATACCTTTCAATCGAAGTTAAGTCACCTGTGATTTATGGCAACGACAAGGGTTGGGGTTTTGACAAGCAGCACGTGTTCGCATGTAGAAATTATACTCGTGCATTAATCGTATATCCGCGCAATCAGATTTTTAAAAGGGCTACATTGTTTGTATGTATGTTCGGAAGTGATCTTTTTGAAGCCCTTGGCGAAATAATAACATAAAGCTGTTATATTGTTACCCTGTCATGATCATCAATTTCCTTCTGGTGTTAATTTCAATAGGAAAATTTCTCTCTGGATTCTAAGTACTAAACAACGAATATGTATAATCAACAAATGTTATTCTGTGTCATACTAGATATCTGTTTTCGTGCAATAGGCTGTAGTTTATAACTCTGAGTGTTCAAATTTTTGCAAAAGCAAAGATATTTCAAAAAAAAATTCGGCTGAAGTTTTTAGTGTTCCATTGGAATCAAAATCGCCTAATTTCGGAATACAGAAACAAGAAAAGTAGCTCATGTTTTAAACAACAAAAGGAGGGGTATTTCTAATGTTTGTAAAAATTCCGGAATAGCCCACATACAATGTGTAACAAAAGTTTTGATACCTGAACTGAATTCGGTTTTACTGAAGGGAATTATGTGTATAATTGTTTCTAACATTTCTGTTTAACATGTTCACACGGTTAGCGGCTATCAGTGGAAAACGGGTTTTGGTTTTCCAATATCTGGAAAGTTTTCAATCGAAGTTAGTTCATCTATGACCTATTGCAACGACAAGGATTGGGGTTTTGACAAGCAGCACGTGTTCACATGCAGAAATAATACTCGTGCATAAACCGTATATCCGTGCAATCAGATTTTTAGAAGGGCTGCATTGTGAAAAGTTTATATGTATGTTCGGAAGTCTTCTTTTTGCAGCCCTGGGCGAAATAATAACATAAAGCTGTTATAATATTACCCTTTCAGGATCATCAATTTGCTTCTGGTGTTTATTTCAATAGGAAAATTTCTCTCTGGATTCTAAGTACTAAACAACGAATTTGTATAATCAACAAATGTTATTCTGTGTCATACTAGATTTCTGTTTTCGTGCAATAGGCTGTAGTTTATAACTCTGAGTGTTCAAATTGGTGGACATACAAATATATTTAAAAAAAATTCGGGGGAAGTTTTTAGTGTTCCATTGGAATTTAAATCGCCTAATTTCGGAATACCAAAAGTAGAAAAGAAGCTCATGTTATAAACAACAAAAGGAATTGGTTTTTCTGAAGGGAATTATGTGTATAATTGTTTCTAATATACCTTTCATTCGAAGTTAGTTCATCTATGATCTATGGCAACGACAAGTGGTGGGGTTTTGACAAGCAGCACGTGTTCACATGCGGAAATAATACTCGTGCATTAATAGTATATCCGCGCAATCAGATTTTTAGAAGGGCTGCATTGTTTGTATGTATGTTCGGAAGTGATCTTTTTGCAGCCCTGGGCGAAATAATAACATAAAGCTGTTATAATGTTACCCTTTCAGGATCATCAATTTGCTTCTGGTGTTAATTTCAATAGGAAAATTTCTCTTCTGGATTCTAAGTACTAAACAACGAATATGTATAATCAACAAATGTTATTCTGTGTCATACTAGATTCCTGTTTTCGTGCAATAGGCTGTAGTTTATAACTCTGAGTGTTCAAATTGGTGCGCAAGCAAATATATTTAAAAAAAATCGGGGGAAGTTTTTAGTGTTCCATTGGAATCAACATCGCCTAATTTCGGAATACAAAAAGAAGAAAAGTAGCTCATGTTATAAACAACAAAAGGAGGGGTAATTCTAATATTTGTAAAAATTCCGGAATAGCCCATATACAATGTTCAACAAAAGTTTTGATACCCGAACTGAATTCGGTTTTGCTGAATTGAATTATGTGTATAATTGTTTCTAACATACCTTTCAATCGAAGTTAAGTCACCTGTGATTTATGGCAACGACAAGGGTTGGGGTTTTGACAAGCAGCACGTGTTCGCATGTAGAAATTATACTCGTGCATTAATCGTATATCCGCGCAATCAGATTTTTAAAAGGGCTACATTGTTTGTATGTATGTTCGGAAGTGATCTTTTTGAAGCCCTTGGCGAAATAATAACATAAAGCTGTTATATTGTTACCCTGTCATGATCATCAATTTCCTTCTGGTGTTAATTTCAATAGGAAAATTTCTCTCTGGATTCTAAGTACTAAACAACGAATATGTATAATCAACAAATGTTATTCTGTGTCATACTAGATATCTGTTTTCGTGCAATAGGCTGTAGTTTATAACTCTGAGTGTTCAAATTTTTGCAAAAGCAAAGATATTTCAAAAAAAAATTCGGCTGAAGTTTTTAGTGTTCCATTGGAATCAAAATCGCCTAATTTCGGAATACAGAAACAAGAAAAGTAGCTCATGTTTTAAACAACAAAAGGAGGGGTATTTCTAATGTTTGTAAAAATTCCGGAATAGCCCACATACAATGTGTAACAAAAGTTTTGATACCTGAACTGAATTCGGTTTTACTGAAGGGAATTATGTGTATAATTGTTTCTAACATTTCTGTTTAACATGTTCACACGGTTAGCGGCTATCAGTGGAAAACGGGTTTTGGTTTTCCAATATCTGGAAAGTTTTCAATCGAAGTTAGTTCATCTATGACCTATTGCAACGACAAGGATTGGGGTTTTGACAAGCAGCACGTGTTCACATGCAGAAATAATACTCGTGCATAAACCGTATATCCGTGCAATCAGATTTTTAGAAGGGCTGCATTGTGAAAAGTTTATATGTATGTTCGGAAGTCTTCTGTTTACAGCCCTGGGCGAAATAATAACATAAAGCTGTTATAATGTTACCCTTTCAGGATCATCAATTTGCTTCTGGTGTTAATTTCAATAGGAAAATTTCTCTTCTGGATTCTAAGTACTAAACAATGAATATGTATAATCATCAAATGTTATTCTGTTTCATACTAGATTTCTGTTCTCGTGCAATATTCTGTAGTTTATAACTCTGAGTGTTCAAATTGGTGGACATACAAATATATTTAAAAAAAATTCGGGGGAAGTTTTTAGTGTTCCATTGGAATTTAAATCGCCTAATTTCGGAATACCAAAAGTAGAAAAGAAGCTCATGTTATAAACAACAAAAGGAATTGGTTTTTCTGAAGGGAATTATGTGTATAATTGTTTCTAATATACCTTTCATTCGAAGTTAGTTCATCTATGATCTATGGCAACGACAAGTGGTGGGGTTTTGACAAGCAGCACGTGTTCACATGCGGAAATAATACTCGTGCATTAATAGTATATCCGCGCAATCAGATTTTTAGAAGGGCTGCATTGTTTGTATGTATGTTCGGAAGTGATCTTTTTGCAGCCCTGGGCGAAATAATAACATAAAGCTGTTATAATGTTACCCTTTCAGGATCATCAATTTGCTTCTGGTGTTAATTTCAATAGGAAAATTTCTCTTCTGGATTCTAAGTACTAAACAATGAATATGTATAATCATCAAATGTTATTCTGTTTCATACTAGATTTCTGTTCTCGTGCAATATTCTGTAGTTTATAACTCTGAGTGTTCAAATTGGTGGACATACAAATATATTTAAAAAAAATTCGGGGGAAGTTTTTAGTGTTCCATTGGAATCAAAATCGCCTAATTTCGGAATACCAAAAGTAGAAAAGAAGCTCATGTTATAAACAACAAAAGGAATTGGTTTTTCTGAAGGGAATTATGTGTATAATTGTTTCTAATATACCTTTCATTCGAAGTTAGTTCATCTATGATCTATGGCAACGACAAGTGGTGGGGTTTTGACAAGCAGCACGTGTTCGCATGTAGAAATTATACTCGTGCATTAATCGTATATCCGTGCAATCAGATTTTTAGAAGGGCTGCATTGTGAAAAGTTTGTATGTATGTTCGGAGGTCTTCTTTTTACAGCCCTGGGCGAAATAATAACATAATGCTGTTATATTGTTACCCTTTCAGGATCATCAATTTGCTTCTGGTGTTAATTTCAATTGGAAAATTTCTGTTCTGGCTCCTAAGTACTAAACAATGAATATGTATAATCATCAAATGTTATTCTGTGTCATACTAGATTTCTGTTTTCGTGCAATAGGCTGTAGTTTATAACTCTGAGTGTTCAAATTGGTGGACATACAAATATATTTAAAAAAAATTCGGGGGAAGGTTTTAGTGTTCCATTGGAATCAAAATCGCCTAATTTCGGAATACCAAAAGTAGAAAAGTAGCTCATGTTATAAACAACAAAAGGAATTGGTTTTTCTGAAGGGAATTATGTGTATAATTGTTTCTAATATACCTTTCATTCGAAGTTAGTTCATCTATGATCTATACCAACGACAAGTGGTGGGGTTTTGACAAGCAGCACGTGTTCGCATGTAGAAATTATACTCGTGCATTAATCGTATATCCGTGCAATCAGATTTTTAGAAGGGCTGCATTGTGAAAAGTTTGTATGTATGTTCGGAAGTCTTCTTTTTGCAGCCCTGGGCGAAATAATAACATAAAGCTGTTATATTGTTACCCTTTCAGGATCATCAATTTGCTTCTGGTTTTAATTTCAATAGGAAAATTTCTCTTCTGGATTCTAAGTACTAAACAATGAATTTGAATATCAAATGTAATTCTGTATCATACTAGATTTCTGTTTTCGTGCAATAGGCTGTAGTTTATAACTCTGAGTGTTCAAATTGGTGCGCAAGCAAATATATTTCAAAAAAAAATTCGGGGGAAGATTTTAGTGTTCCATTTGTATTAAAATCGAATAATTTCGGAATACAAAAAGAAGAAAAGTAGCTCATGTTATAAACAAGAAAAGGATTTGGTTTTGCTGAAGGGAATTATGTGTATAATTGTTTCTAACATATCTTTCAATAGAAGTTGGTCACCTGTGATATATGGCAACGACAAGGGTTGGGGTTTTGACAAGCAGCACGTGTTCACATGTAGAAATTATACTCGTGCATTAATCGTATATCCGTGCAATCAGATTTTTAGAAGGGCTGCATTGTGAAAAGTTTGTATGTATGTTCGGAGGTCTTCTTTTTACAGCCCTGGACGAAATAATAACACAATGCTGTTATATTGTTACCCTTTCAGGATCATCAATTTGCTTCTGGTGTTAATTTCAATAGGAAAATTTCTGTTCTGGCTCCTAAGTACTAAACAATGAATATGTATGATTATACATCAAATCTTATTCTGTCTCATACTGGATTTCTGTTTCAAATATGTTTCACGAAAAAAGTCGGGGGAAGTTTTTAGTGTTCCATTTGTATTAAAATCGCCTAATTTCGGAATACAAAAAGAAGAAAAGTAGCTCATGTTATAAACAACAAAAGGAGTGGTATTTCTAATGTTTGTAATAATTCCGGAATAGCCCACATACAATGTGTAACAAAAGTTTTGATACCCGAACTGAATTCGGTTTTACTGAAGGGAATTATGTGTATAATTGTTTCTAACATTTCTGTTTAACATGTTCAAACGGCTAGCGGCTATCAGTGGAAAACGGGTTTTGGTTTTCCAATATCTGGAAAGTTTTCAATCGAAGTTAGTTCATCTATGACCTATTGCAACGACAAGGATTGGGGTTTTGACAAGCAGCACGTGTTCACATGCAGAAATAATACTCGTGCATAAACCGTATATCCGTGCAATCAGATTTTTAGAAGGGCTGCATTGTGAAAAGTTTATATGTATGTTCGGAAGTCTTCTGTTTACAGCCCTGGGCGAAATAATAACATAAAGCTGTTATAATGTTACCCTTTCAGGATCATCAATTTGCTTCTGGTGTTAATTTCAATAGGAAAATTTCTCTTCTGGATTCTAAGTACTAAACAATGAATATGTATAATCATCAAATGTTATTCTGTTTCATACTAGATTTCTGTTCTCGTGCAATATTCTGTAGTTTATAACTCTGAGTGTTCAAATTGGTGGACATACAAATATATTTAAAAAAAATTCGGGGGAAGTTTTTAGTGTTCCATTGGAATTTAAATCGCCTAATTTCGGAATACCAAAAGTAGAAAAGAAGCTCATGTTATAAACAACAAAAGGAATTGGTTTTTCTGAAGGGAATTATGTGTATAATTGTTTCTAATATACCTTTCATTCGAAGTTAGTTCATCTATGATCTATGGCAACGACAAGTGGTGGGGTTTTGACAAGCAGCACGTGTTCACATGCGGAAATAATACTCGTGCATTAATAGTATATCCGCGCAATCAGATTTTTAGAAGGGCTGCATTGTTTGTATGTATGTTCGGAAGTGATCTTTTTGCAGCCCTGGGCGAAATAATAACATAAAGCTGTTATAATGTTACCCTTTCAGGATCATCAATTTGCTTCTGGTGTTAATTTCAATTGGAAAATTTCTGTTCTGGCTCCTAAGTACTAAACAATGAATATGTATAATCATCAAATGTTATTCTGTGTCATACTAGATTTCTGTTTTCGTGCAATAGGCTGTAGTTTATAACTCTGAGTGTTCAAATTGGTGGACATACAAATATATTTAAAAAAAATTCGGGGGAAGGTTTTAGTGTTCCATTGGAATCAAAATCGCCTAATTTCGGAATACCAAAAGTAGAAAAGTAGCTCATGTTATAAACAACAAAAGGAATTGGTTTTTCTGAAGGGAATTATGTGTATAATTGTTTCTAATATACCTTTCATTCGAAGTTAGTTCATCTATGATCTATACCAACGACAAGTGGTGGGGTTTTGACAAGCAGCACGTGTTCGCATGTAGAAATTATACTCGTGCATTAATCGTATATCCGTGCAATCAGATTTTTAGAAGGGCTGCATTGTGAAAAGTTTGTATGTATGTTCGGAAGTCTTCTTTTTGCAGCCCTGGGCGAAATAATAACATAAAGCTGTTATATTGTTACCCTTTCATTATCATCAATTTGCTTCTGGTGTTATTTTCAATAGGAAAATTTCTCTTCTGGATTTTAGGTACTAAACAATGAATATATATAATCATCAAATGTTGTTCTGTGTCATAGTAGATTTCTGTTCTCGTGCAATAGGCGGTAGTTTATAACTCTGAGTGTTCAAATTGATGCGCATACAAATATATTTAAAAAAAATTCGGGGGAAGTTTTTAGTGTTCCATTGGAATCAAAATCGCCTAATTTCGGAGTACCAAAAGTAGAAAAGTAGCTCATGTTATAAACAACAAAAGGAATTGGTTTTTCTGAAGTGAATTATGTGTATAATTGTTTCAAACATACCTTTCATTCGAAGTTAGGTCACCTGTGATGTATGACAACGACAAGTGTTGGGGTTTTGACAAGCAGCACGTGTTCACCTGCAGAAATTATACTCTTGCATTAATCGTATATCCGCGCAATCAAATTTTTAGAAGGGCTGCATTGTGAAAAGTTTGTATGTATGTTCGGAAGTCTTCGTTTTGCAGCCCTGGGCGAATTAATAACATAAAGCTGTTATATTGTTACCCTTTCAGGATCGTCAATTTGCTTCTGGTGTTAATTTCAATAGGAAAATTTCTTTTCTGGATTCTAAGTACTAAACAATGAATATGTATAATCATCAAATGTTATTCTGTTTCATACTAGATTTCTGTTCTCGTGCAATATTCTGTAGTTTATAACTCTGAGTGTTCAAATTGGTGGACATACAAATATATTTAAAAAAAATTCGGGTGAAGGTTTTAGTGTTCCATTGGAATCAAAATCGCCTAATTTCGGAATACCAAAAGTAGAAAAGAAGCTCATGTTATAAACAACAAAAGGAATTGGTTTTTCTGAAGGGAATTATGTGTATAATTGTTTCTAATATACCTTTCATTCGAAGTTAGTTCATCTATGATCTATGGCAACGACAAGTGGTGGGGTTTTGACAAGCAGCACGTGTTCACATGCAGAAATAATACTCGTGCATTAATAGTATATCCGCGCAATCAGATTTTTAGAAGGGCTGCATTGTTTGTATGTATGTTCGGAAGTGATCTTTTTGCAGCCCTGGGCGAAATAATAACATAAAGCTGTTATAATGTTACCCTTTCAGGATCATCAATTTGCTTCTGGTGTTAATTTCAATAGGAAAATTTCTCTTCTGGATTCTAAGTACTAAACAATGAATATGTATAATCATCAAATGTTATTCTGTTTCATACTATTTTTCTGTTCTCGTGCAATATTCTGTAGTTTATAACTCTGAGTGTTCAAATTGGTGGACATACAAATATATTTAAAAAAAATTCGGGGGAAGTTTTTAGTGTTCCATTGGAATCAAAATCGCCTAATTTCGGAATCCCAAAAGTAGAAAAGAAGCTCATGTTATAAACAACAAAAGGAATTGGTTTTTCTGAAGGGAATTATGTGTATAATTGTTTCTAATATACCTTTCATTCGAAGTTAGTTCATCTATGATCTATGGCAACGACAAGTGGTGGGGTTTTGACAAGCAGCACGTGTTCGCATGTAGAAATTATACTCGTGCATTAATCGTATATCCGTGCAATCAGATTTTTAGAAGGGCTGCATTGTGAAAAGTTTGTATGTATGTTCGGAAGTCTTCTTTTTACAGCCCTGGGCGAAATAATAACATAAGGCTGTTATATTGTTACCCTTTCAGGATCATCAATTTGCCTCTGGTGTTAATTTCAATAGGAAAATTTCTATTATGGATTCTAAGTACTAAACAATGAATATGTATAATCATCAAATGTTATTCTGTGTCATACTATATTTCTGTTTCCGTGCAATAGGCTGTAGTTTATAACTCTGAGTGTTCAAATTGGTGCGCAAGAAAATATATTTAAAAAAAATCGGGGGAAGTTTTTAGTGTTCCATTGGAATCAACATCGCCTAATTTCGGAATACAAAAAGAAGAAAAGTAGCTCATGTTATAAACAACAAAAGGAGGGGTAATTCTAATATTTGTCAAAATTCCGGAATAGCCCATATACAATGTTCAACAAAAGTTTTGATACCCGAACTGAATTCGGTTTTGCTGAATTGAATTATGTGTATAATTGTTTCTAACATACCTTTCAATCGAAGTTAAGTCACCTGTGATTTATGGCAACGACAAGGGTTGGGGTTTTGACAAGCAGCACGTGTTCGCATGTAGAAATTATACTCGTGCATTAATCGTATATCCGCGCAATCAGATTTTTAGAAGGGCTACATTGTTTGTATGTATGTTCGGAAGTGATCTTTTTGAAGCCCTTGGCGAAATAATAACATAAAGCTGTTATATTGTTACCCTGTCATGATCATCAATTTCCTTCTGGTGTTAATTTCAATAGGAAAATTTCTCTCTGGATTCTAAGTACTAAACAACGAATATGTATAATCAACAAATGTTATTCTGTGTCATACTAGATATCTGTTTTCGTGCAATAGGCTGTAGTTTATAACTCTGAGTGTTCAAATTTTTGCAAAAGCAAAGATATTTCAAAAAAAAATTCGGTTGAAGTTTTTAGTGTTCCATTGGAATCAAAATCGCCTAATTTCGGAATACAGAAACAAGAAAAGTAGCTCATGTTTTAAACAACAAAAGGAGGGGTATTTCTAATGTTTGTAAAAATTCCGGAATAGCCCACATACAATGTGTAACAAAAGTTTTGATACCTGAACTGAATTCGGTTTTACTGAAGGGAATTATGTGTATAATTGTTTCTAACATTTCTGTTTAACATGTTCACACGGTTAGCGGCTATCAGTGGAAAACGGGTTTTGGTTTTCCAATATCTGGAAAGTTTTCAATCGAAGTTAGTTCATCTATGACCTATTGCAACGACAAGGATTGGGGTTTTGACAAGCAGCACGTGTTCACATGCAGAAATAATACTCGTGCATAAACCGTATATCCGTGCAATCAGATTTTTAGAAGGGCTGCATTGTGAAAAGTTTATATGTATGTTCGGAAGTCTTCTTTTTGCAGCCCTGGGCGAAATAATAACATAAAGCTGTTATAATGTTACCCTTTCAGGATCATCAATTTGCTTCTGGTGTTTATTTCAATAGGAAAATTTCTCTCTGGATTCTAAGTACTAAACAACGAATTTGTATAATCAACAAATGTTATTCTGTGTCATACTAGATTTCTGTTTTCGTGCAATAGGCTGTAGTTTATAACTCTGAGTGTTCAAATTTTTGCAAATGCAAAGATATTTCAAAAAAAAATTCGGTTGAAGTTTTTAGTGTTCCATTGGAATCAAAATCGCCTAATTTCAGAAGACAGAAACAAGAAAAGTAGCTCATGTTTTAAACAACAAAAGGAGGGGTATTTCTAATGTTTGTAAAAATTCCGGAATAGCCCACATACAATGTGTAACAAAAGTTTTGATACCCGAACTGAATTCGGTTTTACTGAAGGGAATTATGTGTATAATTGTTTCTAACATTTCTGTTTAACATGTTCACACGGCTAGCGGCTATCAGTGGAAAACGGGTTTTGGTTTTCCAATATCTGGAAAGTTTTCAATCGAAGTTAGTTCATCTATGACCTATTGCAACGACAAGGATTGGGGTTTTGACAAGCAACACGTGTTCACATGCAGAAATAATACTCGTGCATAAACCGTATATCCGTGCAATCAGATTTTTAGAAGGGCTGCATTGTGAAAAGTTTATATGTATGTTCGGAAGTCTTCTGTTTACAGCCCTGGGCGAAATAATAACATAAAGCTGTTATAATGTTACCCTTTCAGGATCATCAATTTGCTTCTGGTGTTAATTTCAATAGGAAAATTTCTCTTCTGGATTCTAAGTACTAAACAATGAATATGTATAATCATCAAATGTTATTCTGTTTCATACTAGATTTCTGTTCTCGTGCAATATTCTGTAGTTTATAACTCTGAGTGTTCAAATTGGTGGACATACAAATATATTTAAAAAAAATTCGGGGGAAGTTTTTAGTGTTCCATTGGAATTTAAATCGCCTAATTTCGGAATACCAAAAGTAGAAAAGAAGCTCATGTTATAAACAACAAAAGGAATTGGTTTTTCTGAAGGGAATTATGTGTATAATTGTTTCTAATATACCTTTCATTCGAAGTTAGTTCATCTATGATCTATGGCAACGACAAGTGGTGGGGTTTTGACAAGCATCACGTGTTCACATGCGGAAATAATACTCGTGCATTAATAGTATATCCGCGCAATCAGATTTTTAGAAGGGCTGCATTGTTTGTATGTATGTTCGGAAGTGATCTTTTTGCAGCCCTGGGCGAAATAATAACATAAAGCTGTTATAATGTTACCCTTTCAGGATCATCAATTTGCTTCTGGTGTTAATTTCAATAGGAAAATTTCTCTTCTGGATTCTAAGTACTAAACAATGAATATGTATAATCATCAAATGTTATTCTGTTTCATACTAGATTTCTGTTCTCGTGCAATATTCTGTAGTTTATAACTCTGAGTGTTCAAATTGGTGGACATACAAATATATTTAAAAAAAATTCGGGGGAAGTTTTTAGTGTTCCATTGGAATCAAAATCGCCTAATTTCGGAATACCAAAAGTAGAAAAGAAGCTCATGTTATAAACAACAAAAGGAATTGGTTTTTCTGAAGGGAATTATGTGTATAATTGTTTCTAATATACCTTTCATTCGAAGTTAGTTCATCTATGATCTATGGCAACGACAAGTGGTGGGGTTTTGACAAGCAGCACGTGTTCGCATGTAGAAATTATACTCGTGCATTAATCGTATATCCGTGCAATCAGATTTTTAGAAGGGCTGCATTGTGAAAAGTTTGTATGTATGTTCGGAGGTCTTCTTTTTACAGCCCTGGGCGAAATAATAACATAATGCTGTTATATTGTTACCCTTTCAGGATCATCAATTTGCTTCTGGTGTTAATTTCAATTGGAAAATTTCTGTTCTGGCTCCTAAGTACTAAACAATGAATATGTATAATCATCAAATGTTATTCTGTGTCATACTAGATTTCTGTTTTCGTGCAATAGGCTGTAGTTTATAACTCTGAGTGTTCAAATTGGTGGACATACAAATATATTTAAAAAAAATTCGGGGGAAGGTTTTAGTGTTCCATTGGAATCAAAATCGCCTAATTTCGGAATACCAAAAGTAGAAAAGTAGCTCATGTTATAAACAACAAAAGGAATTGGTTTTTCTGAAGGGAATTATGTGTATAATTGTTTCTAATATACCTTTCATTCGAAGTTAGTTCATCTATGATCTATGGCAACGACAAGTGGTGGGGTTTTGACAAGCAGCACGTGTTCGCATGTAGAAATTATACTCGTGCATTAATCGTATATCCGTGCAATCAGATTTTTAGAAGGGCTGCATTGTGAAAAGTTTGTATGTATGTTCGGAAGTCTTCTTTTTGCAGCCCTGGGCGAAATAATAACATAAAGCTGTTATATTGTTACCCTTTCAGGATCATCAATTTGCTTCTGGTTTTAATTTCAATAGGAAAATTTCTCTTCTGGATTCTAAGTACTAAACAATGAATTTGAATATCAAATGTAATTCTGTATCATACTAGATTTCTGTTTTCGTGCAATAGGCTGTAGTTTATAACTCTGAGTGTTCAAATTGGTGCGCAAGCAAATATATTTCAAAAAAAAATTCGGGGGAAGTTTTTAGTGTTCCATTGGAATTTAAATCGCCTAATTTCGGAATACCAAAAGTAGAAAAGAAGCTCATGTTATAAACAACAAAAGGAATTGGTTTTTCTGAAGGGAATTATGTGTATAATTGTTTCTAATATACCTTTCATTCGAAGTTAGTTCATCTATGATCTATGGCAACGACAAGTGGTGGGGTTTTGACAAGCAGCACGTGTTCACATGCAGAAATAATACTCGTGCATTAATAGTATATCCGCGCAATCAGATTTTTAGAAGGGCTGCATTGTTTGTATGTATGTTCGGAAGTGATCTTTTTGCAGCCCTGGGCGAAATAATAACATAAAGCTGTTATAATGTTACCCTTTCAGGATCATCAATTTGCTTCTGGTGTTAATTTCAATAGGAAAATTTCTCTTCTGGATTCTAAGTACTAAACAATGAATATGTATAATCATCAAATGTTATTCTGTTTCATACTAGATTTCTGTTCTCGTGCAATATTCTGTAGTTTATAACTCTGAGTGTTCAAATTGGTGGACATACAAATATATTTAAAAAAAATTCGGGGGAAGTTTTTAGTGTTCCATTGGAATCAAAATCGCCTAATTTCGGAATACCAAAAGTAGAAAAGAAGCTCATGTTATAAACAACAAAAGGAATTGGTTTTTCTGAAGGGAATTATGTGTATAATTGTTTCTAATATACCTTTCATTCGAAGTTAGTTCATCTATGATCTATGGCAACGACAAGTGGTGGGGTTTTGACAAGCAGCACGTGTTCGCATGTAGAAATTATACTCGTGCATTAATCGTATATCCGTGCAATCAGATTTTTAGAAGGGCTGCATTGTGAAAAGTTTGTATGTATGTTCGGAAGTCTTCTTTTTGCAGCCCTGGGCGAAATAATAACATAAAGCTGTTATATTGTTACCCTTTCAGGATCATCAATTTGCTTCTGGTTTTAATTTCAATAGGAAAATTTCTCTTCTGGATTCTAAGTACTAAACAATGAATTTGAATATCAAATGTAATTCTGTATCATACTAGATTTCTGTTTTCGTGCAATAGGCTGTAGTTTATAACTCTGAGTGTTCACATTGGTGCGCAAGCAAATATATTTCAAAAAAACATTCGGGGGAAGATTTTAGTGTTCCATTTGTATTAAAATCGAATAATTTCGGAATACAAAAAGAAGAAAAGTAGCTCATGTTATAAACAAGAAAAGGATTTGGTTTTGCTGAAGGGAATTATGTGTATAATTGTTTCTAACATATCTTTCAATAGAAGTTGGTCACCTGTGATATATGGCAACGACAAGGGTTGGGGTTTTGACAAGCAGCACGTGTTCACATGTAGAAATTATACTCGTGCATTAATCGTATATCCGTGCAATCAGATTTTTAGAAGGGCTGCATTGTGAAAAGTTTGTATGTATGTTCGGAGGTCTTCTTTTTACAGCCCTGGACGAAATAATAACATAATGCTGTTATATTGTTACCCTTTCAGGATCGTCAATTTGCTTCTGGTGTTAATTTCAATAGGAAAATTTCTGTTCTGGCTCCTAAGTACTAAACAATGAATATGTATGATTATACATCAAATCTTATTCTGTCTCATACTGGATTTCTGTTTCAAATATGTTTCACGAAAAAAGTCGGGGGAAGTTTTTAGTGTTCCATTTGTATTAAAATCGCCTAATTTCGGAATACAAAAAGAAGAAAAGTAGCTCATGTTATAAACAACAAAAGGAGTGGTATTTCTAATGTTTGTAAAAATTCCGAAATAGCCCACATACAATGTGCAACAAACGTTTTGATACCCGAACTGAATTCGGTTTTGCTGAAGGGAATTATGTGTATAATTGTTTCAAACATATTTGTTTAACATGTTCACACGGTTAGCGGCTATCAGTGGAAAACGGGTTTTGGTTTTCCAATATCTGGAAAGTTTTCAATCGAAGTTAGTTCATCTATGGCCTATTGCAACGACAAGGATTGGGGTTATGACAAGCAGCACGTGTTCACATGCAGAAATAATACTCGTGCATTCTTCGTATATCCGTGCAGTCAGATTTTTAGAAGGGCCGCATTGTGAAAAGTTTGTGTGTATGTTCGGAAGTCTTCTTTTTGCTGTTAATAACATAAGGCTGTTATATTGTTACCCTTTCATTATCATCAATTTGCTTCTGGTGTTATTTTCAATAGGAAAATTTCTCTTCTGGATTTTAGGTACTAAACAATGAATATATATAATCATCAAATGTTGTTCTGTGTCATAGTAGATTTCTGTTCTCGTGCAATAGGCTGTAGTTTATAACTCTGAGTGTTCAAATTGATGCGCATACAAATATATTTAAAAAAAATTCGGGGGAAGTTTTTAGTGTTCCATTGGAATCAAAATCGCCTAATTTCGGAGTACCAAAAGTAGAAAAGTAGCTCATGTTATAAACAACAAAAGGAATTGGTTTTTCTGCAGTGAATTATGTGTATAATTGTTTCAAACATACCTTTCATTCGAAGTTAGGTCACCTGTGATGTATGACAACGACAAGTGTTGGGGTTTTGACAAGCAGCACGTGTTCACCTGCAGAAATTATACTCTTGCATTAATCGTATATCCGCGCAATCAAATTTTTAGAAGGGCTGCATTGTGAAAAGTTTGTATGTATGTTCGGAAGTCTTCGTTTTGCAGCCCTGGGCGAATTAATAACATAAAGCTGTTATATTGTTACCCTTTCAGGATCATCAATTTGCTTCTGGTGTTAATTTCAATAGGAAAATTTCTTTTCTGGATTCTAAGTACTAAACAATGAATATGTATAATCATCAAATGTTATTCTGTTTCATACTAGATTTCTGTTCTCGTGCAATATTCTGTAGTTTATAACTCTGTGTGTTCAAATTGGTGGACATACAAATATATTTAAAAAAAATTCGGGTGAAGGTTTTAGTGTTCCATTGGAATCAAGATCGCCTAATTTCGGAATACCAAAAGTAGAAAAGAAGCTCATGTTATAAACAACAAAAGGAATTGGTTTTTCTGAAGGGAATTATGTGTATAATTGTTTCTAATATGCCTTTCATTCGAAGTTAGTTCATCTATGATCTATGGCAACGACAAGTGGTGGGGTTTTGACAAGCAGCACGTGTTCACATGAAGAAATTATACTCGTGCATTAATCGTATATCCGCGCAATCAGATTTTTAGAAGGGGGCACTGTGAAAAGTTTGTATGTATGTTCGGAAGTCTTCCTTTTGCAGCCCTGGGAGAAATAATAACATAAAGCTGTTAATTGTTACCCTTTCAGGATCATCAATTTGCTTTTGGTGTTAATTTCAATAGGAAAATTTCTCTTCTGGATTCTAAGTACTAAACAATGAATTTGAATATCAAATGTAATTCTGTGTCGTACTAGATTTCTGTTTTCGTGCAATAGGCTGTAGTTTATAACTCTGAGTGTTCAAATTGGTGCGCAAGCAAATATATTTAAAAAAAATTCGGGGGAAGTTTTTAGTGTTCCCATCGGAATCAACATCGCCTAATTTCGGAATACAAAAAGAAGAAAAGTAGCTCATGTTATAAACAACAAAAGGAGGGTTCTAATAATTGTAAAAATTACGGGATAGCCCATATACAATGTTCAACAAAAGTTTTGATACCCGAACTGAATTCGGTTTTGCTGAAGGGAAATATGTTTATAATTGTTTCTAACATACCCTTCAATCGAAGTTAATTCACCTGTGATTTATGGCAACGACACGGGTTGGGGTTTTGACAAGCAGCACGTGTTCGCATGTAGAAATTATACTCGTGCATTAATCGTATATACGTGCAATCAGATTTTTAGACGGGCTGCATTGTGAAAAGTTTGTATGTTTTTTCGGAAGTCTTCTTTTTGCAGCCCTGGGCGAAATAATAACATAAAGCTGTTATATTTTTACCCTTTCAGCATCATTAATTTGCTTCTTTTATTAATTTCAATAGCAAAATTTCTCTTCTGGATTCTAAGTACTAAACAATGAATATGTATAATCATCAAATGTTATTCTGTGCCATACTAGATTTCTGTTCTCGTGCAATAGGCTGTAGTTTATAACTCTGAGTGTTCAAATAAGTGCGCATACAAATAAATTTAAAAAAAAATCGGGGGAAGTTTTTAGTGTTCCATTGGAATCAACATCGCCTAATTTCAGAATACAAAAAGAAGAAAAGTAGCTCATGTTATAAACAACAAAAGGAGGGTTAATTCTAAAATCTGTAAAAATTACGGAATAGCCCATATACAATGTTCAACAAAAGTTTTGATACCCGAACTGAATTCGGTTTTGCTGAAGGGAATTATGTGTATAATTGTTTCTAACATATCTGTTTAACAGAGCTGTAAAGAAATGCAATCATTTTATCATTTAACTCATCTGACTTCACTTGGATTTGTTTCAATTCAATGACTTCAATAATGACTTCGATTGAAAAAAAATAAATCACCATTCATTCTGAAGTCATGATTTGGCAATCATATTTTGCATTCATAATTTTGAAGTCAAAATGAATGCAACCATTTTGAATGCTCTCCATTCACTGAAGTCACCTTGAAGTCACTAACATTCATTGCATTCACTTGAAGTCAGTGAAGTTTAAAATAATAAGTAGGTACTGCTAGAAAACAGTGCTAGTAATTAAAAATGATTGCATTCATTTTGACTTAAAAATTATGAATGCAAAAAATTATTACTAAATCATGACTTCAGAATGAATGGCGATTTATTTTTTTTAAATTGAAGTCTTTGAGTTGAAACAAATCCATGTGAAGGGGACATCAATGAATGCATTCCGCAATGATTGCATTCTTTCGCAGCCCTGCTGTTTTACATGTTCACACGGTTAGCGGCTATCAGTTGAAAACAGGTTTTGGTGTTCCAATATCCGGAAAGTTTTCAATCGAAGTTAGTTCATCTGTTCTATGGCAACGACAAGGGTTGGAGTTTTGACAAACAGCACGTGATCACATGCAAAAAATTATTACTAAATCATGACTTCAGAATGAATGGCGATTTATGTTTTTTAAATTGAAGTCTTTGAGTTGAAACAAATCCATGTGAAGGGGACATCAATGAATGCATTCCGCAATGATTGCATTCTTTCGCAGCCCTGCTGTTTTACATGTTCACACGGTTAGCGGCTATCAGTTGAAAACAGGTTTTGGTGTTCCAATATCCGGAAAGATTTCAATCGAAGTTAGTTCATCTGTGATCTATGGCAACGACAAGGGTTGGAGTTTTGACAAGCAGCACGTGATCACATGCAAAAATTATACTCGTGCATTAATCGTATATCCGTGCAATCAGATTTTTAGACGGGCTGCATTGTGAAAAGTTTGTATGTTTTTTCGGAAGTCTTCTTTTTGCAGCCCTGGGCGAAATAATAACATAAAGCTGTTATATTTTTACCCTTTCAGGATCATTAATTTGCTTCTTTTATTAATTTCAATAGCAAAATTTCTCTTCTGGATTCTAAGTACTAAACAATGAATATGTATAATCATCAAATGTTATTCTGTGCCATACTAGATTTCTGTTCTCGTGCAATAGGCTGTAGTTTATAACTCTGAGTGTTCAAATTGGTGCGCATACAAATATATTTAAACAAAATTCGGGGGAAGATTTTAGTGTTCCATTGGAACCAAAATCGCCTAATTTCGGAATACAAAAAAGGGAAAAGTAGCTTATGTTATAAACAACAAAAGGAGGGGTATTTCCAATGTTTGTACAAATTCCGGAATAGTCCACATACAATGTGCAATAAAAGTTTTGATACCCGAACTGAATTCGGTTTTGCTGAAGGGAATTATGTGTATAATAGTTTCTAACATATCTGTTTAACATGTTCACATGGTTAGCGGCTATCAGTGGAAAACGGGTTTTGGCTTTCCAATATCTGGAAAGTTTTCAATCGAAGTTAGTTCATCTATGATCTATGGCAACGACAAGGATTGGGATTTTGACAAGCAGCACGTGTTCACATGCAGAAATAATACTCGTGTATTAATCGTATATCCGTGTAATCAGATTTTTAGAAGGGCTGCATTGTGAAAAGTATATATGTTCGGAAGTCTTCTTTTTACAGCCCTGGGCGAAATAATAACTTCATTGTTACCCTTTCATTATCATCAATTTTCTTGTGGTGTTAATTTCAATAGGAAAATTTCTCTTCTGGATTCTAGGTACTAAACAATGAATATGTGTAATCATCAAATGTTATTCTGTGTCATACTAGATTTCTGTTCTCGTGCAATAGGCTGTAGTTTATAACTCTGAGTGTTCAAATTGGTGCGCATACAAATATACTAGATTTCTGTTCTCGTGCAATATTCTGTAGTTTATAACTCTGAGTGTTCAAATTGGTGCGTATACAAATATATTTAAAAAAAATTCGGGGGGAGTTTTTAGTGTTCCATTGGAATCAAAATCGCCTAATTTCGGAATACAAAACAAAAGAAAAGTAGCTCATGTTATAAACACCCAAACGAGGGGTATTTCTAATGTTTGTAAAAATTCCGGAATAGCCCACATACAATGTGCAACAAAAGTTTTAATACCCGAACTGAATTCGGTTTTGCTGAAGGGAATTATGTGCATAATTGTTTGAAACATATTTGTTTAACATGTTCACACGGTTAGCGGCTATCAGTGGAAAACGGGTTTTGGATTTCCAATATCTGGAAAGTTTTCAATCGAAGTTAGTTCATCTATGACCTATTGCAACGACAAGGATTGGGGTTTTGACAAGCAGCACGTGTTCACATGCAGAAATAATACTCGTGCATAAACCGTATATCCGTGCAATCAGATTTTTAGAAGGGCTGCATTGTGAAAAGTTTATATGTATGTTCGGAAGTCTTCTTTTTGCAGCCCTGGGCGAAATAATAACATAAAGCTGTTATATTGTTACCCTTTCATTATCATCAATTTGCTTCTGGTGTTAATTTCAATAGGAAAATTTCTATTATGGATTCCAAGTACTAAACAATGAATATGTATAATCATCAAATGTTATTCTGTGTCATACTATATTTCTGTTTCCGTGCAATAGGCTGTAGTTTATAACTCTGAGTGTTCAAATTTTTGCGCAAGCAAATATATTTCAAAAAAAAATTCGGGGGAAGATTTTAGTGTTCCATTTGTATTAAAATCGAATAATTTCGGAATACAAAAAGAAGAAAAGTAGCTCATGTTATAAGCAACAAAAGGAATTGGTTTTGCTGAAGGGAATTATGTGTATAATTGTTTCTAACATATCTTTCAATAGAATTTGGTCATCTGTGATATATGGCAACGACAAGGGTTGGGGTTTTGACAAGCAGCACGTGTTCACATGTAGAAATTATACTCTTGCATTAATCGTATATCCGCGCAATCAGATTTTTAGAAGGGCTGCATTGTGAAAAGTTTGTATGTATGTTCGGAAGTCTTCGTTTTGCAGCCCTGGGCGAAATAATAACATAAAGCTGTTATATTGTTACCCTTTCACGATCATCAATTTGCTTCTGGTGTTAATTTCAATAGGAAAATTTCTGTTCTGGCTCCTAAGTACTAAACAATGAATATGTATAATCATCAAATGTTATTCTGTCTCATACTGGATTTCTGTTTCAAATATGTTTCACGAAAAAAGTCGGGGGAAGTTTTTAGTGTTCCATTTGTATTAAAATCGCCTAATTTCGGAATACAAAAAGAAGAAAAGTAGCTCATGTTATAAACAACAAAAGGAGGGGTATTTCTAATGTTTGTAAAAATTCCGAAATAGCCCACATACAATGTGCAACAAACGTTTTGATACCCGAACTGAATTCGGTTTTGCTGAAGGGAATTATGTGTATAATTGTTTCAAGCATATGTGTTTAACGTGTTCACACGGTTAGCGGCTATCAGTGGAAAACGGGTTTTGGTTTTCCAATATCTGGAAAGTTTTCAATCGAAGTTAGTTCATTTATGACCTATTGCAACGACAAGGATTGGGGTTATGACAAGCAGCACGTGTTCACATGCAGAAATAATACTCGTGCATTCATCGTATATCCGTGCAGTCAGATTTTTAGAAGGGCTGCATTGTGAAAAGTTTGTGTGTATGTTCGGAAGTCTTCTTTTTGCTGTTAATAACATAAGGCTGTTATATTGTTACGCTTTCATTATCATCAATTTGCTTCTGGTGTTAATTTCAATAGGAAAATTTCTCTTCTGGATTTTAGGTACTAAACAATGAATATGTATAATCATCAAATGTTATTCTGCTTCATACTAGATTTCTGTTCTAGTGCAATATTCTGTAGTTTATAACTCTGAGTGTTCAAATTGGTGGACATACAAATATATTTAAAAAAAATTCGGGGGAAGTTTTTAGTGTTCCATTGGAATCAAAATCGCCTAATTTCGGAATACCAAAAGTAGAAAAGAAGCTCATGTTATAAACAACAAAAGGAATTGGATTTTCTGAAGGGAATTATGTGTATAATTGTTTCTAACATACCTTACATTCGAAGTTAGGTCACCTGTGATGTATGACAACGACAAGTGTTGGGGTTTTGACAAGCAGCACGTGTTCACCTGCAGAAATTATACTCTTGCATTAATCGTATGAGATTCGCCGTATTGGATATATCCTTTCCCTTTTTGGGGATAGGTTGAACCACCGCCGTTTTCCAATGCACTGGATAATGTGCATTATTCATTGCATTATTAAACAGGGTGGTGTAAATGTCCACCGCTTCTAGAGGAAGATGTCGAAGCACGATGTTCGGAATACCATCGGTCCCCAGCGATTTCTTAGCCCTGATTGTGTCGAAGATCTCATGGAGTCCTGCCTTCGAAATGAACGGGGGTAGGCCACCCTCTCTGGCAATGACGTTATTTGCCATATTTTCGTCTCTAAACCGGGTGAAACCAGAGCCCTGGGATCGCCAGTTCCCTATTTCATTTCGAATGCAGAAGTCGTGCACCAAGACGCGACTGTCCAGGTCGTAATTAGGGCCAAAGTTATCAATGGCCTTGTATACTTCCTGGAAAGTCGCCCCTATGGCCTCAACCTTCTCCTGTGGATCCTCGATCACAAAGAAGTCGTCATCATCAGCGGCTTCATTTGTATCAATACCTACTATTGTCAGTAACCGTTCGTTGTCTGTTGTCCGGGCTATTTTAAGACACTGAAGGTCGTTTTGATTTTTTCTCCGAAGTAGTTGTTCCAATATGAGCTTACAGCAATTCTGTAATTTTCTTTTAATCGACGACTTCAGTGTCCTAATCTCCGGATCTTGTCTGTCAGTTAACTGCCTGTACAAGTTCTACTTTTCTGTCGGTGCAGTGCGTCAATAGTAGGATTGCGGAACAGATCTTCGTTAGTCGTACGCCGATACCGCGGTATTGTAGTGTCCATAGTTTGTTTAATTGTGTCGTCCATTTGTTTTAGGTACTTGTCGATCTCCTCGTTTGACAAATTCCTATTGGACGGTGGGTGGAGCGTGTTCGAGGAGAGCGCTCTTGTCAAAGTTGCGGAGAAGCGTGTCCATCGAGTCTTACTGTAGTTGTAAGAATATCTTTGGACAAACTCCTCCAATTCCGCAATTTCGTTGGGAACTGTAATTTCGGTGTTAAAACCGCAATGGTCGCTGTCATACACGAATGTGCGCAGACAGTTTAATGTTTGTAAATTCGTACCTGTCAGTCGTATACGTTCATCGTACAGCAGTAGATCCAAATAAGACCCGCCTCTGGGAAACGACGGGTTATCCGTCGCTTTAAGACCGAGTCTGTACATGACATCGTGCCGACTCCACCAATCGAGTAGTAGGTTATTTCCCCAATCTCTGTGTCTAGCGTTGAAATCCCCGCCGACTATAAAATAATTCTCCCCCGATTCCAGCCTCAGAAGTCGAAAAAGCGTGTCGAGCTCTGTAATAAATAGGGTGGATTGTGAAGCCTCGGGTGCATAAACAGAGGCCAAGTACAGCCGCTTTCCACTGCGGAGCGGGATGTAAACGACGACTGCCTCCAACACCCAGAACCTGCGCAACACGCCCTTGTACACTCTGTGAAATTTTATACCTTCTTTAATGAAGATCGCGACACCGCCTCCACGTTTGGATTTGGGCCGATTTCTTCTTCTAATAATATAATTATTGTACTCCAGTTTGTGCTTATCGGTTAGCTTGGTTTCGCTAGCGAAAAGCACATCAGGAGTTTGGTCTTGTAGCAATTTAAACATCGCGGCTCTTCGTTCAATCCTAATCAGTGAATTAACATTCACCGCAAGGACCTTCAAAGTTTGCTCCACCATGTGCGTACCCATTACGGCATGTGTTGCGTTAGGCCCGGCAGCAGCGCGTAGATCTGGTCCACCCGCTTGGCCTGTTCTTGAACCTGCTTTTGCAGCTGAGCCATCTGCCCTTGGATTGCGAGCAAGATGGCCAGCATGTTAGGTGCAGCTTCAGTTGTTCTTGGCGTTGGCGCCGGAGAAGCAACAGTCGCTTGCTGTACCGTAGCCCCCCTACCAGACGCCATTTGGGCGTAGAAAATTTGGGACGTGACGGCTGGTGTTTGAAACCTGACAGGTGACAGGTATTACAGTGGATGGCATGGCGATCGTTCCCCAATCGCTTAATATTAAAATTACTACCAATTACCAACTTACATATGTAGGTCCTTGGTTGCATTCACCTCCAATTTATAGGTGTTGATGGGAGGCACCTTCTCCTTCTTCTTCTGCTGCTGCTGCTGTTGTTGCTGCTGTTGTTGTTGTTGCTGCTTTTTTTTTCAGCTGCTGTGGTTTCAAGTGTTGTTTTTGCAGCTGTTGCTGTATCTGCTGCTGCTGTTGTTTCTGCTGCGGTTGTTGTTTCTGCTGCTGCTTTTTTGTTTGCTGCAGTTGTTGTTTCTGCTGCTGCTGGATTTGTTGTGAGCTCGCTGCTTCTACTTGCTCCCTCTGCCTGCGAGCAGTTTGTATTTGCTTAACAGCAAGCGTTTTTTCTTTCAGCTGTTCTATGGTGCAGCTAATTTCTTTAATCATCTCATCCTCGTCTTCCGACTCAGATGTAGCTAGCGAGGCAAAGTTGTTGTTGCCCCCCTCATACTGGACTTCATCGGACATGAACATCAACTTTTGTTTTTTGATTTTTTCTGTTTCAGCTGCTAAAGCAGCACTTATTTTTATTTTAGATAAACTCGGAGTGGTTTTCAACCTGCTCCTCCTTTTGATGGCTTTCGCCACGGCACCGGCAACACTATTGTTGCCTTTTGCAACTCCCGTTATGGGAAGAGCGGAACGCTCTCCACCATCCATCACGTGATTTAGTTTTGTAATAAACACTTTAATCTACACTCTCTTATCACTTATTGTCTTTTTAAATAGAAATAAAAGAAGAAAAGAAAAAGAAAAAAAAACGTGCGCGGAGGCTGGGAATTGAACCAACAACCCCGAGATTTGTCGTCCGCGTTTTTGCCACTTAGGCTACCGAACACTTGATAAACCGTTAATTAAAAGTCTATTTCTTTGTTTTTTTTTTTCTTCCACACTTGTAAAGCCGTCAGGAAGTACGCCTGATCTCTTCGGAGGTCTACGAACGACTGGGATGGGGTTTTGACAAGCAGCACGTGTTCACATGCAGAAATTATACTGGTATATCCGGGCAATCAGATTTTTAGAAAGGCTACGTTGTGAACAGTTTGCATGTATGTTCGGAAGTCTTCTTTTTGCAGCCCTGAGCGAAATAATAACAAAAAGCGTTTATATTGTTACCCTTTTAGGATCATCAATTTGTTTCTGGTGTTAATTTCAATAAGAAAATTTCTCTTCTGGATTCTAACTACTAAACAATGAATATGTATAATAATCAAATGTTATTCTGTGTCATACTAGATTTCTGTTTTCGTGCAATAGACTGTAGTTTATAACTCTGAGTGTTCAAATTGGTGCACAAGCATTTTGATTGTGGGTAAAAGGAGGGGTATTTCTAATGTTTGTAAAAATTCTGGAATAGCCCACATACAATGTGCAACAAAAGTTTTGATACCCGAACTGAATTCGGTTTTGCTGAAGGGAATTATGTGTATAATTGTTTCTAACATACCTTTCAATCGAAGTTAAGTCACCTGTGATTTATGGCAACGACAAGGGTTGGGGTTTTGACAAGCAGCACGTGTTCACATGCAGAAATAATACTCGTGCATTAATCGTATATCCGTGTAATCAGCTTTTTAGAAGGGCTGCATTGTGAAAAGTATATATGTTCAGAAGTCTTCTTTTTACAGCCCTGGGCGAAATAATAACATAAAGCTGTTATATTGTTACCCTTTCATTATCATCAATTTTCTTGTGGTGTTAATTTCAATGGGAAAATTTCTCCTCTGGATTCTAAGTACTAAACAATGAATATGTGTAATCATCAAATGTTATTCTGTGTCATACTAGATTTCTGTTCTCGTGCAATAGGCTGTAGTTTATAACTCTGAGTGTTCAAATTGGTGCGCATACAAATATACTAGATTTCTGTTCTCGTGTAATATTCTGTAGTTTATAATACTGAGTGTTCAAATTGGAGCGTATACAAATATATTTAAAAAAAATTCGGGGGGAGTTTTTAGTGTTCCATTGGAATCAAAATCGCCTAATTTCGGAATACAAAAAAAAAGAAAAGTAGCTCATGTTATAAACAACCAAAGGAGGGGTATTTATAATGTTTGTAAAAATTCCGGAATAGCCAACATACAATGTGCAACAAAAGTTTTGATAACCGAACTGAACTCGGTTTTGCTGAAGGGAATTATCTGTATTATTGTTTCTAACATATCTGTTTAACATGTACACACGGTTAGTGGCTATCAGGGGAAAACGGGTTTTGGTATTCCAATATCTGGAAAGTTTTCAATCGAAGATAGTTCATCTATGATCTATGGCAACGACAAGCGTTGGGGTTTTGACAAGAAGCACGTGTTCACATGCAGAAATTATACTCGTGCATTAATGTTATATCCTTGCAATCAGATTATTCGAAGTGCAGCAGGGCTGCGAAAGAATGCAATCATTGCGGAATGCATTCATTGATGTACCCTTCACATGGATTTGTTTCAACTCAAAGACTTCAATAATGACTTCAATTTAAAAAAAATAAATCGCCATTTATTCTGAAGTCATGATTTAGTAATCATTTTTTGCATTCATAATTTTGAAGTCAAAATGAATGCAATCATTTTGAATGCTCTCCATTCACTGAAGTCACCTTGAAGTCACTAACATTCATTGCATTCACTTGAAGTCAGTGAAGTCTTTGAAGTCATCTGAAGTCAGTGAAGTCTTTAAAGTGTTTGAAGTCATCTGAAGCCATTGATGTCTTTGAAGTCTTTTAATTTACTAATTGAAAATAATAATGGATAAAGATAAAAAGAACAAACATTTTGAATGTATTCATTGTATAGTTATATTCATGTACAGTATTATATGAAAACTATCCATTTTATCAATTCCATTTTATAAAAATAATATTAGTTAATTATAAAACCAGAAATACAAATAAAAGATATAGAATAGATAAGAGTTAAAACTATTAATATAAATAATATTTTTATCAAAATGTGATTTCTACCTGGGGAAGAGTTTAGTGGCTATCATATCGGTTAAAGCTTTCAATTGCATTCAAGAATAAGTAGGTACTGCTAGAAAACAGTGCTAGTAATACTGTTTAATTGAATTTTGAAGTCTAAATCAAATATACATATGTATTGTTTTAAATTATTTATGTTTAAACTATATTATGTATTGCTTTTAGGCAAAGTTGTGCATACAATTTTTTTTGTAATTTATGTAGTCGTTGTTCATATGTCATTATTTTTATTTATTTATTCTTCTGGTAGGCGACGGTAAAAAACAAATTCAATATCTTGAATCACTTCAAAGACTTCAAAGACTTCAGATGACTTCAATGACTTCAAGCGAATGCAATGAATGTTAGTGACTTCAAGGTGACTTCAGTGAATGGAGAGCATTCAAAATGATTGCATTCATTTTGACTTCAAAATTATGAATGCAAAAAATGATTACTAAATCATGACTTCAGAATGAATGGCGATTTATTTTTTTTAAATTGAAGTCATTAATGAAGTCTTTGAGTTGAAACAAATCCATGTCAAGGGGACATCAATGAATGCATTCCGCAATGATTGCATTCTTTCGCAGCCCTGCTGTTTTACATGTTCACACGGTTAGCGGCTATCAGTAGAAAACAGGTTTTTGGTGTTCCAATATCTGGAAAGTTTTCAATCGAAGTTAGTTCATCTGTGATCTATGGCAACGACAAGGGTTGGAGTTTTGACAAGCAGCACGTGTTCACATGCAAAAATTATACTCGCGCATTAATCGTATATCCGTGCAATCAGATTTTTAGACGGGCTGCATTGTGAAAAGTTTGTATGTTTTTTCGGAAGTCTTCTTTTTACAGCCCTGGGAGAAGTAATAACATAAAGCTGTTATATTTTTACCCATTCAGGATCATTAATTTGCTTCTTTTGTTAATTTCAATAGGAAAATTTCTCTTCTGGATTCTAAGTACTAAACAATGAATATGTATATTCATCAAATGTTATTCTGTGTCATACTAGATTTCTGTTTTCGTGCAATAGGCTGTAGTTTATAACTCTGAGTGTTCAAATTGGTGCGCAAGCAAATATATTTAAAAAAAATTCGGGGGAAGTTTTTAGTGTTCCATTGGAATCAACATCGCCTAATTTCGGAATACAAAAAGAAGAAAAGTAGCTCATGTTATAAACAACAAAAGGAGGGGTAATTCTAATATTTGTAAAAATTCCGGAATAGCCCATATACAATGTTCAACAAAAGTTTTGATACCCGAACTGAATTCGGTTTTGCTGAAGGGAATTATGTGTATAATTGTTTCTAACATACCTTTCAATCGAAGTTAAGTCACCTGTGATTTATGGCAACGACAAGGGTTGGGGTTTTGACAAGCAGCACGTGTTCGCATGTAGAAATTATACTCGTGCATTAATCGTGAAAAGTTTGTATGTATGTTCGGAAGTCTTCTTTTTACAGCCCTGGGCGAAATAATACCATAAAGCTGTTATATTGTTACCCTTTCAGGATCATCAATTTGCTTCTGGTGTTAATTTCAATAGGAAAATTTCTCTTCTGGATTCTAAGTACTAAACAATGAATATGTATGATCATCAAATGTAATTCTGTGTCATACTAGATTTCTGTTTCCGTGCAATAGGCTGTAGTTTATAACTCTGCGTGTTCAAATTGGTGCGCAAGCAAATATATTTCAAAAAAAACTTCGGGGGAAGATTTTAATGTTCCATTTGTATTAAAATCGCCTAATTTCGGAATACCAAAAAAAAGAAAAGTAGCTCATGTTATAAACAACAAAAGGAGGGGTATTTCTAATGTTTGTAAAAATTCCGAAATAGCCCACATACAATGTGCAACAAAACTTTTGACACCCGAACTGAATTCGGTTTTGCTGAAGGGATTTGTGTATATAATTGTTTCAAACATACCTTTCAATCGAAGTTAGGTCACCTGTGATTTATGGCAACGACAAGGGTTGGGGTTTTGACAAGCAGCACGTGTTCACATGCAGAAATTATACTCGTGCATTAATCGTATATCCGTGCAATCAGATTTTTAGAAGGGCTGCATTGTGAAAAGTTTGTATGTATTTTCGGAAGTCTTTCTTTTACAGCCCTGGGCGAAATAATAACATAAGGCTGTTATATTGTTACCCTTTCAGGATCATCAATTTGCCTCTGGTGTTAATTTCAATAGGAAAATTTCTATTAAGGATTCCATGTACTAAACAGTGAATATGTATAATCATCAAATGTTATTCTGTGTCATACTATATTTCTGTTTCCGTGCAATAGGCTGTAGTTTATAACTCTGAATGTTCAAATTTTTGCGCAAGCAAATATATTTCAAAAAAAAATTCGGGGGAAGATTTTAGTGTTCCATTTGTATTAAAATCGCCTAATTTCGGAATACAAAAAGAAGAAAAGTAGCTCATGTTATAAACAACAAAAGGAGGGGTATTTCTAATGTTTGTAAAAATTCCGAAATAGCCCACATACAATGTGCAACAAACGTTTTGATACCCGAACTGAATTCGGTTTTGCAGAAGGGAATTATGTGTATAATTGTTTCAAACATATTTGTTTAACATGTTCACACGGTTAGCGGCTATCAGTGGAAGACGGGTTTTGGTTTTCCAATATCTGGAAAGTTTTCAATCGACGTTAGTTCATCTATGACCTATTGCAACGACAAGGATTGGGGTTATGACAAGCTGCACGTGTTCACATGCAGAAATAATACTCGTGCATTAATCGTATATCCGTGCAGTCAGATTTTTAGAAGGGCTGCATTGTGAAAAGTTTGTGTGTATGTTCGGAAGTCTTCTTTTTGCTGTTAATAACATAAGGCTGTTATATTGTTACCCTTTCATTATCATCAATTTGCTTCTGGTGTTAATTTCAATAGGAAAATTTCTCTTCTGGATTTTAGGTACTAAACAATGAATATATATAATCATCAAATGTTGTTCTGTGTCATAGTAGATTTCTGTTCTCGTGCAATAGGCTGTAGTTTATAATTCTGAGTGTTCAAATTGATGCGCATACAAATATATTTAAAAAAAATTCGTTGGAAGTTTTTAGTGTTCCATTGGAATCAAAATCGCCTAATTTCGGAGTACCAAAGAAAAGAAAAGTAGGTCATGTTATAAACAACAAAAGGAGGGGTATTTCTAATGTTTGTAAAAATTCCGGAATAGGCCACATACAATGTGCAACAAACGTTTTGATACCCGAACTGAATTCGGTTTTGCAGAAGGGAATTATGTGTATAATTGTTTCAAACATATTTGTTTAACATGTTCACACGGTTAGCGGCTATCAGTGGAAAACGGGTTTTAGTTTTCCAATATCTGGAAAGTTTTCAATCGAAGTTAGTTCATCTATGACCTATTGCAACGACAAGGATTGTGATTTTGACAAGCAGCACGTGTTCACATGCAAAAATAATACTCGTGTATAAATCGTATATCCGTGCAATTAGATTTTTAGAAGTGGTGCATAGTGAAAGGTTTGTGTGTATGTTCGGAAGTCTTCTTTTTGCAGTCCTGGGCGAAGTAATAGCATAAAGCTGTTATATTGTTACCCTTTCAGGATCATCAATTTGCTTCAGGTGTTAATTTCAATAGGAAAATTTCTCTTCTGGATTCTAAGTACTAAACAATGAATATGTATAATCATCAAATGTAATTCTGTGTCATACTAGATTTCCGTTTTCGTGCAGTAGGCTGTAGTTTATAACTCTGAGTGTTCAAATTGGTGCGCAAGCAAATATATTTAAAAAAAATTCGGGCGAAGTTTTAGTGTTCCATTGGAATCAACATCGCCTAATTTCGGAATACAAAAAGAAGAAAAGTAGCTCATGTTATGAACAACAAAAGGAGGCGTAATTCTAATATTTGTAAAAATTCCGGAATAGCCCATATACAATGTTCAACAAACGTTTTGATACCCGAACTGAATTCGGTTTTGCTGAAGGGAATTATGTGTATAATTGTTTCTAACATACCTTTCAATCGAACTTAAGTCACCAGTGATTTATGGCAACGACAAGGGTTGGGGTTTTGACAAGCAGCACGTGTTCGCATGTAGAAATTATACTCGTGCATTAATCGTATATCCGTGCAATCAGATTTTTAGAAGGGCTGCATTGTGAAAAGTTTGTATGTATGTTCGGAAGTCTTCTTTTTACAGCCCTGGGCGAAATAATAACATAAGGCTGTTATATTGTTACCCTTTCAGGATCATCAATTTGCCTCTGGTGTTAATTTCAATAGGAAAATTTCTATTATGGATTCTAAGTACTAAACAATGAATATGTATAATCATCAAATGTTATTCTGTGTCATACTATATTTCTGTTTCCGTGCAATAGGCTGTAGTTTATAACTCTGAGTGTTCAAATTGGTGCGCAAGCAAATATATTTCAAAAACAAAGTCGGGGGAAGATTTTAGTGTTCCATTTGTATTAAAATCGAAAAATTTCGGAATACAAAAAGAAGAAAAGTAGCTCATGTTATAAACAACAAAAGGAATTGGTTTTGTTGAAGCGAATTATGTGTATAATTGTTTCTAACATATCTTTCAATCGAAGTTAGGTCACTTGTGCTTCTACCGCGAGCATCGAACTTGTCGAGTTGTCGAGTAGAGGCTGAGTAGGGTCAATGAATCTCGAGAAGAAATTCTCCAGACGAGTCCTGAAACCAAAGGATGCTCCCCCCCCCCCTCCCCAACTCCCAAAGCACTCCATCATTCCCCTGGGCTGGATCAAGGTCTTATACGACCCGTGCCGAAGATCAACCTGGCTGAGGGCCCAGTATCTCCAAAAATAGCTCAGTCGCAAACGGAGTATCCGGATACCTGGCGACCTCCGGATTAGCTAGCCTTATCTATATATGGCGGATCTCTGTACAGATGGACATCCCTTTCTCCGCTACTCGTGGGACTATCAATGGAAAACAACCAGAAAACAAAAACCGAGGCTGGTACTCCTTCATTACCGGGCGGTGGAACGGTGACTACACCGACTACCGGCAAGGCTCCTGCATTGCCGAGAGGAGGCAAAACTGTGGCAGGCCATGGTCCTATCACCTCCTCCACCCCTAGCAGCAGCAAGTTTGTGGCAGGCCACGGACTTGTCGCTGCTACCAAAACTCCTTCGGGGAGTGTTAAGACTGATACTTAGGTCGTATCTAAGGAAGACATTCCTAGTAGACCTCGAACTCGTACCTGGATTCCAGCCGAACCCTCCTCTCCAGAAAGTATCCTGGAAATCATCCGGCTCAGCAACCCGACTCTTCCGACTCATGACTGGAAAGTCGCGAAACTGGAGGAACTAAGGGGTTCTTATAGATGCGCGTTAATTGTGATCAATAAGGAATCCCTTAATCCTCTGGCGCAAACGAAAGGCATGATTCGGTTCGGATTCGAGTCCATTCACTTAAGGGTGTACAAAAAGGATGAGCTGGATGCTGATAAGCAACCTCCTCCTCCTTTAACACCTGACATCACAACCTTGGATCTTGGAGCGTCGATATCCTTTCCAGAATTGGATAGCGACTACTCCAATCTGTCCGAGGTGACTACCAAGCCGTCGGTCTCCTCTTCTGACACATTGTCGGAAATGGAAACCGATGACGAAGCAATTAGAGGTTCTACACGATCAGAGATAGAAGATGAGCTCTTGGGCACATCTTCAGAATCGGAGGACCTCAACAACACCGTGGTGGAGGCGACTCTGGAAGACTGTAGCAATGATACGGTTTCTCCAGATTAATCTCCACCACTCAAAAAAGGCTTCGGCCGCACTCATTCTGCGTCTTTCCAAAAGCGCAGAAGACATAATTCTAATCCAGGAACCATGGATTGCAGAAGGCGTGGTTCGTGGATACGTTCCGCTCTATACAAGAGACAAAGGTAAGATTAGAACTTGTATATTAGTGAAACGTAGCCTTAATGTATTTCTACTTCCCAACCTCAGTGACCCCGACCTAACCGTTGCCAGATTAGAGACTGCCAAAGGCTCTTACTGGCTGGCATCGGCTTACCTTGGCCACGACCAAGTGGGCCCTCTCCCTGGTGATAACCTAGAAAGGGTGGTACTGGAAGCGGGAAGGTAAAAAACTGGCCTCATAATCGGATGCGACGCTAACGCACATCATACGGTATGGGGCAGTACCGACATCAATGATAGAGGTGAGTCACTTTTAGACTATATTTTAAGTCCTAACCTCTTAATTTGCAATATTGGCAATGAGCCCACTTTCATAACAAAAAACCGACAAGAAGTATTAGATATTACTCTTGTCTCCGACAGCATCACCCAAAGGCTAACAAACTGGATGGTATCGTCTGAACACTCCTTTTCAGACCATAGATACATCCAATTCAGTCTGAGTGATGCTCCCCCCAGCCAACCAGCTTTCCGGAACTACCGGAAAACTGATTGGACAAAATATAGAGGAATACTGTCGGAAACGATATCCTCTAAACTATCAAGTCCCCCGCGTGACACCAATGAGCTCGACATGAAAGTCAGGGAATTTACTCTGACTCTTAATAAGGCTATGGCCGCTTCCTGCCCTCTTATTCAACCAAGAGGCAAGAAAAAGCCACATTGGTGGACATCGGCACTAGGACTGCTCAGAAACACCTGCAGAAAACTTTTCAACGCAGCAAAAAGCACAAGAAAAGTGACCAACTGGGACTCATATAAAGAATCCCTCAAATTATACAAAAAAGAACTGAGGAAGGCAAAGCGACAATCCTGGAGGTCATTCTGCGACAAAATTACAGAAACCTCTGAGGCTTCGCGGCTAAGAAAAATCCTCTCCACAAATCCTATGATGCCCAGCTGTTTGAAAAAAACCGATGGCTCTTGGACAACCTCAAGTGATGAATCACTCAACCTGCTTCTGGACACCCACTTTCCAGGTAGCTCCCAACTCGCGGCCAGTAGCAGCCCAAACAAGCCTACTGCAACCGTGACCAAAATTCATGGTCTGATTACGAGAGACAAACTGCTCTGGGCGCTGCATAGCTTCAAACCATACAAGTCTGCTGGTCCGGACGGTATTATACCTGCCGAGCTACAGAGATCCTCAAATATTATTCTACCAGTGTTGGAAAATATTATGAGGAGCTGTGTAGAACTTATCCACATTCCACTGTTATGGAGAGAAGTCAATGTAGTATTCATTCCCAAAGCTGGAAAATGTTCTCATGTAGTCCCAAAGGACCTCAGACCTATAAGTCTATCATCATTCCCTCTGAAAACTTTAGAACCAAAGTTGATCCAAGACTTCTGTCTACGGCTCAACATGCCTACTGTAAAGGAAAGTCGGTGGAAACGGCTTTGGACTCTCTGACTAGAAACATCGAACGATCCCTACAATATAAGGAGTACACAATGGTTGCTTTCCTAGACATAGAGGGCGCCTTTAACAACGTCAACACATCCGCAATCACGACTGCGCTGTCAACTCTGCAGGTAAACGGCTCACTTGGGGAGCTGATTAATTTAATGCTAACAAGCAGGATAATCAAGTCCAAACTGGGTGAGACTTCTGCTAAAAGATATGTCAGTAGGGGTACGCCGCAAGGCGGTGTCCTCTCTCCCCTTCTCTGGAACTTAGTAGTTAACGAACTACTGATATACCTGGAAGCGGGTGGTAGCAGAGTGATTGCCTATGCGGATGACGTTGCCATAGCCGTCTCAGGAAAACATCTAAATACCATTAAAGAACTCCTCCAAGTAAATCTTAACAGATTAACCTGCTGGGCAGATAGCTGTGGATTGGGAATAAACCCCCATAAAACTGATCTTGTCCTCTTTTCTAGGAAATATAAAATTCCAATCATAGACCCTCCTTCAATAAACGGTACCAGTTTAGCTTTCTCCGATACAGCAAAATATCTGGGTCTCATTTTTGACAGGAAACTAAACTGGAAACCTAACATTCAAGAAAGAGTCAATAAAGCTACAATAGCTTTATTCTCTTGCAAGAAAGCCATTGGGAACAAATGGGGCCTTCAACCTCGCATAACCCACTGGCCATACATCTCAGTCATAAGACCGATACCGCATTAAATTAAGCAGAGTCCAAAGAACAGCATGTCTATGCACAAGCGGAGCCTTGCGGTCTACCCCCTCTGCGGCATTAGATATTCTGCTTCACTTGACACCCCTCGACATTTTTAGCAAGCAAGTAGCTGCGACTGCAGCTATTCGCCTTAAAGCGACTAAACAGTGGACAAATAATTCATTTGGCCACGCCAACATTCTTAATACATTAGGAATCCTCACAGAGAACACACCGATTACACCATACCTGAACTTTGGTTTGACAAAAACTTCCATGTAAGCTTCCCCTCTAGATCATTCTGGGAGGAGGATGCTTTCATGGAGGACAAGTCAATCCATCTCTACACAGATGGATCTAAAACCGACAGCGGAGTTGGTGGCGGTGTTTTCTCAGATAAGCTAAATTTAAGCCTCTCTTTCCGCCTTCCAAATCACTGTAGCGTGTTCCAGGTGGAAATTTTGGCGATTAAAGAAGCTCTGTCCTGGCTGAAGAAAAACGTGATATCTGCAAAGGATATCCGCATATTTTCGGATAGTCAGGCCGCCATCAAGTCCCTGGACTCGGTCTCATTATATTCTAAAACTGCCCTTGAATGCCGATCATCTCTCATGGAGATGCCAGAGCAGTTCAACATTCACCTTTGTTGGATGCCGGGCCACAGAGACATTCCAGGGAACTGCAGAGCCGATGAATTCGCCAAAATTGGAACCACTCTACCTATCCTACCAGACAAAGGTAGTATAGGTATACCAATCGCTACGTGCAAACTAACACTAAAGCTAGATGCCAATAAAAGAACGGACCTTAGGTGGACTGCTGGACAAACATGTCTAGCGACCAAACAGATCTGGCCAAGGCTGGATCTGAGTCGATCTAAGGGTCTGATCCTTTTAGATAGGAAACATCTCAGCGCCATAATAGGTGTCATTACCGGACACTGCCTCATAGGCAAGCACGCAAGAAGGCTTGGCGCTTTTACTAACGATTTCTGTAGAAGCTGCATGGACGAGGAAGAGGAGGAGACAATCCCCCACTTACTCTGCACATGCCCAGCTCTCTCTCAGAGAAGGAAGCTTCACCTAGGAGCTTTCTTCTACAACGACCTCCTACGCTTTATTAAAAGCTCATATTGGTTCCAGTAGTAAGAAGATCATAGATCCACGTGGCATCACAATGGGCCAATAGGCCTAAGTGGGTTGGTATTTCCAACAGCCACTCTTACCTAACCCTAACCTAACCTAGGTCACTTGTGATCTGTGGCAACGACAAGGGTTGGGGTTTTGACAAGCAGCACGTATTCACATGCAGAAATTATACTCGTGCATTAATCGTATATCCGCGCAATCAGATTTTTAGAAGGGGGGCACTGTGAAAAGTTTGTATGTATGTTCGGAAGTCTTCTTTTTGCAGCCCTGGGCGAAATAATAACATAAAGCTGTTATATTGTTACCCTTTCAGGATCATCAATTTGCTTCTGGTGTTAATTTCAATAGGAAAATTTCTCTTCTGGATTCTAAGTACTAAACAATGAATATGTATAATCATCAAATGTAATTCTGTGTCTAGATTTCTGTTTTCGTGCAATAGGCTGTAGTTTATAACTCTGAGTGCTCAAATTGGTGCGTAAGCAAATATATTTAAAAAAAATCGGGGGAAGTTTTTAGTGTTCCATTGGAATCAACTTCGCCTAATTTCGGAATACAAAAAAAAGAAAAGTAGCGCATGTTATAAACAACAAAAGGAGGGGTATTTCTAATGTTTGTAAAAATTCCGAAATAGCCCACATACAATGTGCAACAAAAGTTTTGACACCCGAACTGAATTCGGTTTTGCTGAAGGGAATTATGTGTATAATTGTTATTAACATATCTGTTTAGCATGTTCACACGGTTAGCAGCTATCAGTGGAGAATGGGTTTTGGTTTTCCAATATCTTGAAAGTTTTCAATCGAAGTTAGCTCATCTATGATCTATGGCAACGACAAGGGTTGGGACATAGACTAACTATACCTAAATATCAAACTTTTCAGATATTGGAAAAACAAAACCGGTTTTGTACTGAACGTCCCTATCCGTGTGAACCTGTCCATGAATACGTGAGAATTGTCAACAATGTCAAAATTTTTTTAAAAAAAATTTGTATAAAAATTTATTAAAAAAAAATGCGGGGGAGGTTTTTAGTGTTCCATTGGAATCAAAATCGCCTAATTTTGGAATACAAAAAGAAGAAAAGTAGCTCATGTTATAAACACCAAAAGGAGGGGAATTTCTAATGTTTGTAAAAATTACGAAATAGCCCACATACAATGTGCAACAAAAGTTTTGATACCCGAACTGAATTCGGTTTTGGTGAAGGTAATTATGTGTATAATTGTATCTAACATTTCTGTTTCACATGTTTACACGGTTAGCGGCTATCAGTGGAAAACGAGTTTTGGTTTTCCAACATCTGGAAAGTTTTCAATCGAAGTTAGTTCATCTATGATCTATGGCATCGACAAGGGTTGGGGCTTTGACAAGCAGCACGTGCTCACATGCAGAAATTATACTCGTGCATTAATCGCATATCCACGCAATCAGATTTTTGGAAGGGATGCATTGTGAAAAGTTTGTATGTATGTTCGGAAGTCTTCTTTTTGCAGCCCTGGGAGAAATAATAACATAAAGCTGTTAATTGTTACCCTTTCAGGATCATCAATTTGCTTTTGGTGTTAATTTCAATAGGAAAATTTCCCTTCTGGATTCTAAGTACTAAACAATGAATATGTATAATCATCAAATGTTATTCTGTGTCATACTATATTTCTGTTTTCGTGCAATAGGCTGTAGTTTATAACTCCGAGTGCTCAAATTTGTGCGCAAGCAAATATATGTAAAAAAAAATTCGCGGGAAGTGTTTAGTGTTCCATTGGAAACAAAATCGCCTAATTTCGGAATACAAAAAGAAGAAAAGTAGCTCATGTTATAAACAACAAAAGGGATTGGTTTTGCTGAAGGGAATTATGTGTATAATGTAAGAAAAGTAGCTCATGTTATAAACAACAAAAGGAGGGGTATTTCTAATGTTTGTAAAAATTCCGGAATAGCCCACATACAATGTGCAACAAAAGTTGTAATACCTACACTGAATTCGGTTTTCCTGAAGGTAATTATGTGTATAATTATGTGGTTGGGGTTTTGACAAGCAGCACGTGTCCACATGCAGAAATTAAACTCGTGCATTAATTACATATCCGTGCAATCAGATTTTTAGAAGGGCTGCATCGTGAAAAGTTTGTATGTATGTTCGGAAGTCTTCTTTTTTCAGCCCTGGGCGAAATAATAACATAAAGCTGTTATATTGTTACCCTTTCAGGATCATCAATCTGCTTCTGGTGTTAATTTCAATCGGAAAATTTCTCTTCTGGATTCTAAGTACTAAACAATGAATATGTATAATCATCAAATGTTATTCTGTGTCATACTAGATTTCTGTTTTCGTGCAATAGGTTGTAGTTTATAACTGAGATTGTTCAAATTGGTGCGCAAGCAAATATATTTAAAAAAAAAATTCGGGGGAAGTGTTTAGTGTTCCATTGGAAACAAAATCGCCTAATTTCGGAATACAAAAAGAAGAAAAGTAGCTCATGTTATAAACAACAGAAGGGATTGGTTTTGCTGAAGGGAATTATGTGTATAATTGTTTCTAACATATCTTTCAATCGAAGTTAGGTCACCTGTAATCTCTGGCAATGACAAGGGTTGGGGTTTTGACAAGCAGCACGTGTTCACATGAAGAAAGTATACTCGTGCATTAATCGTATATCCGTGCAATCAGATTTTTAGGAGGGATGAATTGTGAAAAGTTTGTATGTATGTTCGGAAGTCTTCTTTTTTCAGCCCTGGGCGAAATAATAACATAAAGCTGTTATATTGTTACCCTTTCAGGATCATCAATCTGCTTCTGGTGTTAATTTCAATCGGAAAATTTCTCTTCTGGATTCTAAGTACAAAACAATGAATATGTATAATCATCAAATGTAATTCTGTGTCATACTATATTTCTGTTTCCGTGCAATAGGCTGTAGTTTATAACTCTGCGTGTTCAAATTGGTGCGCATACAAATATATTTAAAAAAAATTCTGGGGAAGTTTTTAATGTTCCATTGGAATCAAAATCGCCTAATTACGGAATACAAAAACAAGAAAAGTAGATCATGCTATAAACAACAAAAGGAGGGGTTATTCTAATGTTTGTAAAAATTCCGCAATAGCCCACATACAATGTGCAACAAAAGTTTTAATACCCGAACTGAATTCTGTTTTGCTGAAGGTAATTATGTGTATAATTGTATCTAACATTTCTGTTTCACATGTTTACACGGTTAGCGGCTATCAGTGGAAAACGAGTTTTGGTTTTCCAACATCTGGAAGGTTTTCAATCGAAGTTAGTTCATCTATGATCTATGGCATCGACAAGGGTTGGGGCTTTGACAAGCAGCACGTGCTCACATGCAGAAATTATACTCGTGCATTAATCGCATATCCGTGCAATCAGATTTTTAGAAGGGCTGCATTGTGAAAAGTTTGTATGTATGTTCGGAAGTCTTCTTCTTTCAACCCTGGGCGAAATAATAACATAAAGCTGTTATATTGTTACCCTTTCAGGATCATCAATCTACTTCTGGTGTTAATTTCATACGGAAAATTTCTCTTCTGGATTCTAAGTACTAAACAATGAATATGTATAATCATCAAATGTTATTCTGTGTCATACTAGATTTCTGTTTTCGTGCAATAGGCTGTAGTTTATAACTCTGAGTGTTCAAATTGGTGCGCATACAAATATATTTAAAAAAAATTCTGGGGAAGATTTTAGTGTTCCATTGGAATCAAAATCGTCTAATTTCGGAATACAACAAGAAGAACAGTAGATCATGCTATAAACAACAAAAGGAGGGGTTATTCTAATGTTTGTAAAAATTCCGGAATAGCCCACATACAATGTGCAACAAACGCTTTGATACCCGAACTGAATTCGGTTTTGCAGAAGGGAATTATGTGTATAATTGTTTCTAACATATTTGTTTAACATGTTCACACGGTTAGCGGCTATCAGTGTTATAAAGCTGTTATATTGTTACCCTTTCAGGATCATCAATTTGCTTCTGGTGTTAATTTCAATAGGAAAATTTCTCTTCTGGATTCTAAGTACTAAACAATGAATATGTATAATCATCAAATGTAATTCTGTGTCATACTAGATTCCTGTTTTCGTGCAATAGGCTGTAGTTTATAACTCTGAGTGTTCAAATTGGTGCGCAAGCAAATATATTTAAAAAAAAATCGGGGGAAGTTTTTAGTGTTCCATTGGAATCAACATCGCCTAATTTCGGAATACAAAAAGAAGAAAAGTAGCTCATGTTATAAACAACAAAAGGAGGGGTATTTCTAATGTTTGTAAAAATTCCGGAATAGCCCACATACAATGTGTAACAAAAGTTTTGATACCCGAACTGAATTCGGTTTTACTGAAGGGAATTATGTGTATAATTGTTTCTAACATTTCTGTTTAACATGTTCACACGGTTAGCGGCTATCAGTGGAAAACGGGTTTTGGTTTTCCAATATCTGGAAAGTTTTCAATCGAAGTTAGTTCATCTATGACCTATTGCAACGACAAGGATTGGGGTTTTGACAAGCAGCACGTGTTCACATGCAGAAATAATACTCGTGCATAAACCGTATATCCGTGCAATCAGATTTTTAGAAGGGCTGCATTGTGAAAAGTTTATATGTATGTTCGGAAGTCTTCTTTTTGCAGCCCTGGGCGAAATAATAACATAAAGCTGTTATAATGTTACCCTTTCAGGATCATCAATTTGCTTCTGGTGTTTATTTCAATAGGAAAATTTCTCTCTGGATTCTAAGTACTAAACAACGAATTTGTATAATCAACAAATGTTATTCTGTGTCATACTAGATTTCTGTTTTCGTGCAATAGGCTGTAGTTTATAACTCTGAGTGTTCAAATTTTTGCAAAAGCAAAGTTATTTCAAAAACAAATTCGGTTGAAGTTTTTAGTGTTCCATTGGAATCAAAATCGCCTAATTTCAGAAGACAGAAACAAGAAAAGTAGCTCATGTTTTAAACAACAAAAGGAGGGGTATTTCTAATGTTTGTAAAAATTCCGGAATAGCCCACATACAATGTGTAACAAAAGTTTTGATACCCGAACTGAATTCGGTTTTACTGAAGGGAATTATGTGTATAATTGTTTCTAACATTTCTGTTTAACATGTTCACACGGCTAGCGGCTATCAGTGGAAAACGGGTTTTGGTTTTCCAATATCTGGAAAGTTTTCAATCGAAGTTAGTTCATCTATGACCTATTGCAACGACAAGGATTGGGGTTTTGACAAGCAACACGTGTTCACATGCAGAAATAATACTCGTGCATAAACCGTATATCCGTGCAATCAGATTTTTAGAAGGGCTGCATTGTGAAAAGTTTATATGTATGTTCAGAAGTGATCTTTTTGCAGCCCTGGGCGAAATAATAACATAAAGCTGTTATAATGTTACCCTTTCAGGATCATCAATTTGCTTCTGGTGTTAATTTCAATAGGAAAATTTCTCTTCTGGATTCTAAGTACTAAACAATGAATATGTATAATCATCAAATGTTATTCTGTTTCATACTAGATTTCTGTTCTCGTGCAATATTCTGTAGTTTATAACTCTGAGTGTTCAAATTGGTGGACATACAAATATATTTAAAAAAAATTCGGGGGAAGTTTTTAGTGTTCCATTGGAATCAAAATCGCCTAATTTCGGAATACCAAAAGTAGAAAAGAAGCTCATGTTATAAACAACAAAAGGAATTGGTTTTTCTGAAGGGAATTATGTGTATAATTGTTTCTAATATAACTTTCATTCGAAGTTAGTTCATCTATGATCTATGGCAACGACAAGTGGTGGGGTTTTGACAAGCAGCACGTGTTCGCATGTAGAAATTATACTCGTGCATTAATCGTATATCCGTGCAATCAGATTTTTAGAAGGGCTGCATTGTGAAAAGTTTGTATGTATGTTCGGAGGTCTTCTTTTTACAGCCCTGGGCGAAATAATAACATAATGCTGTTATATTGTTACCCTTTCAGGATCATCAATTTGCTTCTGGTGTTAATTTCAATTGGAAAATTTCTGTTCTGGCTCCTAAGTACTAAACAATGAATATGTATAATCATCAAATGTTATTCTGTGTCATACTAGATTTCTGTTTTCGTGCAATAGGCTGTAGTTTATAACTCTGAGTGTTCAAATTGGTGGACATACAAATATATTTAAAAAAAATTCGGGGGAAGGTTTTAGTGTTCCATTGGAATCAAAATCGCCTAATTTCGGAATACCAAAAGTAGAAAAGTAGCTCATGTTATAAACAACAAAAGGAATTGGTTTTTCTGAAGGGAATTATGTGTATAATTGTTTCTAATATACCTTTCATTCGAAGTTAGTTCATCTATGATCTATACCAACGACAAGTGGTGGGGTTTTGACAAGCAGCACGTGTTCGCATGTAGAAATTATACTCGTGCATTAATCGTATATCCGTGCAATCAGATTTTTAGAAGGGCTGCATTGTGAAAAGTTTGTATGTATGTTCGGAAGTCTTCTTTTTGCAGCCCTGGGCAAAATAATAACATAAAGCTGTTATATTGTTACCCTTTCAGGATCATCAATTTGCTTCTGGTTTTAATTTCAATAGGAAAATTTCTCTTCTGGATTCTAAGTACTAAACAATGAATTTGAATATCAAATGTAATTCTGTATCATACTAGATTTCTGTTTTCGTGCAATAGGCTGTAGTTTATAACTCTGAGTGTTCAAATTGGTGCGCAAGCAAATATATTTCAAAAAAAAATTCGGGGGAAGATTTTAGTGTTCCATTTGTATTAAAATCGAATAATTTTGGAATACAAAAAGAAGAAAAGTAGCTCATGTTATAAACAAGAAAAGGATTTGGTTTTGCTGAAGGGAATTATGTGTATAATTGTTTCTAACATATCTTTCAATAGAAGTTGGTCACCTGTGATATATGGCAACGACAAGGGTTGGGGTTTTGACAAGCAGCACGTGTTCACATGTAGAAATTATACTCGTGCATTAATCGTATATCCGTGCAATCAGATTTTTAGAAGGGCTGCATTGTGAAAAGTTTGTATGTATGTTCGGAGGTCTTCTTTTTACAGCCCTGGACGAAATAATAACATAATGCTGTTATATTGTTACCCTTTCAGGATCATCAATTTGCTTCTGGTGTTAATTTCAATAGGAAAATTTCTGTTCTGGCTCCTAAGTACTAAACAATGAATATGTATGATTATACATCAAATCTTATTCTGTCTCATACTGGATTTCTGTTTCAAATATGTTTCACGAAAAAAGTCGGGGGAAGTTTTTAGTGTTCCATTTGTATTAAAATCGCCTAATTTCGGAATACAAAAAGAAGAAAAGTAGCTCATGTTATAAACAACAAAAGGAGTGGTATTTCTAATGTTTGTAAAAATTCCGAAATAGCCCACATACAATGTGCAACAAACGTTTTGATACCCGAACTGAATTCGGTTTTGCTGAAGGGAATTATGTGTATAATTGTTTCAAACATATTTGTTTAACATGTTCACACGGTTAGCGGCTATCAGTGGAAAACGGGTTTTGGTTTTCCAATATCTGGAAAGTTTTCAATCGAAGTTAGTTCATCTATGACCTATTGCAACGACAAGGATTGGGGTTATGACAAGCAGCACGTGTTCACATGCAGAAATAATACTCGTGCATTCTTCGTATATCCGTGCAGTCAGATTTTTAGAAGGGCCGCATTGTGAAAAGTTTGTGTGTATGTTCGGAAGTCTTCTTTTTGCTGTTAATAACATAAGGCTGTTATATTGTTACCCTTTCATTATCATCAATTTGCTTCTGGTGTTATTTTCAATAGGAAAATTTCTCTTCTGGATTTTAGGTACTAAACAATGAATATATATAATCATCAAATGTTGTTCTGTGTCATAGTAGATTTCTGTTCTCGTGCAATAGGCTGTAGTTTATAACTCTGAGTGTTCAAATTGATGCGCATACAAATATATTTAAAAAAAATTCGGGGGAAGTTTTTAGTGTTCCATTGGAATCAAAATCGCCTAATTTCGGAGTACCAAAAGTAGAAAAGTAGCTCATGTTATAAACAACAAAAGGAATTGGTTTTTCTGAAGGGAATTATGTGTATAATTGTTTCTAATATACCTTTCATTCGAAGTTAGTTCATCTATGATCTATGGCAACGACAAGTGGTGGGGTTTTGACAAGCAGCACGTGTTCACATGCAGAAATAATACTCGTGCATTAATAGTATATCCGCGCAATCAGATTTTTAGAAGGGCTGTATTGTTTGTATGTATGTTCGGAAGTGATCTTTTTGCAGCCCTGGGCGAAATAATAACATAAAGCTGTTATAATGTTACCCTTTCAGGATCATCAATTTGCTTCTGGTGTTAATTTCAATAGGAAAATTTCTCTTCTGGATTCTAAGTACTAAACAATGAATATGTATAATCATCAAATGTTATTCTGTTTCATACTATTTTTCTGTTCTCGTGCAATATTCTGTAGTTTATAACTCTGAGTGTTCAAATTGGTGGACATACAAATATATTTAAAAAAAATTCGGGGGAAGTTTTTAGTGTTCCATTGGAATCAAAATCGCCTAATTTCGGAATCCCAAAAGTAGAAAAGAAGCTCATGTTATAAACAACAAAAGGAATTGGTTTTTCTGAAGGGAATTATGTGTATAATTGTTTCTAATATACCTTTCATTCGAAGTTAGTTCATCTATGATCTATGGCAACGACAAGTGGTGGGGTTTTGACAAGCAGCACGTGTTCGCATGTAGAAATTATACTCGTGCATTAATCGTATATCCGTGCAATCAGATTTTTAGAAGGGCTGCATTGTGAAAAGTTTGTATGTATGTTCGGAAGTCTTCTTTTTACAGCCCTGGGCGAAATAATAACATAAGGCTGTTATATTGTTACCCTTTCAGGATCATCAATTTGCCTCTGGTGTTAATTTCAATAGGAAAATTTCTATTATGGATTCTAAGTACTAAACAATGAATATGTATAATCATCAAATGTTATTCTGTGTCATACTATATTTCTGTTTCCGTGCAATAGGCTGTAGTTTATAACTCTGAGTGTTCAAATTGGTGCGCAAGCAAATATGTTTCAAGAAAAAAGTCGGGGGAAGGTTTTAGTGTTCCATTTGTATTAAAATCGCCTAATTTCGGAATACAAAAAGAAGAAAAGTAGCTCATGTTATAAACAACAAAAGGAGGGGTATTTCTAATGTTTGTAAAAATTCCGAAATAGCCCACATACAATGTGCAACAAACGCTTTGATACCCGAACTGAATTCGGTTTTGCAGAAGGGAATTATGTGTATAATTGTTTCTAACATATTTGTTTAACATGTTCACACGGTTAGCGGCTATCAGTGGAAAACGGGTTTTGGATTTCCAATATCTGGAAAGTTCTCAATCGAAGTTAGTTCATCTATGACCTATTGCAACGACAAGGATTGGGGTTTTGACAAGCAGCACGTGTTCACATGCAGAAATAATACTCGTGCATAAACCGTATATCCGTGCAATCAGATTTTTAGAAGGGCTGCATTGTGAAAAGTTTATATGTATGTTCGGAAGTCTTCTTTTTGCAGCCCTGGGCGAAATAATAACATAAAGCTGTTATATTGTTACCCTTTCATTATCATCAATTTGCTTCTGGTGTTAATTTCAATAGGAACATTTCTCTTCTGGATTTTAGGTACTAAACAATGAATATGTATAATCATCAAATGTTATTCTGTGTCATACTAGATTTCTGTTTTCGTGCAATAGGCTGTAGTTTATAGCTGTGAGTGTTCAAATTGGTGCGCAAGCAAATATATTTAAAAAAAAAGTCGGGGGAAGATTTTAGTGTTCCATTGGAATCAAAATCGCCTAATTTCTGAATACAAAAAGTAGAAAAGTAGCTGATGTTATACACAACAAAAGGAAATGGTTTTGATGAAGGGAATTTTGTGTATAATTGTTTCTAACATATCTTTCAATCGAAGTTAGGTCACTTGTGATCTATGGCAACGACAAGGGTTGGGGTTTTGACAAGCAGCACGTGTTCACATGCAGAAATAATACTCGTGCATTAATCGTATATCCGCGCAATCAGATTTTTAGAAGGGGGGCACTGTGAAAAGTTTGTATGTATGTTCGGAAGTCTTCTTTTTGCAGCCCTGGGCGAAATAATAACATAAAGCTGTTATAATGTTACCCTTTCAGGATCATCAATTTGCTTCTGGTGTTGATTTCAATAGGAAAATTTCTCTTCTGGATTCTAAGCATTAAACAACGAATTTGTATAATCATCAAATGTTATTCTGTGTCATACTAGAATTCTGTTTTCGTGCAATAGGCTGTAGTTTATAACTCTGAGTGTTCAAATTGGTGCAAAAGCAAAGATATTTAAAAAAAAATGTCGGGGGAAGTTTTTAGTGTTCCATTGGAATCAAAATCGCCTAATTTCGAAATACAAAAACAAGAGAAGTAGCTCATGTTATGAACAACAAAATTAGGGGTATTTCTAATGTTTGTAAAAATTCCGGAATATCCCACATACAATGTGTAACAAAAGTTTTGATACCCGAACTGAATTCGGTTTTACTGAAGGGAATTATGTGTATAATTGTTTCTAACATTTCTGTTTAACATGTTCACACGGTTAGCGGCTATCAGTGGTAAACGGGTTTTGGTTTTCCAATATCTGGAAAGTTTTCAATCGAAGTTAGTTCATCTATGACCTATTGCAACGACAAGGATTGGGGTTTTGACAAGCAGCACGTGTTCACATGCAGAAATAATACTCGTGCATAAACCGTATATCCGTGCAATCAGATTTTTAGAAGGGCTGCATTGTGAAAAGTTTATATGTATGTTCGGAAGTCTTCTTTTTGCAGCCCTGGGCGAAATAATAACATAAAGCTGTTATAATGTTACCCTTTCAGGATCATCAATTTGCTTCTGGTGTTTATTTCAATAGGAAAATTTCTCTCTGGATTCTAAGTACTAAACAACGAATTTGTATAATCAACAAATGTTATTCTGTGTCATACTAGATTTCTGTTTTCGTGCAATAGGCTGTAGTTTATAACTCTGAGTGTTCAAATTTTTGCAAAAGCAAAGATATTTCAAAAAAAAATTCGGTTGAAGTTTTTAGTGTTCCATTGGAATCAAAATCGCCTAATTTCAGAAGACAGAAACAAGAAAAGTAGCTCATGTTTTAAACAACAAAAGGAGGGGTATTTCTAATGTTTGTAAAAATTCCGGAATAGCCCACATACAATGTGTAACAAAAGTTTTGATACCCGAACTGAATTCGGTTTTACTGAAGGGAATTATGTGTATAATTGTTTCTAACATTTCTGTTTAACATGTTCACACGGCTAGCGGCTATCAGTGGAAAACGGGTTTTGGTTTTCCAATATCTGGAAAGTTTCCAATCGAAGTTAGTTCATCTATGACCTATTGCAACGACAAGGATTGGGGTTTTGACAAGCAACACGTGTTCACATGCAGAAATAATACTCGTGCATAAACCGTATATCCGTGCAATCAGATTTTTAGAAGGGCTGCATTGTGAAAAGTTTATATGTATGTTCGGAAGTCTTCTGTTTACAGCCCTGGGCGAAATAATAACATAAAGCTGTTATAATGTTACCCTTTCAGGATCATCAATTTGCTTCTGGTGTTAATTTCAAAAGGAAAATTTCTCTTCTGGATTCTAAGTACTAAACAATGAATATGTATAATCATCAAATGTTATTCTGTTTCATACTAGATTTCTGTTCTCGTGCAATATTCTGTAGTTTATAACTCTGAGTGTTCAAATTGGTGGACATACAAATATATTTAAAAAAAATTCGGGGGAAGTTTTTTGTGTTCCATTGGAATTTAAATCGCCTAATTTCGGAATACCAAAAGTAGAAAAGAAGCTCATGTTATAAACAACAAAAGGAATTGGTTTTTCTGAAGGGAATTATGTGTATAATTGTTTCTAATATACCTTTCATTCGAAGTTAGTTCATCTATGATCTATGGCAACGACAAGTGGTGGGGTTTTGACAAGCAGCACGTGTTCACATGCAGAAATAATATTCGTGCATTAATAGTATATCCGCGCAATCAGATTTTTAGAAGGGCTGCATTGTTTGTATGTATGTTCGGAAGTGATCTTTTTGCAGCCCTGGGCGAAATAATAACATAAAGCTGTTATAATGTTACCCTTTCAGGATCATCAATTTGCTTCTGGTGTTAATTTCAATAGGAAAATTTCTCTTCTGGATTCTAAGTACTAAACAATGAATATGTATAATCATCAAATGTTATTCTGTTTCATACTATTTTTCTGTTCTCGTGCAATATTCTGTAGTTTATAACTCTGAGTGTTCAAATTGGTGGACATACAAATATATTTAAAAAAAATTCGGGGGAAGTTTTTAGTGTTCCATTGGAATCAAAATCGCCTAATTTCGGAATCCCAAAAGTAGAAAAGAAGCTCATGTTATAAACAACAAAAGGAATTGGTTTTTCTGAAGGGAATTATGTGTATAATTGTTTCTAATATACCTTTCATTCGAAGTTAGTTCATCTATGATCTATGGCAACGACAAGTGGTGGGGTTTTGACAAGCAGCACGTGTTCACATGCGGAAATAATACTCGTGCATTAATAGTATATCCGCGCAATCAGATTTTTAGAAGGGCTGCATTGTGAAAAGTTTGTATGTATGTTCGGAGGTCTTCTTTTTACAGCCCTGGGCGAAATAATAACATAATGCTGTTATATTGTTACCCTTTCAGGATCATCAATTTGCTTCTGGTGTTAATTTCAATTGGAAAATTTCTGTTCTGGCTCCTAAGTACTAAACAATGAATATGTATAATCATCAAATGTAATTCTGTGTCATACTAGATTCCTGTTTTCGTGCAATAGGCTGTAGTTTATAACTCTGAGTGTTCAAATTGGTGCGCAAGCAAATATATTTAAAAAAAAATCGGGGGAAGTTTTTAGTGTTCCATTGGAATCAACATCGCCTAATTTCGGAATACAAAAAGAAGAAAAGTAGCTCATGTTATAAACAACAAAAGGAGGGGTAATTCTAATATTTGTAAAAATTCCGGAATAGCCCATATACAATGTTCAACAAAAGTTTTGATACCCGAACTGAATTCGGTTTTGCTGAATTGAATTATGTGTATAATTGTTTCTAACATACCTTTCAATCGAAGTTAAGTCACCTGTGATTTATGGCAACGACAAGGGTTGGGGTTTTGACAAGCAGCACGTGTTCGCATGTAGAAATTATACTCGTGCATTAATAGTATATCCGCGCAATCAGATTTTTAGAAGGGCTGCATTGTTTGTATGTATGTTCGGAAGTGATCTTTTTGCAGCCCTGGGCGAAATAATAACATAAAGCTGTTATAATGTTACCCTTTCAGGATCATCAATTTGCTTCTGGTGTTAATTTCAATAGGAAAATTTCTCTTCTGGATTCTAAGCATTAAACAACGAATTTGTATAATCATCAAATGTTATTCTGTGTCATACTAGAATTCTGTTTTCGTGCAATAGGCTGTAGTTTATAACTCTGAGTGTTCAAATTGGTGCAAAAGCAAAGTTATTTAAAAAAAAATGTCGGGGGAAGTTTTTAGTGTTCCATTGGAATCAAAATCGCCTTTCGAAATACAAAAACAAGAGAAGTAGCTCATGTTATGAACAACAAAATTAGGGGTATTTCTAATGTTTGTAAAAATTCCGGAATATCCCACATACAATGTGTAACAAAAGTTTTGATACCCGAACTGAATTCGGTTTTACTGAAGGGAATTATGTGTATAATTGTTTCTAACATTTCTGTTTAACATGTTCACACGGTTAGCTGCTATCAGTGGAAAACGGGTTTTGGTTTTCCAATATCTGGAAAGTTTTCAATCGAAGTTAGTTCATCTATGATCTATGGCAACGTCAAGTGTTGGGGTTTTGACAAGCAGCACGTGTTCACATGCAGAAATTATACTCGTGCATTAATCGTATATCCGCGCAATCAGATTTTTAGAAGGGCTACATTGTTTGTATGTATGTTCGGAAGTGATCTTTTTGAAGCCCTTGGAGAAATAATAACATAAAGCTGTTATATTGTTACCCTGTCATGATCATCAATTTCCTTCTGGTGTTAATTTCAATAGGAAAATTTCTCTCTGGATTCTAAGTACTAAACAACGAATTTGTATAATCATCAAATGTTATTCTGTGTCATACTAGATATCTGTTTTCGTGCAATAGGCTGTAGTTTATAACTCTGAGTGTTCAAATTTTTGCAAAAGCAAAGATATTTCAAAAAAAAATTCGGTTGAAGTTTTTAGTGTTCCATTGGAATCAAAATCGCCTAATTTCGGAAAACAGAAACAAGAAAAGTAGCTCATGTTTTAAACAACAAAAGGAGGGGTATTTCTAATGTTTGTAAAAATTCCGGAATAGCCCACATACAATGTGTAACAAAAGTTTTGATACCCGAACTGAATTCGGTTTTACTGAAGGGAATTATGTGTATAATTGTTTCTAACATTTCTGTTTAACATGTTCACACGGTTAGCGGCTATCAGTGGTAAACGGGTTTTGGTTTTCCAATATCTGGAAAGTTTTCAATCGAAGTTAGTTCATCTATGACCTATTGCAACGACAAGGATTGGGGTTTTGACAAGCAGCACGTGTTCACATGCAGAAATAATACTCGTGCATAAACCGTATATCCGTGCAATCAGATTTTTAGAAGGGCTGCATTGTGAAAAGTTTATATGTATGTTCGGAAGTCTTCTTTTTGCAGCCCTGGGCGAAATAATAACATAAAGCTGTTATAATGTTACCCTTTCAGGATCATCAATTTGCTTCTGGTGTTTATTTCAATAGGAAAATTTCTCTCTGGATTCTAAGTACTAAACAACGAATTTGTATAATCAACAAATGTTATTCTGTGTCATACTAGATTTCTGTTTTCGTGCAATAGGCTGTAGTTTATAACTCTGAGTGTTCAAATTTTTGCAAAAGCAAAGATATTTCAAAAAAAAATTCGGTTGAAGTTTTTAGTGTTCCATTGGAATCAAAATCGCCTAATTTCAGAAGACAGAAACAAGAAAAGTAGCTCATGTTTTAAACAACAAAAGGAGGGGTATTTCTAATGTTTGTAAAAATTCCGGAATAGCCCACATACAATGTGTAACAAAAGTTTTGATACCCGAACTGAATTCGGTTTTACTGAAGGGAATTATGTGTATAATTGTTTCTAACATTTCTGTTTAACATGTTCACACGGCTAGCGGCTATCAGTGGAAAACGGGTTTTGGTTTTCCAATATCTGGAAAGTTTCCAATCGAAGTTAGTTCATCTATGACCTATTGCAACGACAAGGATTGGGGTTTTGACAAGCAACACGTGTTCACATGCAGAAATAATACTCGTGCATAAACCGTATATCCGTGCAATCAGATTTTTAGAAGGGCTGCATTGTGAAAAGTTTATATGTATGTTCGGAAGTCTTCTGTTTACAGCCCTGGGCGAAATAATAACATAAAGCTGTTATAATGTTACCCTTTCAGGATCATCAATTTGCTTCTGGTGTTAATTTCAAAAGGAAAATTTCTCTTCTGGATTCTAAGTACTAAACAATGAATATGTATAATCATCAAATGTTATTCTGTTTCATACTAGATTTCTGTTCTCGTGCAATATATATAACTCTGAGTGTTCAAATTGGTGGACATACAAATATATTTAAAAAAAATTCGGGGGAAGTTTTTTGTGTTCCATTGGAATTTAAATCGCCTAATTTCGGAATACCAAAAGTAGAAAAGAAGCTCATGTTATAAACAACAAAAGGAATTGGTTTTTCTGAAGGGAATTATGTGTATAATTGTTTCTAATATACCTTTCATTCGAAGTTAGTTCATCTATGATCTATGGCAACGACAAGTGGTGGGGTTTTGACAAGCAGCACGTGTTCACATGCAGAAATAATATTCGTGCATTAATAGTATATCCGCGCAATCAGATTTTTAGAAGGGCTGCATTGTTTGTATGTATGTTCGGAAGTGATCTTTTTGCAGCCCTGGGCGAAATAATAACATAAAGCTGTTATAATGTTACCCTTTCAGGATCATCAATTTGCTTCTGGTGTTAATTTCAATAGGAAAATTTCTCTTCTGGATTCTAAGTACTAAACAATGAATATGTATAATCATCAAATGTTATTCTGTTTCATACTATTTTTCTGTTCTCGTGCAATATTCTGTAGTTTATAACTCTGAGTGTTCAAATTGGTGGACATACAAATATATTTAAAAAAAATTCGGGGGAAGTTTTTAGTGTTCCATTGGAATCAAAATCGCCTAATTTCGGAATCCCAAAAGTAGAAAAGAAGCTCATGTTATAAACAACAAAAGGAATTGGTTTTTCTGAAGGGAATTATGTGTATAATTGTTTCTAATATACCTTTCATTCGAAGTTAGTTCATCTATGATCTATGGCAACGACAAGTGGTGGGGTTTTGACAAGCAGCACGTGTTCGCATGTAGAAATTATACTCGTGCATTAATCGTATATCCGTGCAATCAGATTTTTAGAAGGGCTGCATTGTGAAAAGTTTGTATGTATGTTCGGAGGTCTTCTTTTTACAGCCCTGGGCGAAATAATAACATAATGCTGTTATATTGTTACCCTTTCAGGATCATCAATTTGCTTCTGGTGTTAATTTCAATTGGAAAATTTCTGTTCTGGCTCCTAAGTACTAAACAATGAATATGTATAATCATCAAATGTTATTCTGTGTCATACTAGATTTCTGTTTTCGTGCAATAGGCTGTAGTTTATAACTCTGAGTGTTCAAATTGGTGGACATACAAATATATTTAAAAAAAATTCGGGGGAAGGTTTTAGTGTTCCATTGGAATCAAAATCGCCTAATTTCGGAATACCAAAAGTAGAAAAGTAGCTCATGTTATAAACAACAAAAGGAATTGGTTTTTCTGAAGGGAATTATGTGTATAATTGTTTCTAATATACCTTTCATTCGAAGTTAGTTCATCTATGATCTATGGCAACGACAAGTGGTGGGGTTTTGACAAGCAGCACGTGTTCACATGAAGAAATTATACTCGTGCATTAATCGTATATCCGCGCAATCAGATTTTTAGAAGGGGTCACTGTGAAAAGTTTGTATGTATGTTCGGAAGTCTTCCTTTTGCAGCCCTGGGAGAAATAATAACATAAAGCTGTTAATTGTTACCCTTTCAGGATCATCAATTTGCTTTTGGTGTTAATTTCAATAGGAAAATTTCTCTTCTGGATTCTAAGTACTAAACAATGAATTTGAATATCAAATGTAATTCTGTGTCGTACTAGATTTCTGTTTTCGTGCAATAGGCTGTAGTTTATAACTCTGAGTGTTCAAATTGGTGCGCAAGCAAATATAATTAAAAAAAATTCGGGGGAAGTTTTTAGTGTTCCATTGGAATCAACATCGCCTAATTTCGGAATACAAAAAGAAGAAAAGTAGCTCATGTTATAAACAACAAAAGGAGGGTTCTAATAATTGTAAAAATTACGGGATAGCCCATATACAATGTTCAACAAAAGTTTTGATACCCGAACTGAATTCGGTTTTGCTGAAGGGAAATATGTGTATAATTGTTTCTAACATACCTTTCAATCGAAGTTAAGTCACCTGTGATTTATGGCAACGACACGGGTTGTGGTTTTGACAAGCAGCACGTGTTCGCATGTAGAAATTATACTCGTGCATTAATCGTATATACGTGCAATCAGATTTTTAGACGGGCTGCATTGTGAAAAGTTTGTATGTTTTTTCGGAAGTCTTCTTTTTGCAGCCCTGGGCGAAATAATAACATAAAGCTGTTATATTTTTACCCTTTCAGCATCATTAATTTGCTTCTTTTATTAATTTCAATAGCAAAATTTCTCTTCTGGATTCTAAGTACTAAACAATGAATATGTATAATCATCAAATGTTATTCTGTGCCATACTAGATTTCTGTTCTCGTGCAATAGGCTGTAGTTTATAACTCTGTGTGTTCAAATAAGTGCGCATACAAATATAATTAAAAAAAATTCGGGGGAAGTTTTTAGTGTTCCATTGGAATCAACATCGCCTAATTTCAGAATACAAAAAGAAGAAAATAAGCTCATGTTATAAACAACAAAAGGAGGGTTAATTCTAATATTTGTAAAAATTACGGAATAGCCCATATACAATGTTCAACAAAAGTTTTGATACCCGAACTGAATTCGGTTTTGCTGAAGGGAATTATGTGTATAATTGTTTCTAACATATCTGTTTAACAGAGCTGTAAAGAAATGCAATCATTTTATCATTTAACTCATCTGACTTCACTTGGATTTGTTTCAATTCAATGACTTCAATAATGACTTCGATTGAAAAAAAATAAATCACCATTCATTCTGAAGTCATGATTTGGCAATCATATTTTGCATTCATAATTTTGAAGTCAAAATGAATGCAATCATTTTGAATGCTCTCCATTCATTGAAGTCACCTTGAAGTCACTAACATTCATTGCATTCACTTGAAGTCAGTGAAGTTTAAAATAATAAGTAGGTACTGCTAGAAAACAGTGCTAGTAATTAAAAATGATTGCATTCATTTTGACTTCAAAATTATGAATGCAAAAAATTATTACTAAATCATGACTTCAGAATGAATGGCGATTTATTTTTTTTAAATTGAAGTCTTTGAGTTGAAACAAATCCATGTGAAGGGGACATCAATGAATGCATTCCGCAATGATTGCATTCTTTCGCAGCCCTGCTGTTTTACATGTTCACACGGTTAGCGGCTATCAGTTGAAAACAGGTTTTGGTGTTCCAATATCCGGAAAGTTTTCAATCGAAGTTAGTTCATCTGTGATCTATGGCAACGACAAGGGTTGGAGTTTTGACAAGCAGCACGTGATCACATGCAAAAAATTATTACTAAATCATGACTTCAGAATGAATGGCGATTTATTTTTTTTAAATTGAAGTCTTTGAGTTGAAACAAATCCATGTGAAGGGGACATCAATGAATGCATTCCGCAATGATTGCATTCTTTCGCAGCCCTACTGTTTTACATGTTCACACGGTTAGCGGCTATCAGTTGAAAACAGGTTTTGGTGTTCCAATATCCGGAAAGTTTTCAATCGAAGTTAGTTCATCTGTGATCTATGGCAACGACAAGGGTTGGAGTTTTGACAAGCAGCACGTGATCACATGCAAAAATTATACTCGTGCATTAATCGTATATCCGTGCAATCAGATTTTTAGACGGGCTGCATTGTGAAAAGTTTGTATGTTTTTTCGAAAGTCTTCCTTTTGCAGCCCTGGGCGAAATAATAACATAAAGCTGTTATATTTTTACCCTTTCAGGATCATTAATTTGCTTCTTTTATTAATTTCAATAGCAAAATTTCTCTTCTGGATTCTAAGTACTAAACAATGAATATGTATAATCATCAAATGTTATTCTGTGCCATACTAGATTTCTGTTCTCGTGCAATAGGCTGTAGTTTATAACTCTGAGTGTTCAAATTGGTGCGCATACAAATATATTTAAACAAAATTCGGGGGAAGATTTTAGTGTTCCATTGGAACCAAAATCGCCTAATTTCGGAATTCAAAAAAGGGAAAAGTAGCTTATGTTATAAACAACAAAAGGAGGGGTATTTCCAATGTTTGTACAAATTCCGGAATAGTCCACATACAATGTGCAATAAAAGTTTTGATACCCGAACTGAATTCGGTTTTGCTGAAGGGAATTATGTGTATAATAGTTTCTAACATATCTGTTTAACACGTTCACATGGTTAGCGGCTATCAGTGGAAAACGGGTTTTGGCTTTCCAATGTCTGGAAAGTTTTCAATCGAAGTTAGTTCATCTATGATCTATGGCAACGACAAGGATTGGGATTTTGACAAGCAGCACGTGTTCACATGCAGAAATAATACTCGTGTATTAATCGTATATCCGTGTAACCAGATTTTTAGAAGGGCTGCATTGTGAAAAGTATATATGTTCGGAAGTCTTCTTTTTACAGCTCTGGGCGAAATAATAACTTCATTGTTACCCTTTCATTATCATCAATTTTCTTGTGGTGTTAATTTCAATAGGAAAATTTCTCTTCTGGATTCTAGGTACTAAACAATGAATATGTGTAATCATCAAATGTTATTCTGTGTCATACTAGATTTCTGTTCTCGTGCAATAGGCTGTAGTTTATAACTCTGAGTGTTCAAATTGGTGCGTATACAAATATATTTAAAAAAAATTCGGGGGGAGTTTTTAGTGTTCCATTGGAATCAAAATCGCCTAATTTCGGAATACAAAACAAAAGAAAAGTAGCTCATGTTATAAACACCCAAACGAGGGGTATTTCTAATGTTTGTAAAAATTCCGGAATAGCCAACATACAATGTGCAACAAAAGTTTTGATAACCGAACTGAACTCGGTTTTGCTGAAGGGAATTATCTGTATAATTGTTTCTAACATATCTGTTTCACATGTACACACGGTTAGTGACTATCAGGGGAAAACGGGTTTTGGTATTCCAATATCTGGAAAGTTTTCAATCGAAGATAGTTCATCTATGATCTATGGCAACGAGAAGGGATTGGGTTTTGACAAGCAGCACGTGTTCACATGCAGAAATTATACGGGTGCATTAATCGTATATCCGCGCAATCAGATTTTTAGAAGGGCTGCATTGTGAAAAGTTTGTATGTATGTTCGGAAGTCTTCTTTTTACAGCCCTGGGCGAAATAATAACATAAGGCTGTTATATTGTTACCCTTTCAGGATCAGCAATTGGCCTCTGGTGTTAATTTCAATAGGAAAATTTCTATTATGGATTCCAAGTACTAAACAATGAATATGTATAATCATCAAATGTTATTCTGTGTCATACTATATTTCTGTTTCCGTGCAATAGGCTGTAGTTTATAACTCTGAGTGTTCAAATTTTTGCGCAAGCAAATATATTTCAAAAAAAAATTCGGGGGAAGATTTTAGTGTTCCATTTGTATTAAAATCGAATAATTTCGGAATACAAAAAGAAGAAAAGTAGCTCATGTTATAAGCAACAAAAGGAATTGGTTTTGCTGAAGGGAATTATGTGTATAATTGTTTCTAACATATCTTTCAATAGAATTTGGTCATCTGTGATATATGGCAACGACAAGGGTTGGGGTTTTGACAAGCAGCACGTGTTCACATGTAGAAATTATACTCTTGCATTAATCGTATATCCGCGCAATCAGATTTTTAGAAGGGCTGCATTGTGAAAAGTTTGTATGTATGTTCGGAAGTCTTCGTTTTGCAGCCCTGGGCGAAATAATAACATAAAGCTGTTATATTGTTACCCTTTCACGATCATCAATTTGCTTCTGGTGTTAATTTCAATAGGAAAATTTCTGTTCTGGCTCCTAAGTACTAAACAATGAATATGTATAATCATCAAATGTTATTCTGTCTCATACTGGATTTCTGTTTCAAATATGTTTCACGAAAAAAGTCTGGGGAAGTTTTTAGTGTTCCATTTGTATTAAAATCGCCTAATTTCGGAATACAAAAAGAAGAAAAGTAGCTCATGTTATAAACAACAAAAGGAGGGGTATTTCTAATGTTTGTAAAAATTCCGAAATAGCCCACATACAATGTGCAACAAACGTTTTGATACCCGAACTGAATTCGGTTTTGCTGAAGGGAATTATGTGTATAATTGTTTCAAACATATGTGTTTAACATGTTCACACGGTTAGCGGCTATCAGTGGAAAACGGGTTTTGGTTTTCCAATATCTGGAAAGTTTTCAATCGAAGTTAGTTCATTTATGACCTATTGCAACGACAAGGATTGGGGTTATGACAAGCAGCACGTGTTCACATGCAGAAATAATACTCGTGCATTCATCGTATATCCGTGCAGTCAGATTTTTAGAAGGGCTGCATTGTGAAAAGTTTGTGTGTATGTTCGGAAGTCTTCTTTTTGCTGTTAATAACATAAGGCTGTTATATTGTTACGCTTTCATTATCATCAATTTGCTTCTGGTGTTAATTTCAATAGGAAAATTTCTCTTCTGGATTTTAGGTACTAAACAATGAATATGTATAATCATCAAATGTTATTCTGCTTCATACTAGATTTCTGTTCTAGTGCAATATTCTGTAGTTTATAACTCTGAGTGTTCAAATTGGTGGACATACAAATATATTTAAAAAAAATTCGGGGGAAGTTTTTAGTGTTCCATTGGAATCAAAATCGCCTAATTTCGGAATACCAAAAGTAGAAAAGAAGCTCATGTTATAAACAACAAAAGGAATTGGATTTTCTGAAGGGAATTATGTGTATAATTGTTTCTAACATACCTTACATTCGAAGTTAGGTCACCTGTGATGTATGACAACGACAAGTGTTGGGGTTTTGACAAGCAGCACGTGTTCACCTGCAGAAATTATACTCTTGCATTAATCGTATGAGATTCGCCGTATTGGATATATCCTTTCCCTTTTTGGGGATAGGTTGAACCACCGCCGTTTTCCAATGCACTGGATAATGTGCATTATTCATTGCATTATTAAACAGGGTGGTGTAAATGTCCACCGCTTCTAGAGGAAGATGTCGAAGCACGATGTTCGGAATACCATCGGTCCCCACCGATTTCTTAGCCCTGATTGTGTCGAAGATCTCATGGAGTCCTGCCTTCGAAATGAACGGGGGTAGGCTTCAGGATCCAGAATTTTCATGGATTGGAAAAGCTGTTGCGCGTTTAACAAAAATTGCGTTTGAACTTCATTTCCACTGTAGGCTTGCTTAAACATATTTGCGTCTTTACGCCTAGACGAATTAAAAATATCAAATAAATCATTAAAAAAAATCAAAAAATCGGCCGTGCTGCTTACGGTTGTGGGCCCTTGACCAGAGCTGCAGTAAGTTAAAAGACCCGCTGCAACTGTATTGCTCAAGACTTGAGAGGCATATTTAACTTTCATTCTTTGAAAGTTATTTTGCCGCACATGTGCCTCCGTAAGTTTTGGAGCTAACCTAAGTTTTAGTTTGGAATCGATGTCGTAAAATCTAACGATATTGTTCCATGTTGCACGTCGGATACCTGAATTATTGTAAATCATATCATTCTTTAATAGGCAATTTAGCGAAGATTTCATTAAATAAGGCGAGTCAAAGAAAAAAAATATCCTACTACTTGTTTACTGTGAAGTAGGGCTTAGCTAAATCTACGTCTAGCAACCGTGCTAATTCTCTGAAATTAGATCCCTGGTCACACAAATTGCATTGGGATTAACCCACCCTCTTGAAGTGCAGAAACAGCTTCAAAAATAATTTTTTTTAATATAAATGGTGTTGGTGCGAACAAAATAATAAGCGAGGGGATGTTTCCATCTTCAAATTCATTAATTGAAGCTTTTCTTCAAACCATTGCTCTTTAAATGTTGGATCTGCAAGAAAAAAGGCATTATATGTATAGCTATACGAAAATGTATTCTTTTTACACACATTTATTTTATCAGGTCACGATGGTTCCACACTGGGAACGCTTTTCTTGAAACCATTGCACTTCAAATGTTGTATATGCAAGGAAAAAGGCATTAAATGTATAGCTATACGAAAATGTATTCTTTTTACTCACATTTATTTAATCAGCTCACGATGGTTCCACACTGGGAACGCTTTCCTTGAAACCATTCCACTTCAAATATTTCATCTGCAAGGAAAAAGGCATTATATGTATAGCTATACGAAAATGTATTCTTTTTACTCACATTTATTTGATCAGCTCACGATGGTTCCACACTGGGAACGCTTTTCTTGAAACCATTGCACTTCAAATGTTGGATCTGCAAGGAAAAAGGCATACTATAGCTATTCCTATGACAAAAGTTTTCCTCTGCAGTTTTTTTTTTAATATTCTACCTCTTTTTCTGCTAAGTATATCTGCCTTTCAAGGAATAAGATTCTCTCATTTTGTGCCTTAATAGTTTTTTTAAAAGTTTCGATAGCTACTTCCATTTTTGCTATCTGATCATTAGCAATACGCAAACGAAGATTTAAATTCATTTTGCGTGGGGTGTATACCGATAAACGCTTACTTGTCTGGGTTCGTGAATCCTTTGTAAGTCCACTTTTGGAGTTCACTTCCCAACAGCTTAGCGGTTCATCGACATCGCAAAACAATTAGTCTTCGTTCGATGCCACCGAAGTTTGTTCCTCGTCCTCCGGACAGTCCAGTTCAATTTTTACACTTTCACACGCGGACACCTCTTGAACTGTCAACTCGCTAACCCGACTAATTGGTAATGCCGAGCGTTGTAAATATTTTTTTTTTCCCCTGCAAACATAATGTTAGCGAAGTGTTTTTCGCAGATTTGATCCGTTTTGTTGAATTTAGGCAAATCTAACATTTTTCGCCAAATTTCTCTATTGGAGAAAGAGATCATTGGATCAAATTTGAAAAAAACAATTAAAAATTGTGTTCCCAATTTGAAAAAAACATGCATAAAACAAAACGATTTAAATTCAATTTTTTTTGTATTTATTAATGAATAATAATTTATCGCTCTCACTCGTTTTCTTAATACTATTACATGCGTGTACTTATTCAAACTTTCTTAATGCTAGCTATACTTATCACATTTACATAAGTAGATTTATCTTAATTCTATTTTAAACTACCTTAATTGGAAAATTGTTTACCCTACCTACTCGTATATGTGTTCCTATAAAATAAATACAAAAACCTCATATTTCCAAATTTGAAAGAAAAATCGAGCGTTTATTTGAAAAGTTCTTGTTTTTATTTAGATAAAGTGTGGGGATTGTATGATGTTGAGATGCTCAACCCAAGAACAATTGAGCCGACGCAATGCAGGTAATCGAAAACTTCGTCTAAAGACCAACGCGTTCCATCAGCGACGAGGCGGCCATTTATCTGATATTGTTTTCATATGTAACTTCCATGTCCACACTCTTTATTGAAATAAAAACATAAGAATTTTTCAAATAAACGCTGGAGTTTTGTTTCAAATTTCAAAATAGGCTGTCTTAACGGGAAACCTTATACTTATATCATTTAGTATACAGTATGTAAAGTTCATATTCAAACACCCACATTTTAAGAGAACAAACTGTTTTCGGTACAAAACTAAAAGACAAATAAGTTTTTTTTTAATTATGCACCTAAAAACGAATTCCTGCTTAGAGTGAAGGTGTGCGAATGAGTTTTGCATACCGAAGGTAATTAATCTATGGTAATTATTTATACTTTAAGTCGCAATTTAACAAATTTTAAAAACACAAAGTGTAAAGTACACTTTTTTTCTTCAACGTCTGACAAACATTTAAAATCGAGTTGTTCAGGTTCCCGCCAAAAAAAAAATAACTAAAAATAGGCGATACAAGCGTGTTGATCATCTAGCTTCTATAAATGAGAGGAAATAATTAATAAGCGCATACTTTATTACACCACGCAAGTAGATTAAAAAGTTATTTAACTGTTTATGTTGTTTAACTTTGTAATCCACCCCCGTAATACAATGGCATGCAAAAAAAAATATTTGTTCCATGCATAATACAAACTTACTTGGCTTCCTCGCATCCTGGCCGGTACAAGTGGATGTAATCCTTGCATCCTAAGAGACACTTCTTAGTTTTTTCCATTTTATCTATATAAAATTTTTATCTATAAGATAAAAAGTAATTAGTTTTATTAAATTAAAACAATAGACATTTTTCTCACTTACATATTTGCTGCTTCTTCAATAACTTATTCACATTTGTTCATTTCACCACGGTGTGGGTAAGTTTTTCGCTTCACCATGAATGTTTTCATCAGGAGAGATCAGTTCCGAAAAAATGTAAATTACAATTCATGAATAAATTGGATTATTAGATTAAATGGAAAATATTGTATTAACTTTTCATACGAAGTAATAAATAATAATTAATGATTATTTTGACTGTTTTTATTTGTGAAAATAGAACAATAAATATAAAATTAGTGCGTTATAGGTCCATTTAGTACGACAGCGAATTGACCAATTATTTTTTGAAAAAAAAATGGATGTGACTGGACAATTTAGCTCATATTTAATGCTTTTGTATTACTAATTCCATTACTAACGCAACATTTCCATATACTTTGCTCAATTTCAAAAAATAAAAAAAATTCCGAGAAGAAGAAAATCGATGTAAACACAACGCTGTACGTTTCACAAATATCACGTTGTATGTCTAAAATTTGGCTGGATTTTCGTGAATGTCAACGACATCAAATCGGCGTATAAATCTTATACCGTTAGAAAGAAACCTTTCGTCAGCGAAGCAAATAAAAAAAAAACAAAAGGACTTTGCTAATAAATAAAAAAACAAAGGATTTGTCTTCTACGATTTTTTCAGAAGAGTCAAAATTTAGCATTTATGAATCAAATAGGCCTTCGAAAGCATGAAGACAACCAAATGAAACTTACAGTCCAAATACACAAGGCAAAAAGTAAAGCACGGAAATGGTGGTTGTGTAATATGGAGCTAAATATTCACTCTTGAGATCGGTAATTTAGTCACAGTAATTCAGAAAAAGAAGTATACTAAAATATTTAGAGCGAAAAATTGCTTCAAAGGACACAAACAATGCTTATTGCGAAACATTTTTTACTCCCAACAGGACAACGATTTCAAGCATAAGTCCATCCACATAAAGTCCCTCACTTGCTAGTAACGCCACCACATAGCCCCGATCTTAACCCGTTCTCTTTGGAACGCCTTTGGAATCATTAAATGATGAGGTTACGAAAACATGTCATCACATCGAAGCCTCAGTTAAAAATTTTAATTTTTAGCGGAATGGCAAGAAATAATATGTAAATATATGGAAAAGTTGACGCATTCTATGCCAGACCGGCTTAAAGATGTTAACAGCATTAAATAATACTCAACAAAGTAGTAGCAAAATCTGTTGAAAACAATTCCCTTCGACAAAACCAAATTAGATATTGGAAAATCAAAACCGGTTTGTACTGATCGTCCCTATCCGTGTGAACCTGTCCGTCAATACGTGAGAATTGTCAACAATGTCAACATTCGAAAAGTTTTACGAGTGACGTCACCCATATAAAAATGACGCGGTGAATTTCGATTTTGACATTTCTCATATTTACAAATCTAATTTCGTGTAAGTTGCAAAAAAATTTTATGTTGAACAATAATTTTGTTTATTATATTTTCTAGGACAACAAAAGAAGAAAAATGTACACATTTGGACCAAGAAGAAAACATTTTCCACAGAATACTGCGGCCACGAACAGATTGCCTTGGATTAGAGGTGGCAAAAGCAGTTGGAAAAGTTTGTTTACATTTTCTTGTGAGTAACTACGAGTACAAACATTTTAATTTCAAAATAATTTATTTTACTTCTTTTTTACAGTAAGAACAATGAATCTAAATGCACCATTCAAGAGCTTTAAGAAATGTGGATGAGTGATCTTACTAATTACATGAACGTTAGAAGAATACATTTTCTATACATATAATGCCTTTTTCCTTGCAGAACCAACATTTGAAGTGCAATGGTTTCAAGAAAAGCGTTCCCAGTGTTTAACCATCGTGAGCTGATCAAATAAATGTGAGTAAAAAGAATACATTTTCGTATAGCTATACATATAATGCCTTTTTCCTTGCAGATCCAACATTTGAAGTGCAATGGTTTCAAGAAAAGCGTTCCCAGTGTGGCACCATCGTGAGCTGATCAAATAAATGTGAGTAAAAAGAATACATTTTCGTATAGCTATACGTATAATGCCTTTTTCCTTGCAGATCCAATATTTGAAGTGCAATGGTTTGCGGAAAAGCTTTAATGTAATGAATTTGAAGTGAAAATAAAAGTCATATATAACTAAATACTACTTAAATAAATAAAATAAATGTAAAGAAATTTGATATTTCTTTCTTGGATTATGCAATTCCACACCACCTTTGAGGTATGCATAATGGTGCGTTAACCGATTTTTTTTTTACTGGGTGTTCGGTTTCCCCTGTAGGCCTATTGCAGCCATTCCGCATTCTGAAAAGTAAAGAATAAAAAATAATTCCGCAAAAATGGACAGCATTTTGCTTACAGATGGCTTACTGAAAGAAGTTTGTTCCTGAAAGAAGGATCGGAAATATCCCTATTCCAAAATTTCAAAACAAAATATAGCCTAATTCTAAGGAAATAGTGGAAAATGAAATCCTTTGGCAAATTTTCGCAGCAAACGTAAGTGCGAGCAGATTTAATTTTTGCAGAAATTTCCGCTGCAACCCCGCGCAAAAAGTAGCATTCATCGAACACAATGCAAAATTGTACACGGATGTAATCGACGAATTCTTGGGGCGGAGCAAGTAAGTTGCAATTGTCATATTGCTTAAAAGATGTAAAGGTAAGCGCAGTGGTCTTTTTAATACTGTCTAAAGTGGGCAATGGCAAGCTGCACTTATGACCTTTGAAACACTTCTTGTAAAGCCAACCGCAGACATACATAAAACTGTTTTCTTGTAGAAAATTTATCATATATATGTCTGAAGTTAAGTTTACATTTAGCGTGTTTTTTGGTGTCATGTCCAACTGTTTTTGTATCAAAGACGTGTGTTTAACCAAATGATGATTATAAATTTGTTTGAATGTAATGCAATCTACCAATTCGCAATTTCCCGTTCTCACAATCTTCAAATATTGAAGACCCCATAATTTTTGAAAAATTGTCGAAAAGTGTGCGGGGGTTATGCGCGTACTCTTACCTCCATGGCTTCTTACTTCACTAAAAAAAATTCTCTACGCAATCCTGGTTAAGATGCCTGGTATACAAGTACAAAAAATCGCAAGATCTAATATTGCGTCACAAAGATGTTAAAAAAGAGATGTTAAGCGACCAGCCCTTTACGAAATAGAACTGGTTGGTTACGTCATTGCCTTCAGGATCCAGAATTTTCATGGATTGGAAAAGCTGTTGCGCGTTTAACAAAAATTGCGTTTGAACTTCATTTCCACTGTAGGCTTGCTTAAACATATTTGCGTCTTTCCGCCTAGACGAATTAAAAATATCAAATAAATTATTAAAAAAAAATCAAAAAATCGGCAGTGCTGCTTACGGTTGTCGGCCCTTGACCAGAGCTGCAGTAAGTTAAAAGACCCGCTGCAACTGTATTGCTCAAGACTTGAGAGGCATATTTAACTTTCATTCTTTGAAAGTTATTTTGCCGCACATGTGCCTCCGTAAGTTTTGGAGCTAACCTAAGTTTTAGTTTGGAATCGATGTCGTAAAATCTAACGATATTGTTCCATGTTGCACGTCGGATACCTGAATTATTGTAAATCATATCATTCTTTAATAGGCAATTTAGGGAAGATTTCATTAAATGAGGCGAGTCAAAGAAAAAAAATATCCTACTACTGTTTACTGTGAAGTAGGGCTTAGCTAAATCTACGTCTAGCAACCGTGCTAATTCTCTGAAATTAGATCCCTGGTCACACAAATTGCATTGGGATTAACCCACCCTCTTGAAGTGCAGAAACAGCTTCAAAAATAATTTTTTTTAATATAAATGGTGTGCAACAGGTGCGAACAAAATAATAAGCGAGGGGATGTTTCCATCTTCAAATTCATTAATTGAAGCTTTTCTTCAAACCATTGCTCTTTAAATGTTGGATCTGCAAGAAAAAAGGCATTATATGTATAGCTATACGAAAATGTATTCTTTTTACTCACATTTATTTGATCAGGTCACGATGGTTCCACACTGGGAACGCTTTTCTTGAAACCATTGCACTTCAAATGTTGTATATGCAAGGAAAAAGGCATTATATGTATAGCTATACGAAAATGTATTCTTTTTACTCACATTTATTTAATCAGCTCACGATGGTTCCACACTGGGAACGCTTTCCTTGAAACCATTCCACTTCAAATATTTCATCTGCAAGGAAAAAGGCATACTATAGCTATTCCTATGACAAAAGTTTTCCTCTGCAGTTTTTTTTTGAATATTCTACCTCTTTTTCTGCTAAGTATATCTGCCTTTCAAGGAAAAAGATTCTCTCATTTTGTGCCTTAATAGTTTTTTTAAAAGTTTCGATAGCTACTTCCATTTTTGCTATCTGATCATTAGCAATACGCAAACGAAGATTTAAATTCATTTTGCGTGGGGTGTATACCGATAAACGCTTACTTGTCTGGGTTCGTGAATCCTTTGTAAGTCCACTTTTGGAGTTCACTTCCCAACAGCTTAGCGGTTCATCGACATCGCAAAACAATTAGTCTTCGTTCGATGCCACCGAAGTTTGTTCCTCGTCCTCCGGACAGTCCAGTTCAATTTTTACACTTTCACACGCGGACACCTCTTGAACTGTCAACTCGCTAACCCGACTAATTGGTAATGCCGAGCGTTGTAAATATTTTTTTTTTCCCCTGCAAACATAATGTTAGCGAAGGGTTTTTCGCAGATTTGATCCGTTTTGTTGAATTTAGGCAAATCTAACATTTTCCGCCAAATTTCTCTATTGGAGAAAGAGATCATTGGATCAAATTTGAAAAAAACAATTAAAAATTGTGTTCCCAATTTGAAAAAAACATGCATAAAACAAAACGATTTAAATTCAATTTTTTTTGTATTTATTAATGAAGAATAATTTATCGCTCTCACTCGTTTTCTTAATACTATTACATGCGTGTACTTATTCAAACTTTCTTAAGGCTAGCTATACTTATCACATTTACATAAGTAGATTTATCTTAATTGTATTTTAAACTACCTTAATTGGAAAATTGTTTACCCTACCTACTCGTATATGTGTTCCTATAAAATAAATACAAAAACCTCATATTTCCAAATTTGAAAGAAAAATCGAGCTTTTATTTGAAAAGTTCTTGTTTTTATTTAGATAAAGTGTGAGGATTGTATGACGTTGAGATGCTCAACCCAAGAACAATTGAGCCGACGCAATGCAGGTAATCGAAAACTTCGTCTAAAGACCAACGCGTTCCATCAGCGACGAGGCGGGCATTTATCTGATATTGTTTTCATATGTAACTTCCATGTCCACACTCTTTATTGAAATAAAAACATAAGAATTTTTCAAATAAACGCTGGAGTTTTGTTTCAAATTTCAAAATAGGCTGTCTTAACGGGAAACCTTATACTTATATCATTTAGTATACAGTATGTAAAGTTCATATTCAAACACCCACATTTTAAGAGAACAAACTGTTTTCGGTACAAAACTAAAAGACAAATAAGTTTTTTTTTAATTATGCACCTAAAAACGAATTCCTGCTTAGAGTGAAGGTGTGCGAATGAGTTTTGCATACCGAAGGTAATTAATCTATGGTAATTATTTATACTTTAAGTCGCAATTTAACAAATTTTAAAAACACAAAGTGTAAAGTACACTTTTTTTCTTCAACGTCTGACAAACATTTAAAATCGAGTTGTTCAGGTTCCCGCCAAAAAAAAAATAACTAAAAATAGGCGATACAAGCGTGTTGATCATCTAGCTTCTATAAATGAGAGGAAATAATTAATAAGCGCATACTTTATTACACCACGCAAGTAGATTAAAAAGTTATTTAACTGTTTATGTTGTTTAACTTTGTAATCCACCCCCGTAATACAATGGCATGCAAAAAAAAATATTTGTTCCATGCATAATACAAACTTACCTGGCTTCCTCGCATCCTGGCCGGTACAAGTGGATGTAATCCTTGCATCCTAAGAGACACTTCTTAGTTTTTTCCATTTTATCTATATAAAATTTTTATCTATAAGATAAAAAGTAATTAGTTTTATTAAATTAAAACAATAGACATTTTTCTCACTTACATATTTGCTGCTTCTTCAATAACTTATTCACATTTGTTCATTTCACCACGGTGTGGGTAAGTTTTTCGCTTCACCATGAATGTTTTCATCAGGAGAGATCAGTTCCGAAAAAATGTAAATTACAATTCTTGAATAAATTGGATTATTAGATTAAATGGAAAATATTGTATTAACTTTTCATACGAAGTAATAAATAATAATTAATGATTATTTTGACTGTTTTTATTTGTGAAAATAGAACAATAAATATAAAATTAGTGCGTTATAGGTCCATTTAGTACGACAGCGAATTGACCAATTATTTTTTGAAAAAAAAATGGATGTGACTGGACAATTTAGCTCATATTTAATGCTTTTGTATTACTAATTCCATTACTAACGCAACATTTCCATATACTTTGCTCAATTTCAAAAAATAAAAAAAATTCCGAGAAGAAGAAAATCGATGTAAACACAACGCTGTACGTTTCACAAATATCACGTTGTATGTCTAAAATTTGGCTGGATTTTCGTGAATGTCAACGACATCAAATCGGCGTATAAATCTTATACCGTTAGAAAGAAACCTTTCGTCAGCGAAGCAAATAAAAAAAAAACAAAAGGACTTTGCTAATAAATAAAAAAACAAAGGATTTGTCTTCTACGATTTTTTCAGAAGAGTCAAAATTTAGCATTTATGAATCAAATAGGCCTTCGAAAGCATGAAGACAACCAAATGAAACTTACAGTCCAAATACACAAGGCAAAAAGTAAAGCACGGAAATGGTGGTTGTGTAATATGGAGCTAAATATTCACTCTTGAGATCGGTAATTTAGTCACAGTAATTCAGAAAAAGAAGTATACTAAAATATTTAGAGCGAAAAATTGCTTCAAAGGACACAAACAATGCTTATTGCGAAACATTTTTTACTCCCAACAGGACAACGATTTCAAGCATAAGTCCATCCACATAAAGTCCCTCACTTGCTAGTAACGCCACCACATAGCCCCGATCTTAACCCGTTCTCTTTGGAACGCCTTTGGAATCATTAAATGATGAGGTTACGAAAACATGTCATCACATCGAAGCCTCAGTTAAAAATTTTAATTTTTAGCGGAATGGCAAGAAATAATATGTAAATATATGGAAAAGTTGACGCATTCTATGCCAGACCGGCTTAAAGATGTTAACAGCATTAAATAATACTCAACAAAGTAGTAGCAAAATCTGTTGAAAACAATTCCCTTCGACAAAACCAAATTAGATATTGGAAAATCAAAACCGGTTTGTACTGATCGTCCCTATCCGTGTGAACCTGTCCGTCAATACGTGAGAATTGTCAACAATGTCAACATTCGAAAAGTTTTACGAGTGACGTCACCCATATAAAAATGACGCGGTGAATTTCGATTTTGACATTTCTCATATTTACAAATCTAATTTCGTGTAAGTTGCAAAAAAATTTTATGTTGAACAATAATTTTGTTTATTATATTTTCTAGGACAACAAAAGAAGAAAAATGTACACATTTGGACCAAGAAGAAAACATTTTCCACAGAATACTGCGGCCACGAACAGATTGCCTTGGATTAGAGGTGGCAAAAGCAGTTGGAAAAGTTTGTTTACATTTTCTTGTGAGTAACTACGAGTACAAACATTTTAATTTCAAAATAATTTATTTTACTTCTTTTTTACAGTAAGAACAATGAATCTAAATGCACCATTCAAGAGCTTTAAGAAATGTGGATGAGTGATCTTACTAATTACATGAACGTTAGAAGAATACATTTTCTATACATATAATGCCTTTTTCCTTGCAGAACCAACATTTGAAGTGCAATGGTTTTAAGAAAAGCGTTCCCAGTGTTTAACCATCGTGAGCTGATCAAATAAATGTGAGTAAAAAGAATACATTTTCGTATAGCTATACATATAATGCCTTTTTCCTTGCAGATCCAACATTTGAAGTGCAATGGTTTCAAGAAAAGCGTTCCCAGTGTGGCACCATCGTGAGCTGATCAAATAAATGTGAGTAAAAAGAATACATTTTCGTATAGCTATACGTATAATGCCTTTTTCCTTGCAGATCCAATATTTGAAGTGCAATGGTTTGCGGAAAAGCTTTAATGTAATGAATTTGAAGTGAAAATAAAAGTCATATATAACTAAATACTACTTAAATAAATAAAATAAATGTAAAGAAATTTGATATTTCTTTCTTGGATTATGCAATTCCACACCACCTTTGAGGTATGCATAATGGTGCGTTAACCGATTTTTTTTTTACTGGGTGTTCGGTTTCCCCTGTAGGCCTATTGCAGCCATTCCGCATTCTGAAAAGTAAAGAATAAAAAATAATTCCGCAAAAATGGACAGCATTTTGCTTACAGATGGCTTACTGAAAGAAGTTTGTTCCTGAAAGAAGGATCGGAAATATCCCTATTCCAAAATTTCAAAACAAAATATAGCCTAATTCTAAGGAAATAGTGGAAAATGAAATCCTTTGGCAAATTTTCGCAGCAAACGTAAGTGCGAGCAGATTTAATTTTTGCAGAAATTTCCGCTGCAACCCCGCGCAAAAAGTAGCATTCATCGAACACAATGCAAAATTGCACACGGATGTAATCGACGAATTCTTGGGGCGGAGCAAGTAAGTTGCAATTGTCATATTGCTTAAAAGATGTAAAGGTAAGCGCAGTGGTCTTTTTAATACTGTCTAAAGTGGGCAATGGCAAGCTGCACTTATGACCTTTGAAACACTTCTTGTAAAGCCAAGCGCAGACATACATAAAACTGTTTTCTTGTAGAAAATTTATCATATATATGTCTGAAGTTAAGTTTACATTTAGCGTGTTTTTTGGTGTCATGTCCAACTGTTTTTGTATCAAAGACGTGTGTTTAACCAAATGATGATTATAAATTTGTTTGAATGTAATGCAATCTACCAATTCGCAATTTCCCGTTCTCACAATCTTCAAATATTGAAGACCCCATAATTTTTGAAAAATTGTCGAAAAGTGTGCGGGGGTTATGCGCGTACTCTTACCTCCATGGCTTTTTACTTCACTAAAAAAAATTCTCTACGCAATCCTGGTTAAGATGCCTGGTATACAAGTACAAAAAATCGCAAGATCTAATATTGCGTCACAAAGATGTTAAAAAAGAGATGTTAAGCGACCAGCCCTTTACGAAATAGAACTGGTTGGTTACGTCATTGCCTTCAGGATCCAGAATTTTCATGGATTGGAAAAGCTGTTGCGCGTTTAACAAAAATTGCGTTTGAACTTCATTTCCACTGTAGGCTTGCTTAAACATATTTGCGTCTTTACGCCTAGACGAATTAAAAATATCAAATAAATTATTAAAAAAAAATCAAAAAATCGGCAGTGCTGCTTACGGTTGTGGGCCCTTGACCAGAGCTGCAGTAAGTTAAAAGACCCGCTGCAACTGTATTGCTCAAGACTTGAGAGGCATATTTAACTTTCATTCTTTGAAAGTTATTTTGCCGCACATGTGCCTCCGTAAGTTTTGGAGCTAACCTAAGTTTTAGTTTGGAATCGATGTCGTAAAATCTAACGATATTGTTCCATGTTGCACGTCGGATACCTGAATTATTGTAAATCATATCATTCTTTAATAGGCAATTTAGGGAAGATTTCATTAAATGAGGCGAGTCAAAGAAAAAAAATATCCTACTACTGTTTACTGTGAAGTAGGGCTTAGCTAAATCTACGTCTAGCAACCGTGCTAATTCTCTGAAATTAGATCCCTGGTCACACAAATTGCATTGGGATTAACCCACCCTCTTGAAGTGCAGAAACAGCTTCAAAAATAATTTTTTTTAATATAAATGGTGTTGGTGCGAACAAAATAATAAGCGAGGGGATGTTTCCATCTTCAAATTCATTAATTGAAGCTTTTCTTCAAACCATTGCTCTTTAAATGTTGGATCTGCAAGAAAAAAGGCATTATATGTATAGCTATACGAAAATGTATTCTTTTTACTCACATTTATTTGATCAGGTCACGATGGTTCCACACTGGGAACGCTTTTCTTGAAACCATTGCACTTCAAATGTTGTATATGCAAGGAAAAAGGCATTATATGTATAGCTATACGAAAATGTATTCTTTTTACTCACATTTATTTAATCAGCTCACGATGGTTCCACACTGGGAACGCTTTCCTTGAAACCATTCCACTTCAAATATTTCATCTGCAAGGAAAAAGGCATTATATGTATAGCTATACGAAAATGTATTCTTTTTACTCACATTTATTTGATCAGCTCACGATGGTTCCACACTGGGAACGCTTTTCTTGAAACCATTGCACTTCAAATGTTGGATCTGCAAGGAAAAAGGCATACTATAGCTATTCCTATGACAAAAGTTTTCCTCTGCAGTTTTTTTTTGAATATTCTACCTCTTTTTCTGCTAAGTATATCTGCCTTTCAAGGAAAAAGATTCTCTCATTTTGTGCCTTAATAGTTTTTTTAAAAGTTTCGATAGCTACTTCCATTTTTGCTATCTGATCATTAGCAATACGCAAACGAAGATTTAAATTCATTTTGCGTGGGGTGTATACCGATAAACGCTTACTTGTCTGGGTTCGTGAATCCTTTGTAAGTCCACTTTTGGAGTTCACTTCCCAACAGCTTAGCGGTTCATCGACATCGCAAAACAATTAGTCTTCGTTCGATGCCACCGAAGTTTGTTCCTCGTCCTCCGGACAGTCCAGTTCAATTTTTACACTTTCACACGCGGACACCTCTTGAACTGTCAACTCGCTAACCCGACTAATTGGTAATGCCGAGCGTTGTAAATATTTTTTTTTTCCCCTGCAAACATAATGTTAGCGAAGTGTTTTTCGCAGATTTGATCCGTTTTGTTGAATTTAGGCAAATCTAACATTTTTCGCCAAATTTCTCTATTGGAGAAAGAGATCATTGGATCAAATTTGAAAAAAACAATTAAAAATTGTGTTCCCAATTTGAAAAAAACATGCATAAAACAAAACGATTTAAATTCAATTTTTTTTGTATTTATTAATGAAGAATAATTTATCGCTCTCACTCGTTTTCTTAATACTATTACATGCGTGTACTTATTCAAACTTTCTTAAGGCTAGCTATACTTATCACATTTACATAAGTAGATTTATCTTAATTGTATTTTAAACTACCTTAATTGGAAAATTGTTTACCCTACCTACTCGTATATGTGTTCCTATAAAATAAATACAAAAACCTCATATTTCCAAATTTGAAAGAAAAATCGAGCGTTTATTTGAAAAGTTCTTGTTTTTATTTAGATAAAGTGTGAGGATTGTATGACGTTGAGATGCTCAACCCAAGAACAATTGAGCCGACGCAATGCAGGTAATCGAAAACTTCGTCTAAAGACCAACGCGTTCCATCAGCGACGAGGCGGCCATTTATCTGATATTGTTTTCATATGTAACTTCCATGTCCACACTCTTTATTGAAATAAAAACATAAGAATTTTTCAAATAAACGCTGGAGTTTCAAATTTCAAAATAGGCTGTCTTAACGGGAAACCTTATACTTATATCATTTAGTATACAGTATGTAAAGTTCATATTCAAACACCCACATTTTAAGAGAACAAACTGTTTTCGGTACAAAACTAAAAGACAAATAAGTTTTTTTTTAATTATGCACCTAAAAACGAATTCCTGCTTAGAGTGAAGGTGTGCGAATGAGTTTTGCATACCGAAGGTAATTAATCTATGGTAATTATTTATACTTTAAGTCGCAATTTAACAAATTTTAAAAACACAAAGTGTAAAGTACACTTTTTTTCTTCAACGTCTGACAAACATTTAAAATCGAGTTGTTCAGGTTCCCGCCAAAAAAAAAATAACTAAAAATAGGCGATACAAGCGTGTTGATCATCTAGCTTCTATAAATGAGAGGAAATAATTAATAAGCGCATACTTTATTACACCACGCAAGTAGATTAAAAAGTTATTTAACTGTTTATGTTGTTTAACTTTGTAATCCACCCCCGTAATACAATGGCATGCAAAAAAAAATATTTGTTCCATGCATAATACAAACTTACCTGGCTTCCTCGCATCCTGGCCGGTACAAGTGGATGTAATCCTTGCATCCTAAGAGACACTTCTTAGTTTTTTCCATTTTATCTATATAAAATTTTTATCTATAAGATAAAAAGTAATTAGTTTTATTAAATTAAAACAATAGACATTTTTCTCACTTACATATTTGCTGCTTCTTCAATAACTTATTCACATTTGTTCATTTCACCACGGTGTGGGTAAGTTTTTCGCTTCACCATGAATGTTTTCATCAGGAGAGATCAGTTCCGAAAAAATGTAAATTACAATTCATGAATAAATTGGATTATTAGATTAAATGGAAAATATTGTATTAACTTTTCATACGAAGTAATAAATAATAATTAATGATTATTTTGACTGTTTTTATTTGTGAAAATAGAACAATAAATATAAAATTAGTGCGTTATAGGTCCATTTAGTACGACAGCGAATTGACCAATTATTTTTTGAAAAAAAAATGGATGTGACTGGACAATTTAGCTCATATTTAATGCTTTTGTATTACTAATTCCATTACTAACGCAACATTTCCATATACTTTGCTCTATTTCAAAAAATAAAAAAAATTCCGAAAAGAAGAAAATCGATGTAAACACAACGCTGTACGTTTCACAAATATCACGTTGTATGTCTAAAATTTGGCTGGATTTTCGTGAATGTCAACGACATCAAATCGGCGTATAAATCTTATACCGTTAGAAAGAAACCTTTCGTCAGCGAAGCAAATAAAAAAAAAACAAAAGGACTTTGCTAATAAATAAAAAAACAAAGGATTTGTCTTCTACGATTTTTTCAGAAGAGTCAAAATTTAGCATTTATGAATCAAATAGGCCTTCGAAAGCATGAAGACAACCAAATGAAACTTACAGTCCAAATACACAAGGCAAAAAGTAAAGCACGGAAATGGTGGTTGTGTAATATGGAGCTAAATATTCACTCTTGAGATCGGTAATTTAGTCACAGTAATTCAGAAAAAGAAGTATACTAAAATATTTAGAGCGAAAAATTGCTTCAAAGGACACAAACAATGCTTATTGCGAAACATTTTTTACTCCCAACAGGACAACGATTTCAAGCATAAGTCCATCCACATAAAGTCCCTCACTTGCTAGTAACGCCACCACATAGCCCCGATCTTAACCCGTTCTCTTTGGAACGCCTTTGGAATCATTAAATGATGAGGTTACGAAAACATGTCATCACATCGAAGCCTCAGTTAAAAATTTTAATTTTTAGCGGAATGGCAAGAAATAATATGTAAATATATGGAAAAGTTGACGCATTCTATGCCAGACCGGCTTAAAGATGTTAACAGCATTAAATAATACTCAACAAAGTAGTAGCAAAATCTGTTGAAAACAATTCCCTTCGACAAAACCAAATTAGATATTGGAAAATCAAAACCGGTTTGTACTGATCGTCCCTATCCGTGTGAACCTGTCCGTCAATACGTGAGAATTGTCAACAATGTCAACATTCGAAAAGTTTTACGAGTGACGTCACCCATATAAAAATGACGCGGTGAATTTCGATTTTGACATTTCTCATATTTACAAATCTAATTTCGTGTAAGTTGCAAAAAAATTTTATGTTGAACAATAATTTTGTTTATTATATTTTCTAGGACAACAAAAGAAGAAAAATGTACACATTTGGACCAAGAAGAAAACATTTTCCACAGAATACTGCGGCCACGAACAGATTGCCTTGGATTAGAGGTGGCAAAAGCAGTTGGAAAAGTTTGTTTACATTTTCTTGTGAGTAACTACGAGTACAAACATTTTAATTTCAAAATAATTTATTTTACTTCTTTTTTACAGTAAGAACAATGAATCTAAATGCACCATTCAAGAGCTTTAAGAAATGTGGATGAGTGATCTTACTAATTACATGAACGTTAGAAGAATACATTTTCTATACATATAATGCCTTTTTCCTTGCAGAACCAACATTTGAAGTGCAATGGTTTCAAGAAAAGCGTTCCCAGTGTTTAACCATCGTGAGCTGATCAAATAAATGTGAGTAAAAAGAATACATTTTCGTATAGCTATACATATAATGCCTTTTTCCTTGCAGATCCAACATTTGAAGTGCAATGGTTTGCGGAAAAGCTTTAATGTAATGAATTTGAAGTGAAAATAAAAGTCATATATAACTAAATACTACTTAAATAAATAAAATAAATGTAAAGAAATTTGATATTTCTTTCTTGGATTATGCAATTCCACACCACCTTTGAGGTATGCATAATGGTGCGTTAACCGATTTTTTTTTTACTGGGTGTTCGGTTTCCCCTGTAGGCCTATTGCAGCCATTCCGCATTCTGAAAAGTAAAGAATAAAAAATAATTCCGCAAAAATGGACAGCATTTTGCTTACAGATGGCTTACTGAAAGAAGTTTGTTCCTGAAAGAAGGATCGGAAATATCCCTATTCCAAAATTTCAAAACAAAATATAGCCTAATTCTAAGGAAATAGTGGAAAATGAAATCCTTTGGCAAATTTTCGCAGCAAACGTAAGTGCGAGCAGATTTAATTTTTGCAGAAATTTCCGCTGCAACCCCGCGCAAAAAGTAGCATTCATCGAACACAATGCAAAATTGCACACGGATGTAATCGACGAATTCTTGGGGCGGAGCAAGTAAGTTGCAATTGTCATATTGCTTAAAAGATGTAAAGGTAAGCGCAGTGGTCTTTTTAATACTGTCTAAAGTGGGCAATGGCAAGCTGCACTTATGACCTTTGAAACACTTCTTGTAAAGCCAACCGCAGACATACATAAAACTGTTTTCTTGTAGAAAATTTATCATATATATGTCTGAAGTTAAGTTTACATTTAGCGTGTTTTTTGGTGTCATGTCCAACTGTTTTTGTATCAAAGACGTGTGTTTAACCAAATGATGATTATAAATTTGTTTGAATGTAATGCAATCTACCAATTCGCAATTTCCCGTTCTCACAATCTTCAAATATTGAAGACCCCATAATTTTTGAAAAATTGTCGAAAAGTGTGCGGGGGTTATGCGCGTACTCTTACCTCCATGGCTTCTTACTTCACTAAAAAAAATTCTCTACGCAATCCTGGTTAAGATGCCTGGTATACAAGTACAAAAAATCGCAAGATCTAATATTGCGTCACAAAGATGTTAAAAAAGAGATGTTAAGCGACCAGCCCTTTACGAAATAGAACTGGTTGGTTACGTCATTGCCTTCAGGATCCAGAATTTTCATGGATTGGAAAAGCTGTTGCGCGTTTAACAAAAATTGCGTTTGAACTTCATTTCCACTGTAGGCTTGCTTAAACATATTTGCGTCTTTACGCCTAGACGAATTAAAAATATCAAATAAATTATTAAAAAAAAATCAAAAAATCGGCAGTGCTGCTTACGGTTGTGGGCCCTTGACCAGAGCTGCAGTAAGTTAAAAGACCCGCTGCAACTGTATTGCTCAAGACTTGAGAGGCATATTTAACTTTCATTCTTTGAAAGTTATTTTGCCGCACATGTGCCTCCGTAAGTTTTGGAGCTAACCTAAGTTTTAGTTTGGAATCGATGTCGTAAAATCTAACGATATTATTCCATGTTGCACGTCGGATACCTGAATTATTGTAAATCATATCATTCTTTAATAGGCAATTTAGGGAAGATTTCATTAAATGAGGCGAGTCAAAGAAAAAAAATATCCTACTACTGTTTACTGTGAAGTAGGGCTTAGCTAAATCTACGTCTAGCAACCGTGCTAATTCTCTGAAATTAGATCCCTGGTCACACAAATTGCATTGGGATTAACCCACCCTCTTGAAGTGCAGAAACAGCTTCAAAAATAATTTTTTTAATATAAATGGTGTGCAACAGGTGCGAACAAAATAATAAGCGAGGGGATGTTTCCATCTTCAAATTCATTAATTGAAGCTTTTCTTCAAACCATTGCTCTTTAAATGTTGGATCTGCAAGAAAAAAGGCATTATATGTATAGCTATACGAAAATGTATTCTTTTTACTCACATTTATTTGATCAGGTCACGATGGTTCCACACTGGGAACGCTTTTCTTGAAACCATTGCACTTCAAATGTTGGATCTGCAAGGAAAAAAGCATACTATAGCTATTCCTATGACAAAAGTTTTCCTCTGCAGTTTTTTTTTTGAATATTCTACCTCTTTTTCTGCTAAGTATATCTGCCTTTCAAGGAATAAGATTCTCTCATTTTGTGCCTTAATAGTTTTTTTAAAAGTTTCGATAGCTACTTCCATTTTTGCTATCTGATCATTAGCAATACGCAAACGAAGATTTAAATTCATTTTGCGTGGGGTGTATACCGATAAACGCTTACTTGTCTGGGTTCGTGAATCCTTTGTAAGTCCACTTTTGAAGTTCACTTCCCAACAGCTAGCGGTTCATCGACATCGCAAAACAATTAGTCTTCGTTCGATGCCACCGAAGTTTGTTCCTCGTCCTCCGGACAGTCCAGTTCAATTTTTACACTTTCACACGCGGACACCTCTTGAACTGTCAACTCGCTAACCCGACTAATTGGTAATGCCGAGCGTTGTAAATATTTTTTTTTTCCCCTGCAAACATAATGTTAGCGAAGTGTTTTTCGCAGATTTGATCCGTTTTGTTGAATTTAGGCAAATCTAACATTTTCCGCCAAATTTCTCTATTGGAGAAAGAGATCATTGGATCAAATTTGAAAAAAACAATTAAAAATTGTGTTCCCAATTTGAAAAAAACATGCATAAAACAAAACGATTTAAATTCAATTTTTTTTGTATTTATTAATGAATAATAATTTATCGCTCTCACTCGTTTTCTTAATACTATTACATGCGTGTACTTATTCAAACTTTCTTAATGCTAGCTATACTTATCACATTTACATAAGTAGATTAATCTTAATTCTATTTTAAACTACCTTAATTGGAAAATTGTTTACCCTACCTACTCGTATATGTGTTCCTATAAAATAAATACAAAAACCTCATATTTCCAAATTTGAAAGAAAAATCGAGCGTTTATTTGAAAAGTTCTTGTTTTTATTTAGATAAAGTGTGGGGATTGTATGATGTTGAGATGCTCAACCCAAGAACAATTAAGCCGACGCAATGCAGGTAATCGAAAACTTCGTCTAAAGACCAACGCGTTCCATCAGCGACGAGGCGGCCATTTATCTGATATTGTTTTCATATGTAACTTCCATGTCCACACTCTTTATTGAAATAAAAACATAAGAATTTTTCAAATAAACGCTGGAGTTTTGTTTCAAATTTCAAAATAGGCTGTCTTAACGGGAAACCTTATACTTATATCATTTAGTATACAGTATGTAAAGTTCATATTCAAACACCCACATTTTAAGAGAACAAACTGTTTTCGGTACAAAACTAAAAGACAAATAAGTTTTTTTTTAATTATGCACCTAAAAACGAATTCCTGCTTAGAGTGAAGGTGTGCGAATGAGTTTTGCATACCGAAGGTAATTAATCTATGGTAATTATTTATACTTTAAGTCGCAATTTAACAAATTTTAAAAACACAAAGTGTAAAGTACACTTTTTTTCTTCAACGTCTGACAAACATTTAAAATCGAGTTGTTCAGGTTCCCGCCAAAAAAAAAATAACTAAAAATAGGCGATACAAGCGTGTTGATCATCTAGCTTCTATAAATGAGAGGAAATAATTAATAAGCGCATACTTTATTACACCACGCAAGTAGATTAAAAAGTTATTTAACTGTTTATGTTGTTTAACTTTGTAATCCACCCCCGTAATACAATGGCATGCAAAAAAAAATATTTGTTCCATGCATAATACAAACTTACCTGGCTTCCTCGCATCCTGGCCGGTACAAGTGGATGTAATCCTTGCATCCTAAGAGACACTTCTTAGTTTTTTCCATTTTATCTATATAAAATTTTTATCTATAAGATAAAAAGTAATTAGTTTTATTAAATTAAAACAATAGACATTTTTCTCACTTACATATTTGCTGCTTCTTCAATAACTTATTCACATTTGTTCATTTCACCACGGTGTGGGTAAGTTTTTCGCTTCACCATGAATGTTTTCATCAGGAGAGATCAGTTCCGAAAAAATGTAAATTACAATTCATGAATAAATTGGATTATTAGATTAAATGGAAAATATTGTATTAACTTTTCATACGAAGTAATAAATAATAATTAATGATTATTTTGACTGTTTTTATTTGTGAAAATAGAACAATAAATATAAAATTAGTGCGTTATAGGTCCATTTAGTACGACAGCGAATTGACCAATTATTTTTTGAAAAAAAAATGGATGTGACTGGACAATTTAGCTCATATTTAATGCTTTTGTATTACTAATTCCATTACTAACGCAACATTTCCATATACTTTGCTCAATTTCAAAAAATAAAAAAAATTCCGAGAAGAAGAAAATCGATGTAAACACAACGCTGTACGTTTCACAAATATCACGTTGTATGTCTAAAAGTTGGCTGGATTTTCGTGAATGTCAACGACATCAAATCGGCGTATAAATCTTATACCGTTAGAAAGAAACCTTTCGTCAGCGAAGCAAATAAAAAAAAAACAAAAGGACTTTGCTAATAAATAAAAAAACAAAGGATTTGTCTTCTACGATTTTTTCAGAAGAGTCAAAATTTAGCATTTATGAATCAAATAGGCCTTCGAAAGCATGAAGACAACCAAATGAAACTTACAGTCCAAATACACAAGGCAAAAAGTAAAGCACGGAAATGGTGGTTGTGTAATATGGAGCTAAATATTCACTCTTGAGATCGGTAATTTAGTCACAGTAATTCAGAAAAAGAAGTATACTAAAATATTTAGAGCGAAAAATTGCTTCAAAGGACACAAACAATGCTTATTGCGAAACATTTTTTACTCCCAACAGGACAACGATTTCAAGCATAAGTCCATCCACATAAAGTCCCTCACTTGCTAGTAACGCCACCACATAGCCCCGATCTTAACCCGTTCTCTTTGGAACGCCTTTGGAATCATTAAATGATGAGGTTACGAAAACATGTCATCACATCGAAGCCTCAGTTAAAAATTTTAATTTTTAGCGGAATGGCAAGAAATAATATGTAAATATATGGAAAAGTTGACGCATTCTATGCCAGACCGGCTTAAAGATGTTAACAGCATTAAATAATACTCAACAAAGTAGTAGCAAAATCTGTTGAAAACAATTCCCTTCGACAAAACCAAATTAGATATTGGAAAATCAAAACCGGTTTGTACTGATCGTCCCTATCCGTGTGAACCTGTCCGTCAATACGTGAGAATTGTCAACAATGTCAACATTCGAAAAGTTTTACGAGTGACGTCACCCATATAAAAATGACGCGGTGAATTTCGATTTTGACATTTCTCATATTTACAAATCTAATTTCGTGTAAGTTGCAAAAAAATTTTATGTTGAACAATAATTTTGTTTATTATATTTTCTAGGACAACAAAAGAAGAAAAATGTACACATTTGGACCAAGAAGAAAACATTTTCCACAGAATACTGCGGCCACGAACAGATTGCCTTGGATTAGAGGTGGCAAAAGCAGTTGGAAAAGTTTGTTTACATTTTCTTGTGAGTAACTACGAGTACAAACATTTTAATTTCAAAATAATTTATTTTACTTCTTTTTTACAGTAAGAACAATGAATCTAAATGCACCATTCAAGAGCTTTAAGAAATGTGGATGAGTGATCTTACTAATTACATGAACGTTAGAAGAATACATTTTCTATACATATAATGCCTTTTTCCTTGCAGAACCAACATTTGAAGTGCAATGGTTTCAAGAAAAGCGTTCCCAGTGTTTAACCATCGTGAGCTGATCAAATAAATGTGAGTAAAAAGAATACATTTTCGTATAGCTATACATATAATGCCTTTTTCCTTGCAGATCCAACATTTGAAGTGCAATGGTTTCAAGAAAAGCGTTCCCAGTGTGGCACCATCGTGAGCTGATCAAATAAATGTGAGTAAAAAGAATACATTTTCGTATAGCTATACGTATAATGCCTTTTTCCTTGCAGATCCAATATTTGAAGTGCAATGGTTTGCGGAAAAGCTTTAATGTAATGAATTTGAAGTGAAAATAAAAGTCATATATAACTAAATACTACTTAAATAAATAAAATAAATGTAAAGAAATTTGATATTTCTTTCTTGGATTATGCAATTCCACACCACCTTTGAGGTATGCATAATGGTGCGTTAACCGATTTTTTTTTTACTGGGTGTTCGGTTTCCCCTGTAGGCCTATTGCAGCCATTCCGCATTCTGAAAAGTAAAGAATAAAAAATAATTCCGCAAAAATGGACAGCATTTTGCTTACAGATGGCTTACTGAAAGAAGTTTGTTCCTGAAAGAAGGATCGGAAATATCCCTATTCCAAAATTTCAAAACAAAATATAGCCTAATTCTAAGGAAATAGTGGAAAATGAAATCCTTTGGCAAATTTTCGCAGCAAACGTAAGTGCGAGCAGATTTAATTTTTGCAGAAATTTCCGCTGCAACCCCGCGCAAAAAGTAGCATTCATCGAACACAATGCAAAATTGCACACGGATGTAATCGACGAATTCTTGGGGCGGAGCAAGTAAGTTGCAATTGTCATATTGCTTAAAAGATGTAAAGGTAAGCGCAGTGGTCTTTTTAATACTGTCTAAAGTGGGCAATGGCAAGCTGCACTTATGACCTTTGAAACACTTCTTGTAAAGCCAACCGCAGACATACATAAAACTGTTTTCTTGTAGAAAATTTATCATATATATGTCTGAAGTTAAGTTTACATTTAGCGTGTTTTTTGGTGTCATGTCCAACTGTTTTTGTATCAAAGACGTGTGTTTAACCAAATGATGATTATAAATTTGTTTGAATGTAATGCAATCTACCAATTCGCAATTTCCCGTTCTCACAATCTTCAAATATTGAAGACCCCATAATTTTTGAAAAATTGTCGAAAAGTGTGCGGGGGTTATGCGCGTACTCTTACCTCCATGGCTTCTTACTTCACTAAAAAAAAATTCTCTACGCAATCCTGGTTAAGATGCCTGGTATACAAGTACAAAAAATCGCAAGATCTAATATTGCGTCACAAAGATGTTAAAAAAGAGATGTTAAGCGACCAGCCCTTTACGAAATAGAACTGGTTGGTTACGTCATTGCCTTCAGGATCCAGAATTTTCATGGATTGGAAAAGCTGTTGCGCGTTTAACAAAAATTGCGTTTGAACTTCATTTCCACTGTAGGCTTGCTTAAACATATTTGCGTCTTTACGCCTAGACGAATTAAAAATATCAAATAAATAAATAAAAAATCAAAAAATCGGCAGTGCTGCTTACGGTTGTGGGCCCTTGACCAGAGCTGCAGTAAGTTAAAAGACCCGCTGCAACTGTATTGCTCAAGACTTGAGAGGCATATTTAACTTTCATTCTTTGAAAGTTATTTTGCCGCACATGTGCCTCCGTAAGTTTTGGAGCTAACCTAAGTTTTAGTTTGGAATCGATGTCGTAAAATCTAACGATATTGTTCCATGTTGCACGTCGGATACCTGAATTATTGTAAATCATATCATTCTTTAATAGGCAATTTAGGGAAGATTTCATTAAATGAGGCGAGTCAAAGAAAAAAAATATCCTACTACTGTTTACTGTGAAGTAGGGCTTAGCTAAATCTACGTCTAGCAACCGTGCTAATTCTCTGAAATTAGATCCCTGGTCACACAAATTGCATTGGGATTAACCCACCCTCTTGAAGTGCAGAAACAGCTTCAAAAATAATTTTTTTTAATATAAATGGTGTGCAACAGGTGCGAACAAAATAATAAGCGAGGGGATGTTTCCATCTTCAAATTCATTAATTGAAGCTTTTCTTCAAACCATTGCTCTTTAAATGTTGGATCTGCAAGAAAAAAGGCATTATATGTATAGCTATACGAAAATGTATTCTTTTTACTCACATTTATTTGATCAGGTCACGATGGTTCCACACTGGGAACGCTTTTCTTGAAACCATTGCACTTCAAATGTTGTATATGCAAGGAAAAAGGCATTATATGTATAGCTATACGAAAATGTATTCTTTTTACTCACATTTATTTAATCAGCTCACGATGGTTCCACACTGGGAACGCTTTCCTTGAAACCATTCCACTTCAAATATTTCATCTGCAAGGAAAAAGGCATTATATGTATAGCTATACGAAAATGTATTCTTTTTACTCACATTTATTTGATCAGCTCACGATGGTTCCACACTGGGAACGCTTTTCTTGAAACCATTGCACTTCAAATGTTGGATCTGCAAGGAAAAAGGCATACTATAGCTATTCCTATGACAAAAGTTTTCCTCTGCAGTTTTTTTTTGAATATTCTACCTCTTTTTCTGCTAAGTATATCTGCCTTTCAAGGAAAAAGATTCTCTCATTTTGTGCCTTAATAGTTTTTTTAAAAGTTTCGATAGCTACTTCCATTTTTGCTATCTGATCATTAGCAATACGCAAACGAAGATTTAAATTCATTTTGCGTGGGGTGTATACCGATAAACGCTTACTTGTCTGGGTTCGTGAATCCTTTGTAAGTCCACTTTTGGAGTTCACTTCCCAACAGCTTAGCGGTTCATCGACATCGCAAAACAATTAGTCTTCGTTCGATGCCACCGAAGTTTGTTCCTCGTCCTCCGGACAGTCCAGTTCAATTTTTACACTTTCACACGCGGACACCTCTTGAACTGTCAACTCGCTAACCCGACTAATTGGTAATGCCGAGCGTTGTAAATATTTTTTTTTTCCCCTGCAAACATAATGTTAGCGAAGTGTTTTTCGCAGATTTGATCCGTTTTGTTGAATTTAGGCAAATCTAACATTTTCCGCCAAATTTCTCTATTGGAGAAAGAGATCATTGGATCAAATTTGAAAAAAACAATTAAAAATTGTGTTCCCAATTTGAAAAAAACATGCATAAAACAAAACGATTTAAATTCAATTTTTTTTGTATTTATTAATGAATAATAATTTATCGCTCTCACTCGTTTTCTTAATACTATTACATGCGTGTACTTATTCAAACTTTCTTAATGCTAGCTATACTTATCACATTTACATAAGTAGATTAATCTTAATTCTATTTTAAACTACCTTAATTGGAAAATTGTTTACCCTACCTACTCGTATATGTGTTCCTATAAAATAAATACAAAAACCTCATATTTCCAAATTTGAAAGAAAAATCGAGCGTTTATTTGAAAAGTTCTTGTTTTTATTTAGATAAAGTGTGGGGATTGTATGATGTTGAGATGCTCAACCCAAGAACAATTAAGCCGACGCAATGCAGGTAATCGAAAACTTCGTCTAAAGACCAACGCGTTCCATCAGCGACGAGGCGGCCATTTATCTGATATTGTTTTCATATGTAACTTCCATGTCCACACTCTTTATTGAAATAAAAACATAAGAATTTTTCAAATAAACGCTGGAGTTTTGTTTCAAATTTCAAAATAGGCTGTCTTAACGGGAAACCTTATACTTATATCATTTAGTATACAGTATGTAAAGTTCATATTCAAACACCCACATTTTAAGAGAACAAACTGTTTTCGGTACAAAACTAAAAGACAAATAAGTTTTTTTTTAATTATGCACCTAAAAACGAATTCCTGCTTAGAGTGAAGGTGTGCGAATGAGTTTTGCATACCGAAGGTAATTAATCTATGGTAATTATTTATACTTTAAGTCGCAATTTAACAAATTTTAAAAACACAAAGTGTAAAGTACACTTTTTTTCTTCAACGTCTGACAAACATTTAAAATCGAGTTGTTCAGGTTCCCGCCAAAAAAAAAATAACTAAAAATAGGCGATACAAGCGTGTTGATCATCTAGCTTCTATAAATGAGAGGAAATAATTAATAAGCGCATACTTTATTACACCACGCAAGTAGATTAAAAAGTTATTTAACTGTTTATGTTGTTTAACTTTGTAATCCACCCCCGTAATACAATGGCATGCAAAAAAAAATATTTGTTCCATGCATAATACAAACTTACCTGGCTTCCTCGCATCCTGGCCGGTACAAGTGGATGTAATCCTTGCATCCTAAGAGACACTTCTTAGTTTTTTCCATTTTATCTATATAAAATTTTTATCTATAAGATAAAAAGTAATTAGTTTTATTAAATTAAAACAATAGACATTTTTCTCACTTACATATTTGCTGCTTCTTCAATAACTTATTCACATTTGTTCATTTCACCACGGTGTGGGTAAGTTTTTCGCTTCACCATGAATGTTTTCATCAGGAGAGATCAGTTCCGAAAAAATGTAAATTACAATTCATGAATAAATTGGATTATTAGATTAAATGGAAAATATTGTATTAACTTTTCATACGAAGTAATAAATAATAATTAATGATTATTTTGACTGTTTTTATTTGTGAAAATAGAACAATAAATATAAAATTAGTGCGTTATAGGTCCATTTAGTACGACAGCGAATTGACCAATTATTTTTTGAAAAAAAAATGGATGTGACTGGACAATTTAGCTCATATTTAATGCTTTTGTATTACTAATTCCATTACTAACGCAACATTTCCATATACTTTGCTCAATTTCAAAAAATAAAAAAAATTCCGAGAAGAAGAAAATCGATGTAAACACAACGCTGTACGTTTCACAAATATCACGTTGTATGTCTAAAAGTTGGCTGGATTTTCGTGAATGTCAACGACATCAAATCGGCGTATAAATCTTATACCGTTAGAAAGAAACCTTTCGTCAGCGAAGCAAATAAAAAAAAAACAAAAGGACTTTGCTAATAAATAAAAAAACAAAGGATTTGTCTTCTACGATTTTTTCAGAAGAGTCAAAATTTAGCATTTATGAATCAAATAGGCCTTCGAAAGCATGAAGACAACCAAATGAAACTTACAGTCCAAATACACAAGGCAAAAAGTAAAGCACGGAAATGGTGGTTGTGTAATATGGAGCTAAATATTCACTCTTGAGATCGGTAATTTAGTCACAGTAATTCAGAAAAAGAAGTATACTAAAATATTTAGAGCGAAAAATTGCTTCAAAGGACACAAACAATGCTTATTGCGAAACATTTTTTACTCCCAACAGGACAACGATTTCAAGCATAAGTCCATCCACATAAAGTCCCTCACTTGCTAGTAACGCCACCACATAGCCCCGATCTTAACCCGTTCTCTTTGGAACGCCTTTGGAATCATTAAATGATGAGGTTACGAAAACATGTCATCACATCGAAGCCTCAGTTAAAAATTTTAATTTTTAGCGGAATGGCAAGAAATAATATGTAAATATATGGAAAAGTTGACGCATTCTATGCCAGACCGGCTTAAAGATGTTAACAGCATTAAATAATACTCAACAAAGTAGTAGCAAAATCTGTTGAAAACAATTCCCTTCGACAAAACCAAATTAGATATTGGAAAATCAAAACCGGTTTGTACTGATCGTCCCTATCCGTGTGAACCTGTCCGTCAATACGTGAGAATTGTCAACAATGTCAACATTCGAAAAGTTTTACGAGTGACGTCACCCATATAAAAATGACGCGGTGAATTTCGATTTTGACATTTCTCATATTTACAAATCTAATTTCGTGTAAGTTGCAAAAAAATTTTATGTTGAACAATAATTTTGTTTATTATATTTTCTAGGACAACAAAAGAAGAAAAATGTACACATTTGGACCAAGAAGAAAACATTTTCCACAGAATACTGCGGCCACGAACAGATTGCCTTGGATTAGAGGTGGCAAAAGCAGTTGGAAAAGTTTGTTTACATTTTCTTGTGAGTAACTACGAGTACAAACATTTTAATTTCAAAATAATTTATTTTACTTCTTTTTTACAGTAAGAACAATGAATCTAAATGCACCATTCAAGAGCTTTAAGAAATGTGGATGAGTGATCTTACTAATTACATGAACGTTAGAAGAATACATTTTCTATACATATAATGCCTTTTTCCTTGCAGAACCAACATTTGAAGTGCAATGGTTTCAAGAAAAGCGTTCCCAGTGTTTAACCATCGTGAGCTGATCAAATAAATGTGAGTAAAAAGAATACATTTTCGTATAGCTATACATATAATGCCTTTTTCCTTGCAGATCCAACATTTGAAGTGCAATGGTTTCAAGAAAAGCGTTCCCAGTGTGGCACCATCGTGAGCTGATCAAATAAATGTGAGTAAAAAGAATACATTTTCGTATAGCTATACGTATAATGCCTTTTTCCTTGCAGATCCAATATTTGAAGTGCAATGGTTTGCGGAAAAGCTTTAATGTAATGAATTTGAAGTGAAAATAAAAGTCATATATAACTAAATACTACTTAAATAAATAAAATAAATGTAAAGAAATTTGATATTTCTTTCTTGGATTATGCAATTCCACACCACCTTTGAGGTATGCATAATGGTGCGTTAACCGATTTTTTTTTTACTGGGTGTTCGGTTTCCCCTGTAGGCCTATTGCAGCCATTCCGCATTCTGAAAAGTAAAGAATAAAAAATAATTCCGCAAAAATGGACAGCATTTTGCTTACAGATGGCTTACTGAAAGAAGTTTGTTCCTGAAAGAAGGATCGGAAATATCCCTATTCCAAAATTTCAAAACAAAATATAGCCTAATTCTAAGGAAATAGTGGAAAATGAAATCCTTTGGCAAATTTTCGCAGCAAACGTAAGTGCGAGCAGATTTAATTTTTGCAGAAATTTCCGCTGCAACCCCGCGCAAAAAGTAGCATTCATCGAACACAATGCAAAATTGCACACGGATGTAATCGACGAATTCTTGGGGCGGAGCAAGTAAGTTGCAATTGTCATATTGCTTAAAAGATGTAAAGGTAAGCGCAGTGGTCTTTTTAATACTGTCTAAAGTGGGCAATGGCAAGCTGCACTTATGACCTTTGAAACACTTCTTGTAAAGCCAACCGCAGACATACATAAAACTGTTTTCTTGTAGAAAATTTATCATATATATGTCTGAAGTTAAGTTTACATTTAGCGTGTTTTTTGGTGTCATGTCCAACTGTTTTTGTATCAAAGACGTGTGTTTAACTAAATGATGATTATAAATTTGTTTGAATGTAATGCAATCTACCAATTCGCAATTTCCCGTTCTCACAATCTTCAAATATTGAAGACCCCATAATTTTTGAAAAATTGTCGAAAAGTGTGCGGGGGTTATGCGCGTACTCTTACCTCCATGGCTTCTTACTTCACTAAAAAAAAATTCTCTACGCAATCCTGGTTAAGATGCCTGGTATACAAGTACAAAAAATCGCAAGATCTAATATTGCGTCACAAAGATGTTAAAAAAGAGATGTTAAGCGACCAGCCCTTTACGAAATAGAACTGGTTGGTTACGTCATTGCCTTCAGGATCCAGAATTTTCATGGATTGGAAAAGCTGTTGCGCGTTTAACAAAAATTGCGTTTGAACTTCATTTCCACTGTAGGCTTGCTTAAACATATTTGCGTCTTTACGCCTAGACGAATTAAAAATATCAAATAAATAAATAAAAAATCAAAAAATCGGCAGTGCTGCTTACGGTTGTGGGCCCTTGACCAGAGCTGCAGTAAGTTAAAAGACCCGCTGCAACTGTATTGCTCAAGACTTGAGAGGCATATTTAACTTTCATTCTTTGAAAGTTATTTTGCCGCACATGTGCCTCCGTAAGTTTTGGAGCTAACCTAAGTTTTAGTTTGGAATCGATGTCGTAAAATCTAACGATATTGTTCCATGTTGCACGTCGGATACCTGAATTATTGTAAATCATATCATTCTTTAATAGGCAATTTAGGGAAGATTTCATTAAATGAGGCGAGTCAAAGAAAAAAAATATCCTACTACTGTTTACTGTGAAGTAGGGCTTAGCTAAATCTACGTCTAGCAACCGTGCTAATTCTCTGAAATTAGATCCCTGGTCACACAAATTGCATTGGGATTAACCCACCCTCTTGAAGTGCAGAAACAGCTTCAAAAATAATTTTTTTTAATATAAATGGTGTGCAACAGGTGCGAACAAAATAATAAGCGAGGGGATGTTTCCATCTTCAAATTCATTAATTGAAGCTTTTCTTCAAACCATTGCTCTTTAAATGTTGGATCTGCAAGAAAAAAGGCATTATATGTATAGCTATACGAAAATGTATTCTTTTTACTCACATTTATTTGATCAGGTCACGATGGTTCCACACTGGGAACGCTTTTCTTGAAACCATTGCACTTCAAATGTTGTATATGCAAGGAAAAAGGCATTATATGTATAGCTATACGAAAATGTATTCTTTTTACTCACATTTATTTAATCAGCTCACGATGGTTCCACACTGGGAACGCTTTCCTTGAAACCATTCCACTTCAAATATTTCATCTGCAAGGAAAAAGGCATTATATGTATAGCTATACGAAAATGTATTCTTTTTACTCACATTTATTTGATCAGCTCACGATGGTTCCACACTGGGAACGCTTTTCTTGAAACCATTGCACTTCAAATGTTGGATCTGCAAGGAAAAAGGCATACTATAGCTATTCCTATGACAAAAGTTTTCCTCTGCAGTTTTTTTTTGAATATTCTACCTCTTTTTCTGCTAAGTATATCTGCCTTTCAAGGAAAAAGATTCTCTCATTTTGTGCCTTAATAGTTTTTTTAAAAGTTTCGATAGCTACTTCCATTTTTGCTATCTGATCATTAGCAATACGCAAACGAAGATTTAAATTCATTTTGCGTGGGGTGTATACCGATAAACGCTTACTTGTCTGGGTTCGTGAATCCTTTGTAAGTCCACTTTTGGAGTTCACTTCCCAACAGCTTAGCGGTTCATCGACATCGCAAAACAATTAGTCTTCGTTCGATGCCACCGAAGTTTGTTCCTCGTCCTCCGGACAGTCCAGTTCAATTTTTACACTTTCACACGCGGACACCTCTTGAACTGTCAACTCGCTAACCCGACTAATTGGTAATGCCGAGCGTTGTAAATATTTTTTTTTTCCCCTGCAAACATAATGTTAGCGAAGTGTTTTTCGCAGATTTGATCCGTTTTGTTGAATTTAGGCAAATCTAACATTTTCCGCCAAATTTCTCTATTGGAGAAAGAGATCATTGGATCAAATTTGAAAAAAACAATTAAAAATTGTGTTCCCAATTTGAAAAAAACATGCATAAAACAAAACGATTTAAATTCAATTTTTTTTGTATTTATTAATGAAGAATAATTTATCGCTCTCACTCGTTTTCTTAATACTATTACATGCGTGTACTTATTCAAACTTTCTTAAGGCTAGCTATACTTATCACATTTACATAAGTAGATTTATCTTAATTGTATTTTAAACTACCTTAATTGGAAAATTGTTTACCCTACCTACTCGTATATGTGTTCCTATAAAATAAATACAAAAACCTCATATTTCCAAATTTGAAAGAAAAATCGAGCGTTTATTTGAAAAGTTCTTGTTTTTATTTAGATAAAGTGTGAGGATTGTATGACGTTGAGATGCTCAACCCAAGAACAATTGAGCCGACGCAATGCAGGTAATCGAAAACTTCGTCTAAAGACCAACGCGTTCCATCAGCGACGAGGCGGCCATTTATCTGATATTGTTTTCATATGTAACTTCCATGTCCACACTCTTTATTGAAATAAAAACATAAGAATTTTTCAAATAAACGCTGGAGTTTTGTTTCAAATTTCAAAATAGGCTGTCTTAACGGGAAACCTTATACTTATATCATTTAGTATACAGTATGTAAAGTTCATATTCAAACACCCACATTTTAAGAGAACAAACTGTTTTCGGTACAAAACTAAAAGACAAATAAGTTTTTTTTTTAATTATGCACCTAAAAACGAATTCCTGCTTAGAGTGAAGGTGTGCGAATGAGTTTTGCATACCGAAGGTAATTAATCTATGGTAATTATTTATACTTTAAGTCGCAATTTAACAAATTTTAAAAACACAAAGTGTAAAGTACACTTTTTTTCTTCAACGTCTGACAAACATTTAAAATCGAGTTGTTCAGGTTCCCGCCAAAAAAAAAATAACTAAAAATAGGCGATACAAGCGTGTTGATCATCTAGCTTCTATAAATGAGAGGAAATAATTAATAAGCGCATACTTTATTACACCACGCAAGTAGATTAAAAAGTTATTTAACTGTTTATGTTGTTTAACTTTGTAATCCACCCCCGTAATACAATGGCATGCAAAAAAAAATATTTGTTCCATGCATAATACAAACTTACCTGGCTTCCTCGCATCCTGGCCGGTACAAGTGGATGTAATCCTTGCATCCTAAGAGACACTTCTTAGTTTTTTCCATTTTATCTATATAAAATTTTTATCTATAAGATAAAAAGTAATTAGTTTTATTAAATTAAAACAATAGACATTTTTCTCACTTACATATTTGCTGCTTCTTCAATAACTTATTCACATTTGTTCATTTCACCACGGTGTGGGTAAGTTTTTCGCTTCACCATGAATGTTTTCATCAGGAGAGATCAGTTCCGAAAAAATGTAAATTACAATTCATGAATAAATTGGATTATTAGATTAAATGGAAAATATTGTATTAACTTTTCATACGAAGTAATAAATAATAATTAATGATTATTTTGACTGTTTTTATTTGTGAAAATAGAACAATAAATATAAAATTAGTGCGTTATAGGTCCATTTAGTACGACAGCGAATTGACCAATTATTTTTTGAAAAAAAAATGGATGTGACTGGACAATTTAGCTCATATTTAATGCTTTTGTATTACTAATTCCATTACTAACGCAACATTTCCATATACTTTGCTCAATTTCAAAAAATAAAAAAAATTCCGAGAAGAAGAAAATCGATGTAAACATAACGCTGTACGTTTCACAAATATCACGTTGTATGTCTAAAATTTGGCTGGATTTTCGTGAATGTCAACGACATCAAATCGGCGTATAAATCTTATACCGTTAGAAAGAAACCTTTCGTCAGCGAAGCAAATAAAAAAAAAACAAAAGGACTTTGCTAATAAATAAAAAAACAAAGGATTTGTCTTCTACGATTTTTTCAGAAGAGTCAAAATTTAGCATTTATGAATCAAATAGGCCTTCGAAAGCATGAAGACAACCAAATGAAACTTACAGTCCAAATACACAAGGCAAAAAGTAAAGCACGGAAATGGTGGTTGTGTAATATGGAGCTAAATATTCACTCTTGAGATCGGTAATTTAGTCACAGTAATTCAGAAAAAGAAGTATACTAAAATATTTAGAGCGAAAAATTGCTTCAAAGGACACAAACAATGCTTATTGCGAAACATTTTTTACTCCCAACAGGACAACGATTTCAAGCATAAGTCCATCCACATAAAGTCCCTCACTTGCTAGTAACGCCACCACATAGCCCCGATCTTAACCCGTTCTCTTTGGAACGCCTTTGGAATCATTAAATGATGAGGTTACGAAAACATGTCATCACATCGAAGCCTCAGTTAAAAATTTTAATTTTTAGCGGAATGGCAAGAAATAATATGTAAATATATGGAAAAGTTGACGCATTCTATGCCAGACCGGCTTAAAGATGTTAACAGCATTAAATAATACTCAACAAAGTAGTAGCAAAATCTGTTGAAAACAATTCCCTTCGACAAAACCAAATTAGATATTGGAAAATCAAAACCGGTTTGTACTGATCGTCCCTATCCGTGTGAACCTGTCCGTCAATACGTGAGAATTGTCAACAATGTCAACATTCGAAAAGTTTTACGAGTGACGTCACCCATATAAAAATGACGCGGTGAATTTCGATTTTGACATTTCTCATATTTACAAATCTAATTTCGTGTAAGTTGCAAAAAAATTTTATGTTGAACAATAATTTTGTTTATTATATTTTCTAGGACAACAAAAGAAGAAAAATGTACACATTTGGACCAAGAAGAAAACATTTTCCACAGAATACTGCGGCCACGAACAGATTGCCTTGGATTAGAGGTGGCAAAAGCAGTTGGAAAAGTTTGTTTACATTTTCTTGTGAGTAACTACGAGTACAAACATTTTAATTTCAAAATAATTTATTTTACTTCTTTTTTACAGTAAGAACAATGAATCTAAATGCACCATTCAAGAGCTTTAAGAAATGTGGATGAGTGATCTTACTAATTACATGAACGTTAGAAGAATACATTTTCTATACATATAATGCCTTTTTCCTTGCAGAACCAACATTTGAAGTGCAATGGTTTCAAGAAAAGCGTTCCCAGTGTTTAACCATCGTGAGCTGATCAAATAAATGTGAGTAAAAAGAATACATTTTCGTATAGCTATACATATAATGCCTTTTTCCTTGCAGATCCAACATTTGAAGTGCAATGGTTTCAAGAAAAGCGTTCCCAGTGTGGCACCATCGTGAGCTGATCAAATAAATGTGAGTAAAAAGAATACATTTTCGTATAGCTATACGTATAATGCCTTTTTCCTTGCAGATCCAATATTTGAAGTGCAATGGTTTGCGGAAAAGCTTTAATGTAATGAATTTGAAGTGAAAATAAAAGTCATATATAACTAAATACTACTTAAATAAATAAAATAAATGTAAAGAAATTTGATATTTCTTTCTTGGATTATGCAATTCCACACCACCTTTGAGGTATGCATAATGGTGCGTTAACCGATTTTTTTTTTACTGGGTGTTCGGTTTCCCCTGTAGGCCTATTGCAGCCATTCCGCATTCTGAAAAGTAAAGAATAAAAAATAATTCCGCAAAAATGGACAGCATTTTGCTTACAGATGGCTTACTGAAAGAAGTTTGTTCCTGAAAGAAGGATCGGAAATATCCCTATTCCAAAATTTCAAAACAAAATATAGCCTAATTCTAAGGAAATAGTGGAAAATGAAATCCTTTGGCAAATTTTCGCAGCAAACGTAAGTGCGAGCAGATTTAATTTTTGCAGAAATTTCCGCTGCAACCCCGCGCAAAAAGTAGCATTCATCGAACACAATGCAAAATTGCACACGGATGTAATCGACGAATTCTTGGGGCGGAGCAAGTAAGTTGCAATTGTCATATTGCTTAAAAGATGTAAAGGTAAGCGCAGTGGTCTTTTTAATACTGTCTAAAGTGGGCAATGGCAAGCTGCACTTATGACCTTTGAAACACTTCTTGTAAAGCCAACCGCAGACATACATAAAACTGTTTTCTTGTAGAAAATTTATCATATATATGTCTGAAGTTAAGTTTACATTTAGCGTGTTTTTTGGTGTCATGTCCAACTGTTTTTGTATCAAAGACGTGTGTTTAACTAAATGATGATTATAAATTTGTTTGAATGTAATGCAATCTACCAATTCGCAATTTCCCGTTCTCACAATCTTCAAATATTGAAGACCCCATAATTTTTGAAAAATTGTCGAAAAGTGTGCGGGGGTTATGCGCGTACTCTTACCTCCATGGCTTCTTACTTCACTAAAAAAAAATTCTCTACGCAATCCTGGTTAAGATGCCTGGTATACAAGTACAAAAAATCGCAAGATCTAATATTGCGTCACAAAGATGTTAAAAAAGAGATGTTAAGCGACCAGCCCTTTACGAAATAGAACTGGTTGGTTACGTCATTGCCTTCAGGATCCAGAATTTTCATGGATTGGAAAAGCTGTTGCGCGTTTAACAAAAATTGCGTTTGAACTTCATTTCCACTGTAGGCTTGCTTAAACATATTTGCGTCTTTACGCCTAGACGAATTAAAAATATCAAATAAATAAATAAAAAATCAAAAAATCGGCAGTGCTGCTTACGGTTGTGGGCCCTTGACCAGAGCTGCAGTAAGTTAAAAGACCCGCTGCAACTGTATTGCTCAAGACTTGAGAGGCATATTTAACTTTCATTCTTTGAAAGTTATTTTGCCGCACATGTGCCTCCGTAAGTTTTGGAGCTAACCTAAGTTTTAGTTTGGAATCGATGTCGTAAAATCTAACGATATTGTTCCATGTTGCACGTCGGATACCTGAATTATTGTAAATCATATCATTCTTTAATAGGCAATTTAGGGAAGATTTCATTAAATGAGGCGAGTCAAAGAAAAAAAATATCCTACTACTGTTTACTGTGAAGTAGGGCTTAGCTAAATCTACGTCTAGCAACCGTGCTAATTCTCTGAAATTAGATCCCTGGTCACACAAATTGCATTGGGATTAACCCACCCTCTTGAAGTGCAGAAACAGCTTCAAAAATAATTTTTTTAATATAAATGGTGTGCAACAGGTGCGAACAAAATAATAAGCGAGGGGATGTTTCCATCTTCAAATTCATTAATTGAAGCTTTTCTTCAAACCATTGCTCTTTAAATGTTGGATCTGCAAGAAAAAAGGCATTATATGTATAGCTATACGAAAATGTATTCTTTTTACTCACATTTATTTGATCAGGTCACGATGGTTCCACACTGGGAACGCTTTTCTTGAAACCATTCCACTTCAAATATTTCATCTGCAAGGAAAAAGGCATTATATGTATAGCTATACGAAAATGTATTCTTTTTACTCACATTTATTTGATCAGCTCACGATGGTTCCACACTGGGAACGCTTTTCTTGAAACCATTGCACTTCAAATGTTGGATCTGCAAGGAAAAAGGCATACTATATCTATTCCTATGACAAAAGTTTTCCTCTGCAGTTTTTTTTTGAATATTCTACCTCTTTTTCTGCTAAGTATATCTGCCTTTCAAGGAATAAGATTCTCTCATTTTGTGCCTTAATAGTTTTTTTAAAAGTTTCGATAGCTACTTCCATTTTTGCTATCTGATCATTAGCAATACGCAAACGAAGATTTAAATTCATTTTGCGTGGGGTGTATACCGATAAACGCTTACTTGTCTGGGTTCGTGAATCCTTTGTAAGTCCACTTTTGGAGTTCACTTCCCAACAGCTTAGCGGTTCATCGACATCGCAAAACAATTAGTCTTCGTTCGATGCCACCGAAGTTTGTTCCTCGTCCTCCGGACAGTCCAGTTCAATTTTTACACTTTCACACGCGGACACCTCTTGAACTGTCAACTCGCTAACCCGACTAATTGGTAATGCCGAGCGTTGTAAATATTTTTTTTTCCCCTGCAAACATAATGTTAGCGAAGTGTTTTTCGCAGATTTGATCCGTTTTGTTGAATTTAGGCAAATCTAACATTTTCCGCCAAATTTCTCTATTGGAGAAAGAGATCATTGGATCAAATTTGAAAAAAACAATTAAAAATTGTGTTCCCAATTTGAAAAAAACATGCATAAAACAAAACGATTTAAATTCAATTTTTTTTTTGTATTTGTTAATGAATAATAATTTATCTCGCTCTCACTCGTTTTCTTAATACTATTACATGCGTGTACTTATTCAAACTTTCTTAAGGCTAGCTATACTTATCACATTTACATAAGTAGATTTATCTTAATTCTATTTTAAACTACCTTAATTGGAAAATTGTTTACCCTAACTACTCGTATATGTGTTCCTATAAAATAAATACAAAAACCTCATATTTCCAAATTTGAAAGAAAAATCCAGCGTTTATTTGAAAAGTGGCCATTTATCTGATATTGTGTTCCATATGTAACTTCCATGTCCACACTCTTTATTGAAATAAAAACATAAGAACTTTTCAAATAAACGCTGGGGTTTTGTTTCAAATTTGAAAATAGGCTGTCTTAACGGGAAACCTTATACTTATATCATTTAGTATACAGTATGCAAAGTTCATATTCAAACACCCACATTTTAAGAGAACAAACTGTTTTCGGTACAAAACTAAAAGACAAATAAGTTTTTTTTTAATTATGCACCAAAAAACTTGCATGGTATAATAAAGTATGCGCTTATTAATTATTTCCTCTCATTTATAGAAGCTAGATGATCAACACGATTCTATCGCCTATTTTTAATTATTTTTTTTTTTTGCGGGAACCTGAACAACTCGATTTTAAATGTTTGTCAGACGTTGAAGAAAAAAAGTGTACTTTACACTTTGTGTTTTTAAAATTTGTTAAATTGCGACTTAAAGTATAAATAATTACCATAGATTAATTACCTTCGGTATGCAAAACTCATTCGCACACATTCACTCCTAAGCAGGAATTCGTTTGATGCAACATATCTAACGAACCAACGAACCCCAACCAACAAACCAACCAACCATCGAACAAACGATGAATCAACGAACTTGCTGCAACATGTTGATACAACACGTTTGATGCAACATGCTCGATTAACATGTTCGATGCAAAATGTATGATTCAACATGTTAGATGCAACATATCTAACGAACCACAGAACGAACCTACCAACCAACCATGCAAAGAACGAACGAACAAAATAACCAACCAACCAACAAACCAACCAACCAACCAACGAACAAACGATAAATCGTTTGCAAGTTTTGTAAAAGATTTCGTATGTTGTAGATGAAACATTTATGGCTCTGGTGTGGTAAATACACAAACGAATTTTTGTATTTCGTTTATATATTTTTCAGCAACAGTCGTTTCATTAACTAATTTTGATAATGCCAGTTGTAATTCAAGTTTTTTTGAAGAATTGAAAATGATTTAATTTTTTTTTTTTTTTTTAGAAAAGACGGCGAATAATCACATCCAGTAATATTATGAAAACCAGGTACGGCTGCACACAGTTCAGAACCTAATTTATTATTAATATATATCGTATGGTATTTTTCGATATTGTTCCTACCTCAATCAATACTTCAACGTTATTTCTTAGGCCAGGTAAGTTATAAAGAAGTATAATTAAGACGTTCGTATCAGAAGACTTTATCACCACAGATTTGTCTTCGGGCAAAAATGACAGATGTAATATCATGCGGGTGTCTTCTTCTTCCTGAAAACTGATTAGCTTTGGTTTTCCAATATCTGGCAATCGAACTTAGTTCATCTATGATCTATGGCAACGACACGCAGCACGTGTTCACATGCCGAAATTATACTCGTGCATTTATCCGTTCAATCAGATTTTTAGAAGGGCTGCATTGTGAAAAGTTTGTATGTATGTTCGTAAGTCTTCTTTTTACAGCCCTGGGCGAAATAATAACATAAATCTGTTATATTCTTACCCTTTCAGGATCATCAATATGCTTCTGGTGTTAAGTTCAATAGGAAAATTTCTCTTCCATATTCTAAGTAGTAAACAAGGAATATGTATAATCATCAAATGTTACTCTGTGTCATACTAGATTTCTGTTTCCGTGCAATAGGCATTAGTTTATAACTCTGAGTGTTCAAATTGGTGCAAAAGCAAATATATTTAAGAAAAAAAAGTCGGGGGAAGCTTTTAGTGTTCCATTGGAATCAAAATCGGATAATTTCGGAATACAAAAAGAAGAAAATTAGCTCATGTTATAAACAACAAAAGGAATTGGTTTTGCTGAAGGGAATTATGTTTATAATTGTTTCTAACATATCTTTCAATCGAAGTTAGGTCACCTGTGATCTATGGCAACGACAAGGGTTGGGGTTTTGACAAGCAGTTGACAAGCAGCACGTGTTCACATGCAGAAATTATACTCGTGCATTAATCGGATATCCGTGCAATCAGATTTTTAGGAGGGCTGCATTGTGAAAAGTTTGTATGTATGTTCGGAAAACTTCTTTTTTCAGCCCTGGGCGAAATAATAACAATAAGCTGTTATTTTGTTACCCTTTCAGGATCATCAATTTGCTTCTGGTGTTAATTTCAATAGGAAAATTTCTCTTCTGGATTCTAAGTACTAAACAATGAATATGTATAATCATCAAATGTTATTCTGTGTCATACTAGATTTCTGTTTTCGTGCAATGGGGTGTAGTTTATAACTCTGAGTGTTCAAATTGTGCAAAAGCAAAGATATTTAAAAAAAAAAAGTCGGAGGAAGTTTTTAGTGTTCCATTGGAATCAAAATCGCATAATTTTGGAATACAAAAACAAAAAAAGTAGCTCATGTTATAAACAACAAAAAGAGGGGTATTTCTTATGTTTGTAGAAATTCCGGAATAGCCCACAAACAATGTGCAACAAAAGTTTTGATACCCGAACTGAATTCGGTTTTGCTGAAGGGAATTATGAGTATAATTGTTTCTAACATATCTGTTTAACATGTTCACTCGGTTAGTGGCTATCAGTGGAAAACGGGTTTTGGTTTTCTAATATCTGGAAAGTTTTCAATCGAAGTTAGTTCATCTATGATCTATGGCAACGACTAGTGTTGGGTTTTTGACAAGCAGCACGGGTTCACATGCAGAAATAATACTCGTGCATAAACCGTATATCCGTGCAATCAGATTTTTAGAAGGGCTGCATTGTGAAAAGTTTATATGTATGTTCGGAAGTCTTCTTTTTGCAGCCCTGGGCGAAATAATAACATAAAGCTGTTATATTGTTACCCTTTCAGGATCATCAATTTGCTTCTGGTGTTAATTTCAATAGGAAAATTTCTCTTCTGGATTCTAAGTACTAAACAACGAATTTGTATAATCATCAAATGTTATTCTGTGTCATACTAGATTTCTGTTTTCGTGCAATAGGGTGTAGTTTATAACTCTGAGTGTTCAAATTGTGCAAAAGCAAAGATATTTCAAAAAAAAATTCGGGGGAAATTTTTAGTGTTCCATTGGAATCAAAATCGCCTAATTTCGGAATACGAGAACAAGAAAAGTAGCTCATGTTATAAACAACAAAATGAGGGGTATTTCTAATGTTTGTAAAAATTCCGGAATAGCCCACAAACAATGTGCAACAAAAGTTTTGATACCCGAACTGAATTCGGTTTTGCTGAAGGGAATTATGTGTATAATTGTTTCTAACATATCTGTTTAACATGTTCACACGGTTAGCGGCTATCAGTGGAAAACGGGTTTTGGTTTTCCAATATCTGGACAGTTTTCAATCGAAGTTAGTTCATCTATGATCTATGGCAACGACTAGGGTTGGGGTTTTGACAAGCAGCACGTGTTCACATGCAGAAATTATACTCGCGCATTAATGGTATATCCGTGCAATCAGATTTTTAGGAGGTCTGCATTGTGAAAAGTTTGTATATATGTTCGGAATCTTCTTTTTGCAGCCCTGGGCGAAATAATAACATAAAGCTGTTATATTGTTACCCTTTCAGGATCATCAATTTGCTTCTGGTGTTAATTTCAATAGGAAAATTTCTCTTCTGGATTCTATGTACTAAACAACGAATTTGTATAATCATCAAATGTTATTCTGTGTCATACTAGATTTCTGTTTTCGTGCAATAGGCTGTAGTTAATAACTCTGAGTGTTCAAATTGGTGTAAAAGAAAAGATATTTAAAAAAAAAGTCGGGGGAAGTTTTTAGTGTTCCATTGGAATCAAAATCGCCTAATATCGGAATACAAAAGCAAGAAAAGTAGCTCATGTTATAAACAACAAAAGGAGGGGTATTTCTAATGTTTGTAAAAATTCCGGAATAGCCCACAAACAATGTGCTAGAAAAGTTTTGATACCCGAACTGAATTCGGTTTTGCTGAAGGGAATTATGTGTATAATTGTTTCTAACATATCTGTTTAACATGTTCACACAGTGAGCGGCTATCAGTGGAAAACGAGTTTTGATTTTCCAATATCTGGAAAGTTTTCAAACGAAGTTAGTTCATCTATGGCAACGTCAAGGGTTGGGGTTTTGACAAGCAGCACGTGTTCACATGCAGAAATTATACTCGCGCATTAATCCTATATCCGTGCAATCAGATTTTTAGAAGGGCTGCATTGTGAAAAGTTTGTATGTATGTTCGGAAGTTTTCTTTTTACAGCCCTGGGCGAAATAATAACATAAAGCTGTTATATTGTTACCCTTCCAGGATCATCAATTTGCTTCTGGTGTTAATTTCAATAGGAAAATTTCTCTTCTGGATTCTAAGCACTAAACAACGAATTTGTATATCATCAAATGTCATACTAGATTTCTGTTTTCGTGCAATAGACTGTAGTTTATTACTCTGAGTGTTCAAATTTGTGCAAAAGCAAAGATATTTAAAAAAAATGTCGGATGAAGTTTTTAGTGTTCCATTGGAATCAAATCGCCTAATTTCGGAATACAAAAACAAGAAAAGTAGCTCATGTTTTAAACAACAAAAGGAGGGGTATTTCTAATGTTTGTAAAAATTCCGGAATAGCCCACATACAATGTGTAACAAAAGTTTTGATACCCGAACTGAATTCGGTTTTACTGAAGGGAATTATGTGTATAATTGTTTCTAACATTTCTGTTTAACATGTTCACACAGTTATCGGCTATCAGTGGAAAACTGAAGTTTTTAGTGTTCCATTGGAATCAAAATCGCCTAATTTCGGAATACAAGAACAAGAAAAGTAGCTCATGTTATAAACAACAAAAGAAGGGGTATTTCTAATGTTTGTAAAAATTCCGGAATAGCCCACATACAATGTGCAACAAAAGTGTTGATACCCGAACTGAATTCGGTTTTGCTGAAGGGAATTATATGTATAATTGTTTCTAACATTTCCGTTTAACATGTTCACACAGTTATCGGCTATCAGTGGAAAACGGGTTTTGGTTTTCTAATATCTGGAAAGTTTTCAATCGAAGTTAGTTCATCTATGATCTATGGCAACGACATGGTTTGGGGTTTTGACAAGCAGCACGTGTTCTCATGCAGAAATTATCCTCGTGCATTAATCGTATATCCGTGCATTCAGATTTTTAGAAGGGCTGCATTGTGAAAAGTTTGTATGTATGTTCGGAAGTTTTCTTTTTGCAGCCCTGGTCGAAATAATAACATAAAGTTATATTGTTACCCTTTCAGGATCATCAATTTGCTTCTGGTGTTAATTTCAGTAGGAAAATTTCTCTTCTGGATTCTATGTACTAAACAACGAATTTGTATAATCATCAAATGTTATTCTGTGTCATACTAGATTTCTGTTTTCGTGCAATAGGCTGTAGTTTATATCTCTGAGTGTTCAAATTGGTGTAAAAGCAAAGTTATTTAAAAAAAAATTCTGGGGAAGTTTTTAGAGTTCCCTTGGTATCAAAATCGCCTAATTTCGGAATACAAAAAAAAGAAAAGTAGCTCATGTTATAAACAACAAAATTCCTCTTCTGGATTATAAGTACTAAACATTGAATATGTATATTCATCAAATGTTATTCTGTGTCATACTAGATTTCTGTTTTCGTGCAATAGGCTGTAGTTTATAACTCTGAGTGTTCAAATTGGTGTAAAAGCAAAGATATTTAAAAAAAAATGTCGGGGGAAGTTTTTAGTGTTCCATTGGAATCAAAATCGCCTAATTTCGGAATACAAAAGCAAGAAAAGTAGCTCATGTTATACAACAAAAGGAGGGGTATTTCTAATGTTTGTAAAAATTCCGGAATAGCCCACAAACAATGTGCAACAAAAGTTTTGATAGCCGAACTGAATTTGGGTTTGCTGAAGGGAATTATGTGTCTAATTGTTTCTAACATATCTGTTTAACATGTTCACACAGTTATCGGCTATCAGTGGAAAACGGGTTTTGCTTTTCTAATATCTGGAAAGTTTTCAATCGAAGTTAGTTCATCTATGATCTATGGCAACGACTAGTGTTGGGGTTTTGACAAGCAGCACGTGTTCACATGCAGAAATTATACTCGCGCATTAATCGTATATCCGTGCAATCAGATTTGTAGAAGGGCTGCATTGTGAAAAGTTTGTATATATGTTCGGAAGTCTTCTTTTTACAGCCCTGGGCGAAATAATAACATAAAGCTGTTATATTGTTACCCTTTCAAGATCATCAATTTGCTTCTGGTGTTAATTTCAATAGGAAAATTTCTCTTCTGGATTCTATGTACTAAACAACGAATTTGTATAATCATCAAATGTTATTCTGTGTCATACTAGATTTCTGTTTTCGTGCAATAGGCTGTAGTTTATATCTCTGAGTGTTCAAATTGGTGTAAAAGCAAAGTTATTTCAAAAAAAGGTCGGGGGAAGTTTTTAGTGTTACATTGGAATCAAAATCGCCGAATTTCGGAATACAAAAAGAAGAAAAGTAGCTCATGTTATACAACAAAATTCCTCTTCTGGATTATAAGTACTAAACATTGAATATGTATATTCATCAAATGTTATTCTGTGTCATACTAGATTTCTGTTTTCGTGCAATAGGCTGTAGTTTATAACTCTGAGTGTTCAAATTGGTGTAAAAGAAAAGATATTTCAAAAAAAAAAGTCGGAGGAAGTTTTTAGTGTTCCATTGGAATCAAAATCGCCTAATTTCGGAATACAAAAGCAAGTAAAGTAGTTTATGTTATAAACAACAAAAGGAGGGGTATTTCTAATGTTTGTAAAAATTCCGGAATAGCCCACAAACAATGTGCAACAAAAGTTTTGATACCCGAACTGAATTCGGTTTTGCTGAAGGGAATTATGTGTATAATTGTTTCTAACATATCTGTTTAACATGTGCACACGGTTAGCGGCTATCAGTGGAAAACGGGTTTTAGTTTTCCAACATTTGGAAAGTTTTCAATCGAAGTTATTTCATCTATGATCTATGGCAATGACAAGGGTGGGGTGTTGACAAGCAGCACGTGTTCAAATGCAGAAATTATGCTCGTGCATTAATCGTATAACCGTGCATTCAGATTTTTAGAAGGGCTGCATTGTGAAAAGTTTGTATGTATGTTCGGAAGTAGTCTTTTTGCAGCCCTGGGCGAAATAAAAACATAAAGCTGTTATATTGTTACCTTTTCAGGATCATCAATTTGCTTCTGGTGTTAATTTCAATAGGAAAATTTCTCTTCTGGATTCTAAGTACTAAACAACGAATTTGTATAATCATCAACTGTTATTCTGGTCATACTAGATTTCTGTTTTCGTGCAATAGACTGTAGTTTATAACTCTGATTGTTCAAATTGGTGCAAAAGTAAAGATATTAAAAAAAAAATCGGGGGAAGTTTTTAGAGTTCCCTTGGTATCAAAATCGCCTAATTTCGGAATACAAAAAAAAGAAAAGTAGCTCATGTTATAAACAACAAAATGAGGGGATTTCTAATGTTTGTAAAAATTCCGGAATAGCCCACATACAATGTGCAACAAAAGTTTGGATACCCGAAATGAATTCGGTTTTGCTGAAGGGAATTATGTGTCTAATTGTTTCTAACATATCTGCTTAACATGTTCACACGGTTAGCGGCTGTCAGTAGAAACGGGTTGTATTTTTCCAATATCTGGAAAGTTTTCAATCGAAGTTAGTTCATCTATGATCTATGGCAATGACAAGGGGTGGGGTGTTGACAAGCAGCACGTGTTCACATGCAGAAATTATACTCGTGCATTAATAGTATATCCGTGCAATCAGATTTTTCGAAGGGCTGCATTGTGAAAAGTTTGTATGAATGTTCAGAAGTCTTCGTTTTGCAGCCCTGGGCGAAATAATAACATAAAGCTTTTATATTGTTACCCGTGCACGTGTTCTCATGCAGAAATTATCCTCGTGCATTAATCGTATATCCGTGCATTCAGATTTTTAGAAGGGCTGCATTGTTTGTATGTATGTTCGGAAGTGATCTTTTTGCAGCCCTTGGCGAAATAATAACATAAAGCTGTTATATTGTTACCCTTTCATGATCATCAATTTGCTTCTGGTGTTAATTTCAATAGGAAAATTTCTCTTCTGGATTCTAAGCACTGAACAACGAATTTGTATAATCATTAAATGTTATTCTGTGTCGTACTAGATTTCTGTTTTCGTGCAATAGGCTGTAGTTTATAACTCTGAGTGTTCAAATTGGTGTAAAAGCAAAGATATTTAAAAAAAAATGTCGGGGGAAGTTTTTAGTGTTCCATTGGAATCAAAATCGCCTAATTTCGGAATACAAAAGCAAGAAAAGTAGCTCATGTTATAAACAACAAAATTCCTCTTCTGGATTATAAGTACTAAACATTGAATATGTATGTTATTCTGTGTCATACTAGATTTCTGTTTTCGTGCAATAGGCTGTAGTTTAACTCTGAGTGTTCAAATTGGTGCAAAAGCAAAGATATTTCAAAAAAAAAGTCGGGGGAAGTTTTTAGTGTTCCATTGGAATCAAAATCGCCGAATTTCGGAATACAAAAAGAAGAAAAGTAGCTCATGTTATAAACAACAAAAGGAGGGGTATTTCTAATGTTTGTAAAAATTCCGGAATAGCCCACAAACAATGTGCAACAAAAGTTTTGATACCCGAACTGAATTCGGTTCTGCTGAAGGGAATTATGTGTATAATTGTTTCTAACATATCTGTTTAACATGTTCACACAGTTATCGGCTATCAGTGGAAAACGGGTTTTGGTTTTCTAATATCTGGAAAGTTTTCAATCGAAGTTAGTTCATCTATGATCTATTGCAACGACTAGTGTTGGGGTTTTGACAAGCAGCACATGTTCACATGCAGAAATTATACTCGCGCATTAATCGTATATCCGTGCAATCAGATTTGTAGGAGGGCTGCATTGTGAAAAGTTTGTATATATGTTCGGAAGTCTTCTTTTTACAGCCCTGGGCGAAATAATAACATAAAGCTTTTATATTGTTACCCTTTCAGGATCATCAATTTGCTTCTGGTGTTAATTTCAATAGGAAAAGTCCTCTTCTGGATTATAAGTACTAAACATTGAATATGTATATTCATCAAATGTTATTCTGTGTCATACTAGATTTCTGTTTTCGTGCAATAGGCTGTAGTTTAACTCTGAGTGTTCAAATTGGTGCAAAAGCAAAGATATTTCAAAAAAAAAGTCGGGGGAAGTTTTTAGTGTTCCATTGGAATCAAAATCGCCGAATTTCGGAATACAAAAAGAAGAAAAGTAGCTCATGTTATAAACAACAAAAGGAGGGGTATTTCTAATGTTTGTAAAAATTCCGGAATAGCCCACATACAATGTGCAACAAAAGTTTTGATACCCGAACTGAATTCGGATTTGCTGAAGGGAATTATGTGTACGAGTATAATTGTTTCTAACATATCTGTTTAACATGTTCACACGGTTAGCGGCTATCAGTGGAAAACGGGTTTTGGTTTTCCAATATCTCGAAGGTTTTCAATCGAAGTTATTTCATTTATGATCTATGGCAATGACAAGGGATCGGGTTTTGATAAGCAGCACGTGTTAATGCTCGTGCATTAATCGTATATCCCTGCATTCAGATTTTTAGAAGGGCTGCATTGTGAAAAGTTTGTATGTATGTTCGGAAGTCTTCGTTTTGCAGCCCTGGGCGAAATAATAACATAAAGCTGTTATATTGTTACCCTTTAGGATCATCAATTTGCTTCTGGTGTTAATTTCAATAGTAAAATTTCTCTTCTGGATTATAACTACTAATCAATGAATATGTATATTCATCAAATGTTATTCTGTGTCATACTAGATTTCTGTTTTCGTGCAATAGGCTGTAGTTTATAACTCTGAGTGTTCAAATTGGTGCAAAAGCAAAGATATTTCAAAAAAAAAAGTCGGGGGAAGTTTTTAGTGTTCCATTGGAATCAAAATCGCCTAATTTCGGAATACAAAAAAAAAGAAGGAGATCATGTTATAAACAACAAAAGGAGGGGTATTTCTAATGTTTGTAAAAATTCCGGAATAGACCACATACAATGTGCAACAAAAGTTTTGATACCCGAACTGAATTCGGTTCTGCTGAAGGGAATTATGTGTATAATTGTTTCTAACATATGTGTTTAACATGTTCACACGGTTAGCGGCTATTAGTGGAAAACGAGTTTTGATTTTCCAATATCTGGAAAGTTTTCAAACGAAGTTAGTTCATCTATGATCTATGGCAACGTCAAGGGTTGGGGTTTTGACAAGCAGCACGTGTTCTCACGCAGAAATTATCCTCGTGCATTAATCGTATATCCGTGCATTCAGATTTTTAGAAGGGCTGCATTGTTTGTATGTATGTTCGGAAGTGATCTTTTTGCAGCCCTTGGCGAAATAATAACATAAAGCTGTTATATTGTTACCCTTTCATGATCATCAATTTGCTTCTGGTGTTAATTTCAATAGGAAAATTTCTCTTCTGGATTCTAAGCACTGAACAACGAATTTGTATAATCATCAAATGTTATTCTGTGTCGTACTAGATTTCTGTTTTCGTGCAATAGGCTGTAGTTTATAACTCTGAGTGTTCAAATTGGTGTAAAAGCAAAGTTATTTAAAAAAAAATGTCGGGGGAAGTTTTTAGTGTTCCATTGGAATCAAAATCGCCTAATTTCGGAATACAAAAGCAAGAAAAGTAGCTCATGTTATAAACAACAAAAGGAGGGATTTCTAATGTTTGTAAAAATTCCGGAATAGGCCACAAACAATGTGCAACAAAAGTTTTGATACCCGAACTGAATTCGGTTTTGCTGAAGGCAATTATGTGTATAATTGTTTCTAACATATCTGTTTAACATGTTCACACGGTTAGCGGCTATTAGTGGAAAACGAGTTTTGATTTTCCAATATCTGGAAAGTTTTCAAACGAAGTTAGTTCATCTATGATCTATGGCAACGTCAAGGGTTGGGGTTTTGACAAGCAGCACGTGTTCTCATGCAGAAATTATCCTCGTGCATTAATCGTATATCCGTGCATTCAGATTTTTAGAAGAGCTGCATTGTTTGTATGTATGTTCGGAAGTGATCTTTTTGCAGCCCTTGGCGAAATAATAACATAAAGCTGTTATATTGTTACCCTTTCATGATCATCAATTTGCTTCTGGTGTTAATTTCAATAGGAAAATTTCTCTTCTGGATTCTAAGCACTGAACAACGAATTTGTATAATCATCAAATGTTATTCTGTGTCGTACTAGATTTCTGTTTTCGTGCAATAGGCTGTAGTTTATAACTCTGAGTGTTCAAATTGGTGTAAAAGCAAAGATATTTAAAAAAAAATGTCGGGGGAAGTAAGAATCAAAATCGCCTAATTTCGGAATACAAAAGCAAGAAAAGTAGCTCATGTTATAAACAACAAAAGGAGGGGTATTTCTAATGTTTGTAAAAATTCCGGAATAGCCCACAAACAATGTGCAACAAAAGTTTTGATAGCCGAACTGAATTCGGGTTTGCTGAAGGGAATTATGTGTATAATTGTTTCTAACATATCTGTTTAACATGTGCACACGGTTAGCGGCTATCAGTGGAAAACGGGTTTTAGTTTTCCAACATTTGGAAAGTTTTCAATCGAAGTTATTTCATCTATGATCTATGGCAATGACAAGGGTGGGGTGTTGACAAGCAGCACGTGTTCAAATGCAGAAATTATGCTCGTGCATTAATCGTATAACCGTGCATTCAGATTTTTAGCTGCATTGTGAAACGTTTGTATGTATGTTCGGAAGTAGTCTTTTTGCAGCCCTGGGCGAAATAAAAACATAAAGCTGTTATATTGTTACCTTTTCAGGATCATCAATTTGCTTCTAGTGTTAATTTCAATAGGAAAATTTCTCTTCTGGATTCTAAGTACTAAACAACGAATTTGTATAATCATCAACTGTTATTCTGGTCATACTAGACTTCTGTTTTCGTGCAATAGACTGTAGTTTAAAACTCTGATTGTTCAAATTGGTGCAAAAGTAAAGATATTTAAAAAAAATTCGGGGGAAGTTTTTAGTGTTCCCTTGGTATCAAAATCGCCTAATTTCGGAATACAAAAAAAAGAAAAGTAGCTCATGTTATAAACAACAAAATTCCTCTTCTGGGTTATAAGTACTAAACATTGAATATGTATATTCATCAAATGTTATTCTGTGTCATACTAGATTTCTGTTTTCGTGCAATAGGCTGTAGTTCTGAGTGTTCAAATTGGTGCAAAAGCAAAGATATTTCAAAAAAAAAGTCGGGGGAAGTTTTTAGTGTTCCATTGGAATCAAAATCGCCGAATTTCGGAATACAAAAAGAAGAAAAGTAGCTCATGTTATAAAAAACAAAAGGAGGATTATTTCTAATGTTTGTAAAAATTCCGGAATAGCCCACATACAATGTGCAACAAAAGTTTTGATACCCGAACTGAATTCGGATTTGCTGAAGGGAATTATGTGTACGAGTATAATTGTTTCTAACATATCTGTTTAACATGTTCACACGGTTAGCGGCTATCAGTGGAAAACGGGTTTTGGTTTTCCAATATCTCGAAGGTTTTCAATCGAAGTTATTTCATTTATGATCTATGGCAATGACAAGGGATCGGGTTTTGATAAGCAGCACGTGTTAATGCTCGTTCATTAATCGTATATCCCTGCATTCAGATTTTTAGAAGGGCTGCATTGTTTGTATGTATGTTCGGAAGTGATCTTTTTGCAGCCCTTGGCGAAATAATAACATAAAGCTGTTATATTGTTACTCTTTCATGATCATCAATTTGCTTCTGGTGTTAATTTCAATAGGAAAATTTCTCTTCTGGATTCTAAGCACTGAACAACGAATTTGTATAATCATCAAATGTTATTCTGTGTCGTACTAGATTTCTGTTTTCGTGCAATAGGCTGTAGTTTATAACTCTGAGTGTTCAAATTGGTGTAAAAGCAAAGTTATTTAAAAAAAAATGTCGGGGGAAGTTTTTAGTGTTCCATTGGAATCAAAATCGCCTAATTTCGGAATACAAAAGCAAGAAAAGTAGCTCATGTTATAAACAACAAAAGGAGGGGTATTTCTAATGTTTGTAAAAATTCCGGAATAGGCCACAAACAATGTGCAACAAAAGTTTTGATACCCGAACTGAATTCGGTTTTGCTGAAGGGAATTATGTGTATAATTGTTTCTAACATATCTGTTTAACATGTTCACACAGTTATCGGCTATCAGTGGAAAACGGGTTTTGGTTTTCTAATATCTGGAAAGTTTTCAATCGAAGTTAGTTCATCTATGATCTATGGCAACGACTAGTGTTGGGATTATAAGTACTAAACAATGAATATGTATATTCATCAAATGTTATTCTGTGTCATACTAGATTTCTGTTTTCGTGCAATAGGCTGTAGTTTATAACTCTGAGTGTTCAAATTGGTGCAAAAGCAAAGATATTTCAAAAAAAAAGCCGGGGGAAGTTTTTAGTGTTCCATTGGAATCAAAATCGCCGAATTTCGGAATACAAAAAGAAGAAAAGTAGCTCATGTTATAAACAACAAAAGGAGGGGTATTTCTAATGTTTGTAAAAATTCCGGTATAGCCCACATACAATGTGCAATAAAAGTTTTGATACCCGAATTGAATTCGGTTTTGATGAAGGGAATTATGTGTATAATTGTTTTTAACATATGTATCTGTTTAACATGTTCACACGGTTAGCGGCTATCAGTGGAAAACGGGTTTTGGTTTTCCAATATCTCGAACGTTTTCAATCGAAGTTAGTTCATCTATGATCAATGGCAACGTCAATGGTTGGGGTTTTGACAAGCAGCACGTGTTCACATGCAGAAATTATACTCGTGCATTAATCGTATATCCGTGCATTCAGATTTTTAGAAGGGCTGCATTGTTTGTATGTATGTTCGGAAGTGATCGTTTTGCAGCCCTGGGCGAAATAATAACATAAAGCTGTTTAATTGTTACCCTTTCAGGATCATCAATTTGCTTCTGGTGTTAATTTCAATAGGAAAATTTCTCTTCTGGATTCTAAGCACTAAACAACGATTTTGTATAATCATCAAATGTTATTCTGTGTCGTACTAGATTTCTGTTTTCGTGCAACAGGCTGTAGTTTATAACTCTGAGTGTTCAAATTGGTGTAAAAGCAAAGTTATTTAAAAAAAAATGTCGGGGGAAGTTTTTAGTGTTCCATTGGAATCAAAATCGCCTAATTTCGGAATACAAAAGCAAGAAAAGTAGCTCATGTTATAAACAACAAAAGGAGGGGTATTTCTAATGTTTGTAAAAATTCCGGAATAGCCCACAAACAATGTGCAACAAAAGTTTTGATACCCGAACTGAATTCGGTTCTGCTGAAGGGAATTGTGTGTATAATTGTTTCTAACATATGTGTTTAACATGTTCACACGGTTAGCGGCTATTAGTGGAAAACGAGTTTTGATTTTCCAATATCTGGAAAGTTTTCAAACGAAGTTAGTTCATCTATGATCTATGGCAACGTCAAGGGTTGGGGTTTTGACAAGCAGCACGTGTTCTCATGCAGAAATTATCCTCGTGCATTAATCGTATATCCGTGCATTCAGATTTTTAGAAGGGCTGCATTGTTTGTATGTATGTTCGGAAGTGATCTTTTTGCAGCCCTTGGCGAAATAATAACATAAAGCTGTTATATTGTTACCCTTTCATGATCATCAATTTGCTTCTGGTGTTAATTTCAATAGGAAAATTTCTCTTCTGGTTTCTAAGCACTGAACAACGAATTTGTATAATCATCAAATGTTATTCTGTGTCATACTAGATTTCTGTTTTCGTGCAATAGGCTGTAGTTTATAACTCTGAGTGTTCAAATTGGTGTAAAAGCAAAGATATTTAAAAAAAAATGTTGGGGGAAGTTTTTAGTGTTCCATTGGAATCAAAATCGCCGAATTTCGGAATACAAAAAGAAGAAAAGTAGCTCATGTTATAAACAACAAAAGGAGGGGTATTTCTAATGTTTGTAAAAATTCCGGAATAGCCCACAAACAATGTGCAACAAAAGTTTTGATACCCGAACTGAATTCGGATTTGCTGAAATGAATTATGTGTACGAGTATAATTGTTTCTAACATATCTGTTTAACATGTTCGCACGGTTAGCGGCTATCAGTGGAAAACGGGTTTTGGTTTTCCAATATCTCGAAGGTTTTCAATCGAAATTATTTCATTTATGATCTATGGCAATGACAAGGGATCGGGTTTTGATAAGCAGCACGTGTTAATGCTCGTGCATTAATCGTATATCCGTGCATTCAGATTTTTAGAAGGGCTGCATTGTTTGTATGTATGTTCGGAAGTGATCGTTTTGCAGCCCTGGGCGAAATAATAACATAAAGCTGTTTAATTGTTACCCTTTCAGGATCATCAATTTGCTTCTGGTGTTAATTTCAATAGGAAAATTTCTCTTCTTGATTCTAAGTACTAAACAATGAATATGTATAATCATCAAATGCTATTCTGCGTCATACTAGATTTCTGTTTTCGAGCAATAGGCTGTAGTTTATAACTGTGAGTGTTCAAATTGGTGCAAAAGCAAAGATATTTCAAAAAAAAAGTCTTGGGAAGTTTTTAGTGTTCCCTTGGAATCAAAATCGCCTAATTTCGGAATACAAACAGAAGAAAAGTAGCTCATGTTATAAACAACAAAAGGAGGGTTATTTCTAATGTTTGTAAAAATTCCGAATAGCCCACATACAATGTGCAACAAAAGTTTGGATACCCGAAATGAATTCGGTTTTTCTGAAGGGAATTATGTGTATAATTGTTTTTAACATATCTGTTTAACATGTGCACACGGTTAGCGGCTATCAGTGGAAAACGGGTTTTAGTTTTCCAACATTTGGAAAGTTTTCAATCGAAGTTATTTCATCTATGATCTATGGCAATGACAAGGGTGGGGTGTTGACAAGCAGCACGTGTTCAAATGCAGAAATTATGCTCGTGCATTAATCGTATAACCGTGCATTCAGGTTTTTAGAAGGGCTGCATTGTGAAACGTTTGTATGTATGTTCGGAAGTAGTCTTTTTGCAGCCCTGGGCGAAATAAAAACATAAAGCTGTTATATTGTTACCTTTTCAGGATCATCAATTTGCTTCTAGTGTTAATTTCTCTTCTGGATTCTAAGTACTAAACAACGAATTTGTATAATCATCAACTGTTATTCTGGTCATACTAGACTTCTGTTTTCGTGCAATAGACTGTAGTTTAAAACTCTGATTGTTCAAATTGGTGCAAAAGTAAAGATATTTAAAAAAAAATTCGGGGGAAGTTTTTAGTGTTCCCTTGGTATCAAAATCGCCTAATTTCGGAATACAAAAAAAAGAAAAGTAGCTCATGTTATAAACAACAAAAGGAGGGGTATTTCTAATGTTTGTAAAAATTCCGGAATAGCCCACAAACAATGTGCAACAAAAGTTTTGATACCCGAACTGAATTCGGTTCTGCTGAAGGGAATTATGTGTATAATTGTTTCTAACATATGTGTTTAACATGTTCACACGGTTAGCGGCTATTAGTGGAAAACGAGTTTTGATTTTCCAATATCTGGAAAGTTTTCAAACGAAGTTAGTTCATCTATGATCTATGGCAACGTCAAGGGTTGGGGTTTTGACAAGCAGCACGTGTTCTCATGCAGAAATTATCCTCGTGCATTAATCGTATATCCGTGCATTCAGATTTTTAGAAGGGCTGCATTGTTTGTATGTATGTTCGGAAGTGATCTTTTTGCAGCCCTTGGCGAAATAATAACATAAAGCTGTTATATTGTTACCCTTTCATGATCATCAATTTGCTTCTGGTGTTAATTTCAATAGGAAAATTTCTCTTCTGGATTCTAAGCACTGAACAACGAATTTGTATAATCATCAAATGTTATTCTGTGTCGTACTAGATTTCTGTTTTCGTGCAATAGGCTGTAGTTTATAACTCTGAGTGTTCAAATTGGTGTAAAAGCAAAGATATTTAAAAAAAAATGTCGGGGGAAGTTTTTAGTGTTCCATTGGAATCAAAATCGCCTAATTTCGGCATACAAAAGCAAGAAAAGTAGCTCATGTTATAAACAACAAAAGGAGGGGTATTTCTAATGTTTGTAAAAATTCCGGAATAGCCCACAAACAATGTGCAACAAAAGTTTTGATACCCGAACTGAATTCGGTTTTGCTGAAGGGAATTATGTGTATAATTGTTTCTAACATATCTGTTTAACATGTTCACACAGTTATCGGCTATCAGTGGAAAACGGGTTTTGGTTTTCTAATATCTGGAAAGTTTTCAATCGAAGTTAGTTCATCTATGATCTATGGCAACGACTAGTGTTGGGGTTTTGACAAGCAGCACGTGTTCACATGCAGAAATTATACTCGCGCATTAATCGTATATCCGTGCAATCAGATTTGTAGGAGGGCTGCATTGTGAAAAGTTTGTATATATGTTCGGAAGTCTTCTTTTTACAGCCCTGGGCGAAATAATAACATAAAGCTTTTATATTGTTACCCTTTCAGGATCATCAATTTGCTTCTGGTGTTAATTTCAATAGGAAAAGTCCTCTTCTGGATTATAAGTACTAAACATTGAATATGTATATTCATCAAATGTTATTCTGTGTCATACTAGATTTCTGTTTTCGTGCAATAGGCTGTAGTTTAACTCTGAGTGTTCAAATTGGTGCAAAAGCAAAGATATTTCAAAAAAAAAGTCGGGGGAAGTTTTTAGTGTTCCATTGGAATCAAAATCGCCGAATTTCGGAATACAAAAAGAAGAAAAGTAGCTCATGTTATAAACAACAAAAGGAGGGGTATTTCTAATGTTTGTAAAAATTCCGGAATAGCCCACATACAATGTGCAACAAAAGTTTTGATACCCGAACTGAATTCGGATTTGCTGAAATGAATTATGTGTACGAGTATAATTGTTTCTAACATATCTGTTTAACATGTTCACACGGTTAGCGGCTATCAGTGGAAAACGGGTTTTGGTTTTCCAATATCTCGAAGGTTTTCAATCGAAGTTATTTCATTTATGATCTATGGCAATGACAAGGGATCGGGTTTTGATAAGCAGCACGTGTTAATGCTCGTGCATTAATCGTATATCCGTGCATTCAGATTTTTAGAAGGGCTGCATTGTTTGTATGTATGTTCGGAAGTGATCGTTTTGCAGCCCTGGGCGAAATAATAACATAAAGCTGTTTAATTGTTACCCTTTCAGGATCATCAATTTGCTTCTGGTGTTAATTTCAATAGGAAAATTTCTCTTCTTGATTCTAAGTACTAAACAATGAATATGTATAATCATCAAATGCTATTCTGCGTCATACTAGATTTCTGTTTTCGAGCAATAGGCTGTAGTTTATAACTGTGAGTGTTCAAATTGGTGCAAAAGCAAAGATATTTCAAAAAAAAAGTCTTGGGAAGTTTTTAGTGTTCCCTTGGAATCAAAATCGCCTAATTTCGGAATACAAACAGAAGAAAAGTAGCTCATGTTATAAACAACAAAAGGAGGGTTATTTCTAATGTTTGTAAAAATTCCGGAATAGCCCACATACAATGTGCAACAAAAGTTTGGATACCCGAAATGAATTCGGTTTTTCTGAAGGGAATTATGTGTAAATTGTTTCTAACATATCTGTTTAACATGTTCGCACGGTTAGCGGCTATCAGAAGAAACGGGTTGTATTTTTCCAATATCTGGAAAGTTTTCAATCGAAGTTAGTTCATCTATGATCTATGGCAATGACAATTGGTGGGGTGTTGACAAGCAGCACGTGTTCACATGCAGAAATTATACTCGTGCATTAATAGTATATCCGTGCAATCAGATTTTTCGAAGGGCTGCATTGTGAAAAGAAAAATTTCTCTTCTGGATTCTAAGTACTAAACAACGAATTTGTATAATCATCAACTGTTATTCTGGTCATACTAGACTTCTGTTTTCGTGCAATAGACTGTAGTTTAAAACTCTGATTGTTCAAATTGGTGCAAAAGTAAAGATATTTAAAAAAAAATTCGGGGGAAGTTTTTAGTGTTCCCTTGGTATCAAAATCGCCTAATTTCGGAATACAAAAAAAAGAAAAGTAGCTCATGTTATAAACAACAAAATTCCTCTTCTGGATTATAAGTACTAAACATTGAATATGTATATTCATCAAATGTTATTCTGTGTCATACTAGATTTCTGTTTTCGTGCAATAGGCTGTAGTTTAACTCTGAGTGTTCAAATTGGTGCAAAAGCAAATATATTTCAAAAAAAAAGTCGGGGGAAGTTTTTAGTGTTCCATTGGAATCAAAATCGCCGAATTTCGGAATACAAAAAGAAGAAAAGTAGCTCATGTTATAAACAACAAAAGGAGGGGTATTTCTAATGTTTGTAAAAATTCCGGAATAGCCCACAAACAATGTGCAACAAAAGTTTTGATACCCGAACTGAATTCGGTTCTGCTGAAGGGAATTATGTGTATAATTGTTTCTAACATATGTGTTTAACATGTTCACACGGTTAGCGGCTATTAGTGGAAAACGAGATTTGATTTTCCAATATCTGGAAAGTTTTCAAACGAAGTTAGTTCATCTATGATCTGTGTCATACTAGATTTCTGTTCTCGTGCAATAATATAAACTACAGCTAGTTTATAACTCTGAGTGTTCAAATTGGTGCGCATACAAATATGTTTAAAAAAAATTCGGGGGAAGTTTTTAGTGTTCCATTGGAATCAAAATCGCCTAATTTCGGAATACAACAATTTCTTGCAATACAAAGTAGCTCATGTTATAAACAACAAAAGGAGGGGTATTTCTAATGTTTATAAAAATTCCGGAATAGCCCACATACAATGTGCAACAAAAGTTCTGATACCCGAACTGACTTCGGTTTTGCTGAAGGGAATTATGTGTATAATTGTTTCTAACATATCTGTTTAACATGTTCACACAGTTATCGGCTATCAGTGGAAAGCGGGTTTTGGTTTTCTAATATCTGGAAAGTTTTCAATCGAAGTTAGTTCATCTATGATCTATGGCAACGACAAGGGTTGGGGTTTTGACAAGCAGCACGTGTTCTCATGCAGAAATTATTCTCGTGCATTAATGGTATATACGTGCAATCAGATTTTTAGAAGGGCTGCATTGTGAAAAGTTTGTATGTATGTTCGGAAGTCTTCTTTTTGCAGCCCTGGGCGTAATAATAACATAAAACTGTTATATTGTTACCCTTTCAGGATCATCAATTTGCTTCTGGTGTTAATTTCAATAGGAAAATTTCTCTTCTGGATTCTAAGTACTAAACAACGAATTTGTATAATCATCAAATGTTATTCTGTGTCATACTAGATTTCTGTTTTCGTGCAATAGGCTGTAGTTTATATCTCTGAGTGTTCAAATTGGTGTAAAAGCAAAGATATTTCAAAAAAAGGTCGGGGGAAGTTTTTAGTGTTCCATTGGAATCAAAATCTCCTAATTTCGGAATTCGAAAACAAGAAAAGTAGCTCAGTGTTATAAACAAAAAAAGAAGGGGTATTTCTAATGTTTGTAAAAGTTTTCCAATTTTGTAAAAATTGTTTGTAAAAATTCCGGAATAGCCCACATACAATGTGCAACAAAAGTTTGGATACCCGAAATGAATTCGGTTTTGCTGAAGGGAATTATGTGTCTAATTGTTTCTAACATATCTGCTTAACATGTTCACACGGTTAGCGGCTATCAGTAGAAACGGGTTGTATTTTTCCAATATCTGGAAAGTTTTCAATCGAAGTTAGTTCATCTATGATCTATGGCAATGACAAGGGGTGGGGTGTTGACAAGCAGCACGTGTTCACATGCAGAAATTATACTCGTGCATTAATAGTATATCCGTGCAATCAGATTTTTCGAAGGGCTGCATTGTGAAAAGTTTGTATGAATGTTCAGAAGTCTTCGTTTTGCAGCCCTGGGCGAAATAATAACATAAAGCTTTTATATTGTTACCCGTGCACGTGTTCTCATGCAGAAATTATCCTCGTGCATTAATCGTATATCCGTGCATTCAGATTTTTAGAAGGGCTGCATTGTTTGTATGTATGTTCGGAAGTGATCTTTTTGCAGCCCTTGGCGAAATAATAACATAAAGCTGTTATATTGTTACCCTTTCATGATCATCAATTTGCTTCTGGTGTTAATTTCAATAGGAAAATTTCTCTTCTGGATTCTAAGCACTGAACAACGAATTTGTATAATCATTAAATGTTATTCTGTGTCGTACTAGATTTCTGTTTTCGTGCAATAGGCTGTAGTTTATAACTCTGAGTGTTCAAATTGGTGTAAAAGCAAAGATATTTAAAAAAAAATGTCGGGGGAAGTTTTTAGTGTTCCATTGGAATCAAAATCGCCTAATTTCGGAATACAAAAGCAAGAAAAGTAGCTCATGTTATAAACAACAAAAGGAGGGGTATTTCTAATGTTTGTAAAAATTCCGGAATAGCCCACAAACAATGTGCAACAAAAGTTTGGATACCCGAAATGAATTCGGTTTTGCTGAAGGGAATTATGTGTATAATTGTTTCTAACATATCTGCTTAACATGTTCACACGGTTAGCGGCTATCAGTAGAAACGGGTTGTATTTTTCCAATATCTGGAAAGTTTTCAATCGAAGTTAGTTCATCTATGATCTATGGCAATGACAAGGGGTGGGGTGTTGACAAGCAGCACGTGTTCACATGCAGAAATTATACTCGTGCATTAATAGTATATCCGTGCAATCAGATTTTTCGAAGGGCTGCATTGTGAAAAGTTTGTATGAATGTTCAGAAGTCTTCGTTTTGCAGCCCTGGGCGAAATAATAACATAAAGCTGTTATATTGTTACCCTTTCAGGATCATCAATTTGCTTCTGGTGTTAATTTCAATAGTAAAATTTCTCTTCTTGATTCTAAGTACTAAACAATGAATATGTATATTCATCAAATGTTATTCTGTGTCATACTAGATTTCTGTTTTCGTGCAATAGGCTGTAGTTTAACTCTGAGTGTTCAAATTGGTGCAAAAGCAAAGATATTTCAAAAAAAAATCGGGGGAAGTTTTTAGTGTTCCATTGGAATCAAAATCGCCGAATTTCGGAATACAAAAAGAAGAAAAGTAGCTCATATTATAAACAACAAAAGGAGGGGTATTTCTAATGTTTGTAAAAATTCCGGAATAGCCCACATACAATGTGCAACAAAAGTTTTGATACCCGAACTGAATTCGGATTTGCTGAAGGGAATTATGTGTACGAGTATAATTGTTTCTAACATATCTGTTTAACATGTTCACACGGTTAGCGGCTATCAGTGGAAAACGGGTTTTGGTTTTCCAATATCTCGAAGGTTTTCAATCGAAGTTATTTCATTTATGATCTATGGCAATGACAAGGGATCGGGTTTTGATAAGCAGCACGTGTTAATGCTCGTGCATTAATCGTATATCCCTGCATTCAGATTTTTAGAAGGGCTGCATTGTGAAAAGTTTGTATGTATGTTCGGAAGTCTTCGTTTTGCAGCCCTGGGCGAAATAATAACATAATGCTGTTATATTGTTACCCTTTAGGATCATCAATTTGCTTCTGGTGTTAATTTCAATAGTAAAATTTCTCTTCTGGATTATAACTACTAATCAATGAATATGTATATTCATCAAATGTTATTCTGTGTCATACTAGATTTCTGTTTTCGTGCAATAGGCTGTAGTTTATAACTCTGAGTGTTCAAATTGGTGCAAAAGCAAAGATATTTCAAAAAAAAAAGTCGGGGGAAGTTTTTAGTGTTCCATTGGAATCAAAATCGCCTAATTTCGGAATACAAAAAAAAAGAAGGAGATCATGTTATAAACAACAAAAGGAGGGGTATTTCTAATGTTTGTAAAAATTCCGGAATAGACCACATACAATGTGCAACAAAAGTTTTGATACCCGAACTGAATTCGGTTCTGCTGACGGGAATTATGTGTATAATTGTTTCTAACATATGTGTTTAACATGTTCACACGGTTAGCGGCTATTAGTGGAAAACGAGTTTTGATTTTCCAATATCTGGAAAGTTTTCAAACGAAGTTAGTTCATCTATGATCTATGGCAACGTCAAGGGTTGGGGTTTTGACAAGCAGCACGTGTTCTCACGCAGAAATTATCCTCGTGCATTAATCGAATATCCGTGCATTCAGATTTTTAGAAGGGCTGCATTGTTTGTATGTATGTTCGGAAGTGATCTTTTTGCAGCCCTTGGCGAAATAATAACATAAAGCTGTTATATTGTTACCCTTTCATGATCATCAATTTGCTTCTGGTGTTAATTTCAATAGGAAAATTTCTCTTCTGGATTCTAAGCACTGAACAACGAATTTGTATAATCATCAAATGTTATTCTGTGTCGTACTAGATTTCTGTTTTCGTGCAATGGCTGTAGTTTATAACTCTGAGTGTTCAAATTGGTGTAAAAGCAAAGTTATTTAAAAAAAAATGTCGGGGGAAGTTTTTAGTGTTCCATTGGAATCAAAATCGCCTAATTTCGGAATACAAAAGCAAGAAAAGTAGCTCATGTTATAAACAACAAAAGGAGGGATTTCTAATGTTTGTAAAAATTCCGGAATAGGCCACAAACAATGTGCAACAAAAGTTTTGATACCCGAACTGAATTCGGTTTTGCTGAAGGGAATTATGTGTATAATTGTTTCTAACATATCTGTTTAACATGTTCACACGGTTAGCGGCTATTAGTGGAAAACGAGTTTTGATTTTCCAATATCTGGAAAGTTTTCAAACGAAGTTAGTTCATCTATGATCTATGGCAACGACTAGTGTTGGGATTATAAGTACTAAACAATGAATATGTATATTCATCAAATGTTATTCTGTGTCATACTAGATTTCTGTTTTCGTGCAATAGGCTGTAGTTTATAACTCTGAGTGTTCAAATTGGTGCAAAAGCAAAGATATTTAAAAAAAAAAGCCGGGGGAAGTTTTTAGTGTTCCATTGGAATCAAAATCGCCGAATTTCGGAATACAAAAAGAAGAAAAGTAGCTCATGTTATAAACAACAAAAGGAGGGGTATTTCTAATGTTTGTAAAAATTCCGGTATAACCCACATACAATGTGCAATAAAAGTTTTGATACCCGAATTGAATTCGGTTTTGATGAAGGGAATTATGTGTATAATTGTTTTTAACATATGTATCTGTTTAAAATGTTCACACGGTTAGCGGCTATCAGTGGAAAACGGGTTTTGGTTTTCCAATATCTCGAACGTTTTCAATCGAAGTTAGTTCATCTATGATCAATGGCAACGTCAATGGTTGGGGTTTTGACAAGCAGCACGTGTTCACATGCAGAAATTATACTCGTGCATTAATCGTATATCCGTGCATTCAGATTTTTAGAAGGGCTGCATTGTTTGTATGTATGTTCGGAAGTGATCGTTTTGCAGCCCTGGGCGAAATAATAACATAAAGCTGTTTAATTGTTACCCTTTCAGGATCATCAATTTGCTTCTGGTGTTAATTTCAATAGGAAAATTTCTCTTCTGGATTCTAAGCACTAAACAACGATTTTGTATAATCATCAAATGTTATTCTGTGTCATACTAGAAGTCTGTTTTCGTGCAATAGGCTGTAGTTTATAACTCTGAGTGTTCAAATTGGTGTAAAAGAAAAGATATTTCAAAAAAAAAGTCGGGGGAAGTTTTTAGTGTTCCATTGGAATCAAAATCGCCTAATTTCGGAATACAAAAGCAAGTAAAGTAGTTCATGTTATAAACAACAAAAGGAGGGGTATTTCTAATGTTTGTAAAAATTCCGGAATAGCCCACAAACAATGTGCAACAAAAGTTTTGATACCCGAACTGAATTCGGTTCTGCTGAAGGGAATTATGTGTATAATTGTTTCTAACATATGTGTTTAACATGTTCACACGGTTAGCGGCTATTAGTAGAAAACGAGTTTTGATTTTCCAATATCTGGAAAGTTTTCAAACGAAGTTAGTTCATCTATGATCTATGGCAACGTCAAGGGTTGGGGTTTTGACAAGCAGCACGTGTTCTCATGCAGAAATTATCCTCGTGCATTAATCGTATATCCGTGCATTCAGATTTTTAGAAGGGCTGCATTGTTTGTATGTATGTTCGGAAGTGATCTTTTTGCAGCCCTTGGCGAAATAATAACATAAAGCTGTTATATTGTTACCCTTTCATGATCATCAATTTGCTTCTGGTGTTAATTTCAATAGGAAAATTTCTCTTCTGGATTCTAAGCACTGAACAACGAATTTGTATAATCATCAAATGTTATTCTGTGTCGTACTAGATTTCTGTTTTCGTGCAATAGGCTGTAGTTTATAACTCTGAGTGTTCAAATTGGTGTAAAAGCAAAGATATTTAAAAAAAAATGTCGGGGGAAGTTTTTAGTGTTCCATTGGAATCAAAATCGCCTAATTTCGGAATACAAACAGAAGAAAAGTAGCTCATGTTATAAACAACAAAAGGAGGGGTATTTCTAATGTTTGTAAAAATTCCGGAATAGCCCACAAACAATGTGCAACAAAAGTTTTGATAGCCGAACTGAATTCGGGTTTGCTGAAGGGAATTATGTGTATAATTGTTTCTAACATATCTGTTTAACATGTGCACACGGTTAGCGGCTATCAGTGGAAAACGGGTTTTAGTTTTCCAACATTTGGAAAGTTTTCAATCGAAGTTATTTCATCTATGATCTATGGCAATGACAAGGGTGGGGTGTTGACAAGCAGCACGTGTTCAAATGCAGAAATTATGCTCGTGCATTAATCGTATAACCGTGCATTCAGATTTTTAGAAGGGCTGCATTGTGAAACGTTTGTATGTATGTTCGGAAGTAGTCTTTTTGCAGCCCTGGGCGAAATAAAAACATAAAGCTGTTATATTGTTACCTTTTCAGGATCATCAATTTGCTTCTAGTGTTAATTTCAATAGGAAAATTTCTCTTCTGGATTCTAAGTACTAAACAACGAATTTGTATAATCATCAACTGTTATTCTGGTCATACTAGACTTCTGTTTTCGTGCAATAGACTGTAGTTTAAAACTCTGATTGTTCAAATTGGTGCAAAAGTAAAGATATTTAAAAAAAAATTCGGGGGAAGTTTTTAGTGTTCCCATGGTATCAAAATCGCCTAATTTCGAAATACAAAAAAAAGAAAAGTAGCTCATGTTATAAACAACAAAATTCCTCTTCTGGGTTATAAGTACTAAACATTGAATATGTATATTCATCAAATGTTATTCTGTGTCATACTAGATTTCTGTTTTCGTGCAATAGGCTGTAGTTCTGAGTGTTCAAATTGGTGCAAAAGCAAAGATATTTCAAAAAAAAAGTCGGGGGAAGTTTTTAGTGTTCCATTGGAATCAAAATCGCCGAATTTCGGAATACAAAAAGAAGAAAAGTAGCTCATGTTATAAAAAACAAAAGGAGGGGTATTTCTAATGTTTGTAAAAATTCCGGTATAACCCACATACAATGTGCAATAAAAGTTTTGATACCCGAATTGAATTCGGTTTTGATGAAGGGAATTATGTGTATAATTGTTTTTAACATATGTATCTGTTTAAAATGTTCACACGGTTAGCGGCTATCAGTGGAAAACGGGTTTTGGTTTTCCAATATCTCGAACGTTTTCAATCGAAGTTAGTTCATCTATGATCAATGGCAACGTCAATGGTTGGGGTTTTGACAAGCAGCACGTGTTCACATGCAGAAATTATACTCGTGCATTAATCGTATATCCGTGCATTCAGATTTTTAGAAGGGCTGCATTGTTTGTATGTATGTTCGGAAGTGATCGTTTTGCAGCCCTGGGCGAAATAATAACATAAAGCTGTTTAATTGTTACCCTTTCAGGATCATCAATTTGCTTCTGGTGTTAATTTCAATAGGAAAATTTCTCTTCTGGATTCTAAGCACTAAACAACGATTTTGTATAATCATCAAATGTTATTCTGTGTCATACTAGAAGTCTGTTTTCGTGCAATAGGCTGTAGTTTATAACTCTGAGTGTTCAAATTGGTGTAAAAGAAAAGATATTTCAAAAAAAAAGTCGGGGGAAGTTTTTAGTGTTCCATTGGAATCAAAATCGCCTAATTTCGGAATACAAAAGCAAGTAAAGTAGTTCATGTTATAAACAACAAAAGGAGGGGTATTTCTAATGTTTGTAAAAATTCCGGAATAGCCCACAAACAATGTGCAACAAAAGTTTTGATACCCGAACTGAATTCGGTTCTGCTGAAGGGAATTATGTGTATAATTGTTTCTAACATATGTGTTTAACATGTTCACACGGTTAGCGGCTATTAGTGGAAAACGAGTTTTGATTTTCCAATATCTGGAAAGTTTTCAAACGAAGTTAGTTCATCTATGATCTATGGCAACGTCAAGGGTTGGGGTTTTGACAAGCAGCACGTGTTCTCATGCAGAAATTATCCTCGTGCATTAATCGTATATCCGTGCATTCAGATTTTTAGAAGGGCTGCATTGTTTGTATGTATGTTCGGAAGTGATCTTTTTGCAGCCCTTGGCGAAATAATAACATAAAGCTGTTATATTGTTACCCTTTCATGATCATCAATTTGCTTCTGGTGTTAATTTCAATAGGAAAATTTCTCTTCTGGATTCTAAGCACTGAACAACGAATTTGTATAATCATCAAATGTTATTCTGTGTCGTACTAGATTTCTGTTTTCGTGCAATAGGCTGTAGTTTATAACTCTGAGTGTTCAAATTGGTGTAAAAGCAAAGATATTTAAAAAAAAATGTCGGGGGAAGTTTTTAGTGTTCCATTGGAATCAAAATCGCCTAATTTCGGAATACAAACAGAAGAAAAGTAGCTCATGTTATAAACAACAAAAGGAGGGGTATTTCTAATGTTTGTAAAAATTCCGGAATAGCCCACAAACAATGTGCAACAAAAGTTTTGATAGCCGAACTGAATTCGGGTTTGCTGAAGGGAATTATGTGTATAATTGTTTCTAACATATCTGTTTAACATGTGCACACGGTTAGCGGCTATCAGTGGAAAACGGGTTTTAGTTTTCCAACATTTGGAAAGTTTTCAATCGAAGTTATTTCATCTATGATCTATGGCAATGACAAGGGTGGGGTGTTGACAAGCAGCACGTGTTCAAATGCAGAAATTATGCTCGTGCATTAATCGTATAACCGTGCATTCAGATTTTTAGAAGGGCTGCATTGTGAAACGTTTGTATGTATGTTCGGAAGTAGTCTTTTTGCAGCCCTGGGCGAAATAAAAACATAAAGCTGTTATATTGTTACCTTTTCAGGATCATCAATTTGCTTCTAGTGTTAATTTCAATAGGAAAATTTCTCTTCTGGATTCTAAGTACTAAACAACGAATTTGTATAATCATCAACTGTTATTCTGGTCATACTAGACTTCTGTTTTCGTGCAATAGACTGTAGTTTAAAACTCTGATTGTTCAAATTGGTGCAAAAGTAAAGATATTTAAAAAAAAATTCGGGGGAAGTTTTTAGTGTTCCCTTGGTATCAAAATCGCCTAATTTCGAAATACAAAAAAAAGAAAAGTAGCTCATGTTATAAACAACAAAATTCCTCTTCTGGGTTATAAGTACTAAACATTGAATATGTATATTCATCAAATGTTATTCTGTGTCATACTAGATTTCTGTTTTCGTGCAATAGGCTGTAGTTCTGAGTGTTCAAATTGGTGCAAAAGCAAAGATATTTCAAAAAAAAAGTCGGGGGAAGTTTTTAGTGTTCCATTGGAATCAAAATCGCCGAATTTCGGAATACAAAAAGAAGAAAAGTAGCTCATGTTATAAAAAACAAAAGGAGGGGTATTTCTAATGTTTGTAAAAATTCCGGAATAGCCCACATACAATGTGCAACAAAAGTTTTGATACCCGAACTGAATTCGGATTTGCTGAAGGGAATTATGTGTACGAGTATAATTGTTTCTAACATATCTGTTTAACATGTTCACACGGTTAGCGGCTATCAGTGGAAAACGGGTTTTGGTTTTCCAATATCTCGAAGGTTTTCAATCGAAGTTATTTCATTTATGATCTATGGCAATGACAAGGGATCGGGTTTTGATAAGCAGCACGTGTTAATGCTCGTGCATTAATCGTATATCCCTGCATTCAGATTTTTAGAAGGGCTGCATTGTTTGTATGTATGTTCGGAAGTGATCTTTTTGCAGCCCTTGGCGAAATAATAACATAAAGCTGTTATATTGTTACCCTTTCATGATCATCAATTTGCTTCTGGTGTTAATTTCAATAGGAAAATTTCTCTTCTGGATTCTAAGCACTGAACAACGAATTTGTATAATCATCAAATGTTATTCTGTGTCGTACTAGATTTCTGTTTTCGTGCAATAGGCTGTAGTTTATAACTCTGAGTGTTCAAATTGGTGTAAAAGCAAAGTTATTTAAAAAAAAATGTCGGGGGAAGTTTTTAGTGTTCCATTGGAATCAAAATCGCCTAATTTCGGAATACAAAAGCAAGAAAAGTAGCTCATGTTATAAACAACAAAAGGAGGGGTATTTCTAATGTTTGTAAAAATTCCGGAATAGGCCACAAACAATGTGCAACAAAAGTTTTGATACCCGAACTGAATTCGGTTTTGCTGAAGGGAATTATGTGTATAATTGTTTCTAACATATCTGTTTAACATGTTCACACAGTTATCGGCTATCAGTGGAAAACGGGTTTTGGTTTTCTAATATCTGGAAAGTTTTCAATCGAAGTTAGTTCATCTATGATCTATGGCAACGACTAGTGTTGGGATTATAAGTACTAAACAATGAATATGTATATTCATCAAATGTTATTCTGTGTAATACTAGATTTCTGTTTTCGTGCAATAGGCTGTAGTTTATAACTCTGAGTGTTCAAATTGGTGCAAAAGCAAAGATATTTCAAAAAAAAGCCGGGGGAAGTTTTTAGTGTTCCATTGGAATCAAAATCGCCGAATTTCGTAATACAAAAAGAAGAAAAGTAGCTCATGTTATAAACAACAAAAGGAGGGGTATTTCTAATGTTTGTAAAAATTCCGGTATAGCCCACATACAATGTGCAATAAAAGTTTTGATACCCGAATTGAATTCGGTTTTGATGAAGGGAATTATGTGTATAATTGTTTTTAACATATGTATCTGTTTAACATGTTCACACGGTTAGCGGCTATCAGAGGAAAACGGGTTTTGGTTTTCCAATATCTCGAACGTTTTCAATCGAAGTTAGTTCATCTATGATCAATGGCAACGTCAATAGTTGGGGTTTTGACAAGCAGCACGTGTTCACATGCAGAAATTATACTCGTGCATTAATCGTATATCCGTGCATTCAGATTTTTAGAAGGGCTGCATTGTTTGTATGTATGTTCGGAAGTGATCGTTTTGCAGCCCTGGGCGAAATAATAACATAAAGCTGTTTAATTGTTACCCTTTCAGGATCATCAATTTGCTTCTGGTGTTAATTTCAATAGGAAAATTTCTCTTCTGGATTCTAAGCACTAAACAACGATTTTGTATAATCATCAAATGTTATTCTGTGTCGTACTAGATTTCTGTTTTCGTGCAATGGCTGTAGTTTATAACTCTGAGTGTTCAAATTGGTGTAAAAGCAAAGTTATTTAAAAAAAAATGTCGGGGGAAGTTTTTAGTGTTCCATTGGAATCAAAATCGCCTAATTTCGGAATACAAAAGCAAGAAAAGTAGCTCATGTTATAAACAACAAAAGGAGGGGTATTTCTAATGTTTGTAAAAATTCCGGAATAGGCCACAAACAATGTGCAACAAAAGTTTTGATACCCGAACTGAATTCGGTTTTGCTGAAGGGAATTATGTGTATAATTGTTTCTAACATATCTGTTTAACATTTTCACACAGTTATCGGCTATCAGTGGAAAACGGGTTTTGGTTTTCTAATATCTGGAAAGTTTTCAATCGAAGTTAGTTCATCTATGATCTATGGCAACGACTAGTGTTGGGATTATAAGTACTAAACAATGAATATGTATATTCATCAAATGTTATTCTGTGTCATACTAGATTTCTGTTTTCGTGCAATAGACTGTAGTTTAAAACTCTGATTGTTCAAATTGGTGCAAAAGTAAAGATATTTAAAAAAAAATTCGGGGGAAGTTTTTAGTGTTCCCTTGGTATCAAAATCGCCTAATTTCGAAATACAAAAAAAAGAAAAGTAGCTCATGTTATAAACAACAAAATTCCTCTTCTGGGTTATAAGTACTAAACATTGAATATGTATATTCATCAAATGTTATTCTGTGTCATACTAGATTTCTGTTTTCGTGCAATAGGCTGTAGTTCTGAGTGTTCAAATTGGTGCAAAAGCAAAGATATTTCAAAAAAAAAGTCGGGGGAAGTTTTTAGTGTTCCATTGGAATCAAAATCGCCGAATTTCGGAATACAAAAAGAAGAAAAGTAGCTCATGTTATAAAAAACAAAAGGAGGGGTATTTCTAATGTTTGTAAAAATTCCGGTATAACCCACATACAATGTGCAATAAAAGTTTTGATACCCGAATTGAATTCGGTTTTGATGAAGGGAATTATGTGTATAATTGTTTTTAACATATGTATCTGTTTAAAATGTTCACACGGTTAGCGGCTATCAGTGGAAAACGGGTTTTGGTTTTCCAATATCTCGAACGTTTTCAATCGAAGTTAGTTCATCTATGATCAATGGCAACGTCAATGGTTGGGGTTTTGACAAGCAGCACGTGTTCACATGCAGAAATTATACTCGTGCATTAATCGTATATCCGTGCATTCAGATTTTTAGAAGGGCTGCATTGTTTGTATGTATGTTCGGAAGTGATCGTTTTGCAGCCCTGGGCGAAATAATAACATAAAGCTGTTTAATTGTTACCCTTTCAGGATCATCAATTTGCTTCTGGTGTTAATTTCAATAGGAAAATTTCTCTTCTGGATTCTAAGCACTAAACAACGATTTTGTATAATCATCAAATGTTATTCTGTGTCATACTAGAAGTCTGTTTTCGTGCAATAGGCTGTAGTTTATAACTCTGAGTGTTCAAATTGGTGTAAAAGAAAAGATATTTCAAAAAAAAAGTCGGGGGAAGTTTTTAGTGTTCCATTGGAATCAAAATCGCCTAATTTCGGAATACAAAAGCAAGTAAAGTAGTTCATGTTATAAACAACAAAAGGAGGGGTATTTCTAATGTTTGTAAAAATTCCGGAATAGCCCACAAACAATGTGCAACAAAAGTTTTGATACCCGAACTGAATTCGGTTCTGCTGAAGGGAATTATGTGTATAATTGTTTCTAACATATGTGTTTAACATGTTCACACGGTTAGCGGCTATTAGTGGAAAACGAGTTTTGATTTTCCAATATCTGGAAAGTTTTCAAACGAAGTTAGTTCATCTATGATCTATGGCAACGTCAAGGGTTGGGGTTTTGACAAGCAGCACGTGTTCTCATGCAGAAATTATCCTCGTGCATTAATCGTATATCCGTGCATTCAGATTTTTAGAAGGGCTGCATTGTTTGTATGTATGTTCGGAAGTGATCTTTTTGCAGCCCTTGGCGAAATAATAACATAAAGCTGTTATATTGTTACCCTTTCATGATCATCAATTTGCTTCTGGTGTTAATTTCAATAGGAAAATTTCTCTTCTGGATTCTAAGCACTGAACAACGAATTTGTATAATCATCAAATGTTATTCTGTGTCGTACTAGATTTCTGTTTTCGTGCAATAGGCTGTAGTTTATAACTCTGAGTGTTCAAATTGGTGTAAAAGCAAAGATATTTAAAAAAAAATGTCGGGGGAAGTTTTTAGTGTTCCATTGGAATCAAAATCGCCTAATTTCGGAATACAAACAGAAGAAAAGTAGCTCATGTTATAAACAACAAAAGGAGGGGTATTTCTAATGTTTGTAAAAATTCCGGAATAGCCCACAAACAATGTGCAACAAAAGTTTTGATAGCCGAACTGAATTCGGGTTTGCTGAAGGGAATTATGTGTATAATTGTTTCTAACATATCTGTTTAACATGTGCACACGGTTAGCGGCTATCAGTGGAAAACGGGTTTTAGTTTTCCAACATTTGGAAAGTTTTCAATCGAAGTTATTTCATCTATGATCTATGGCAATGACAAGGGTGGGGTGTTGACAAGCAGCACGTGTTCAAATGCAGAAATTATGCTCGTGCATTAATCGTATAACCGTGCATTCAGATTTTTAGAAGGGCTGCATTGTGAAACGTTTGTATGTATGTTCGGAAGTAGTCTTTTTGCAGCCCTGGGCGAAATAAAAACATAAAGCTGTTATATTGTTACCTTTTCAGGATCATCAATTTGCTTCTAGTGTTAATTTCAATAGGAAAATTTCTCTTCTGGATTCTAAGTACTAAACAACGAATTTGTATAATCATCAACTGTTATTCTGGTCATACTAGACTTCTGTTTTCGTGCAATAGACTGTAGTTTAAAACTCTGATTGTTCAAATTGGTGCAAAAGTAAAGATATTTAAAAAAAAATTCGGGGGAAGTTTTTAGTGTTCCCTTGGTATCAAAATCGCCTAATTTCGAAATACAAAAAAAAGAAAAGTAGCTCATGTTATAAACAACAAAATTCCTCTTCTGGGTTATAAGTACTAAACATTGAATATGTATATTCATCAAATGTTATTCTGTGTCATACTAGATTTCTGTTTTCGTGCAATAGGCTGTAGTTCTGAGTGTTCAAATTGGTGCAAAAGCAAAGATATTTCAAAAAAAAAGTCGGGGGAAGTTTTTAGTGTTCCATTGGAATCAAAATCGCCGAATTTCGGAATACAAAAAGAAGAAAAGTAGCTCATGTTATAAAAAACAAAAGGAGGGGTATTTCTAATGTTTGTAAAAATTCCGGAATAGCCCACATACAATGTGCAACAAAAGTTTTGATACCCGAACTGAATTCGGATTTGCTGAAGGGAATTATGTGTACGAGTATAATTGTTTCTAACATATCTGTTTAACATGTTCACACGGTTAGCGGCTATCAGTGGAAAACGGGTTTTGGTTTTCCAATATCTCGAAGGTTTTCAATCGAAGTTATTTCATTTATGATCTATGGCAATGACAAGGGATCGGGTTTTGATAAGCAGCACGTGTTAATGCTCGTGCATTAATCGTATATCCCTGCATTCAGATTTTTAGAAGGGCTGCATTGTTTGTATGTATGTTCGGAAGTGATCTTTTTGCAGCCCTTGGCGAAATAATAACATAAAGCTGTTATATTGTTACCCTTTCATGATCATCAATTTGCTTCTGGTGTTAATTTCAATAGGAAAATTTCTCTTCTGGATTCTAAGCACTGAACAACGAATTTGTATAATCATCAAATGTTATTCTGTGTCGTACTAGATTTCTGTTTTCGTGCAATAGGCTGTAGTTTATAACTCTGAGTGTTCAAATTGGTGTAAAAGCAAAGTTATTTAAAAAAAAATGTCGGGGGAAGTTTTTAGTGTTCCATTGGAATCAAAATCGCCTAATTTCGGAATACAAAAGCAAGAAAAGTAGCTCATGTTATAAACAACAAAAGGAGGGGTATTTCTAATGTTTGTAAAAATTCCGGAATAGGCCACAAACAATGTGCAACAAAAGTTTTGATACCCGAACTGAATTCGGTTTTGCTGAAGGGAATTATGTGTATAATTGTTTCTAACATATCTGTTTAACATGTTCACACAGTTATCGGCTATCAGTGGAAAACGGGTTTTGGTTTTCTAATATCTGGAAAGTTTTCAATCGAAGTTAGTTCATCTATGATCTATGGCAACGACTAGTGTTGGGATTATAAGTACTAAACAATGAATATGTATATTCATCAAATGTTATTCTGTGTAATACTAGATTTCTGTTTTCGTGCAATAGGCTGTAGTTTATAACTCTGAGTGTTCAAATTGGTGCAAAAGCAAAGATATTTCAAAAAAAAGCCGGGGGAAGTTTTTAGTGTTCCATTGGAATCAAAATCGCCGAATTTCGTAATACAAAAAGAAGAAAAGTAGCTCATGTTATAAACAACAAAAGGAGGGGTATTTCTAATGTTTGTAAAAATTCCGGTATAGCCCACATACAATGTGCAATAAAAGTTTTGATACCCGAATTGAATTCGGTTTTGATGAAGGGAATTATGTGTATAATTGTTTTTAACATATGTATCTGTTTAACATGTTCACACGGTTAGCGGCTATCAGAGGAAAACGGGTTTTGGTTTTCCAATATCTCGAACGTTTTCAATCGAAGTTAGTTCATCTATGATCAATGGCAACGTCAATGGTTGGGGTTTTGACAAGCAGCACGTGTTCACATGCAGAAATTATACTCGTGCATTAATCGTATATCCGTGCATTCAGATTTTTAGAAGGGCTGCATTGTTTGTATGTATGTTCGGAAGTGATCGTTTTGCAGCCCTGGGCGAAATAATAACATAAAGCTGTTTAATTGTTACCCTTTCAGGATCATCAATTTGCTTCTGGTGTTAATTTCAATAGGAAAATTTCTCTTCTGGATTCTAAGCACTAAACAACGATTTTGTATAATCATCAAATGTTATTCTGTGTCGTACTAGATTTCTGTTTTCGTGCAATGGCTGTAGTTTATAACTCTGAGTGTTCAAATTGGTGTAAAAGCAAAGTTATTTAAAAAAAAATGTCGGGGGAAGTTTTTAGTGTTCCATTGGAATCAAAATCGCCTAATTTCGGAATACAAAAGCAAGAAAAGTAGCTCATGTTATAAACAACAAAAGGAGGGGTATTTCTAATGTTTGTAAAAATTCCGGAATAGGCCACAAACAATGTGCAACAAAAGTTTTGATACCCGAACTGAATTCGGTTTTGCTGAAGGGAATTATGTGTATAATTGTTTCTAACATATCTGTTTAACATGTTCACACAGTTATCGGCTATCAGTGGAAAACGGGTTTTGGTTTTCTAATATCTGGAAAGTTTTCAATCGAAGTTAGTTCATCTATGATCTATGGCAACGACTAGTGTTGGGATTATAAGTACTAAACAATGAATATGTATATTCATCAAATGTTATTCTGTGTCATACTAGATTTCTGTTTTCGTGCAATAGGCTGTAGTTTATAACTCTGAGTGTTCAAATTGGTGCAAAAGCAAAGATATTTCAAAAAAAAAGCCGGGGGAAGTTTTTAGTGTTCCATTGGAATCAAAATCGCCGAATTTCGGAATACAAAAAGAAGAAAAGTAGCTCATGTTATAAACAACAAAAGGAGGGGTATTTCTAATGTTTGTAAAAATTCCGGTATAGCCCACATACAATGTGCAATAAAAGTTTTGATACCCGAATTGAATTCGGTTTTGATGAAGGGAATTATGTGTATAATTGTTTTTAACATATGTATCTGTTTAACATGTTCACACGGTTAGCGGCTATCAGTGGAAAACGGGTTTTGGTTTTCCAATATCTCGAACGTTTTCAATCGAAGTTAGTTCATCTATGATCAATGGCAACGTCAATGGTTGGGGTTTTGACAAGCAGCACGTGTTCACATGCAGAAATTATACTCGTGCATTAATCGTATATCCGTGCATTCAGATTTTTAGAAGGGCTGCATTGTTTGTATGTATGTTCGGAAGTGATCGTTTTGCAGCCCTGGGCGAAATAATAACATAAAGCTGTTTAATTGTTACCCTTTCAGGATCATCAATTTGCTTCTGGTGTTAATTTCAATAGGAAAATTTCTCTTCTGGATTCTAAGCACTAAACAACGATTTTGTATAATCATCAAATGTTATTCTGTGTCGTACTAGATTTCTGTTTTCGTGCAACAGGCTGTAGTTTATAACTCTGAGTGTTCAAATTGGTGTAAAAGCAAAGTTATTTAAAAAAAAATGTCGGGGGAAGTTTTTAGTGTTCCATTGGAATCAAAATCGCCTAATTTCGGAATACAAAAGCAAGAAAAGTAGCTCATGTTATAAACAACAAAAGGAGGGGTATTTCTAATGTTTGTAAAAATTCCGGAATAGCCCACAAACAATGTGCAACAAAAGTTTTGATACCCGAACTGAATTCGGTTCTGCTGAAGGGAATTGTGTGTATAATTGTTTCTAACATATGTGTTTAACATGTTCACACGGTTAGCGGCTATTAGTGGAAAACGAGTTTTGATTTTCCAATATCTGGAAAGTTTTCAAACGAAGTTAGTTCATCTATGATCTATGGCAACGTCAAGGGTTGGGGTTTTGACAAGCAGCACGTGTTCTCATGCAGAAATTATCCTCGTGCATTAATCGTATATCCGTGCATTCAGATTTTTAGAAGGGCTGCATTGTTTGTATGTATGTTCGGAAGTGATCTTTTTGCAGCCCTTGGCGAAATAATAACATAAAGCTGTTATATTGTTACCCTTTCATGATCATCAATTTGCTTCTGGTGTTAATTTCAATAGGAAAATTTCTCTTCTGGATTCTAAGCACTGAACAACGAATTTGTATAATCATCAAATGTTATTCTGTGTCGTACTAGATTTCTGTTTTCGTGCAATAGGCTGTAGTTTATAACTCTGAGTGTTCAAATTGGTGTAAAAGCAAAGATATTTAAAAAAAAATGTTGGGGGAAGTTTTTAGTGTTCCATTGGAATCAAAATCGCCTAATTTCGGAATACAAAAGCAAGAAAAGTAGCTCATGTTATAAACAACAAAAGGAGGGGTATTTCTAATGTTTGTAAAAATTCCGGAATAGCCCACAAACAATGTGCAACAAAAGTTTTGATACCCGAACTGAATTCGGATTTGCTGAAATGAATTATGTGTACGAGTATAATTGTTTCTAACATATCTGTTTAACATGTTCACACGGTTAGCGGCTATCAGTGGAAAACGGGTTTTGGTTTTCCAATATCTCGAAGGTTTTCAATCGAAGTTATTTCATTTATGATCGATGGCAATGACAAGGGATCGGGTTTTGATAAGCAGCACGTGTTAATGCTCGTGCATTAATCGTATATCCGTGCATTCAGATTTTTAGAAGGGCTGCATTGTTTGTATGTATGTTCGGAAGTGATCGTTTTGCAGCCCTGGGCGAAATAATAACATAAAGCTGTTTAATTGTTACCCTTTCAGGATCATCAATTTGCTTCTGGTGTTAATTTCAATAGGAAAATTTCTCTTCTTGATTCTAAGTACTAAACAATGAATATGTATAATCATCAAATGCTATTCTGCGTCATACTAGATTTCTGTTTTCGAGCAATAGGCTGTAGTTTATAACTGTGAGTGTTCAAATTGGTGCAAAAGCAAAGATATTTCAAAAAAAAAGTCTTGGGAAGTTTTTAGTGTTCCCTTGGAATCAAAATCGCCTAATTTCGGAATACAAACAGAAGAAAAGTAGCTCATGTTATAAACAACAAAAGGAGGGTTATTTCTAATGTTTGTAAAAATTCCGGAATAGCCCACATACAATGTGCAACAAAAGTTTGGATACCCGAAATGAATTCGGTTTTTCTGAAGGGAATTATGTGTATAATTGTTTTTAACATATCTGTTTAACATGTGCACACGGTTAGCGGCTATCAGTGGAAAACGGGTTTTAGTTTTCCAACATTTGGAAAGTTTTCAATCGAAGTTATTTCATCTATGATCTATGGCAATGACAAGGGTGGGGTGTTGACAAGCAGCACGTGTTCAAATGCAGAAATTATGCTCGTGCATTAATCGTATAACCGTGCATTCAGATTTTTAGAAGGGCTGCATTGTGAAACGTTTGTATGTATGTTCGGAAGTAGTCTTTTTGCAGCCCTGGGCGAAATAAAAACATAAAGCTGTTATATTGTTACCTTTTCAGGATCATCAATTTGCTTCTAGTGTTAATTTCAATAGGAAAATTTCTCTTCTGGATTCTAAGTACTAAACAACGAATTTGTATAATCATCAACTGTTATTCTGGTCATACTAGACTTCTGTTTTCGTGCAATAGACTGTAGTTTAAAACTCTGATTGTTCAAATTGGTGCAAAAGTAAAGATATTTAAAAAAAAATTCGGGGGAAGTTTTTAGTGTTCCCTTGGTATCAAAATCGCCTAATTTCGGAATACAAAAAAAAGAAAAGTAGCTCATGTTATAAACAACAAAAGGAGGGGTATTTCTAATGTTTGTAAAAATTCCGGAATAGCCCACAAACAATGTGCAACAAAAGTTTTGATACCCGAACTGAATTCGGTTCTGCTGAAGGGAATTATGTGTATAATTGTTTCTAACATATGTGTTTAACATGTTCACACGGTTAGCGGCTATTAGTGGAAAACGAGTTTTGATTTTCCAATATCTGGAAAGTTTTCAAACGAAGTTAGTTCATCTATGATCTATGGCAACGTCAAGGGTTGGGGTTTTGACAAGCAGCACGTGTTCTCATGCAGAAATTATCCTCGTGCATTAATCGTATATCCGTGCATTCAGATTTTTAGAAGGGCTGCATTGTTTGTATGTATGTTCGGAAGTGATCTTTTTGCAGCCCTTGGCGAAATAATAACATAAAGCTGTTATATTGTTACCCTTTCATGATCATCAATTTGCTTCTGGTGTTAATTTCAATAGGAAAATTTCTCTTCTGGATTCTAAGCACTGAACAACGAATTTGTATAATCATCAAATGTTATTCTGTGTCGTACTAGATTTCTGTTTTCGTGCAATAGGCTGTAGTTTATAACTCTGAGTGTTCAAATTGGTGTAAAAGCAAAGATATTTAGAAAAAAATGTCGGGGGAAGTTTTTAGTGTTCCATTGGAATCAAAATCGCCTAATTTCGGCATACAAAAGCAAGAAAAGTAGCTCATGTTATAAACAACAAAAGGAGGGGTATTTCTAATGTTTGTAAAAATTCCGGAATAGCCCACAAACAATGTGCAACAAAAGTTTTGATACCCGAACTGAATTCGGTTTTGCTGAAGGGAATTATGTGTATAATTGTTTCTAACATATCTGTTTAACATGTTCACACAGTTATCGGCTATCAGTGGAAAACGGGTTTTGGTTTTCTAATATCTGGAAAGTTTTCAATCGAAGTTAGTTCATCTATGATCTATGGCAACGACTAGTGTTGGGGTTTTGACAAGCAGCACGTGTTCACATGCAGAAATTATACTCGCGCATTAATCGTATATCCGTGCAATCAGATTTGTAGGAGGGCTGCATTGTGAAAAGTTTGTATATATGTTCGGAAGTCTTCTTTTTACAGCCCTGGGCGAAATAATAACATAAAGCTTTTATATTGTTACCCTTTCAGGATCATCAATTTGCTTCTGGTGTTAATTTCAATAGGAAAAGTCCTCTTCTGGATTATAAGTACTAAACATTGAATATGTATATTCATCAAATGTTATTCTGTGTCATACTAGATTTCTGTTTTCGTGCAATAGGCTGTAGTTTAACTCTGAGTGTTCAAATTGGTGCAAAAGCAAAGATATTTCAAAAAAAAAGTCGGGGGAAGTTTTTAGTGTTCCATTGGAATCAAAATCGCCGAATTTCGGAATACAAAAAGAAGAAAAGTAGCTCATGTTATAAACAACAAAAGGAGGGGTATTTCTAATGTTTGTAAAAATTCCGGAATAGCCCACATACAATGTGCAACAAAAGTTTTGATACCCGAACTGAATTCGGATTTGCTGAAATGAATTATGTGTACGAGTATAATTGTTTCTAACATATCTGTTTAACATGTTCACACGGTTAGCGGCTATCAGTGGAAAACGGGTTTTGGTTTTCCAATATCTCGAAGGTTTTCAATCGAAGTTATTTCATTTATGATCTATGGCAATGACAAGGGATCGGGTTTTGATAAGCAGCACGTGTTAATGCTCGTGCATTAATCGTATATCCGTGCATTCAGATTTTTAGAAGGGCTGCATTGTTTGTATGTATGTTCGGAAGTGATCGTTTTGCAGCCCTGGGCGAAATAATAACATAAAGCTGTTTAATTGTTACCCTTTCAGGATCATCAATTTGCTTCTGGTGTTAATTTCAATAGGAAAATTTCTCTTCTTGATTCTAAGTACTAAACAATGAATATGTATAATCATCAAATGCTATTCTGCGTCATACTAGATTTCTGTTTTCGAGCAATAGGCTGTAGTTTATAACTGTGAGTGTTCAAATTGGTGCAAAAGCAAAGATATTTCAAAAAAAAAGTCTTGGGAAGTTTTTAGTGTTCCCTTGGAATCAAAATCGCCTAATTTCGGAATACAAACAGAAGAAAAGTAGCTCATGTTATAAACAACAAAAGGAGGGTTATTTCTAATGTTTGTAAAAATTCCGGAATAGCCCACATACAATGTGCAACAAAAGTTTGGATACCCGAAATGAATTCGGTTTTTCTGAAGGGAATTATGTGTAAATTGTTTCTAACATATCTGTTTAACATGTTCGCACGGTTAGCGGCTATCAGAAGAAACGGGTTGTATTTTTCCAATATCTGGAAAGTTTTCAATCGAAGTTAGTTCATCTATGATCTATGGCAATGACAATTGGTGAGGTGTTGACAAGCAGCACGTGTTCACATGCAGAAATTATACTCGTGCATTAATAGTATATCCGTGCAATCAGATTTTTCGAAGGGCTGCATTGTGAAAAGAAAAATTTCTCTTCTGGATTCTAAGTACTAAACAACGAATTTGTATAATCATCAACTGTTATTCTGGTCATACTAGACTTCTGTTTTCGTGCAATAGACTGTAGTTTAAAACTCTGATTGTTCAAATTGGTGCAAAAGTAAAGATATTTAAAAAAAAATTCGGGGGAAGTTTTTAGTGTTCCCTTGGTATCAAAATCGCCTAATTTCGGAATACAAAAAAAAGAAAAGTAGCTCATGTTATAAACAACAAAATTCCTCTTCTGGATTATAAGTACTAAACATTGAATATGTATATTCATCAAATGTTATTCTGTGTCATACTAGATTTCTGTTTTCGTGCAATAGGCTGTAGTTTAACTCTGAGTGTTCAAATTGGTGCAAAAGCAAATATATTTCAAAAAAAAAGTCGGGGGAAGTTTTTAGTGTTCCATTGGAATCAAAATCGCCGAATTTCGGAATACAAAAAGAAGAAAAGTAGCTCATGTTATAAACAACAAAAGGAGGGGTATTTCTAATGTTTGTAAAAATTCCGGAATAGCCCACAAACAATGTGCAACAAAAGTTTTGATACCCGAACTGAATTCGGTTCTGCTGAAGGGAATTATGTGTATAATTGTTTCTAACATATGTGTTTAACATGTTCACACGGTTAGCGGCTATTAGTGGAAAACGAGTTTTGATTTTCCAATATCTGGAAAGTTTTCAAACGAAGTTAGTTCATCTATGATCTGTGTCATACTAGATTTCTGTTCTCGTGCAATAATATAAACTACAGCTAGTTTATAACTCTGAGTGTTCAAATTGGTGCGCATACAAATATGTTTAAAAAAAATTCGGGGGAAGTTTTTAGTGTTCCATTGGAATCAAAATCGCCTAATTTCGGAATACAACAAGAAGAAAAGTAGCTCATGTTATAAACAACAAAAGGAGGGGTATTTCTAATGTTTATAAAAATTCCGGAATAGCCCACATACAATGTGCAACAAAAGTTCTGATACCCGAACTGACTTCGGTTTTGCTGAAGGGAATTATGTGTATAATTGTTTCTAACATATCTGTTTAACATGTTCACACAGTTATCGGCTATCAGTGGAAAGCGGGTTTTGGTTTTCTAATATCTGGAAAGTTTTCAATCGAAGTTAGTTCATCTATGATCTATGGCAACGACAAGGGTTGGGGTTTTGACAAGCAGCACGTGTTCTCATGCAGCAATTATACTCGTGCATTAATGGTATATACGTGCAATCAGATTTTTAGAAGGGCTGCATTGTGAAAAGTTTGTATGTATGTTCGGAAGTCTTCTTTTTGCAGCCCTGGGCGTAATAATAACATAAAACTGTTATATTGTTACCCTTTCAGGATCATCAATTTGCTTCTGGTGTTAATTTCAATAGGAAAATTTCTCTTCTGGATTCTAAGTACTAAACAACGAATTTGTATAATCATCAAATGTTATTCTGTGTCATACTAGATTTCTGTTTTCGTGCAATAGGCTGTAGTTTATATCTCTGAGTGTTCAAATTGGTGTAAAAGCAAAGATATTTCAAAAAAAGGTCGGGGGAAGTTTTTAGTGTTCCATTGGAATCAAAATCTCCTAATTTCGGAATTCGAAAACAAGAAAAGTAGCTCAGTGTTATAAACAAAAAAAGAAGGGGTATTTCTAATGTTTGTAAAAGTTCCGGAATAGCCCGCATACATTGTGCAACAAAAGTTTTGATACCCGAAATGAATTCGGTTTTGTTGAAGGGAATTATGTGTATAATTGTTTCTAACATATCTGTTTAACATGTTCACACAGTTATCGGCTATCAGTGGAAAACGGGTTTTGGTTTTCTAATATCTGGAAAGTTTTCAATCGAAGTTAGTTCATCTATGATCTATGGCAACGACAAGGGTTGGGGTTTTGACAAGCAGCACGTGTTCTCATGCAGAAATTATACTCGTGCATTAATCGTATATACGTGCAATCAGATTTTTAGAAGGGCTGCATTGTGAAAAGTTTGTATGTATGTTCGGAAGTCTTCTTTTTGCAGCCCTGGGCGAAATAATAACATAAAGCTATGAATATGTATATTCATCAAATGTTATTCTGTGTCATACTAGATTTCTATTTTCGTGCAATAGGCTGTAGTTTATAACTCTGAGTGTTCAAATTGGTGCAAAAGCAAAGATATTTCAAAAAAAAGCCGGGGGAAGTTTTTAGTGTTCCATTGGAATCAAATCGCCGAATTTCGGAATACAAAAAAAAGAAAAGTAGCTCATGTTATAAACAACAAAATTCCTCTTCTGGATTATAAGTACTAAACATTGAATATGTATGTTATTCTGTGTCATACTAGATTTCTGTTTTCGTGCAATAGGCTGTAGTTTAACTCTGAGTGTTCAAATTGGTGCAAAAGCAAAGATATTTCAAAAAAAAAGTCGGGGGAAGTTTTTAGCGTTCCATTGGAATCAAAATCGCCGAATTTCGGAATACAAAAAGAAGAAAAGTAGCTCATGTTATAAACAACAAAAGGAGGGGTATTTCTAATGTTTGTAAAAATTCCGGAATAGCCCACAAACAATGTGCAACAAAAGTTTTGATACCCGAACTGAATTCGGTTTTGCTGAAGGGAATTATGTGTATAATTGTTTCTAACATATCTGTTTAACATCTTCACACAGTTATCGGCTATCAGTGGAAAACGGGTTTTGGTTTTCTAATATCTGGAAAGTTTTCAATCGAAGTTAGTTCATCTATGATCTATGGCAACGACTAGTGTTGGGGTTTTGACAAGCAGCACGTGTTCACATGCAGAAATTATACTCGCGCATTAATCGTATATCCGTGCAATCAGATTTGTAGGAGGGCTGCATTGTGAAAAGTTTGTATATATGTTCGGAAGTCTTCTTTTTACAGCCCTGGGCGAAATAATAACATAAAGCTTTTATATTGTTACCCTTTCAGGATCATCAATTTGCTTCTGGTGTTAATTTCAATAGGAAAAGTCCTCTTCTGGATTATAAGTACTAAACATTGAATATGTATATTCATCAAATGTTATTCTGTGTCATACTAGATTTCTGTTTTCGTGCAATAGGCTGTAGTTTAACTCTGAGTGTTCAAATTGGTGCAAAAGCAAAGATATTTCAAAAAAAAAGTCGGGGGAAGTTTTTAGTGTTCCATTGGAATCAAAATCGCCGAATTTCGGAATACAAAAAGAAGAAAAGTAGCTCATGTTATAAACAACAAAAGGAGGGGTATTTCTAATGTTTGTAAAAATTCCGGAATAGCCCACATACAATGTGCAACAAAAGTTTTGATACCCGAACTGAATTCGGATTTGCTGAAGGGAATTATGTGTACGAGTATAATTGTTTCTAACATATCTGTTTAACATGTTCACACGGTTAGCGGCTATCAGTGGAAAACGGGTTTTGGTTTTCCAATATCTCGAAGGTTTTCAATCGAAGTTATTTCATTTATGATCTATGGCAATGACAAGGGATCGGGTTTTGATAAGCAGCACGTGTTAATGCTCGTGCATTAATCGTATATCCCTGCATTCAGATTTTTAGAAGGGCTGCATTGTGAAAAGTTTGTATGTATGTTCGGAAGTCTTCGTTTTGCAGCCCTGGGCGAAATAATAACATAAAGCTGTTATATTGTTATCCTTTAGGATCATCAATTTGCTTCTGGTGTTAATTTCAATAGTAAAATTTCTCTTCTGGATTATAACTACTAATCAATGAATATGTATATTCATCAAATGTTATTCTGTGTCATACTAGATTTCTGTTTTCGTGCAATAGGCTGTAGTTTATAACTCTGAGTGTTCAAATTGGTGCAAAAGCAAAGATATTTCAAAAAAAAAAGTCGGGGGAAGTTTTTAGTGTTCCATTGGAATCAAAATCGCCTAATTTCGGAATACAAAAAAAAAGAAGGAGATCATGTTATAAACAACAAAAGGAGGGGTATTTCTAATGTTTGTAAAAATTCCGGAATAGACCACATACAATGTGCAACAAAAGTTTTGATACCCGAACTGAATTCGGTTTTGCTGAAGGGAATTATGTGAATAATTGTTTCTAACATATCTGTTTAACATGTGCACACGGTTAGCGGCTATCAGTGGAAAACGGGTTTTAGTTTTCCAACATTTGGAAAGTTTTCAATCGAAGTTATTTCATTTATGATCTATGGCAATGACAAAGGGTGGGGTTTTGACAAGCAGCACGTGTTCAAATGCAGAAATTATGCTCGTGCATTAATCGTATATTCGTGCATTCAGATTTTTAGAAGGGCTGCAGTGTGAAAAGTTTGTATGTATTTTCGGAAGTCTTCTTTTTGCAGCCCTGGGCGAAATAATAACATAAAGCTGTTATATTGTTACCCTTTCAGGATCATCAATTTGCTTCTGGTGTTAATTTCAATAGGAAAATTTCTCTTCTTGATTCTAAGTACTAAACAATGAATATGTATAATCATCAAATGCTATTCTGCGTCATACTAGATTTCTGTTTTCGAGCAATAGGCTGTAGTTTATAACTGTGAGTGTTCAAATTGGTGCAAAAGCAAAGATATTTCAAAAAAAAAGTCTTGGGAAGTTTTTAGTGTTCCCTTGGAATCAAAATCGCCTAATTTCGGAATACAAACAGAAGAAAAGTAGCTCATGTTATAAACAACAAAAGAAGGGTTATTTCTAATGTTTGTAAAAATTCCGGAATAGCCCACATACAATGTGCAACAAAAGTTTGGATACCCGAAATGAATTCGGTTTTTCTGAAGGGAATTATGTGTAAATTGTTTCTAACATATCTGTTTAACATGTTCGCACGGTTAGCGGCTATCAGTGGAAAACGGGTTTTGGTTTTCTAATATCTGGAAAGTTTTCAATCGAAGTTAGTTCATCTATGATCTATGGCAACGTCAAGGGTTGGGGTTTTGACAAGCAGCACGTGTTCTCACGCAGAAATTATCCTCGTGCATTAATCGTATATCCGTGCATTCAGATTTTTAGAAGGGCTGCATTGTTTGTATGTATGTTCGGAAGTGATCTTTTTGCAGCCCTTGGCGAAATAATAACATAAAGCTGTTATATTGTTACCCTTTCATGATCATCAATTTGCTTCTGGTGTTAATTTCAATAGGAAAATTTCTCTTCTGGATTCTAAGCACTGAACAACGAATTTGTATAATCATCAAATGTTATTCTGTGTCGTACTAGATTTCTGTTTTCGTGCAATAGGCTGTAGTTTATAACTCTGAGTGTTCAAATTGGTGTAAAAGCAAAGTTATTTAAAAAAAAATGTCGGGGGAAGTTTTTAGTGTTCCATTGGAATCAAAATCGCCTAATTTCGGAATACAAAAGCAAGAAAAGTAGCTCATGTTATAAACAACAAAAGGAGGGATTTCTAATGTTTGTAAAAATTCCGGAATAGGCCACAAACAATGTGCAACAAAAGTTTTGATACCCGAACTGAATTCGGTTTTGCTGAAGGGAATTATGTGTATAATTGTTTCTAACATATCTGTTTAACATGTTCACACAGTTATCGGCTATCAGTGGAAAACGGGTTTTGGTTTTCTAATATCTGGAAAGTTTTCAATCGAAGTTAGTTCATCTATGATCTATGGCAACGACTAGTGTTGGGATTATAAGTACTAAACAATGAATATGTATATTCATCAAATGTTATTCTGTGTCATACTAGATTTCTGTTTTCGTGCAATAGGCTGTAGTTTATAACTCTGAGTGTTCAAATTGGTGCAAAAGCAAAGATATTTAAAAAAAAAAAGCCGGGGGAAGTTTTTAGTGTTCCATTGGAATCAAAATCGCCGAATTTCGGAATACAAAAAGAAGAAAAGTAGCTCATGTTATAAACAACAAAAGGAGGGGTATTTCTAATGTTTGTAAAAATTCCGGTATAACCCACATACAATGTGCAATAAAAGTTTTGATACCCGAATTGAATTCGGTTTTGATGAAGGGAATTATGTGTATAATTGTTTTTAACATATGTATCTGTTTAACATGTTCACACGGTTAGCGGCTATCAGTGGAAAACGGGTTTTGGTTTTCCAATATCTCGAACGTTTTCAATCGAAGTTAGTTCATCTATGATCAATGGCAACGTCAATGGTTGGGGTTTTGACAAGCAGCACGTGTTCACATGCAGAAATTATACTCGTGCATTAATCGTATATCCGTGCATTCAGATTTTTAGAACGGCTGCATTGTTTGTATGTATGTTCGGAAGTGATCGTTTTGCAGCCCTGGGCGAAATAATAACATAAAGCTGTTTAATTGTTACCCTTTCAGGATCATCAATTTGCTTCTGGTGTTAATTTCAATAGGAAAATTTCTCTTCTGGATTCTAAGCACTAAACAACGATTTTGTATAATCATCAAATGTTATTCTGTGTCATACTAGAAGTCTGTTTTCGTGCAATAGGCTGTAGTTTATAACTCTGAGTGTTCAAATTGGTGTAAAAGAAAAGATATTTCAAAAAAAAAGTCGGGGGAAGTTTTTAGTGTTCCATTGGAATCAAAATCGCCTAATTTCGGAATACAAAAGCAAGTAAAGTAGTTCATGTTATAAACAACAAAAGGAGGGGTATTTCTAATGTTTGTAAAAATTCCGGAATAGCCCACAAACAATGTGCAACAAAAGTTTTGATACCCGAACTGAATTCGGTTCTGCTGAAGGGAATTATGTGTATAATTGTTTCTAACATATGTGTTTAACATGTTCACACGGTTAGCGGCTATTAGTGGAAAACGAGTTTTGATTTTCCAATATCTGGAAAGTTTTCAAACGAAGTTAGTTCATCTATGATCTATGGCAACGTCAAGGGTTGGGGTTTTGACAAGCAGCACGTGTTCTCATGCAGAAATTATCCTCGTGCATTAATCGTATATCCGTGCATTCAGATTTTTAGAAGGGCTGCATTGTTTGTATGTATGTTCGGAAGTGATCTTTTTGCAGCCCTTGGCGAAATAATAACATAAAGCTGTTATATTGTTACCCTTTCATGATCATCAATTTGCTTCTGGTGTTAATTTCAATAGGAAAATTTCTCTTCTGGATTCTAAGCACTGAACAACGAATTTGTATAATCATCAAATGTTATTCTGTGTCGTACTAGATTTCTGTTTTCGTGCAATAGGCTGTAGTTTATAACTCTGAATGTTCAAATTGGTGTAAAAGCAAAGATATTTAAAAAAAAATGTCGGGGGAAGTTTTTAGTGTTCCATTGGAATCAAAATCGCCTAATTTCGGAATACAAAAGCAAGAAAAGTAGCTCATGTTATAAACAACAAAAGGAGGGGTATTTCTAATGTTTGTAAAAATTCCGGAATAGCCCACAAACAATGTGCAACAAAAGTTTTGATAGCCGAACTGAATTCGGGTTTGCTGAAGGGAATTATGTGTATAATTGTTTCTAACATATCTGTTTAACATGTGCACACGGTTAGCGGCTATCAGTGGAAAACGGGTTTTAGTTTTCCAACATTTGGAAAGTTTTCAATCGAAGTTATTTCATCTATGATCTATGGCAATGACAAGGGTGGGGTGTTGACAAGCAGCACGTGTTCAAATGCAGAAATTATGCTCGTGCATTAATCGTATAACCGTGCATTCAGATTTTTAGAAGGGCTGCATTGTGAAACGTTTGTATGTATGTTCGGAAGTAGTCTTTTTGCAGCCCTGGGCGAAATAAAAACATAAAGCTGTTATATTGTTACCTTTTCAGGATCATCAATTTGCTTCTAGTGTTAATTTCAATAGGAAAATTTCTCTTCTGGATTCTAAGTACTAAACAACGAATTTGTATAATCATCAACTGTTATTCTGGTCATACTAGACTTCTGTTTTCGTGCAATAGACTGTAGTTTAAAACTCTGATTGTTCAAATTGGTGCAAAAGTAAAGATATTTAAAAAAAAATTCGGGGGAAGTTTTTAGTGTTCCCTTGGTATCAAAATCGCCTAATTTCGGAATACAAAAAAAAGAAAAGTAGCTCATGTTATAAACAACAAAATTCCTCTTCTGGGTTATAAGTACTAAACATTGAATATGTATATTCATCAAATGTTATTCTGTGTCATACTAGATTTCTGTTTTCGTGCAATAGGCTGTAGTTCTGAGTGTTCAAATTGGTGCAAAAGCAAAGATATTTCAAAAAAAAAGTCGGGGGAAGTTTTTAGTGTTCCATTGGAATCAAAATCGCCGAATTTCGGAATACAAAAAGAAGAAAAGTAGCTCATGTTATAAACAACAAAAGGAGGGGTATTTCTAATGTTTGTAAAAATTCCGGAATAGCCCACATACAATGTGCAACAAAAGTTTTGATACCCGAACTGAATTCGGATTTGCTGAAGGGAATTATGTGTACGAGTATAATTGTTTCTAACATATCTGTTTAACATGTTCACACGGTTAGCGGCTATCAGTGGAAAACGGGTTTTGGTTTTCCAATATCTCGAAGGTTTTCAATCGAAGTTATTTCATTTATGATCTATGGCAATGACAAGGGATCGGGTTTTGATAAGCAGCACGTGTTAATGCTCGTGCATTAATCGTATATCCCTGCATTCAGATTTTTAGAAGGGCTGCATTGTTTGTATGTATGTTCGGAAGTGATCTTTTTGCAGCCCTTGGCGAAATAATAAGATAAAGCTGTTATATTGTTACCCTTTCATGATCATCAATTTGCTTCTGGTGTTAATTTCAATAGGAAAATTTCTCTTCTGGATTCTAAGCACTGAACAACGAATTTGTATAATCATCAAATGTTATTCTGTGTCGTACTAGATTTCTGTTTTCGTGCAATAGGCTGTAGTTTATAACTCTGAGTGTTCAAATTGGTGTAAAAGCAAAGTTATTTAAAAAAAAATGTCGGGGGAAGTTTTTAGTGTTCCATTGGAATCAAAATCGCCTAATTTCGGAATACAAAAGCAAGAAAAGTAGCTCATGTTATAAACAACAAAAGGAGGGGTATTTCTAATGTTTGTAAAAATTCCGGAATAGGCCACAAACAATGTGCAACAAAAGTTTTGATACCCGAACTGAATTCGGTTTTGCTGAAGGGAATTATGTGTATAATTGTTTCTAACATATCTGTTTAACATGTTCACACAGTTATCGGCTATCAGTGGAAAACGGGTTTTGGTTTTCTAATATCTGGAAAGTTTTCAATCGAAGTTAGTTCATCTATGATCTATGGCAACGACTAGTGTTGGGATTATAAGTACTAAACAATGAATATGTATATTCATCAAATGTTATTCTGTGTGATACTAGATTTCTGTTTTCGTGCAATAGGCTGTAGTTTATAACTCTGAGTGTTCAAATTGGTGCAAAGCAAAGATATTTCAAAAAAAAAGTCGGGGGAAGTTTTTAGTGTTCCATTGGAATCAAAATCGCCGAATTTCGGAATACAAAAAGAAGAAAAGTAGCTCATGTTATAAACAACAAAAGGAGGGGTATTTCTAATGTTTGTAAAAATTCCGGAATAGCCCACATACAATGTGCAACAAAAGTTTTGATACCCGAACTGAATTCGGATTTGCTGAAGGGAATTATGTGTACGAGTATAATTGTTTCTAACATATCTGTTTAACATGTTCACACGGTTAGCGGCTATTAGTGGAAAACGAGTTTTGATTTTCCAATATCTGGAAAGTTTTCAAACGAAGTTAGTTCATCTATGATCTATGGCAACGTCAAGGGTTGAGGTTTTGACAAGCAGCACGTGTTCTCATGCAGAAATTATCCTCGTGCATTAATCGTATATCCGTGCATTCAGATTTTTAGAAGGGCTGCATTGTTTGTATGTATGTTCGGAAGTGATCTTTTTGCAGCCCTTGGCGAAATAATAACATAAAGCTGTTATATTGTTACCCTTTCATGATCATCAATTTGCTTCTGGTGTTAATTTCAATAGGAAAATTTCTCTTCTGGATTCTAAGCACTGAACAACGAATTTGTATAATCATCAAATGTTATTCTGTGTCGTACTAGATTTCTGTTTTCGTGCAATAGGCTGTAGTTTATAACTCTGAGTGTTCAAATTGGTGTAAAAGCAAAGATATTTAAAAAAAAATGTCGGGGGAAGTTTTTAGTGTTCCATTGGAATCAAAATCGCCTAATTTCGGAATACAAAAGCAAGAAAAGTAGCTCATGTTATAAACAACAAAAGGAGGGGTATTTCTAATGTTTGTAAAAATTCCGGAATAGCCCACAAACAATGTGCAACAAAAGTTTTGATAGCCGAACTGAATTCGGGTTTGCTGAAGGGAATTATGTGTATAATTGTTTCTAACATATCTGTTTAACATGTGCACACGGTTAGCGGCTATCAGTGGAAAACGGGTTTTAGTTTTCCAACATTTGGAAAGTTTTCAATCGAAGTTATTTCATCTATGATCTATGGCAATGACAAGGGTGGGGTGTTGACAAGCAGCACGTGTTCAAATGCAGAAATTATGCTCGTGCATTAATCGTATAACCGTGCATTCAGATTTTTAGAAGGGCTGCATTGTGAAACGTTTGTATGTATGTTCGGAAGTAGTCTTTTTGCAGCCCTGGGCGAAATAAAAACATAAAGCTGTTATATTGTTACCTTTTCAGGATCATCAATTTGCTTCTAGTGTTAATTTCAATAGGAAAATTTCTCTTCTGGATTCTAAGTACTAAACAACGAATTTGTATAATCATCAACTGTTATTCTGGTCATACTAGACTTCTGTTTTCGTGCAATAGACTGTAGTTTAAAACTCTGATTGTTCAAATTGGTGCAAAAGTAAAGATATTTAAAAAAAAATTCGGGGGAAGTTTTTAGTGTTCCCTTGGTATCAAAATCGCCTAATTTCGGAATACAAAAAAAAGAAAAGTAGCTCATGTTATAAACAACAAAAGGAGGGGTATTTCTAATGTTTGTAAAAATTCCGGAATAGCCCACAAACAATGTGCAACAAAAGTTTTGATACCCGAACTGAATTCGGTTCTGCTGAAGGGAATTATGTGTATAATTGTTTCTAACATATGTGTTTAACATGTTCACACGGTTAGCGGCTATTAGTGGAAAACGAGTTTTGATTTTCCAATATCTGGAAAGTTTTCAAACGAAGTTAGTTCATCTATGATCTATGGCAACGTCAAGGGTTGGGGTTTTGACAAGCAGCACGTGTTCTCATGCAGAAATTATCCTCGTGCATTAATCGTATATCCGTGCATTCAGATTTTTAGAAGGGCTGCATTGTTTGTATGTATGTTCGGAAGTGATCTTTTTGCAGCCCTTGGCGAAATAATAACATAAAGCTGTTACATTGTTACCTTTTCATGATCATCAATTTGCTTCTGGTGTTAATTTCAATAGGAAAATTTCTCTTCTGGATTCTAAGCACTGAACAACGAATTTGTATAATCATCAAATGTTATTCTGTGTCGTACTAGATTTCTGTTTTCGTGCAATAGGCTGTAGTTTATAACTCTGAGTGTTCAAATTGGTGTAAAAGCAAAGATATTTAAAAAAAAATGTCGGGGGAAGTTTTTAGTGTTCCATTGGAATCAAAATCGCCTAATTTCGGCATACAAAAGCAAGAAAAGTAGCTCATGTTATAAACAACAAAAGGAGGGGTATTTCTAATGTTTGTAAAAATTCCGGAATAGCCCACAAACAATGTGCAACAAAAGTTTTGATACCCGAACTGAATTCGGTTTTGCTGAAGGGAATTATGTGTATAATTGTTTCTAACATATCTGTTTAACATGTTCACACAGTTATCGGCTATCAGTGGAAAACGGGTTTTGGTTTTCTAATATCTGGAAAGTTTTCAATCGAAGTTAGTTCATCTATGATCTATGGCAACGACTAGTGTTGGGGTTTTGACAAGCAGCACGTGTTCACATGCAGAAATTATACTCGCGCATTAATCGTATATCCGTGCAATCAGATTTGTAGGAGGGCTGCATTGTGAAAAGTTTGTATATATGTTCGGAAGTCTTCTTTTTACAGCCCTGGGCGAAATAATAACATAAAGCTTTTATATTGTTACCCTTTCAGGATCATCAATTTGCTTCTGGTGTTAATTTCAATAGGAAAAGTCCTCTTCTGGATTATAAGTACTAAACATTGAATATGTATATTCATCAAATGTTATTCTGTGTCATACTAGATTTCTGTTTTCGTGCAATAGGCTGTAGTTTAACTCTGAGTGTTCAAATTGATGCAAAAGCAAAGATATTTCAAAAAAAAAGTCGGGGGAAGTTTTTAGTGTTCCATTGGAATCAAAATCGCCGAATTTCGGAATACAAAAAGAAGAAAAGTAGCTCAAACAAGGAGGGGTATTCTAATGTTTGTAAAAATTCCGGAATAGCCCACATACAATGTGCAACAAAAGTTTTGATACCCGAACTGAATTCGGATTTGCTGAAGGGAATTATGTGTACGAGTATAATTGTTTCTAACATATCTGTTTAACATGTTCACACGGTTAGCGGCTATCAGTGGAAAACGGGTTTTGGTTTTCCAATATCTCGAAGGTTTTCAATCGAAGTTATTTCATTTATGATCTATGGCAATGACAAGGGATCGGGTTTTGATAAGCAGCACGTGTTAATGCTCGTGCATTAATCGTATATCCCTGCATTCAGATTTTTAGAAGGGCTGCATTGTGAAAAGTTTGTATGTATTTTCGGAAGTCTTCTTTTTGCAGCCCTGGGCGAAATAATAACATAAAGCTGTTATATTGTTACCCTTTCAGGATCATCAATTTGCTTCTGGTGTTAATTTCAATAGGAAAATTTCTCTTCTTGATTCTAAGTACTAAACAATGAATATGTATAATCATCAAATGCTATTCTGCGTCATACTAGATTTCTGTTTTCGAGCAATAGGCTGTAGTTTATAACTGTGAGTGTTCAAATTGGTGCAAAAGCAAAGATATTTCAAAAAAAAAGTCTTGGGAAGTTTTTAGTGTTCCCTTGGAATCAAAATCGCCTAATTTCGGAATACAAACAGAAGAAAAGTAGCTCATGTTATAAACAACAAAAGGAGGGTTATTTCTAATGTTTGTAAAAATTCCGGAATAGCCCACATACAATGTGCAACAAAAGTTTGGATACCCGAAATGAATTCGGTTTTTCTGAAGGGAATTATGTGTAAATTGTTTCTAACATATCTGTTTAACATGTTCGCACGGTTAGCGGCTATCAGTAGAAACGGGTTGTATTTTTCCAATATCTGGAAAGTTTTCAATCGAAGTTAGTTCATCTATGATCTATGGCAATGACAATTGGTGGGGTGTTGACAAGCAGCACGTGTTCACATGCAGAAATTATACTCGTGCATTAATAGTATATCCGTGCAATCAGATTTTTCGAAGGGCTGCATTGTGAAAAGTTTGTATGTATGTTCAGAAGTCTTCTTTTTGCAGCCCTGGGCGAAATAATAACATAAAGCTGTTATATTGTTACCCTTTCAGGATCATCAATTTGCTTCTGGTGTTAATTTCAATAGGAAAATTTCTCTTCTGGATTATAAGTACTAAACAATGAATATGTATATTCATCAAATGTTATTCTGTGGCATACTAGATTTCTGTTTTCGTGCAATAGGCTGTAGTTTATAACTCTGAGTGTTCAAATTGGTGCAAAAGCAAAGATATTTCAAAAAAAAAGTCGGGGGAAGTTTTTAGTGTTCCATTTGAATCAAAATCGCCGAATTTCGGAATACAAAAAGAAGAAAAGTAGCTCATGTTATAAACAACAAAAGGAGGGGTATTTCTAATGTTTGTAAAAATTCCGGAATAGCCCACAAACAATGTGCAACAAAAGTTTTGATACCCGAACTGAATTCGGTTCTGCTGAAGGGAATTATGTGTATAATTGTTTCTAACATATGTGTTTAACATGTTCACACGGTTAGCGGCTATCAGTGGAAAGCGGGTTTTGGTTTTCTAATATCTGGAAAGTTTTCAATCGAAGTTAGTTCATCTATGATCTATGGCAACGACAAGGGTTGGGGTTTTGACAAGCAGCACGTGTTCTCATGCAGAAATTATACTCGTGCATTAATGGTATATACGTGCAATCAGATTTTTAGAAGGGCTGCATTGTGAAAAGTTTGTATATATGTTCGGAAGTCTTCTTTTTACAGCCCTGGGCGAAATAATAACATAAAGCTTTTATATTGTTACCCTTTCAGGATCATCAATTTGCTTCTGGTGTTAATTTCAATAGGAAAAGTCCTCTTCTGGATTATAAGTACTAAACATTGAATATGTATATTCATCAAATGTTATTCTGTGTCATACTAGATTTCTGTTTTCGTGCAATAGGCTGTAGTTTAACTCTGAGTGTTCAAATTGGTGCAAAAGCAAAGATATTTCAAAAAAAAAGTCGGGGGAAGTTTTTAGTGTTCCATTGGAATCAAAATCGCCGAATTTCGGAATACAAAAAGAAGAAAAGTAGCTCATGTTATAAACAACAAAAGGAGGGGTATTCTAATGTTTGTAAAAATTCCGGAATAGCCCACATACAATGTGCAACAAAAGTTTTGATACCCGAACTGAATTCGGATTTGCTGAAGGGAATTATGTGTACGAGTATAATTGTTTCTAACATATCTGTTTAACATGTTCACACGGTTAGCGGCTATCAGTGGAAAACGGGTTTTGGTTTTCCAATATCTCGAAGGTTTTCAATCGAAGTTATTTCATTTATGATCTATGGCAATGACAAGGGATCGGGTTTTGATAAGCAGCACGTGTTAATGCTCGTGCATTAATCGTATATCCCTGCATTCAGATTTTTAGAAGGGCTGCATTGTGAAAAGTTTGTATGTATTTTCGGAAGTCTTCTTTTTGCAGCCCTGGGCGTAATAATAACATAAAACTGTTATATTGTTACCCTTTCAGGATCATCAATCTGCTTCTGGTGTTAATTTCAATAGGAAAAGTCCTCTTCTGGATTATAAGTACTAAACATTGAATATGTATATTCATCAAATGTTATTCTGTGTCATACTAGATTTCTGTTTTCGTGCAATAGGCTGTAGTTTATATCTCTGAGTGTTCAAATTGGTGTAAAAGCAAAGATATTTCAAAAAAAGGTCGGGGGAAGTTTTTAGTGTTCCATTGGAATCAAAATCGCCTAATTTCGGAATTCGAAAACAAGAAAAGTAGCTCAGTGTTATAAACAAAAAAAGAAGGGGTATTTCTAATGTTTGTAAAAGTTCCGGAATAGCCCGCATACATTGTGCAACAAAAGTTTTGATACCCGAAATGAATTCGGTTTTGTTGAAGGGAATTATGTGTATAATTGTTTCTAACATATCTGTTTAACATGTTCACACAGTTATCGGCTATCAGTGGAAAACGGGTTTTGGTTTTCTAATATCTGGAAAGTTTTCAATCGAAGTTAGTTCATCTATGATCTATGGCAACGACAAGGGTTGGGGTTTTGACAAGCAGCACGTGTTCTCATGCAGAAATTATACTCGTGCATTAATCGTATATACGTGCAATCAGATTTTTAGAAGGGCTGCATTGTGAAAAGTTTGTATGTATGTTCGGAAGTCTTCTTTTTGCAGCCCTGGGCGAAATAATAACATAAAGCTATGAATATGTATATTCATCAAATGTTATTCTGTGTCATACTAGATTTCTATTTTCGTGCAATAGGCTGTAGTTTATAACTCTGAGTGATCAAATTGGTGCAAAAGCAAAGATATTTCAAAAAAAAGCCGGGGAAATTTTTAGTGTTCCATTGGAATCAAATCGCCGAATTTCGGAATACAAAAAAAAGAAAAGTAGCTCATGTTATAAACAACAAAATTCCTCTTCTGGATTATAAGTACTAAACATTGAATATGTATATTCATCAAATGTTATTCTGTGTCATACTAGATTTCTGTTTTCGTGCAATAGGCTGTAGTTTAACTCTGAGTGTTCAAATTGGTGCAAAAGCAAAGATATTTCAAAAAAAAAGTCGGGGGAAGTTTTTAGCGTTCCATTGGAATCAAAATCGCCGAATTTCGGAATACAAAAAGAAGAAAAGTAGCTCATGTTATAAACAACAAAAGGAGGGGTATTTCTAATGTTTGTAAAAATTCCGGAATAGCCCACAAACAATGTGCAACAAAAGTTTTGATACCCGAACTGAATTCGGTTTTGCTGAAGGGAATTATGTGTATAATTGTTTCTAACATATCTGTTTAACATGTTCACACAGTTATCGGCTATCAGTGGAAAACGGGTTTTGGTTTTCTAATATCTGGAAAGTTTTCAATCGAAGTTAGTTCATCTATGATCTATGGCAACGACTAGTGTTGGGGTTTTGACAAGCAGCACGTGTTCACATGCAGAAATTATACTCGCGCATTAATCGTATATCCGTGCAATCAGATTTGTAGGAGGGCTGCATTGTGAAAAGTTTGTATATATGTTCGGAAGTCTTCTTTTTACAGCCCTGGGCGAAATAATAACATAAAGCTTTTATATTGTTACCCTTTCAGGATCATCAATTTGCTTCTGGTGTTAATTTCAATAGGAAAAGTCCTCTTCTGGATTATAAGTACTAAACATTGAATATGTATATTCATCAAATGTTATTCTGTGTCATACTAGATTTCTGTTTTCGTGCAATAGGCTGTAGTTTAACTCTGAGTGTTCAAATTGGTGCAAAAGCAAAGATATTTCAAAAAAAAAGTCGGGGGAAGTTTTTAGTGTTCCATTGGAATCAAAATCGCCGAATTTCGGAATACAAAAAGAAGAAAAGTAGCTCATGTTATAAACAACAAAAGGAGGGGTATTTCTAATGTTTGTAAAAATTCCGGAATAGCCCACATACAATGTGCAACAAAAGTTTTGATACCCGAACTGAATTCGGATTTGCTGAAGGGAATTATGTGTACGAGTATAATTGTTTCTAACATATCTGTTTAACATGTTCACACGGTTAGCGGCTATCAGTGGAAAACGGGTTTTGGTTTTCCAATATCTCGAAGGTTTTCAATCGAAGTTATTTCATTTATGATCTATGGCAATGACAAGGGATCGGGTTTTGATAAGCAGCACGTGTTAATGCTCGTGCATTAATCGTATATCCCTGCATTCAGATTTTTAGAAGGGCTGCATTGTGAAAAGTTTGTATGTATGTTCGGAAGTCTTCGTTTTGCAGCCCTGGGCGAAATAATAACATAAAGCTGTTATATTGTTACCCTTTAGGATCATCAATTTGCTTCTGGTGTTAATTTCAATAGTAAAATTTCTCTTCTGGATTATAACTACTAATCAATGAATATGTATATTCATCAAATGTTATTCTGTGTCATACTAGATTTCTGTTTTCGTGCAATAGGCTGTAGTTTATAACTCTGAGTGTTCAAATTGGTGCAAAAGCAAAGATATTTCAAAAAAAAAGTCGGGGGAAGTTTTTAGTGTTCCATTGGAATCAAAATCGCCTAATTTCGGAATACAAAAAAAAAGAAGGAGATCATGTTATAAACAACAAAAGGACGGGTATTTCTAATGTTTGTAAAAATTCCGGAATAGACCACATACAATGTGCAACAAAAGTTTTGATACCCGAACTGAATTCGGTTTTGCTGAAGGGAATTATGTGAATAATTGTTTCTAACATATCTGTTTAACATGTGCACACGGTTAGCGGCTATCAGTGGAAAACGGGTTTTAGTTTTCCAACATTTGGAAAGTTTTCAATCGAAGTTATTTCATTTATGATCTATGGCAATGACAAAGGGTGGGGTTTTGACAAGCAGCACGTGTTCAAATGCAGAAATTATGCTCGTGCATTAATCGTATATTCGTGCATTCAGATTTTTAGAAGGGCTGCAGTGTGAAAAGTTTGTATGTATTTTCGGAAGTCTTCTTTTTGCAGCCCTGGGCGAAATAATAACATAAAGCTGTTATATTGTTACCCTTTCAGGATCATCAATTTGCTTCTGGTGTTAATTTCAATAGGAAAATTTCTCTTCTTGATTCTAAGTACTAAACAATGAATATGTATAATCATCAAATGCTATTCTGCGTCATACTAGATTTCTGTTTTCGAGCAATAGGCTGTAGTTTATAACTGTGAGTATTCAAATTGGTGCAAAAGCAAAGATATTTCAAAAAAAAGTCTTGGGAAGTTTTTAGTGTTCCCTTGGAATCAAAATCGCCTAATTTCGGAATACAAACAGAAGAAAAGTAGCTCATGTTATAAACAACAAAAGGAGGGTTATTTCTAATGTTTGTAAAAATTCCGGAATAGCCCACATACAATGTGCAACAAAAGTTTGGATACCCGAAATGAATTCGGTTTTTCTGAAGGGAATTATGTGTAAATTGTTTCTAACATATCTGTTTAACATGTTCGCACGGTTAGCGGCTATCAGTAGAAACGGGTTGTATTTTTCCAATATCTGGAAAGTTTTCAATCGAAGTTAGTTCATCTATGATCTATGGCAACGTCAAGGGTTGGGGTGTTGACAAGCAGCACGTGTTCACATGCAGAAATTATACTCGTGCATTAATAGTATATCCGTGCAATCAGATTTTTCGAAGGGCTGCATTGTGAAAAGTTTGTATGTATGTTCAGAAGTCTTCTTTTTGCAGCCCTGGGCGAAATAATAACATAAAGCTGTTATATTGTTACCCTTTCAGGATCATCAATTTGCTTCTGGTGTTAATTTCAATAGGAAAATTTCTCTTCTGGATTATAAGTACTAAACAATGAATATGTATATTCATCAAATGTTATTCTGTGTCATACTAGATTTCTGTTTTCGTGCAATAGGCTGTAGTTTATAACTCTGAGTGTTCAAATTGGTGCAAAAGCAAAGATATTTCAAAAAAAAAGCCGGGGGAAGTTTTTAGTGTTCCATTGGAATCAAAATCGCCGAATTTCGGAATACAAAAAGAAGAAAAGTAGCTCATGTTATAAACAACAAAAGGAGGGGTATTTCTAATGTTTGTAAAAATTCCGGTATAGCCCACATACAATGTGCAATAAAAGTTTTGATACCCGAATTGAATTCGGTTTTGATGAAGGGAATTATGTGTATAATTGTTTTTAACATATGTATCTGTTTAACATGTTCACACGGTTAGCGGCTATCAGTGGAAAACGGGTTTTGGTTTTCCAATATCTCGAACGTTTTCAATCGAAGTTAGTTCATCTATGATCAATGGCAACGTCAATGGTTGGGGTTTTGACAAGCAGCACGTGTTCACATGCAGAAATTATACTCGTGCATTAATCGTATATCCGTGCATTCAGATTTTTAGAAGGGCTGCATTGTTTGTATGTATGTTCGGAAGTGATCGTTTTGCAGCCCTGGGCGAAATAATAACATAAAGCTGTTTAATTGTTACCCTTTCAGGATCATCAATTTGCTTCTGGTGTTAATTTCAATAGGAAAATTTCTCTTCTGGATTCTAAGCACTAAACAACGATTTTGTATAATCATCAAATGTTATTCTGTGTCATACTAGAATTCTGTTTTCGTGCAATAGGCTGTAGTTTATAACTCTGAGTGTTCAAATTGGTGTAAAAGAAAAGATATTTCAAAAAAAAAGTCGGGGGAAGTTTTTAGTGTTCCATTGGAATCAAAATCGCCTAATTTCGGAATACAAAAGCAAGTAAAGTAGTTCATGTTATAAACAACAAAAGGAGGGGTATTTCTAATGTTTGTAAAAATTCCGGAATAGCCCACAAACAATGTGCAACAAAAGTTTTGATACCCGAACTGAATTCGGTTCTGCTGAAGGGAATTATGTGTATAATTGTTTCTAACATATGTGTTTAACATGTTCACACGGTTAGCGGCTATTAGTGGAAAACGAGTTTTGATTTTCCAATATCTGGAAAGTTTTCAAACGAAGTTAGTTCATCTATGATCTATGGCAACGTCAAGGGTTGGGGTTTTGACAAGCAGCACGTGTTCTCATGCAGAAATTATACTCGTGCATTAATCGTATATCCGTGCATTCAGATTTTTAGAAGGGCTGCATTGTTTGTATGTATGTTCGGAAGTGATCTTTTTGCAGCCCTTGGCGAAATAATAACATAAAGCTGTTATATTGTTACCCTTTCATGATCATCAATTTGCTTCTGGTGTTAATTTCAATAGGAAAATTTCTCTTCTGGATTCTAAGCACTGAACAACGAATTTGTATAATCATCAAATGTTATTCTGTGTCGTACTAGATTTCTGTTTTCGTGCAATAGGCTGTAGTGTTCAAATTGGTGTAAAAGCAAAGATATTTAAAAAAAAATGTCGGGGGAAGTTTTTAGTGTTCCATTGGAATCAAAATCGCCTAATTTCGGAATACAAAAGCAAGAAAAGTAGCTCATGTTATAAACAACAAAAGGAGGGGTATTTCTAATGTTTGCAAAAATTCCGGAATAGCCCACAAACAATGTGCAACAAAAGTTTTGATAGCCGAACTGAATTCGGGTTTGCTGAAGGGAATTATGTGTATAATTGTTTCTAACATATCTGTTTAACATGTGCACACGGTTAGCGGCTATCAGTGGAAAACTGGTTTTAGTTTTCCAACATTTGGAAAGTTTTCAATCGAAGTTATTTCATCTATGATCTATGGCAATGACAAGGGTGGGGTGTTGACAAGCAGCACGTGTTCAAATGCAGAAATTATGCTCGTGCATTAATCGTATAACCGTGCATTCAGATTTTTAGAAGGGCTGCATTGTGAAACGTTTGTATGTATGTTCGGAAGTAGTCTTTTTGCAGCCCTGGGCGAAATAAAAACATAAAGCTGTTATATTGTTACCTTTTCAGGATCATCAATTTGCTTCTAGTGTTAATTTCAATAGGAAAATTTCTCTTCTGGATTCTAAGTACTAAACAACGAATTTGTATAACATCAACTGTTATTCTGGTCATACTAGACTTCTGTTTTCGTGCAATAGACTGTAGTTTAAAACTCTGATTGTTCAAATTGGTGCAAAAGTAAAGATATTTAAAAAAAAATTCGGGGGAAGTTTTTAGTGTTCCCTTGGTATCATAATCGCCTAATTTCGGAATACAAAAAAAAGAAAAGTAGCTCATGTTATAAACAACAAAATTCCTCTTCTGGATTATAAGTACTAAACATTGAATATGTATATTCATCAAATGTTATTCTGTGTCATACTAGATTTCTGTTTTCGTGCAATAGGCTGTAGTTTAACTCTGAGTGTTCAAATTGGTGCAAAAGCAAAGATATTTCAAAAAAAAAGTCGGGGGAAGTTTTTAGTGTTCCATTGGAATCAAAATCGCCGAATTTCGGAATACAAAAAGAAGAAAAGTAGCTCATGTTATAAACAACAAAAGGAGGGGTATTTCTAATGTTTGTAAAAATTCCGGAATAGCCCACAAACAATGTGCAACAAAAGTTTTGATACCCGAACTGAATTCGGTTCTGCTGAAGGGAATTATGTGTATAATTGTTTCTAACATATCTGTTTAACATGTTCACACAGTTATCGGCTATCAGTGGAAAACGGGTTTTGGTTTTCTAATATCTGGAAAGTTTTCAATCGAAGTTAGTTCATCTATGATCTATTGCAACGACTAGTGTTGGGGTTTTGACAAGCAGCACATGTTCACATGCAGAAATTATACTCGCGCATTAATCGTATATCCGTGCAATCAGATTTGTAGGAGGGCTGCATTGTGAAAAGTTTGTATATATGTTCGGAAGTCTTCTTTTTACAGCCCTGGGCGAAATAATAACATAAAGCTTTTATATTGTTACCCTTTCAGGATCATCAATTTGCTTCTGGTGTTAATTTCAATAGGAAAAGTCCTCTTCTGGATTATAAGTACTAAACATTGAATATGTATATTCATCAAATGTTATTCTGTGTCATACTAGATTTCTGTTTTCGTGCAATAGGCTGTAGTTTAACTCTGAGTGTTCAAATTGGTGCAAAAGCAAAGATATTTCAAAAAAAAAGTCGGGGGAAGTTTTTAGTGTTCCATTGGAATCAAAATCGCCGAATTTCGGAATACAAAAAGAAGAAAAGTAGCTCATGTTATAAACAACAAAAGGAGGGGTATTTCTAATGTTTGTAAAAATTCCGGAATAGCCCACATACAATGTGCAACAAAAGTTTTGATACCCGAACTGAATTCGGATTTGCTGAAGGGAATTATGTGTACGAGTATAATTGTTTCTAACATATCTGTTTAACATGTTCACACGGTTAGCGGCTATCAGTGGAAAACGGGTTTTGGTTTTCCAATATCTCGAAGGTTTTCAATCGAAGTTATTTCATTTATGATCTATGGCAATGACAAGGGATCGGGTTTTGATAAGCAGCACGTGTTAATGCTCGTGCATTAATCGTATATCCCTGCATTCAGATTTTTAGAAGGGCTGCATTGTGAAAAGTTTGTATGTATGTTCGGAAGTCTTCGTTTTGCAGCCCTGGGCGAAATAATAACATAAAGCTGTTATATTGTTACCCTTTAGGATCATCAATTTGCTTCTGGTGTTAATTTCAATAGTAAAATTTCTCTTCTGGATTATAACTACTAATCAATGAATATGTATATTCATCAAATGTTATTCTGTGTCATACTAGATTTCTGTTTTCGTGCAATAGGCTGTAGTTTATAACTCTGAGTGTTCAAATTGGTGCAAAAGCAAAGATATTTCAAAAAAAAAGTCGGGGGAAGTTTTTAATGTTCCATTGGAATCAAAATCGCCTAATTTCGGAATACAAAAAAAAAGAAGGAGATCATGTTATAAACAACAAAAGGACGGGTATTTCTAATGTTTGTAAAAATTCCGGAATAGACCACATACAATGTGCAACAAAAGTTTTGATACCCGAACTGAATTCGGTTTTGCTGAAGGGAATTATGTGAATAATAGTTTCTAACATATCTGTTTAACATGTGCACACGGTTAGCGGCTATCAGTGGAAAACGGGTTTTAGTTTTCCAACATTTGGAAAGTTTTCAATCGAAGTTATTTCATTTATGATCTATGGCAATGACAAAGGGTGGGGTTTTGACAAGCAGCACGTGTTCAAATGCAGAAATTATGCTCGTGCATTAATCGTATATTCGTGCATTCAGATTTTTAGAAGGACTGCAGTGTGAAAAGTTTGTATGTATTTTCGGAAGTCTTCTTTTTGCAGCCCTGGGCGAAATAATAACATAAAGCTGTTATATTGTTACCCTTTCAGGATCATCAATTTGCTTCTGGTGTTAATTTCAATAGGAAAATTACTCTTCTTGATTCTAAGTACTAAACAATGAATATGTATAATCATCAAATGCTATTCTGCGTCATACTAGATTTCTGTTTTCGAGCAATAGGCTGTAGTTTATAACTGTGAGTATTCAAATTGGTGCAAAAGCAAAGATATTTCAAAAAAAAAGTCTTGGGAAGTTTTTAGTGTTCCCTTGGAATCAAAATCGCCTAATTTCGGAATACAAACAGAAGAAAAGTAGCTCATGTTATAAACAACAAAAGGAGGGTTATTTCTAATGTTTGTAAAAATTCCGGAATAGCCCACATACAATGTGCAACAAAAGTTTGGATACCCGAAATGAATTCGGTTTTTCTGAAGGGAATTATGTGTAAATTGTTTCTAACATATCTGTTTAACATGTTCGCACGGTTAGCGGCTATCAGTAGAAACGGGTTGTATTTTTCCAATATCTGGAAAGTTTTCAATCGAAGTTAGTTCATCTATGATCTATGGCAATGACAATTGGTGGGGTGTTGACAAGCAGCACGTGTTCACATGCAGAAATTATACTCGTGCATTAATAGTATATCCGTGCAATCAGATTTTTCGAAGGGCTGCATTGTGAAAAGTTTGTATGTATGTTCAGAAGTCTTCTTTTTGCAGCCCTGGGCGAAATAATAACATAAAGCTGTTATATTGTTACCCTTTCAGGATCATCAATTTGCTTCTGGTGTTAATTTCAATAGGAAAATTTCTCTTCTGGATTATAAGTACTAAACAATGAATATGTATATTCATCAAATGTTATTCTGTGTCATACTAGATTTCTGTTTTCGTGCAATAGGCTGTAGTTTATAACTCTGATTGTTCAAATTGGTGCAAAAGTAAAGATATTTAAAAAAAAATTGGGGGGAAGTTTTTAGTGTTCCCTTGGAATCAAAATCGCCTAATTTCGGAATACAAAAAGAAGAAAAGTAGCTCATGTTATAAACAACAAAAGGAGGGGTATTTCTAATGTTTGTAAAAATTCCGGAATAGCCCACATACAATGTGCAACAAAAGTTTTGATACCCGAACTGAATTCGGATTTGCTGAAGGGAATTATGTGTACGAGTATAATTGTTTCTAACATATCTGTTTAACATGTTCACACGGTTAGCGGCTATCAGTGGAAAACGGGTTTTGGTTTTCCAATATCTCGAAAGTTTTCAATCGAAGTTATTTCATTTATGATCTATGGCAATGACAAGGGATCGGGTTTTGATAAGCAGCACGTGTTAATGCTCGTGCATTAATCGTATATTCGTGCATTCAGATTTTTAGAAGGGCTGCATTGTGAAAAGTTTGTATGTATGTTGGGAAGTCTTCGTTTTGCAGCCCTGGGCGAAATAATAACATAAAGCTGTTATATTGTTACCCTTTAGGATCATCAATTTGCTTCTGGTGTTAATTTCAATAGTAAAATTTCTCTTCTGGATTATAACTGGATTATAAAGGACGGGTATTTCTAATGTTTGTAAAAATTCCGGAATAGACCACATACAATGTGCAACAAAAGTTTTGATACCCGAACTGAATTCGGTTTTGCTGAAGGGAATTATGTGAATAATTGTTTCTAACATATCTGTTTAACATGTGCACACGGTTAGCGGCTATCAGTGGAAAACGGGTTTTAGTTTTCCAACATTTGGAAGAAGGGTTATTTCTAATGTTTGTAAAAATTCCGGTATAGCCCACATACAATGTGCAATAAAAGTTTTGATACCCGAATTGAATTCGGTTTTGATGAAGGGAATTATGTGTATAATTGTTTTTAACATATGTATCTGTTTAACATGTTCACACGGTTAGCGGCTATCAGTGGAAAACGGGTTTTGGTTTTCCAATATCTCGAACGTTTTCAATCGAAGTTAGTTCATCTATGATCAATGGCAACGTCAATGGTTGGGGTTTTGACAAGCAGCACGTGTTCACATGCAGAAATTATACTCGTGCATTAATCGTATATCCGTGCATTCAGATTTTTAGAAGGGGCTGCATTGTTTGTAAGTATGTTCGGAAGTGATAGTTTTGCAGCCCTGGGCGAAATAATAACATAAAGCTGTTTAATTGTTACCCTTTCAGGATCATCAATTTGCTTCTGGTGTTAATTTCAATAGGAAAATTTCTCTTCTGGATTCTAAGCACTAAACAACGATTTTGTATAATCATCAAATGTTATTCTGTGTCATACTAGAATTCTGTTTTCGTGCAATAGGCTGTAGTTTAACTCTGAGTGTTCAAATTGGTGCAAAAGCAAAGATATTTCAAAAAAAAAGTCGGGGGAAGTTTTTAGTGTTCCATTGGAATCAAAATCGCCGAATTTCGGAATACAAAAAGAAGAAAAGTAGCTCATGTTATAAACAACAAAAGGAGGGGTATTTCTAATGTTTGTAAAAATTCCGGAATAGCCCACAAACAATGTGCAACAAAAGTTTTGATACCCGAACTGAATTCGGTTCTGCTGAAGGGAATTATGTGTATAATTGTTTCTAACATATGTGTTTAACATGTTCACACGGTTAGCGGCTATTAGTGGAAAACGAGTTTTGATTCTCCAATATCTGGAAAGTTTTCAAACGAAGTTAGTTCATCTATGATCTATGGCAACGTCAAGGGTTGGGGTTTTGACAAGCAGCACGTGTTCTCATGCAGAAATTATCCTCGTGCATTAATCGTATATCCGTGCATTCAGATTTTTAGAAGGGCTGCATTGTTTGTATGTATGTTCGGAAGTGATCTTTTTGCAGCCCTTGGCGAAATAATAACATAAAGCTGTTATATTGTTACCCTTTCATGATCATCAATTTGCTTCTGGTGTTAATTTCAATAGGAAAATTTCTCTTCTGGATTCTAAGGACTGAACAACGAATTTGTATAATCATCAAATGTTATTCTGTGTCGTACTAGATTTCTGTTTTCGTGCAATAGGCTGTAGTTTATAACTCTGAGTGTTCAAATTGGTGTAAAAGCAAAGATATTTAAAAAAAAATGTCGGGGGAAGTTTTTAGTGTTCCATTGGAATCAAAATCGCCTAATTTCGGAATACAAAAGCAAGAAAAGTAGCTCATGTTATAAACAACAAAAGGAGGGGTATTTCTAATGTTTGTAAAAATTCCGGAATAGCCCACAAACAATGTGCAACAAAAGTTTTGATACCCGAACTGAATTCGGTTTTGCTGAAGGGAATTATGTGTATAATTGTTTCTAACATATCTGTTTAACATGTTCACACAGTTATCGGCTATCAGTGGAAAACAGGTTTTGGTTTTCTAATATCTGGAAAGTTTTCAATCGAAGTTAGTTCATCTATGATCTATGGCAACGACTAGTGTTGGGGTTTTGACAAGCAGCACGTGTTCACATGCAGAAATTATACTCGCGCATTAATCGTATATCCGTGCAATCAGATTTGTAGGAGGGAAAATTTCTCTTCTGGATTCTAAGTACTAAACAACGAATTTGTATAATCATCAACTGTTATTCTGTGTCATACTAGATTTCTGTTTTCGTGCAATAGGCTGTAGTTTATAACTCTGATTGTTCAAATTGGTGCAAAAGTAAAGATATTTAAAAAAAAATTGGGGGGAAGTTTTTAGTGTTCCCTTGGAATCAAAATCGCCTAATTTCGGAATACAAAAAGAAGAAAAGTAGCTCATGTTATAAACAACAAAAGGAGGGGTATTTCTAATGTTTGTAAAAATTCCGGAATAGCCCACATACAATGTGCAACAAAAGTTTTGATACCCGAACTGAATTCGGATTTGCTGAAGGGAATTATGTGTACGAGTATAATTGTTTCTAACATATCTGTTTAACATGTTCACACGGTTAGCGGCTATCAGTGGAAAACGGGTTTTGGTTTTCCAATATCTCGAAGGTTTTCAATCGAAGTTATTTCATTTATGATCTATGGCAATGACAAGGGATCGGGTTTTGATAAGCAGCACGTGTTAATGCTCGTGCATTAATCGTATATTCGTGCATTCAGATTTTTAGAAGGGCTGCATTGTGAAAAGTTTGTATGTATGTTGGGAAGTCTTCGTTTTGCAGCCCTGGGCGAAATAATAACATAAAGCTGTTATATTGTTACCCTTTAGGATCATCAATTTGCTTCTGGTGTTAATTTCAATAGTAAAATTTCTCTTCTGGATTATAACTGGATTATAAAGGACGGGTATTTCTAATGTTTGTAAAAATTCCGGAATAGACCACATACAATGTGCAACAAAAGTTTTGATACCCGAACTGAATTCGGTTTTGCTGAAGGGAATTATGTGAATAATTGTTTCTAACATATCTGTTTAACATGTGCACACGGTTAGCGGCTATCAGTGGAAAACGGGTTTTAGTTTTCCAACATTTGGAAGAAGGGTTATTTCTAATGTTTGTAAAAATTCCGGTATAGCCCACATACAATGTGCAATAAAAGTTTTGATACCCGAATTGAATTCGGTTTTGATGAAGGGAATTATGTGTATAATTGTTTTTAACATATGTATCTGTTTAACATGTTCACACGGTTAGCGGCTATCAGTGGAAAACGGGTTTTGGTTTTCCAATATCTCGAACGTTTTCAATCGAAGTTAGTTCATCTATGATCAATGGCAACGTCAATGGTTGGGGTTTTGACAAGCAGCACGTGTTCACATGCAGAAATTATACTCGTGCATTAATCGTATATCCGCGCAATCAGATTTTTAGAAGGGCTGCATTGTTTGTATGTATGTTCGGAAGTGATCGTTTTGCAGCCCTGGGCGAAATAATAACATAAAGCTGTTATATTGTTACCCTTTCAGGATCATCAATTTGCTTCTGGTGTTAATTTCAATAGGAAAATTTCTCTTCTGGATTCTAAGCACTAAACAACGATTTTGTATAATCATCAAATGTTATTCTGTGTCATACTAGAATTCTGTTTTCGTGCAATAGGCTGTAGTTTATAACTCTGAGTGTTCAAATTGGTGTAAAAGAAAAGATATTTCAAAAAAAAAGTCGGGGGAAGTTTTTAGTATTCCATTGGAATCAAAATCGCCTAATTTCGGAATACAAAAGCAAGTAAAGTAGTTCATGTTATAAACAACAAAAGGAGGGGTATTTCTAATGTTTGTAAAAATTCCGGAATAGCCCACAAACAATGTGCAACAAAAGTTTTGATACTCGAACTGAATTCGGTTCTGCTGAAGGGAATTATGTGTATAATTGTTTCTAACATATGTGTTTAACATGTTCACACGGTTAGCGGCTATTAGTGGAAAACGAGTTTTGATTTTCCAATATCTGGAAAGTTTTCAAACGAAGTTAGTTCATCTATGATCTATGGCAACGTCAAGGGTTGGGGTTTTGACAAGCAGCACGTGTTCTCATGCAGAAATTATCCTCGTGCATTAATCGTATATCCGTGCATTCAGATTTTTAGAAGGGCTGCATTGTTTGTATATATGTTCGGAAGTGATCTTTTTGCAACCCTTGGCGAAATAATAACATAAAGCTGTTATATTGTTACCCTTTCATGATCATCAATTTGCTTCTGGTGTTAATTTCAATAGGAAAATTTCTCTTCTGGATTCTAAGCACTGAACAACGAATTTGTATAATCATCAAATGTTATTCTGTGTCGTACTAGATTTCTGTTTTCGTGTAATAGGCTGTAGTTTATAACTCTGAGTGTTCAAATTGGTGTAAAAGCAAAGATATTTAAAAAAAAATGTCGGGGGAAGTTTTTAGTGTTCCATTGGAATCAAAATCGCCTAATTTCGGAATACAAAAGCAAGAAAAGTAGCTCATGTTATAAACAACAAAAGGAGGGGTATTTCTAATGTTTGTAAAAATTCCGGAATAGCCCACAAACAATGTGCAACAAAAGTTTTGATACCCGAACTGAATTCGGTTTTGCTGAAGGGAATTATGTGTATAATTGTTTCTAACATATCTGTTTAACATATTCACACAGTTATCGGCTATCAGTGGAAAACGGGTTTTGGTTTTCTAATATCTGGAAAGTTTTCAATCGAAGTTAGTTCATCTAAGATCTATGGCAATGACAAGGGGTGGGGTGTTGACAAGCAGCACGTGTTCACATGCAGAAATTATACTCGTGCATTAATAGTATATCCGTGCAATCAGATTTTTCGAAGGGCTGCATTGTGAAAAGTTTGTATGAATGTTCAGAAGTCTTCGTTTTGCAGCCCTGGGCGAAATAATAACATAAAGCTGTTATATTGTTACCCTTTCAGGATCATCAATTTGCTTCTGGTGTTAATTTCAATAGGAAAATTTCTCTTCTGGATTATAAGTACTAAACATTGAATATGTATATTCATCAAATGTTATTCTGTGTCATACTAGATTTCTGTTTTCGTGCAATAGGCTGTAGTTTAACTCTGAGTGTTCAAATTGGTGCAAAAGCAAAGATATTTCAAAAAAAAAGTCGGGGGAAGTTTTTAGTGTTCCATTGGAATCAAAATCGCCGAATTTCGGAATACAAAAAGAAGAATAGTAGCTCATATTATAAACAACAAAAGGAGGGGTATTTCTAATGTTTGTAAAAATTCCGGAATAGCCCACATACAATGTGCAACAAAAGTTTTGATACCCGAACTGAATTCGGATTTGCTGAAGGGAATTATGTGTACGAGTATAATTGTTTCTAACATATCTGTTTAACATGTTCACACGGTTAGCGGCTATCAGTGGAAAACGGGTTTTGGTTTTCCAATATCTCGAAGGTTTTCAATCGAAGTTATTTCCTTTATGATCTATGGCAATGACAAGGGATCGGGTTTTGATAAGCAGCACGTGTTAATGCTCGTGCATTAATCGTATATCCCTGCATTCAGATTTTTAGAAGGGCTGCATTGTGAAAAGTTTGTATGTATGTTCGGAAGTCTTCGTTTTGCAGCCCTGGGCGAAATAATAACATAAAGCTGTTATATTGTTACCCTTTAGGATCATCAATTTGCTTCTGGTGTTAATTTCAATAGTAAAATTTCTCTTCTGGATTATAACTACTAATCAATGAATATGTATATTCATCAAATGTTATTCTGTGTCATACTAGATTTCTGTTTTCGTGCAATAGGCTGTAGTTTATAACTCTGAGTGTTCAAATTGGTGCAAAAGCAAAGATATTTCAAAAAAAAAAGTCGGGGGAAGTTTTTAGTGTTCCATTGGAATCAAAATCGCCTAATTTCGGAATACAAAAAAAAAGAAGGAAATCATGTTATAAACAACAAAAGGAGGGGTATTTCTAATGTTTGTAAAAATTCCGGAATAGACCACATACAATGTGCAACAAAAGTTTTGATACCCGAACTGAATTCGGTTTTGCTGAAGGGAATTATGTGAATAATTGTTTCTAACATATCTGTTTAACATGTGCACACGGTTAGCGGCTATCAGTGGAAAACGGGTTTTAGTTTTCCAACATTTGGAAAGTTTTCAATCGAAGTTATTTCATTTATGATCTATGGCAATGACAAAGGGTGGGGTTTTGACAAGCAGCACGTGTTCAAATGCAGAAATTATGCTCGTGCATTAATCGTATATTCGTGCATTCAGATTTTTAGAAGGGCTGCAGTGTGAAAAGTTTGTATGTATTTTCGGAAGTCTTCTTTTTGCAGCCCTGGGCGAAATAATAACATAAAGCTGTTATATTGTTACCCTTTCAGTATCATCAATTTGCTTCTGGTGTTAATTTCAATAGGAAAATTTCTCTTCTGGATTATAAGTACTAAACAATGAATATGTATATTCATCAAATGTTATTCTGTGTCATACTAGATTTCTGTTTTCGTGCAATAGGCTGTAGTTTATAACTCTGAGTGTTCAAATTGGTGCAAAAGCAAAGATATTTCAAAAAAAAAGCCGGGGAAAGTTTTTAGTGTTCCATTGGAATCAAAATCGCCGAATTTTGGAATACAAAAACAAGAAAAGTAGCTCATGTTATAAACAACAAAAGGAGGGGTATTTCTAATGTTTGTAAAAATTCCGGAATAGCCCACAAACAATGTGCAACAAAAGTTTTGATAGCCGAACTGAATTCGGGTTTGCTGAAGGGAATTATGTGTATAATTGTTTCTAACATATCTGTTTAACATGTGCACACGGTTAGCGGCTATCAGTGGAAAACGGGTTTTGGTTTTCCAATATCTCGAACGTTTTCAATCGAAGTTAGTTCATCTATGATCTATGGCAACGACAAGGGTTGGGGTTTTGACAAGCAGCACGTGTTCTCATGCAGAAATTATACTCGTGCATTAATCGTATATACGTGCAATCAGATTTTTAGAAGGGCTGCATTGTGAAAAGTTTGTATGTATGTTCGGAAGTCTTCTTTTTGCAGCCCTGGGCGAAATAATAACATAAAGCTGTTATATTATTACCCTTTCAGGATCATCAATTTGCTTCTGGTGTTAATTTCAATAGGAAAATTACTCATCTGGATTATAAGTACTAAACAATGAATATGTATATTCATCAAATGTTATTCTGTGTCATACTAGTATTCTGTTTTCGTGCAATAGGCTGTAGTTTATAACTCTGAGTGTTCAAATTGGTGCAAAAGCAAAGATATTTAAAAAAAAATGTCGGGGGAAGTTTTTAGTGTTCCATTGGAATCAAAATCGCCTAATTTCGGAACACAAAAACAAGAAAAGTAGTTCATGTTATAAACAACAAAAGGAGGGGTATTTCTAATGTTTGTAAAAATTCCGGAATAGCCCACATACAATGTGCAACAAAAGTTTTGATACCCGAACTGAATTCGGTTTTGATGAAGGGAATTATGTGTATAATTGTTTTTAACATATGTATCTGTTTAACATGTTCACACGGTTAGCGGCTATCAGTGGAAAACGGGTTTTAGTTTTCCAACATTTGGAAAGTTTTCAATCGAAGTTAGTTCATCTATGATCTATGGCAACGACAAGAGTTGGGGTTTTGACAAGCAGCACGTGTTCACATGCAGAAATTATACTCGTGCATTAATCGTATATCCGCGCAATCAGATTTTTCGAAGGGCTGCATTGTTTGTATGTATGTTCGGAAGTGATCTTTTTGCAGCCCTGGGCGAAATAATAACATAAAGCTGTTATAATGTTACCCTTTCAGGATCATCAATTTGCTTCTGGTGTTAATTTCAATAGGAAAATTTCTCTTCTGGATTCTAAGCACTAAACAACGAATTTGTATAATCATCAAATGTTATTCTGTGTCATACTAGAATTCTGTTTTCGTGCAATAGGCTGTAGTTTATAACTCTGAGTGTTCAAATTGGTGCAAAAGCAAAGATATTTAAAAAAAAATGTCGGGGGAAGTTTTTAGTGTTCCATTGGAATCAAAATCGCCTAATTTCGAAATACAAAAACAAGAGAAGTAGCTCATGTTATGAACAACAAAAGGAGGGGTATTTCTAATGTTTCTAAAAATTCCGGAATAGCCCACATACAATGTGCAACAAAAGTTCGGCTACGGTCTTAGCCTCTTGATTTGGGATGGCAAACACTTCCGGCCACTTACTGAAGTAATCCATGACTACGAGAGTGTATCGGTTTCCATTAAAGGTTTCGGGAAATGGCCCAGCGATGTCGATGGCTATTCGTTCGAAAGGTGCTCCGACATTGTATTGTTGCATTTGTCCATGTGGCTTTACTTTTGGACCCTTGGTAGCCGCACATCTTATGCACTTTTTGCACCAATTCTCGACATCTTGTTTAGCGCTTAGCCAATAGAAACGTTCCCTTACATTTTCTAGCGTCTTGTTTATTCCCAAATGGCCTGCAGAGATTCCGTCATGTATTTCATGGAGTACTTGGTTGACTCTGGACCGTGGCACAATTAGCTGCATACGAGATGTTGTCCCATCTGCACTTTTCTCTTCAGCAATCCATCTTGCACAAAAAGCTAGTCCCACTGTGCCCAGTATGCCTTCAGAGATTGGCTCCGATCTGATATCTGCTGCCAGCTTGGTCTTTCCTCGTGTTCTTTCCAGGCCAATATTGGTTCGATGTCATTGTCTGCCTGTTGGGAGGAACGGATTTCGTCTACACTCCAACCCTCTATTGGCTCAGTCCTGATCGTTTGGATAGTTGCCTGTTGTTTCGCTTCTTTACCACTGACTACTTCTGCTGGGAGGCTTTCGTTGCATTGTTTTACCTGTGAGACTGGGATAATTACCCTGGAGTCGTCGACTCCTGCTACAGACTTCTGCCCCGCGAAGTAAGCATTTCCTAACTGATGGCTTCTGGAAATTTGACCGGTTTCTTGGTAGACGTTTCTGGCGGTTTTTCTTTCTATTTGCCTGTAGCCCCAGTGCAGGCAGCCTTCTCGTCGTACCGGTTCTTTACAATGCCCTTGCAAATGTCCTACTTTATCGCAGTTCCAGCAGCGCATCCTTCGTCTCTCCCGTGGGATATTTCGTTGCATGGTAGTTGGTCTTGAGCAGGAGCATTCACCAGATACTATTTCCCTTACGAAATGCATTCCTTTGGAAGCCTGATTGGATGCTTCCATCGCCAGAGCGAAGGTAAGTGCTTCAGCAAGGGTTCTTTTCCCGGCCATCCTTACTGCTGACTGTAGCTTCGAATCTGCAATTCCCCCAATGAATGCGTCCTTTGCCATTTCGTCGATTATTTCTTGGCCTGCGGTGGGATATGACAAATGTGCCAGTCTACTCACGTCTGCTTGGAGCTGTTGCAGTGTTTCTCCTCGTTGCTGCATACGGCCTTGCAATTGAACCTTGTAAACTTCCCGCATGTGGCTATCCCCAAAACGTTTCTCGATAGCCTGCACTAAAGCTATATAGTCTTTAGTCTTTTCGATATCGATTGTTTGTAACACGCCTGCCGCAGAACCGCGTAAGGCCATTGTTAGGGCAAAGCATTTTTCCTCATTGTCCCAGTCGTTTGCAGCCATTCAAACTGCTTCTTATAAGTAGACCATGAGGTCTGCCCATCGAATGAGGGAGGCTTCAACCCTTTTCTCTTTGGACCGCTTAAAGAACATTCTCGCAGTTTCTGTTTTCGCACTGTGTCGAGCCCTTTTGTTAGTTGCTGAACTTTGCTGTCCATTTCTTCGAATTTTTCGCCAACATTCTTCTCTATTCTATCAAATTTGTCATCAACGTTCTTCTCTATTCTTTCAAATTTGTCATCGATTTCTTCGAATTTTTGCTGGAGAATGTTCTTTTGTTCTTCCAGATTATTCTTTTGTTCATCCATTTTCTGTTGAAGACCGTGCAGATTGTTGGTTTGTTCGTTGAATTTTTGTTCAATGCTGCTCTTCTGCTCGTCTAGATTTTTCTTTTGTTCATCCAGCTTTTGTTCGAGACTATTCTTTTGTTCTTCCAGATTTTTCTTTTGTTGGTCGAGACTGTTCTTCTGTTCGTCCATTTTTTTGTTTTGTTCGTCCATTTTTAATAAGAGGAGTTGCATCATTGCATCCATGTCATTGCCGGTACTTGTCTGTTCATCCTCGTCAACATCAAAGGAATATGCATCAGGATCATGTCCCTCGTTGTTCAAAGCCTCCTGAAGTCGGAGCACTAGGTCACTTTTTCCTCCACTGGCGCTGAGGCTTCTCTTGTTCAACTCGGATTTGAGTTGGACGAGGGTCAACTGCAATAGTATTCAACCAATTCTAGCTTTTTCAAATAGTCAGAAAACACGGTTTTTTTTTTTACACACAATAAGTCCTATCCCACTTCTGACACCAATGTAAAATGTTTGTGTGGGTACAAATGATAGAACTTATTCTTTTCAATAGAAATCGCTTTATTCAGTACAGTTACACTTCACTATTTAGTTGTTTCACTCAGTACAATCCAATTTCTCAACCGCTTATTCTTTTCTTATCTTTTACGTAAACCACTTAATCACTTCTCCTAATTAACACTTCAAATTTCACTTTAGAACTGATTTGCATACCTTTGGGATGCTGGTATTTATACTCGAATGACATACTTCGAGAACAATTCTCGCCATCCGGCGTCCCATACAATTTCCAATTTGCTAGAAAATTCGATTCCACTCTCCAGTCGAGACTTTGTTATTCCAGTATCGAAATCTTCTGGTCTTCGAGTATCGACATTTTCTGCTATATGTCGCTGCTCACATTTAAGTGGTTATCACAATATCTTTCAATCGGAGTTAGGTCACCTGTGATCTATGGCAACGACAAGGGTTTTGGTTTTGACAAGCAGCACGTGTTCACATGCAGAAATTATACTCGTGCATTAATCGTATATACGTGCAATCAGATTTTTAGAAGGGCTGCATTGTGAAAAGTTTGTATGTATGTTCGGAAGTCTTCTTTTTGCAGGCCTGGGCGAAATAATAAAATAAATCTGTTATATTGTTACCCTTTCAGGATCATCAATTTGCTTCTGGTGTTAATTTCAATAGGAAAATTTCTCTTCTTGATTCTAAGCACTGAACAACGAATTTGTATAATCATCAAATGTTATTCTGTGTCATACTAGATTTCTGTTCTCGTGCAATAATATAAACTACAGCTAGTTTATAACTCTGAGTGTTCAAATTGGTGCGCATACAAATATGTTTAAAAAAAATTCGGGGGAAGTTTTTAGTGTTCCATTGGAATCAAAATCGCCTAATTTCGGAATACAACAAGAAGAAAAGTAGCTCATGTTATAAACAACAAAAGGAGGGGTATTTCTAATGTTTATAAAAATTCCGGAATAGCCCACATACAATGTGCAACAAAAGTTCTGATACCCGAACTGACTTCGGTTTTGCTGAAGGGAATTATGTGTATAATTGTTTCTAACATATCTGTTTAACATGTTCACACAGTTATCGGCTATCAGTGGAAAGCGGGTTTTGGTTTTCTAATATCTGGAAAGTTTTCAATCGAAGTTAGTTCATCTATGATCTATGGCAACGACAAGGGTTGGGGTTTTGACAAGCAGCACGTGTTCTCATGCAGAGATTATACTCGTGCATTAATCGTATATACGTGCAATCAGATTTTTAGAAGGGCTGCATTGCTTGTATGTATGTTCGGAAGTGAACGTTTTGCAGCCCTGGGCGAAATAATAACATAAAGCTGTTATATGGTTACCCTTTCAGGATCATCAATTTGCTTCTGGTGTTAATTTCAATAGGAAAATTTCTTTTCTGGATTCTAAGCACTAAACAACGATTTTGTATAATCATCAAATGTTATTCTGTGTCATACTAGTATTCTGTTTTCGTGCAATAGGCTGTAGTTTATAACTCTGAGTGTTCAAATTGGTGCAAAAGCAAAGATATTTAAAAAAAAATGTCGGGGGAAGTTTTTAGTGTTCCATTGGAATCAAAATCGCCTAATTTCGGAACACAAAAACAAGAAAAGTAGTTCATGTTATGAACAACAAAAGGAGGGGTATTTCTAATGTTTGTAAAAATTCCGGAATAGCCCGCATACATTGTGCAACAAAAGTTTTGATACCCGAAATGAATTCGGTTTTGTTGAAGGGAATTATGTGTATAATTGTTTCTAACATATCTGTTTAACATGTTCACACAGTTATCGGCTATCAGTGGAAAACGGGTTTTGGTTTTCTAATATCTGGAAAGTTTTCAATCGAAGTTAGTTCATCTATGATCTATGGCAACGACAAGGGTTGGGGTTTTGACAAGCAGCACGTGTTCTCATGCAGAAATTATACTCGTGCATTAATCGTATATACGTGCAATCAGATTTTTAGAAGGGCTGCATTGTGAAAAGTTTGTATGTATGTTCGGAAGTCTTCTTTTTGCAGCCCTGGGCGAAATAATAACATAAAGCTGTTATATTATTACCCTTTCAGGATCATCAATTTGCTTCTGGTGTTAATTTCAATAGGAAAATTACTCCTCTGGATTATAAGTACTAAACAATGAATATGTATATTCATCAAATGTTATTCTGTGTCATACTAGTATTCTGTTTTCGTGCAATAGGCTGTAGTTTATAACTCTGAGTGTTCAAATTGGTGCAAAAGCAAAGATATTTAAAAAAAAATGTCGGGGGAAGTTTTTAGTGTTCCATTGGAATCAAAATCGCCTAATTTCGGAACACAAAAACAAGAAAAGTAGTTCATGTTATAAACAACAAAAGGAGGGGTATTTCTAATGTTTGTAAAAATTCCGGAATAGCCCACATACAATGTGCAACAAAAGTTTTGATACCCGAACTGAATTCGGTTTTGATGAAGGGAATTATGTGTATAATTGTTTTTAACATATGTATCTGTTTAACATGTTCACACGGTTAGCGGCTATCAGTGGAAAACGGGTTTTAGTTTTCCAACATTTGGAAAGTTTTCAATCGAAGTTAGTTCATCTATGATCTATGGCAACGACAAGGGTTGGGGTTTTGACAAGCAGCACGTGTTCACATGCAGAAATTATACTCGTGCATTAATCGTATATCCGCGCAATCAGATTTTTAGAAGGGCTGCATTGTTTGTATGTATGTTCGGAAGTGATCTTTTTGCAGCCCTGGGCGAAATAATAACATAAAGCTGTTATAATGTTACCCTTTCAGGATCATCAATTTGCTTCTGGTGTTAATTTCAATAGGAAAATTTCTCTTCTGGATTCTAAGCACTAAACAACGAATTTGTATAATCATCAAATGTTATTCTGTGTCATACTAGAATTCTGTTTTCGTGCAATAGGCTGTAGTTTATAACTCTGAGTGTTCAAATTGGTGCAAAAGCAAAGATATTTAAAAAAAAATGTCGGGGGAAGTTTTTAGTGTTCCATTGGAATCAAAATCGCCTAATTTCGAAATACAAAAACAAGAGAAGTAGCTCATGTTATGAACAACAAAAGGAGGGGTATTTCTAATGTTTCTAAAAATTCCGGAATAGCCCACATACAATGTGCAACAAAAGTTCGGCTACGGTCTTAGCCTCTTGATTTGGGATGGCAAACACTTCCGGCCACTTACTGAAGTAATCCATGACTACGAGAGTGTATCGGTTTCCATTAAAGGTTTCGGGAAATGGCCCAGCGATGTCGATGGCTATTCGTTCGAAAGGTGCTCCGACATTGTATTGTTGCATTTGTCCATGTGGCTTTACTTTTGGACCCTTGGTAGCCGCACATCTTATGCACTTTTTGCACCAATTCTCGACATCTTGTTTAGCGCTTAGCCAATAGAAACGTTCCCTTACATTTTCTAGCGTCTTGTTTATTCCCAAATGGCCTGCAGAGATTCCGTCATGTATTTCATGGAGTACTTGGTTGACTCTGGACCGTGGCACAATTAGCTGCATACGAGATGTTGTCCCATCTGCACTTTTCTCTTCAGCAATCCATCTTGCACAAAAAGCTAGTCCCACTGTGCCCAGTATGCCTTCAGAGATTGGCTCCGATCTGATATCTGCTGCCAGCTTGGTCTTTCCTCGTGTTCTTTCCAGGCCAATATTGGTTCGATGTCATTGTCTGCCTGTTGGGAGGAACGGATTTCGTCTACACTCCAACCCTCTATTGGCTCAGTCCTGATCGTTTGGATAGTTGCCTGTTGTTTCGCTTCTTTACCACTGACTACTTCTGCTGGGAGGCTTTCGTTGCATTGTTTTACCTGTGAGACTGGGATAATTACCCTGGAGTCGTCGACTCCTGCTACAGACTTCTGCCCCGCGAAGTAAGCATTTCCTAACTGATGGCTTCTGGAAATTTGACCGGTTTCTTGGTAGACGTTTCTGGCGGTTTTTCTTTCTATTTGCCTGTAGCCCCAGTGCAGGCAGCCTTCTCGTCGTACCGGTTCTTTACAATGCCCTTGCAAATGTCCTACTTTATCGCAGTTCCAGCAGCGCATCCTTCGTCTCTCCCGTGGGATATTTCGTTGCATGGTAGTTGGTCTTGAGCAGGAGCATTCACCAGATACTATTTCCCTTACGAAATGCATTCCTTTGGAAGCCTGATTGGATGCTTCCATCGCCAGAGCGAAGGTAAGTGCTTCAGCAAGGGTTCTTTTCCCGGCCATCCTTACTGCTGACTGTAGCTTCGAATCTGCAATTCCCCCAATGAATGCGTCCTTTGCCATTTCGTCGATTATTTCTTGGCCTGCGGTGGGATATGACAAATGTGCCAGTCTACTCACGTCTGCTTGGAGCTGTTGCAGTGTTTCTCCTCGTTGCTGCATACGGCCTTGCAATTGAACCTTGTAAACTTCCCGCATGTGGCTATCCCCAAAACGTTTCTCGATAGCCTGCACTAAAGCTATATAGTCTTTAGTCTTTTCGATATCGATTGTTTGTAACACGCCTGCCGCAGAACCGCGTAAGGCCATTGTTAGGGCAAAGCATTTTTCCTCATTGTCCCAGTCGTTTGCAGCCATTCAAACTGCTTCTTATAAGTAGACCATGAGGTCTGCCCATCGAATGAGGGAGGCTTCAACCCTTTTCTCTTTGGACCGCTTAAAGAACATTCTCGCAGCTTCTGTTTTCGCACTGTGTCGAGCCCTTTTGTTAGTTGCTGAACTTTGCTGTCCATTTCTTCGAATTTTTCGCCAACATTCTTCTCTATTCTATCAAATTTGTCATCAACGTTCTTCTCTATTCTTTCAAATTTGTCATCGATTTCTTCGAATTTTTGCTGGAGAATGTTCTTTTGTTCTTCCAGATTATTCTTTTGTTCATCCATTTTCTGTTGAAGACCGTGCAGATTGTTGGTTTGTTCGTTGAATTTTTGTTCAATGCTGCTCTTCTGCTCGTCTAGATTTTTCTTTTGTTCATCCAGCTTTTGTTCGAGACTATTCTTTTGTTCTTCCAGATTTTTCTTTTGTTGGTCGAGACTGTTCTTCTGTTCGTCCATTTTTTTGTTTTGTTCGTCCATTTTTAATAAGAGGAGTTGCATCATTGCATCCATGTCATTGCCGGTACTTGTCTGTTCATCCTCGTCAACATCAAAGGAATATGCATCAGGATCATGTCCCTCGTTGTTCAAAGCCTCCTGAAGTCGGAGCACTAGGTCACTTTTTCCTCCACTGGCGCTGAGGCTTCTCTTGTTCAACTCGGATTTGAGTTGGACGAGGGTCAACTGCAATAGTATTCAACCAATTCTAGCTTTTTCAAATAGTCAGAAAACACAGTTTTTTTTTTTTACACACAATAAGTCCTATCCCACTTCTGACACCAATGTAAAATGTTTGTGTGAGTACAAATGATAGAACTTATTCTTTTCAATAGAAATCGCTTTATTCAGTAGTGTTACGCTTCACTATTTAGTTGTTTCACTCAGTACAATCCAATTTCTCAACCGCTTATTCTTTTCTTATCTTTTACTTAAACCACTTAATCACTTCTCCTAATTAACACTTCGAATTTCACTTTAGAACTGATTTGCATACCTTTGGGATGCTGGTATTTATACTCGAATGACATACTTCGAGAACAATTCTCGCCATCCGGCGTCCCATACAATTTCCAATTTGCTAGAAAATTCGATTCCACTCTCCAGTCGAGACTTTGTTATTCCAGTATCGAAATCTTCTGGTCTTCGAGTATCGACATTTTCTGCTATATGTCGCTGCTCACATTTAAGTGGTTATCACAATATCTTTCAATCGGAGTTAGGTCACCTGTGATCTATGGCAACGACAAGGGTTTTGGTTTTGACAAGCAGCACGTGTTCACATGCAGAAATTATACTCGTGCATTAATCGTATATCCGTGCAATCAGATTTTTAGAGGGACAGCATTGTGAAAAGATTGTATGTGAGTTCGGAAGTATTCTTTTTGCAGCCCTGGGCGAAATAATAACATACAGCTGTTATATTATTACCCTTTCAGGATCATCAATTTGCTTCTGGTGTTAATTTCAATAGGAAAATTTCTCTTCTGGATTCTAAGTACTAACCAATGGATATGTATAATCATCAAAAGTTATTCTGTGTCATACTAGATTTCTGTTCTCGTGCAATAATATAAACTACAGCTAGTTTATAACTCTGAGTGTTCAAATTGGTGCGCATACAAATATGTTTAAAAAAAATTCGGGGGAAGTTTTTAGTGTTCCATTGGAATCAAAATCGCCTAATTTCGGAACACAAAAACAAGAAAAGTAGTTCATGTTATAAACAACAAAAGGAGGGGTATTTCTAATGTTTGTAAAAATTCCGGAATAGCCCACATACAATGTGCAACAAAAGTTTTGATACCCGAACTGAATTCGGTTTTGATGAAGGGAATTATGTGTATAATTGTTTTTAACATATGTATCTGTTTAACATGTTCACACGGTTAGCGGCTATCAGTGGAAAACGGGTTTTAGTTTTCCAACATTTGGAAAGTTTTCAATCGAAGTTAGTTCATCTATGATCTATGGCAACGACAAGAGTTGGGGTTTTGACAAGCAGCACGTGTTCACATGCAGAAATTATACTCGTGCATTAATCGTATATCCGCGCAACCAGATTTTTAGAAGGGCTGCATTGTTTGTATGTATGTTCGGAAGTGATCTTTTTGCAGCCCTGGGCGAAATAATAACATAAAGCTGTTATAATGTTACCCTTTCAGGATCATCAATTTGCTTCTGGTGTTAATTTCAATAGGAAAATTTCTCTTCTGGATTCTAAGCACTAAACAACGAATTTGTATAATCATCAAATGTTATTCTGTGTCATACTAGAATTCTGTTTTCGTGCAATAGGCTGTAGTTTATAACTCTGAGTGTTCAAATTGGTGCAAAAGCAAAGATATTTAAAAAAAAATGTCGGGGGAAGTTTTTAGTGTTCCATTGGAATCAAAATCGCCTAATTTCGAAATACAAAAACAAGAGAAGTAGCTCATGTTATGAACAACAAAAGGAGGGGTATTTCTAATGTTTCTAAAAATTCCGGAATAGCCCACATACAATGTGCAACAAAAGTTCGGCTACGGTCTTAGCCTCTTGATTTGGGATGGCAAACACTTCCGGCCACTTACTGAAGTAATCCATGACTACGAGAGTGTATCGGTTTCCATTAAAGGTTTCGGGAAATGGCCCAGCGATGTCGATGGCTATTCGTTCGAAAGGTGCTCCGACATTGTATTGTTGCATTTGTCCATGTGGCTTTACTTTTGGACCCTTGGTAGCCGCACATCTTATGCACTTTTTGCACCAATTCTCGACATCTTGTTTAGCGCTTAGCCAATAGAAACGTTCCCTTACATTTTCTAGCGTCTTGTTTATTCCCAAATGGCCTGCAGAGATTCCGTCATGTATTTCATGGAGTACTTGGTTGACTCTGGACCGTGGCACAATTAGCTGCATACGAGATGTTGTCCCATCTGCACTTTTCTCTTCAGCAATCCATCTTGCACAAAAAGCTAGTCCCACTGTGCCCAGTATGCCTTCAGAGATTGGCTCCGATCTGATATCTGCTGCCAGCTTGGTCTTTCCTCGTGTTCTTTCCAGGCCAATATTGGTTCGATGTCATTGTCTGCCTGTTGGGAGGAACGGATTTCGTCTACACTCCAACCCTCTATTGGCTCAGTCCTGATCGTTTGGATAGTTGCCTGTTGTTTCGCTTCTTTACCACTGACTACTTCTGCTGGGAGGCTTTCGTTGCATTGTTTTACCTGTGAGACTGGGATAATTACCCTGGAGTCGTCGACTCCTGCTACAGACTTCTGCCCCGCGAAGTAAGCATTTCCTAACTGATGGCTTCTGGAAATTTGACCGGTTTCTTGGTAGACGTTTCTGGCGGTTTTTCTTTCTATTTGCCTGTAGCCCCAGTGCAGGCAGCCTTCTCGTCGTACCGGTTCTTTACAATGCCCTTGCAAATGTCCTACTTTATCGCAGTTCCAGCAGCGCATCCTTCGTCTCTCCCGTGGGATATTTCGTTGCATGGTAGTTGGTCTTGAGCAGGAGCATTCACCAGATACTATTTCCCTTACGAAATGCATTCCTTTGGAAGCCTGATTGGATGCTTCCATCGCCAGAGCGAAGGTAAGTGCTTCAGCAAGGGTTCTTTTCCCGGCCATCCTTACTGCTGACTGTAGCTTCGAATCTGCAATTCCCCCAATGAATGCGTCCTTTGCCATTTCGTCGATTATTTCTTGGCCTGCGGTGGGATATGACAAATGTGCCAGTCTACTCACGTCTGCTTGGAGCTGTTGCAGTGTTTCTCCTCGTTGCTGCATACGGCCTTGCAATTGAACCTTGTAAACTTCCCGCATGTGGCTATCCCCAAAACGTTTCTCGATAGCCTGCACTAAAGCTATATAGTCTTTAGTCTTTTCGATATCGATTGTTTGTAACACGCCTGCCGCAGAACCGCGTAAGGCCATTGTTAGGGCAAAGCATTTTTCCTCATTGTCCCAGTCGTTTGCAGCCATTCAAACTGCTTCTTATAAGTAGACCATGAGGTCTGCCCATCGAATGAGGGAGGCTTCAACCCTTTTCTCTTTGGACCGCTTAAAGAACATTCTCGCAGTTTCTGTTTTCGCACTGTGTCGAGCCCTTTTGTTAGTTGCTGAACTTTGCTGTCCATTTCTTCGAATTTTTCGCCAACATTCTTCTCTATTCTATCAAATTTGTCATCAACGTTCTTCTCTATTCTTTCAAATTTGTCATCGATTTCTTCGAATTTTTGCTGGAGAATGTTCTTTTGTTCTTCCAGATTATTCTTTTGTTCATCCATTTTCTGTTGAAGACCGTGCAGATTGTTGGTTTGTTCGTTGAATTTTTGTTCAATGCTGCTCTTCTGCTCGTCTAGATTTTTCTTTTGTTCATCCAGCTTTTGTTCGAGACTATTCTTTTGTTCTTCCAGATTTTTCTTTTGTTGGTCGAGACTGTTCTTCTGTTCGTCCATTTTTTTGTTTTGTTCGTCCATTTTTAATAAGAGGAGTTGCATCATTGCATCCATGTCATTGCCGGTACTTGTCTGTTCATCCTCGTCAACATCAAAGGAATATGCATCAGGATCATGTCCCTCGTTGTTCAAAGCCTCCTGAAGTCGGAGCACTAGGTCACTTTTTCCTCCACTGGCGCTGAGGCTTCTCTTGTTCAACTCGGATTTGAGTTGGACGAGGGTCAACTGCAATAGTATTCAACCAATTCTAGCTTTTTCAAATAGTCAGAAAACACAGTTTTTTTTTTTTACACACAATAAGTCCTATCCCACTTCTGACACCAATGTAAAATGTTTGTGTGAGTACAAATGATAGAACTTATTCTTTTCAATAGAAATCGCTTTATTCAGTAGTGTTACGCTTCACTATTTAGTTGTTTCACTCAGTACAATCCAATTTCTCAACCGCTTATTCTTTTCTTATCTTTTACTTAAACCACTTAATCACTTCTCCTAATTAACACTTCGAATTTCACTTTAGAACTGATTTGCATACCTTTGGGATGCTGGTATTTATACTCGAATGACATACTTCGAGAACAATTCTCGCCATCCGGCGTCCCATACAATTTCCAATTTGCTAGAAAATTCGATTCCACTCTCCAGTCGAGACTTTGTTATTCCAGTATCGAAATCTTCTGGTCTTCGAGTATCGACATTTTCTGCTATATGTCGCTGCTCACATTTAAGTGGTTATCACAATATCTTTCAATCGGAGTTAGGTCACCTGTGATCTATGGCAACGACAAGGGTTTTGGTTTTGACAAGCAGCACGTGTTCACATGCAGAAATTATACTCGTGCATTAATCGTATATCCGTGCAATCAGATTTTTAGAGGGACAGCATTGTGAAAAGATTGTATGTGAGTTCGGAAGTATTCTTTTTGCAGCCCTGGGCGAAATAATAACATACAGCTGTTATATTATTACCCTTTCAGGATCATCAATTTGCTTCTGGTGTTAATTTCAATAGGAAAATTTCTCTTCTGGATTCTAAGTACTAACCAATGGATATGTATAATCATCAAAAGTTATTCTGTGTCATACTAGATTTCTGTTCTCGTGCAATAATATAAACTACAGCTAGTTTATAACTCTGAGTGTTCAAATTGGTGCGCATACAAATATGTTTAAAAAAAATTCGGGGGAAGTTTTTAGTGTTCCATTGGAATCAAAATCGCCTAATTTCGGAATACAACAAGAGGAAAAGTAGCTCATGTTATAAACAACAAAAGGAGGGGTATTTCTAATGTTTATAAAAATTCCGGAATAGCCCACATACAATGTGCAACAAAAGTTCTGATACCCGAACTGACTTCGGTTTTGCTGAAGGGAATTATGTGTATAATTGTTTCTAACATATCTGTTTAACATGTTCACACAGTTATCGGCTATCAGTGGAAAACGGGTTTTGGTTTTCTAATATCTGGAAAGTTTTCAATCGAAGTTAGTTCATCTATGATCTATGGCAACGACAAGGGTTGGGGTTTTGACAAGCAGCACGTGTTCTCATGCAGAAATTATACTCGTGCATTAATCGTATATACGTGCAATCAGATTTTTAGAAGGGCTGCATTGTGAAAAGTTTGTATGTATGTTCGGAAGTCTTCTTTTTGCAGCCCTGGGCGAAATAATAACATAAAGCTGTTATATTATTACCCTTTCAGGATCATCAATTTGCTTCTGGTGTTAATTTCAATAGGAAAATTACTCATCTGGATTATAAGTACTAAACAATGAATATGTATATTCATCAAATGTTATTCTGTGTCATACTAGTATTCTGTTTTCGTGCAATAGGCTGTAGTTTATAACTCTGAGTGTTCAAATTGGTGCAAAAGCAAAGATATTTAAAAAAAAATGTCGGGGGAAGTTTTTAGTGTTCCATTGGAATCAAAATCGCCTAATTTCGGAACACAAAAACAAGAAAAGTAGTTCATGTTATAAACAACAAAAGGAGGGGTATTTCTAATGTTTGTAAAAATTCCGGAATAGCCCACATACAATGTGCAACAAAAGTTTTGATACCCGAACTGAATTCGGTTTTGATGAAGGGAATTATGTGTATAATTGTTTTTAACATATGTATCTGTTTAACATGTTCACACGGTTAGCGGCTATCAGTGGAAAACGGGTTTTAGTTTTCCAACATTTGGAAAGTTTTCAATCGAAGTTAGTTCATCTATGATCTATGGCAACGACAAGAGTTGGGGTTTTGACAAGCAGCACGTGTTCACATGCAGAAATTATACTCGTGCATTAATCGTATATCCGCGCAACCAGATTTTTAGAAGGGCTGCATTGTTTGTATGTATGTTCGGAAGTGATCTTTTTGCAGCCCTGGGCGAAATAATAACATAAAGCTGTTATAATGTTACCCTTTCAGGATCATCAATTTGCTTCTGGTGTTAATTTCAATAGGAAAATTTCTCTTCTGGATTCTAAGCACTAAACAACGAATTTGTATAATCATCAAATGTTATTCTGTGTCATACTAGAATTCTGTTTTCGTGCAATAGGCTGTAGTTTATAACTCTGAGTGTTCAAATTGGTGCAAAAGCAAAGATATTTAAAAAAAAATGTCGGGGGAAGTTTTTAGTGTTCCATTGGAATCAAAATCGCCTAATTTCGAAATACAAAAACAAGAGAAGTAGCTCATGTTATGAACAACAAAAGGAGGGGTATTTCTAATGTTTCTAAAAATTCCGGAATAGCCCACATACAATGTGCAACAAAAGTTCGGCTACGGTCTTAGCCTCTTGATTTGGGATGGCAAACACTTCCGGCCACTTACTGAAGTAATCCATGACTACGAGAGTGTATCGGTTTCCATTAAAGGTTTCGGGAAATGGCCCAGCGATGTCGATGGCTATTCGTTCGAAAGGTGCTCCGACATTGTATTGTTGCATTTGTCCATGTGGCTTTACTTTTGGACCCTTGGTAGCCGCACATCTTATGCACTTTTTGCACCAATTCTCGACATCTTGTTTAGCGCTTAGCCAATAGAAACGTTCCCTTACATTTTCTAGCGTCTTGTTTATTCCCAAATGGCCTGCAGAGATTCCGTCATGTATTTCATGGAGTACTTGGTTGACTCTGGACCGTGGCACAATTAGCTGCATACGAGATGTTGTCCCATCTGCACTTTTCTCTTCAGCAATCCATCTTGCACAAAAAGCTAGTCCCACTGTGCCCAGTATGCCTTCAGAGATTGGCTCCGATCTGATATCTGCTGCCAGCTTGGTCTTTCCTCGTGTTCTTTCCAGGCCAATATTGGTTCGATGTCATTGTCTGCCTGTTGGGAGGAACGGATTTCGTCTACACTCCAACCCTCTATTGGCTCAGTCCTGATCGTTTGGATAGTTGCCTGTTGTTTCGCTTCTTTACCACTGACTACTTCTGCTGGGAGGCTTTCGTTGCATTGTTTTACCTGTGAGACTGGGATAATTACCCTGGAGTCGTCGACTCCCGCTACAGACTTCTGCCCCGCGAAGTAAGCATTTCCTAACTGATGGCTTCTGGAAATTTGACCGGTTTCTTGGTAGACGTTTCTGGCGGTTTTTCTTTCTATTTGCCTGTAGCCCCAGTGCAGGCAGCCTTCTCGTCGTACCGGTTCTTTACAATGCCCTTGCAAATGTCCTACTTTATCGCAGTTCCAGCAGCGCATCCTTCGTCTCTCCCGTGGGATATTTCGTTGCATGGTAGTTGGTCTTGAGCAGGAGCATTCACCAGATACTATTTCCCTTACGAAATGCATTCCTTTGGAAGCCTGATTGGATGCTTCCATCGCCAGAGCGAAGGTAAGTGCTTCAGCAAGGGTTCTTTTCCCGGCCATCCTTACTGCTGACTGTAGCTTCGAATCTGCAATTCCCCCAATGAATGCGTCCTTTGCCATTTCGTCGATTATTTCTTGGCCTGCGGTGGTATATGACAAATGTGCCAGTCTACTCACGTCTGCTTGGAGCTGTTGCAGTGTTTCTCCTCGTTGCTGCATACGGCCTTGCAATTGAACCTTGTAAACTTCCCGCATGTGGCTATCCCCAAAACGTTTCTCGATAGCCTGCACTAAAGCTATATAGTCTTTAGTCTTTTCGATATCGATTGTTTGTAACACGCCTGCCGCAGAACCGCGTAAGGCCATTGTTAGGGCAAAGCATTTTTCCTCATTGTCCCAGTCGTTTGCAGCCATTCAAACTGCTTCTTATAAGTAGACCATGAGGTCTGCCCATCGAATGAGGGAGGCTTCAACCCTTTTCTCTTTGGACCGCTTAAAGAACATTCTCGCAGTTTCTGTTTTCGCACTGTGTCGAGCCCTTTTGTTAGTTGCTGAACTTTGCTGTCCATTTCTTCGAATTTTTCGCCAACATTCTTCTCTATTCTATCAAATTTGTCATCAACGTTCTTCTCTATTCTTTCAAATTTGTCATCGATTTCTTCGAATTTTTGCTGGAGAATGTTCTTTTGTTCTTCCAGATTATTCTTTTGTTCATCCATTTTCTGTTGAAGACCGTGCAGATTGTTGGTTTGTTCGTTGAATTTTTGTTCAATGCTGCTCTTCTGCTCGTCTAGATTTTTCTTTTGTTCATCCAGCTTTTGTTCGAGACTATTCTTTTGTTCTTCCAGATTTTTCTTTTGTTGGTCGAGACTGTTCTTCTGTTCGTCCATTTTTTTGTTTTGTTCGTCCATTTTTAATAAGAGGAGTTGCATCATTGCATCCATGTCATTGCCGGTACTTGTCTGTTCATCCTCGTCAACATCAAAGGAATATGCATCAGGATCATGTCCCTCGTTGTTCAAAGCCTCCTGAAGTCGGAGCACTAGGTCACTTTTTCCTCCACTGGCGCTGAGGCTTCTCTTGTTCAACTCGGATTTGAGTTGGACGAGGGTCAACTGCAATAGTATTCAACCAATTCTAGCTTTTTCAAATAGTCAGAAAACACAGTTTTTTTTTTTTACACACAATAAGTCCTATCCCACTTCTGACACCAATGTAAAATGTTTGTGTGGGTACAAATGATAGAACTTATTCTTTTCAATAGAAATCGCTTTATTCAGTACAGTTACACTTCACTATTTAGTTGTTTCACTCAGTACAATCCAATTTCTCAACCGCTTATTCTTTTCTTATCTTTTACGTAAACCACTTAATCACTTCTCCTAATTAACACTTCAAATTTCACTTTAGAACTGATTTGCATACCTTTGGGATGCTGGTATTTATACTCGAATGACATACTTCGAGAACAATTCTCGCCATCCGGCGTCCCATACAATTTCCAATTTGCTAGAAAATTCGATTCCACTCTCCAGTCGAGACTTTGTTATTCCAGTATCGAAATCTTCTGGTCTTCGAGTATCGACATTTTCTGCTATATGTCGCTGCTCACATTTAAGTGGTTATCACAATATCTTTCAATCGGAGTTAGGTCACCTGTGATCTATGGCAACGACAAGGGTTTTGGTTTTGACAAGCAGCACGTGTTCACATGCAGAAATTATACTCGTGCATTAATCGTATATACGTGCAATCAGATTTTTAGAAGGGCTGCATTGTGAAAAGTTTGTATGTATGTTCGGAAGTGATCTTTTTGCAGCCCTGGGCGAAATAATAACATAAAGCTGTTATAATGTTACCCTTTCAGGATCATCAATTTGCTTCTGGTGTTAATTTCAATAGGAAAATTTCTCTTCTGGATTCTAAGCACTAAACAACGAATTTGTATAATCATCAAATGTTATTCTGTGTCATACTAGAATTCTGTTTTCGTGCAATAGGCTGTAGTTTATAACTCTGAGTGTTCAAATTGGTGCAAAAGCAAAGATATTTAAAAAAAAATGTCGGGGGAAGTTTTTAGTGTTCCATTGGAATCAAAATCGCCTAATTTCGAAATACAAAAACAAGAGAAGTAGCTCATGTTATGAACAACAAAAGGAGGGGTATTTCTAATGTTTCTAAAAATTCCGGAATAGCCCACATACAATGTGCAACAAAAGTTCGGCTACGGTCTTAGCCTCTTGATTTGGGATGGCAAACACTTCCGGCCACTTACTGAAGTAATCCATGACTACGAGAGTGTATCGGTTTCCATTAAAGGTTTCGGGAAATGGCCCAGCGATGTCGATGGCTATTCGTTCGAAAGGTGCTCCGACATTGTATTGTTGCATTTGTCCATGTGGCTTTACTTTTGGACCCTTGGTAGCCGCACATCTTATGCACTTTTTGCACCAATTCTCGACATCTTGTTTAGCGCTTAGCCAATAGAAACGTTCCCTTACATTTTCTAGCGTCTTGTTTATTCCCAAATGGCCTGCAGAGATTCTGTCATGTATTTCATGGAGTACTTGGTTGACTCTGGACCGTGGCACAATTAGCTGCATACGAGATGTTGTCCCATCTGCACTTTTCTCTTCAGCAATCCATCTTGCACAAAAAGCTAGTCCCACTGTGCCCAGTATGCCTTCAGAGATTGGCTCCGATCTGATATCTGCTGCCAGCTTGGTCTTTCCTCGTGTTCTTTCCAGGCCAATATTGGTTCGATGTCATTGTCTGCCTGTTGGGAGGAACGGATTTCGTCTACACTCCAACCCTCTATTGGCTCAGTCCTGATCGTTTGGATAGTTGCCTGTTGTTTCGCTTCTTTACCACTGACTACTTCTGCTGGGAGGCTTTCGTTGCATTGTTTTACCTGTGAGACTGGGATAATTACCCTGGAGTCGTCGACTCCCGCTACAGACTTCTGCCCCGCGAAGTAAGCATTTCCTAACTGATGGCTTCTGGAAATTTGACCGGTTTCTTGGTAGACGTTTCTGGCGGTTTTTCTTTCTATTTGCCTGTAGCCCCAGTGCAGGCAGCCTTCTCGTCGTACCGGTTCTTTACAATGCCCTTGCAAATGTCCTACTTTATCGCAGTTCCAGCAGCGCATCCTTCGTCTCTCCCGTGGGATATTTCGTTGCATGGTAGTTGGTCTTGAGCAGGAGCATTCACCAGATACTATTTCCCTTACGAAATGCATTCCTTTGGAAGCCTGATTGGATGCTTCCATCGCCAGAGCGAAGGTAAGTGCTTCAGCAAGGGTTCTTTTCCCGGCCATCCTTACTGCTGACTGTAGCTTCGAATCTGCAATTCCCCCAATGAATGCGTCCTTTGCCATTTCGTCGATTATTTCTTGGCCTGCGGTGGGATATGACAAATGTGCCAGTCTACTCACGTCTGCTTGGAGCTGTTGCAGTGTTTCTCCTCGTTGCTGCATACGGCCTTGCAATTGAACCTTGTAAACTTCCCGCATGTGGCTATCCCCAAAACGTTTCTCGATAGCCTGCACTAAAGCTATATAGTCTTTAGTCTTTTCGATATCGATTGTTTGTAACACGCCTGCCGCAGAACCGCGTAAGGCCATTGTTAGGGCAAAGCATTTTTCCTCATTGTCCCAGTCGTTTGCAGCCATTCAAACTGCTTCTTATAAGTAGACCATGAGGTCTGCCCATCGAATGAGGGAGGCTTCAACCCTTTTCTCTTTGGACCGCTTAAAGAACATTCTCGCAGTTTCTGTTTTCGCACTGTGTCGAGCCCTTTTGTTAGTTGCTGAACTTTGCTGTCCATTTCTTCGAATTTTTCGCCAACATTCTTCTCTATTCTATCAAATTTGTCATCAACGTTCTTCTCTATTCTTTCAAATTTGTCATCGATTTCTTCGAATTTTTGCTGGAGAATGTTCTTTTGTTCTTCCAGATTATTCTTTTGTTCATCCATTTTCTGTTGAAGACCGTGCAGATTGTTGGTTTGTTCGTTGAATTTTTGTTCAATGCTGCTCTTCTGCTCGTCTAGATTTTTCTTTTGTTCATCCAGCTTTTGTTCGAGACTATTCTTTTGTTCTTCCAGATTTTTCTTTTGTTGGTCGAGACTGTTCTTCTGTTCGTCCATTTTTTTGTTTTGTTCGTCCATTTTTAATAAGAGGAGTTGCATCATTGCATCCATGTCATTGCCGGTACTTGTCTGTTCATCCTCGTCAACATCAAAGGAATATGCATCAGGATCATGTCCCTCGTTGTTCAAAGCCTCCTGAAGTCGGAGCACTAGGTCACTTTTTCCTCCACTGGCGCTGAGGCTTCTCTTGTTCAACTCGGATTTGAGTTGGACGAGGGTCAACTGCAATAGTATTCAACCAATTCTAGCTTTTTCAAATAGTCAGAAAACACAGTTTTTTTTTTTTACACACAATAAGTCCTATCCCACTTCTGACACCAATGTAAAATGTTTGTGTGGGTACAAATGATAGAACTTATTCTTTTCAATAGAAATCGCTTTATTCAGTACAGTTACACTTCACTATTTAGTTGTTTCACTCAGTACAATCCAATTTCTCAACCGCTTATTCTTTTCTTATCTTTTACGTAAACCACTTAATCACTTCTCCTAATTAACACTTCAAATTTCACTTTAGAACTGATTTGCATACCTTTGGGATGCTGGTATTTATACTCGAATGACATACTTCGAGAACAATTCTCGCCATCCGGCGTCCCATACAATTTCCAATTTGCTAGAAAATTCGATTCCACTCTCCAGTCGAGACTTTGTTATTCCAGTATCGAAATCTTCTGGTCTTCGAGTATCGACATTTTCTGCTATATGTCGCTGCTCACATTTAAGTGGTTATCACAATATCTTTCAATCGGAGTTAGGTCACCTGTGATCTATGGCAACGACAAGGGTTTTGGTTTTGACAAGCAGCACGTGTTCACATGCAGAAATTATACTCGTGCATTAATCGTACATACGTGCAATCAGATTTTTAGAAGGGCTGCATTGTGAAAAGTTTGTATGTATGTTCGGAAGTCTTCTTTTTGCAGGCCTGGGCGAAATAATAACATAAATCTGTTATATTGTTACCCTTTCAGGATCATCAATTTGCTTCTGGTGTTAATTTCAATAGGAAAATTTCTCTTCTTGATTCTAAGCACTGAACAACGAATTTGTATAATCATCAAATGTTATTCTGTGTCATACTAGATTTCTGTTCTCGTGCAATAATATAAACTACAGCTAGTTTATAACTCTGAGTGTTCAAATTGGTGCGCATACAAATATGTTTAAAAAAAATTCGGGGGAAGTTTTTAGTGTTCCATTGGAATCAAAATCGCCTAATTTCGGAATACAACAAGAAGAAAAGTAGCTCATGTTATAAACAACAAAAGGAGGGGTATTTCTAATGTTTATAAAAATTCCGGAATAGCCCACATACAATGTGCAACAAAAGTTCTGATACCCGAACTGACTTCGGTTTTGCTGAAGGGAATTATGTGTATAATTGTTTCTAACATATCTGTTTAACATGTTCACACAGTTATCGGCTATCAGTGGAAAGCGGGTTTTGGTTTTCTAATATCTGGAAAGTTTTCAATCGAAGTTAGTTCATCTATGATCTATGGCAACGACAAGGGTTGGGGTTTTGACAAGCAGCACGTGTTCTCATGCAGAAATTATACTCGTGCATTAATCGTATATACGTGCAATCAGATTTTTAGAAGGGCTGCATTGCTTGTATGTATGTTCGGAAGTGAACGTTTTGCAGCCCTGGGCGAAATAATAACATAAAGCTGTTATATGGTTACCCTTTCAGGATCATCAATTTGCTTCTGGTGTTAATTTCAATAGGAAAATTTCTTTTCTGGATTCTAAGCACTAAACAACGATTTTGTATAATCATCAAATGTTATTCTGTGTCATACTAGTATTCTGTTTTCGTGCAATAGGCTGTAGTTTATAACTCTGAGTGTTCAAATTGGTGCAAAAGCAAAGATATTTAAAAAAAAATGTCGGGGGAAGTTTTTAGTGTTCCATTGGAATCAAAATCGCCTAATTTCGGAACACAAAAACAAGAAAAGTAGTTCATGTTATGAACAACAAAAGGAGGGGTATTTCTAATGTTTGTAAAAATTCCGGAATAGCCCGCATACATTGTGCAACAAAAGTTTTGATACCCGAAATGAATTCGGTTTTGTTGAAGGGAATTATGTGTATAATTGTTTCTAACATATCTGTTTAACATGTTCACACAGTTATCGGCTATCAGTGGAAAACGGGTTTTGGTTTTCTAATATCTGGAAAGTTTTCAATCGAAGTTAGTTCATCTATGATCTATGGCAACGACAAGGGTTGGGGTTTTGACAAGCAGCACGTGTTCTCATGCAGAAATTATACTCGTGCATTAATCGTATATACGTGCAATCAGATTTTTAGAAGGGCTGCATTGTGAAAAGTTTGTATGTATGTTCGGAAGTCTTCTTTTTGCAGCCCTGGGCGAAATAATAACATAAAGCTGTTATATTATTACCCTTTCAGGATCATCAATTTGCTTCTGGTGTTAATTTCAATAGGAAAATTACTCCTCTGGATTATAAGTACTAAACAATGAATATGTATATTCATCAAATGTTATTCTGTGTCATACTAGTATTCTGTTTTCGTGCAATAGGCTGTAGTTTATAACTCTGAGTGTTCAAATTGGTGCAAAAGCAAAGATATTTAAAAAAAAATGTCGGGGGAAGTTTTTAGTGTTCCATTGGAATCAAAATCGCCTAATTTCGGAACACAAAAACAAGAAAAGTAGTTCATGTTATAAACAACAAAAGGAGGGGTATTTCTAATGTTTGTAAAAATTCCGGAATAGCCCACATACAATGTGCAACAAAAGTTTTGATACCCGAACTGAATTCGGTTTTGATGAAGGGAATTATGTGTATAATTGTTTTTAACATATGTATCTGTTTAACATGTTCACACGGTTAGCGGCTATCAGTGGAAAACGGGTTTTAGTTTTCCAACATTTGGAAAGTTTTCAATCGAAGTTAGTTCATCTATGATCTATGGCAACGACAAGAGTTGGGGTTTTGACAAGCAGCACGTGTTCACATGCAGAAATTATACTCGTGCATTAATCGTATATCCGCGCAACCAGATTTTTAGAAGGGCTGCATTGTTTGTATGTATGTTCGGAAGTGATCTTTTTGCAGCCCTGGGCGAAATAATAACATAAAGCTGTTATAATGTTACCCTTTCAGGATCATCAATTTGCTTCTGGTGTTAATTTCAATAGGAAAATTTCTCTTCTGGATTCTAAGCACTAAACAACGAATTTGTATAATCATCAAATGTTATTCTGTGTCATACTAGAATTCTGTTTTCGTGCAATAGGCTGTAGTTTATAACTCTGAGTGTTCAAATTGGTGCAAAAGCAAAGATATTTAAAAAAAAATGTCGGGGGAAGTTTTTAGTGTTCCATTGGAATCAAAATCGCCTAATTTCGAAATACAAAAACAAGAGAAGTAGCTCATGTTATGAACAACAAAAGGAGGGGTATTTCTAATGTTTCTAAAAATTCCGGAATAGCCCACATACAATGTGCAACAAAAGTTCGGCTACGGTCTTAGCCTCTTGATTTGGGATGGCAAACACTTCCGGCCACTTACTGAAGTAATCCATGACTACGAGAGTGTATCGGTTTCCATTAAAGGTTTCGGGAAATGGCCCAGCGATGTCGATGGCTATTCGTTCGAAAGGTGCTCCGACATTGTATTGTTGCATTTGTCCATGTGGCTTTACTTTTGGACCCTTGGTAGCCGCACATCTTATGCACTTTTTGCACCAATTCTCGACATCTTGTTTAGCGCTTAGCCAATAGAAACGTTCCCTTACATTTTCTAGCGTCTTGTTTATTCCCAAATGGCCTGCAGAGATTCCGTCATGTATTTCATGGAGTACTTGGTTGACTCTGGACCGTGGCACAATTAGCTGCATACGAGATGTTGTCCCATCTGCACTTTTCTCTTCAGCAATCCATCTTGCACAAAAAGCTAGTCCCACTGTGCCCAGTATGCCTTCAGAGATTGGCTCCGATCTGATATCTGCTGCCAGCTTGGTCTTTCCTCGTGTTCTTTCCAGGCCAATATTGGTTCGATGTCATTGTCTGCCTGTTGGGAGGAACGGATTTCGTCTACACTCCAACCCTCTATTGGCTCAGTCCTGATCGTTTGGATAGTTGCCTGTTGTTTCGCTTCTTTACCACTGACTACTTCTGCTGGGAGGCTTTCGTTGCATTGTTTTACCTGTGAGACTGGGATAATTACCCTGGAGTCGTCGACTCCTGCTACAGACTTCTGCCCCGCGAAGTAAGCATTTCCTAACTGATGGCTTCTGGAAATTTGACCGGTTTCTTGGTAGACGTTTCTGGCGGTTTTTCTTTCTATTTGCCTGTAGCCCCAGTGCAGGCAGCCTTCTCGTCGTACCGGTTCTTTACAATGCCCTTGCAAATGTCCTACTTTATCGCAGTTCCAGCAGCGCATCCTTCGTCTCTCCCGTGGGATATTTCGTTGCATGGTAGTTGGTCTTGAGCAGGAGCATTCACCAGATACTATTTCCCTTACGAAATGCATTCCTTTGGAAGCCTGATTGGATGCTTCCATCGCCAGAGCGAAGGTAAGTGCTTCAGCAAGGGTTCTTTTCCCGGCCATCCTTACTGCTGACTGTAGCTTCGAATCTGCAATTCCCCCAATGAATGCGTCCTTTGCCATTTCGTCGATTATTTCTTGGCCTGCGGTGGGATATGACAAATGTGCCAGTCTACTCACGTCTGCTTGGAGCTGTTGCAGTGTTTCTCCTCGTTGCTGCATACGGCCTTGCAATTGAACCTTGTAAACTTCCCGCATGTGGCTATCCCCAAAACGTTTCTCGATAGCCTGCACTAAAGCTATATAGTCTTTAGTCTTTTCGATATCGATTGTTTGTAACACGCCTGCCGCAGAACCGCGTAAGGCCATTGTTAGGGCAAAGCATTTTTCCTCATTGTCCCAGTCGTTTGCAGCCATTCAAACTGCTTCTTATAAGTAGACCATGAGGTCTGCCCATCGAATGAGGGAGGCTTCAACCCTTTTCTCTTTGGACCGCTTAAAGAACATTCTCGCAGTTTCTGTTTTCGCACTGTGTCGAGCCCTTTTGTTAGTTGCTGAACTTTGCTGTCCATTTCTTCGAATTTTTCGCCAACATTCTTCTCTATTCTATCAAATTTGTCATCAACGTTCTTCTCTATTCTTTCAAATTTGTCATCGATTTCTTCGAATTTTTGCTGGAGAATGTTCTTTTGTTCTTCCAGATTATTCTTTTGTTCATCCATTTTCTGTTGAAGACCGTGCAGATTGTTGGTTTGTTCGTTGAATTTTTGTTCAATGCTGCTCTTCTGCTCGTCTAGATTTTTCTTTTGTTCATCCAGCTTTTGTTCGAGACTATTCTTTTGTTCTTCCAGATTTTTCTTTTGTTGGTCGAGACTGTTCTTCTGTTCGTCCATTTTTTTGTTTTGTTCGTCCATTTTTAATAAGAGGAGTTGCATCATTGCATCCATGTCATTGCCGGTACTTGTCTGTTCATCCTCGTCAACATCAAAGGAATATGCATCAGGATCATGTCCCTCGTTGTTCAAAGCCTCCTGAAGTCGGAGCACTAGGTCACTTTTTCCTCCACTGGCGCTGAGGCTTCTCTTGTTCAACTCGGATTTGAGTTGGACGAGGGTCAACTGCAATAGTATTCAACCAATTCTAGCTTTTTCAAATAGTCAGAAAACACAGTTTTTTTTTTTTACACACAATAAGTCCTATCCCACTTCTGACACCAATGTAAAATGTTTGTGTGAGTACAAATGATAGAACTTATTCTTTTCAATAGAAATCGCTTTATTCAGTAGTGTTACGCTTCACTATTTAGTTGTTTCACTCAGTACAATCCAATTTCTCAACCGCTTATTCTTTTCTTATCTTTTACTTAAACCACTTAATCACTTCTCCTAATTAACACTTCAAATTTCACTTTAGAACTGATTTGCATACCTTTGGGATGCTGGTATTTATACTCGAATGACATACTTCGAGAACAATTCTCGCCATCCGGCGTCCCATACAATTTCCAATTTGCTAGAAAATTCGATTCCACTCTCCAGTCGAGACTTTGTTATCCCAGTATCGAAATCTTCTGGTCTTCGAGTATCGACATTTTCTGCTAAATGTCGCTGCTCACATTTAAGTGGTTATCACAATATCTTTCAATCGGAGTTAGGTCACCTGTGATCTATGGCAACGACAAGGGTTTTGGTTTTGACAAGCAGCACGTGTTCACATGCAGAAATTATACTCGTGCATTAATCGTATATTAGTGCAATCAGATTTTTAGAAGGACAGCATTGTGAAAAGTTTGTATGTGAGTTCGGAAGTATTCTTTTTGCAGCCCTGGGCGAAATAATAACATACAGCTGTTATATTATTACCCTTTCAGGATCATCAATTTGCTTCTGGTGTTAATTTCAATAGGAAAATTTCTCTTCTGGATTCTAAGTACTAACCAATGGATATGTATAATCATCAAATGTTATTCTGTGTCATACTAGATTTCTGTTCTCGTGCAACAATATAAACTACAGCTAGTTTATAACTCTGAGTGTTCAAATTTTTGCGCATACAAATATGTTTAAAAAAAATTCGGGGGAAGTTTTTAGTGTTCCATTAGAATCAAAATCGCCTAATTTCGGAATACAACAAGAAGAAAAGTAGCTCATGTTATAAACAACAAAAGGAGGGGTATTTCTAATGTTTATAAAAATTCCGGAATAGCCCACATACAATGTGCAACAAAAGTTCTGATACCCGAACTGAATTCGGTTTTGCTGAAGGGAATTATGTGTATAATTGTTTCTAACATATCTGTTTAACATGTTCACACAGTTATCGGCTATCAGTGGAAAACGGCTTTTGGTTTTCTAATATCTGGAAAGTTTTCAATCGAAGTTAGTTCATCTATGATCTATGGCAACGACAAGGGTTGGGGTTTTGACAAGCAGCACGTGTTCTCATGCAGAAATTATACTCGTGCATTAATCGTATATACGTGCAATCAGATTTTTAGAAGGGCTGCATTGTGAAAAGTTTGTATGTATGTTCGGAAGTCTTCTTTTTGCAGCCCTGGGCGTAATAATAACATAAAACTGTTATATTGTTACCCTTTCAGGATCATCAATTTGCTTCTGGTGTTAATTTCAATAGGAAAATTTCTCTTCTGGATTCTAAGTACTAAACAACGAATTTGTATAATCATCAAATGTTATTCTGTGTCATACTAGATTTCAGTTTTCGTGCAATAGGCTGTAGTTTATATCTCTGATTGTTCAAATTGGTGTAAAAGCAAAGATATTTCAAAAAAAGGTCGGGGGAAGTTTTTAGTGTTCCATTGGAATCAAAATCGCCTACTTTCGGAATACGAAAACAAGAAAAGTAGCTCAGTGTTATAAACAAAAAAAGAAGGGGTATTTCTAATGTTTGTAAAAGTTCCGGAATAGCCCGCATACAATGTGCAACAAAAGTTTTGATACCCGAACTGAATTCGGTTTTGCTGAAGGGAATTATGTGTATAATTGTTTCTAACATATCTGTTTAACATGTTCACACAGTTATCGGCTATCAGTGGAAAACGGGTTTTGGTTTTCTAATATCTGGAAAGTTTTCCAGACAGGGTTGGGGTTTTGACAAGCAGCACGTGTTCTCATGCAGAAATTATACTCGTGCATTAATCGTATATACGTGCAATCAGATTTTTAGAAGGGCTGCATTGTGAAAAGTTTGTATGTATGTTCGGAAGTCTTCTTTTTGCAGCCCTGGGCGAAATAATAACATAAAGCTGTTATATTGTTACCCTTTCAGGATCATCAATTTGCTTCTGGTGTTAATTTCAATAGGAAAATTTCTCTTCTGGATTATAAGTACTAAACAATGAATATGTATATTCATCAAATGTTATTCTGTGTCATACTAGATTTCTGTTTTCGTGCAATAGGCTGTAGTTTATAACTCTGAGTGTTCAAATTGGTGTAAAAGCAAAGATATTTCAAAAAAAGGTCGGGGGAAGTTTTTAGTGTTCCATTGGAATCAAAATCGCCTACTTTCGGAACACAAAAACAAGAAAAGTAGCTCATGTTATAAACAAAAAAAGAAGGGGTATTTCTAATGTTTGTAAAAGTTCCGGAATAGCCCGCATACAATGTGCAACAAAAGTTTTGATACCCGAAATGAATTCGGTTTTGTTGAAGGGAATTATGTGTATAATTGTTTCTAACACATCTGTTTAACATGTTCACACAGTTATCGGCTATCAGTGGGTTTTGGTTTTCTAATATCTGGAAAGTTTTCAATCGAAGTTAGTTCATCTATGATCTATGGCAACGACAAGGGTTGGGGTTTTGACAAGCAGCACGTGTTCTCATGCAGAAATTATACTCGTGCATTAATCGTATATACGTGCAATCAGATTTTTAGAAGGGCTGCATTGTGAAAAGTTTGTATGTATGTTCGGAAGTCTTCTTTTTGCAGCCCTGGGTGTAATAATAACATAAAACTGTTATATTGTTACCCTTTCAGTATCATCAATTTGCTTCTGGTGTTAATTTCAATAGGAAAATTTCTCTTCTGGATTCTAAGTACTAAACAACGAATTTGTATAATCATCAAATGTTATTCTGTGTCATACTAGATTTCTGTTTTCGTGCAATAGGCTGTAGTTTATATCTCTGAGTGTTCAAATTGGTGTAAAAGCAAAGATATTTCAAAAAAAGGTCGGGGGAAGTTTTTAGTGTTCCATTGGAATCAAAATCGCCTAATTTCGGAACACAAAAACAAGAAAAGTAGCTCATGTTATAAACAACAAAAGAAGGGGTATTTCTAATGTTTGTAAAAATTCCGGAATAGCTCACATACAATGTGCAACAAAAGTTTTGATACCCGAACTGAATTCGGTTTTGCTGAAGGGAATTATGTGTATAATTGTTTCTAACATATCTGTTTAACATGTTCACACGGTTAGCGGCTATCAGTGTAAAACAAGTTTTGGGTTTCCAATATCTGGAAAGTTTTCAATCGAAGTTAGTTCATCTATGATCTATGGCAATGCGAAGGGTTGGGGTTTTGACAAGCAGCACGTGTTCACATGCAGAAATAATACTCGTGCATTAATCGTATATCCGCGCAATCAGATTTTTAGAAGGGCTGCATTGTTTGTATGTATGTTCGGAAGTGATCTTTTTGCAGCCCTGGGCGAAATAATAACATAAAGCTGTTATATTGTTACCCTTTCAGGATCATCAATTTGCTTCTGGTGTTAATTTCAATAGGAAAATTTCTCTTCTGGGTTCTAAGCACTAAACAACGAATTTGTATAATCATCAAATGTTATTCTGTGTCATACTAGATTTCCGTTTTTGTGCAATAGGCTGTAGTTTAACTCTGAGTGTTCAAATTGGTGCAAAAGCAAAGATATTTCAAAAAAAAAGTCGGGGGAAGTTTTTAGTGTTCCATTGGAATCAAAATCGCCTAATTTCGGAACACAAAAACAAGAAAAGTAGCTCATGTTATAAACAACAAAAGAAGGGGTATTTCTAATGTTTGTAAAAATTCCGGAATAGCTCACATACAATGTGCAACAAAAGTTTTGATACCCGAACTGAATTCGGTTTTGCTGAAGGGAATTATGTGTATAATTGTTTCTAACATATCTGTTTAACATGTTCACACGGTTAGCGGCTATCAGTGTAAAACAAGTTTTGGGTTTCCAATATCTGGAAAGTTTTCAATCGAAGTTAGTTCATCTATGATCTATGGCAACGCGAAGGGTTGGGGTTTTGACAAGCAGCACGTGTTCACATGCAGAAATAATACTCGTGCATTAATTGTATATCCGTGCAATCAGATTTTTAGAAGGGCTGTATTGTGAAAAGTTTGTATGAATGTTCGGAAGTCTTCTTTTTACAGCCCTGGGCGAAATAATAACATAAAGCTGTTATATTGTTACCCTTTCAGGATCATCAATTTGCTTCTGGTGTTAATTTCAATAGGAAAATTTCTCTTCTGGATTATAAGTACTAAACAATGAATATGTATATTCATCAAATGTTATTCTGTGTCATACTAGATTTCTATTTTCGTGCAATAGGCTGTAGTTTATAACTCTGAGTGTTCAAATTGGTGCAAAAGCAAAGATATTTCAAAAAAAAAGCCGGGGGAAGTTTTTAGTGTTCCATTGGAATCAAATCGCCGAATTTCGGAATACAAAAAGAAGAAAAGTAGCTCATGTTATAAACAACAAAAGGAGGGGTATTTCTAATGTTTGTAAAAATTCCGGAATAGCCCACATACAATGTGCAATAAAAGTTTTGATACCCGAATTGAATTCGGTTTTGCTGAAGGGAATTATGTGTATAATTGTTTTTAACATATGTATCTGTGTAACATGTTCACACGGTTAGCGCCTATCAGTGGAAAACGGGTTTTGGTTTTCCAATATCTCGAACGTTTTCAATCGAAGTTAGTTAATCTATGATCAATGGCAACGTCAATGGTTGGGGTTTTGACAAGCAGCACGTGTTCACATGCAGAAATTATACTCGTGCATTAATCGTATATACGTGCAATCAGATTTTTAGAAGGGCTGCATTGTGAAAAGTTTGTATGTATGTTCGGAAGTCTTCTTTTTGCAGCCCTGGGCGAAATAATAACATAAAGCTGTTATATTGTTACCCTTTCAGGATCATCAATTTGCTTCTGGTGTTAATTTCAATAGGAAAATTTCTCTTCTGGGTTCTAAGCACTAAACAACGAATTTGTATAATCATCAAATGTTATTCTGTGTCATACTAGATTTCCGTTTTCGTGCAATAGGCTGTAGTTTAACTCTGAGTGTTCAAATTGGTGCAAAAGCAAAGATATTTCAAAAAAAAAGTCGGGGGAAGTTTTTAGTGTTCCATTGGAATCAAAATCGCCTAATTTCGGAACACAAAAACAAGAAAAGTAGCTCATGTTATAAACAACAAAAGAAGGGGTATTTCTAATGTTTGTAAAAATTCCGGAATAGCTCACATACAATGTGCAACAAAAGTTTTGATACCCGAACTGAATTCGGTTTTGCTGAAGGGAATTATGTGTATAATTGTTTCTAACATATCTGTTTAACATGTTCACACGGTTAGCGGCTATCAGTGTAAAACAAGTTTTGGGTTTCCAATATCTGGAAAGTTTTCAATCGAAGTTAGTTCATCTATGATCTATGGCAACGCGAAGGGTTGGGGTTTTGACAAGCAGCACGTGTTCACATGCAGAAATTATACTCGTGCATTAATCGTATATCCGTGCAATCAGATTTTTAGAAGGGCTGTATTGTGAAAAGTTTGTATGAATGTTCGGAAGTCTTCTTTTACAGCCCTGGGCGAAATAATATTGTTACACTTTCAGGATCATCAATTTGCTTCTGGTGTTAATTTCAATAGGAAAATTTCTCTTCTGGATTCTAAGCACTAAACAACGAATTTGTATAATCATCAAATGTTATTCTGTGTCATACTAGATTTCTGTTTTCGTGCAATAGGCTGTAGTTTATAACTCTGAGTGTTCAAATTGGTGCAAAAGCAAAGATATTTAAAAAAAAAATGTCGGGGGAAGTTTTTAGTGTTCCATTGGAATCAAAATCGCCTAATTTCGGAATACAAAAACAAGAAAAGTAGCTCATGTTTTAAACAACAAATGGAGGGGTATTTCTAATGTTTGTAAAAATTCCGGAATAGCCCACATACAATGTGCAACAAAAGTTCTGATACCCGAACTGAATTCGGTTTTTCTGAAGGGAATTATGTGTATAATTGTTTCTAACATATCTGTTTAACATGTTCACACAGTTATCGGCTATCAGTGGAAAACGGGTTTTGGTTTTCTAATATCTGGAAAGTTTTCAATCGAAGTTAGTTCATCTATGATCTATGGCAACGACAAGGGTTGGGGTTTTGGCAAGCAGCACGTGTTCTCATGCAGAAATTATACTCGTGCATTAATCGTATATACGTGCAATCAGATTTTTAGAAGGGCTGCATTGTGAAAAGTTTGTATGTATGTTCGGAAGTCTTCTTTTTGCAGCCCTGGGCGTAATAATAACATAAAACTTTTATATTGTTACCCTTTCAGGATCATCAATTTGCTTCTGGTGTTAATTTCAATAGGAAAATTTCTCTTCTGGATTCTAAGTACTAAACAACGAATTTGTATAATCATCAAATGTTATTCTGTGTCATACTAGATTTCTGTTTTCGTGCAATAGGCTGTATTTTATAACTCTGAGTGTTCAAATTGGTGTAAAAGCAAAGATATTTCAAAAAAAGGTCGGGGGAAGTTTTTAGTGTTCCATTGGAATTAAAATCGCCTACTTTCGGAATACGAAAACAAGAAAAGTAGCTCAGTGTTATAAACAAAAAAAGAAGGGGTTTTTTCTAATGTTTGTAAAAGTTCCGGAATAGCCCGCATACAATGTGCAACAAAAGTTTTGATACCCGAAATGAATTCGGTTTTGTTGAAGGGAATTATGTGTATAATTGTTTCTAACATATCTGTTTAACATGTTCACACAGTTATCGGCTATCAGTGGGTTTTGGTTTTCTAATATCTGGAAAGTTTTCAATCGAAGTTAGTTCATCTATGATCTATGGCAACGACAAGGGTTGCGGTTTTGACAAGCAGCACGTGTTCTCATGCAGAAATTATACTCGTGCATTAATCGTATATACGTGCAATCAGATTTTTAGAAGGGCTGCATTGTGAAAAGTTTGTATGTATGTTCGGAAGTCTTCTTTTTGCAGCCCTGGGCGTAATAATAACATAAAGCTGTTATATTGTTACCCTTTCAGGATCATCAATTTGCTTCTGGTGTTAATTTCAATAGGAAAATTTCTCTTCTGGATTCTAAGTACTAAACAACGAATTTGTATAATCATCAAATGCTATTCTGTGTCATACTAGATTTCTGTTTTCGTGCAATAGGCTGTAGTTTATAACTCTGAGTGTTCAAATTTTTGCAAAAGCAAAGATATTTCAAAAAAAAAGTCGGGGGAAGTTTTTAGTGTTCCATTGGAATCAAAATCGCCTAATTTCGGAATACAAAAGCAAATAAAGTAGTTCATGTTATAAACAACAAAAGGAGGGGTATTTCTAATGTTTGTAAAAATTCCGGAATAGCTCACATACAATGTGCAACAAAAGTTTTGATACCCGAACTGAATTCGGTTTTGCTGAAGGGAATTATGTGTATAATTGTTTCTAACATATCTGTTTAACATGTTCACACGGTTAGCGGCTATTAGTGGAAAACGAGTTTTGATTTTCCAATATCTGGAAAGTTTTCAAACGAAGTTAGTTCATCTATGATCTGTGGCAACGTCAAGGGTTGGGGTTTTGACAAGCAGCACGTGTTCACATGCAGAAATTATACTCTTGCATTAATCGTATATCCGTGCAATCAGATTTTTAGAAGGGCTGCATTGTGAAAAGTTTGCATGTATGTTCGGCAGTCTTCTTTTTTCTGCCCTGGGCGAAATAATAACATAAAGCATTTATATTGTTACCCTTTCAGGATCATCAATTTGCTTCTGGTGTTAATTTCAATAGGAAAATTTCTCTTCTGGATTCTAAGTACTAAACAACGAATTTGTATAATCATCAAATGTTATTCTGTGTCATACTAGATTTCTGTTTTCGTGCAATAGGCTGTATTTTATAACTCTGAGTGTTCAAATTGGTGTAAAAGCAAAGATATTTCAAAAAAAAAGTCGGGGGAAGTTTTTAGTGTTCCATTGGAATCAAAATCGCCTAATTTCGGAATACAAAAACAAGAAAAGTAGCTCATGTTATAAACAACAAAAGAAGGGGTATTTCTAATGTTTGTAAAAATTCCGGAATAGCTCACATACAATGTGCAACAAAAGTTTTGATACCCGAACTGAATTCGGTTTTGCTGAAGGGAATTATGTGTATAATTGTTTCTAACATATCTGTTTAACATGTTCACACAGTTATCGGCTATCAGTGGAAAACGGGTTTTGGTTTTCTAATATCTGGAAAGTTTTCAATCGAAGGTAGTTCATCTATGATCTATGGCAACGACTAGGGTTGGGGTTTTGACAAGCAGCACGTGTTCACATGCAGAAATTAAACTCGCGCATTAATCGTATATCCGTGCAATCAGATTTTTAGGAGGGCTGCATTGTGAAAAGTTTGTATATATGTTCGGAAGTCTTCTTTTTGCAGCCCTGGGCGAAATAATAACATAAAGCTGTTATATTGTTACCCTTTCAGGATCATCAATTTGCTTCTGGTGTTAATTTCAATAGGAAAATTTCTCTTCTGGATTCTAAGTACTAAAAACGAATTTGTATAATCATCAAATGTTATTCTGTGTCATACTAGATTTCTGTTTTCGTGCAATAGGCTGTAGTTTATAACTCTGAGTGTTCAAATTTTTGCAAAAGCAAAGATATTTCAAAAAATAATTCGGGGGAAGTTTTTAGTGTTCCATTGGAATCAAAATCGCCTAATTTCGGAATACAAGAACAAGAAAAGTAGCTCATGTTATAAACAACAAAAGGAGGGGTATTTCTAATGTTTGTAAAAATTCCGGAATAGCCCACATACAATGTGCAACAAAAGTTTTAATACCCGAACAGTATTCGGTTTTGCTGAAGGGAATTATGTGAGTAATTGTTTCTAACATTTCCGTTTAACATGTTCACACAGTTATCGGCTATCAGTGGAAAACGGGTTTTGGTTTTCTAATATCTGGAAAGTTTTCAATCGAAGTCAGTTCATCTATGATCTATGGCAACGTCAAGGGTTATGGTTTTGACAAGCAGCACGTGTTCACATGCAGAAATTATACTCTTGCATTAATCGTATATCCGTGCAATCAGATTTTTAGAAGGTCTGCATTGTGAAAAGTTTGTATGTATGTTCGGAAGTCTTCTTTTTTCAGCCCTCGGCGAAATAATAACATAAAGGTGTTATATTGTTACCCTTTCAGGATCATCAATTTGCTTCTGGTGTTAATTTCAATAGGAAAATTTCTCTTCTGGATTCTAAGTACTAAAAACGAATTTGTATAATCATCAAATGTTATTCTGTGCCATACTAGATTTCTGTTCTCATGCAATAGGCTGTAGTTTATAACTCTGAGTGCTCAAATTGGTGCGCATACAAATATATTTAAAAAAAATTCGGGGGAAGATTTTAGTGTTCCATTGGAACCAAAACCGCCTAATTTCGGAATACAAAAAGAAGAAAAGTAGCTTATGTTATAAACAACAAAAGGAGGGGTATTTCCAATGTTTGTAAAAATTCCGGAATAGTCCACATACAATGTGCAATAAAAGTTTTGATACCCGAACTGAATTCGGTTTTGCTGAAGGGAATTATGTGAGTAATTGTTTCTAACATTTCCGTTTAACATGTTCACACAGTTATCGGCTATCAGTGGAAAACGGGTTTTGGTTTTCTAATATCTGGAAAGTTTTCAATCGAAGTCCGTTCATCTATGATCTATGGCAACGTCAAGGGTTATGGTTTTGACAAGCAGCACGTGTTCACATGCAGAAATTATACTCTTGCATTAATCGTATATCCGTGCAATCAGATTTTTAGAAGGTCTGCATTGTGAAAAGTTTGTATGTATGTTCGGAAGTCTTCTTTTTTCAGCCCTGGGCGAAATAATAACATAAAGGTGTTATATTGTTACCCTTTCAGGATCATCAATTTGCTTCTGGTGTTAATTTCAATAGGAAAATTTCTCTTCTGGATTCTAAGTACTAAAAACGAATTTGTATAATCATCAAATGTTATTCTGTGCCATACTAGATTTCTGTTCTCACGCAATAGGCTGTAGTTTATAACTCTGAGTGCTCAAATTGGTGCGCATACAAATATATTTAAAAAAAATTCGGGGGAAGTTTTTAGTGTTCCATTGGAATCAAAATCGCCTAATTTCGGAATACGAAAACAAGAAAAGTAGCTCAGTGTTATAAACAAAAAAAGAAGGGGTATTTCTAATGTTTGTAAAAGTTCCGGAATAGCCCGCATACATTGTGCAACAAAAGTTTTGATACCCGAAATGAATTCGGTTTTGTTGAAGGGAATTATGTGTATAATTGTTTCTAACATATCTGTTTAACATGTTCACACAGTTATCGGCTATCAGTGGAAAACGGGTTTTGGTTTTCTAATATCTGGAAAGTTTTCCAGACAGGGTTGGGGTTTTGACAAGCAGCACGTGTTCTCATGCAGAAATTATACTCGTGCATTAATCGTATATACGTGCAATCAGATTTTTAGAAAGGCTGCATTGTGAAAAGTTTGTATGTATGTTCGGAAGTCTTCTTTTTGCAGCCCTGGGCGAAATAGTAACATAAAGCTGTTATATTGTTACCCATTCAGGATCACCAATTTGCTTCTGGTGTTAATTTCAATAGGAAAATTTCTCTTCTGGATTATAAGTACTAAACAATGAATATGTATATTCATCAAATGTTATTCTGTGTCATACTAGATTTCTGTTTTCGTGCAATAGGCTGTAGTTTATAACTCTGAGTGTTCAAATTGGTGCAAAAGCAAAGATATTTCAAAAAAAAAGCCGGGGGTAGTTTTTAGTGTTCCATTGGAATCAAAATCGCCGAATTTTGGAATACAAAAAGAAGAAAAGTAGCTCATGTTATAAACAACAAAAGGAGGGGTATTTCTAATGTTTGTAAAAATTCCGGAATAGCCCACATACAATGTGCAATAAAAGTTTTGATACCCGAATTGAATTCGGTTTTGCTGAAGGGAATTATGTGTATAATTGTTTCTAACATATCTGTTTAACATGTTCACACAGTTATCGGCTATTAGTGGAAAACGAGTTTTGATTTTCCGATATCTGGAAAGTTTTCAAACGAAGTTAGTTCATCTATGATCTGTGGCAACGTCAAGGGTTGGGGTTTTGACAAGCAGCACGTGTTCTCATGCAGAAATTATACTCGTGCATTAATCGTATATACGTGCAATCAGATTTTTAGAAGGGCTGCATTGTGAAAAGTTTGCATGTATGTTCGGCAGTCTTCTTTTTACAGCCCTGGGCGAAATAATAACATAAAGCTGTTATATTGTTACCCTTTCAGGATCATCAATTTGCTTCTGGTGTTAATTTCAATAGGAAAATTTCTCTTCTGGATTCTAAGTACTAAACAACGGATTTGTATAATCATCAAATGCTATTCTGTGTCATACTAGATTTCTGTTTTCGTGCAATAGGCTGTAGTTTATAACTCTGAGTGTTCAAATTTTTGCAAAAGCAAAGATATTTCAAAAAAAAAGTCGGGGGAAGTTTTTAGTGTTCCATTGGAATCAAAATCGCCTAATTTCGGAATACAAAAGCAAATAAAATAGTTTATGTTATAAACAACAAAAGGAGGGGTATTTCTAATGTTTGTAAAAATTCCGGAATAGCCCACAAACAAAGTGCAACAAAAGTTTTGATACCCAAACTGAATTCGGTTTTGCTGAAGGGAATTATGTGTATAATTGTTTCTAACATATCTGTTTAACATGTTCACACGGTTAGCGGCTATTAGTGGAAAACGAGTTTTGATTTTCCGATATCTGGAAAGTTTTCAAACGAAGTTAGTTCATCTATGATCTGTGGCAACGTCAAGGGTTGGGGTTTTGACAAGCAGCACGTGTTCACATGCAGAAATTATACTCTTGCATTAATCGTATATCCGTGCAATCAGATTTTTAGAAGGGCTGCATTGTGAAAAGTTTGCATGTATGTTCGGCAGTCTTCTTTTTACAGCCCTGGGCGAAATAATAACATAAAGCTGTTATATTGTTACCCTTTCAGGATCATCAATTTGCTTCTGGTGTTAATTTCAATAGGAAAATTTCTCTTCTGGATTCTAAGCACTAAACAACGAATTTGTATAATCATCAAATGTTATTCTGTGTCATACTAGATTTCTGTTTTCGTGCAATAGGCTGTAGTTTATAACTCTGAGTGTTCAAATTGGTGCAAAAGCAAAGATATTTAAAAAAAAAATGTCGGGGGAATTTTTTAGTGTTCCATTGGAATCAAAATCGCCTAATTTCGGAATACAAAAACAAGAAAAGTAGCTCATGTTTTAAACAACAAATGGAGGGGTATTTCTAATGTTTGTAAAAATTCCGGAATAGCCCACATACAATGTGCAACAAAAGTTCTGATACCCGAACTGAATTCGGTTTTGCTGAAGGGAATTATGTGTATAATTGTTTCTAACATATCTGTTTAACATGTTCACACAGTTATCGGCTATCAGTGGAAAACGGGTTTTGGCTTTCTAATATCTGGAAAGTTTTCAATCGAAGTTAGTTCATCTATGATCTATGGCAACGACAAGGGTTGGGGTTTTGGCAAGCAGCACGTGTTCACATGCAGAAATTATACTCGTGCATTAATCGTATATCCGCGCAATCAGATTTTTAGAAGGGCTGCATTGTTTGTATGTATGTTCGGAAGTGATCTTTTTGCAGCCCTGGGCGAAATAATAACATAAAGCTGTTATATTGTTACCCTTTCAGGATCATCAATTTGCTTCTGGTGTTAATTTCAATAGGAAAATTTCTCTTCTGGGTTCTAAGCATGAAACAACGATTTTGTATAATCATCAAATGTTATTCTGTGTCATACTAGATTTCTGTTTTCGTGCAATAGGCTGTAGTTTATAACTCTGAGTGTTCAAATTGGTGTAAAAGCAAAGATATTTCAAAAAAAAAGTCGGGGGAAGTTTTTAGTGTTCCATTGGAATCAAAATCGCCTAATTTCGGAATACAAAAACAAGAAAAGTAGCTCATGTTATAAACAACAAAAGAAGGGGTATTTCTAATGTTTGTAAAAATTCCGGAATAGTCCACATACAACGTGCAATAAAAGTTTTGATACCCGAACTGAATTCGGTTTTGCTGAAGGGAATTATGTGTATAATAGTTTCTAACATATCTGTTTAACATGTTCACATGGTTAGCGGCTATCAGTGGAAAACGGGTTTTGGTTTTCTAATATCTGGAAAGTTTTCAATCGAAGTTAGTTCATCTATGATCTATGGCAACGACTAGGGTTGGGGTTTTGACAAGCAGCACGTGTTCACATGCAGAAATTATACTCGCGCATTAATCGTATATCCGTGCAATCAGATTTTTAGGAGGGCTGCATTGTGAAAAGTTTGTATATATGTTCGGAAGTCTTCTTTTTGCAGCCATGGGCGAAATAATAACATAAAGCTGTTATATTGTTACCCTTTCAGGATCATCAATTTGCTTCTGGTGTTAATTTCAATAGGAAAATTTCTCTTCTGGATTCTAAGTACTAAAAACGAATTTGTATAATCATCAAATGTTATTCTGTGACATACTAGATTTCTGTTTTCGTGCAATAGGCTGTATTTTATAACTCTGAGTGTTCAAATTGGTGTAAAAGCAAAGATATTTCAAAAAAAAAGTCGGGGGAAGTTTTTAGTGTTCCATTGGAATCAAAATCGCCTAATTTCGGAATACAAAAACAAGAAAAGTAGCTCATGTTATAAACAACAAAAGAAGGGGTATTTCTAATGTTTGTAAAAATTCCGGAATAGCTCACATACAATGTGCAACAAAAGTTTTGATACCCGAACTGAATTCGGTTTTGCTGAAGGGAATTATGTGTATAATTGTTTCTAACATATCTGTTTAACATGTTCACACAGTTATCGGCTATCAGTGGAAAACGGGTTTTGGTTTTCTAATATCTGGAAAGTTTTCAATCGAAGTTAGTTCATCTATGATCTATGGCAACGACTAGGGTTGGGGTTTTGACAAGCAGCACGTGTTCACATGCAGAAATTATACTCGCGCATTAATCGTATATCCGTGCAATCAGATTTTTAGGAGGGCTGCATTGTGAAAAGTTTGTATATATGTTCGGAAGTCTTCTTTTTGCAGCCCTGGGCGAAATAATAACATAAAGCTGTTATATTGTTACCCTTTCAGGATCATCAATTTGCTTCTGGTGTTAATTTCAATAGGAAAATTTCTCTTCTGGATTCTAAGTACTAAAAACGAATTTGTATAATCATCAAATGTTATTCTGTGTCATACTAGATTTCTGTTTTCGTGCAATAGGCTGTAGTTTATAACTCTGAGTGTTCAAATTTTTGCAAAAGCAAAGATATTTCAAAAAATAATTCGGGGGAAGTTTTTAGTGTTCCATTGGAATCAAAATCGCCTAATTTCGGAATACAAGAACAAGAAAAGTAGCTCATGTTATAAACAACAAAAGGAGGGGTATTTCTAATGTTTGTAAAAATTCCGGAATAGCCCACATACAATGTGCAACAAAAGTTTTAATACCCGAACAGTATTCGGTTTTGCTGAAGGGAATTATGTGAGTAATTGTTTCTAACATTTCCGTTTAACATGTTCACACAGTTATCGGCTATCAGTGGAAAACGGGTTTTGGTTTTCTAATATCTGGAAAGTTTTCAATCGAAGTCAGTTCATCTATGATCTATGGCAACGTCAAGGGTTATGGTTTTGACAAGCAGCACGTGTTCACATGCAGAAATTATACTCTTGCATTAATCGTATATCCGTGCAATCAGATTTTTAGAAGGTCTGCATTGTGAAAAGTTTGTATGTATGTTCGGAAGTCTTCTTTTTTCAGCCCTCGGCGAAATAATAACATAAAGGTGTTATATTGTTACCCTTTCAGGATCATCAATTTGCTTCTGGTGTTAATTTCAATAGGAAAATTTCTCTTCTGGATTCTAAGTACTAAAAACGAATTTGTATAATCATCAAATGTTATTCTGTGCCATACTAGATTTCTGTTCTCATGCAATAGACTGTAGTTTATAACTCTGAGTGCTCAAATTGGTGCGCATACAAATATATTTAAAAAAAATTCGGGGGAAGATTTTAGTGTTCCATTGGAACCAAAACCGCCTAATTTCGGAATACAAAAAGAAGAAAAGTAGCTTATGTTATAAACAACAAAAGGAGGGGTATTTCCAATGTTTGTAAAAATTCCGGAATAGTCCACATACAATGTGCAATAAAAGTTTTGATACCCGAACTGAATTCGGTTTTGCTGAAGGGAATTATGTGAGTAATTGTTTCTAACATTTCCGTTTAACATGTTCACACAGTTATCGGCTATCAGTGGAAAACGGGTTTTGGTTTTCTAATATCTGGAAAGTTTTCAATCGAAGTCAGTTCATCTATGATCTATGGCAACGTCAAGGGTTATGGTTTTGACAAGCAGCACGTGTTCACATGCAGAAATTATACTCTTGCATTAATCGTATATCCGTGCAATCAGATTTTTAGAAGGTCTGCATTGTGAAAAGTTTGTATGTATGTTCGGAAGTCTTCTTTTTTCAGCCCTGGGCGAAATAATAACATAAAGGTGTTATATTGTTACCCTTTCAGGATCATCAATTTGCTTCTGGTGTTAATTTCAATAGGAAAATTTCTCTTCTGGATTCTAAGTACTAAAAACGAATTTGTATAATCATCAAATGTTATTCTGTGCCATACTAGATTTCTGTTCTCACGCAATAGGCTGTAGTTTATAACTCTGAGTGCTCAAATTGGTGCGCATACAAATATATTTAAAAAAAATTCGGGGGAAGTTTTTAGTGTTCCATTGGAATCAAAATCGCCTAATTTCGGAATACGAAAACAAGAAAAGTAGCTCAGTGTTATAAACAAAAAAAGAAGGGGTATTTCTAATGTTTGTAAAAGTTCCGGAATAGCCCGCATACATTGTGCAACAAAAGTTTTGATACCCGAAATGAATTCGGTTTTGTTGAAGGGAATTATGTGTATAATTGTTTCTAACATATCTGTTTAACATGTTCACACAGTTATCGGCTATCAGTGGAAAACGGGTTTTGGTTTTCTAATATCTGGAAAGTTTTCCAGACAGGGTTGGGGTTTTGACAAGCAGCACGTGTTCTCATGCAGAAATTATACTCGTGCATTAATCGTATATACGTGCAATCAGATTTTTAGAAAGGCTGCATTGTGAAAAGTTTGTATGTATGTTCGGAAGTCTTCTTTTTGCAGCCCTGGGCGAAATAGTAACATAAAGCTGTTATATTGTTACCCATTCAGGATCACCAATTTGCTTCTGGTGTTAATTTCAATAGGAAAATTTCTCTTCTGGATTATAAGTACTAAACAATGAATATGTATATTCATCAAATGTTATTCTGTGTCATACTAGATTTCTGTTTTCGTGCAATAGGCTGTAGTTTATAACTCTGAGTGTTCAAATTGGTGCAAAAGCAAAGATATTTCAAAAAAAAAGCCGGGGGTAGTTTTTAGTGTTCCATTGGAATCAAAATCGCCGAATTTTGGAATACAAAAAGAAGAAAAGTAGCTCATGTTATAAACAACAAAAGGAGGGGTATTTCTAATGTTTGTAAAAATTCCGGAATAGCCCACATACAATGTGCAATAAAAGTTTTGATACCCGAATTGAATTCGGTTTTGCTGAAGGGAATTATGTGTATAATTGTTTTTAACATATGTATCTGTTTAACATGTTCACTCGGTTAGCGCCTATCAGTGGAAAACGGGTTTTGGTTTTCCAATATCTCGAACGTTTTCAATCGAAGTTAGTTCATCTATGATCAATGGCAACATCAATGGTTGGGGTTTTGACAAGCAGCACGTGTTCACATTCAGAAATTATACTCGTGCATTAATCGTATATCCGCGCAATCAGATTTTTAGAAGGGCTGCATTGTTTGTATGTATGTTCGGAAGTGATCTTTTTGCAGCCCTGGGCGAAATAATAACATAAAGCTGTTATATTGTTACCCTTTCAGGATCATCAATTTGCTTCTGGTGTTAATTTCAATAGGAAAATTTCTCTTCTGGGTTCTAAGCACGAAACAACGATTTTGTATAATCATCAAATGTTATTCTGTGTCATACTAGATTTCTATTTTCGTGCAATAGGCTGTAGTTTATAACTCTGAGTGTTCAAATTGGTGCAAAAGCAAAGATATTTAAAAAAAAATGTCGGGGAAGTTTTTAGTGTTCCATTGGAATCAAAATCGCCTAATTTCGGAATACAAAAACAAGAAAAGTAGCTCATGTTATAAACAACAAAAGAAGGGGTATTTCTAATGTTTGTAAAAATTCCGGAATAGCTCACATACAATGTGCAACAAAAGTTTTGATACCCGAACTGAATTCGGTTTTGCTGAAGGGAATTATGTGTATAATTGTTTCTAACATATCTGTTTAACATGTTCACACGGTTAGCGGCTATCAGTGTAAAACAAGTTTTGGGTTTCCAATATCTGGAAAGTTTTCAATCGAAGTTAGTTCATCTATGATCTATGGCAACGCGAAGGGTTGGGGTTTTGACAAGCAGCACGTGTTCACATGCAGAAATTATACTCGTGCATTAATCGTATATCCGTGCAATCAGATTTTTAGAAGGGCTGTATTGTGAAAAGTTTGTATGAATGTTCGGAAGTCTTCTTTTTACAGCCCTGGGCGAAATAATAACATAAAGCTGTTATATTGTTACCCTTTCAGGATCATCAATTTGCTTCTGGTGTTAATTTCAATAGGAAAATTTCTCTTCTGGATTATAAGTACTAAACAATGAATATGTATATTCATCAAATGTTATTCTGTGTCATACTAGATTTCTATTTTCGTGCAATAGGCTGTAGTTTATAACTCTGAGTGTTCAAATTGGTGCAAAAGCAAAGATATTTAAAAAAAAATGTCGGGGAAGTTTTTAGTGTTCCATTGGAATCAAAATCGCCTAATTTCGGAATACAAAAACAAGAAAAGTAGCTCATGTTTTAAACAACAAAAGGAGGGGTATTTCTAATGTTTGTAAAAATTCCGGAATAGCCCACATACAATGTGCAACAAAAGTTCTGATACCCGAACTGAATTCGGTTTTGCTGAAGGGAATTATGTGTATAATTGTTTCTAACATATCTGTTTAACATGTTCACACAGTTATCGGCTATCAGTGGAAAACGGGTTTTGGTTTTCTAATATCTGGAAAGTTTTCAATCGAAGTTAGTTCATCTATGATCTATGGCAACGACAAGGGTTGGGGTTTTGACAAGCAGCACGTGTTCTCATGCAGAAATTATACTCGTGCATTAATCGTATATACGTGCAATCAGATTTTTAGAAGGGCTGCATTGTGAAAAGTTTGCATGTATGTTCGGCAGTCTTCTTTTTACAGCCCTGGGCGAAATAATAACATAAAGCTGTTATATTGTTACCCTTTCAGGATCATCAATTTGCTTCTGGTGTTAATTTCAATAGGAAAATTTCTCTTCTGGATTCTAAGTACTAAACAACGGATTTGTATAATCATCAAATGCTATTCTGTGTCATACTAGATTTCTGTTTTCGTGCAATAGGCTGTAGTTTATAACTCTGAGTGTTCAAATTTTTGCAAAAGCAAAGATATTTCAAAAAAAAAGTCGGGGGAAGTTTTTAGTGTTCCATTGGAATCAAAATCGCCTAATTTCGGAATACAAAAGCAAATAAAATAGTTTATGTTATAAACAACAAAAGGAGGGGTATTTCTAATGTTTGTAAAAATTCCGGAATAGCCCACAAACAAAGTGCAACAAAAGTTTTGATACCCAAACTGAATTCGGTTTTGCTGAAGGGAATTATGTGTATAATTGTTTCTAACATATCTGTTTAACATGTTCACACGGTTAGCGGCTATTAGTGGAAAACGAGTTTTGATTTTCCGATATCTGGAAAGTTTTCAAACGAAGTTAGTTCATCTATGATCTGTGGCAACGTCAAGGGTTGGGGTTTTGACAAGCAGCACGTGTTCACATGCAGAAATTATACTCTTGCATTAATCGTATATCCGTGCAATCAGATTTTTAGAAGGGCTGCATTGTGAAAAGTTTGCATGTATGTTCGGCAGTCTTCTTTTTACAGCCCTGGGCGAAATAATAACATAAAGCTGTTATATTGTTACCCTTTCAGGATCATCAATTTGCTTCTGGTGTTAATTTCAATAGGAAAATTTCTCTTCTGGATTCTAAGCACTAAACAACGAATTTGTATAATCATCAAATGTTATTCTGTGTCATACTAGATTTCTGTTTTCGTGCAATAGGCTGTAGTTTATAACTCTGAGTGTTCAAATTGGTGCAAAAGCAAAGATATTTAAAAAAAAAATGTCGGGGGAAGTTTTTAGTGTTCCATTGGAATCAAAATCGCCTAATTTCGGAATACAAAAACAAGAAAAGTAGCTCATGTTTTAAACAACAAATGGAGGGGTATTTCTAATGTTTGTAAAAATTCCGGAATAGCCCACATACAATGTGCAACAAAAGTTCTGATACCCGAACTGAATTCGGTTTTGCTGAAGGGAATTATGTGTATAATTGTTTCTAACATATCTGTTTAACATGTTCACACAGTTATCGGCTATCAGTGGAAAACGGGTTTTGGCTTTCTAATATCTGGAAAGTTTTCAATCGAAGTTAGTTCATCTATGATCTATGGCAACGACAAGGGTTGGGGTTTTGGCAAGCAGCACGTGTTCACATGCAGAAATTATACTCGTGCATTAATCGTATATCCGCGCAATCAGATTTTTAGAAGGGCTGCATTGTTTGTATGTATGTTCGGAAGTGATCTTTTTGCAGCCCTGGGCGAAATAATAACATAAAGCTGTTATATTGTTACCCTTTCAGGATCATCAATTTGCTTCTGGTGTTAATTTCAATAGGAAAATTTCTCTTCTGGGTTCTAAGCACGAAACAACGATTTTGTATAATCATCAAATGTTATTCTGTGTCATACTAGATTTCTGTTTTCGTGCAATAGGCTGTAGTTTATAACTCTGAGTGTTCAAATTGGTGTAAAAGCAAAGATATTTCAAAAAAAAAGTCGGGTTAAGTTTTTAGTGTTCCATTGGAATCAAAATCGCCTAATTTCGGAATACAAAAACAAGAAAAGTAGCTCATGTTATAAACAACAAAAGAAGGGGTATTTCTAATGTTTGTAAAAATTCCGGAATAGTCCACATACAACGTGCAATAAAAGTTTTGATACCCGAACTGAATTCGGTTTTGCTGAAGGGAATTATGTGTATAATAGTTTCTAACATATCTGTTTAACATGTTCACATGGTTAGCGGCTATCAGTGGAAAACGGGTTTTGGTTTTCTAATATCTGGAAAGTTTTCAATCGAAGTTAGTTCATCTATGATCTATGGCAACGACTAGGGTTGGGGTTTTGACAAGCAGCACGTGTTCACATGCAGAAATTATACTCGCGCATTAATCGTATATCCGTGCAATCAGATTTTTAGGAGGGCTGCATTGTGAAAAGTTTGTATATATGTTCGGAAGTCTTCTTTTTGCAGCCATGGGCGAAATAATAACATAAAGCTGTTATATTGTTACCCTTTCAGGATCATCAATTTGCTTCTGGTGTTAATTTCAATAGGAAAATTTCTCTTCTGGATTCTAAATACTAAAAACTAATTTGTATAATCATCAAATGTTATTCTGTGTCATACTAGATTTCTGTTTTCGTGCAATAGGCTGTAGTTTATAACTCTGAGTGTTCAAATTTTTGCAAAAGCAAAGATATTTCAAAAAATAATTCGGGGGAAGTTTTTAGAGTTCCATTGGAATCAAAATCGCCTAATTTCGGAATACAAAAGCAAGAAAATTAGCTCATGTTATAAACAACAAAAGGAGGGGTATTTCTAATGTTTGTAAAAATTCCGGAATAGCCCACATACAATGTGCAACAAAAGTTTTAATACCCGAACAGAATTCGGTTTTGCTGAAGGGAATTATGTGAGCAATTGTTTCTAACATTTCCGTTTAACATGTTCACACAGTTATCGGCTATCAGTGGAAAACGGGGTTTGGTTTTCTAATATCTGGAAAGTTTTCAATCGAAGTCAGTTCATCTATGATCTATGGCAACGTCAAGGGTTATGGTTTTGACAAGCAGCACTTGTTCACATGCAGAAATTATACTCTTGCATTAATCGTATATCCGTGCAATCAGATTTTTAGAAGGGCTGCATTGTGAAAAGTTTGTATGTATGTTCGGAAGTCTTCTTTTTTCAGCCGTGGGCGAAATAATAACATAAAGGTGTTATATTGTTACCCTTTCAGGATCATCAATTTGCTTCTGGTGTTAATTTCAATAGGAAAATTTCTCTTCTGGATTCTAAGTACTAAAAACGAATTTGTATAATCATCAAATGTTATTCTGTGCCATACTAGATTTCTGTTCTCATGCAATAGGCTGTAGTTTATAACTCTGAGTGCTCAAATTAGTGCGCATACAAATATATTTAAAAAAAATTCGGGGGAAGATTTTAGTGTTCCATTGGAACCAAAATCGCCTAATTTCGGAATACAAAAAGAAGAAAAGTAGCTTATGTTATAAACAACAAAAGGAGGGGTATTTCCAATGTTTGTAAAAATTCCGGAATAGTCCACATACAATGTGCAATAAAAGTTTTGATACCCGAACTGAATTCGGTTTTGCTGAAGGGAATTATGTGTATAATAGTTTCTAACATATCTGTTTAACATGTTCACATGGTTAGCGGCTATCAGTGGAAAACGGGTTTTGGTTTTCCAATATCTGGAAAGTTTTCAATCGAAGTTAGTTCATCTATGATCTATGGCAACGAGAAGGGATTGGGTTTTGACAAGCAGCACGTGTTCACATGCAGAAATTACACTGGTGCGCAATCAGATTTTTAGAAGGGCTGCATTGTGAAAAGTTTGTATGTATGTTCGGAAGTCTTCTTTTTGCAGCCCTTGGCGAAATAATAACATAAAGCTGTTATATTGTTACCCTGTCATGATCATCAATTTGCTTCTGGTGTTAATTTCAATAGGAAAATTTCTCTTCTGGATTCTAAGTACTAAACAATGAATATGTATATTCATCAAATGTTATTCTGTGTCATACTAGATTTCTGTTTTCGTGCAATAGGCTGTAGCTTATAACTCTGAGTGTTCAAATTGGTGTAAAAGAAAAGATATTTCAAAAAAAAAGTCGGGGGAAGTTTTTAGTGTTCTATTGGAATCAAAATCGCCTAATTTCGGAATACAAGAACAAGAAAAGTAGCTCATGTTATAAACAACAAAAGGAGGGGTATTTCTAATGTTTGTAAAAATTCCGGAATAGCCCACAAACAATGTGCAACAAAAGTTTTGATACCCGAACTGAATTCGGTTTTGCTGAAGGGAATTATGTGTATAATTGTTTCTAACATATCTGTTTAACATGTTCACACGGTTAGCGGCTATCAGTGGAAAACGGGTTTTGATTTTCCAATATCTGGAAAGTTTTCAAACGATTTTAGTTCATCTATGATCTATGGCAACGTCAAGGGTTGGGGTTTTGACAAGCAGCACGTGTTCACATGCAGAAATTATACTAGTGCATTAATCGTATATACGTGCAATCAGATTTTTAGAAGGGCTGCATTGTTGGTATGTATGTTCGGAAGTCTTCTTTTTGCAGCCCTGGGCGTAATTAATAAAATAAAGCTGTTATATTGTTACCCTTTCAGGATCATCAATTTGCTTCTGGTGTAAATTTCAATAGGAAAATTTCTCTTCTGGATTCTAAGTACTAAACAACGAATTTGTATAATCATCAAATGTTATTCTGTGTCATACTAGATTTCAGTTTTCGTGCAATAGGCTGTAGTTTAGCAGCACGTGTTCACATGCAGAAATTATACTCGTGCATTAATCGTATATCCTTGCAATAAGATTTTTAGAAGGGCTGCATTGTGAAAAGTTTTTATGTATGTTCGAAAGTCTTCTTTTTGCAGCCCTGGGCGTAATAATAACATAAAGCTGTTATATTGTTACCCTTTCAGGATCATCAATTTGCTTCTGGTGTTAATTTCAATAGGAAAATTTTTCTTCTTGATTCTAAGTACTAAACAATGAATATTTATAATCATCAAATGTTATTCTGTGTCATACTAGATTTCTGTTTTCGCGCAATAGGCTGTAGTTTATAACTGTGAGTGTTCAAATTGGTGCAAAAGCAAAGATATTTCAAAAAAAAATTCTTGGGAAGCTTTTAGTGTTCCATTGGAATCAAAATTGCCTAATTTCGGAATACAAGAACATGAAAAGTAGCTCATGTTATAAACAACAAAAGAAGGGGTATTTCTAATGTTTGTAAAAATTCCGGAATAGCTCACATACAATGTGCAACAAAAGTTTTGATACCCGAACTAAATTCGGTTTTGCTGAAGGGAATTATGTGTATAATTGTTTCTAACATATCTGTTTAACATGTTCACACAGTTATCGGCTATCAGTGGAAAACGGGTTTTGGTTTTCTAATATCTGGAAAGTTTTCAATCGAAGTTAGTTCATCTATGATCTATGGCAACGACTAGGGTTGGGGTTTTGACAAGCAGCACGTGTTCACATGCAGAAATTATACTCGCGCATTAATCGTATATCCGTGCAATCAGATTTTTATTAGGGCTGCATTGTGAAAAGTTTGTATATATGTTCGGAAGTCTTCTTTTTGCAGCCCTGGGCGAAATAATAACATAAAGCTGTTATATTGTTACCCTTTCAGGATCATCAATTTGCTTCTGGTGTTAATTTCAATAGGAAAATTTCTCTTCTGGATTCTAAGTACTAAACAACGAATTTGTATAATCATCAAATGTTATTCTGTGTCATACTAGATTTCTGTTTTCGTGCAATAGGCTGTATTTTATAACTCTGAGTGTTCAAATTGGTGTAAAAGCAAAGATATTTCAAAAAAAAAGTCGGGGGAAGTTTTTAGTGTTCCATTGGAATCAAAATCGCCTAATTTCGGAATACAAAAACAAGAAAAGTAGCTCATGTTATAAACAACAAAAGAAGGGGTATTTCTAATGTTTGTAAAAATTCCGGAATAGCTCACATACAATGTGCAACAAAAGTTTTGATACCCGAACTGAATTCGGTTTTGCTGAAGGGAATTATGTGTATAATTGTTTCTAACATATCTGTTTAACATGTTCACACAGTTATCGGCTATCAGTGGAAAACGGGTTTTGGTTTTCTAATATCTGGAAAGTTTTCAATCGAAGTTAGTTCATCTATGATCTATGGCAACGACTAGGGTTGGGGTTTTGACAAGCAGCACGTGTTCACATGCAGAAATTAAACTCGCGCATTAATCGTATATCCGTGCAATCAGATTTTTAGGAGGGCTGCATTGTGAAAAGTTTGTATATATGTTCGGAAGTCTTCTTTTTGCAGCCCTGGGCGAAATAATAACATAAAGCTGTTATATTGTTACCCTTTCAGGATCATCAATTTGCTTCTGGTGTTAATTTCAATAGGAAAATTTCTCTTCTGGATTCTAAGTACTAAAAACGAATTTGTATAATCATCAAATGTTATTCTGTGTCATACTAGATTTCTGTTTTCGTGCAATAGGCTGTAGTTTATAACTCTGAGTGTTCAAATTTTTGCAAAAGCAAAGATATTTCAAAAAATAATTCGGGGGAAGTTTTTAGTGTTCCATTGGAATCAAAATCGCCTAATTTCGGAATACAAGAACAAGAAAAGTAGCTCATGTTATAAACAACAAAAGGAGGGGTATTTCTAATGTTTGTAAAAATTCCGGAATAGCCCACATACAATGTGCAACAAAAGTTTTAATACCCGAACAGTATTCGGTTTTGCTGAAGGGAATTATGTGAGTAATTGTTTCTAACATTTCCGTTTAACATGTTCACACAGTTATCGGCTATCAGTGGAAAACGGGTTTTGGTTTTCTAATATCTGGAAAGTTTTCTATCGAAGTCAGTTCATCTATGATCTATGGCAACGTCAAGGGTTATGGTTTTGACAAGCAGCACGTGTTCACATGCAGAAATTATACTCTTGCATTAATCGTATATCCGTGCAATCAGATTTTTAGAAGGTCTGCATTGTGAAAAGTTTGTATGTATGTTCGGAAGTCTTCTTTTTTCAGCCCTCGGCGAAATAATAACATAAAGGTGTTATATTGTTACCCTTTCAGGATCATCAATTTGCTTCTGGTGTTAATTTCAATAGGAAAATTTCTCTTCTGGATTCTAAGTACTAAAAACGAATTTGTATAATCATCAAATGTTATTCTGTGCCATACTAGATTTCTGTTCTCATGCAATAGGCTGTAGTTTATAACTCTGAGTGCTCAAATTGGTGCGCATACAAATATATTTAAAAAAAATTCGGGGGAAGATTTTAGTGTTCCATTGGAACCAAAACCGCCTAATTTCGGAATACAAAAAGAAGAAAAGTAGCTTATGTTATAAACAACAAAAGGAGGGGTATTTCCAATGTTTGTAAAAATTCCGGAATAGTCCACATACAATGTGCAATAAAAGTTTTGATACCCGAACTGAATTCGGTTTTGCTGAAGGGAATTATGTGAGTAATTGTTTCTAACATTTCCGTTTAACATGTTCACACAGTTATCGGCTATCAGTGGAAAACGGGTTTTGGTTTTCTAATATCTGGAAAGTTTTCAATCGAAGTCAGTTCATCTATGATCTATGGCAACGTCAAGGGTTATGGTTTTGACAAGCAGCACGTGTTCACATGCAGAAATTATACTCTTGCATTAATCGTATATCCGTGCAATCAGATTTTTAGAAGGTCTGCATTGTGAAAAGTTTGTATGTATGTTCGGAAGTCTTCTTTTTTCAGCCCTGGGCGAAATAATAACATAAAGGTGTTATATTGTTACCCTTTCAGGATCATCAATTTGCTTCTGGTGTTAATTTCAATAGGAAAATTTCTCTTCTGGATTCTAAGTACTAAAAACGAATTTGTATAATCATCAAATGTTATTCTGTGCCATACTAGATTTCTGTTCTCACGCAATAGGCTGTAGTTTATAACTCTGAGTGCTCAAATTGGTGCGCATACAAATATATTTAAAAAAAATTCGGGGGAAGTTTTTAGTGTTCCATTGGAATCAAAATCGCCTAATTTCGGAATACGAAAACAAGAAAAGTAGCTCAGTGTTATAAACAAAAAAAGAAGGGGTATTTCTAATGTTTGTAAAAGTTCCGGAATAGCCCGCATACATTGTGCAACAAAAGTTTTGATACCCGAAATGAATTCGGTTTTGTTGAAGGGAATTATGTGTATAATTGTTTCTAACATATCTGTTTAACATGTTCACACAGTTATCGGCTATCAGTGGAAAACGGGTTTTGGTTTTCTAATATCTGGAAAGTTTTCCAGACAGGGTTGGGGTTTTGACAAGCAGCACGTGTTCTCATGCAGAAATTATACTCGTGCATTAATCGTATATACGTGCAATCAGATTTTTAGAAAGGCTGCATTGTGAAAAGTTTGTATGTATGTTCGGAAGTCTTCTTTTTGCAGCCCTGGGCGAAATAGTAACATAAAGCTGTTATATTGTTACCCATTCAGGATCACCAATTTGCTTCTGGTGTTAATTTCAATAGGAAAATTTCTCTTCTGGATTATAAGTACTAAACAATGAATATGTATATTCATCAAATGTTATTCTGTGTCATACTAGATTTCTGTTTTCGTGCAATAGGCTGTAGTTTATAACTCTGAGTGTTCAAATTGGTGCAAAAGCAAAGATATTTCAAAAAAAAAGCCGGGGGTAGTTTTTAGTGTTCCATTGGAATCAAAATCGCCGAATTTTGGAATACAAAAAGAAGAAAAGTAGCTCATGTTATAAACAACAAAAGGAGGGGTATTTCTAATGTTTGTAAAAATTCCGGAATAGCCCACATACAATGTGCAATAAAAGTTTTGATACCCGAATTGAATTCGGTTTTGCTGAAGGGAATTATGTGTATAATTGTTTCTAACATATCTGTTTAACATGTTCACACAGTTATCGGCTATCAGTGGAAAACGGGTTTTGGTTTTCTAATATCTGGAAAGTTTTCAATCGAAGTTAGTTCATCTATGATCTATGGCAACGACAAGGGTTGGGGTTTTGACAAGCAGCACGTGTTCTCATGCAGAAATTATACTCGTGCATTAATCGTATATACGTGCAATCAGATTTTTAGAAGGGCTGCATTGTGAAAAGTTTGCATGTATGTTCGGCAGTCTTCTTTTTACAGCCCTGGGCGAAATAATAACATAAAGCTGTTATATTGTTACCCTTTCAGGATCATCAATTTGCTTCTGGTGTTAATTTCAATAGGAAAATTTCTCTTCTGGATTCTAAGTACTAAACAACGGATTTGTATAATCATCAAATGCTATTCTGTGTCATACTAGATTTCTGTTTTCGTGCAATAGGCTGTAGTTTATAACTCTGAGTGTTCAAATTTTTGCAAAAGCAAAGATATTTCAAAAAAAAAGTCGGGGGAAGTTTTTAGTGTTCCATTGGAATCAAAATCGCCTAATTTCGGAATACAAAAGCAAATAAAATAGTTTATGTTATAAACAACAAAAGGAGGGGTATTTCTAATGTTTGTAAAAATTCCGGAATAGCCCACAAACAAAGTGCAACAAAAGTTTTGATACCCAAACTGAATTCGGTTTTGCTGAAGGGAATTATGTGTATAATTGTTTCTAACATATCTGTTTAACATGTTCACACGGTTAGCGGCTATTAGTGGAAAACGAGTTTTGATTTTCCGATATCTGGAAAGTTTTCAAACGAAGTTAGTTCATCTATGATCTGTGGCAACGTCAAGGGTTGGGGTTTTGACAAGCAGCACGTGTTCACATGCAGAAATTATACTCTTGCATTAATCGTATATCCGTGCAATCAGATTTTTAGAAGGGCTGCATTGTGAAAAGTTTGCATGTATGTTCGGCAGTCTTCTTTTTACAGCCCTGGGCGAAATAATAACATAAAGCTGTTATATTGTTACCCTTTCAGGATCATCAATTTGCTTCTGGTGTTAATTTCAATAGGAAAATTTCTCTTCTGGATTCTAAGCACTAAACAACGAATTTGTATAATCATCAAATGTTATTCTGTGTCATACTAGATTTCTGTTTTCGTGCAATAGGCTGTAGTTTATAACTCTGAGTGTTCAAATTGGTGCAAAAGCAAAGATATTTAAAAAAAAAATGTCGGGGGAAGTTTTTAGTGTTCCATTGGAATCAAAATCGCCTAATTTCGGAATACAAAAACAAGAAAAGTAGCTCATGTTTTAAACAACAAATGGAGGGGTATTTCTAATGTTTGTAAAAATTCCGGAATAGCCCACATACAATGTGCAACAAAAGTTCTGATACCCGAACTGAATTCGGTTTTGCTGAAGGGAATTATGTGTATAATTGTTTCTAACATATCTGTTTAACATGTTCACACAGTTATCGGCTATCAGTGGAAAACGGGTTTTGGCTTTCTAATATCTGGAAAGTTTTCAATCGAAGTTAGTTCATCTATGATCTATGGCAACGACAAGGGTTGGGGTTTTGGCAAGCAGCACGTGTTCACATGCAGAAATTATACTCGTGCATTAATCGTATATCCGCGCAATCAGATTTTTAGAAGGGCTGCATTGTTTGTATGTATGTTCGGAAGTGATCTTTTTGCAGCCCTGGGCGAAATAATAACATAAAGCTGTTATATTGTTACCCTTTCAGGATCATCAATTTGCTTCTGGTGTTAATTTCAATAGGAAAATTTCTCTTCTGGGTTCTAAGCATGAAACAACGATTTTGTATAATCATCAAATGTTATTCTGTGTCATACTAGATTTCTGTTTTCGCGCAATAGGCTGTAGTTTATAACTGTGAGTGTTCAAATTGGTGCAAAAGCAAAGATATTTCAAAAAAAAATTCTTGGGAAGCTTTTAGTGTTCCATTGGAATCAAAATTGCCTAATTTCGGAATACAAGAACATGAAAAGTAGCTCATGTTATAAACAACAAAAGAAGGGGTATTTCTAATGTTTGTAAAAATTCCGGAATAGCTCACATACAATGTGCAACAAAAGTTTTGATACCCGAACTAAATTCGGTTTTGCTGAAGGGAATTATGTGTATAATTGTTTCTAACATATCTGTTTAACATGTTCACACAGTTATCGGCTATCAGTGGAAAACGGGTTTTGGTTTTCTAATATCTGGAAAGTTTTCAATCGAAGTTAGTTCATCTATGATCTATGGCAACGACTAGGGTTGGGGTTTTGACAAGCAGCACGTGTTCACATGCAGAAATTATACTCGCGCATTAATCGTATATCCGTGCAATCAGATTTTTATTAGGGCTGCATTGTGAAAAGTTTGTATATATGTTCGGAAGTCTTCTTTTTGCAGCCCTGGGCGAAATAATAACATAAAGCTGTTATATTGTTACCCTTTCAGGATCATCAATTTGCTTCTGGTGTTAATTTCAATAGGAAAATTTCTCTTCTGGATTCTAAGTACTAAACAACGAATTTGTATAATCATCAAATGTTATTCTGTGTCATACTAGATTTCTGTTTTCGTGCAATAGGCTGTATTTTATAACTCTGAGTGTTCAAATTGGTGTAAAAGCAAAGATATTTCAAAAAAAAAGTCGGGGGAAGTTTTTAGTGTTCCATTGGAATCAAAATCGCCTAATTTCGGAATACAAAAACAAGAAAAGTAGCTCATGTTATAAACAACAAAAGAAGGGGTATTTCTAATGTTTGTAAAAATTCCGGAATAGCTCACATACAATGTGCAACAAAAGTTTTGATACCCGAACTGAATTCGGTTTTGCTGAAGGGAATTATGTGTATAATTGTTTCTAACATATCTGTTTAACATGTTCACACAGTTATCGGCTATCAGTGGAAAACGGGTTTTGGTTTTCTAATATCTGGAAAGTTTTCAATCGAAGTTAGTTCATCTATGATCTATGGCAACGACTAGGGTTGGGGTTTTGACAAGCAGCACGTGTTCACATGCAGAAATTAAACTCGCGCATTAATCGTATATCCGTGCAATCAGATTTTTAGGAGGGCTGCATTGTGAAAAGTTTGTATATATGTTCGGAAGTCTTCTTTTTGCAGCCCTGGGCGAAATAATAACATAAAGCTGTTATATTGTTACCCTTTCAGGATCATCAATTTGCTTCTGGTGTTAATTTCAATAGGAAAATTTCTCTTCTGGATTCTAAGTACTAAAAACGAATTTGTATAATCATCAAATGTTATTCTGTGTCATACTAGATTTCTGTTTTCGTGCAATAGGCTGTAGTTTATAACTCTGAGTGTTCAAATTTTTGCAAAAGCAAAGATATTTCAAAAAATAATTCGGGGGAAGTTTTTAGTGTTCCATTGGAATCAAAATCGCCTAATTTCGGAATACAAGAACAAGAAAAGTAGCTCATGTTATAAACAACAAAAGGAGGGGTATTTCTAATGTTTGTAAAAATTCCGGAATAGCCCACATACAATGTGCAACAAAAGTTTTAATACCCGAACAGTATTCGGTTTTGCTGAAGGGAATTATGTGAGTAATTGTTTCTAACATTTCCGTTTAACATGTTCACACAGTTATCGGCTATCAGTGGAAAACGGGTTTTGGTTTTCTAATATCTGGAAAGTTTTCAATCGAAGTCAGTTCATCTATGATCTATGGCAACGTCAAGGGTTATGGTTTTGACAAGCAGCACGTGTTCACATGCAGAAATTATACTCTTGCATTAATCGTATATCCGTGCAATCAGATTTTTAGAAGGTCTGCATTGTGAAAAGTTTGTATGTATGTTCGGAAGTCTTCTTTTTTCAGCCCTCGGCGAAATAATAACATAAAGGTGTTATATTGTTACCCTTTCAGGATCATCAATTTGCTTCTGGTGTTAATTTCAATAGGAAAATTTCTCTTCTGGATTCTAAGTACTAAAAACGAATTTGTATAATCATCAAATGTTATTCTGTGCCATACTAGATTTCTGTTCTCATGCAATAGGCTGTAGTTTATAACTCTGAGTGCTCAAATTGGTGCGCATACAAATATATTTAAAAAAAATTCGGGGGAAGATTTTAGTGTTCCATTGGAACCAAAACCGCCTAATTTCGGAATACAAAAAGAAGAAAAGTAGCTTATGTTATAAACAACAAAAGGAGGGGTATTTCCAATGTTTGTAAAAATTCCGGAATAGTCCACATACAATGTGCAATAAAAGTTTTGATACCCGAACTGAATTCGGTTTTGCTGAAGGGAATTATGTGAGTAATTGTTTCTAACATTTCCGTTTAACATGTTCACACAGTTATCGGCTATCAGTGGAAAACGGGTTTTGGTTTTCTAATATCTGGAAAGTTTTCAATCGAAGTCAGTTCATCTATGATCTATGGCAACGTCAAGGGTTATGGTTTTGACAAGCAGCACGTGTTCACATGCAGAAATTATACTCTTGCATTAATCGTATATCCGTGCAATCAGATTTTTAGAAGGTCTGCATTGTGAAAAGTTTGTATGTATGTTCGGAAGTCTTCTTTTTTCAGCCCTGGGCGAAATAATAACATAAAGGTGTTATATTGTTACCCTTTCAGGATCATCAATTTGCTTCTGGTGTTAATTTCAATAGGAAAATTTCTCTTCTGGATTCTAAGTACTAAAAACGAATTTGTATAATCATCAAATGTTATTCTGTGCCATACTAGATTTCTGTTCTCACGCAATAGGCTGTAGTTTATAACTCTGAGTGCTCAAATTGGTGCGCATACAAATATATTTAAAAAAAATTCGGGGGAAGTTTTTAGTGTTCCATTGGAATCAAAATCGCCTAATTTCGGAATACGAAAACAAGAAAAGTAGCTCAGTGTTATAAACAAAAAAAGAAGGGGTATTTCTAATGTTTGTAAAAGTTCCGGAATAGCCCGCATACATTGTGCAACAAAAGTTTTGATACCCGAAATGAATTCGGTTTTGTTGAAGGGAATTATGTGTATAATTGTTTCTAACATATCTGTTTAACATGTTCACACAGTTATCGGCTATCAGTGGAAAACGGGTTTTGGTTTTCTAATATCTGGAAAGTTTTCCAGACAGGGTTGGGGTTTTGACAAGCAGCACGTGTTCTCATGCAGAAATTATACTCGTGCATTAATCGTATATACGTGCAATCAGATTTTTAGAAAGGCTGCATTGTGAAAAGTTTGTATGTATGTTCGGAAGTCTTCTTTTTGCAGCCCTGGGCGAAATAGTAACATAAAGCTGTTATATTGTTACCCATTCAGGATCACCAATTTGCTTCTGGTGTTAATTTCAATAGGAAAATTTCTCTTCTGGATTATAAGTACTAAACAATGAATATGTATATTCATCAAATGTTATTCTGTGTCATACTAGATTTCTGTTTTCGTGCAATAGGCTGTAGTTTATAACTCTGAGTGTTCAAATTGGTGCAAAAGCAAAGATATTTCAAAAAAAAAGCCGGGGGTAGTTTTTAGTGTTCCATTGGAATCAAAATCGCCGAATTTTGGAATACAAAAAGAAGAAAAGTAGCTCATGTTATAAACAACAAAAGGAGGGGTATTTCTAATGTTTGTAAAAATTCCGGAATAGCCCACATACAATGTGCAATAAAAGTTTTGATACCCGAATTGAATTCGGTTTTGCTGAAGGGAATTATGTGTATAATTGTTTCTAACATATCTGTTTAACATGTTCACACAGTTATCGGCTATCAGTGGAAAACGGGTTTTGGTTTTCTAATATCTGGAAAGTTTTCAATCGAAGTTAGTTCATCTATGATCTATGGCAACGACAAGGGTTGGGGTTTTGACAAGCAGCACGTGTTCTCATGCAGAAATTATACTCGTGCATTAATCGTATATACGTGCAATCAGATTTTTAGAAGGGCTGCATTGTGAAAAGTTTGCATGTATGTTCGGCAGTCTTCTTTTTACAGCCCTGGGCGAAATAATAACATAAAGCTGTTATATTGTTACCCTTTCAGGATCATCAATTTGCTTCTGGTGTTAATTTCAATAGGAAAATTTCTCTTCTGGATTCTAAGTACTAAACAACGGATTTGTATAATCATCAAATGCTATTCTGTGTCATACTAGATTTCTGTTTTCGTGCAATAGGCTGTAGTTTATAACTCTGAGTGTTCAAATTTTTGCAAAAGCAAAGATATTTCAAAAAAAAAGTCGGGGGAAGTTTTTAGTGTTCCATTGGAATCAAAATCGCCTAATTTCGGAATACAAAAGCAAATAAAATAGTTTATGTTATAAACAACAAAAGGAGGGGTATTTCTAATGTTTGTAAAAATTCCGGAATAGCCCACAAACAAAGTGCAACAAAAGTTTTGATACCCAAACTGAATTCGGTTTTGCTGAAGGGAATTATGTGTATAATTGTTTCTAACATATCTGTTTAACATGTTCACACGGTTAGCGGCTATTAGTGGAAAACGAGTTTTGATTTTCCGATATCTGGAAAGCTTTCAAACGAAGTTAGTTCATCTATGATCTGTGGCAACGTCAAGGGTTGGGGTTTTGACAAGCAGCACGTGTTCACATGCAGAAATTATACTCTTGCATTAATCGTATATCCGTGCAATCAGATTTTTAGAAGGGCTGCATTGTGAAAAGTTTGCATGTATGTTCGGAAGTCTTCTTTTTTCAGCCCTGGGCGAAATAATAACATAAAGGTGTTATATTGTTACCCTTTCAGGATCATCAATTTGCTTCTGGTGTTAATTTCAATAGGAAAATTTCTCTTCTGGATTCTAAGTACTAAAAACGAATTTGTATAATCATCAAATGTTATTCTGTGCCATACTAGATTTCTGTTCTCACGCAATAGGCTGTAGTTTATAACTCTGAGTGCTCAAATTGGTGCGCATACAAATATATTTAAAAAAAATTCGGGGGAAGTTTTTAGTGTTCCATTGGAATCAAAATCGCCTAATTTCGGAATACGAAAACAAGAAAAGTAGCTCAGTGTTATAAACAAAAAAAGAAGGGGTATTTCTAATGTTTGTAAAAGTTCCGGAATAGCCCGCATACATTGTGCAACAAAAGTTTTGATACCCGAAATGAATTCGGTTTTGTTGAAGGGAATTATGTGTATAATTGTTTCTAACATATCTGTTTAACATGTTCACACAGTTATCGGCTATCAGTGGAAAACGGGTTTTGGTTTTCTAATATCTGGAAAGTTTTCCAGACAGGGTTGGGGTTTTGACAAGCAGCACGTGTTCTCATGCAGAAATTATACTCGTGCATTAATCGTATATACGTGCAATCAGATTTTTAGAAAGGCTGCATTGTGAAAAGTTTGTATGTATGTTCGGAAGTCTTCTTTTTGCAGCCCTGGGCGAAATAGTAACATAAAGCTGTTATATTGTTACCCATTCAGGATCACCAATTTGCTTCTGGTGTTAATTTCAATAGGAAAATTTCTCTTCTGGATTATAAGTACTAAACAATGAATATGTATATTCATCAAATGTTATTCTGTGTCATACTAGATTTCTGTTTTCGTGCAATAGGCTGTAGTTTATAACTCTGAGTGTTCAAATTGGTGCAAAAGCAAAGATATTTCAAAAAAAAAGCCGGGGGTAGTTTTTAGTGTTCCATTGGAATCAAAATCGCCGAATTTTGGAATACAAAAAGAAGAAAAGTAGCTCATGTTATAAACAACAAAAGGAGGGGTATTTCTAATGTTTGTAAAAATTCCGGAATAGCCCACATACAATGTGCAATAAAAGTTTTGATACCCGAATTGAATTCGGTTTTGCTGAAGGGAATTATGTGTATAATTGTTTTTAACATATGTATCTGTTTAACATGTTCACTCGGTTAGCGCCTATCAGTGGAAAACGGGTTTTGGTTTTCCAATATCTCGAACGTTTTCAATCGAAGTTAGTTCATCTATGATCAATGGCAACATCAATGGTTGGGGTTTTGACAAGCAGCACGTGTTCACATTCAGAAATTATACTCGTGCATTAATCGTATATCCGCGCAATCAGATTTTTAGAAGGGCTGCATTGTTTGTATGTATGTTCGGAAGTGATCTTTTTGCAGCCCTGGGCGAAATAATAACATAAAGCTGTTATATTGTTACCCTTTCAGGATCATCAATTTGCTTCTGGTGTTAATTTCAATAGGAAAATTTCTCTTCTGGGTTCTAAGCACGAAACAACGATTTTGTATAATCATCAAATGTTATTCTGTGTCATACTAGATTTCTATTTTCGTGCAATAGGCTGTAGTTTATAACTCTGAGTGTTCAAATTGGTGCAAAAGCAAAGATATAAAAAAAAAAATGTCGGGGAAGTTTTTAGTGTTCCATTGGAATCAAAATCGCCTAATTTCGGAATACAAAAACAAGAAAAGTAGCTCATGTTATAAACAACAAAAGAAGGGGTATTTCTAATGTTTGTAAAAATTCCGGAATAGCTCACATACAATGTGCAACAAAAGTTTTGATACCCGAACTGAATTCGGTTTTGCTGAAGGGAATTATGTGTATAATTGTTTCTAACATATCTGTTTAACATGTTCACACGGTTAGCGGCTATCAGTGTAAAACAAGTTTTGGGTTTCCAATATCTGGAAAGTTTTCAATCGAAGTTAGTTCATCTATGATCTATGGCAACGCGAAGGGTTGGGGTTTTGACAAGCAGCACGTGTTCACATGCAGAAATTATACTCGTGCATTAATCGTATATCCGTGCAATCAGATTTTTAGAAGGGCTGTATTGTGAAAAGTTTGTATGAATGTTCGGAAGTCTTCTTTTTACAGCCCTGGGCGAAATAATAACATAAAGCTGTTATATTGTTACCCTTTCAGGATCATCAATTTGCTTCTGGTGTTAATTTCAATAGGAAAATTTCTCTTCTGGATTATAAGTACTAAACAATGAATATGTATATTCATCAAATGTTATTCTGTGTCATACTAGATTTCTATTTTCGTGCAATAGGCTGTAGTTTATAACTCTGAGTGTTCAAATTGGTGCAAAAGCAAAGATATTTAAAAAAAAATGTCGGGGAAGTTTTTAGTGTTCCATTGGAATCAAAATCGCCTAATTTCGGAATACAAAAACAAGAAAAGTAGCTCATGTTTTAAACAACAAAAGGAGGGGTATTTCTAATGTTTGTAAAAATTCCGGAATAGCCCACATACAATGTGCAACAAAAGTTCTGATACCCGAACTGAATTCGGTTTTGCTGAAGGGAATTATGTGTATAATTGTTTCTAACATATCTGTTTAACATGTTCACACAGTTATCGGCTATCAGTGGAAAACGGGTTTTGGTTTTCTAATATCTGGAAAGTTTTCAATCGAAGTTAGTTCATCTATGATCTATGGCAACGACAAGGGTTGGGGTTTTGACAAGCAGCACGTGTTCTCATGCAGAAATTATACTCGTGCATTAATCGTATATACGTGCAATCAGATTTTTAGAAGGGCTGCATTGTGAAAAGTTTGCATGTATGTTCGGCAGTCTTCTTTTTACAGCCCTGGGCGAAATAATAACATAAAGCTGTTATATTGTTACCCTTTCAGGATCATCAATTTGCTTCTGGTGTTAATTTCAATAGGAAAATTTCTCTTCTGGATTCTAAGTACTAAACAACGGATTTGTATAATCATCAAATGCTATTCTGTGTCATACTAGATTTCTGTTTTCGTGCAATAGGCTGTAGTTTATAACTCTGAGTGTTCAAATTTTTGCAAAAGCAAAGATATTTCAAAAAAAAAGTCGGGGGAAGTTTTTAGTGTTCCATTGGAATCAAAATCGCCTAATTTCGGAATACAAAAGCAAATAAAATAGTTTATGTTATAAACAACAAAAGGAGGGGTATTTCTAATGTTTGTAAAAATTCCGGAATAGCCCACAAACAAAGTGCAACAAAAGTTTTGATACCCAAACTGAATTCGGTTTTGCTGAAGGGAATTATGTGTATAATTGTTTCTAACATATCTGTTTAACATGTTCACACGGTTAGCGGCTATTAGTGGAAAACGAGTTTTGATTTTCCGATATCTGGAAAGTTTTCAAACGAAGTTAGTTCATCTATGATCTGTGGCAACGTCAAGGGTTGGGGTTTTGACAAGCAGCACGTGTTCACATGCAGAAATTATACTCTTGCATTAATCGTATATCCGTGCAATCAGATTTTTAGAAGGGCTGCATTGTGAAAAGTTTGCATGTATGTTCGGCAGTCTTCTTTTTACAGCCCTGGGCGAAATAATAACATAAAGCTGTTATATTGTTACCCTTTCAGGATCATCAATTTGCTTCTGGTGTTAATTTCAATAGGAAAATTTCTCTTCTGGATTCTAAGCACTAAACAACGAATTTGTATAATCATCAAATGTTATTCTGTGTCATACTAGATTTCTGTTTTCGTGCAATAGGCTGTAGTTTATAACTCTGAGTGTTCAAATTGGTGCAAAAGCAAAGATATTTAAAAAAAAAATGTCGGGGGAAGTTTTTAGTGTTCCATTGGAATCAAAATCGCCTAATTTCGGAATACAAAAACAAGAAAAGTAGCTCATGTTTTAAACAACAAATGGAGGGGTATTTCTAATGTTTGTAAAAATTCCGGAATAGCCCACATACAATGTGCAACAAAAGTTCTGATACCCGAACTGAATTCGGTTTTGCTGAAGGGAATTATGTGTATAATTGTTTCTAACATATCTGTTTAACATGTTCACACAGTTATCGGCTATCAGTGGAAAACGGGTTTTGGCTTTCTAATATCTGGAAAGTTTTCAATCGAAGTTAGTTCATCTATGATCTATGGCAACGACAAGGGTTGGGGTTTTGGCAAGCAGCACGTGTTCACATGCAGAAATTATACTCGTGCATTAATCGTATATCCGCGCAATCAGATTTTTAGAAGGGCTGCATTGTTTGTATGTATGTTCGGAAGTGATCTTTTTGCAGCCCTGGGCGAAATAATAACATAAAGCTGTTATATTGTTACCCTTTCAGGATCATCAATTTGCTTCTGGTGTTAATTTCAATAGGAAAATTTCTCTTCTGGGTTCTAAGCACGAAACAACGATTTTGTATAATCATCAAATGTTATTCTGTGTCATACTAGATTTCTGTTTTCGTGCAATAGGCTGTAGTTTATAACTCTGAGTGTTCAAATTGGTGTAAAAGCAAAGATATTTCAAAAAAAAAGTCGGGTTAAGTTTTTAGTGTTCCATTGGAATCAAAATCGCCTAATTTCGGAATACAAAAACAAGAAAAGTAGCTCATGTTATAAACAACAAAAGAAGGGGTATTTCTAATGTTTGTAAAAATTCCGGAATAGTCCACATACAACGTGCAATAAAAGTTTTGATACCCGAACTGAATTCGGTTTTGCTGAAGGGAATTATGTGTATAATAGTTTCTAACATATCTGTTTAACATGTTCACATGGTTAGCGGCTATCAGTGGAAAACGGGTTTTGGTTTTCTAATATCTGGAAAGTTTTCAATCGAAGTTAGTTCATCTATGATCTATGGCAACGACTAGGGTTGGGGTTTTGACAAGCAGCACGTGTTCACATGCAGAAATTATACTCGCGCATTAATCGTATATCCGTGCAATCAGATTTTTAGGAGGGCTGCATTGTGAAAAGTTTGTATATATGTTCGGAAGTCTTCTTTTTGCAGCCATGGGCGAAATAATAACATAAAGCTGTTATATTGTTACCCTTTCAGGATCATCAATTTGCTTCTGGTGTTAATTTCAATAGGAAAATTTCTCTTCTGGATTCTAAATACTAAAAACTAATTTGTATAATCATCAAATGTTATTCTGTGTCATACTAGATTTCTGTTTTCGTGCAATAGGCTGTAGTTTATAACTCTGAGTGTTCAAATTTTTGCAAAAGCAAAGATATTTCAAAAAATAATTCGGGGGAAGTTTTTAGAGTTCCATTGGAATCAAAATCGCCTAATTTCGGAATACAAAAGCAAGAAAATTAGCTCATGTTATAAACAACAAAAGGAGGGGTATTTCTAATGTTTGTAAAAATTCCGGAATAGCCCACATACAATGTGCAACAAAAGTTTTAATACCCGAACAGAATTCGGTTTTGCTGAAGGGAATTATGTGAGCAATTGTTTCTAACATTTCCGTTTAACATGTTCACACAGTTATCGGCTATCAGTGGAAAACGGGGTTTGGTTTTCTAATATCTGGAAAGTTTTCAATCGAAGTCAGTTCATCTATGATCTATGGCAACGTCAAGGGTTATGGTTTTGACAAGCAGCACTTGTTCACATGCAGAAATTATACTCTTGCATTAATCGTATATCCGTGCAATCAGATTTTTAGAAGGGCTGCATTGTGAAAAGTTTGTATGTATGTTCGGAAGTCTTCTTTTTTCAGCCGTGGGCGAAATAATAACATAAAGGTGTTATATTGTTACCCTTTCAGGATCATCAATTTGCTTCTGGTGTTAATTTCAATAGGAAAATTTCTCTTCTGGATTCTAAGTACTAAAAACGAATTTGTATAATCATCAAATGTTATTCTGTGCCATACTAGATTTCTGTTCTCATGCAATAGGCTGTAGTTTATAACTCTGAGTGCTCAAATTAGTGCGCATACAAATATATTTAAAAAAAATTCGGGGGAAGATTTTAGTGTTCCATTGGAACCAAAATCGCCTAATTTCGGAATACAAAAAGAAGAAAAGTAGCTTATGTTATAAACAACAAAAGGAGGGGTATTTCCAATGTTTGTAAAAATTCCGGAATAGTCCACATACAATGTGCAATAAAAGTTTTGATACCCGAACTGAATTCGGTTTTGCTGAAGGGAATTATGTGTATAATAGTTTCTAACATATCTGTTTAACATGTTCACATGGTTAGCGGCTATCAGTGGAAAACGGGTTTTGGTTTTCCAATATCTGGAAAGTTTTCAATCGAAGTTAGTTCATCTATGATCTATGGCAACGAGAAGGGATTGGGTTTTGACAAGCAGCACGTGTTCACATGCAGAAATTACACTGGTGCGCAATCAGATTTTTAGAAGGGCTGCATTGTGAAAAGTTTGTATGTATGTTCGGAAGTCTTCTTTTTGCAGCCCTTGGCGAAATAATAACATAAAGCTGTTATATTGTTACCCTGTCATGATCATCAATTTGCTTCTGGTGTTAATTTCAATAGGAAAATTTCTCTTCTGGATTCTAAGTACTAAACAATGAATATGTATATTCATCAAATGTTATTCTGTGTCATACTAGATTTCTGTTTTCGTGCAATAGGCTGTAGCTTATAACTCTGAGTGTTCAAATTGGTGTAAAAGAAAAGATATTTCAAAAAAAAAGTCGGGGGAAGTTTTTAGTGTTCTATTGGAATCAAAATCGCCTAATTTCGGAATACAAGAACAAGAAAAGTAGCTCATGTTATAAACAACAAAAGGAGGGGTATTTCTAATGTTTGTAAAAATTCCGGAATAGCCCACAAACAATGTGCAACAAAAGTTTTGATACCCGAACTGAATTCGGTTTTGCTGAAGGGAATTATGTGTATAATTGTTTCTAACATATCTGTTTAACATGTTCACACAGTTATCGGCTATCAGTGGAAAACGGGTTTTGGTTTTCTAACATCCTGAAAGTTTTCAATCGAAGTTAGTTCATCTATGATCTATGGCAACGACTAGGGTTGGGGTTTTGACAAGCAGCACGTGTTCACATGCAGAAATTATACTCGCGCATTAATCGTATATCCGTGCAATCAGATTTTTAGGAGGGCTGCATTGTGAAAAGTTTGTATATATGTTCGGAATCTTCTTTTTGCAGCCCTGGACGAAATAATAACATAAAGCTGTTATATTGTTACCCTTTCGGGATCATCAATTTGCTTCTGGTGTTAATTTCAATAGGAAAATTTCTCTTCTGGATTCTAAGTACTAAACAACGAATTTGTATAATCGTCAAATGTTATTCTGTGTCATACTAGATTTCTGTTTTCGTGCAATAGGCTGTAGTTTATAACTCTGAGTGTTCAAATTTTTGCAAAAGCAAAGATATTTCAAAAAAAAATTCGGGGGAAGTTTTTAGTGTTCCATTGGAATCAAAATCGCATAATTTCGGAATACAAGAACAAGAAAAGTAGCTCATGTTATAAACAACAAAAGAAGGGGTATTTCTAATGTTTGTAAAAATTCCGGAATAGCCCACATACAATGTGCAACAAAAGTTTTGATACCCGAACTGAATTCGGTTTTACTGAAGGGAATTATGTGTATAATTGTTTCTAATATATCTGTTTAACATGTTCACACGGTTAGCGGCTATCAGTGGAAAACGGGTTTTGATTTTCCAATATCTGGAAAGTTTTCAAACGATTTTAGTTCATCTATGATCTATGGCAACGTCAAGGGTTGGGGTTTTGACAAGCAGCACGTGTTCACATGCAGAAATTATACTAGTGCATTAATCGTATATACGTGCAATCAGATTTTTAGAAGGGCTGCATTGTTGGTATGTATGTTCGGAAGTCTTCTTTTTGCAGCCCTGGGCGTAATTAATAAAATAAAGCTGTTATATTGTTACCCTTTCAGGATCATCAATTTGCTTCTGGTGTAAATTTCAATAGGAAAATTTCTCTTCTGGATTCTAAGTACTAAACAACGAATTTGTATAATCATCAAATGTTATTCTGTGTCATACTAGATTTCAGTTTTCGTGCAATAGGCTGTAGTTTAGCAGCACGTGTTCACATGCAGAAATTATACTCGTGCATTAATCGTATATCCTTGCAATAAGATTTTTAGAAGGGCTGCATTGTGAAAAGTTTTTATGTATGTTCGAAAGTCTTCTTTTTGCAGCCCTGGGCGTAATAATAACATAAAGCTGTTATATTGTTACCCTTTCAGGATCATCAATTTGCTTCTGGTGTTAATTTCAATAGGAAAATTTTTCTTCTTGATTCTAAGTACTAAACAATGAATATTTATAATCATCAAATGTTATTCTGTGTCATACTAGATTTCTGTTTTCGCGCAATAGGCTGTAGTTTATAACTGTGAGTGTTCAAATTGGTGCAAAAGCAAAGATATTTCAAAAAAAAATTCTTGGGAAGCTTTTAGTGTTCCATTGGAATCAAAATTGCCTAATTTCGGAATACAAGAACATGAAAAGTAGCTCATGTTATAAACAACAAAAGAAGGGGTATTTCTAATGTTTGTAAAAATTCCGGAATAGCTCACATACAATGTGCAACAAAAGTTTTGATACCCGAACTAAATTCGGTTTTGCTGAAGGGAATTATGTGTATAATTGTTTCTAACATATCTGTTTAACATGTTCACACAGTTATCGGCTATCAGTGGAAAACGGGTTTTGGTTTTCTAATATCTGGAAAGTTTTCAATCGAAGTTAGTTCATCTATGATCTATGGCAACGACTAGGGTTGGGGTTTTGACAAGCAGCACGTGTTCACATGCAGAAATTATACTCGCGCATTAATCGTATATCCGTGCAATCAGATTTTTATTAGGGCTGCATTGTGAAAAGTTTGTATATATGTTCGGAAGTCTTCTTTTTGCAGCCCTGGGCGAAATAATAACATAAAGCTGTTATATTGTTACCCTTTCAGGATCATCAATTTGCTTCTGGTGTTAATTTCAATAGGAAAATTTCTCTTCTGGATTCTAAGCACTGAACAACGAATTTGTATAATCATCAAATGTTATTCTGTGTCGTACTAGATTTCTGTTTTCGTGCAATAGGCTGTAGTTTATAACTCTGAGTGTTCAAATTTTTGCAAAAGCAAAGATATTTCAAAAAAAAATTCGGGGGAAGTTTTTAGTGTTCCATTGGAATCAAAATCGCATAATTTCGGAATACAAGAACAAGAAAAGTAGCTCATGTTATAAACAACAAAAGAAGGGGTATTTCTAATGTTTGTAAAAATTCCGGAATAGCCCACATACAATGTGCAACAAAAGTTTTGATACCCGAACTGAATTCGGTTTTACTGAAGGGAATTATGTGTATAATTGTTTCTAATATATCTGTTTAACATGTTCACACGGTTAGCGGCTATCAGTGGAAAACGGGTTTTGATTTTCCAATATCTGGAAAGTTTTCAAACGATTTTAGTTCATCTATGATCTATGGCAACGTCAAGGGTTGGGGTTTTGACAAGCAGCACGTGTTCACATGCAGAAATTATACTAGTGCATTAATCGTATATACGTGCAATCAGATTTTTAGAAGGGCTGCATTGTTGGTATGTATGTTCGGAAGTCTTCTTTTTGCAGCCCTGGGCGTAATTAATAAAATAAAGCTGTTATATTGTTACCCTTTCAGGATCATCAATTTGCTTCTGGTGTAAATTTCAATAGGAAAATTTCTCTTCTGGATTCTAAGTACTAAACAACGAATTTGTATAATCATCAAATGTTATTCTGTGTCATACTAGATTTCAGTTTTCGTGCAATAGGCTGTAGTTTAGCAGCACGTGTTCACATGCAGAAATTATACTCGTGCATTAATCGTATATCCTTGCAATAAGATTTTTAGAAGGGCTGCATTGTGAAAAGTTTTTATGTATGTTCGAAAGTCTTCTTTTTGCAGCCCTGGGCGTAATAATAACATAAAGCTGTTATATTGTTACCCTTTCAGGATCATCAATTTGCTTCTGGTGTTAATTTCAATAGGAAAATTTTTCTTCTTGATTCTAAGTACTAAACAATGAATATTTATAATCATCAAATGTTATTCTGTGTCATACTAGATTTCTGTTTTCGCGCAATAGGCTGTAGTTTATAACTGTGAGTGTTCAAATTGGTGCAAAAGCAAAGATATTTCAAAAAAAAATTCTTGGGAAGCTTTTAGTGTTCCATTGGAATCAAAATTGCCTAATTTCGGAATACAAGAACATGAAAAGTAGCTCATGTTATAAACAACAAAAGAAGGGGTATTTCTAATGTTTGTAAAAATTCCGGAATAGCTCACATACAATGTGCAACAAAAGTTTTGATACCCGAACTGAATTCGGTTTTGCTGAAGGGAATTATGTGTATAATTGTTTCTAACATATCTGTTTAACATGTTCACACAGTTATCGGCTATCAGTGGAAAACGGGTTTTGGTTTTCTAATATCTGGAAAGTTTTCAATCGAAGTTAGTTCATCTATGATCTATGGCAACGACTAGGGTTGGGGTTTTGACAAGCAGCACGTGTTCACATGCAGAAATTATACTCGCGCATTAATCGTATATCCGTGCAATCAGATTTTTATTAGGGCTGCATTGTGAAAAGTTTGTATATATGTTCGGAAGTCTTCTTTTTGCAGCCCTGGGCGAAATAATAACATAAAGCTGTTATATTGTTACCCTTTCAGGATCATCAATTTGCTTCTGGTGTTAATTTCAATAGGAAAATTTCTCTTCTGGATTCTAAGCACTGAACAACGAATTTGTATAATCATCAAATGTTATTCTGTGTCGTACTAGATTTCTGTTTTCGTGCAATAGGCTGCAGTTTATAACTCTGAGTGTTCAAATTGGTGTAAAAGCAAAGATATTTCAAAAAAAAAGTCTTGGGAAGTTTTTAGTGTTCCATTGAAATCAAAATCGCCTAATTTGGGAATACCAAAAGAAGAAAAGTAGCTCAGTATTATAAACAAAAAAAGAAGGGGTATTTCTAATTTTTGTAAAAATTCCGGAAAAGCTCACATACAATGTGCAACAAAAGTTTTGATACCCGAACTGAATTCGGTTTTGCTGAAGGGAATTATGTGTATAATTGTTTCCAACATATCTGTTTAACATGTTCACACAGTTATCGGCTATCAGTGGAAAACGGGTTTTGGTTTTCTAATATCTGGAAAGTTTTCAATCGAAGTTAGTTCATCTATGATCTATGGCAACGACTAGGGTTGGGGTTTTGACAAGCAGCACGTGTTCACATGCAGAAATTATACTCGCGCATTAATCGTATATCCGTGCAATCAGATTTTTAGGAGGGCTGCATTGTGAAAAGTTTGTATATATGTTCGGAAGTCTTCTTTTTGCAGCCCTTGGCGAAATAATAACATAAAGCTGTTATATTGTTACCCTGTCATGATCATCAATTTGCTTCTGGTGTTAATTTCAATAGGAAAATTTCTCTTCTGGATTCTAAGCACTGAACAACGAATTTGGATAATCATCAAATGTTATTCTGTGTCATGCTAGATATCTGTTTTCGCGCAATAGGCTGTAAGTTTATAACTGTGAGTGTTCAAATTGGTGCAAAAGCAAAGATATTTCAAAAAAAAAGTCTTGGGAAGTTGTTAGTGTTCCATTGAAATCAAAATCGCCTAATTTGGGAATACAAAAAGAAGAAAAGTAGCTCATGTTATAAACAACAAAAGAAGGGGTAATTCTAATGTTTGTAAAAATTCTGGAATAGCTCACATACAATGTGCAACAAAAGTTTTGATTCCCGAACTGAATTCGGTTTTGCTGAAGGGAATTATGTGTATAATTGTTTCTAACATATCTGTTTAACATGTTCACACAGTTATCGGCCATCAGTGGAAAACGGGTTTTGGTTTTCTAATATCTGGAAAGTTTTCAATCGAAGTTAGTTCATCTATGATCTATGGCAACGACTAGGGTTGGGGTTTTGACAAGCAGCACGTGTTCACATGCAGAAATTATACTCGCGCATTAATCGTATATCCGTGCAATCAGATTTTTAGGAGGGCTGCATTGTGAAAAGTTTGTATATATGTTCGGAAGTCTTCTTTTTGCAGCACTGGTCGAAATAATAACATAAAGTTATATTGTTACCCTTTCAGGATCATCAATTTGCTTCTGGTGTTAATTTCAATAGGAAAATTTCTCTTCTGGATTCAATGTACTAAACAACGAATTTGTATAATCATCAAATGTTATTCTGTGTCATACTAGCTTTCTGTTTTCGTGCAATAGACTGTAGCTTATAACTCTGAGTGTTCAAATTGGTGTAAAAGAAAAGATATTTCAAAAAAAAAATCGGGGGAAGTTTTTAGTGTTCCATTGGAATCAAAATCGCCTAATTTCGGAATACAAGAACAAGAAAAGTAGCTCATGTTATAAACAACAAAAGGAGGGGTATTTCTAATGTTTGTAAAAATTCCGGAATAGCCCACAAACAATGTGCAACAAAAGTTTTGATACCTGAACTGAATTCGGTTTTGCTGAAGGGAATTATGTGTATAATTGTTTCTAACATATCTGTTTAACATGTTCACACAGTTATCGGCTATCAGTGGAAAACGGGTTTTGGTTTTCTAATATCTGGAAAGTTTTCAATCGAAGTTAGTTCATCTATGATCTATGGCAACGACTAGGGTTGGGGTTTTGACAAGCAGCACGTGTTCACATGCAGAAATTATACTCGCGCATTAATCGTATATCCGTGCAATCAGATTTTTAGGAGGGCTGCATTGTGAAAAGTTTGTATATATGTTCGGAATCTTCTTTTTGCAGCCCTGGACGAAATAATAACATAAAGCTGTTATATTGTTACCCTTCCAGGATCATCAATTTGCTTCTGGTGTTAATTTCAATAGGAAAATTTCTCTTCTGGATTCTAAGTACTAAACAACGAATTTGTATAATCGTCAAATGTTATTCTGTGTCATACTAGATTTCTGTTTTCGTGCAATAGGCTGTAGTTTATAACACTGAGTGTTCAAATTTTTGCAAAAGCAAAGATATTTCAAAAAAAAATTCGGGGGAAGTTTTTAGTGTTCCATTGGAATCAAAATCGCATAATTTCGGAATACAAGAACAAGAAAAGTAGCTCATGTTATAAACAACAAAAGAAGGGGTATTTCTAATGTTTGTAAAAATTCCGGAATAGCCCACATACAATGTGCAACAAAAGTTTTGATACCCGAACTGAATTCGGTTTTACTGAAGGGAATTATGTGTATAATTGTTTCTAACATATCTGTTTAACATGTTCACACGGTTAGCGGCTATCAGTGGAAAACGGGTTTTGATTTTCCAATATCTGGAAAGTTTTCAAACGAAGTTAGTTCATCTATGATCTATGGCAACGTCAAGGGTTGGGGTTTTGACAAGCAGCACGTGTTCACAAGCAGAAATTATACTAGTGCATTAGTCGTATATACGTGCAATCAGATTTTTAGAAGGGCTGCATTGTTGGTATGTATGTTCGGAAGTCTTCTTTTTGCAGCCCTGGGCGTAATTAATAAAATAAAGCTGTTATATTGTTACCCTTTCAGGATCATCAATTTGCTTCTGGTGTAAATTTCAATAGGAAAATTTCTCTTCTGGATTCTAAGTACTAAACAACGAATTTGTATAATCATCAAATGTTATTCTGTGTCATACTAGATTTCAGTTTTCGTGTAATAGGCTGTAGTTTAGCAGCACGTGTTCACATGCAGAAATTATACTCGTGCATTAATCGTATATCCTTGCAATAAGATTTTTAGAAGGGCTGCATTGTGAAAAGTTTTTATGTATGTTCGAAAGTCTTCTTTTTGCAGCCCTGGGCGTAATAATAACATTAAGCTGTTATATTGTTACCCCTTCAGGATCATCAATTTGCTTCTGGTGTTAATTTCAATAGGAAAATTTTTCTTCTTGATTCTAAGTACTAAACAATGAATATTTATAATCATCAAATGTTATTCTGTGTCATACTAGATTTCTGTTTTCGCGCAATAGGCTGTAGTTTATAACTGTGAGTGTTCAAATTGGTGCAAAAGCAAAGATATTTCAAAAAAAAATTCTTGGGAAGTTTTAGTGTTCCATTGAAATCAAATTCGCCTAATTTCGGAATAATTTCAATAGGAAAATTTCTGTTCTGGATTCTAAGTACTAAACAGCGAATTTGTATAATCGTCAAATGTTATTCTGTGTCATACTAGATTTCTGTTTTCGTGCAATAGGCTGTAGTTTATAACTCTGAGTGTTCAAATTTTTGCAAAAGCAAAGATATTTCAAAAAAAAATTCGGGGGAAGTTTTTAGTGTTCCATTGGAATCAAAATTGCCTAATTTCGGAATACAAGAACAAGAAAAGTAGCTCATGTTATAAACAACAAAAGAAGGGGTATTTCTAAAACAAAAGTTTTGATACCCGAACTGAATTCGGTTTTACTGAAGGGAATTATGTGTATAATTGTTTCTAACATATCTGTTTAACATGTTCACACGGTTAGCGGCTATCAGTGGAAAACGGGTTTTGATTTTCCAATATCTGGAAAGTTTTCAAACGAAGTTAGTTCATCTATGATCTATGGCAACGTCAAGGGTTGGGGTTTTGACAAGCAGCACGTGTTCACAAGCAGAAATTATACTAGTGCATTAGTCGTATATACGTGCAATCAGATTTTTAGAAGGGCTGCATTGTTGGTATGTATGTTCGGAAGTCTTCTTTTTGCAGCCCTGGGCGTAATTAATAAAATAAAGCTGTTATATTGTTACCCTTTCAGGATCATCAATTTGCTTCTGGTGTTAATTTCAATAGGAAAATTTCTCTTCTGGATTCTAAGCACTGAACAACGAATTTGTATAATCATCAAATGTTATTCTGTGTCGTACTAGATTTCTGTTTTCGTGCAATAGGCTGTAGTTTATAACTGTGAGTGTTCAAATTGGTGTAAAAGCAAAGATATTTAAAAAAAAAAATCCTTGGGAAGTTTTTAGTGTTCCATTGGAATCAAAATCGCCTAATTTCGGAATACAAAAGCAAGAAAATTAGCTCATGTTATAAACAACAAAAGGAGGGGTATTTCTAATGTTTGTAAAAATTCCGGAATAGCCCACAAACAATGTGCAACAAAAGTTTTGATAGCCGAACTGAATTCGGTTTTGCTGAAGGGAATAATGTGAATAATTGTTTCTAACATATCTGTTTAACATGTGCACACGTTTAGCGGCTATCAGTGGAAAACGGGTTTTAGTTCTCCAACATTTGGAAAGTTTTCAATCGAAGTTATTTAATTTATGATCTATGGCAATGACAAGGGGTGGGGTTTTGACAAGCAGCACGTGTTCAAATGCAGAAATTATACTCGCGCATTAATCGTATATCCGTGCAATCAGATTTTTAGGAGGGCTGCATTGTGAAAAGTTTGTATGTATGTTCGGAAGTTGTCTTTTTGCAGCCCTGGGCGAAATAAGAACATAAAGCTGTTATATTGTTACCTTTTCATTATCATCAATTTGCTTCTGGTGTTAATTTCAATAGGAAAATTTCTCTTCTTGATTCTAAGTACTAAACAATGAATATGTATATTCATCAAATGTTATTCTGTGCCATACTAGATTTCTGTTTTCGTGCAATAGGCTGTAGTTTATAACTCTGAGTGTTCAAATTGGTGTAAAAGCAAAGATATTTTAAAAAAAAAATCCTTGGGAAGTTTTTAGTGTTCCATTGGAATCAAAATCGCCTAATTTCGGAATACAAAAGCAAGAAAATTAGCTCATGTTATAAACAACAAAAGGAGGGGTATTTCTAATGTTTGTAAAAATTCCGGAATAGCCCACAAACAATGTGCAACAAAAGTTTTGATAGCCGAACTGAATTCGGTTTTGCTGAAGGGAATTATGTGTATAATTGTTTCTAACATATCTGTTTAACATGTGCACACGGTTAGCGGCTATCAGTGGAAAACGGGTTTTAGTTTTCCAACATTTGGAAAGTTTTCAATCGAAGTTATTTCATCTATGATCAATGGCAATGACAAGGGTGGGGTTTTGACAAGCAGCACTTGTTCACATGCAGAAATTATACTCTTGCATTAATCGTATATCCGTGCAATCAGATTTTTAGAAGGGCTGCATTGTGAAAAGTTTGTATGTATGTTCGGAAGTCTTCTTTTTTCAGCCCTGGGCGAAATAATAACATAAAGGTGTTATATTGTTACCCTTTCAGGATCATCAATTTGGTTCTGGTGTTAATTTCAATAGGAAAATTTCTCTTCTGGATTCTAAGTACTAAAAACGAATTTGTATAATCATCAAATGTTATTCTGTGCCATACTAGATTTCTGTACTCATGCAATAGGCTGTAGTTTATAACTCTGAGTGCTCAAATTAGTGCGCATACAAATATATTTAAAAAAAATTCGGGGGAAGATTTTAGTGTTCCATTGGAACCAAAATCGCCTAATTTCGGAATACAAAAAGAAGAAAAGTAGCTTATGTTATAAACAACAAAAGGAGGGGTATTTCCAATGTTTGTAAAAATTCCGGAATAGTCCACATACAATGTGCAATAAAAGTTTTGATACCCGAACTGAATTCGGTTTTGCTGAAGGGAATTATGTGTATAATAGTTTCTAACATATCTGTTTAACATGTTCACATGGTTAGCGGCTATCAGTGGAAAACGGGTTTTGGTTTTCCAATATCTGGAAAGTTTTCAATCGAAGTTAGTTCATCTATGATCTATGGCAACGAGAAGGGATTGGGTTTTGACAAGCAGCACGTGTTCACATGCAGAAATTACACTGGTGCGCAATCAGATTTTTAGAAGGGCTGCATTGTGAAAAGTTTGCATGTATGTTCGGCAGTCTTCTTTTTACTGCCCTGGGCGAAATAATAACATAAAGCTGTTATATTGTTACCCTTTCAGGATCATCAATTTGCTTCTGGTGTTAATTTCAATAGGAAAATTTCTCTTCTGGAATCTAAGCACTAAACAACGAATTTGTATAATCATCAAATGTTATTCTGTGTCATACTGGATTTCTGTTTTCGTGCAATAGGCTGTAGTTTATAACTCTGAGTGTTCAAATTGGTGCAAAAGCAAAGATATTTAAAAAAAAAGTCGGGGGAAGTTTTTAGTGTTCCATTGGAATCAAAATCGCCTAATTTCGGAATACAAAAAGAAGAAAAGTAGCTCATGTTATAAACAACAAAAGGAGGGGTATTTCTAATGTTTGTAAAAATCCCGGAATTGCCCACATACAATGTGCAACAAAAGTTTTGATACCCGAACTGAATTCGGTTTTGCTGAAGGGAATTATGTGAATAATTGTTTCTAACATATCTGTTTAACATGTGCACACGGTTATCGGCTATCAGTGGAAAACGGATTTTAGTTCTTCAACATTTGGAAAGTTTTCAATCGAAGTTATTTCATTTATGATCTATGGCAATGACAAGGGGTGGGGTTTTGACAAGCAGCACGTGTTCAAATGCAGAAATTATGCTCGTGCATCAATCGTATATCCGTGCATTCAGATTTTTAGAAGGGCTGCATTGTGAAAAGTTTGTATGTATGTTCGGAAGTCTTCTTTTTGCAGCCCTGGGCGAAGTAATAACATAAAGCTGTTATATTGTTACCCTTTCAGGTTCATCAATTTGCTTCTGGTGTTAATTTCAATAGGAAAATTTCTCTTCTTGATTCTAAGTACTAAACAATGAATATGTACAATCATCAAATGCTATTCTGCGTCATACTAGATTTCTATTTTCGTGCAATAGGCTGTAGTTTATAACTCTGAGTGTTCAAATTGGTGCAAAAGCAAAGGTATTTCAAAAAAAAAGTCGGTGGAAGCTTTTAGTGTTCCATTGGAATCAAAATCGCCTAATTTCGGAATACAAAAAGAAGAAAAGTAGCTCATGTTATAAACAACAAAAGGAGGGGTATTTCTAATGTTTGTAAAAATACCGTAATAGCCCACATACAATGTGCAACAAAAGTTTTGATACCCGAACTGAATTCGGTTTTGATGAAGGGAATTATGTGTATAATTGTTTCTAACATATCTGTTTAACATGTTCACACGGTTAGCGGCTATCAGTGGAAAACGGGTTTTGGTTTTAAAATAGCTCGAAAGTTTTGAATCGAAGTTAGTTCATCTATGATCTATGGCAACGACTAGGGATGGGGTTTTGACAAGCAGCACGTGTTCACATGTAGAAATTATACTCACGCATTAATCGTATATCCGTGCAATCAGATTTTAAGGAGGGCTGCATTGTGAAAAGTTTGTATATATGTTCGGAAGTCTTCTTTTTTCAGCCCTGGGCGAAATAATAACATAAAGCTGTTATATTGTTACCCTTTCAGGATCATCAATTTTCTTCTGGTGTTAATTTCAATAGGAAAATTTCTCTTCTGGATTCTAAGTACTAAACAACGAATTTGTATAATCATCAACTGTTATTCTGGTCATACTAGATTTCTGTTTTCGTGCAATAGACTGTAGTTTATAACTCTTATTGTTGAAATTGGTGCAAAAGTAAAGATATTTCAAAAAAAAAGTCGGTGGAAGTTTTTAGTGTTCCCTTGGAATCAAAATCGCCTAATTTCGGAATACAAAAAAAAGAAAAGTAGCTCATGTTATAAACAACAAAAGGAGGGGTATTTCTAATGTTTGTAAAAATTCCGGAATAGCCCACATACAATGTGCAACAAAAGTTTTGATACCCGAACTGAATTCGGTTTTGCTGAAGGGAATAATGTGAATAATTGTTTCTAACATATCTGTTTAACATGTGCACACGTTTAGCGGCTATCAGTGGAAAACGGGTTTTAGTTCTCCAACATTTGGAAAGTTTTCAATCGAAGTTATTTAATTTATGATCTATGGCAATGACAAGGAGTGGGGTTTTGACAAGCAGCACGTGTTCAAATGCAGAAATTATGCTCGTGCATTAATAGTATATTCGTGCATTCAGATTTTTAGAAGGGCTGCAGTGTGAAAAGTTTGTATGTATGTTCGGAAGTCTTCTTTTTGCAGCCCTGGGCGAAATAATAACATAAAGCTGTTATATTGTTACCCTTTCAGGATCATCAATTTGCTTCTGGTGTTAATTTCAATAGGAAAATTTCTCTCCTTGATTCTAAGTACTAAACAATGAATATGTATAATCATCAAATGCTATTCTGCGTCATACTAGATTTCTGTTTTCGAGCAATAGGCTGTAGTTTATAACTGTGAGTGTTCAAATTGGTGCAAAAGCAAAGATATTTCAAAAAAAAAGTCTTGGGAAGTTTTTAGTGTTCCATTGGAATCAAAATCGCCTAATTTCGGAATACAAGAACAAGAAAAGTAACTCATGTCATAAACAACAAAAGGAGGGGTATTTCTAATGTTTGTAAAAATTCCGGAATAGCCCACAAACAATGTGCAACAAAAGTTTTGATACCCGAACTGAATTCGGTTTTGCTGAAGGGGATAATGTGAATAATTGTTTCTAACATATCTGTTTAACATGTGCACACGTTTAGCGGCTATCAGTGGAAAACGGGTTTTAGTTCTTCAACATTTGGAAAGTTTTCAATCGAAGTTATTTCATTTATGATCTATGGCAATGACAAGGGGTGGGGTTTTGACAAGCAGCACGTGTTCAAATGCAGAAATTATGCTCGTGCATTAATCGTATATTCGTGCATTCAGATTTTTAGAAGGGCTGCAGTGTGAAAAGTTTGTATGTATGTTCGGAAGTCTTCTTTTTGCAGCCCTGGGCGAAATAATAACATAAAGCTGTTATATTGTTACCCTTTCAGGATCATCAATTTGCTTCTGGTGTTAATTTCAATAGGAAAATTTCTCTCCTTGATTCTAAGTACTAAACAATGAATATGTATAATCATCAAATGCTATTCTGCGTCATACTAGATTTCTGTTTTCGAGCAATAGGCTGTAGTTTATAACTGTGAGTGTTCAAATTGGTGCAAAAGCAAAGATATTTCAAAAAAAAAGTCTTGGGAAGTTTTTAGTGTTCCATTGGAATCAAAATCGCCTAATTTCGGAATACAAGAACAAGAAAAGTAACTCATGTCATAAACAACAAAAGGAGGGGTATTTCTAATGTTTGTAAAAATTCCGGAATAGCCCACATACAATGTGCAACAAAAGTTTTGATACCCGAACTGAATTCGGTTTTGCTGAAGGGAATTATGTGTATAATTGTTTCTACATATCTGTTTAACATGTTCACACGGTTAGCGGCTATCAGTGGAAAACGGGTTATGGTTTTATAATATCTGGAAAGTTTTCAATCGAAGTTAGCTCATCTATGATCTATGGCAACGACAAGGGTTGGGGTTTTGACAAGCAGCACGTGTTCACATGCAGAAATTATACTCGTGCATTAATAGTATATCCGTGCAATCAGATTTTTCGAAGGGCTGCATTGTGAAAAGTTTGTATGTATGTTCAGAAGTCTTCTTTTTGCAGCCCTGGGCGAAATAATAACATAAAGCTGTTATATTGTTACCCTTTCAGGATCATCAATTTGCTTCTGGTGTTAATTTCAATAGGAAAATTTCTCTTTTGGATTCTAAGCACTAAACAACGAATTTGTATAATCATCAAATGTTATTCTGTGTCATACTGAATTTCTGTTTTCGTGCAATAGGCTGTAGTTTATACCTCTGAGTGTTCAAATTGGTGCAAAAGCAAAGCTATTTAAAAAAAAAGTCGGGGAAGTTTTTAGTGTTCCATTGGAATCAAAATCGCCTAATTTTGGAATACAAAAAGAAGAAAAGTAGCTCATGTTATAAACAGCAAAAGGAGGGGTATTTCTAATGTTTGTAAAAATCCCGGAATTGCCCACATACAATGTGCAACAAAAGTTTTGATACCCGAACTGAATTCGGTTTTGATGAAGGGAATTATGTGTATAATTGTTTCTAACATATCTGTTTAACATGTTCACACGGTTAGCGGCTATCAGTAGAAACGGGTTGTATTTTTCCAATATCTGGAAAGTTTTCAAACGAAGTTAGTTCATCTATGATCTATGGCAATGACAAGGGGTGGGGTGTTGACAAGCAGCACGTGTTCACATGCAGAAATTATACTAGTGCATTAGTCGTATATACGTGCAATCAGATTTTTAGAAGGGCTGCATTGTTGGTATGTATGTTCGGAAGTCTTCTTTTTGCAGCCCTGGGCGTAATTAATAAAATAAAGCTGTTATATTGTTACCCTTTCAGGATCATCAATTTGCTTCTGGTGTAAATTTCAATAGGAAAATTTCTCTTCTGGATTCTAAGTACTAAACAACGAATTTGTATAATCATCAAATGTTATTCTGTGTCATACTAGATTTCAGTTTTCGTGTAATAGGCTGTAGTTTAGCAGCACGTGTTCACATGCAGAAATTATACTCGTGCATTAATCGTATATCCTTGCAATAAGATTTTTAGAAGGGCTGCATTGTGAAAAGTTTTTATGTATGTTCGAAAGTCTTCTTTTTGCAGCCCTGGGCGTAATAATAACATTAAGCTGTTATATTGTTACCCCTTCAGGATCATCAATTTGCTTCTGGTGTTAATTTCAATAGGAAAATTTTTCTTCTTGATTCTAAGTACTAAACAATGAATATTTATAATCATCAAATGTTATTCTGTGTCATACTAGATTTCTGTTTTCGCGCAATAGGCTGTAGTTTATAACTGTGAGTGTTCAAATTGGTGCAAAAGCAAAGATATTTCAAAAAAAAATTCTTGGGAAGTTTTAGTGTTCCATTGAAATCAAATTCGCCTAATTTCGGAATAATTTCAATAGGAAAATTTCTGTTCTGGATTCTAAGTACTAAACAGCGAATTTGTATAATCGTCAAATGTTATTCTGTGTCATACTAGATTTCTGTTTTCGTGCAATAGGCTGTAGTTTATAACTCTGAGTGTTCAAATTTTTGCAAAAGCAAAGATATTTCAAAAAAAAATTCGGGGGAAGTTTTTAGTGTTCCATTGGAATCAAAATTGCCTAATTTCGGAATACAAGAACAAGAAAAGTAGCTCATGTTATAAACAACAAAAGAAGGGGTATTTCTAAAACAAAAGTTTTGATACCCGAACTGAATTCGGTTTTACTGAAGGGAATTATGTGTATAATTGTTTCTAACATATCTGTTTAACATGTTCACACGGTTAGCGGCTATCAGTGGAAAACGGGTTTTGATTTTCCAATATCTGGAAAGTTTTCAAACGAAGTTAGTTCATCTATGATCTATGGCAACGTCAAGGGTTGGGGTTTTGACAAGCAGCACGTGTTCACAAGCAGAAATTATACTAGTGCATTAGTCGTATATACGTGCAATCAGATTTTTAGAAGGGCTGCATTGTTGGTATGTATGTTCGGAAGTCTTCTTTTTGCAGCCCTGGGCGTAATTAATAAAATAAAGCTGTTATATTGTTACCCTTTCAGGATCATCAATTTGCTTCTGGTGTTAATTTCAATAGGAAAATTTCTCTTCTGGATTCTAAGCACTGAACAACGAATTTGTATAATCATCAAATGTTATTCTGTGTCGTACTAGATTTCTGTTTTCGTGCAATAGGCTGTAGTTTATAACTGTGAGTGTTCAAATTGGTGTAAAAGCAAAGATATTTAAAAAAAAAAATCCTTGGGAAGTTTTTAGTGTTCCATTGGAATCAAAATCGCCTAATTTCGGAATACAAAAGCAAGAAAATTAGCTCATGTTATAAACAACAAAAGGAGGGGTATTTCTAATGTTTGTAAAAATTCCGGAATAGCCCACAAACAATGTGCAACAAAAGTTTTGATAGCCGAACTGAATTCGGTTTTGCTGAAGGGAATAATGTGAATAATTGTTTCTAACATATCTGTTTAACATGTGCACACGTTTAGCGGCTATCAGTGGAAAACGGGTTTTAGTTCTCCAACATTTGGAAAGTTTTCAATCGAAGTTATTTAATTTATGATCTATGGCAATGACAAGGGGTGGGGTTTTGACAAGCAGCACGTGTTCAAATGCAGAAATTATACTCGCGCATTAATCGTATATCCGTGCAATCAGATTTTTAGGAGGGCTGCATTGTGAAAAGTTTGTATGTATGTTCGGAAGTTGTCTTTTTGCAGCCCTGGGCGAAATAAGAACATAAAGCTGTTATATTGTTACCTTTTCATTATCATCAATTTGCTTCTGGTGTTAATTTCAATAGGAAAATTTCTCTTCTTGATTCTAAGTACTAAACAATGAATATGTATATTCATCAAATGTTATTCTGTGCCATACTAGATTTCTGTTTTCGTGCAATAGGCTGTAGTTTATAACTCTGAGTGTTCAAATTGGTGTAAAAGCAAAGATATTTTAAAAAAAAAATCCTTGGGAAGTTTTTAGTGTTCCATTGGAATCAAAATCGCCTAATTTCGGAATACAAAAGCAAGAAAATTAGCTCATGTTATAAACAACAAAAGGAGGGGTATTTCTAATGTTTGTAAAAATTCCGGAATAGCCCACAAACAATGTGCAACAAAAGTTTTGATAGCCGAACTGAATTCGGTTTTGCTGAAGGGAATTATGTGTATAATTGTTTCTAACATATCTGTTTAACATGTGCACACGGTTAGCGGCTATCAGTGGAAAACGGGTTTTAGTTTTCCAACATTTGGAAAGTTTTCAATCGAAGTTATTTCATCTATGATCAATGGCAATGACAAGGGTGGGGTTTTGACAAGCAGCACTTGTTCACATGCAGAAATTATACTCTTGCATTAATCGTATATCCGTGCAATCAGATTTTTAGAAGGGCTGCATTGTGAAAAGTTTGTATGTATGTTCGGAAGTCTTCTTTTTTCAGCCCTGGGCGAAATAATAACATAAAGGTGTTATATTGTTACCCTTTCAGGATCATCAATTTGGTTCTGGTGTTAATTTCAATAGGAAAATTTCTCTTCTGGATTCTAAGTACTAAAAACGAATTTGTATAATCATCAAATGTTATTCTGTGCCATACTAGATTTCTGTACTCATGCAATAGGCTGTAGTTTATAACTCTGAGTGCTCAAATTAGTGCGCATACAAATATATTTAAAAAAAATTCGGGGGAAGATTTTAGTGTTCCATTGGAACCAAAATCGCCTAATTTCGGAATACAAAAAGAAGAAAAGTAGCTTATGTTATAAACAACAAAAGGAGGGGTATTTCCAATGTTTGTAAAAATTCCGGAATAGTCCACATACAATGTGCAATAAAAGTTTTGATACCCGAACTGAATTCGGTTTTGCTGAAGGGAATTATGTGTATAATAGTTTCTAACATATCTGTTTAACATGTTCACATGGTTAGCGGCTATCAGTGGAAAACGGGTTTTGGTTTTCCAATATCTGGAAAGTTTTCAATCGAAGTTAGTTCATCTATGATCTATGGCAACGAGAAGGGATTGGGTTTTGACAAGCAGCACGTGTTCACATGCAGAAATTACACTGGTGCGCAATCAGATTTTTAGAAGGGCTGCATTGTGAAAAGTTTGTATGTATGTTCGGAAGTCTTCTTTTTGCAGCCCTTGGCGAAATAATAACATAAAGCTGTTATATTGTTACCCTGTCATGATCATCAATTTGCTTCTGGTGTTAATTTCAATAGGAAAATTTCTCTTCTGGATTCTAAGTACTAAACAATGAATATGTATATTCATCAAATGTTATTCTGTGCCATACTAGATTTCTGTTTTCGTGCAATAGGCTGTAGTTTATAATTCTGAGTGTTCAAATTTTTGCAAAAGCAAAGATATTTCAAAAAAAAAGTCGGGGGAAGTTTTTAGTGTTCCATTGGAATCAAAATCGCCTAATTTCGGAATACAAAAGCAAATAAAGTAGTTCATGTTATAAACAACAAAAGCAAAATGTTTGTAAAAATTCCGGAATAGCCCACAAACAAAGTGCAACAAAAGTTTTGATACCCGAACTGAATTCGGTTTTGCTGAAGGGAATTATGTGTATAATTGTTTCTAACATATCTGTTTAACATGTTCACACGGTTAGCGGCTATTAGTGGAAAACGAGTTTTGATTTTCCAATATCTGGAAAGTTTTCAAACGAAGTTAGTTCATCTATGATCTGTGGCAACGTCAAGGGTTGGGGTTTTGACAAGCAGCACGTGTTCACATGCAGAAATTATACTCTTGCATTAATCGTATATCCGTGCAATCAGATTTTTAGAAGGGCTGCATTGTGAAAAGTTTGCATGTATGTTCGGCAGTCTTCTTTTTACTGCCCTGGGCGAAATAATAACATAAAGCTGTTATATTGTTACCCTTTCAGGATCATCAATTTGCTTCTGGTGTTAATTTCAATAGGAAAATTTCTCTTCTGGAATCTAAGCACTAAACAACGAATTTGTATAATCATCAAATGTTATTCTGTGTCATACTGGATTTCTGTTTTCGTGCAATAGGCTGTAGTTTATAACTCTGAGTGTTCAAATTGGTGCAAAAGCAAAGATATTTAAAAAAAAAGTCGGGGGAAGTTTTTAGTGTTCCATTGGAATCAAAATCGCCTAATTTCGGAATACAAAAAGAAGAAAAGTAGCTCATGTTATAAACAACAAAAGGAGGGGTATTTCTAATGTTTGTAAAAATCCCGGAATTGCCCACATACAATGTGCAACAAAAGTTTTGATACCCGAACTGAATTCGGTTTTGCTGAAGGGAATTATGTGAATAATTGTTTCTAACATATCTGTTTAACATGTGCACACGGTTATCGGCTATCAGTGGAAAACGGATTTTAGTTCTTCAACATTTGGAAAGTTTTCAATCGAAGTTATTTCATTTATGATCTATGGCAATGACAAGGGGTGGGGTTTTGACAAGCAGCACGTGTTCAAATGCAGAAATTATGCTCGTGCATCAATCGTATATCCGTGCATTCAGATTTTTAGAAGGGCTGCATTGTGAAAAGTTTGTATGTATGTTCGGAAGTCTTCTTTTTGCAGCCCTGGGCGAAGTAATAACATAAAGCTGTTATATTGTTACCCTTTCAGGTTCATCAATTTGCTTCTGGTGTTAATTTCAATAGGAAAATTTCTCTTCTTGATTCTAAGTACTAAACAATGAATATGTACAATCATCAAATGCTATTCTGCGTCATACTAGATTTCTATTTTCGTGCAATAGGCTGTAGTTTATAACTCTGAGTGTTCAAATTGGTGCAAAAGCAAAGGTATTTCAAAAAAAAAGTCGGTGGAAGCTTTTAGTGTTCCATTGGAATCAAAATCGCCTAATTTCGGAATACAAAAAGAAGAAAAGTAGCTCATGTTATAAACAACAAAAGGAGGGGTATTTCTAATGTTTGTAAAAATACCGTAATAGCCCACATACAATGTGCAACAAAAGTTTTGATACCCGAACTGAATTCGGTTTTGATGAAGGGAATTATGTGTATAATTGTTTCTAACATATCTGTTTAACATGTTCACACGGTTAGCGGCTATCAGTGGAAAACGGGTTTTGGTTTTAAAATAGCTCGAAAGTTTTGAATCGAAGTTAGTTCATCTATGATCTATGGCAACGACTAGGGATGGGGTTTTGACAAGCAGCACGTGTTCACATGTAGAAATTATACTCACGCATTAATCGTATATCCGTGCAATCAGATTTTAAGGAGGGCTGCATTGTGAAAAGTTTGTATATATGTTCGGAAGTCTTCTTTTTTCAGCCCTGGGCGAAATAATAACATAAAGCTGTTATATTGTTACCCTTTCAGGATCATCAATTTTCTTCTGGTGTTAATTTCAATAGGAAAATTTCTCTTCTGGATTCTAAGTACTAAACAACGAATTTGTATAATCATCAACTGTTATTCTGGTCATACTAGATTTCTGTTTTCGTGCAATAGACTGTAGTTTATAACTCTTATTGTTGAAATTGGTGCAAAAGTAAAGATATTTCAAAAAAAAAGTCGGTGGAAGTTTTTAGTGTTCCCTTGGAATCAAAATCGCCTAATTTCGGAATACAAAAAAAAGAAAAGTAGCTCATGTTATAAACAACAAAAGGAGGGGTATTTCTAATGTTTGTAAAAATTCCGGAATAGCCCACATACAATGTGCAACAAAAGTTTTGATACCCGAACTGAATTCGGTTTTGCTGAAGGGAATAATGTGAATAATTGTTTCTAACATATCTGTTTAACATGTGCACACGTTTAGCGGCTATCAGTGGAAAACGGGTTTTAGTTCTCCAACATTTGGAAAGTTTTCAATCGAAGTTATTTAATTTATGATCTATGGCAATGACAAGGAGTGGGGTTTTGACAAGCAGCACGTGTTCAAATGCAGAAATTATGCTCGTGCATTAATAGTATATTCGTGCATTCAGATTTTTAGAAGGGCTGCAGTGTGAAAAGTTTGTATGTATGTTCGGAAGTCTTCTTTTTGCAGCCCTGGGCGAAATAATAACATAAAGCTGTTATATTGTTACCCTTTCAGGATCATCAATTTGCTTCTGGTGTTAATTTCAATAGGAAAATTTCTCTCCTTGATTCTAAGTACTAAACAATGAATATGTATAATCATCAAATGCTATTCTGCGTCATACTAGATTTCTGTTTTCGAGCAATAGGCTGTAGTTTATAACTGTGAGTGTTCAAATTGGTGCAAAAGCAAAGATATTTCAAAAAAAAAGTCTTGGGAAGTTTTTAGTGTTCCATTGGAATCAAAATCGCCTAATTTCGGAATACAAGAACAAGAAAAGTAACTCATGTCATAAACAACAAAAGGAGGGGTATTTCTAATGTTTGTAAAAATTCCGGAATAGCCCACAAACAATGTGCAACAAAAGTTTTGATACCCGAACTGAATTCGGTTTTGCTGAAGGGGATAATGTGAATAATTGTTTCTAACATATCTGTTTAACATGTGCACACGTTTAGCGGCTATCAGTGGAAAACGGGTTTTAGTTCTTCAACATTTGGAAAGTTTTCAATCGAAGTTATTTCATTTATGATCTATGGCAATGACAAGGGGTGGGGTTTTGACAAGCAGCACGTGTTCAAATGCAGAAATTATGCTCGTGCATTAATCGTATATTCGTGCATTCAGATTTTTAGAAGGGCTGCAGTGTGAAAAGTTTGTATGTATGTTCGGAAGTCTTCTTTTTGCAGCCCTGGGCGAAATAATAACATAAAGCTGTTATATTGTTACCCTTTCAGGATCATCAATTTGCTTCTGGTGTTAATTTCAATAGGAAAATTTCTCTCCTTGATTCTAAGTACTAAACAATGAATATGTATAATCATCAAATGCTATTCTGCGTCATACTAGATTTCTGTTTTCGAGCAATAGGCTGTAGTTTATAACTGTGAGTGTTCAAATTGGTGCAAAAGCAAAGATATTTCAAAAAAAAAGTCTTGGGAAGTTTTTAGTGTTCCATTGGAATCAAAATCGCCTAATTTCGGAATACAAGAACAAGAAAAGTAACTCATGTCATAAACAACAAAAGGAGGGGTATTTCTAATGTTTGTAAAAATTCCGGAATAGCCCACATACAATGTGCAACAAAAGTTTTGATACCCGAACTGAATTCGGTTTTGCTGAAGGGAATTATGTGTATAATTGTTTCTACATATCTGTTTAACATGTTCACACGGTTAGCGGCTATCAGTGGAAAACGGGTTATGGTTTTATAATATCTGGAAAGTTTTCAATCGAAGTTAGCTCATCTATGATCTATGGCAACGACAAGGGTTGGGGTTTTGACAAGCAGCACGTGTTCACATGCAGAAATTATACTCGTGCATTAATAGTATATCCGTGCAATCAGATTTTTCGAAGGGCTGCATTGTGAAAAGTTTGTATGTATGTTCAGAAGTCTTCTTTTTGCAGCCCTGGGCGAAATAATAACATAAAGCTGTTATATTGTTACCCTTTCAGGATCATCAATTTGCTTCTGGTGTTAATTTCAATAGGAAAATTTCTCTTTTGGATTCTAAGCACTAAACAACGAATTTGTATAATCATCAAATGTTATTCTGTGTCATACTGAATTTCTGTTTTCGTGCAATAGGCTGTAGTTTATACCTCTGAGTGTTCAAATTGGTGCAAAAGCAAAGCTATTTAAAAAAAAAGTCGGGGAAGTTTTTAGTGTTCCATTGGAATCAAAATCGCCTAATTTTGGAATACAAAAAGAAGAAAAGTAGCTCATGTTATAAACAGCAAAAGGAGGGGTATTTCTAATGTTTGTAAAAATCCCGGAATTGCCCACATACAATGTGCAACAAAAGTTTTGATACCCGAACTGAATTCGGTTTTGATGAAGGGAATTATGTGTATAATTGTTTCTAACATATCTGTTTAACATGTTCACACGGTTAGCGGCTATCAGTAGAAACGGGTTGTATTTTTCCAATATCTGGAAAGTTTTCAAACGAAGTTAGTTCATCTATGATCTATGGCAATGACAAGGGGTGGGGTGTTGACAAGCAGCACGTGTTCACATGCAGAAATTATACTAGTGCATTAGTCGTATATACGTGCAATCAGATTTTTAGAAGGGCTGCATTGTTGGTATGTATGTTCGGAAGTCTTCTTTTTGCAGCCCTGGGCGTAATTAATAAAATAAAGCTGTTATATTGTTACCCTTTCAGGATCATCAATTTGCTTCTGGTGTAAATTTCAATAGGAAAATTTCTCTTCTGGATTCTAAGTACTAAACAACGAATTTGTATAATCATCAAATGTTATTCTGTGTCATACTAGATTTCAGTTTTCGTGTAATAGGCTGTAGTTTAGCAGCACGTGTTCACATGCAGAAATTATACTCGTGCATTAATCGTATATCCTTGCAATAAGATTTTTAGAAGGGCTGCATTGTGAAAAGTTTTTATGTATGTTCGAAAGTCTTCTTTTTGCAGCCCTGGGCGTAATAATAACATTAAGCTGTTATATTGTTACCCCTTCAGGATCATCAATTTGCTTCTGGTGTTAATTTCAATAGGAAAATTTTTCTTCTTGATTCTAAGTACTAAACAATGAATATTTATAATCATCAAATGTTATTCTGTGTCATACTAGATTTCTGTTTTCGCGCAATAGGCTGTAGTTTATAACTGTGAGTGTTCAAATTGGTGCAAAAGCAAAGATATTTCAAAAAAAAATTCTTGGGAAGTTTTAGTGTTCCATTGAAATCAAATTCGCCTAATTTCGGAATAATTTCAATAGGAAAATTTCTGTTCTGGATTCTAAGTACTAAACAGCGAATTTGTATAATCGTCAAATGTTATTCTGTGTCATACTAGATTTCTGTTTTCGTGCAATAGGCTGTAGTTTATAACTCTGAGTGTTCAAATTTTTGCAAAAGCAAAGATATTTCAAAAAAAAATTCGGGGGAAGTTTTTAGTGTTCCATTGGAATCAAAATTGCCTAATTTCGGAATACAAGAACAAGAAAAGTAGCTCATGTTATAAACAACAAAAGAAGGGGTATTTCTAAAACAAAAGTTTTGATACCCGAACTGAATTCGGTTTTACTGAAGGGAATTATGTGTATAATTGTTTCTAACATATCTGTTTAACATGTTCACACGGTTAGCGGCTATCAGTGGAAAACGGGTTTTGATTTTCCAATATCTGGAAAGTTTTCAAACGAAGTTAGTTCATCTATGATCTATGGCAACGTCAAGGGTTGGGGTTTTGACAAGCAGCACGTGTTCACAAGCAGAAATTATACTAGTGCATTAGTCGTATATACGTGCAATCAGATTTTTAGAAGGGCTGCATTGTTGGTATGTATGTTCGGAAGTCTTCTTTTTGCAGCCCTGGGCGTAATTAATAAAATAAAGCTGTTATATTGTTACCCTTTCAGGATCATCAATTTGCTTCTGGTGTTAATTTCAATAGGAAAATATCTCTTCTGGATTCTAAGCACTGAACAACGAATTTGTATAATCATCAAATGTTATTCTGTGTCGTACTAGATTTCTGTTTTCGTGCAATAGGCTGTAGTTTATAACTGTGAGTGTTCAAATTGGTGTAAAAGCAAAGATATTTAAAAAAAAAAATCCTTGGGAAGTTTTTAGTGTTCCATTGGAATCAAAATCGCCTAATTTCGGAATACAAAAGCAAGAAAATTAGCTCATGTTATAAACAACAAAAGGAGGGGTATTTCTAATGTTTGTAAAAATTCCGGAATAGCCCACAAACAATGTGCAACAAAAGTTTTGATAGCCGAACTGAATTCGGTTTTGCTGAAGGGAATAATGTGAATAATTGTTTCTAACATATCTGTTTAACATGTGCACACGTTTAGCGGCTATCAGTGGAAAACGGGTTTTAGTTCTCCAACATTTGGAAAGTTTTCAATCGAAGTTATTTAATTTATGATCTATGGCAATGACAAGGGGTGGGGTTTTGACAAGCAGCACGTGTTCAAATGCAGAAATTATACTCGCGCATTAATCGTATATCCGTGCAATCAGATTTTTAGGAGGGCTGCATTGTGAAAAGTTTGTATGTATGTTCGGAAGTTGTCTTTTTGCAGCCCTGGGCGAAATAAGAACATAAAGCTGTTATATTGTTACCTTTTCATTATCATCAATTTGCTTCTGGTGTTAATTTCAATAGGAAAATTTCTCTTCTTGATTCTAAGTACTAAACAATGAATATGTATATTCATCAAATGTTATTCTGTGCCATACTAGATTTCTGTTTTCGTGCAATAGGCTGTAGTTTATAACTCTGAGTGTTCAAATTGGTGTAAAAGCAAAGATATTTTAAAAAAAAAATCCTTGGGAAGTTTTTAGTGTTCCATTGGAATCAAAATCGCCTAATTTCGGAATACAAAAGCAAGAAAATTAGCTCATGTTATAAACAACAAAAGGAGGGGTATTTCTAATGTTTGTAAAAATTCCGGAATAGCCCACAAACAATGTGCAACAAAAGTTTTGATAGCCGAACTGAATTCGGTTTTGCTGAAGGGAATTATGTGTATAATTGTTTCTAACATATCTGTTTAACATGTGCACACGGTTAGCGGCTATCAGTGGAAAACGGGTTTTAGTTTTCCAACATTTGGAAAGTTTTCAATCGAAGTTATTTCATCTATGATCAATGGCAATGACAAGGGTGGGGTTTTGACAAGCAGCACTTGTTCACATGCAGAAATTATACTCTTGCATTAATCGTATATCCGTGCAATCAGATTTTTAGAAGGGCTGCATTGTGAAAAGTTTGTATGTATGTTCGGAAGTCTTCTTTTTTCAGCCCTGGGCGAAATAATAACATAAAGGTGTTATATTGTTACCCTTTCAGGATCATCAATTTGGTTCTGGTGTTAATTTCAATAGGAAAATTTCTCTTCTGGATTCTAAGTACTAAAAACGAATTTGTATAATCATCAAATGTTATTCTGTGCCATACTAGATTTCTGTACTCATGCAATAGGCTGTAGTTTATAACTCTGAGTGCTCAAATTAGTGCGCATACAAATATATTTAAAAAAAATTCGGGGGAAGATTTTAGTGTTCCATTGGAACCAAAATCGCCTAATTTCGGAATACAAAAAGAAGAAAAGTAGCTTATGTTATAAACAACAAAAGGAGGGGTATTTCCAATGTTTGTAAAAATTCCGGAATAGTCCACATACAATGTGCAATAAAAGTTTTGATACCCGAACTGAATTCGGTTTTGCTGAAGGGAATTATGTGTATAATAGTTTCTAACATATCTGTTTAACATGTTCACATGGTTAGCGGCTATCAGTGGAAAACGGGTTTTGGTTTTCCAATATCTGGAAAGTTTTCAATCGAAGTTAGTTCATCTATGATCTATGGCAACGAGAAGGGATTGGGTTTTGACAAGCAGCACGTGTTCACATGCAGAAATTACACTGGTGCGCAATCAGATTTTTAGAAGGGCTGCATTGTGAAAAGTTTGTATGTATGTTCGGAAGTCTTCTTTTTGCAGCCCTTGGCGAAATAATAACATAAAGCTGTTATATTGTTACCCTGTCATGATCATCAATTTGCTTCTGGTGTTAATTTCAATAGGAAAATTTCTCTTCTGGATTCTAAGTACTAAACAATGAATATGTATATTCATCAAATGTTATTCTGTGCCATACTAGATTTCTGTTTTCGTGCAATAGGCTGTAGTTTATAATTCTGAGTGTTCAAATTTTTGCAAAAGCAAAGATATTTCAAAAAAAAAGTCGGGGGAAGTTTTTAGTGTTCCATTGGAATCAAAATCGCCTAATTTCGGAATACAAAAGCAAATAAAGTAGTTCATGTTATAAACAACAAAAGCAAAATGTTTGTAAAAATTCCGGAATAGCCCACAAACAAAGTGCAACAAAAGTTTTGATACCCGAACTGAATTCGGTTTTGCTGAAGGGAATTATGTGTATAATTGTTTCTAACATATCTGTTTAACATGTTCACACGGTTAGCGGCTATTAGTGGAAAACGAGTTTTGATTTTCCAATATCTGGAAAGTTTTCAAACGAAGTTAGTTCATCTATGATCTGTGGCAACGTCAAGGGTTGGGGTTTTGACAAGCAGCACGTGTTCACATGCAGAAATTATACTCTTGCATTAATCGTATATCCGTGCAATCAGATTTTTAGAAGGGCTGCATTGTGAAAAGTTTGCATGTATGTTCGGCAGTCTTCTTTTTACTGCCCTGGGCGAAATAATAACATAAAGCTGTTATATTGTTACCCTTTCAGGATCATCAATTTGCTTCTGGTGTTAATTTCAATAGGAAAATTTCTCTTCTGGAATCTAAGCACTAAACAACGAATTTGTATAATCATCAAATGTTATTCTGTGTCATACTGGATTTCTGTTTTCGTGCAATAGGCTGTAGTTTATAACTCTGAGTGTTCAAATTGGTGCAAAAGCAAAGATATTTAAAAAAAAAGTCGGGGGAAGTTTTTAGTGTTCCATTGGAATCAAAATCGCCTAATTTCGGAATACAAAAAGAAGAAAAGTAGCTCATGTTATAAACAACAAAAGGAGGGGTATTTCTAATGTTTGTAAAAATCCCGGAATTGCCCACATACAATGTGCAACAAAAGTTTTGATACCCGAACTGAATTCGGTTTTGCTGAAGGGAATTATGTGAATAATTGTTTCTAACATATCTGTTTAACATGTGCACACGGTTATCGGCTATCAGTGGAAAACGGATTTTAGTTCTTCAACATTTGGAAAGTTTTCAATCGAAGTTATTTCATTTATGATCTATGGCAATGACAAGGGGTGGGGTTTTGACAAGCAGCACGTGTTCAAATGCAGAAATTATGCTCGTGCATCAATCGTATATCCGTGCATTCAGATTTTTAGAAGGGCTGCATTGTGAAAAGTTTGTATGTATGTTCGGAAGTCTTCTTTTTGCAGCCCTGGGCGAAGTAATAACATAAAGCTGTTATATTGTTACCCTTTCAGGTTCATCAATTTGCTTCTGGTGTTAATTTCAATAGGAAAATTTCTCTTCTTGATTCTAAGTACTAAACAATGAATATGTACAATCATCAAATGCTATTCTGCGTCATACTAGATTTCTATTTTCGTGCAATAGGCTGTAGTTTATAACTCTGAGTGTTCAAATTGGTGCAAAAGCAAAGGTATTTCAAAAAAAAAGTCGGTGGAAGCTTTTAGTGTTCCATTGGAATCAAAATCGCCTAATTTCGGAATACAAAAAGAAGAAAAGTAGCTCATGTTATAAACAACAAAAGGAGGGGTATTTCTAATGTTTGTAAAAATACCGTAATAGCCCACATACAATGTGCAACAAAAGTTTTGATACCCGAACTGAATTCGGTTTTGATGAAGGGAATTATGTGTATAATTGTTTCTAACATATCTGTTTAACATGTTCACACGGTTAGCGGCTATCAGTGGAAAACGGGTTTTGGTTTTAAAATAGCTCGAAAGTTTTGAATCGAAGTTAGTTCATCTATGATCTATGGCAACGACTAGGGATGGGGTTTTGACAAGCAGCACGTGTTCACATGTAGAAATTATACTCACGCATTAATCGTATATCCGTGCAATCAGATTTTAAGGAGGGCTGCATTGTGAAAAGTTTGTATATATGTTCGGAAGTCTTCTTTTTTCAGCCCTGGGCGAAATAATAACATAAAGCTGTTATATTGTTACCCTTTCAGGATCATCAATTTTCTTCTGGTGTTAATTTCAATAGGAAAATTTCTCTTCTGGATTCTAAGTACTAAACAACGAATTTGTATAATCATCAACTGTTATTCTGGTCATACTAGATTTCTGTTTTCGTGCAATAGACTGTAGTTTATAACTCTTATTGTTGAAATTGGTGCAAAAGTAAAGATATTTCAAAAAAAAAGTCGGTGGAAGTTTTTAGTGTTCCCTTGGAATCAAAATCGCCTAATTTCGGAATACAAAAAAAAGAAAAGTAGCTCATGTTATAAACAACAAAAGGAGGGGTATTTCTAATGTTTGTAAAAATTCCGGAATAGCCCACATACAATGTGCAACAAAAGTTTTGATACCCGAACTGAATTCGGTTTTGCTGAAGGGAATAATGTGAATAATTGTTTCTAACATATCTGTTTAACATGTGCACACGTTTAGCGGCTATCAGTGGAAAACGGGTTTTAGTTCTCCAACATTTGGAAAGTTTTCAATCGAAGTTATTTAATTTATGATCTATGGCAATGACAAGGAGTGGGGTTTTGACAAGCAGCACGTGTTCAAATGCAGAAATTATGCTCGTGCATTAATAGTATATTCGTGCATTCAGATTTTTAGAAGGGCTGCAGTGTGAAAAGTTTGTATTTATGTTCGGAAGTCTTCTTTTTGCAGCCCTGGGCGAAATAATAACATAAAACTGTTATATGTTTACCCTTTCAGGATCATCAATTTGCTTCTGGTGTTAATTTCAATAGGAAAATTTCTCTTCTGGATTCTAAGTACTAAACAACGAATTTGTATAATCATCAACTGTTATTCTGTGTCATACTAGATTTCTGTTTTCGTGCAATAGGCTGTAGTTTATAACTCTGATTGTTCAAATTGGTGCAAAAGTAAAGATATTTAAAAAAAAATTGGGGGGAAGTTTTTAGTGTTCCCTTGGAATCAAAATCGCCTAATTTCGGAATACAAAAAGAAGAAAAGTAGCTCATGTTATAAACAACAAAAGGAGGGGTATTTCTAATGTTTGTAAAAATTCCGGAATAGCCCACAAACAATGTGCAACAAAAGTTTTGATACCCGAACTGAATTCGGTTTTGCTGAAGGGGATAATGTGAATAATTGTTTCTAACATATCTGTTTAACATGTGCACACGTTTAGCGGCTATCAGTGGAAAACGGGTTTTAGTTCTTCAACATTTGGAAAGTTTTCAATCGAAGTTATTTCATTTATGATCTATGGCAATGACAAGGGGTGGGGTTTTGACAAGCAGCACGTGTTCAAATGCAGAAATTATGCTCGTGCATTAATCGTATATTCGTGCATTCAGATTTTTAGAAGGGCTGCAGTGTGAAAAGTTTGTATGTATGTTCGGAAGTCTTCTTTTTGCAGCCCTGGGCGAAATAATAACATAAAGCTGTTATATTGTTACCCTTTCAGGATCATCAATTTGCTTCTGGTGTTAATTTCAATAGGAAAATTTCTCTCCTTGATTCTAAGTACTAAACAATGAATATGTATAATCATCAAATGCTATTCTGCGTCATACTAGATTTCTGTTTTCGAGCAATAGGCTGTAGTTTATAACTGTGAGTGTTCAAATTGGTGCAAAAGCAAAGATATTTCAAAAAAAAAGTCTTGGGAAGTTTTTAGTGTTCCATTGGAATCAAAATCGCCTAATTTCGGAATACAAGAACAAGAAAAGTAACTCATGTCATAAACAACAAAAGGAGGGGTATTTCTAATGTTTGTAAAAATTCCGGAATAGCCCACATACAATGTGCAACAAAAGTTTTGATACCCGAACTGAATTCGGTTTTGCTGAAGGGAATTATGTGTATAAATGTTTCTACATATCTGTTTAACATGTTCACACGGTTAGCGGCTATCAGTGGAAAACGGGTTATGGTTTTATAATATCTGGAAAGTTTTCAATCGAAGTTAGCTCATCTATGATCTATGGCAACGACAAGGGTTGGGGTTTTGACAAGCAGCACGTGTTCACATGCAGAAATTATACTCGTGCATTAATAGTATATCCGTGCAATCAGATTTTTCGAAGGGCTGCATTGTGAAAAGTTTGTATGTATGTTCAGAAGTCTTCTTTTTGCAGCCCTGGGCGAAATAATAACATAAAGCTGTTATATTGTTACCCTTTCAGGATCATCAATTTGCTTCTGGTGTTAATTTCAATAGGAAAATTTCTCTTTTGGATTCTAAGCACTAAACAACGAATTTGTATAATCATCAAATGTTATTCTGTGTCATACTGAATTTCTGTTTTCGTGCAATAGGCTGTAGTTTATACCTCTGAGTGTTCAAATTGGTGCAAAAGCAAAGCTATTTAAAAAAAAAGTCGGGGGAAGTTTTTAGTGTTCCATTGGAATCAAAATCGCCTAATTTTGGAATACAAAAAGAAGAAAAGTAGCTCATGTTATAAACAGCAAAAGGAGGGGTATTTCTAATGTTTGTAAAAATCCCGGAATTGCCCACATACAATGTGCAACAAAAGTTTTGATACCCGAACTGAATTCGGTTTTGATGAAGGGAATTATGTGTATAATTGTTTCTAACATATCTGTTTAACATGTTCACACGGTTAGCGGCTATCAGTAGAAACGGGTTGTATTTTTCCAATATCTGGAAAGTTTTCAATCGAAGTTAGTTCATCTATGATCTATGGCAATGACAAGGGGTGGGGTGTTGACAAGCAGCACGTGTTCACATGCAGAAATTATACTCGTGCATTAATAGTATATCCGTGCAATCAGATTTTTCGAAGGGCTGCATTGTGAAAAGTTTGTATGAATGTTCAGAAGTCTTCGTTTTGCAGCCCTGGGCGAAATAATAACATAAAGCTGTTATATTGTTACCCTATCAGGATCATCAATTTGCTTCTGGTGTTAATTTCAATAGGAAAATTTCTCTTCTGGATTCTAAGTACTAAACAACGAATTTGTATAATCATCAACTGTTATTCTGGTCATACTAGATTTCTGTTTTCGTGCAATAGACTGTAGTTTATAACTCTGATTGTTGAAATTGGTGCAAAAGTAAAGATATTTCAAAAAAAATTCGGGGGAAGTTTTTAGTGTTCCCTTGGAATCAAAATCGCCTAATTTCGGAATACAAAAAGAAGAAAAGTAGCTCATGTTATAAACAACAAAAGGAGGGGTATTTCTAATGTTTGTAAAAATACCGGAATAGCCCACATACAATGTGCAACAAAAGTTTTGATACCCGAACTGAATTCGGTTTTGATGAAGGGAATTATGTGTATAATTGTTTCTAACATATCTGTTTAACATGTTCACACGGTTAGCGGCTATCAGTGGAAAACGGGTTTTGGTTTTAAAATAGCTCGAAAGTTTTGAATCGAAGTTAGTTCATCTATGATCTATGGCAACGACTAGGGATGGGGTTTTGACAAGCAGCACGTGATCACATGCAGAAATTATACTCGTGCATTAATCGTATATCCGTGCAATCAGATTTTAAGGAGGGCTGCATTGTGAAAAGTTTGTATATATGTTCGGAAGTCTTCTTTTTGCAGCCCTGGGCGAAATAATAACATAAAGCTGTTATATTGTTACCCTTTCAGGTTCATCAATTTGCTTCTGGTGTTAATTTCAATAGGAAAATTTCTCTTCTGGATTCTAAGTACTAAACAACGAATTTGTATAATCATCAACTGTTATTCTGGTCATACTAGATTTCTGTTTTCGTGCAATAGACTGTAGTTTATAACTCTGATTGTTGAAATTGGTGCAAAAGTAAAGATATTTCAAAAAAAATTCGGGGGAAGTTTTTAGTGTTCCCTTGGAATCAAAATCGCCTAATTTCGGAATACAAAAAAAAGAAAAGTAGCTCATGTTATAAACAACAAAATGAGGGGTATTTCTAATGTTTGTAAAAATTCCGTAATAGCCCACATACAATGTGCAACAAAAGTTTGGATACCCGAAATGAATTCGGTTTTGCTGAAGGGAATTATGTGTATATCAGTAGAAACGGGTTGTATTTTTCCAATATCTGGAAAGTTTTCAAACGAAGTTAGTTCATCTATGATCTACGGCAATGACAAGGGGTGGGGTGTTGACAAGCAGCACGTGTTCACATGCAGAAATTATACTCGTGCATTAATAGTATATCCGTGCAATCAGATTTTTCGAAGGGCTGCATTGTGAAAAGTTTGTATGTATGTTCAGAAGTCTTCGTTTTGCAGCCCTGGGCGAAATAATAACATAAAGCTGTTATATTGTTACCCTATCAGGATCATCAATTTGCTTCTGGTGTTAATTTCAATAGGAAAATTTCTATTCTGGATTATAAGTACTAAACATTGAATATGTATATTCATCAAATGTTATTCTGTGTCATACTAGATTTCTATTTTCGTGCAATAGGCTGTAGTTTAACTCTGAGTGTTCAAATTGGTGCAAAAGCAAAGCTATTTCAAAAAAAAAGTCGGGGGAAGTTTTTAGTGTTCCATTGGAATCAAAATCTCCGAAATTCGGAATACAAAAAAAAAGTAGATCATGTTATAAACAACAAAAGGAGGGGTATTTCTAATGTTTGTAAAAATTCCGGAATAGAACACATACAATGTGCAACAAAAGTTTGGATACCCGAAATGAATTCGGTTTTGCTGAAAGGAATTATGTGTAAATTGTTTCTAACATATCTGTTTAACATGTTCGCACGTTTAGCGGCTATCAGTAGAAACGGGTTGTATTTTTCCAATATCTGGAAAGTTTTCAATCGAAGTTAGTTCATCTATGATCTATGGCAATGACAAGTGGTGGGGTGTTGACAAGCAGCACATGTTCACATGCAGAAATTATACTCGTGCATTAATCGTATATCCGTGCAATCAGATTTTTAGAAGGGCTGCATTGTGAAAAGTTTGTATGTATGTTCAGAAGTCTTCTTTTTGCAGCCCTGGGCGAAATAATAACATAAAGCTGTTATATTGTTACCCTATCAGGATCATCAATTTGCTTCTGGTGTTAATTTCAATAGGAAAATTTCTATTCTGGATTATAAGTACTAAACATTGAATATTTATATTCATCAAATGTTATTCTGTGTCATACTAGATTTCTATTTTCGTGCAATAGGCTGTAGTTTAACTCTGAGTGTTCAAATTGGTGCAAAAGCAAAGATATTACAAAAAAAAAAGTCGGGGGAAGTTTTTAGTGTTCCATTGGAATCAAAATCTCCGAATTTCGGAATACAAAAAAAAAAAAGTAGATCATGTTATAAACAACAAAAGGAGGGGTATTTCTAATGTTTGTAAAAATTCCGGAATAGCCCACATACAATGTGCAACAAAAGTTTTGATACCCGAACTGAATTCGGTTTTGCTGAAGGGAATAATGTGAATAATTGTTTCTAACATATCTGTTTAACATGTGCACACGGTTAGCGGCTATCAGTGGAAAACGGGTTTTAGTTCTTCAACATTTGGAAAGTTTTCAATCGAAGTTATTTAATTTATGATCTATGGCAATGACAAGGGGTGGGGTTTTGACAAGCAGCACGTGTTCAAATGCAGAAATTATGCTCGTGAATTAATCGTATATCCGTGCAATCAGATTTTAAGGAGGGCTGCATTGTGAAAAGTTTGTATATATGTTCGGAAGTCTTCTTTTTTCAGCCCTGGGCGAAATAATAACATAAAGCTGTTATATTGTTACCCTTTCAGGATCATCAATTTTCTTCTGGTGTTAATTTCAATAGGAAAATTTCTCTTCTGGATTCTAAGTACTAAACAACGAATTTGTATAATCATCAACTGTTATTCTGGTCATACTAGATTTCTGTTTTCGTGCAATAGACTGTAGTTTATAACTCTTATTGTTGAAATTGGTGCAAAAGTAAAGATATTTCAAAAAAAAAGTCGGTGGAAGTTTTTAGTGTTCCCTTGGAATCAAAATCGCCTAATTTCGGAATACAAAAAAAAGAAAAGTAGCTCATGTTATAAACAACAAAAGGAGGGGTATTTCTAATGTTTGTAAAAATTCCGGAATAGCCCACATACAATGTGCAACAAAAGTTTTGATACCCGAACTGAATTCGGTTTTGCTGAAGGGAATAATGTGAATAATTGTTTCTAACATATCTGTTTAACATGTGCACACGTTTAGCGGCTATCAGTGGAAAACGGGTTTTAGTTCTCCAACATTTGGAAAGTTTTCAATCGAAGTTATTTAATTTATGATCTATGGCAATGACAAGGGGTGGGGTTTTGACAAGCAGCACGTGTTCAAATGCAGAAATTATGCTCGTGCATTAATAGTATATTCGTGCATTCAGATTTTTAGAAGGGCTGCAGTGTGAAAAGTTTGTATTTATGTTCGGAAGTCTTCTTTTTGCAGCCCTGGGCGAAATAATAACATAAAGCTGTTATATTGTTACCCTTTCAGGATCATCAATTTGCTTCTGGTGTTAATTTCAATAGGAAAATTTCTCTTCTGGATTCTAAGTACTAAACAACGAATTTGTATAATCATCAACTGTTATTCTGTGTCATACTAGATTTCTGTTTTCGTGCAATAGGCTGTAGTTTATAACTCTGATTGTTCAAATTGGTGCAAAAGTAAAGATATTTAAAAAAAAATTGGGGGGAAGTTTTTAGTGTTCCCTTGGAATCAAAATCGCCTAATTTCGGAATACAAAAAGAAGAAAAGTAGCTCATGTTATAAACAACAAAAGGAGGGGTATTTCTAATGTTTGTAAAAATTCCGAAATAGCCCACAAACAATGTGCAACAAAAGTTTTGATAGCCGAACTGAATTCGGTTTTGCTGAAGGGAATTATGTGAATAATTGTTTCTAACATATCTGTTTAACATGTGCACAGGGTTAGCGGCTATCAGTGGAAAACGGGTTTTAGTTCTTCAACATTTGGAAAGTTTTCAATCGAAGTTATTTCATTTATGATCTATGGCAATGACAAGGGGTGGGGTTTTGACAAGCAGCACGTGTTCAAATGCAGAAATTATGCTCGTGCATTAATCGTATATTCGTGCATTCAGATTTTTAGAAGGGCTGCAGTGTGAAAAGTTTGTATGTATGTTCGGAAGTCTTCTTTTTGCAGCCTTGGGCGAAATAATAACATAAAGCTGTTATATTGTTACCCTTTCAGGATCATCAATTTGCTTCTGGTGTTAATTTCAATAGGAAAATTTCTCTTTTGGATTCTAAGCACTAAACAACGAATTTGTATAATCATCAAATGTTATTCTGTGTCATACTGGATTTCTGTTTTCGTGCAATAGGCTGTAGTTTATAACTCTGAGTGTTCAAATTGGTGCAAAAGCAAAGATATTTAAAAAAAAAGTCGGGGGAAGTTTTTAGTGTTCCATTGGAATCAAAATCGCCTTATTTTGGAATACAAAAAGAAGAAAAGTAGCTCATGTTATAAACAACAAAAGGAGGGGTATTTCTAATATTTGTAAAAATCCCGGAATTGCCCACATACAATGTGCAACAAAAGTTTTGATACCCGAACTGAATTCGGTTTTGCTGAAGGGAATTATGTGAATAATTGTTTCTAACATATCTGTTTAACATGTGCACACGGTTATCGGCTATCAGTGGAAAACGGATTTTAGTTCTTCAACATTTGGAAAGTTTTCAATCGAAGTTATTTCATTTATGATCTATGGCAATGACAAGGGGTGGGGTTTTGACAAGCAGCACGTGTTCAAATGCAGAAATTATGCTCGTGCATCAATCGTATATCCGTGCATTCAGATTTTTAGAAGGGCTGCATTGTGAAAAGTTTTTATGTATGTTCGGAAGTCTTCTTTTTGCAGCCCTGGGCGAAGTAATAACATAAAGCTGTTATATTGTTACCCTTTCAGGTTCATCAATTTGCTTCTGGTGTTAATTTCAATAGGAAAATTTCTCTTCTTGATTCTAAGTACTAAACAATGAATATGTATAATCATCAAATGCTATTCTGCGTCATACTAGATTTCTATTTTCGTGCAATAGGCTGTAGTTTATAACTCTGAGTGTTCAAATTGGTGCAAAAGCAAAGGTATTTCAAAAAAAAAGTCGGTGGAAGTTTTTAGTGTTCCATTGGAATCAAAATCGCCTAATTTCGGAATACAAAAAGAAGAAAAGTAGCTCATGTTATAAACAACAAAAGGAGGGGTATTTCTAATGTTTGTAAAAATACCGGAATAGCCCACATACAATGTGCAACAAAAGTTTTGATACCCGAACTGAATTCGGTTTTGATGAAGGGAATTATGTGTATAATTGTTTCTAACATATCTGTTTAACATGTTCACACGGTTAGCGGCTATCAGTGGAAAACGGGTTTTGGTTTTAAAATAGCTCGAAAGTTTTGAATCGAAGTTAGTTCATCTATGATCTATGGCAACGACTAGGGATGGGGTTTTGACAAGCAGCACGTGATCACATGCAGAAATTATACTCGTGCATTAATCGTATATCCGTGCAATCAGATTTTAAGGAGGGCTGCATTGTGAAAAGTTTGTATATATGTTCGGAAGTCTTCTTTTTGCAGCCCTGGGCGAAATAATAACATAAAGCTGTTATATTGTTACCCTTTCAGGTTCATCAATTTGCTTCTGGTGTTAATTTCAATAGGAAAATTTCTCTTCTGGATTCTAAGTACTAAACAACGAATTTGTATAATCATCAACTGTTATTCTGGTCATACTAGATTTCTGTTTTCGTGCAATAGACTGTAGTTTATAACTCTGATTGTTGAAATTGGTGCAAAAGTAAAGATATTTCAAAAAAAATTCGGGGGAAGTTTTTAGTGTTCCCTTGGAATCAAAATCGCCTAATTTCGGAATACAAAAAAAAGAAAAGTAGCTCATGTTATAAACAACAAAATGAGGGGTATTTCTAATGTTTGTAAAAATTCCGTAATAGCCCACATACAATGTGCAACAAAAGTTTGGATACCCGAAATGAATTCGGTTTTGCTGAAGGGAATTATGTGTATAATTGTTTCTAACATATCTGTTTAACATGTGCACACGGTTAGCGGCTATCAGTGGAAAACAGGTTTTAGTTTTCCAACATTTGGAAAGTTTTCAATCGAAGTTATTTCATCTATGATCTATGGCAATGACAAGGGTGGGGTGTTGACAAGCAGCACGTGTTCAAATGCAGAAATTATGCTCGTACATTAATCGTATATCCGTGCATTCAGATTTTTAGAAGGGCTGCATTGTGAAAAGTTTGTATGTATGTTCGGAAGTTGTCTTTTTGTAGCCCTGGGCGAAATAAAAACATAAGGCTGTTATATTGTTACCTTTTCAGAATCATCAATTTGCTTCTGGTGTTAATTTCAATAGGAAAATTTCTCTTCTGGATTCTAAGTACTAAACAACGAATTTGTATAATCATCAAATGTTATTCTGTGCCATACTAGATTTCTGTTTTCGTGCAATAGGCTGTAGTTTATAACTCTGAGTGTTCAAATTGGTGCAAAAGCAAAGATATTTAAAAAAAAAAGTCGGGGGAAGTTTTTAGTGTTCCATTGGAATCAAAATCGCCTAATTTCGGAATACAAAAAGAAGAAAGTAGCTCATGTTATAAACAACAAAAGGAGGGGTATTTCTAATGTTTGTAAAAATACCGGAATAGCCCACATACAATGTGCAACAAAAGTTTTGATACCCGAACTGAATTCGGTTTTGCTGAAGGGAATTATGTGAATAATTGTTTCTAACATATCTGTTTAACATGTGCACACGGTTAGCGGCTATCAGTGGAAAACGGGTTTTAGTTCTTCAACATTTGGAAAGTTTCCAATCGAAGTTATTTCATTTATGATCTATGGCAATGACAAGGGGTGGGGTTTTGACAAGCAGCACGTGTTCAAATGCAGAAATTATGCTCGTGCATCAATCGTATATCCGTGCATTCAGATTTTTAGAAGGGCTGCATTGTGAAAAGTTTGTATGTATGTTCGGAAGTCTTCTTTTTGCAGCCCTGGGCGAAGTAATAACATAAAGCTGTTATATTGTTACCCTTTCAGGTTCATCAATTTGCTTCTGGTGTTAATTTCAATAGGAAAATTTCTCTTCTTGATTCTAAGTACTAAACAATGAATATGTATAATCATCAAATGCTATTCTGCGTCATACTAGATTTCTATTTTCGTGCTGTAGTTTAACTCTGAGTGTTCAAATTGGTGCAAAAGCAAAGATATTTCAAAAAAAAAGTCGGGGGGAGTTTTTAGTGTTCCATTGGAATCAAAATCTCCGAATTTCGGAATACAAAAAGAAGAAAAGTAGCTCATGTTATAAACAACAAAAGGAAGGGTATTTCTAATGTTTGTAAAAATACCGGAATAGCCCACATACAATGTGCAACATAAGTTTTGATACCCGAACTGAATTCGGTTTTGCTGAAGGGAATTATGTGTATAATTGTTTCTAACATATTTGTTTAACATGTTCACACGGTTAGCGGCTATCAGTGGAAAACGGGTTATGGTTTTATAATATCTGGAAAGTTTTCAATCGAAGTTAGCTCATCTATGATCTATGGCAACGAAAAGGGTTGGGGTTTTGACAAACAGCACGTGTTCACATGCAGAAATTATACTCGTGCATTAATCGTATATCCGTGCAATCAGATTTTTAGAAGGGCTGCATTGTGAAAAGTTTGTATGTATGTTCGGAAGTCTTCTTTTTACAGCCCTGGGCGAAATAATAACATAAAGCTGTTATATTGTTACCCTTTCAGGATCATCAATTTGCTTCTGGTGTTAATTTCAATAGGAAAATTTCTCTTCTGGATTCTAAGCACTAAACAACGAATTTGTATAATCATCAAATGTTATTCTGTGTCATACTAGATTTCCGTTTTCGTGCAATAGGCTGTAGTTTAACTCTGAGTGTTCAAATTGGTGCAAAAGCAAAGATATTTCAAAAAAAAAGTCGGGGGAAGTTTTTAGTGTTCCATTGGAATCAAAATCGCCTAATTTCGGAATACAAAAACAAGAAAAGTAGCTCATGTTATAAACAACAAAAGAAGGGGTATTTCTAATGTTTGTAAAAATTCCGGAATAGCTCACATACAATGTGCAACAAAAGTTTTGATACCCGAACTGAATTCGGTTTTGCTGAAGGGAATTATGTGTATAATTGTTTCTAACATATCTGTTTAACATGTTCACACGGTTAGCGGCTATCAGTGTAAAACAAGTTTTATGTTTCCAATATCTGGAAAGTTTTCAATCGAAGTTAGTTCATCTATGATCTATGGCAACGCGAAGGGTTGGGGTTTTGACAAGCAGCACGTGTTCACATGCAGAAATTATACTCACGCATTAATCGTATATCCGTGCAATCAGATTTTTAGAAGGGCTGTATTGTGAAAAGTTTGCATGAATGTTCGGAAGTCTTCTTTTTACAGCCCTGGGCGAAGTAATAACATAAAGCTGTTATATTGTTACCCTTTCAGGTTCATCAATTTGCTTCTGGTGTTAATTTCAATAGGAAAATTTCTCTTCTTGATTCTAAGTACTAAACAATGAATATGTATAATCATCAAATGCTATTCTGCGTCATACTAGATTTCTATTTTCGTGCAATAGGCTGTAGTTTATAACTCTGAGTGTTCAAATTGGTGCAAAAGCAAAGGTATTTCAAAAAAAAAGTCGGTGGAAGTTTTTAGTGTTCCATTGGAACCAAAATCGCCTAATTTCGGAATACAAAAAGAAGAAAAGTAGCTCATGTTATAAACAACAAAAGGAGGGGTATTTCTAATGTTTGTAAAAATACCGGAATAGCCCACATACAATGTGCAACAAAAGTTTTAATACCCGAACTGAATTCAGTTTTGATGAAGGGAATTATGTGTATAATTGTTTCTAACATATCTGTTTAACATGTTCACACGGTTAGCGGCTATCAGTGGAAAACGGGTTTTGGTTTTAAAATAGCTCGAAAGTTTTGAATCGAAGTTAGTTCATCTATGATCTATGGCAACGACTAGGGATGGATTTTTGACAAGCAGCACGTGTTCACATGCAGAAATTATACTCACGCATTAATCGTATATCCGTGCAATCAGATTTTTAGGAGGGCTGCATTGTGAAAAGTTTGTATATATGTTCGGAAGTCTTCTTTTTGCAGCCCTGGGCGAAATAATAACATAAAGCTGTTATATTCTTACCCTTTCAGGATCATCAATTTGCTTCTGGTGTTAATTTCAATAGGAAAATTTCTCTTCTGGATTCTAAGTACTAAACAACGAATTTGTATAATCATCAACTGTTATTCTGGTCATACTAGATTTCTGTTTTCGTGCAATAGACTGTAGTTTATAACTCTGAGTGTTCAAATTGGTGCAAAAGCAAAGGTATTTCAAAAAAAAAGTCGGTGGAAGTTTTTAGTGTTCCATTGGAATCAAAATCGCCTAATTTCGGAATACAAAAAGAAGAAAAGTAGCTCATGTTATAAACAACAAAAGGAGGGGTATTTCTAATGTTTGAAAAATTCCGGAATAGCCCACATACAATGTGCAACAAAAGTTTGGATACCCGAACTGAATTCGGATTTGCTGAAGGGAATTATGTGTATAATTGTTTCTAACATATCTGTTTAACATGTGCACACGGTTAGCGGCTATCAGTGGAAAACAGGTTTTAGTTTTCCAACATTTGGAAAGTTTTCAATCGAAGTTATTTCATCTATGATCTATGGCAATGACAAGGGTGGGGTGTTGACAAGCAGCACGTGTTCAAATGCAGAAATTATGCTCGTACATTAATCGTATATCCGTGCATTCAGATTTTTAGAAGGGCTGCATTGTGAAAAGTTTGTATGTATGTTCGGAAGTTGTCTTTTTGTAGCCCTGGGCGAAATAAAAACATAAGGCTGTTATATTGTTACCTTTTCAGAATCATCAATTTGCTTCTGGTGTTAATTTCAATAGGAAAATTTCTCTTCTGGATTCTAAGTACTAAACAACGAATTTGTATAATCATCAAATGTTATTCTGTGCCATACTAGATTTCTGTTTTCGTGCAATAGGCTGTAGTTTATAACTCTGAGTGTTCAAATTGGTGCAAAAGCAAAGGTATTTAAAAAAAAAAGTCGGGGGAAGTTTTTAGTGTTCCATTGGAATCAAAATCGCCTAATTTCGGAATACAAAAAGAAGAAAGTAGCTCATGTTATAAACAACAAAAGGAGGGGTATTTCTAATGTTTGTAAAAATACCGGAATAGCCCACATACAATGTGCAACAAAAGTTTTGATACCCGAACTGAATTCGGTTTTGCTGAAGGGAATTATGTGAATAATTGTTTCTAACATATCTGTTTAACATGTGCACACGGTTAGCGGCTATCAGTGGAAAACGGGTTTTAGTTCTTCAACATTTGGAAAGTTTTCAATCGAAGTTATTTCATTTATGATCTATGGCAATGACAAGGGGTGGGGTTTTGACAAGCAGCACGTGTTCAAATGCAGAAATTATGCTCGTGCATCAATCGTATATCCGTGCATTCAGATTTTTAGAAGGGCTGCATTGTGAAAAGTTTGTATGTATGTTCGGAAGTCTTCTTTTTGCAGCCCTGGGCGAAGTAATAACATAAAGCTGTTATATTGTTACCCTTTCAGGTTCATCAATTTGCTTCTGGTGTTAATTTCAATAGGAAAATTTCTCTTCTTGATTCTAAGTACTAAACAATGAATATGTATAATCATCAAATGCTATTCTGCGTCATACTAGATTTCTATTTTCGTGCTGTAGTTTAACTCTGAGTGTTCAAATTGGTGCAAAAGCAAAGATATTTCAAAAAAAAAGTCGGGGGGAGTTTTTAGTGTTCCATTGGAATCAAAATCTCCGAATTTCGGAATACAAAAAGAAGAAAAGTAGCTCATGTTATAAACAACAAAAGGAGGGGTATTTCTAATGTTTGTAAAAATACCGGAATAGCCCACATACAATGTGCAACATAAGTTTTGATACCCGAACTGAATTCGGTTTTGCTGAAGGGAATTATGTGTATAATTGTTTCTAACATATTTGTTTAACATGTTCACACGGTTAGCGGCTATCAGTGGAAAACGGGTTATGGTTTTATAATATCTGGAAAGTTTTCAATCGAAGTTAGCTCATCTATGATCTATGGCAACGAAAAGGGTTGGGGTTTTGACAAGCAGCACGTGTTCACATGCAGAAATTATACTCGTGCATTAATCGTATATCCGTGCAATCAGATTTTTAGAAGGGCTGCATTGTGAAAAGTTTGTATGTATGTTCGGAAGTCTTCTTTTTACAGCCCTGGGCGAAATAATAACATAAAGCTGTTATATTGTTACCCTTTCAGGATCATCAATTTGCTTCTGGTGTTAATTTCAATAGGAAAATTTCTCTTCTGGATTCTAAGCACTAAACAACGAATTTGTATAATCATCAAATGTTATTCTGTGTCATACTAGATTTCCGTTTTCGTGCAATAGGCTGTAGTTTAACTCTGAGTGTTCAAATTGGTGCAAAAGCAAAGATATTTCAAAAAAAAAGTCGGGGGAAGTTTTTAGTGTTCCATTGGAATCAAAATCGCCTAATTTCGGAATACAAAAACAAGAAAAGTAGCTCATGTTATAAACAACAAAAGAAGGGGTATTTCTAATGTTTGTAAAAATTCCGGAATAGCTCACATACAATGTGCAACAAAAGTTTTGATACCCGAACTGAATTCGGTTTTGCTGAAGGGAATTATGTGTATAATTGTTTCTAACATATCTGTTTAACATGTTCACACGGTTAGCGGCTATCAGTGTAAAACAAGTTTTATGTTTCCAATATCTGGAAAGTTTTCAATCGAAGTTAGTTCATCTATGATCTATGGCAACGCGAAGGGTTGGGGTTTTGACAAGCAGCACGTGTTCACATGCAGAAATTATACTCGTGCATTAATCGTATATCCGTGCAATCAGATTTTTAGAAGGGCTGCATTGTGAAAAGTTTGTATGTATGTTCAGAAGTCTTCTTTTTGCAGCCCTGGGCGACATAATAACATAAAGCTGTTATATTGTTACCCTTTCAGGATCATCAATTTGCTTCTGGTGTTAATTTCAATAGGAAAATTTCTCTTCTGGATTCTAAGTACTAAACAACGAATTTGTATAATCATCAACTGTTATTCTGTGTCATACTAGATTTCTGTTTTCGTGCAATAGGCTGTAGTTTATAACTCTGATTGTTCAAATTGGTGCAATAGTAAAGATATTTCAAAAAAAATTGGGGGGAAGTTTTTAGAGTTCCCTTGGAATCAAAATCGCCTAATTTCGGAATACAAAAAGAAGAAAAGTAGCTCATGTTATAAACAACAAAAGGAGGGGTATTTCTAATGTTTGTAAAAAATCCGGAATAGCCCACATACAATGTGCAACAAAAGTTTGGATACCCGAAATGAATTCGGTTTTGCTGAAAGGAATTATGTGTAAATTGTTTATAACATATCTGTTTAACATGTTAGCACGGTTAGCGGCTATCAGTAGAAACGGGTTGTATTTTTCCAATATCTGGAAAGTTTTCAATAGAAGTTAGTTCATCTATGATCTATGGCAATGACAATTGGTGGGGTGTTGACAAGCAGCACGTGTTCACATGCAGAAATTATACTCGTGCATAAATATTATATCCGTGCAATCAGATTTTTCGAAGGGCTGCATTGTGAAAAGTTTGTATGTATGTTCAGAAGTCTTCTTTTTGCAGCCCTGGGCGAAATAATAACATAAAGCTGTTATATTGTTACCCTTTCAGGATCATCAATTTGCTTCTGGTGTTAATTTCAATAGGAAAATTTCTCTTCTGGATTATAAGTACTAAACAATGAATATGTATATTCATCAGATGTTATTCTGTGTCATACTAGATTTCTGTTTTCGTGCAATAGGCTGTAGTTTAACTCTGAGTGTTCAAATTGGTGCAAAAGCAAAGATATTTCAAAAAAAAAGTCGGGGGAAGTTTTTAGTGTTCCATTGGAATCAAAATCGCCTAATTTCGGAATACAAAAAGAAGAAAAGTAGCTCATGTTATAAACAACAAAAGGAGGGGTATTTCTAATGTTTGAAAAATTCCGGAATAGCCCACATACAATGTGCAACAAAAGTTTTAATACCCGAACTGAATTCGGATTTGCTGAAGGGAATTATGTGTACGAGTATAATTGTTTCTAACATATCTGTTTAACATGTTCACACGGTTAGCGGCTATCAGTGGAAAACGGGTTTTGGTTTTCCAATATCTCGAAGGTTTTCAATCGAAGTTATTTCATTTATGATCTATGGCAGTGACAATTGGTGGGGTTTTGATAAGCAGCACGTGTTAATGCTCGTGCATTAATCGTATATCCCTGCATTCAGATTTTTAGAAGGGCTGCATTGTGAAAAGTTTGTATGTATGTTCGGAAGTCTTCTTTTTGCAGCCCTGGGTGAAATAATAACATAAAGCTTTTATATTGTTACCCTTTCAGGATCATCAATTTGCTTCTGGTGTTAATTTCAATAGTAAAATTTCTCTTCTGGATTATAAGTACTAATCAATGAATATGTATATTCATCAAATGTTATTCTGTGTCATACTAGATTTCTGTCTTCGTGCAATAGGCTGTAGTTTATAACTCTGAGTGTTCAAATTGGTGCAAAAGCAAAGATATTTCAAAAAAAAAGCCGGGGGAAGTTTTTAGTGTTCCATTGGAATCAAAATCGCCTAATTTCGGAATACAAAAACAAGAAAAGTAGCTCATGTTATGAACAACTAAAGGAGGGGTATTTCTAATGTTTCTAAAAATTCCGGAATAGCCCACATACAATGTGCAACAAAAGTTCTGATGCCCGAACTGAATTCGGTTTTGCTGAAGGGAATTATGTGTATAATTGTTTCTAAAATATCTGTTTAACATGTTCACACGGTTAGCGGCTATCAGTGGAAAACGGGTTTTGGTTTTCTAATATCTGGAAAGTTTTCAATCGAAGTTAGTTCATCTATAATCTATGGCAACGACTAGGGTTGTGGTTTTGACAAGCAGCACGTGTTCACATGCAGAAATTATACTCGTGCATTAATCGTATATCCGCGCAATCAGATTTTTAGAAGGGCTACATTGTTTGTATGTATGTTCGGAAGTGATCTTTTTGCAGCCCTTGGCGAAATAATAACATAAAGCTGTTATATTGTTACCCTGTCATGATCATCAATTTGCTTCTGGTGTTAATTTCAATAGGAAAATTTCTCTTCTGGATTCTAAGCACTGAACAACGAATTTGTATAATCATCAAATGTTATTCTGTGTCATACTAGATATCTGTTTTCGCGCAATAGGCTGTAAGTTTATAACTGTGAGTGTTCAAATTGGTGCAAAAGCAAAGATATTTCAAAAAAAAAGTCTTGGGAAGTTTTTAGTGTTCCTTTGAAATCAAAATCGCCTATTTTGGGAATACAAAAAGAAGAAAAGTAGCTCATGTTATAAACAACAAAAGAAGGGGTAATTCTAATGTTTGTAAAAATTCCGGAATAGCTCACATACAATGTGCAACAAAAGTTTTGATACCCGAACTGAATTCGGTTTTGCTGAAGGGAATTATGTGTATAATTGTTTCTAACATATCTGTTTAACATGTTCACACAGTTATCGGCTATCAGTGGAAAACGGGTTTTGGTTTTCTAATATCTGGAAAGTTTTCAATCGAAGTTAGTTCATCTATGATCTATGGCAACGACTAGGGTTGGGGTTTTGACAAGCAGCACGTGTTCACATGCAGAAATTATACTCGTGCATTAATCGTATATCCGTGCAATCAGATTTTTAGAAGGGCTGCATTGTGAAAAGTTTGTATGTATGTTCAGAAGTCTTCTTTTTGCAGCCCTGGGCGTAATTAATAAAATAAAGCTGTTATATTGTTACCCTTTCAGGATCATCAATTTGCTTCTGGTGTAAATTTCAATAGGAAAATTTCTCTTCTGGATTCTAAGTACTAAACAACGAATTTGTATAATCATCAAATGTTATTCTGTGTCATACTAGATTTCAGTTTTCGTGCAATAGGCTGTAGTTTAGCAGCACGTGTTCACATGCAGAAATTATACTCGTGCATTAATCGTATATCCTTGCAATAAGATTTTTAGAAGGGCTGCATTGTGAAAAGTTTTTATGTATGTTCGGAAGTCTTCTTTTTGCAGCCCTGGGCGTAATAATAACATAAAGCTGTTATATTGTTACCCTTTCAGGATCATCAATTTGCTTCTGGTGTTAATTTCAATAGGAAAATTTTTCTTCTTGATTCTAAGTACTAAACAATGAATATTTATAATCATCAAATGTTATTCTGTGTCATACTAGATTTCTGTTTTCGCGCAATAGGCTGTAGTTTATAACTGTGAGTGTTCAAATTGGTGCAAAAGCAAAGATATTTCAAAAAAAAATTCTTGGGAAGCTTTTAGTGTTCCATTGAAATCAAAATCGCCTAATTTCGGAATAATTTCAATAGGAAAATTTCTCTTCTGGATTCTAAGTACTAAACAACGAATTTGTATAATCGTCAAATGTTATTCTGTGTCATACTAGATTTCTGTTTTCGTGCAATAGGCTGTAGTTTATAACTCTGAGTGTTCAAATTTTTGCAAAAGCAAAGATATTTCAAAAAAAAAAATCGGGAGAAGTTTTTAGTGTTCCATTAGAATCAAAATTGCCTAATTTCGGAATACAAGAACAAGCAAAGTAGCTCATGTTATAAACAACAAAAGAAGGGGTATTTCTAATGTTTGTAAAAATTCCGGAATAGCCCACATACAATGTGCAACAAAAGTTTTGATACCCGAACTGAATTCGGTTTTGCTGAAGGGAATTATGTGTATAATTGTTTCTAACATTTCTGTTTAACATGTTCACACAGTTATCGGCTATCAGTGGAAAACGGGTTTGGTTTTCTAAAATCTGGAAAGTTTTCAATCGAAGTTAGTTCATCTATGATCTATGGCAACGACTAGGGTTGGGGTTTTGACAAGCAGCACGTGTTCACATGCAGAAATTATACTCGCGCATTAATCGTATATCCGTGCAATCAGATTTTTAGGAGGGCTGCATTGTGAAAAGTTTGTATATATGTTCGGAAGTCTTCTTTTTGCAGCCCTGGGCGAAATAATAACATAAAGCTGTTATATTGTTACCCTTTCAGGATCATCAATTTGCTTCTGGTGTTAATTTCAATAGGAAAATTTCTCTTCTGGATTCTAAGCACTAAACAACGAATTTGTATAATCATCAAATGTTATTCTGTGTCATACTGGATTTCTGTTTTCGTGCAATAGGCTGTAGTTTATAACTCTGAGTGTTCAAATTGGTGCAAAAGCAAAGTTATTTAAAAAAAGAGTCGGGGGAAGTTTTTAGTGTTCCATTGGAATCAAAATCGCATAATTTCGGAATACAAAAAGAAGAAAAGTAGCTCATGTTATAAACAACAAAAGGAGGGGTATTTCTAATGTTTGTAAAAATCCCGGAAATGCCCACATACAATGTGCAACAAAAGTTTTGATACCCGAACTGAATTCGGTTTTGCTGAAGGGAATTATGTGTATAATTGTTTCTAACATATCTGTTTAACATGTGTACACGGTTAGCGGCTATCAGTGGAAAACGGGTTTTAGTTTTCCAACATTTGGAAAGTTTTCAATCGAAGTTATTTCATCTATGATCAATGGCAATGACAAGGGTGGGGTGTTGACAAGCAGCACGTGTTCAAATGCAGAAATTATGCTCGTGCATCAATCGTATATCCGTGCATTCAGATTTTTAGAAGGGCTGCATTGTGAAAAGTTTGTATGTATGTTCGGAAGTTGTCTTTTTGCAGCCCTGGGCGATATAAAAACATAAAGCTGTTATATTGTTACCTTTTCATTATCATCAATTTGCTTCTGGTGTTAATTTCAATAGGAAAATTTCTCTTCTGGATTCTAAGTACTAAACAACGAATTTGTATAATCATCAAATGTTATTCTGTGCCATACTAGATTTCTGTTTTCGTGCAATAGGCTGTAGTTTATAACTCTGAGTGTTCAAATTTTTGCAAAAGCAAAGATATTTCAAAAAAAAGTCGGGGGAAGTTTTTAGTGTTCCATTGGAATCAAAATCGCCTAATTTCGGAATACAAAAGCAAATAAAGTAGTTCATGTTATAAACAACAAAAGGAGGGGTATTTCTAATGTTTGTAAAAATTCCGGAATAGCCCACAAACAAAGTGCAACAAAAGTTTTGATACCCGAACTGAATTCGGTTTTGCTGAAGGGAATTATGTGTATAATTGTTTCTAACATATCTGTTTAACATGTTCACACGGTTAGCGGCTATTAGTGGAAAACGAGTTTTGATTTTCCAATATCTGGAAAGTTTTCAAACGAAGTTAGTTCATCTATGATCTGTGGCAACGTCAAGGGTTGGGGTTTTGACAAGCAGCACGTGTTCACATGCAGAAATTATACTCTTGCATTAATCGTATATCCGTGCAATCAGATTTTTAGAAGGGCTGCATTGTGAAAAGTTTGCATGTATGTTCGGCAGTCTTCTTTTTACTGCCCTGGGCGAAATAATAACATAAAGCTGTTATATTGTTACCCTTTCAGGATCATCAATTTGCTTCTGGTGTTAATTTCAATAGGAAAATTTCTCTTCTGGATTCTAAGCACTAAACAACGAATTTGTATAATCATCAAATGTTATTCTGTGTCATACTGGATTTCTGTTTTCGTGCAATAGGCTGTAGTTTATAACTCTGAGTGTTCAAATTGGTGCAAAAGCAAAGTTATTTAAAAAAAGAGTCGGGGGAAGTTTTTAGTGTTCCATTGGAATCAAAATCGCATAATTTCGGAATACAAAAAGAAGAAAAGTAGCTCATGTTATAAACAACAAAAGGAGGGGTATTTCTAATGTTTGTAAAAATCCCGGAAATGCCCACATACAATGTGCAACAAAAGTTTTGATACCCGAACTGAATTCGGTTTTGCTGAAGGGAATTATGTGAATAATTGTTTCTAACATATCTGTTTAACATGTGCACACGGTTATCGGCTATCAGTGGAAAACGGATTTTAGTTCTTCAACATTTGGAAAGTTTTCAATCGAAGTTATTTCATTTATGATCTATGGCAATGACAAGGGGTGGGGTTTTGACAAGCAGCACGTGTTCAAATGCAGAAATTATGCTCGTGCATCAATCGTATATCCGTGCATTCAGATTTTTAGAAGGGCTGCATTGTGAAAAGTTTGTATGTATGTTCGGAAGTCTTCTTTTTGCAGCCCTGGGCGAAGTAATAACATAAAGCTGTTATATTGTTACCCTTTCAGGTTCATCAATTTGCTTCTGGTGTTAATTTCAATAGGAAAATTTCTCTTCTTGATTCTAAGTACTAAACAATGAATATGTATAATCATCAAATGCTATTCTGCGTCATACTAGATTTCTATTTTCGTGTAATAGGCTGTAGTTTATAACTCTGAGTGTTCAAATTGGTGCAAAAGCAAAGGTATTTCAAAAAAAAAGTCGGTGGAAGTTTTTAGTGTTCCATTGGAATCAAAATCGCCTAATTTCGGAATACAAAAAGAAGAAAAGTAGCTCATGTTATAAACAACAAAAGGAGGGGTATTTCTAATGTTTGTAAAAATACCGGAATAGCCCACATACAATGTGCAACAAAAGTTTTGATACCCGAACTGAATTCGGTTTTGATGAAGGGAATTATGTGTATAATTGTTTCTAACATATCTGTTTAACATGTTCACACGGTTAGCGGCTATCAGTGGAAAACGGGTTTTGGTTTTAAAATAGCTCGAAAGTTTTGAATCGAAGTTAGTTCATCTATGATCTATGGCAACGACTAGGGATGGGGTTTTGACAAGCAGCACGTGTTCACATGCAGAAATTATACTCACGCATTAATCGTATATCCGTGCAATCAGATTTTAAGGAGGGCTGCATTGTGAAAAGTTTGTATATATGTTCGGAAGTCTTCTTTTTGCAGCCCTGGGCGAAATAATAACATAAAGCTGTTATATTGTTACCCTTTCAGGATCATCAATTTTCTTCTGGTGTTAATTTCAATAGGAAAATTTCTCTTCTGGATTCTAAGTACTAAACAACGAATTTGTATAATCATCAACTGTTATTCTGGTCATACTAGATTTCTGTTTTCGTGCAATAGACTGTAGTTTATAACTCTGATTGTTGAAATTGGTGCAAAAGTAAAGATATTTCAAAAAAAATTCGGGGGAAATTTTTAGTGTTCCCTTGGAATCAAAATCGCCTAATTTCGGAATACAAAAAAAAGAAAAGTAGCTCATGTTATAAACAACAAAATGAGGGGTATTTCTAATGTTTGTAAAAATTCCGTAATAGCCCACATACAATGTGCAACAAAAGTTTGGATACCCGAAATGAATTCGGTTTTGCTGAAGGGAATTATGTGTATAATTGTTTATAACATATCTGCTTAACATGTTCACACGGTTAGCGGCTATCAGTAGAAACGGGTTGTATTTTTCCAATATCTGGAAAGTTTTCAATCGAAGTTAGTTCATCTATGATCTATGGCAATGACAAGGGGTGGGGTGTTGACAAGCAGCACGTGTTCACATGCAGTAATTATACTCGTGCATTAATAGTATATCCGTGCAATCAGATTTTTCGAAGGGCTGCATTGTGAAAAGTTTGTATGAATGTTCAGAAGTCTTCGTTTTGCAGCCCTGGGCGAAATAATAACATAAAGCTGTTATATTGTTACCCTATCAGGATCATCAATTTGCTTCTGGTGTTAATTTCAATAGGAAAATTTCTATTCTGGATTATAAGTACTAAACATTGAATATGTATATTCATCAAATGTTATTCTGTGTCATACTAGATTTCTATTTTCGTGCAATAGGCTGTAGTTTAACTCTGAGTGTTCAAATTGGTGCAAAAGCAAAGTTATTTCAAAAAAAAAAGTCGGGGGAAGTTTTTAGTGTTCCATTGGAATCAAAATCTCCGAATTTCGGAATACAAAAAAAAAAAAGTAGATCATGTTATAAACAACAAAAGGAGGGGTATTTCTAATGTTTGTAAAAATTCCGGAATAGCCCACATACAATGTGCAACAAAAGTTTTGATACCCGAACTGAATTCGGTTTTGCTGAAGGGAATAATGTGAATAATTGTTTCTAACATATCTGTTTAACATGTGCACACGGTTAGCGGCTATCAGTGGAAAACGGGTTTTAGTTTTTCAACATTTGGAAAGTTTTCAATCGAAGTTATTTAATTTATGATCTATGGCAATGACAAGGGGTGGGGTTTTGACAAGCAGCACGTGTTCAAATGCAGAAATTATGCTCGTGCATTAATCGTATATTCGTGCATTCAGATTTTTAGAAGGGCTGCAGTGTGAAAAGGTTGTATTTATGTTCGGAAGTCTTCTTTTTGCAGCCCTGGGCGAAATAATAACATAAAGCTGTTATATTGTTACCCTTTCAGGATCATCAATTTGCTTCTGGTGTTAATTTCAATAGGAAAATTTCTCTTCTTGATTCTAAGTACTAAACAATGAATATGTATAATCATCAAATGCTATTCTGCGTCATACTAGATTTCTGTTTTCGAGCAATAGGCTGTAGTTTATAACTGTGAGTTTTCAAATTGGTGCAAAAGCAAAGATATTTAAAAAAAAAAGTCTTGGGAAGTTTTTAGTGTTCCATTGGAATCAAAATCGCCTAATTTCGGAATACAAGAACAAGAAAAGTAGCTCATGTTATAAACAACAAAAGAAGGGGTATTTCTAATGTTTGTAAAAATTCCGGAATAGAACACATACAATGTGCAACAAAAGTTTGGATACCCGAAATGAATTCGGTTTTGTTGAAAGGAATTATGTGTAAATTGTTTCTAACATATCTGTTTAACATGTTCGCACGGTTAGCGGCTATCAGTAGAAACGGGTTGTACTTTTCCAATATCTGGAAAGTTTTCAATCGAAGTTAGTTCATCTATGATCTATGGCAATGACAAGTGGTGGGGTGTTGACAAGCAGCACGTGTTCACATGCAGAAATTATACTCGTGCATTAATCGTATATCCGTGCATTCAGATTTTTAGAAGGGCTGCATTGTGAAAAGTTTGTATGTATGTTCAGAAGTCTTCTTTTTGCAGCCCTGGGCGAAATAATAACATAAAGCTGTTATATTGTTACCCTTTCAGGATCATCAATTTGCTTCTGGTGTTAATTTCAATAGGAAAATTTCTCTTCTGGATTCTAAGTACTAAACAACGAATTTGTATAATCATCAACTGTTATTCTGTGTCATACTAGATTTCTGTTTTCGTGCAATAGGCTGTAGTTTATAACTCTGATTGTTCAAATTGGTGCAAAAGTAAAGATATTTAAAAAAAAATTGGGGGGAAGTTCTTAGTGTTCCCTTGGAATCAAAATCGCCTAATTTCGGAATACAAAAAGAAGAAAAGTAGCTCATGTTATAAACAACAAAAGGAGGGGTATTTCTAATGTTTGTAAAAATTCCGGAATAGCCCACAAACAATGTGCAACAAAAGTTTTGATAGCCGAACTGAATTCGGTTTTGCTGAAGGGAATTATGTGAATAATTGTTTCTAACATATCTGTTTAACATGTGCACAGGGTTAGCGGCTATCAGTGGAAAACGGGTTATGGTTTTATAATATCTGGAAAGTTTTCAATCGAAGTTAGCTCATCTATGATCTATGGCAACGACAAGGGTTGGGGTTTTGACAAGCAGCACGTGTTCACATGCAGAAATTATACTCGTGCATTAATCGTATATCCGTGCAATCAGATTTTTAGAAGGGCTGCATTGTGAAAAGTTTGTATGTATGTTCAGAAGTCTTCTTTTTGCAGCCCTGGGCGAAATAATAACATAAAGCTGTTATATTGTTACCCTTTCAGGATCATCAATTTGCTTCTGGTGTTAATTTCAATAGGAAAATTTCTCTTCTGGATTCTAAGTACTAAACAACGAATTTGTATAATCATCAACTGTTATTCTGTGTCATACTAGATTTCTGTTTTCGTGCAATAGGCTGTAGTTTATAACTCTGATTGTTCAAATTGGTGCAATAGTAAAGATATTTCAAAAAAAATTGGGGGGAAGTTTTTAGTGTTCCCTTGGAATCAAAATCGCCTAATTTCGGAATACAAAAAGAAGAAAAGTAGCTCATGTTATAAACAACAAAAGGAGGGGTATTTCTAATGTTTGTAAAAATTCCGGAATAGAACACATACAATGTGCAACAAAAGTTTGGATACCCGAAATGAATTCGGTTTTGCTGAAAGGAATTATGTGTAAATTGTTTCTAACATATCTGTTTAACATGTTCGCACGGTTAGCGGCTATCAGTAGAAACGGGTTGTATTTTTCCAATATCTGGAAAGTTTTCAATCGAAGTTAGTTCATCTATGATCTATGGCAATGACAAGTGGTGGGGTGTTGACAAGCAGCACGTGTTCACATGCAGAAATTATACTCGTGCATTAATCGTATATCCGTGCATTCAGATTTTTAGAAGGGCTGCATTGTGAAAAGTTTGTATGTATGTTCAGAAGTCTTCTTTTTGCAGCCCTGGGCGAAATAATAACATAAAGCTGTTATATTGTTACCCTTTCAGGATCATCAATTTGCTTCTGGTGTTAATTTCAATAGGAAAATTTCTCTTCTGGATTCTAAGTACTAAACAACGAATTTGTATAATCATCAACTGTTATTCTGTGTCATACTAGATTTCTGTTTTCGTGCAATAGGCTGTAGTTTATAACTCTGATTGTTCAAATTGGTGCAAAAGTAAAGATATTTAAAAAAAAATTGGGGGGAAGTTCTTAGTGTTCCCTTGGAATCAAAATCGCCTAATTTCGGAATACAAAAAGAAGAAAAGTAGCTCATGTTATAAACAACAAAAGGAGGGGTATTTCTAATGTTTGTAAAAATTCCGGAATAGCCCACAAACAATGTGCAACAAAAGTTTTGATAGCCGAACTGAATTCGGTTTTGCTGAAGGGAATTATGTGAATAATTGTTTCTAACATATCTGTTTAACATGTGCACAGGGTTAGCGGCTATCAGTGGAAAACGGGTTTTAGTTCTTCAACATTTGGATAGTTTTCAATCGAAGTTATTTCATTTATGATCTATGGCAATGACAAGTGGTGGGGTGTTGACAAGCAGCACGTGTTCACATGCAGAAATTATACTCGTGCATTAATCGTATATCCGTGCATTCAGATTTTTAGAAGGGCTGCATTGTGAAAAGTTTGTATGTATGTTCAGAAGTCTTCTCTTTGCAGCCCTGGGCGAAATAATAACATAAAGCTGTTATATTGTTACCCTTTCAGGATCATCAATTTGCTTCTGGTGTTAATTTCAATAGGAAAATTTCTCTCCTTGATTCTACGTACTAAACAATGAATATGTATAATCATCAAATGCTATTCTGCCCACATACAATGTGCAACAAAAGTTTTGATACCCGAACTGAATTCGGTTTTGCTGAAGGGTATTATGTGTATAATTGTTTCTAACATATCTGTTTAACATGTTCACACGGTGAGCGGCTATCAGTGGAAAACGGGTTATGGTTTTATAATATCTGGAAAGTTTTCAATCGAAGTTAGCTCATCTATGATCTATGGCAACGACAAGGGTTGGGGTTTTGACAAGCAGCACGTGTTCACATGCAGAAATTATACTCGTGCATTAATCGTATATCCGTGCAATCAGATTTTTAGAAGGGCTGCATTGTGAAAAGTTTGTATGTATGTTCAGAAGTCTTCTTTTTGCAGCCCTGGGCGAAATAATAACATAAAGCTGTTATATTGTTACCCTTTCAGGATCATCAATTTGCTTCTGGTGTTAATTTCAATAGGAAAATTTCTCTTTTGGATTCTAAGCACTAAACAACGAATTTGTATAATCATCAAATGTTATTCTGTGTCATACTGGATTTCTGTTTTCGTGCAATAGGCTGTAGTTTAACTCTGAGTGTTCAAATTGGTGCAAAAGCAAAGATATTTCAAAAAAAAAGTCGGGGGGAGTTTTTAGTGTTCCATTGGAATCAAAATCGCCTAATTTTGGAATACAAAAAGAAGAAAAGTAGCTCATGTTATAAACAACAAAAGGAGGGGTATTTCTAATGTTTGTAAAAATTCCGGAATAGCCCACAAACAATGTGCAACAAAAGTTTTGATAGCCGAACTGAATTCGGTTTTGCTGAAGGGAATTATGTGAATAATTGTTTCTAACATATCTGTTTAACATGTGCACACGGTTATCGGCTATCAGTGGAAAACGGATTTTAGTTCTTCAACATTTGGAAAGTTTTCAATCGAAGTTATTTCATTTATGATCTATGGCAATGACAAAGGGTGGGGTTTTGACAAGCAGCACGTGTTCAAATGCAGAAATTATGCTCGTGCATCAATCGTATATCCGTGCATTCAGATTTTTAGAAGGGCTGCATTGTGAAAAGTTTGTATGTATGTTCGGAAGTCTTCTTTTTGCAGCCCTGGGCGAAGTAATAACATAAAGCTGTTATATTGTTACCCTTTCAGGTTCATCAATTTGCTTCTGGTGTTAATTTCAATAGGAAAATTTCTCTTCTTGATTCTAAGTACTAAACAATGAATATGTATAATCATCAAATGCTATTCTGCGTCATACTAGATTTCTATTTTCGTGCAATAGGCTGTAGTTTAACTCTGAGTGTTCAAATTGGTGCAAAAGCAAAGATATTTCAAAAAAAAAGTCGGGGGGAGTTTTTAGTGTTCCATTGGAATCAAAATCTCCGAATTTCGGAATACAAAAAGAAGAAAAGTAGCTCATGTTATAAACAACAAAAGGAGGGGTATTTCTAATGTTTGTAAAAATACCGGAATAGCCCACATACAATGTGCAACATAAGTTTTGATACCCGAACTGAATTCGGTTTTGCTGAAGGGAATTATGTGTATAATTGTTTCTAACATATTTGTTTAACATGTTCACACGGTTAGCGGCTATCAGTGGAAAACGGGTTATGGTTTTATAATATCTGGAAAGATTTCAATCGAAGTTAGCTCATCTATGATCTATGGCAACGACAAGGGTTGGGGTTTTGACAAGCAGCACGTGTTCACATGTAGAAATTATACTCGTGCATTAATCGTATATCCGTGCAATCAGATTTTTAGAAGGGCTGCATTGTGAAAAGTTTGTATGTATGTTCAGAAGTCTTCTTTTTACAGCCCTGGGCGAAATAATAACATAAAGCTGTTATATTGTTACCCTTTCAGGATCATCAATTTGCTTCTGGTGTTAATTTCAATAGGAAAATTTCTCTTCTGGATTCTAAGTACTAAACAACGAATTTGTATAATCATCAACTGTTATTCTGTGTCATACTAGATTTCTGTTTTCGTGCAATAGGCTGTAGTTTATAACTCTGACTGTTCAAATTGGTGCAAAAGTAAAGATATTTAAAAAAAAATTGGGGGGAAGTTTTTAGTGTTCCATTGGAATCAAAATCGCCTAATTTCGGAATACAAAAAGAAGAAAAGTAGCTCATGTTATAAACAACAAAAGTAGGGGTATTTCTAATGTTTGTAAAAATTCCGGAATAGCCCACATACAATGTGCAACAAAAGTTTGGATACCCGAAATGAATTCGGTTTTGCTGAAAGGAATTATGTGTAAATTGTTTCTAACATATCTGTTTAACAAGTTCGCACGGTTAGCGGCTATCAGTAGAAACGGGTTGTATCTTTCCAATATCTGGAAAGTTTTCAATCGAAGTTAGTTCATCTATGATCTATGGCAATGACAAGTGGTGGGGTGTTGACAAGCAGCACGTGTTCACATGCAGAAATTATACTCGTGCATTAATCGTATATCCGTGCAATCAGATTTTTAGAAGGGCTGCATTGTGAAAAGTTTGTATGTATGTTCGGAAGTCTTCTTTTTACAGCCCTGGGCGAAATAATAACATAAAGCTGTTATATTGTTACCCTTTCAGGATCATCAATTTGCTTCTGGTGTTAATTTCAATAGGAAAATTTCTCTTCTGGATTCTAAGCACTAAACAACGAATTTGTATAATCATCAAATGTTATTCTGTGTCATACTAGATTTCCGTTTTCGTGCAATAGGCTGTAGTTTAACTCTGAGTGTTCAAATTGGTGCAAAAGCAAAGATATTTCAAAAAAAAAGTCGGGGGAAGTTTTTAGTGTTCCATTGGAATCAAAATCGCCTAATTTCGGAATACAAAAACAAGAAAAGTAGCTCATGTTATAAACAACAAAAGAAGGGGTATTTCTAATGTTTGTAAAAATTCCGGAATAGCTCACATACAATGTGCAACAAAAGTTTTGATACCCGAACTGAATTCGGTTTTGCTGAAGGGAATTATGTGTATAATTGTTTCTAACATATCTGTTTAACATGTTCACACGGTTAGCGGCTATCAGTGGAAAACGGGTTTTGGTTTTAAAATAGCTCGAAAGTTTTGAATCGAAGTTAGTTCATCTATGATCTATGGCAACGACTAGGGATGGGGTTTTGACAAGCAGCACGTGTTCACATGCAGAAATTATACTCACGCATTAATCGTATATCCGTGCAATCAGATTTTAAGGAGGGCTGCATTGTGAAAAGTTTGTATATATGTTCGGAAGTCTTCTTTTTGCAGCCCTGGGCGAAATAATAACATAAAGCTGTTATATTCTTACCCTTTCAGGATCATCAATTTGCTTCTGGTGTTAATTTCAATAGGAAAATTTCTCTTCTGGATTCTAAGTACTAAACAACGAATTTGTATAATCATCAACTGTTATTCTGGTCATACTAGATTTCTGTTTTCGTGCAATAGACTGTAGTTTATAACTCTGAGTGTTCAAATTGGTGCAAAAGCAAAGGTATTTCAAAAAAAAAGTCGGTGGAAGTTTTTAGTGTTCCATTGGAATCAAAATCGCCTAATTTCGGAATACAAAAAGAAGAAAAGTAGCTCATGTTATAAACAACAAAAGGAGGGGTATTTCTAATGTTTGTAAAAATACCAGAATAGCCCACATACAATGTGCAACAAAAGTTTTGATACCCGAACTGAATTCGGTTTTGATGAAGGGAATTATGTGTATAATTGTTTCTAACATATCTGTTTAACATGTTCGCACGGTTAGCGGCTATCAGTGGAAAACGGGTTTTGGTTTTCCAATATCTCGAAAGTTTTGAATCGAAGTTAGTTCATCTATGATCTATGGCAACGACAAGGGTTGGGGTTTTGACAAGCAGCACGTGTTCACATGCAGAAATTATACTCGTGCATTAATCGTATATCCGCGCAATCAGATTTTTAGAAGGGCTGCATTGTTTGTATGTATGTTCGGAAGTGATCTTTTTTCAGCCCTGGGCGAAATAATAACATAAAGCTGTTATGTTGTTACCCTTTCAGGATCATCAATTTGCTTCTGGTGTTAATTTCAATAGGAAAATTTCTCTTCTGGATTCTAAGCACTAAACAACGAATTTGTATAATCATCAAATGTTATTCTGTGTCATACTAGAATTCTGTTTTCGTGCAATAGGCTGTAGTTTATAACTCTGAGTGTTCAAATTGGTGCAAAAGCAAAGATATTTAAAAAAAATGTCGGGGGAAGTTTTTAGTGTTCCATTGGAATCAAAATCGCCTAATTTCGGAATACAAAAACAAGAAAAGTAGCTCATGTTATGAACAACAAAAGGAGGGGTATTTCTAATGTTTCTTAAAATTCCGGGATAGCCCACATACAATGTGCAACAAAAGTTCTGATACCCGAACTGAATTCGGTTTTGTGGAAGGGAATTATGTGTATAATTGTTTCTAACATATCTGTTTAACATGTTCACACGGTTAGCGGCTATCAGTGGAAAACGGGTTTTGGTTTTCCAATATCTCGAAAGTTTTGAATCGAAGTTAGTTCATCTATGATCTATGGCAACGACAAGGGTTGGGGTTTTGACAAGCAGCACGTGATCACATGCAGAAATTATACTCGTGCATTAATCGTATATACGTGCAATCAGATTTTTAGAAGGGCTGCATTGTGAAAAGTTTGTATGTATGTTCGGAAGTCTTCTTTTTGCAGCCCTGGGAGAAATAATAACATAAAGCTGTTATATTGTTCCCCTTTCAGGATCATCAATTTGCTTCAGGTGTTAATTTCAATAAGAAATTTTTTTTTCTGGATTATAAGTACTAAACAATGAATATGAATATTCATCAAATGTTATTCTGTGTCATACTAGATTTCTGTTTTCGTGCAATAGGTTGTAGTTTATAACTTTGAGTGTTCAAATTGGTGCAAAAGAAAAGACATTTCAAAAAAAAAGTCGAGTAAGTTTTTAGTATTCCGTTGGAATCAAAATCGCCTAATTTCGGAATACAAAAAGAAGAAAAGTAGCTCATGTTATAAACAACAAAAGGAGGGGTATTTCTAATGTTTGTAAAAATTCCGGAATAGCCCACATACAATGTGCAACAAAAGTTTGTATACCCGAAATGAATTCGGTTTTGCTGAAAGGAATTATGTGTAAATTGTTTCTAACATATCTGTTTAACAAGTTCGCACGGTTAGCGGCTATCAGTAGAAACGGGTTGTATTTTTCCAATATCTGGAAAGTTTTCAATAGAAGTTAGTTCATCTATGATCTATGGCAATGACAATTGGTGGGGTGTTGACAAGCAGCACGTGTTCAGATGCAGAAATTATACTCGTGCATTAATAGTATATCCGTGCAATCAGATTTTTCGAAGGGCTGCATTGTGAAAAGTTTGTATGTATGTTCAGAAGTCTTCTTTTTGCAGCCCTGGGCGAAATAATAACATAAAGCTGTTATATTGTTACCCTTTCAGGATCATCAATTTGCTTCTGGTGTTAATTTCAATAGGAAAATTTCTCTTCTGGATTATAAGTACTAAACAATGAATATGTATATTCATCAGATGTTATTCTGTGTCATACTAGATTTCTGTTTTCGTGCAATAGGCTGTAGTTTAACTCTGAGTGTTCAAATTGGTGCAAAAGCAAAGATATTTCAAAAAAAAGTCGTTGGAAGTTTTTAGTGTTCCATTGGAATCAAAATCGCCGAATTTCGGAATACAAAAAGAAGAAAAGTAGCTCATGTTATAAACAACAAAAGGAGGGGTATTTCTAATGTTTGAAAAATTCCGGAATAGCCCACATACAATGTGCAACAAAAGTTTTAATACCCGAACTGAATTCGGATTTGCTGAAGGGAATTATGTGTACGAGTATAATTGTTTCTAACATATCTGTTTAACATGTTCACACGGTTAGCGGCTATCAGTGGAAAACGGGTTTTGGTTTTCCAATATCTCGAAGGTTTTCAATCGAAGTTATTTCATTTATGATCTATGGCAATGACAAGGGGTGGGGTTTTGATAAGCAGCACGTGTTAATGCTCGTGCATTAATCGTATATCCCTGCCTTCAGATTTTTAGAAGGGCTGCATTGTGAAAAGTTTGTATGTATGTTCGGAAGTCTTCTTTTTGCAGCCCTGGGCGAAATAATAACATAAAGCTGTTATATTGTTACCCTTTCAGGATCATCAATTTGCTTCTGGTGTTAATTTCAATAGTAAAATTTCTCTTCTGGATTATAAGTACTAATCAATGAATATGTATATTCATCAAATGTTATTCTGTGTCATACTAGATTTCTGTTTTCGTGCAATAGGCTGTAGTTTATAACTCTGAGTGTTCAAATTGGTGCAAAAGCAAAGATATTTCAAAAAAAAAGCCGGGGGAAGTTTTTAGTGTTCCCTTGGAATCAAAATCGCCTAATTTCGGAATACAAAAAGAAGAAAAGTAGCTCATGTTATAAACAACAAAAGGAGGGGTATTTCTAATGTTTGTAAAAATTCCGGAATAGCCCACATACAATGTGCAACAAAAGTTTTGATACCCGAACTGAATTCGGTTTTGCTGAAGGGAATTATGTGTATAATTGTTTCTAACATATCTGTTTAACATGTTCACACGGTTAGCGGCTATCAGTGGAAAACGGGTTATGGTTTTATAATATCTGGAAAGTTTTCAATCGAAGTTAGCTCATCTATGATCTATGGCAACGACAAGGGTTGGGGTTTTGACAAGCAGCACGTGTTCACATGCAAAAATTATACTCGTGCATTAATCGTATATCCGTGCAATCAGATTTTTAGAAGGGCTGCATTGTGAAAAGTTTGTATGTATGTTCAGAAGTCTTCTTTTTGCAGCCCTGGGCGAAATAATAACATAAAGCTGTTATATTGTTACCCTTTCAGGATCATCAATTTGCTTCTGGTGTTAATTTCAATAGGAAAATTTCTCTTCTGGATTCTAAGTACTAAACAACGAATTTGTATAATCATCAACTGTTATTCTGTGTCATACTAGATTTCTGTTTTCGTGCAATAGGCTGTAGTTTATAACTCTGATTGTTCAAATTGGTGCAATAGTAAAGATATTTCAAAAAAAATTGGGGGGAAGTTTTTAGTGTTCCCTTGGAATCAAAATCGCCTAATTTCGGAATACAAAAAGAAGAAAAGTAGCTCATGTTATAAACAACAAAAGGAGGGGTATTTCTAATGTTTGTAAAAAATCCGGAATAGCCCACATACAATGTGCAACAAAAGTTTGGATACCCGAAATGAATTCGGTTTTGCTGAAAGGAATTATGTGTAAATTGTTTATAACATATCTGTTTAACATGTTCGCACGGTTAGCGGCTATCAGTAGAAACGGGTTGTATTTTTCCAATATCTGGAAAGTTTTCAATAGAAGTTAGTTCATCTATGATCTATGGCAATGACAATTGGTGGGGTGTTGACAAGCAGCACGTGTTCACATGCAGAAATTATACTCGTGCATTAATAGTATATCCGTGCAATCAGATTTTTCGAAGGGCTGCATTGTGAAAAGTTTGTATGTATGTTCAGAAGTCTTCTTTTTGCAGCCCTGGGCGAAATAATAACATAAAGCTGTTATATTGTTACCCTTTCAGGATCATCAATTTGCTTCGGGTGTTAATTTCAATAGGAAAATTTCTCTTCTGGATTATAAGTACTAAACAATGAATATGTATATTCATCAGATGTTATTCTGTGTCATACTAGATTTCTGTTTTCGTGCAATAGGCTGTAGTTTAACTCTGAGTGTTCAAATTGGTGCAAAAGCAAAGATATTTCAAAAAAAATTGGGGGGAAGTTTTTAGTGTTCCATTGGAATCAAAATCGCCGAAATTCGGAATACAAAAAGAAGAAAAGTAGCTCATGTTATAAACAACAAAAGGAGGAGTATTTCTAATGTTTGAAAAATTCCGGAATAGCCCACATACAATGTGCAACAAAAGTTTTAATACCCGAACTGAATTCGGATTTGCTGAAGGGAATTATGTGTACGAGTATAATTGTTTCTAACATATCTGTTTAACATGTTCACACGGTTAGCGGCTATCAGTGGAAAACGGGTTTTGGTTTTCCAATATCTCGAAGGTTTTCAATCAAAGTTATTTCATTTATGATCTATGGCAATGACAAGGGGTGGGGTTTTGATAAGCAGCACGTGTTAATGCTCGTGCATTAATCGTATATCCCTGCATTCAGATTTTTAGAAGGGCTGCATTGTGAAAAGTTTGTATGTATGTTCGGAAGTCTTCTTTTTGCAGCCCTGGGCGAAATAATAACATAAAGCTGTTATATTGTTACCCTTTCAGGATCATCAATTTGCTTCTGGTGTTAATTTCAATAGTAAAATTTCTCTTCTGGATTATAAGTACTAATCAATGAATATGTATATTCATCAAATGTTATTCTGTGTCATACTAGATTTCTGTTTTCGTGCAATAGGCTGTAGTTTATAACTCTGAGTGTTCAAATTGGTGCAAAAGCAAAGATATTTCAAAAAAAATTTGGGGGAAATTTTTAGTGTTCCATTGGAATCAAAATCGCCTAATTTCGGAATACAAGTACAAGAAAAGTAGCTCATGTCATAAACAACAAAAGGAGGGGTATTTCTAATGTTTGTAAAAATTCCGGAATAGCCCACATACAATCAACAAAAGTTTTGATACCCGAACTGAATTCGGTTTTGCTGAAGGGAATTATGTGTATAATTGTTTTTAACATATGTATCTGTTTAACATGTTCACACGGTTAGCGGCTATCAGTGGAAAACGGGTTTTGGTTTTCCAATATCTCGAACGTTTTCAATCGAAGTTATTTCATTTATGATCTATGGCAATGACAAGGGGTGGGGTTTTGATAAGCAGCACGTGTTAATGCTCGTGCATTAATCGTATATCCCTGCCTTCAGATTTTTAGAAGGGCTGCATTGTGAAAAGTTTGTATGTATGTTCGGAAGTCTTCTTTTTGCAGCCCTGGGCGAAATAATAACATAAAGCTGTTATATTGTTACCCTTTCAGGATCATCAATTTGCTTCTGGTGTTAATTTCAATAGTAAAATTTCTCTTCTGGATTATAAGTACTAATCAATGAATATGTATATTCATCAAATGTTATTCTGTGTCATACTAGATTTCTGTTTTCGTGCAATAGGCTGTAGTTTATAACTCTGAGTGTTCAAATTGGTGCAAAAGCAAAGATATTTCAAAAAAAATTTCGGGGGAAGTTTTTAGTGTTCCCTTGGAATCAAAATCGCCTAATTTCGGAATACAAAAAGAAGAAAAGTAGCTCATGTTATAAACAACAAAAGGAGGGGTATTTCTAATGTTTGTAAAAATTCCGGAATAGCCCACATACAATGTGCAACAAAAGTTTTGATACCCGAACTGAATTCGGTTTTGCTGAAGGGAATTATGTGTATAATTGTTTCTAACATATCTGTTTAACATGTTCACACGGTTAGCGGCTCTCAGTGGAAAACGGGTTATGGTTTTATAATATCTGGAAAGTTTTCAATCGAAGTTAGCTCATCTATGATCTATGGCAACGACAAGGGTTGGGGTTTTGACAAGCAGCACGTGTTCACATGCAAAAATTTTACTCGTGCATTAATCGTATATCCGTGCAATCAGATTTTTAGAAGGGCTGCATTGTGAAAAGTTTGTATGTATGTTCAGAAGTCTTCTTTTTGCAGCCCTGGGCGAAATAATAACATAAAGCTGTTATATTGTTACCCTTTCAGGATCATCAATTTGCTTCTGGTGTTAATTTCAATAGGAAAATTTCTCTTCTGGATTCTAAGTACTAAACAACGAATTTGTATAGTCATCAACTGTTATTCTGTGTCATACTAGATTTCTGTTTTCGTGCAATAGGCTGTAGTTTATAACTCTGATTGTTCAAATTGGTGCAATAGTAAAGATATTTCAAAAAAAATTGGGGGGAAGTTTTTAGTGTTCCCTTGGAATCAAAATCGCCTAATTTCGGAATACAAAAAGAAGAAAAGTAGCTCATGTTATAAACAACAAAAGGAGGGGTATTTCTAATGTTTGTAAAAAATCCGGAATAGCCCACATACAATGTGCAACAAAAGTTTGGATACCCGAAATGAATTCGGTTTTGCTGAAAGGAATTATGTGTAAATTGTTTATAACATATCTGTTTAACATGTTCGCACGGTTAGCGGCTATCAGTAGAAACGGGTTGTATTTTTCCAATATCTGGAAAGTTTTCAATAGAAGTTAGTTCATCTATGATCTATGGCAATGACAATTGGTGGGGTGTTGACAAGCAGCACGTGTTCACATGCAGAAATTATACTCGTGCATTAATAGTATATCCGTGCAATCAGATTTTTCGAAGGGCTGCATTGTGAAAAGTTTGTATGTATGTTCAGAAGTCTTCTTTTTGCAGCCCTGGGCGAAATAATAACATAAAGCTGTTATATTGTTACCCTTTCAGGATCATCAATTTGCTTCGGGTGTTAATTTCAATAGGAAAATTTCTCTTCTGGATTATAAGTACTAAACAATGAATATGTATATTCATCAGATGTTATTCTGTGTCATACTAGATTTCTGTTTTCGTGCAATAGGCTGTAGTTTAACTCTGAGTGTTCAAATTGGTGCAAAAGCAAAGATATTTCAAAAAAAAAGTCGGGGGAAGTTTTTAGTGTTCCATTGGAATCAAAATCGCCGAAATTCGGAATACAAAAAGAAGAAAAGTAGCTCATGTTATAAACAACAAAAGGAGGAGTATTTCTAATGTTTGAAAAATTCCGGAATAGCCCACATACAATGTGCAACAAAAGTTTTAATACCCGAACTGAATTCGGATTTGCTGAAGGGAATTATGTGTACGAGTATAATTGTTTCTAACATATCTGTTTAACATGTTCACACGGTTAGCGGCTATCAGTGGAAAACGGGTTTTGGTTTTCCAATATCTCGAAGGTTTTCAATCAAAGTTATTTCATTTATGATCTATGGCAATGACAAGGGGTGGGGTTTTGATAAGCAGCACGTGTTAATGCTCGTGCATTAATCGTATATCCCTGCATTCAGATTTTTAGAAGGGCTGCATTGTGAAAAGTTTGTATGTATGTTCGGAAGTCTTCTTTTTGCAGCCCTGGGCGAAATAATAACATAAAGCTGTTATATTGTTACCCTTTCAGGATCATCAATTTGCTTCTGGTGTTAATTTCAATAGTAAAATTTCTCTTCTGGATTATAAGTACTAATCAATGAATATGTATATTCATCAAATGTTATTCTGTGTCATACTAGATTTCTGTTTTCGTGCAATAGGCTGTAGTTTATAACTCTGAGTGTTCAAATTGGTGCAAAAGCAAAGATATTTCAAAAAAAATTTGGGGGAAATTTTTAGTGTTCCATTGGAATCAAAATCGCCTAATTTCGGAATACAAGTACAAGAAAAGTAGCTCATGTCATAAACAACAAAAGGAGGGGTATTTCTAATGGTTGTAAAAATTCCGGAATAGCCCACATACAATGTGCAACAAAAGTTTTGATACCCGAACTGAATTCGGTTTTGCTGAAGGGAATTATGTGTATAATTGTTTTTAACATATGTATCTGTTTAACATGTTCACACGGTTAGCGGCTATCAGTGGAAAACGGGTTTTGGTTTTCCAATATCTCGAACGTTTTCAATCGAAGTTAGTTCATCTATGATCAATGGCAACATCAATGGTTGGGGTTTTGACAAGCAGCACGTGTTCACATGCAGAAATTATACTCGTGCATTAATCGTATATCCGCGCAATCAGATTTTTAGAAGGGCTGCATTGTTTGTATGTATGTTCGGAAGTGATCGTTTTGCAGCCCTGGGCGAAATAATAACATAAAGCTGTTATATTGTTACCCTTTCAGGATCATCAATTTGCTTCTGGTGTTAATTTCAATAGGAAAATTTCTCTTCTGGATTCTAAGCACTAAACAACGATTTTGTATAATCATCAAATGTTATTCTGTGTCATACTAGAATTCTGTTTTCGTGCAATAGGCTGTAGTTTATAACTCTGAGTATTCAAATTGGTGCAAAAGCAAAGATATTTAAAAAAAAATGTCGGTGGAAGTTTTTAGTGTTCCATTGGAATCAAAATCGCCTAATTTCGGAATACAAAAACAAGACAAGTAGCTCATGTTATGAACAACTAAAGGAGGGGTATTTCTAATGTTTCTAAAAATTCCGGAATAGCCCACATACAATGTGCAACAAAAGTTCTGATGCCCGAACTGAATTCGGTTTTGCTGAAGGGAATTATGTGTATAATTGTTTCTAAAATATCATTGTGAAAAGTTTGTATGTATGTTCGGAAGTCTTCTTTTTTCAGCCCTGGGAGAAATAATAACATAAAGCTGTTATATTGTTCCCCTTTCAGGATCATCAATTTGCTTCTGGTGTTAATTTCAATAAGAAAATTTTTTTTCTGGATTATAAGTACTAAACAATGAATATGAATATTCATCAAATGTTATTCTGTGTCATACTAGATTTCTGTTTTCGTGCAATAGGTTGTAGTTTATAACTTTGAGTGTTCAAATTGGTGCAAAAGCAAAGACATTTCAAAAAAAAAGTCGGGGAAGTTTTTAGTGTTCCGTTGGAATCAAAATCGCCTAATTTCGGAATACAAAAAGAAGAAAAGTAGCTCATGTTATAAACAACAAAAGGAGGGGTATTTCTAATGTTTGTAAAAATTCCGGAATAGCCCACATACAATGTGCAACAAAAGTTTTGATACCCGAACTGAATTCGGTTTTGCTGAAGGGAATTATGTGAATAATTGTTTCTAACATATCTGTTTAACATGTGCACACGGTTAGCGGCTATCAGTGGAAAACGGGTTTTAGTTCTTCAACATTTGGAAAGTTTTCAATCGAAGTTATTTCATTTATGATCTATGGCAATGACAAGGGGTGGGGTTTTGACAAGCAGCACGTGTTCAAATGCAGAAATTATGCTCGCGCATTAATCGTATATTCGTGCATTCAGATTTTTAGAAGGGCTGCAGTGTGAAAAGTTTGTATGTATGTTCGGAAGTCTTCTTTTTGCAGCCCTGGGCGAAATAATAACATACAGCTGTTATATTGTTACCCTTTCAGGATCATCAACTTGCTTCTGGTGTTAATTTCAATAGGAAAATTTCTCTCCTTGATTCTAAGTACTAAACAATGAATATGTATAATCATCAAATGCTATTCTGCGTCATACTAGATTTCTGTTTTCGAGCAATAGGCTGTAGTTTATAACTGTGAGTGTTCAAATTGGTGCAAAAGCAAAGATATTTCAAAAAAAAAGTCTTGGGAAGTTTTTAGTGTTCCATTGGAATCAAAATCGCCTAATTTCGGAATACAAGAACAAGAAAAGTAGCTCATGTCATAAACAACAAAAGGAGGGGTATTTCTAATGTTTGTAAAAATTCCGGAATAGCCCACATACAATGTGCAACAAAAGTTTTGAAACCAGAACTGAATTCGGTTTTGCTGAAGGGAATTATGTGTATAATTGTTTCTAACATATCTGTTTAACATGTTCACACGGTTAGCGGCTATCAGTGGAAAACGGGTTATGGTTTTATAATATCTGGAAAGTTTTTAATCGAAGTTAGCTCATCTATGATCTATGGCAACGACAAGGGTTGGGGTTTTGACAAGCAGCACGTGTTCACATGCAGAAATTATACTCGTGCATTAATCGTATATCCGTGCAATCAGATTTTTAGAAGGGCTGCATTGTGAAAAGTTTGTATGTATGTTCAGAAGTCTTCTTTTTTCAGCCCTGGGCGAAATAATAACATAAAGCTGTTATATTGTTACCCTTTCAGGATCATCAATCTGCTTCTGGTGTTAATTTCAATCGGAAAATTTCTCTTCTGGATTCTAAGTACTAAACAATGAATATGTATAATCATCAAATGTTATTCTGTGTCATACTAGATTTCTGTTTTCGTACAATAGGCTGTAGTTTATAATTCCGAGTGTTCAAATTGGTGCGCAAGCAAATATATTTAAAAAAAAAAATTCGGGGGAAATGTTTAATGTTCCATTGGAAACAAAATCGCCTAATTTCGGAATACAAAAAGAAGAAAAGTAGCTCATGTTATAAACAACAAAAGGAATTGGTTTTGCTGAAGGGAATTATGTGTATAATTGTTTCTAACATATCTTTCAATCGAAGTTAGGTCACCTGTAATCTCTGGCAATGACAAGGGTTGGGGTTTTGACAAGCAGCACGTGTTCATATGAAGAAAGTATACTCGTGCATTAATCGTATATCCGTGCAATCAGATTTTTAGGAGGGCTGCATTGTGAAAAGTTTGTATGTATGTTCGGAAGTCTTCTTTTTGCAGCCCTGGGCGAAATAATAACATAAAGCTGTTATATTGTTCCCTTTCAGGATCATCAATTTGCTTCTGGTGTTAATTTCAATCGGAAAATTTCTCTTCTGGATTCTAAGTACTAAACACTGAATATGTATAATCATTAAATGTTATTCTGTGACATACTAGATTTCTGTTTTCGTGCAATAGGCTGTAGTTTATAACTCTGAGTGTTCAAATTTGTGCGCAAGCAAATATATTTCAGAAAAAAAGTCGGGGGAAGTTTTTAGTGTTCCATTGGAATCAAAATCGCCTAATTGCGGAATACAAAAAGAAGAAAAGTAGCTCATATTATAAACAACAAAAGGAATTGGTTTTGCTGAAGGGAATGATGTGTATAATTGTTTCTAACATATCTTTCAATCGAAGTTAGGTCACCTGTGATCTATGGCAACGACAAGGGTTTTGGTTTTGACAAGCAGCACGTGTTCACATGCAGAAATTATACTCGTGCATTAATCGTATATCCGTGCAATCAGATTTTTAAAAGGGCAGCATTGTGAAAAGTTTGTATGTGAGTTCGGAAGTATTCTTTTTGCAGCCCTGGGCGAAATAATAATATACAGCTGTTATATTATTACCCTTTCAGGATCATCAATTTGCTTCTGGTGTTAATTTCAATAGGAAAATTTATCCTCTGGATTCTAAGTAGTAAACAATGAATATGTGGGTCCGCCATCTAACTTTTTTTTTCAACTAGTGCTTATTTCGTGAATTTAGTTTTATCCTTCCGCTGATCGAATATGGTTGTGTGTATGCTTGAGCAACGCTGGGAAATATTGCGACATTACTTTGAAAATCATGGTAATGTTGCAGAATGTGTGCGAAAATTGCGTACGGGTTTTGGAAGAAGAGAATCACCGTCAGCTCCGTATGTTCGTTATCTTGTGGAAAAAGTGAAAGAAACTGGCATCCTTATCGATAAACCAAAGCGTGAACAGCCAAAAACAGTGTGTACACCCGAGAATATTGCTGCTGTCCCAGAAAGTGTGCGTGAAGCGCCATCAACATCAATTCACCGTCGTTCTCAAAAATTGAACATTTCGGAGACATCATTGAGACGAATTTTGCATAAAGACCTTGGTGTGACGCCATACAAAGTCCAATTGGTTCAGGAGTTGAAGCCAACTGACCATCCAATGCGTTTCCACTTCGCTAAGTGGGCCTGCGATCGACTTAGAGAAGATACCGATTTTACCAAAAAAATCATCTTTTCAGATGAAGCTCATTTTGATCTTGGCGGGTATGTAAAGAAGCAAAATTGTACCATTTGGGGCACAGAAAACCCGCACGCATACATTGAAAAGCCGATACACCCAAAACGAGTGACTGTTTTGTGCGGATTTTGGTCCAGAGGCATAATTGGGCCATTTTTCTTTGAAAATGAGCAGGAGTTGCCGTTACAGTCAATGGCGATCGTTATCGGGCCATGTTGAACCAATTTTTGTTCACAAAAATTGAAGAGGAGGATATTGGCAACATTTGGTTTCAACAGGACGGCGCTACGTGCCACACAGTCGAAGCTACACTCGATGTTTTGCGCCCTGTTTTTGAAGATCGCATTATCAGCCGCAGAGCTGATGTCGTTTGGCCACCTCGGAGCTGCGATTTGACACCGCTGGACTATTATTTGTGGGGTGCCGTAAAAGATAAGTGTTACGCCGACAAGCCACAGACAATTGACGCTTTAAAGGACAATATTCGTGAAGCCATTGGTGAAATACAGCTGCACACTATCGATAATGTGCTTAAAAATTGGACCGATCGTGTAGGCTACTGCATGGCCAGCCGAGGCAGCCATTTGAACGAAATTATTTTTCATTATTAACCGGAAGGACAAAACTAATTACCTGTCAAATCAGATATGAGCTAAGTGTTACCATTCACGAACTAAGCACTAGTTTGAAAAAAAAAACGTTAGATGACGAACCCTTTACAATCATCAAATGTTATTCTGTGTCATACTATGTAATAAGGCTGTAGTATATAACTCTGAGTGTTCAAATTGGTGCGCAAGCAAATATATTTCAAAAATCGCCTAATTTCGGAATACAAAAAGAAGAAAAGTAGCTTGTAATAAACAACAAAAGGAATTGGTTTTGCTGAAGGGAATTATGTGTATAATTGTTTCTAACATATCTTTCAATCGAAGTTAGGTCACCTGTGATATCTGGCAACGACAAGGGTTGGGGTTTTGACAGACAGTACGTGTTCACATGCAGAAATTATACTCGTGCATTAATCGTATATCCGCCCAATCAGATTTTTAGAAGGGCTGCATTGTGAAAAGTTTGTATGTATGTTCGGAAGTCTTCGTTTTGCAGCCCTGGGCGAAATAATAACATAAAGCTGTTATATTGTTACCCTTTCAGGATCATCAATTTGCTTCTGGTGTTAATTTCAATCGGAAAATTTCTCTTCTGGATTCTAAGTACTAAACAATGAATATGTATAATCATCAAATGTTATTCTGTGTCATGCTAGATTTCTGTTTTCGTGCAATAGGCTGTAGTTTATAACTCTGAGTGTTCAAATTGGTGCACAAGCATATATATTTCAAAAAAAAATTCGGGGGAAATTTTTAGTGTTCCTGGAATCAAAAAAGCCTAATTACGGAATACAAAAACAAGAAAAGTAGCTCATGTTATAAACAACAAAAGGAGGGGTATTTCTAATGTTTGTAAAAATTCCGGAATAGCCCACGTACAATGTGCAACAAAAGTTTTAATACCCGAACTGAATTCGGTTTTGCTGAAGGTAATTATGTGTATAATTGTTTCTAAAATATCTGTTTAACATGAGCACACGGTTAGCGGCTATCAGTGGAAAACGGGTTTTGGTTTTCCAACATCTGGAAAGTTTTCAACCGAAGTTAGTTCAACTATGATCTATGGAAACGACAAGGGTTGGGGTTTTGAGTTTAGTTTAGTTTTATATGCATTTTATTTTCTTAACACTAACTCTTACATTCTAACAAAAAATGCTTAAATGCTAGCTTACAATTACTTAATAATCTTACACTAACTTACTGGCACACAGGCACTCTAAGCTACTCTAAATTCTTATAACTATGTCTTTCGACTTCATTTACATTTTCTTAGAACTATTTATTTTGTATACTTAAAGCTAAGAAAAAAATTTGTTAACAAAACTTAGCATATGGACATAATTTTTTATTTTTAATAAAAACTTAGTATCTAACTTAAAATAAACCTTAGCCTACCTAAACTAAATGTACAATACACACATAAACACACATAGACGTTATACACAATCATATACATATATCAGTATACACCTTTGTATACACTGATATATGTATATGTTTCTTAAATGCTAACCTAAACCTATGTAAGCCGGCCATCGCTGTTTACAGAGAAAACAGATTGGTCAGCTCTGCCTCATTAGTGAGGTTGGTCCGTAATTGACGGAAACGACGACGAAACATCTTCTCCATAATTCAACCACCAGAAATGCTGGTGCTGCCGAACGACATCCCTCTTATCGCGATTCCCCACCGCCCTACTGAACCTGAGGCGATCCGCACTGCCGTGTGCGACGTCTCTGTTGTAGTTGAGTCACCTGTCCCCAGCTGTCCGAGCGACATGGAAGATTAACGGCTCCGCTGATCTATCCTGGATCAACCCTATCTGATCTAGGTAGAGGAATGCTTCCGGTGGAACGAAGCCGTCAGAGCGCACACTCTCGTGGTAAAGGTAATTGGGGTAGTAAGCCCCAGATATCAGGTTATTCGTCGACGTTATTGCTCTTGCAATGCCTTCGAGTCAGCTTAATTACGAAGTTGTCCACTCGTATTAGGTTCGCCCTGTTGTAAAGGACCTCATTAGGATAACATTTTTTGTACTCAGACTCTGGTGTTCTATACAAGCGAAGACAGGCCCTAAGGCAAGCCCTCTCAAACACCCGAATCTTTTCCATTAAGCTTGCTCGTACATTGAACCACACGGGACAACCAAATACCAGCATGGGCCTGATAAGGGCCATGTAGCAGATTACCTTTACCCCCGCATCGAGTTGGCTGCTATAAAACAGTCTCTTTGTAAGGGCAAAAGCACCTTTAGCTCTGGCCAGAGCAGCATCTACATTTTTGCCAAAATATGGAAACTGATCTATCCAGATTCCAAGGTATCTGACCACATTTCGACAGGCAAGAGGCTGTCCGTGTTGTCCAATAATCGAGAACTTTCTCCAATTTTTTCTGGTATCCCTTGAGGCTCTAGACAACGGCGTCCTAAAGAGAATGGTTTCCGACTTCTGAAAGTTGATTTTCAACTTCCAGTCATCGCAAAATCGTCTCGTATTAATGACCTCGATTTGTGGACCTGTTCTGTACGCTTTCAAATCGTCTGCGTACGCAATAGTATGGAGAAGTGAACCTATCAAGTCGCTTGTAAAAATGTTGAATAGGATCGGCGAATTGACCGCGCCTTGCTGAAGACCATTTTTAATTTGAAATATTGCAACAGAAGTCACATCACCATTCTTCACGATGAACTGTCTGTTAGTTAGCATATTATAAAGAATGTACAAGAGTGGTTTACTGATGCCCAGCCTAGTTAGTTTATAGAAAAGACCCTCTAACCATACGGTGTCGAAGGCCTTCTCCAAGTCAACAAGGCAGGCACCAGTACATTGTTTTTTGCCTTTATTCCATTGGATATCGGACACCAGTTTAGACGCGGCATGTGAGATATCATGTCCCGCCTTAAAACCGAATTGATTATCCGGAACTATATGTTTGTCCTCAACCCACCTAGACAGAGCTCTATTGATTACTTTCTCAAAAACCTTACTGATATTCGGAAGGAGACTTATCGACCGGAGATTCGCCGGATTGGATATATCCTTTCCCTTTTTGGGGATAGGTTGAACCACCGCCGTTTTCCAATGCGCTGGATAATGTGCATTATTCATTGCATTATTAAACAGGGTGGTGTAAATGTCCACCGCTTCTAGAGGAAGATGTCGAAGCACGATGTTCGGAATACCATCGGTCCCGACCGATTTCTTAGCCCTGATTGTGTCGAAGATCTCATGGAGTCCTGCCTTCGAAATGAACGGGAGTAGGCCACCCTCTCTGGCAATGACGTTATTTGCCATATTTTCGTCGCTAAACCGGGTGATACCAGAGCCCTCGGATCGCCAGTTCCCTATTTCATTTCGAATGCCGAAGTCGTGCACCAAGACGCAACTCTCCAGGTCGTAATTAGGGCCAATGTTATCAATGGCATTACATACTTCCTGGAAAGTGGCCCCTATGGCCTCAACCTTCTCCTGTGGATCCTCGATCACAAAAAAGTCGTCATCATCAGCGGCCTCTTTTGGATCAATGCCTGCTATTGTCAGTAACCGTTCGTTGTCTGTTGTCCGGGCTATTTTAAGACACTGAAGGTCGTTTTGATTTTTTCTCCGAAATAGTTTATTTATTTGCGGAAACATATTCGGGTTGCTGGTGTTTACAGCCCGAAACTTGTTGTTCCAATACAAACTTACAGAAATTCTGTAATTCTCTTTTATTAGCGTTTGAATATTTTTAATCGACGACTTCAGTGTCCTAATCTCCGGGTCTTGTCGGTCAGTTAACTGTCTGTACAAGTTTTTAAGTCTTGTCAGAAGTCTACTTTTCTGTCGGTGCAGTGCGTCAATAGTAGGATTGCGGAACAGGTCTTCGTTAGTCGTACGTCGATACCGCGGTATTGTAGTGTCCATAGTTTGTTTAATTGTCTCGTCCATTTGTTTTAGGTAATTGTCGATCTCCTCGTTTGACAAATTCCTATTGGACGGTGGGTGGATCGTGTTCGAGGAGAGCGCTCTAGTCAAGGTTGCGGAGAAGCGTGTCCATCGAGTCTTACTGTAGTTGTAAGAATATCTTTGGACAAACTCCTCCAATTCCGCAATTTCGTTGGGAACCGTAATTTCGGTGCTAAAATGTTTGTAAATTCGTACCTGTCAGTCGTATACGTTCGTCGTACAGCAGTAGATCCAAATAAGACCCGCCTCTGGGAAACGACGGGTTATCCGTCGCTTTAAGACCGAGTCTGTACATGACATCGTGCTGACCCCACCAATCGAGTAGTAGGTTCCCTCTAGTATTTGGCAAATTATTTCCCCAATCTCTATGTCTAGCGTTGAAATCCCCGCCGATTACAAAATAATTCTCCCCCGATTCCAGCCTCAGAAGTCGAAAAAGCGTGTCGAGCTCTGTAATGAATAGGGTGGATTGTGAAGCCTCAGGTGCATAAACAGAGGCCAAGTACAGCCGCTTTCCACTGCGGAGCGGGATGTAAACGACGACTGGCTCCAACACCCGGAACCTGCGCAACACGCCCTTGTACACTCTGTGAAATTTTATACCCTCTTTAATGAAGATCGCGACACCGCCTCCACGTTTGGATCTGGGCCGGTTTCTTCTTCTAACAATATAATTATTGTACTCCAGTTTGTGCTTATCGGTGGTTGGGGTTTTGACAAGCAGCACGTGTTCAGATGCAGAAATTATACTCGTGCATTAATCGCATATCCGTGCAATCAGATTTTTAGAAGAGCTGCATTGTGAAAAGTTTGTATGTATGTTCGGAAGTCTTCTTTTTTCAGCCCTGGGCGAAATAATAACATAAAGCTGTTATATTGTTACCCTTTCAGGATCATCAATCTGCTTCTGGTGTTAATTTCATACGGAAAATTTCTCTTCTGGATTCTAAGTACTAAACAATGAATATGTATAATCATCAAATGTTATTCTGTGTCATGCTAGATTTCTGTTTTCGTGCAATAGGCTGTAGTTTATAACTCTGAGTGTTCAAATTGGTGCACAAGCATATATATTTCAAAAAAAAATTCGGGGGAAGTTTTTAGTGTTCCATTGGAATCAAAATCGCCTAATTGCGGAATACAAAAAGAAGAAAAGTAGCTCATATTATAAACAACAAAAGGAATTGGTTTTGCTGAAGGGAATGATGTGTATAATTGTTTCTAACATATCTTTCAATCGAAGTTAGGTCACCTGTGATCTATGGCAACGACAAGGGTTTTGATTTTGACAAGCAGCACGTGTTCACATGCAGAAATTATACTCGTGCATTAATCGTATATCCGTGCAATCAGATTTTTAAAAGGGCAGCATTGTGAAAAGTTTGTATGTGAGTTCGGAAGTATTCTTTTTGCAGCCCTGGGCGAAATAATAACATACAGCTGTTATATTATTACCCTTTCAGGATCATCAATTTGCTTCTGGTGTTAATTTCAATAGGAAAATTTATCCTCTGGATTCTAAGTATTAATCAATGAATATGTAAAGGGTCCGCCATCTAACTTTTTTTTTCAACTAGTATGGCAAAGACAAGTGTTGGGGTTTTGACAAGCAGCAGGTTTTCACATGCAGAAATTATACTCGTGCATTAATCGTATATCCGTGCAATCAGATATATGTTCGGAAGGCATCTTTTTGCAGCCCTGGGCGAAATAATAACATAAAGTTTTTATATTGTTACCGTTTCAGGATCATCAATCTGCTTCTGGTGTTAAATTCAATAGGAAAATTTCTCGTCTGGATTCTAAGTACTAAACAATGAATATGTATAATCATCAAATGATATTCTGTGTCATACTAGATTTCTTTTTTCGTGCAATAGGTTGTAGTTTATAACTCTGAGTGTTCAAATTGAAGCACATACAAATATATTTAAAAAAAATTCTGGGGAACTTTTTAGTGTTCCATTGGAATCTAAATCGCCTAATTTCGGAATACAACAAGAAGAAAAGTAGCTCATGTTATAAACAACAAAAGGAATTGGTTTTGCTGAAGGGAATTATGTGTATAATTGTTTCTAACATATCTGTTTAACATGTTCACACGGTTAGCGGCTATCAGTGGAAAACGTTCTTTGGTTTTCCAATATCTGGAAAGTTTTCAATCGAAGTTAGTTCATCTATGATCTATGGCAACGACAAGCGTTGGGGTCAAAGACTAACTATACCTAGATATCAAACTTTCCAGATATTGGAAGATCAAAACCGGTTTTGTACTGAACGTCACCATCCGTGTGAACCTGTCCGTGGATACGTGAGAATTGTCAACAATGTCAAAATTCGAAAAGTTTTACGAGTGACGTCACCCATTTAAAAATGACGCGGTGAATTTCGATTTTGACATTTCTCATATTTACAAATCTAATTTCGTGTAAGTTGCAAAAAAATTTTATGTCGAACAATAATTTTCTTTATTATATTTTCTAGGACAACAAAAGAAGAAAAATCTACACATTTGGAGCAAGAAGAAAACATTTTGCATAGAATACTGTGGCCACGAACAGATTGCCTTGGATTGGAGGTGGCAAAGGCAGTTGGAAAATTTTTTTTACATTTTCTTGTGAGTAACTACAAACATTTTAATTTCAAAATAATTTATTTTACTTCTTTTTTACAGTAAGAACAATGAATCTAAATGCACCTTTCAAGAGCTTTAAGAAATGTGGATGAGTGATGCTAACTAATTACATGTAAGTAAAAAGAATACATTTTCGTATAGCTATACATATAATGCCTTTTTCCTTGCAGATCCAACATTTGAATTGCAATGGTTTCAAGAAAAGCGTTCCCAGTGTGGAACCATCGTGAGCTGATCAAATAAATGTGAGTAAAAAGAATACATTTTCGTATAGCTATACATATAATGCCTTTTTCCTTGCAGATCCAACATTTGAATTGCAATGGTTTCAAGAAAAGCGTTCCCAGTGTAGAACCATCGTGAGCTGATCAAATAAATGTGAGTAAAAAGAATACATTTTCATTTAGCTATACATTTATTGCCTTTTCCTTTGCAGATTCAACATTTATAGTACAACGACAGAATTAATTCTTCCTACTGTATATTAACTATGTATATGTTTAATATGTGTAAATACTTAATGTCTTTTTCTCGATTTTGGTTTTGATATTTTTATTCAATAAATAAAATAAATTTAATGAAATTGTTTTTTTTTTCTTGGATTATGCAATTCCACACCACCTTTGAGGTATGCATAGCGGTGCGTTAACCAATTTTTTTTACTGGGTGTTCGGTTTCCCCTGTAGGCCTATTGCACCCATTCACCATTCTGAAAAGTGAAAAATAAAATAAAAAGATTTTACATTTACATAAAACAGAATCTTTTATTTTTTTTTTCTAGAACAAGGGGTATTAGATGTAATATACATATGTATGTATGCTTGTGTTTAGCTGTTCAACAAACAGTGGTTCACAAAACTTCATTGCACGTAAATACACACTATTCTAGATGATTGTAGGACAGTGATATGTTGATTGTCGTTTTCATGCTCCCAAATTGCACTGATTAATCGGGGTTAATTTTTTATTTTCTTCACGAGACATATTGGGGTAAATTTCGTCTTCGATTTAGAGCTCTTCATCGCTTAAGTGTAAATGTATTGCAAACCATTCGTTATCAACTTCTTAACATTCTCTGATTTGTCATTTTCAATTAAGTGATTTGTCTGGTTCCTCTTCCTTCCACCCATAATTCGCATTAGCTTCGTAATCGAAGAATTTCTATTAAAAATAAAGAACCGATAGGTCGATGAGTGCATACAAATTAGTGGAAAATATAAATAAAAAGAACAAACCTTATCTGTAGCAAACAGCCTTCTTGGTGTAATTACAATGCATGCATGCACAGTACCTCCAAGTCCCGTAAAACGCTGGGCGGTAGAATTGTAGAATTTGATTTTCTAAACAATATTCTTACTATGCATAATACAAACTTACCTGGCTTACTCGCATCTTTGGGGGTACACATGGATGTGGGTCCCGACATCCTAAACTGCATTTCTTGTTTTTCCCCTTTATTATTGCTCTATAAAATAAAAACGGATTAGTGTTATTGAATTAAGCAATATAAATTTTGTTCACTTACATTTTTGCTCCTTCTTCAAACAAATATTGACATTTGATCGTTTCACCACGGTGTAGGCAAATTTTTCACTTCACCATGAATGCTTTTATCAGGAGAGTATGTTCCGAAAAAATGTAAATAACAATTCATGAATACATTGGATTATTAGATTAGATGGAAAATACGTACGTGTAATTCAATTATTGTATTAACTTTTCATACGAAGTAATAGAAAGGTTAGGTTAGGTTAGGTAAGAGTGGCTGTTGGAAATACCAACCCACTTAGGCCTATTGGCCCATTGTGATGCCACGTGGATCTATGATCTTCTTACTACTGGAACCAGTTTGAGCTTATAATAAAGCGTAGCAGACTGTTAACGTCTATTTTTTTCTAAATCGTTTAGGTCGTTGTAGAAGAAAGCTCCTAGATGAAGCTTCCTTCTCTGAGAGAGAGCTGGGCATGTGCAGAGTAGGTGGGGGATTGTCTCCTCCTCTTCCTCGTCCATGCAACTTCTGCAGAAATCGTTAGTAAAAGCGCCAAGCCTTCTTGCGTGCTTGCCTATGAGGCAGTGTCCGGTAATGACACCTATTATGGCGCTGATATGTTTCCTATCTAAAAGGATCAGACACTTAGATCGACTCAGATCCAGCCTTGGCCAGATCTGTTTGGTCTCTAGACATGTTTGTCCAGCAGTCCACCTAAGGTCCGTTCTTTTATTGGCATCTAGCTTTAGTGTTAGTTTGCACGTAGCGATTGGTATACCCATACTACCTTTGTCCGGTAGGATAGGTAGAGTGGTTCCAATTTTGGCGAGTTCATCGGCTCTGCAGTTCCCTGAAATGTCTCTGTGGCCCGGCACCCAACAGAGGTGAATGTTGAACTGCTCTGCCATCTCCATGAGAGATGATCGGCATTCAAGGGCAGTTTTAGAACACAATGAGACCGAGTCCAGGGACTTGATGGCGGCCTGACTATCCGAAAATATGCGGATATCCTTTGCAGATATCACGTTTTTCTTCAGCCAGGACAGAGCTTCTTTAATCGCCAAAATTTCCGCCTGGAACACGCTACAGTGATTTGGAAGGCGGAAAGAGAGGCTTAGATTTAGCTTATCTGAGAAGACACCGCCACCAACTCCGCTGTCGGTTTTAGATCAATCTGTGTAGAGATGGATTGACTTGTCCTCCATGAAAGCATCCTCCACCCAGAATGATCTAGAGGGGAAGCTTACATGGAAGTTTTTGTCAAACCAAAGTTCAGGTATGGTGTAATCGGTGTTTTCTGTGAGGATTCCTAATGTATTATTGGCGTGGCCAAATGAATTATTTGTCCACTGTTTAGTCGCTTTGAGGCGAATAGCTGCAGTCGCAGCTACTTGCTTGCTAAAAATGTCGAGGGGTGTCAAGTGAAGCAGAATATCGAATGCCGCAGAGGGGGTAGACCGCAAGGCTCCGCTTGTGCATAGACATGCTGTTCTTTGGACTCTGCTTAATTTAATGCGGTTGACTGCATTTTCCAAGGCCGTCCACCAGACAACCACCCCGTAAGTAAGTATCGGTCTTATGACCGAGATGTATAGCCAGTGGGTTATGCGAGGTTGAAGGCCCCATTTGTTCCCAATGGCTTTCTTGCAAGAGAATAAAGCTATTGTAGCTTTATTGACTCTTTCTTGAAAGTTAGGTTTCCAGTTTAGTTTCCTGTCAAAAATGAGACCCAGATATTTTGCTGTATCGGAGAAAGCTAAACTGGTACCGTTTATTGAAGGAGGGAATTTTATATTTCCTAGAAAAGAGGACAAGATCAGTTTATTCCCAATCCACAGCGATCTCCCCAGCGGGTTAATCTGTTAAGATATACTTGGAGGAGTTCTTTAATGGTATTTAGATGTTTTCCTGAGACGGCTATGGCAACGTCATCCGCATAGGCAATCACTCTGCTACCACCCGCTTCCAGGTATATCAGTAGTTCGTTAACTACTAAGTTCCAGAGAAGGGGAGAGAAGACACCGTCTTGCGGCGTACCCCTACTGACATATCTTTTAGCAGAAGTCTCACCCAGTTTGGAGTTGATTATCCTGCTTGTTAGCATTAGATTAATCAGCTCCCCAAGTGAGCCGTCTACCTGCAGAGTTGACAGCGCAGTCGTGATTGCGGATGTGTTGACGTTGTTAAAGGCGCCCTCTATGTCTAGGAAAGCAACCATTGTGTACTCCGTATATTGTAGGGATCGTTCGATGTGGCTAGTCAGAGAGTGCAAAGCCATTTCCACCGACTTTCCTTTACAGTAGGCATGTTGAGCCGTAGACAGAAGTCTTGGATCAACTTTAGCTCGAATATGGATATCAATCAGTCGTTCTAAAGTTTTCAGAAGGAATGATGATAGACTTATAGGTCTGAGGTCCTTTGGGACTACATGAGAACATTTTCCAGCTTTGGGAATGAATACTACATTGACTTCTCTCCATAACAGTGGAATGTGGATAAGTTCTACACAGCTCCTCATAATATTTTCCAACACTGGTAGAATAATATCTGAGGATCTCTGTAGCTCGGCAGGTATAATACCGTCCGGACCAGCAGACTTGTATGGTTTGAAGCTATGCAGCGCCCAGAGCAGTTTGTCTCTCGTAATCAGACCATGAATTTTGGTCACGTTTGCAGTAGGCTTGTTTGGGCTGCTACTGGCCGCGAGTTGGGAGCTACCTGGAAAGTGGGTGTCCAGAAGCAGGTTGAGTGATTCATCACTTGAGGTTGTCCAAGAGCCATCGGTTTTTTTCAAACAGCTGGGCATCATAGGATTTGTGGAGAGGATTTTTCTTAGCCGCGATGCCTCAGAGGTTTCTGTAATTTTGTCGCAGAATGACCTCCAGGATTGTCGCTTTGCCTTCCTCAGTTCTTTTTTGTATAATTTGAGGGATTCTTTATATGAGTCCCAGTCGGTCACTTTTCTTGTGCTTTTTGCTGCGTTGAAAAGTTTTCTGCAGGTGTTTCTGAGCAGTCCCAGTGCCGATGTCCACCAATGTGGCTTTTTCTTGCCTCTTAGTTGAATAAGAGGGCAGGAAGCGGCCATTGTCTTATTGAGAGTCAGAGTAAATTCCCTGACTTTCATGTCGAGCTCATTGGTGTCACGCGGGGGACTTGATAGTTTAGAGGATATCGTTTCCGACAGCTGGTTGGCTGGGGGGAGCATCACTCAGACTGAATTGGATGTATCTATGGCCTGAAAAGGAGTGTTCAGGCGATACCATCCAGTTTGTTAGCCTTTGGGTGATGCTGTCGGAGACAAGAGTAATATCTAATACTTCTTGTCGGTTTTTTGTTATAAAAGTGGGTTCATTGCCAATATTGCAAATTAAGAGGTTAGTACTTAAAATATAGTCTAAAAGTGACTCACCTCTATCATTGATGTCGGTACTGCCCCATACCGTATGATGTGCGTTAGCGTCGCATCCGATTATGAGGCCAGTTTTTTGCCTTCCCGCTTCCAGTACCATCTTTCTAGGTTATCACCAGGGAGAGGGCCCACTGCCCAAGAGCTCATCTTCTATCTCTGATCGTGTAGAACCTCTAATTGCTTCGTCATCGGTTTCCATTTCCGACAGTGTGTCAGAAGAGGAGACCGATGGCTTGGTAGTCACCTCGGACAGATTGGAGTCGTCGCTATCCAATTCTGGAAAGGATATCGACGCTCTAAGATCCAAGGTTGTGATGTCAGATGTTAAAGGAGGAGGAGGTTGCTTATCAGCATCCAGCTCATCCTTTTTGTACACCCTTAAATGAATGGACTCGAATCCGAACCGAATCATGCCTTTCGTCTGCGCCAGAGGATTAAGGGATTCCTTATTGATCACAATTAACGCGCATCTATAAGAACCCCTTAGTTCCTCCAGTTTCGCGACTTTCCAGTCATGAGTCGGAAGAGTCGGGTTGCTGAGCCGGATGATTTCCAGGATACTTTCTGGAGAGGAGGGTTCGGCTGGAATCCAGGTACGAGTTCGAGGTCTACTAGGAATGTCTTCCTTAGATACGACCTCGAGTTTTGCACCTGGCCAAACCTCTTCTAAACCATCGATGGCCTTGGTGAAGAGATCGAGAGATCTCTGGTTGGAGCAAGCGATGAGCTTGACATGGCCTTGGTGCCAGCCAGCGTCGCTTGTGATAGGAGGTGGTCCTGGGTTTTCCCGCATGATGGCCAAGAAGTTGCTCGAGAGCTTCAACTTGACCAATTGCCACCGTTCCGGTATAATGGAACCGTCGGTATCGCTCCTGTCGATCACCGCGATCACCAATGCGTCCTTTCGGACTTCATTATAAGACCTCAGAGATTTGCTGTTGGATGGCCCAGGGGTTGTAGAACTGTGTGTTTTGGGCCTCTTGGAAACCGGTACGGTTTCCTCCAACGATCTCTGACGCTTAGAGGAGTCTTTTGACGTTTTGGGAGCAGTGGAAGCAGTAGGAAATCCGTCTTTTAGGATGTTTTTAGCCCACTCAATCTTGCTCTTTATTTCCGCACTTCTCTCAACCTCCGGAATGGATCCGAAGGTTTTGATGATGCGTGAAGCATTTCGGCGTCTTATGTAGAGCGCCTTGATGGAGCTTGCCGATGCGGCTGAGTTCCAGATTCCTCCTTGGAGGGAGGTGTTTTGGTAGCAGCAACAAGTCCGTGGCCTGCCACAAACTTGCTGCTGTTGGGGGCGGGGGAAGTGATAGGACCATGGCTTGCCACAGTCTTAACACTCCCCGAAGGAGTTTTGGTAGCAGCGACAAGTCCGTGGTTTGCCACAAACTTGCTGCTGCTAGGGACGGAGGAAGTGATAGGACCATGGCTTGCCACAGTCTTAACACTCCCTGAAGGAGTTTTGGTAGCCGCGACAAGTCCGTGGTTTGCCACAAACTTGCTGCTGCTGGGGGCGGGGGAAGTGATAGGACCATGGCTTGCCACAGTCTTTACACTCCCCGAAGGAGTTTTGGTAGCAGCAACAAGTCCGTGGCCTGCCACAAACTTGCTGCTGCTAGGGGCGGAGGAAGTGATAGGACCATGGCTTGCCACAGTCTTAACACTCCCTGAAGGAGTTTTGGTAGCTGCGACAAGTCCGTGGCCTGCCACAAACTTGCTGCTGCTAGGGGTGGAGGAGGTGATAGGACCATGGCCTGCCACAGTCTTAACACTTCCTGAATTCTTATTATTAGGCTTATTCCTTTTGCCTTTAGAGGATGGCGCACCATGGCCTGCCACAGTTTTGCCTCCTCTCGGCAATGCAGGAGCCTTGCCGGTAGTCGGTGTAGTCACCGTTCCACCGCCCGGTAATAAAGGAGTACCGGCCTCGGTTTTTGTTTTATGGTTATTATCCATTGATAGTCCCACGAGTAGCGGAGAAAGGGTTGTCCATCTGTACAGAGATCCGCCATATACAGATAAGGCTAGCTAATCCGGAGGTCGCCAGGTATCCGGATACTCCGTTTGCGACTGAGCTATTTTTGGAGATACTGGGCCCTCAGCCAGGTTGATCTTCGGCACGGGTCGTATGACACCTTGATCCAGCCCAGGGGAATGATGGAGTAATTTGGGAGTTGGGGAGGGGGGGGGGGAGCATCCTTTGGTTTCAGGACTCGTCTGGAGAATTTCTTCTCGAGATTCATTGACCCTACTCAGCCTCTACAACTCGACAAGTTCGATGCTCGCGGTAGAAGCTAATTTCGTGTAAGTTGCAAACAAATTTTAATGTTGAAAAGTAATTTTCTTTCTAATATTTTCTAGGACAACAAAAGTAGGAGAATTAAAACATCTGCTCTGTCAAGAGGTCGGAAATAACAAGTACTTTATTAAGCAAGGAACAATCAATCTACCTAACTATCTAAGGAGTTACGACAAATAAATATTATTATTATTATTATAATTTATTAACATTTGATTAAAATACATGTGTTAATACATAGAAAACTAGCACTAGCTGCAGAGGCCTTTGGCTCTATGGTACTTAGTTATAAACTAAATTAATATGTGTTAGTAAAGATACTTAAATCGGTAGATTAAATTTATTTGCAAAATTGCTAATTTGGACAATATTCTCGTGGTTGAGTTTACTTAAAAATTCGGAGGGTGGATGTTGGTTTTTTGGTAGGCAGTTACGATATTCACCTATTCCTAGATGTGACTGATGTTGATTTGGGAGTGACAGGATTGGCAAGATGGCGGAAATTCCCTTTTGAGGAGATTTTGGTGGGTGAATGCTGTGTGTCCTAAACGCATCCTCACGAAGGTAGTGTTCATGCCTTTTGAAGTTGTGGTAGGGTAGGTTGGCTGCGATCTGTCCGTGTTGATGGTGGAATAATGGTGATGGTAGTTATTCCATGCCAAGAGTTGCCTAGATATAACCTTTTTGTTAATAAATCTTACCATATCAGGTCTGGTGTGAATTGCAAATTTGTGCACTGGAGCGCTGTGTGTAAAATTGGCAGCTATGTCGGCGTGTTCGTTACCTTGAATCCCCATGTGACTGGGGATCCACATTAGCTTCAGCTCGTTGGGGGGATCTTATGAGGGAGTCTCTAATCTGAATGACACACTCCGAATTGTGGTTAGGGTTCTTAACTGCATTGAGTACTGATAAGGTATCAGAGCATATTACGTGTTTACCACGCATATTGGTGGCTATTGATGTGGTTTTTTGAATAGCAAAAGCCTCAGCGGTAAAAACAGTTAGTAACCCTATGCTGAACAAGGATCCGTTGGTATTCCCAACAGCCACTCTTACCTAACCTAACCTAACCTATTTGGTAATACCCCGACATTAAGTCTAACACAGTGAAAAATCTTTTCCCTGTTGCTGAAAAAATAATATATTCTACCGTGGGCATTGGGTATGGTATCTTTACAGTTATGGAGTTGAGCGCTTGGAAGTCTATGCACATGCGTCCTCACCAGACGATTTTTTGACGAGAACTATTGGCGAAGAATACGGTGACTCGCTTGGTCGAATGACTCCACAATCGAGTAGTTCTGCGACGATTTTGTTGATAACTTCCCTCTTGGCGAAGGGTCAGTCAGCACGGCACCCAGCGGCAGGATAACTTTTTCATATGCAGAATATTGTCCAAAATATGGCGTGTGCGCTCAGTACTAATCTTTGTGGGATCTGCTAGCTCGCGCACCTTCACTTTCCGGTCAGCCAACACCATTTCATGCAGTTTTTTGACATTGTCATCTGTAACCGCATCGGAGGACCTGCCGCTGAGGACTTGATCGGTAGTGGAGTTGCGGCTACCACGAAACTTTCGAAACCAATATTTGATGGTGTAATCTGACGGAGCATTAGCCCCATAATATTTATCCAACTTTTCTTTTGTTTCCTTCGTCGCTTTGCCTCTCAAAAAATAATGTTTTATGAGAGAACGAAAATCGTTTTTGTCCATATTCAACATGATGCCAAACACGTCAACAACAATCAGCTGTCAAAACAAAACTAAAGACAGTATCGCACTGAAATTTGGCATGTCTGCCTAAATATGAAAGGATTTCAAGGCACCATAACCTTTTGCAGTAGCAGCGGATTCTGGCAGTCAAGGAGGTTACTTTTCACCCCACCTAGTAAAGTGATTTGCATTGAAAAAATAAGTTATATCATTTGTACCCAGACAAACATTTTACATTGGTGTCAGAAGTGGGATATGACTTACCGTGTGTAAAAAAAATAAAAAATTGTGATTGTTTGAAAAAGCTGGAATGGGTCGAAAACTATTGCAGTTGACCCTCGTCCAACTCAAATCCGAGTTCAACAAGAGAAGCCTCAGCGCCAGTGGAGGAAAAAGTGAACTAGTGCTCCGACTTCAGGAGGCTTTGAACAACGAGGGACATGATCCTGATGCATCCTCCTACGTGGATGAACAGATAAGCACCGTCAATGACATGGCTGCGACGATACAACTCCTCTTGTTAGAAATGGATGAACAAAAGAAAAATCTGGAAGAACAGAAAAACGCCTTGAACAAAAGCTGGATGAACAAAATATCGTTCTACACCAAAGTTTCGAAGAAGTCGATGACAAATTTGTAAGAATAGAGAAGAATGTTGACGAAAAATTCGAACAAATGGACAGCAAAGTCGAGCAACTAACAAAAGAGCTCGACACGGTGCGGGAACAGAAACTTCGAGAATGTTCTTTAAGCAGTGCAACGAGAAAAGAGTTGAAGCTTCCCTCATTCGATGGCCAGACCTCATGGTCTACTTATAAGAAGCAGTTTGAAATAGCTGACTGTGCAAACGACCGGGACAATGAGGAAAAGTGCTTTGCCTAACAATGGCCTTGCACGGTCCTGCAAAAGTATTGTTTCAAATAGTAGACATTGAAAAGCATAAAGATTATGTGACTTTGAAGTATATAAATTAAGATTACATTCACCTTTTTGTATTAAAAAAAACTTTATTTAATCGGGCAGCGATCACCCTTACAAATGAACATAAACTAAATTCTAACAAAGATATCATAAGCTTAAATACTAATATCAGCTTCGTTGTTTTGTAGCGGATTCCTTCACGTTTCGTCTGTTGATGTTGTTTGGTGCTGCAGGTGTAATTAGAGCACCTGTACGTGATGTTTGATTTGTTAGCTCGTGGGAATGAATATTCCGGTGTTGGGAAAATGAATATTTTGTTGCTGTAGGTTACCCTTCGACCAAAAAAGGTTTCTATGGGTTTCTTTTCTGTAGTGGAATGGATGGAAAAGTTGTATTCATGGACGGCTCGTTCTAACAGTTCCGTGAAGGAACGATGAGTACCTTCTGTTTTAAGGCATCTCATAATTTCGATTAGAGTCCAATGGAAGCGTTCGACTTGTCCATTGACCGAGCTTGAATACGGGGGTGTTTTAAAAATTTTAATTTTGAGTTCATCCTCGATCATAAAGCTAATGGAGGCAGAGCTGAACGATTTTTCATTATCTATAACCACCAGTTCAGGGAGACCAAACGAAAACAGGATTTCCCTTAAGGGTTGACGGATATCCTCAGTGGCCTTTGACTTAAGCTCTTTTACCTGAGCATACTTTGAAAACTTGTCAACGGATGTTAATACAAGTTTCCCTTCGGTGGAGAATATGTCTAGATGAACTATTTGTCCAGGATATTTTGGAATTGGGGTTGCTTGTATTTGAGGTTTAGAAGGATGGCGATCGTACTTGTTTTCCTTGCAGACACTGCATTGCTTAATTACTCTTTTGATTTTTGCGGACATACCAGGGAAATAACTATTTTCTAAAATTTGAGCCTTATTTTCGCGAGCATTGCGATGTGCTCTCTTATGAATGTTTATTATAATTTCCTCTTGCTCCGCTTCGTCAGTTATGTCTTTAACTTTTACTTGGGTAAATCTTATTTTATAACTACTGAATTCAACGGGGTAGATTTGTTGTATAATACCCATAATTTTCTCTTCAGCTTTTATGCCATTTATCACTGATGGATTTAGTATTTTCTTAAGAATTTCTTTAATTTTAGACTCTGTAAAGTAGGGTTCTTTTATCACATGTCTGTGATACGTGGGGAAAATAATCTGGAAATTTTGGCTGGAGGTCTGGTCTGTTTGGAGAAATATTTGATTTTTAAAAGTGTTGATAGGAGCTTCTACACTCTGTATTAAATTTTGGGAGGAACTATCGCTGCTATGTTGTGTAGTCGTTAGGGCATTAACATTGGATAAGCTAGAGTCTCTTGACAAGGCGTCTGCCCCTACATTGGTCTTGCCGGGTTTATATTTTATCTCATGATTGTATTCCTCAAGAATTGCCTTCCATCTTTTAATTTTGCTATTGTTGTTCTTGTTACTGATAGCGAAGGTGAGTGGCTGGTGGTCAGTGAAAATTCGCACTCTGGCCGATCCGTAGAGGTAGTTTCTAAGACATCCTAGAGCCCATACAATAGCTAACATCTCCTTTTCGTTAGCTGCGTAGTGCTCTTCTGCCTTGTTCAATGTCCTAGAAATAAATGTAATTGGCCTATTCTCTTGTTCAAGTACCGCGCCCAAAGCGAAATTTGAGGCGTCTGTCGTTAGATCGAACGGCTTACTATAGTCTGTATAGGCTAAAATTATGTCTGGGGAAACTAGCTATTTTTTTAATTTTATTAAAGGAGTCTAGAGCTTCGGTATTTAGATCTATTGTAATTTTGGAAGACATGGACTTTGATATTCGTCCTTCTTCTCCTCTTAGTAAGGACGTCAAAGGTTTAGCCAGCTTTGCATAGTCTTTCACGAACCGCCGATAATACCCGGAAAGACCAAGGAATGACCTCAATTCCTTAAGGGTTTTTGGGACTGGAAAGTTAAGAATGGAATCAACTTTGGAAGGATTGGTTTTGACGCCATCAGAGGAAATCAGAAACCCAAGGAATTCCACTTGCGAACTAAAGAAATTGCATTTATCTAGCTGGACTTTCATATTGGCGTTGTTTAGCGTATTAAAAATTTGCTCGATGTGAGCGGCGTGCTGCATTTCATTACTGCTGAAAATAATTATATCGTCTATATAGACGTAGCACGACTTGCCAATATATTCACGGAGAATGTCATCAAGAGCGCGCTGGAAGATAGATGGTGCGTTCTTCAGCCCGAATGGCAATCTCGTGAATTCGTATTTTCCATGATCAATGGAAAATGCGGTCTTTTCTATATCGGTCTCCTTAAGGGGCATTTGGTGGAAACCGCTCTTTAAGTCCAACACCGTGAAGAATTTATTTCTTCCTAACTGTGCAATAACCTCGCTAATATCAGGGATGGGGTAGCGATCAGCTATAGTGATAGAATTTAGTTTTCTATAATCAATTACCATCCTGTATTGCTTGGCACCAGTGGAATCTGGCTTCTTAGGTACAATGGTGAATTGTACGGAGAGCGTGATGGTCTGATTATACCATCCTCAAGTAACTTCTTTACTTGTTTCTCAACTTCCGACTTTAGGGACATCGGGAAAGGGTAATATCGAGTAAAAACGGGGTCGTCGGTAGAGGTTCTTGTTTCCCCAACTACTTTCGTAGTGTAGGTCAATTTCTCCTCAGGTTCAGAGAATAAGTTTTGGTTTTTCCTTATAGCTGAGTTCAACATGGCTTCTTGGTTGGGTGAAAGATGGTCAGTTTTGAGGCCTATTGAGTTAACACTTTTCGAGGGTAACTGTTTTACTTTAATTCGAACAGTGCTGAGTATAGTCATGCAACTATCCTTAGCGTGAATGACTGCGGATAACTGTTTAAGACTGTCATTACCTAAAATTCCGTCAAAAGTTCTCAAAGTGGGAAGGATAAAAAATTTAAGGTTTAGGTTTTTTAAACCGAAAAGATTGATTAAAGTGTGATGACTGATTTTCACATCACCGCTATAGATTTGGCATGGAAGATCTGTTCGTTAGGTATTGGGTTTTGTACAAGCTCAGCTTTAACATAATTCTTGCTTGAGCCAGTGTCTATAAGAAATTTTAAAATTTCTCCGCTTTCCTTTTTACATTCGAAGTAAGGCAGCGAAGAATCGCTTAACCTAAAAAATGAATGTCGCTATGTTCTAATAGCGGTTCGGAGGGAAGGTTGTATGCTGCTTCACCATTTGGGTGTTCAAATTGACGGTTAAAATCGAAGTTGTTTTGAGTATAATCTCTATAAGCTTCTTCGTAGGTTTGTTCGTTCATCAGTTCAGTTGGAGGAAACTGATCAGGAGTTGAGGTATTTTCAGAATTATCCACTTCAGGATCGATGTGGAAATTATATTGCTTCGCATTTTGTTGGCTCTGTCGGTTGGGAGGTTTCGACCTATTTATATCTGCCGGTTTGTTTTGGTGACTATGTCCTTGTGTGACAGCCTCGGCTTTGATTGCCGGTGCAGTTTGATTATTATTCGGACGATAATAAGAGCTATAGTAAGGAGAAGGATTATAGGAGTGTTGGTAATAATGTGTTTGCTGTTGTGGTACATAAGAGGGATAATTTGGGTGTGTTCTCACTAGTGGGTGTCCGTGATGTACGGGAGGCCCATTAGGTCCTCTTTGCTGGAATGATTGCTGGTGACGTTGGCCCTGTGCAGGTTGAGGCCGTTGGGGATTCTGGTTTTGTTGTGAATACTGGGGACGCTGTTGTTGTGGAGAAGGTTGCGGAGTTTGTCCTTCGTAGGACTTTTTATAGCTCCCTTGGTTTGATTTAAAATTTTGAGACCTAAGATTTTGGTTCTCATATCTTAGGCAGAGATGAAGGGCTTGGGGCAAATCTACTGGCTCCTTCATACCTAACAGATCGGATAGGTTTCCCCTCAATCCACGGATAAAGGTGTCCAACGCTTTATCCCTGTATATTTGCGTTAATAAACGCATTGCATCAGGACTTATATCCATGCATGAAATTCTGTTAATGATGAGGGTTAATTGTGCATTTACTGTTTGATAAAAGGCTTGAATACTGTCGTTGCCCTGCACAAGATTCGACATTTGGTATTCCAAAGTCGTAACGTCACGCTTATCAGCGTAGTGTAAAGTAAGGCAATTAACAATACTATCCCAATTGAGGGGTGTACTGTATGATTCCAGCGCTGCATCGGCTGGGCCTATTATTTTGTTACGTATAACATTTATGATGCCGTAGTACTTGGGTGTTCCCTTTTTGTGTTCGTAGATTTTGAGAACACGCTCCACACTTTTCTTCCAGGAAGAAAATTCAGAGGCGTCTCCAGAGAAATTGCGTAAGCATCGAACAATATCAGGGATTCTTTCTAAATCATCGATTTGGTTACTGTGTTCGGGAGCGATAGCTTGGTCGACACCATAAAAACGCTGGGAATTAGGATTAAGTACGTTTTCAATTAATTGCTTCCCCTTTTGGTTTAGGACACGAGTTAATATAGAGGTCACCAGTAGTTCCAACTGTGGGTGAGCCCTTACTTCTTCCACATCAGCGTTGGAACTGGTGGATTGGTATGAGGCATTAGGATCTTGAGTTGTGGGGGGCGTAGGAATGTTAGGCCGTGAAGGCGCTGCCGTACTGGCGAAAATGGAGTCATTCGCGGAAGCATTCGCCTGAGCCTGAAGCCCAACTTGATTTCGGGTAAGAGGCATTGTGAGTAGTTATTTTAGCAACACTTAATAAAACACTTCTTATCTTCTACGTTTTAATATACTTATCGGTTATACAGTTTAACACTTCTTATTTTATACGTTTTAATATAAGATATGTAATTATAGTATATTGTTTTGTATTTGGTATATGTATTCAACACTTAATAAACTAAATATAATTTCTTCTGATTCTGAATTATTAATTATTATTTAAAAACTTAAACTAGCTTACAATAATACGATGATGATGTTCATCGTGTCTCCGGGTTCTTGATTGTTTTGGTATTTGGTCGGTGCGGCTAGCTCATCCAAGCTTCCTTTTTGTCCCACACTTGTTGAATGTGGGCCTACTTAGGGGCCCTTAATTTTTCACCAACACTTTACCGTGGGACCACAGGATTTTTTTTCCGAATTAGTTTGCGCAACACTCGTGGGGTTAACACTACTTGAGGGTTTTTTATCCCTTTTATTTTTGAACGTTAGCACGAACTTTTGTACTACTTTAGTACTTAATACACGGAATCTTTACCTGTGGTCCCTGCTCGGGCGTCAATTAAGATTACATTCACCTTTTTGTATTAAAAAAAACTTTATTGAATCGGGCAGCGATCACCCTTACAAATGAACATAAACTAAATTCTAACAAAAATATCATAAGCTTAAATACTAATATAAGCTTCGTTGTTTTGTAGCGTCAGCGGATTCCTTCACGTTTTGTCTGTTGATGTTGTTTGGTGCTGCAGGTGTAATTGGAGCACCTGTACGTGATGTTTGATTTGTTAGCTCGTGGGAATGAATATTCCGGTGTTGGGAAAATGAATATTTAGGTGCTGTAGGTGTAACTGGAGTCAATGAATATTTGTGTCGTTAACTTATATATATTATGTATATATATATATATATGCATGTAGCTGTAAGTAGGTTAAGTAGATTAAGATTTAGTTTTAGGTAGTATGTTTAGTTTTAAGTTTTATAATAAAATTAAAATACTCGTAGTCCATGTACTAAGTTTTTAAACCTGTCTTCTTAGTTTAAGCTATAGTTAAGTCACTGTAGAATAAGAATAAAACCCGCCATAAACGTCGAAAGACATAATTTTTAAGTATTATGTTTAATTTAGAGTGCCCGCATGGAGCCAGTAAGTTACAATAAGATTATTTTTAAGTTATTTAAGCTAATTTTTAAGCGTTTTTGTCTAGCGTGTAAGAGTTAATTAATGAAATCAAATAAAAAATGCGTTTAAACTGAAAAAAATGATTATGTGACTTTAGTACAGGCTATAGAGAAACGGTTTGCGGATAGCCAAATGCAGGAGGTTTAAGGGGTCCACCTGCAAACTCGAACGTAGCAGCGAGGACGAACACTGCAGCAGCTCCAAACAAACGTGAGTAGACTGGTACATTTGTCATACCCCACCGCAGGAAATTAATTGTGGACGAAATGGCAGAACATGCATTTATCAGGGGAATTGCAGATTCAAAGCTACAAACATCATTAAGGATGGTCGGGAAACTAAACTTTTGTTGAAGCACTTGAATTGGCTCTTTCGATGGAAGCAGCCAATCAGACTTCCAGGGGAACACACATTTCGTCAGGTATCTGTGGAATGCTCCTGTGCAAAAATTAGTGCCGAGGAACGACACACTCTACGGGATAAACGAAGAATGTGCTGCTAGAACTGTAATAAAATAGGACATTTTCAAAAGCAGTGTAAAGAACCAGTGCGACGAAAAGGCTGCCGTCACTGTGGTAACAATCAAATAGATAAAGAAACTGTCAGAAACAGTTAACAGGAAGCCGGTAAACCTTCCTGAAGCCATCAATCGTCAGGAGAACGAGTTGACTGCCCCAGGATCACCATCCAAGTTTCGCTGGCAAAACGATGCAATAAAAGTCTTCTGGTGGAAGTAGTCAGCGGTAAGGAGAAATCAATGGCAGTAATAGACACCGGTGGCACGGCCTTAATCATCAGCAGTTGCAGCTTGCTAACAGCTACAGGAGCAACGGTTAAGGTATATAGTGAAGTCCGTATAAAAATCCAGCTGGCCGGAAAATATTCTTTCACGCGTTTCTGGTGGCTGACATATGTGACGAGTGCATCATTAGTACAGACTTCATGAGAGAAAATGGACTTGTAGTGGATTTGGGGGCACAAACTCTGAAATACGGAAACATGGAGATACCAATGATATACTGAAACGCCAATACCTCAGTCTTAAATGTCGTCATCTGCAGAAATCAGAGCATAGAACCATCGTCGGAAGTAATTTTGTGGGCAAAAGTTGAAGGTGGTCCTGGCAGCCACCGATTCTATTTGATGGAGCCAGAAGATAGAAGAGAATTCATGGCGGGAAAGTCCTTAGTGGAGCCAAAGAACAACATGATCCCTGTAAGGCTTCTAAATCCAACTCATTCAGTGTAAAGGTGAAAAAGGGGGAGAGAGTAGGAAAAAGCGTACTTGTTGAGGCTCTATCAACCAGAACGGAAAAAAAGGGTGCAAAACCGGTCACAACAGTTCAGAGCATAAAAATCAAGAACTAAATTCTCAGCCTCTGTAATCTGGACGAAGATCAGCGAATCCTGGCAGAAAAACTAATCGGTGAGTACGCTGATATATTTGCTACACAAGACGGAGAATATGAACGTACGCATATTGTTCAACACCACATTGACACCGGATACGCTCGACCAATCCGTCAATCTGCAAGGCGTCTTCCATTGGTAAAGCATACAGAAGTTGCCGAAATGGTGTCGAAAATGAAAGCTGAAGGACTGATTGAAGAATTGCAAAGACCGTGGGCATCTCCAGTGGTCCTCATGAAGAACAAATATGGCAGCACGAGGTTTTGTGTAAACTACCGACATCTAAACGATGTCACTAAAAAGGACAGCTAACCACTTCCGAGAATCGATGACAATTTTATGCTTTCTGGGGAGAAATGATTTTCAACTCTCGACTTGAAGAGCGGTTACTGGTAGGTAGACATAAAACGTACCGGTCGTGAGAAAACTGCCTTCACTACAGGAAGTTCTTTGGTCTTTGGTCTTCGGTCCTTGGCAGTTTGCAGTGATGCCGTTTAAACTATTCAACGCTCCGGCCGTTTTCGAGCGATTAATGGAACGAACATTGCAAGGACTCACGTGGAAAACCGGCTTTGTGTATTTGGACGACGTTATCGTCATAGGCAAGACGTTCTAGGAGCACCGTGTTTGGCAGGCTGCGAAGTGCTCATTGAAAGCTCAACCAAGAAAAGTGCGCCTTGTTCACATTATATCGGCGGAAGGAGTAAGGACGGATCCAGACAAAATCGAAGCCGTGAAAAGTTGGTGTACCCCAAAAGATAAACACCAACTGAGAAGCTTCTTGGGACTCGTCACGTACTACAGAAGGTTCGTAAAGGATTTTGCTGGTATTGCAAAGAGCTTGCATCAACATACGGGAAAAGGTCGACAGTTCAGGTGGTCTGGAGAATGTGAAAAAGAATTTCAAGAAATGGAGTAACAGCTGTGCAATGCCCCATCTTGGATTACCCCACTCCCGGAAAAATGTTCATCGTGGACCCAGACGCTAGCAATGTTGGGGTCGGAACTGTGATCTCACAAATTCATGACGGTACTCTCCAGACTTGAAAGGAACTACTGCGTAACTCGGCGCGAGCTTCTGGCTTTCATTCTGGCTACGAAGCATTTCCATGAGTTCATTCTTGGAACAGACCACGCAGCCCTGAAATAGGTACTCTAATTTGTGAACCCTGAGGGCCAAGGTGCAAGATGGATCGAGTAGTTGCAGGGCTATGACTTTGAAGTGCAACACCGCAAGCGAAAACTCCACTCAAATGCTGATGCTCTCTCTCGTCGACCGTGCGGAGTAAAATGCGAACACTGCAACCGTAAAGAAGCGAAAGAACAGGCAACTATTCAAATGGTCAGGACTGAGCCAATAGAGGGTTGGAGTATAGACGAAATCCGTTCCTCCCAACAGGCACACAATGACATCGAACCAATATTGGACTGGAAGGAACACGAGGAAAGACAAACCTGGCAGCAGAATCAGATCGGAGCCAAACCCTGAAGGCATACTGGGCACAGTGGGACTCGCTTTGTGTGCAAGATGGATTGCTGAAGAGAAAAGGGGAAAGTGCAGATGGGACAACATCTCGTATGTGCCACGGTCCAGAGTCAGCAAGTGCTCCATGAAATACATGGTGGAATTTCAGGAAGCCATTTGGGAATAAACAAGACGTTGCAAAAGGTAAGGGAACTTTTTTATTGGCTAAGCGCTAAACAAGATGTCGAGACTTGATGTAAAACATGCATAAGGTGTGCATGGTCAAACAGTTCGGTTGCTACGTGAAGCAAAATTTGGATCCCACCTACGGAGGCCAAAGCGCAGCTGGATTGCACGAAGACATCATAGAAAAGATAAAGACTAGGTACGACATTAAGGCGAAATCTTCCGGCTTCAACGAAGGAGATCTGGTATGGTTGTATAATCCTCAGCGTAAGAAAGGCAAATCACCAAAATTGCAACAGAACTGGGAAGGTCCATACAAGGTGATAACCCGCATTAATGACGCTGTCTACCGGATCCACCGTGGGTATCCAGGAAATTTGAAGGTGGTCCATTTGGATAGAATGTGTCATTTCAACGGAATGATGAATGACGAAGTTGTTCAATACGAATTACTGTAGGGAGTGAGCAGTGTGATAACCATTTAAATGTGAGCAGCGTCGTCTAGATTTACATACCAGAGGATGTCGATACTCAAACAGCAGAAGATTTCGATACTTGAATAGCAAAGAGTCAAGCACTGGTGAATGGAATCGAATTTTCTAGCAAAATGGAAATTGTATGTGACGCTGGATGGCGAGGATTGTTCTGGAAATATGTCCTTCGAGTATAAATATCAGCATCCAAAAGGTATGCAAGTCAGTTCATCAGTTGAATTTGATGTGTTAATTAGAAGTGATTAAGTGGTTTAAGTAACAGGTAAGAAAAGTATAAGCGGTTGAGAAATTGGATTGTATTGAGATAAACGATTAAATCGTGAATTGTAACTGTATTGAATAAAGCGATTTGTATTGAAAAGAATAATTTCTATCATTCGTACCCACATAAACATTTTACAATATGTATGCATATGCTTAGTCAATAAGACTACATTCCTATATTATACGAGTAGATAACATTATAACATAAATAAGAAAAACAGTGAAGACTCTGAATAACATCTATACTTTTATGAGAATAACTTTTGAGCGTCTATTGCAATGAATTAGACGTACCAAATCACTTAAATTCGTTTGTCTTGTTTTGCTATTTTGGTGGTGGTGTACTAGGTTCAGGATTTGTAGCTCCAAATCAGCAATCAGCATTGGTTCACAAAACATCATTCCACATATACGCAATTCTAGATGATTGTAGGACAGTAGTATGGTTGATTGCCATATTCATGCATTGGTCTCATTTTTTCGGTTAAATCTCATAATTTTATAAATAAAACAATAGAAACTTTTTCGCGTACATTTCTGCTCCTTCTTCAATAAAATATTGACATTTCTTCATTTCACCACGGTTTCTGCAAATTTCACCATGAATACTTTAATCAGGAAAGTATATTCCAAAAAAAAAGTAATAGAAAAGTATTAATGATTATGTTGAATGATTTTATTTGTATTGCACAAATCTAACTTTACACAAACATTATTTTGCGAAATTAATTTTAAAATATTGGTAATAATGACAAACAAAAATTTAAACTATGTCCACTTGGTCCAAAAAAGGATCAATACAGTCTTTTTTAAAAAGGTATTTATGCTAGTGGACACATTTAGCTTACAATGACAAAAAAATGCTGAATTACACGGCATATGGTAATAAATTTCTAAATGTCAAAAAAATCAACAATTTCAATTTTAAAAGGCTTAAAGGTACTCAACAAAGTATTAGTTAAGCCTTTTTCCGCAAAACGAAGGTATGAACTAACATTTCTAACACTTTTCTTTAACCCTCACCTTATTTCTTGATTTGATTCAAAAAATCAGTATATACTAATATGGGCACGATAAAAACGAATCTGAAATACGATTTTCAAAAAAATTATGTTTTTACTTTTTACAGGTAAAAATATTTACACCGCCTTTAGGCGGGGTTGGGTCGTTAGAGGAAAAAAAAACAAACAGGTGAAATTATGAAAGTAATAGTTTATTGAATAAATAATCATAAAAATGTATCAAAATAAGATAAAAGGGAAGTGAACAATGTTGTATAGTTGTATATTACGTACAGTAACGTTGATGGCGGTCAAAGAAACACGACTTTGTGGTGGAATTGCAGAGATTCAATTTACAATTGGTGCAAAATGCCTGTGTTTCTGACGTACATTCTGGGTTTTTGCACAACTTTTTGCCCTTGCGGTCGATAAATACGCACCAATGGCCCACGTTGTCGTATTGAACCTCTGGAGGTGGAAAATAACACTTTTTTGGCTTGCGGATTGGGGATGACGTTGGACGACCTCTCGGTTTTTTTGTTTCGTTCGAAATCATGCATAATGATTCCGCAACTTCAGAGCGAAAATTTGGCAACGCGATTTTGACTCCCTTATGCAACCTATGAAAAAGAATATAAGCGTTGACCATTGCCACATCGAAAAAGTGGAAAAATATGCGGTTAGTCCATTTTCAGGTTTTCATATGTATATGATAATGACGAAGAAGACCATTCATGAGATTGACACCACCCATATGTCGATTATACTCGTTTAGTATAAATGGACAGTCAACTTCTATTTGTTGATGTTTTTTCCTGTCCCATCGTGAAGATTTGGAGGATGGTGGAACAAGTTCTCGAGACAGAAATGGTTTGATACCAACATAAGTCGAAAGAAGTCGAACACTTTTGCTGTCCATCCAAAAAACGCTGCTTATATCTATTCAGTTAGCGTTAGCGACATATTCCTCGTAATATCCTCGCTCAACTTTTCGCTTCATCAGTTCAGCATAGCTGAACTGGCACTCGATTTGAGCGCACGGTTCCCAAACTATATATACCACGGCTTCTTAGGTTAGCAGGCCCAATGATGTGTAAAAATTATCAAAATATAGAATATGGCTCACGTTGTCTGGAATTTTGTTAGACAAACATACAACGAAGTTTGATGAAGCTCCGAGATCTGGTGCATTTTCTGGTACCACGTTGTCTCCTGCACCAGAATAAATTTCAAATGCATATAAGAAGCCCATGTGAACACATAGAACAAACAGCTTGGTTCCCTATTTATATGGTTTGGCTGGCATATACTGCCGAGTAGGGTTGCCACCCATTTTTGTAGCACGCATCTATTCTTCTACACAAAGACGATGAAGCATCGGAACAGATCCAAAGCGTTCGTTGAAGTGGGTTATAAGTGGTCGAACTCGATGCAACTTGTCGTATCCAGGCCGGCCGTTCGGGATCATAGTCGAGTTGTTATTGAAATGCAAGAACTGGCGCATTTGTTCAAATCTAATCCGTGTTATTGTGGTCTGAATTGCTTCAAGCGAATGCCTTCCTCAGTAGGAACGAACATTTGGAAAGCGGTAAATAGACATGAAGAACATGATTCCAATGAATTGTCAAACCTCTTGTGTATTGGTAATAAATCGAGTTTCGATGTTCTGCTGGAACGCATCCAGATTCATTTCATCAACCATATATTGCATAAATTCATCAGTCACAAAGTAATGAAAGAAATCAAATGGTGTTTTCAAAGATATTACTTCATCTGGCAGCTCTTTTACCCAGCGAAAAACGACTTCGTTTACATGCAGCTGCATATTTTTCTTTTCTCCACAACATGGATTTGAATTCCTGAGCATCATTTTTCATTGTATTCGAAGTACCAATGAATTGGCCAGTGCTCGAACAACTTGTGCCACCTTCTTCTTCTTGTAATTCGTTGTCATTCGAAGAATGTTTACGTTTTCTATAACGTGAAGGGGTAATATTAGGCTCAGAAACACTATCGGAACTAGATGCGGCATTAGCTCAGGCGTTTGAATCCGAAGCAGCAATAGCAGCAACGGATGTTAAATGAATTGATGCTAAGGCTGAACTCGGCTCTTGATGACTAATGTCTAAAGCGCTAATGTCCAGACTTGCGTTTACTGCATACATCAGAATCTGACTTGAATCCATCAAACAATGATCAATCAAGAGTTCATCTCTTGGTCAACATCGTCATCATCGTCGAAATCATCTTCACCGTCAGTGTTTTCAGAGCTTGAAATTGCATTCATCAATTCAGCTACAATATTTCGTCATCAGTCATCTTCAACAGGTTCCTCAAACATCTTCTCGACATTCCTACCTAACCAAAGCACTGAATCAGTTATGGAGAAATAATAAACAAAACATTACACTCAACTGCATGACCGCCTTTAGACGGGTTCAAGAAAACTCTAGTAGCTTATATAAAAAGACGTCACAGCACAAAACTTTTTTCACTTATCGAATGACGAAGTTGTTCAATACGAATTACTGTAGGGAGTGAGCAGTGTGATAACCATTTAAATGTGAGCAGCGTCGTCTAGATTTACATACCAGAGGATGTCGATACTCAAACAGCAGAAGATTTCGATACTTGAATAGCAAAGAGTCAAGCACTGGTGAATGGAATCGAATTTTCTAGCAAAATGGAAATTGTATGTGACGCTGGATGGCGAGGATTGTTCTGGAAATATGTCCTTCGAGTATAAATATCAGCATCCAAAAGGTATGCAAGTCAGTTCATCAGTTGAATTTGATGTGTTAATTAGAAGTGATTAAGTGGTTTAAGTAACAGGTAAGAAAAGTATAAGCGGTTGAGAAATTGGATTGTATTGAGATAAACGATTAAATCGTGAATTGTAACTGTATTGAATAAAGCGATTTGTATTGAAAAGAATAATTTCTATCATTCGTACCCACATAAACATTTTACAATATGTATGCATATGCTTAGTCAATAAGACTACATTCCTATATTATACGAGTAGATAACATTATAACATAAATAAGAAAAACAGTGAAGACTCTGAATAACATCTATACTTTTATGAGAATAACTTTTGAGCGTCTATTGCAATGAATTAGACGTACCAAATCACTTAAATTCGTTTGTCTTGTTTTGTTATTTTGGTGGTGGTGTACTAGGTTCAGGATTTGTAGCTCCAAATCAGCAATCAGTTCACAAAACATCATTCCACATATACGCAATTCTAGATGATTGTAGGACAGTAGTATGGTTGATTGCCATATTCATGCATTGGTCTCATTTTTTCGGTTAAATCTCATAATTTTATAAATAAAACAATAGAAACTTTTTCACGTACATTTCTGCTCCTTCTTCAATAAAATATTGACATTTATTCATTTCACCACGGTTTCTGCAAATTTCACCATGAATACTTTAATCAGGAAAGTATATTCCAAAAAAAAAAGTAATAGAAAAGTATTAATGATTATGTTGAATGATTTTATTTGTATTGCACAAATCTAACTTTACACAAACATTATTTTGCGAAATTAATTTTAAAATATTGGTAATAATGACAAACAAAAATTTAAACTATGTCCACTTGGTCCAAAAAAGGATCAATACAGTCTTTTTTAAAAAGGTATTTATGCTAGTGGACACATTTAGCTTACAATGACAAAAAAATGCTGAATTACACGGCATATGGTAATAAATTTCTAAATGTCAAAAAAATCAACAATTTCAATTTTAAAAGGCTTAAAGGTACTCAACAAAGTATTAGTTAAGCCTTTTTCCGCAAAACGAAGGTATGAACTAACATTTCTAACACTTTTCTTTAACCCTCACCTTATTTCTTGATTTGATTCAAAAAATCAGTATATACTAATATGGGCACGATAAAAACGAATCTGAAATACGATTTTCAAAAAAATTATGTTTTTACTTTTTACAGGTAAAAATATTTACACCGCCTTTAGGCGGGGTTGGGTCGTTAGAGGAAAAAAAAACAAACAGGTGAAATTATGAAAGTAATAGTTTATTGAATAAATAATCATAAAAATGTATCAAAATAAGATAAAAGGGAAGTGAACAATGTTGTATAGTTGTATATTACGTACAGTAACGTTGATGGCGGTCAAAGAAACACGACTTTGTGGTGGAATTGCAGAGATTCAATTTACAATTGGTGCAAAATGCCTGTGTTTCTGACGTACATTCTGGGTTTTTGCACAACTTTTTGCCCTTGCGGTCGATAAATACGCACCAATGGCCCACGTTGTCGTATTGAACCTCTGGAGGTGGAAAATAACACTTTTTTGGCTTGCGGATTGGGGATGACGTTGGACGACCTCTCGGTTTTTTTGTTTCGTTCGAAATCACGCATAATGATTCCGCAACTTCAGAGCGAAAATTTGGCAACGCGATTTTGACTCCCTTATGCAACCTATGAAAAAGAATATAAGCGTTGACCATTGCCACATCGAAAAAGTGGAAAAATATGCGGTTAGTCCATTTTCAGGTTTTCATATGTATATGATAATGACGAAGAAGACCATTCATGAGATTGACACCACCCATATGTCGATTATACTCGTTTAGTATAAATGGACAGTCAACTTCTATTTGTTGATGTTTTTTCCTGTCCCATCGTGAAGATTTGGAGGATGGTGGAACAAGTTCTCGAGACAGAAATGGTTTGATACCAACGTAAGTCGAAAGAAGTCGAACACTTTTGCTGTCCATCCAAAAAACGCTGCTTATATCTATTCAGTTAGCGTTAGCGACATATTCCTCGTAATATCCTCGCTCAACTTTTCGCTTCATCAGTTCAGCATAGCTGAACTGGCACTCGATTTGAGCGCACGGTTCCCAAACTATATATACCACGGCTTCTTAGGTTAGCAGGCCCAATGATGTGTAAAAATTATCAAAATATAGAATATGGCTCACGTTGTCTGGAATTTTGTTAGACAAACATACAACGAAGTTTGATGAAGCTCCGAGATCTGGTGCATTTTCTGGTACCACGTTGTCTCCTGCACCAGAATAAATTTCAAATGCATATAAGAAGCCCATGTGAACACATAGAACAAACAGCTTGGTTCCCTATTTATATGGTTTGGCTGGCATATACTGCCGAGTAGGGTTGCCACCCATTTTTGTAGCACGCATCTATTCTTCTACACAAAGACGATGAAGCATCGGAACAGATCCAAAGCGTTCGTTGAAGTGGGTTATAAGTGGTCGAACTCGATGCAACTTGTCGTATCCAGGCCGGCCGTTCGGGATCATAGTCGAGTTGTTATTGAAATGCAAGAACTGGCGCATTTGTTCAAATCTAATCCGTGTTATTGTGGTCTGAATTGCTTCAAGCGAATGCCTTCCTCAGTAGGAACGAACATTTGGAAAGCGGTAAATAGACATGAAGAACATGATTCCAATGAATTGTCAAACCTCTTGTGTATTGGTAATAAATCGAGTTTCGATGTTCTGCTGGAACGCATCCAGATTCATTTCATCAACCATATATTGCATAAATTCATCAGTCACAAAGTAATGAAAGAAATCAAATGGTGTTTTCAAAGATATTACTTCATCTGGCAGCTCTTTTACCCAGCGAAAAACGACTTCGTTTACATGCAGCTGCATATTTTTCTTTTCTCCACAACATGGATTTGAATTCCTGAGCATCATTTTTCATTGTATTCGAAGTACCAATGAATTGGCCAGTGCTCGAACAACTTGTGCCACCTTCTTCTTCTTGTAATTCGTTGTCATTCGAAGAATGTTTACGTTTTCTATAACGTGAAGGGGTAATATTAGGCTCAGAAACACTATCGAAACTAGATGCGGCATTAGCTCAGGCGTTTGAATCCGAAGCAGCAATAGCAGCAACGGATGTTAAATGAATTGATGCTAAGGCTGAACTCGGCTCTTGATGACTAATGTCTAAAGCGCTAATGTCCAGACTTGCGTTTACTGCATACATCAGAATCTGACTTGAATCCATCAAACAATGATCAATCAAGAGTTCATCTCTTGGTCAACATCGTCATCATCGTCGAAATCATCTTCACCGTCAGTGTTTTCAGAGCTTGAAATTGCATTCATCAATTCAGCTACAATATTTCGTCATCAGTCATCTTCAACAGGTTCCTCAAACATCTTCTCGACATTCCTACCTAACCAAAGCACTGAATCAGTTATGGAGAAATAATAAACAAAACATTACACTCAACTGCATGACCGCCTTTAGACGGGTTCAAGAAAACTCTAGTAGCTTATATAAAAAGACGTCACAGCACAAAACTTTTTTCACTTATCGAATGACGAAGTTGTTCAATACGAATTACTGTAGGGAGTGAGCAGTGTGATAACCATTTAAATGTGAGCAGCGTCGTCTAGATTTACATACCAGAGGATGTCGATACTCAAACAGCAGAAGATTTCGATACTTGAATAGCAAAGAGTCAAGCACTGGTGAATGGAATCGAATTTTCTAGCAAAATGGAAATTGTATGTGACGCTGGATGGCGAGGATTGTTCTGGAAATATGTCCTTCGAGTATAAATATCAGCATCCAAAAGGTATGCAAGTCAGTTCATCAGTTGAATTTGATGTGTTAATTAGAAGTGATTAAGTGGTTTAAGTAACAGGTAAGAAAAGTATAAGCGGTTGAGAAATTGGATTGTATTGAGATAAACGATTAAATCGTGAATTGTAACTGTATTGAATAAAGCGATTTGTATTGAAAAGAATAATTTCTATCATTCGTACCCACATAAACATTTTACAATATGTATGCATATGCTTAGTCAATAAGACTACATTCCTATATTATACGAGTAGATAACATTATAACATAAATAAGAAAAACAGTGAAGACTCTGAATAACATCTATACTTTTATGAGAATAACTTTTGAGCGTCTATTGCAATGAATTAGACGTACCAAATCACTTAAATTCGTTTGTCTTGTTTTGTTATTTTGGTGGTGGTGTACTAGGTTCAGGATTTGTAGCTCCAAATCAGCAATCAGTTCACAAAACATCATTCCACATATACGCAATTCTAGATGATTGTAGGACAGTAGTATGGTTGATTGCCATATTCATGCATTGGTCTCATTTTTTCGGTTAAATCTCATAATTTTATAAATAAAACAATAGAAACTTTTTCACGTACATTTCTGCTCCTTCTTCAATAAAATATTGACATTTATTCATTTCACCACGGTTTCTGCAAATTTCACCATGAATACTTTAATCAGGAAAGTATATTCCAAAAAAAAAAGTAATAGAAAAGTATTAATGATTATGTTGAATGATTTTATTTGTATTGCACAAATCTAACTTTACACAAACATTATTTTGCGAAATTAATTTTAAAATATTGGTAATAATGACAAACAAAAATTTAAACTATGTCCACTTGGTCCAAAAAAGGATCAATACAGTCTTTTTTAAAAAGGTATTTATGCTAGTGGACACATTTAGCTTACAATGACAAAAAAATGCTGAATTACACGGCATATGGTAATAAATTTCTAAATGTCAAAAAAATCAACAATTTCAATTTTAAAAGGCTTAAAGGTACTCAACAAAGTATTAGTTAAGCCTTTTTCCGCAAAACGAAGGTATGAACTAACATTTCTAACACTTTTCTTTAACCCTCACCTTATTTCTTGATTTGATTCAAAAAATCGGTATATACTAATATGGGCACGATAAAAACGAATCTGAAATACGATTTTCAAAAAAATTATGTTTTTACTTTTTACAGGTAAAAATATTTACACCGCCTTTAGGCGGGGTTGGGTCGTTAGAGGAAAAAAAAACAAACAGGTGAAATTATGAAAGTAATAGTTTATTGAATAAATAATCATAAAAATGTATCAAAATAAGATAAAAGGGAAGTGAACAATGTTGTATAGTTGTATATTACGTACAGTAACGTTGATGGCGGTCAAAGAAACACGACTTTGTGGTGGAATTGCAGAGATTCAATTTACAATTGGTGCAAAATGCCTGTGTTTCTGACGTACATTCTGGGTTTTTGCACAACTTTTTGCCCTTGCGGTCGATAAATACGCACCAATGGCCCACGTTGTCGTATTGAACCTCTGGAGGTGGAAAATAACACTTTTTTGGCTTGCGGATTGGGGATGACGTTGGACGACCTCTCGGTTTTTTTGTTTCGTTCGAAATCACGCATAATGATTCCGCAACTTCAGAGCGAAAATTTGGCAACGCGATTTTGACTCCCTTATGCAACCTATGAAAAAGAATATAAGCGTTGACCATTGCCACATCGAAAAAGTGGAAAAATATGCGGTTAGTCCATTTTCAGGTTTTCATATGTATATGATAATGACGAAGAAGACCATTCATGAGATTGACACCACCCATATGTCGATTATACTCGTTTAGTATAAATGGACAGTCAACTTCTATTTGTTGATGTTTTTTCCTGTCCCATCGTGAAGATTTGGAGGATGGTGGAACAAGTTCTCGAGACAGAAATGGTTTGATACCAACGTAAGTCGAAAGAAGTCGAACACTTTTGCTGTCCATCCAAAAAACGCTGCTTATATCTATTCAGTTAGCGTTAGCGACATATTCCTCGTAATATCCTCGCTCAACTTTTCGCTTCATCAGTTCAGCATAGCTGAACTGGCACTCGATTTGAGCGCACGGTTCCCAAACTATATATACCACGGCTTCTTAGGTTAGCAGGCCCAATGATGTGTAAAAATTATCAAAATATAGAATATGGCTCACGTTGTCTGGAATTTTGTTAGACAAACATACAACGAAGTTTGATGAAGCTCCGAGATCTGGTGCATTTTCTGGTACCACGTTGTCTCCTGCACCAGAATAAATTTCAAATGCATATAAGAAGCCCATGTGAACACATAGAACAAACAGCTTGGTTCCCTATTTATATGGTTTGGCTGGCATATACTGCCGAGTAGGGTTGCCACCCATTTTTGTAGCACGCATCTATTCTTCTACACAAAGACGATGAAGCATCGGAACAGATCCAAAGCGTTCGTTGAAGTGGGTTATAAGTGGTCGAACTCGATGCAACTTGTCGTATCCAGGCCGGCCGTTCGGGATCATAGTCGAGTTGTTATTGAAATGCAAGAACTGGCGCATTTGTTCAAATCTAATCCGTGTTATTGTGGTCTGAATTGCTTCAAGCGAATGCCTTCCTCAGTAGGAACGAACATTTGGAAAGCGGTAAATAGACATGAAGAACATGATTCCAATGAATTGTCAAACCTCTTGTGTATTGGTAATAAATCGAGTTTCGATGTTCTGCTGGAACGCATCCAGATTCATTTCATCAACCATATATTGCATAAATTCATCAGTCACAAAGTAATGAAAGAAATCAAATGGTGTTTTCAAAGATATTACTTCATCTGGCAGCTCTTTTACCCAGCGAAAAACGACTTCGTTTACATGCAGCTGCATATTTTTCTTTTCTCCACAACATGGATTTGAATTCCTGAGCATCATTTTTCATTGTATTCGAAGTACCAATGAATTGGCCAGTGCTCGAACAACTTGTGCCACCTTCTTCTTCTTGTAATTCGTTGTCATTCGAAGAATGTTTACGTTTTCTATAACGTGAAGGGGTAATATTAGGCTCAGAAACACTATCGGAACTAGATGCGGCATTAGCTCAGGCGTTTGAATCCGAAGCAGCAATAGCAGCAACGGATGTTAAATGAATTGATGCTAAGGCTGAACTCGGCTCTTGATGACTAATGTCTAAAGCGCTAATGTCCAGACTTGCGTTTACTGCATACATCAGAATCTGACTTGAATCCATCAAACAATGATCAATCAAGAGTTCATCTCTTGGTCAACATCGTCATCATCGTCGAAATCATCTTCACCGTCAGTGTTTTCAGAGCTTGAAATTGCATTCATCAATTCAGCTACAATATTTCGTCATCAGTCATCTTCAACAGGTTCCTCAAACATCTTCTCGACATTCCTACCTAACCAAAGCACTGAATCAGTTATGGAGAAATAATAAACAAAACATTACACTCAACTGCATGACCGCCTCTAGACGGGTTCAAGAAAACTCTAGTAGCTTATATAAAAAGACGTCACAGCACAAAACTTTTTTCACTTATCGATAAAAAACACTTTTATCTACTCACCTGTTATTTTTCCAATTTGATCTGACGAAAATAATTTTTTTTATAAATGAAAATCGTGTTTGCAAAAAAATATTTAACTTTGTGCTGACAAGGGGATTTTTCACTTTGAACAAACTGAGCCTGTAAACGAAACGCACTACAGCTATGCATAAAATAATATTTAAACTATATGTAAAGTTTATCAGATTGAAAAAAATATCATACCGTTACATGTAAATACTTGTTAGCTTCACCCCGCTTAGAGGCGGTTGTAGGCATTAGAGGGTTAAGGGTATAAAAACTTTAGCAGTGCTCCTTTTACATGCAGAACGGTTTTATATATTTTTTTGTTTTTGAACGAAATATTCTTATTTTTACTTCTAAGAAAATACGAACAAATATTTATTACTTGCAAATAAACAGATCTGTTGAAAACAATTATAAACATAATTCCCTTGAGTAAATCTGAATTAAGTTGGATTATTAAGAGATTTGCTGCATATTGTCTGTGGGCTATTCCTCTAATTTTTAAACGAATAAACATTAGAAATACCACTCCTTTTCTTCTTTATAATAGATATGTGAAAACAATTTTTTTTGGAAAATCTTCAATAAGAAAAACATATATTTTCCTAAAAGACTATACAAATATAAAAAAAGTTATTTCATTTTAATATATTGTAAAATGTTTGTGTGGGTACAAATGATAGAACTTATTATTTTCAATACAAATCCCTTTATTCAGTACAGTTACAATTCACTATTTAATTGTTTCTCTCAGTACAATCCAATTCCTCAACCGCTTACACCTTTCTTATCTTTTACTTAAACCACTTAATCACTTCTCCTAATTAAAACTTCAAATTTCACTTTAGAACTGATTTGCATACCTTTGGGATGCTGGTATTTATACTCGAATGACATACTTCGAGAACAATCCTCGCCACCCAGCGTCCCATACAATTTCCAATTTGCTAGAAAATTCGATTCCACTCTCCAGTCGAGACTTTGCTAATCCAGTATCGAAATCTTCTAGTCTTCGAGTTTCGACATTTTCTGCTAGATGTCGCTGCTCACATTTAAGTGGTTATCACATTGCTCCCTCCCTACAGTTGTTCGTCCCGAACAACTTCGTCATTCAGCATCCCGTTGAAATGACACATTCTATCCAAATGGACCACTTTAAATTTTCCTCGATCCCCATGCTGGATCCGGTAGACAACGTCTTTAATGCGGGTTATCAACTTGAATGGACCTTCCCAGTCCTGTTGCAATTTTGGTGATTTGCCTTTCTTACGCTGAGGATTATACAGCCAAACCAGATCTCCTTCGTTGAAACCGGAAGATTTCGCCTTGATATCGTACCTAGTTTTCATGCGGCTGCTTGCTAGCTTCATCTTTTCTCTGGTGTCTTCATGCAATTTACGAATCCTGCTGCGTAAGTCATTCACGTACTCGTTCACCTCTTTGGGCTCCGTCGGTGGGGATTCGAATTTTGCTTCACTTGGCAACCGAGTTGTTTGACCAAATAAGATCTCGGATGGTGTGTGCCCTGTTGAGCTATGGAGCGCGTTTCGGTAGGCCATTAAGAAGAGGGGTATGTGTCGATCCCAATCCCGCTGGCAGTTGCTGACAACCTTAGATAGATGCTCACTCAAGGTCCGATTGAATCGCTCGACCATTCCATCAGATTGAGGGTGTAGTGGCGTTGTCCTTGTCCTTGTCTTTCTTATTCCCAAATATTGGCATATTTCCTGGAAGACTTTTGATTCAAAGTTTCGCCCTTGATCAGAGTGCAGCTCCATTGGGACCCCAAATCTGCTCACCCAGTTGTTGACTATCTGTTCGGCTACGGTCTTAGCCTCTTGATTTGGGATGGCAAACACTTCCGGCCACTTACTGAAGTAATCCATGACTACGAGGGTATATCGGTTTCCATTAAAGGTTTCGGGAAAGGGCCCAGCGATGTCGATGGCTATTCGTTCGAAAGGTGCTCCGACATTGTATTGTTGCATTTGTCCATGTGGCTTTACTTTTGGACCCTTGGTAGCCGCACATCTTATGCACTTTTTGCACCAATTCTCGACATCTTGTTTAGCGCTTAGCCAATAGAAACGTTCCCTTACCTTTTCCAACGTCTTGTTTATTCCCAAATGGCCTCCTGAGATTCCGTCATGTATTTCATGGAGTACTTGATTGACTCTGGACCGTGGCACAATTAGCTGCATACGAGATGTTGTCCCATCTGCACTTTCCCATTTTCTCTTCAGCAATCCATCTTGCACAAAAAGCGAGTCCCACTGTGCCCAGTATGCCTTCGGAGTTTGGCTCCGATCTGATATCTGCTGCCAGCTTGGTCTTTCCTCGTGTTCTTTCCAGGCCAATATTGGTTCGATGTCATTGTCTGCCTGTTGGGAGGAACGGATTTCGTCTATACTCCAACCCTCTATTGGCTCAGTCCTGATCGTTTGGATAGTTGCCTGTTCTTTCGCTTCTTTACCACTGACTACTTCTGCTGGGAGGCTTTCATTGCATTGTTTTACCTGTGAGACTGGGATAATTACCCTGGAGTCGACTCCTGCTACAGACTTCTGCCCCGCGAAGTAAGCATTTCCTAACTGATGGCTTCTGGAAATTTGACCGGTTTCTTGGTAGCCGTTTCTGCTGGTTTTTCTTTCTATTTGCCTGTAACCCCAGTGCATGCAGCCTTCTCGTCGTACCGGTTCTTTACAATGCCCTTGCAGATGTCCTACTTTATCGCAGTTCCAGCAGCGCATCCTTCGTCTCCCCCGCGGGATATTTCGTTGCATAGTAGTTGGTCTTGAGCGGGAGCATTCACCAGATACTATTTCCCTGACGAAATGCATTCCTTTGGAAGCCTGATTGGATGCTTCCATCGCCAGAGCGAAGGCAAGTGCTTCAGCAAGGGTTCTTTTCCCGGCCATCCTTACTGCTGATTGTAGCTTCAAATCTGCAATTCCCCTGATGAATGCGTCCTTTGCCATTTCGTCGATTATTTCTTGGCCTGCGGTGGGATATGACAAATGTGTCAGTCTACGCACGTCTGCTTGGAGCTGTTGCAGTGTTTCTCCTCGTTGCTGCATACGGCCTTGTAATTGAACCTTGTAAACTTCCCGCATGTGACTATCCCCAACCGTTTCTCGATAGCCTGCACTAAAACCATATAGTCTCTATTCTTTTCGATATCGATTGTTTGTAACAATTCTGCCGCAGGACCACGTAAGGCCATCGCTAGGGCTAAGCACTTTTCCTCATTGTCCCAGTCGTTTGCACAGGCAGCTATTTCAAACTGCTTCATATAAGTAGACCATGAAGTCTGGCCATCGAATGGGGGAGGCTTCAACTCTTTTCTCCTTGGACCGCTTAAAGAACATTCTCGCAGTTTCTGTTTTCGCACTGTGTCGAGCTCTTTTGTCAGTTGCTGAACTTTGCTGTCCATTTCTTCGAATTTTTCGCCAACTTTCTTCTCTATTGTATCAAATTTGTCATCAAAGTTCTTCTCTATTCTTTCAAATTTGTCATCGATTTCTTCGAATTTTTACTGGAGAGTGTTATTTTGTTCTTCCAGTTTTTGTTCTAGACTATTCTTTTGTTCGTCGAATTTTTGTTCAATGCTGCTCTTCTGCTCGTCTAGATTTTTCTTTTGTTCATCCAACTTTTGTTCGAGACTATTCTTTTGTTCATCCAGCTTTTGCTCGAGACTATTCTTTTGTTCTTCCAGATTTTTCTTTTGTTCGTCCATTTTTTGTTCCAGACTGTTTTTCTGTTCGTCCATTTTTAACAAGAGGAGTTGCATCATCGCAGCCATGTCATTGCCGGTACTTGTCTGTTCATCCTCGTCAACATCAAAGGAGTATGCATCAGGATCATGTCCCTCGTTGTTCAAAGCCTTCAAAGCTGAGGCTTCTCTTGTACAACTCGGATTTGAGTTGGACGAGGGTCAACTGCAATAGTTTTCGACCCATTCTAGCTTTTTCAAATAGTCAGAAATCACTGTTTTACACACAATAAGTCCTATCCCACTTCTGACACCAATGTAAAATGTTTGTGTGGGTACAAATAATAGAACTTATTCTTTTCAATACAAATCGCTTTATTCAGTACAGTTACACTTCACTATTTAGTTGTTTCACTCAGTACAATCCAATTTCTCAACCGCTTATTCTTTTCTTATCTTTTACTTAAACCACTTAATCACTTCTCCTAATTAACACTTCAAATTTCACTTTAGAACTGATTTGCATACCTTTGGGATGCTGGTATTTATACTCGAATGACATACTTCGAGAACAATTCTCGCCATCCGGCGTCCCATACAATTTCCAATTTGCTAGAAAATTCGATTCCACTCTCCAGTCGAGACTTTGTTATTCCAGTATCGAAATCTTCTGGTCTTCGAGTATCGAGATTTTCTGCTAGATGTCGCTGCTCACATTTAAGTGGTTATCACAATATTCTTAGATCATTTCAAACTAAAAGAATAACAATGAAATTAATTGTAAGAGATGCCCTTATGATTGCTAACTTTTTCATTGATTACATGTCCAGAATTTGTCCCTAAACATGCAAAATGTTTATACAATTGACTTACAACACTTTTTGATCAGCTGATTTCAAAATTCTTATAGTTGCAATTCGTTTATATCTTCCAATGAAAAGTTCAAAATATGATTCTAGTGTCCTTTTTTAATTTTATTCTGAATCCATCCTCTTTTTGTACAATGTGTTGGTAATTCACTTACAGTGCGTATGCCAAAAGTTAAGGGTTTTCAAAAAAATTAGTAGAGTTGACCATCTAAGTTAGTTCACCTATGCCATATGGCGATTGGGCGGACAGAAGCCTTTTTTTGGGTACTCTGAAGTTTGGCTATATTGATTCCAATGGAACACTAAAAACTAAACTTTTTCGGAATTTTTTTTTAAATATACTGGCCTGCGAATTAGTTTGAACACTCAGAATTATAAATTGGCCGAACACAGCCGATTGCACGAAAACAGAAATCTAGTTTGACACACAATAATATTTGACGTTTATACATATTTATATGTTTAGGACATAGAATCCAAGAGAGAAATTTTGCTACTGAAATAAAAGCCAGGAGCAAAATGTTGATTCTGAAAAAGTAACAATATAACAGTTTTGTTATTTTTCGCCCAGGAGTGCAAGCAGAAGGCTTGGACGGATAATCGAAGACGCCATAGCTTCCGAACATAAAGGATCTAACATCTAAACAGATAGCAAACTTATCAGCGCTTCCAAAAATCATTTGCCACGGATTACACTAATATACTGTAAAATGTTTGTGTGGGTACAAATGATAGAACTTATTCTTTTCAATACAAATCCCTTTATTCAGTACAGTTACAATTCACTATTTAATTCTTTCTCTCAGTACAATTCAATTTCTCAACCACATATACTTTTCTTATCTTTTACTTAAACCACTTAATCACTTCTTCTAATTAACACTTCAAATTCAACTTTGGAACTGATTTGCATACCTTTGGGATGCTGGTATTTATACTCGAATGACATACTTCGAGAACAATCCTCGCCACCCAGCGTCCCATACAATTTAAAATTTGCTAGAAAATTCGATTCTACTCTCCAGTCAATGACTTTGCTAATCCAGTATCGAAACCTTCGAGTCTTCGAGTTTCGATATTTTCTGCTAGATGTCGCTGCTCACATTTGAGTGGTTATCACAGTATTGTCGAAGACCAGAAGGTTTCGATATTGGAATAACAAAGTCTGGAGACTGGAGAGTGGAATCGAATTTTCTAGCAGATTGGAAATTGTATGGGACGCTGGATGGCGAGGATTGTTCTCGAAGTATGTCATTCGAGTATAAATACCAGCATCCCAAAGGTATGCAAATGAGTTCTAAAGTGTAATTTGAAGTGTTAATTAGGAGAAGTGATTAAGTGGTTTAAGTAAAAGATAAGAAAAGTATAAGTGGTTGAGAAATTGGATTGTATTGAGAGAAAGAATTAAATAGTGAATTTTAACTGTACTGAATAAAGGGATTTGTATTGAAAAGAATAAGTTCTATCATTTGTACCCACACAAACATATTACATTGGTGTCAGAAGTGGGATAGGACTTATTGAGTGTAACAAAAAAAAAAAAAAAAAAACTGTGTTTTCTGACTATTTGAAAAAGCTAGAATGGGTCGAAAACTATTGCAGTTGACCCTCGTCCAACTCAAATCCGAGTTGAACAAGAGAAGCCTCAGCGCCAGTGGAGGAAAAAGTGACCTGGTGTTCCGACTTCAGGAGGCTTTGAACAACAAGGGACATGATCCTGATGCATACTCCTTTGATGTTGACGAGGATGAACAGACAAGTACCGGCAGTGATATGGCTGCGATGATGCAACTCCTCTTGTTAAAAATGGACGAACAGAAGAACAGTCTCGACCAACAAAAGAAAAATCTGGAAGAACAAAAGAATGGCCTCGAACAAAAGCTGGATGAACAAAAGAAAAATCTGGAAGAACAAAAGAATAGTCTCGAACAAAAGCTGGATGAACAAAAGAAAAATCTAGACGAGCAGAAGAGCAGCATTGAACAAAAAATCGACGAACAAAAGAATAGTCTAGAACAAAAACTGGAAGAACAAAATAACGTTCTACACCAAAAGTTCGAAGAAATCGATAACAAATTTGAAAGAATAGAGAAGAATGTTGGCGAAAAATTCGAACAAATGGACAGCAAAGTTGAGCAACTGGCAAAAGAGCTCGACACAGTGCGAAAACAGAAACTGCGAGAATGTTCTTTAAGCGGTCCAAGGAGAAAAGAGTTGAAGCCTCCCTCATTCGATGGCCAGACTTCATGGTCTACTTATAAGAAGCAGTTTGAAATGGCTGCCTGTGCAAACGACTGGGACAATGAGGAAAAGTGCTTTGCCCTAACAATGGCCTTGCACGGTCCTGCAGCAGAATTGTTGCAAACAGTAGACATCGAAAGCATAAAGATTATGTGACTTTAGTACAGGCTATAGAGAAACGGTTTGGGGATAGCCACATGCAGGAGGTATACAAGGTCCAATTGCAAAGCCGAACGCAGCAAAGAGGAGAAACACTGCAGCAGCTCCAAGCAGACGTGAGTAGACTTGCACATCTGTCATACCCCACCGCAGGCTAGGAAATTATCGACGAAATGGCAAAAGATGCATTTATCAGGGGAATTGCAGATTCGAAGCTACAGTCAGCAGTAAAGATGGCCGGGAAAAGAACCCTTGCTGAAGCACTTGTCTTCGGTCTGGCGATGGAAGCAGCCAATCAGGTTTCTAGGGGAACACATTTCGTCAGGGAAGTAGCATCTGTCGAATGTTCCTGCACAAGAGTTAGTGCCGAGGAACGAGATACTCGACGGGATAGACGGATAATGCGCTGCTGGAATTGCAATAAAATAGGACACCTTCAAAGGCAGTGTAAAGAACCGGTGCGACGAAAAGACTGCCCTCACTGTGGTGACAAGCAAATAGAGGAAGAAACCCGCAGAAACAGCTATCAAGAAGCCGGTCAACCTTCCCGAAGCCATCAGTCGGGAAATGCTTAAGCACCAACTTCGCGGGGCAGAAGTTGGTAGCAGGAGTCGACGGCCCCAGGACCATCACCCAAGTCTCGCTGGCAAAACGATGCAGCGAAAGCATTCTAGTGGAAGTAGTCAGTGGAAAAGAAAAATGGATGGCAACAATAGACACCGGTGCCACGGCCTCAATCATCAGGAGGAATCTTGTGCAGAAGTCTTGGCTGCATAACACTAGCAGTTGCAGCTTGCGAACAGCTACAGGAGCAACGATTAAGGTATATGGTGAAGTCCGCATAAAAATCCAACTGGCCGGAATAACATTCACTCACGCGTTTCTGGTAGCTGACATATGTGACGAGTGCATCATTGGTACAGACTTCATGAGAGAACATGGACTTGTAGTCGACTTGGGGGCACAAAGCCTGAAATACGGAAACGTGGAGATACCAATGATATACGGAAACGCCAATACCACAGTCTCAAATGTCGTCATCTGCAGCAATCAGAATCTAGAGCCTTCGTCAGAAGCAATTTTGTGGGCAAAAGTGGAAGGTGGTCCTGGTAGCCACCGATTCTATTTGATGGAGCCAGAAAAGAAAAGAGACTTCATGGTGGGAAAGACCTTAGTGGAGCCAAAGAACAACATGGTCCCTGTAAGGATTCTAAATCCAAAGACATTCAGTGTAAAGGTGAAAAAGGGGGAGATAGTGGGAAAATGCGTACCTGTTGAGGCTATATCGACCACAACGGAACAAAAGTGTGCAAACCCGGTCACAACAGTTCAGAGCATAAAAATCAAGAACAAAATTCTCAGCCTCTGTAATCTGGACGAAGATCAGCGAATCCTGGCAGAAAAACTAATCGGTGAGTACGCTGATATATTTGCTACACAAGACGGAGAATATGGACGTACGCATATTGTTCAACACCACATTGACACCGGAGACGCTCGACCAATCCGTCAACCTGCAAGGCGTCTTCCATTGGCAAAGCAAACAGAAGTTGCCGAAATGATGTCGAAGATGAAATCTGAGGGAGTGATTGAAGAATCGCAAAGTCCGTGGGCATCTCCAGTGGTCCTCGTGAAGAAGAAAGATGGTAGCACGAGATTTTGTGTAGACTACCGACGTCTCAATGATGTCACTAAAAAGGACAGCTACCCACTTCCGAGAATCGATGACACTTTGGATATGCTTTCTGGAGCGAACTGGTTTTCTACACTTGATTTGAAGAGCGGTTACTGGCAGGTAGAGATAAATCGTACGGACCGTGAGAAAACTACCTTCACTACAGGAAGCGGTCTTTGGCAGTTTGCAGTGATGCCGTTTGGACTGTGCAACGCTCAGGCCACCTTCGAGCGATTAATGGAACGAACATTGCAAGGACTCACCTGGAAAACCTGCCTAGTATATTTGGACGATGTTATCGTCATAGGTAAGACGTACGAGGAGCACCGCGAAAATCTAAAAGAAGTGTTTGAGAGGCTACGAAGTGCTCATTTAAAGCTCAACCCGGAAAAGTGCGCCTTGTTTCGTCCGGAAGTAAAATATCTGGGTCACATTATATCAGCGGAAGGAGTAAGAACGGATCCTGACAAAATCGAAGCCGTGAAAAGTTGGCCTTCTCCAAAAGATAAACACCAACTGAGAAGCTTCTTGGGCCTCGCCACGTATTACAGAAGGTTCGTAAAGGATTTTGCTGGCATTGCGAAGAGCCTGCATCAACTTACGGAAAAAGGCCGACAGTTCAGGTGGTCTGGAGAATGCGAAAAAGCATTTCAAGAACTGAAGCGACAGCTGTGCAAAGCCCCCATCTTGGGTTACCCCACGCCCGGAAAAATGTTCATCGTGGACGCAGACGCTGGAAATGTTGGGGTCGGAGCTGTGATCTCCCAAGTTCATGACGGTCAAGAGAAAGTGGTCGCATATTACAGCAAAGTACTCTCCAGACCTGAACGGAATTACTGTGTAACCCGGCGTGAGCTTCTGGCTTTAATTCTGGCTACGAAGCATTTCCATAAGTACCTCTACGGACAAAAGTTCATTCTCCGGACAGACCACGCAGCTCTGAAATGGCTACTCCAATTTAAGAACCTTGAAGGCCAAGTTGCAAGATGGATCGAGCAGTTGCAGGGCTACGACTTTGAAGTGCAACACCGCAAGGGAACACTCCACTCAAATGCTGATGCTCTCTCTCGTCGACCGTGCGGAGTAAAATGCGAACACTGCAATCGTAAAGAAGCAAAAGAACAGGCAACTATCCAAATGATCAGGACTGAGCCAATAGAGGGTTGGAGTATAGACGAAATCCGTTCCTCCCAACAGGCAGACAATGACATCGAACCAATATTGGCCTGGAAAGAACACGAGGAAAGACCAAGCTGGCAGCAGATATCAGATCGGAGCCAAATTCTGAAGGCATACTGGGCACAGTGGGACTCGCTTTTTGTGCAAGATGGATTGCTGAAGAGAAAATGGGAAAGTGCAGATGGGAAAACATCTCGTATGCAGCTAATAGTGCCACGTTCCAGAGTCAGCCAAGTACTCCATGAAATACATGACGGAATCTCAGGAGGCCATTTGGGAATAAACAAGACGTTGGAAAAGGTAAGGGAACGCTTCTATTGGCTAAGCGCTAAACAAGATGTCGAGAATTGGTGCAAAAAGTGCATAAGGTGTGCGGCTACCAAGGGTCCAAAAGCAAAGCCACATGGACAAATGCAACAATACAATGTCGGAGCACCTTTCGAACGAATAGCCATCGACGTCGCTGGGCCGTTTCCCGAAACCTTTAATGGAAACCGATATACTCTCGTAGTCATGGATTACTTCAGTAAGTGGCCGGAAGTGTTTGCCATCCCAAATCAAGAGGCTAAGACCGTAGCCGAACAGATAGTCAACAACTGGGTGAGCAGATTTGGGGTCCCAATGGAGCTGCACTCTGATCAAGGGCGAAACTTTGAATCAAAAGTCTTCCAGGAAATATGCCAATATTTGGGAATAAGAAAGACAAGGACAACGCCACTACACCCTCAATCTGATGGAATGGTCGAGCGATTCAATCGAACCTTGAATGAGCATCTATCTAAGGTTGTCAGCAACTGCCAGCGGGATTGGGATCGACACATACCCCTCTTCTTAATGGCCTACCGAAACGCGGTCCATAGCTCAACAGGGCACACACCATCCGAGATCTTATTTGGTCAAACGATTCGGTTGCCAAGTGAAGCAAAATTCGGATCCCTACCGACGGAGCCCAAAGAGATGAACGAGTACGTGAATGACTTACGCAGCAGGATTCGTAAATTGCATGAAGACACCAGAGAAAAGATGAAGCTAGCAAGCAGCCGCATGAAAACTAGGTACGATATCAAGGCGAAATCTTCCGGTTTCAACGAAGGAGATCTGGTTTGGCTGTATAATCCTCAGCGTAAGAAAGGCAAATCACCAAAATTGCAACAGGACTGGGAAGGTCCATACAAGGTGATAACCCGCATTAATGACGTTGTCTACCGGATCCAGCGTGGGAATCGAGGAAAATTGAAAGTGGTCCATTTGGATAGAATGTGTCATTTCAACGGGATGCTGAATGACGAAGTTGTTCGGGACGAACAACTGTAGGGAGGGAGCAATGTGATAACCACTTAAATGTGAGCAGCGACATCTAGCAGAAAATGTCGAAGACCAGAAGGTTTCGATATTGGAATAACAAAGTCTGGAGACTGGAGAGTGGAATCGAATTTTCTAGCAGATTGGAAATTGTATGGGACGCTGGATGGCGAGGATTGTTCTCGAAGTATGTCATTCGAGTATAAATACCAGCATCCCAAAGGTATGCAAATGAGTTCTAAAGTGTAATTTGAAGTGTTAATTAGGAGAAGTGATTAAGTGGTTTAAGTAAAAGATAAGAAAAGTATTAGTGGTTGAGAAATTGGATTGTATTGAGAGAAAGAATTAAATAGTGAATTTTAACTGTACTGAATAAAGGGATTTGTATTGAAAAGAATAAGTTCTATCATTTGTACCCACACAAACATATTACAATACGATAATCGCACGAGTATAATTACTGCCTGTGAACATGTGCTACTTGCTCCAACCTCAACCATAGTCGTTACCATGTCCCAATTTGCACTTTCAAACTTTTCCAGTCAAGTACTTCAAACAAGTTTGATAAGTAGACACACCTTTAATGCCGCAATCGTCGATTTATTTTTCGTTACTTTAATTGCTATCTTCGTTCGAAGTGTGTTTTTGGTTGGTTGCGCTTCGTATTTTTCGTGTGTTCTGTTGAAAATTTAATTTGAAAGCTTTAAAATGAGTGATGAACGTTTGGATTTAATTGAAGATTTATTAGAGTGCAATATAGCAATTGCAGGAAGTGAAATCGCGTTAAAATTACTTTAGACATGTGAGGAAAAAAAGAAAAACAAGGTGCTGGGTAAAGCCGTGGATAAATGCTGGGACCTCCAAAGGATCGCTTTCTTTTTTAATGAAAGAATTGAACTTTGAAGATGAGCCAGCTTTTTCAAATTATTTGCGAATGTGGGAAACAAAATTTAAATTCTTATTTTTTTGCATAGAAAATGATATTAAACGAAAAGAAATGTTAATAAGGAGTGCAATTACTTACTCCTGCTGAAAAGCTGACTGCTATATTAAGATTTCTGGCAACTGGAGAATCATATCAAAGCACAGACTACCAGACGAGGTTATCTAAATATCTTTTCTTTGCAAGGCAGTGCCAGAAGTTTGCAAGGCCATATATGAAAATTTTAAACTAGAATATCTCATAGTAAGTCCATAAATTTGTTTTTATTAAAATTAAAATTATAATTATTAAAATTAGTAGTCGTCTTCATCTAAAATTCCCTCCAAAGACAACTCCAAAATGTCGGGTACACTTCGAGCTCGATCGGAAAAACGTGTCGGTGGTGATCCTGTGAAAAGAACGAGGATCTTGAAGTACTTGGCTGCGGATATGTTGGTGCTGGGAATTGTCGTTCACATGCATCAGTTGTTCTTTCTTTTGACGTAATCGTCTGTCTTTTCTCACATTTTCCGAAAGAAACGACTGTATTGCGAAAACTGTCTCGTCCTGGATCTCCTTATCCTTTATTCGTTTTAAGTCGAAGAAAATTTGTTTGCAGAGCCAATCATATTTTTGAGCAGAATTTAGACACAACATCTCTTTAGTGCTCTCTATTTTCTTCTTAATTTTTTGAATTTGATTGTCTTTCTGTAAGTATAAGGAATACATATGGATAAGGATATTAGTTTTTTATTACATATATTGAAAATTTAAATGCATATTGTTACTTATAATTTTTTTTTTTTCAGTTTCCTTCTTCTACTCTGGAATGGGAAAAAATTGCTGACAAGTTTTCCATGCGATGGCAGTTCCCAAATTGCTGAGGAGCTGTTGATGACAAACACATAAAATTTAGATCGCTGCGCAAGGAAGGAGCCTATTATCACAATTATAAAGGAGCAAACAGCATAGTTCTTCTCGCACTTGTTGATGCAGATTGTCGCTTTATTTTTGTTAACGTAGGATGTAATGGGCGAACCAATGATACAGGGGTCCTAGGGCAAATATTATTCATCCTACTGGCGAGCACTTTCCTAAAGCCTAATTTACCATGGAAAAAGTTATTGGAAACGAAAGAAATCCACCGAATTTTATAGTTACGTATGACACCTTTGCATTAAATTAACATTTAATGAAGCCTTATCCATACCATACCAATGTGAAGGAAAAAAAATTTTGTTGAGCATGCTTTTAGTATTTTTTCAAACCGGTTCAAAATATTTCAACAATCTATCAATTTGCTTGTGGAGAATGTTGAAATCGTAGCTTATTGCGTTTTGCAAAATTTTTTAATCTATGATGATATTTTCATTCCCAATAACATACCAAGTGTAAGCCAGGATAGGAAACCTTCAACATCGTGAGAAATAAATAATCCTCGCAAAGGAGAAGCGAAAAAAGTTCGTCAAAGTTTTATCGCATACTTTGACGAAGAAGGAAAAGTTGACTGGAAAGATTCTAAAATATAAAAAAAAATACTTTCTGCCTTTTTGGAAGTGGTGAAACTGATGACTGTTGGCTGACATCTTCATGGCCGGCGAAATTTTCCTTGGAGTTAGAACTCTTAAAACAAATATATAAAATATTGTAAGTATTTACCAATATTACCGGAATCGACTTTAAATGATTTACATACCTCATCGATATTTGACTGTGAAGGCCTGGCACTGCAATGATTTTTGAGAAAATGCAGTTGGTTAGATCCGCGTTTTTTTTTAACTTTCAATTTTTCTCATCTCCCTCATGTACTGCGTCCTAATAATGCTAATTTTCGCTTTTATGTGAGTTGTACTTATATCTGGCTTGAATTTTTGTAATTCATTTGCGATTTCGTTCAATGAGCCAGCACGGTCATTTCTATCTATTTTGCATTTCATGTTGCATGATGAGTTGCTCAATCAATGCTTTCGACCAGTCAATTTGTTCCATTTTTATTTTATTTTTTTGTTAATATATGCAAACAGAAAAAATAAAACACTGAAGTCACTGTAAAAATTCGGTTTTTTTTCACGCGTTTAAAACAAAATGAGCTCCACGACACTTGATTAAAGCGATACCACTTCAATTAACAGAATGACAAAATAAAACAGAATAGAATAATTGAGAAGCAAGCCAAAACGGAATGCAAAAGTTTGAAGAACTTCCAACGGAACATCAATCACGTTCTGTTTACCGCACATTCCAACCTCTTTGCCAACTAACTCTTCAAACATTTTGGAAAAGGTTGAAGGTATAAATTAGGACCATTAATCATACATGAACTAACATAGATCTCACATTTTCCAGATATTGGAAAACTAAATCCCGATTTCCACTGAGAGTCCCTATCCGTATGAACCTATCATGGAACACGAGTGAATTGTCAACATTCGAGAAGTTTCAGGAAGGACGTCACTCATATAAAAATGACGAAGTGAATTTCTATTTAGACATTTCTCACGTTTACAACTCTAATTTCGTGTAAGTTGCAAAAAATGCTGATCTTGAAAAATAATTTTCTTTCTTTTATCTGGATATGGCAAAAGCAGTTGGGATTATTTGTTTAGTTTTTCTTGTGAGTAAGTAAAACATTTTGATTTAAAAATAATTTATTTTACTCCTTTTCTATAGTAGGAATAATAGATGTAAATGTGCTATTCAAGAGCTTGAACAAATGTGTATGAGTGATACTAACTAAATACATACGAGTATAAAGTATACATTTTAGTTTAATGCGTTTTTATTTACAGATTCAACATTTGGGGTACAGCAGTTGTGGAGAATAGCGTTTAAAATTAGAAGCGTCGAATGCTGACTAAAGACATGTGAGTAAAATATTTATATTTTTTCATTGCAGATACAATATGTATATTAAATATGTATTTAATAGACATTTAAAGCCTTTTTATTGATTTTTTATCTGATTTTCTGAAAAATTAAACATAAGAAAATAGACAGCAGTTTATAGATATCTTACAAAAATAACTTGCACCTGAAAGAGGGATCGCTAATGTCCCTATTCCAAGATTGATAGCAGGCGACAAAAGAAAAAGATCGCGATCCAAGGTGGATGAAGTAGCACAGACGGTGTCAAAGCCTGCATTGATGCTATCATTTGTTTCGCCCTCTGAAGAACTCTCTTAATTTTGTAAAGCTGACTTCAAAAACCCTGTGAAAAACATGTGGTTCAGTTTTTCGCCCACAAATTCTGCAATAGGCGTGTTTTTTTGGTAATCTACTTATATAGGCTTTTCCATGTAAATTACACTAACAACTTAGCCTATATAGAATAACGAAATCTGGATAACTATCTAGCCTTATTTCCTTCGCCGCGATAAAAACTGTGCTACCAAACCATTTTTCCCCGATTGTTATCGAATATGTCAAAAGTGACACAACTGAGAGACGTCAGTCATAAGAAAAATCATTTTGCTATGTATATTTAAAAGCCAAAAGAAAAATTTACAAATCACAAAACAAAACCAAATAGGTAAACAGAAATATCATTTCGCGGTGCTGCCAATCTAATGTGTTGATCCTGGATAGACGTTTTATTAGCAAGTACTTTTTTAAGCCTATATAGAATACCAAAAAAACACACCTAATGATGGCATAATGCTTTAACTAAAAAATGCCATAGTTTATTTTCGTACCGTTCATTTAAAATAGAAGAGAATTTTGGTGAAAAAACTCCACGAACCCAATATATTATTGTTGACAAGTTTTCTTTTGTTTTGCCCAGCACAATCCTAAAGATGTTTTTTTTTTTTGGATTCCTTTTCATCAAGACTGTTTTCGATTCTGAAACCTGTTGTGTAGCATAAAAATTTCGATATTATATATTTTTGAGCAGATTATTTGTTTGTCGTACGACCTTAGATAGTTAGGCAGATTGTTTCCTGGCTTCCTTGCTTAATAAATGCTGAATGGGATTCAGTATTGTTAATTTACCACTCAAATAACGGAATGAAATCCAAACACCACGATCATATTCCCAGATGCACAATTGTTGTAATTAATGTGCTAAGAGTTATTTCACATAACGAGATAAGTACTTGGTATATCCGAATTATTGTCAGAACATTCTGAAGCCCGCAGATTGAGAATATTATATTTCGTCAATGAACTCGATGCCGAGAATCCATACTATGAAGTCGTCAGCGCACCGATGAGACCAAGGAAAATATTTCGGTTATTGTTTTCAATATACTTTTATCAAAATGACTAAAAAACAATTTAAATTAAAAACATTATCTCATATACAATATATAAAAAATAATGTTTTTTTTTTTTTCTAAACCAAGTGGTTATATGTGTTATAAGCATATCTATGCATCTATACCTATTCTATAGATAACATTATAGCATAAATAAGAAAAAACAGTGAAAACTCTGATTAACATCTATTCTTTTATGAGAACAACTTTTGGGTGTCTTTTGCAATGAATTAAGCGCACCAAATCACTTAAAAACGCATCAGTGAGTTCACGTCTGCTCTTGCTGCTCTGCTGGTTGTGTACTAGATTCAGGATCTGTGCTTCGAAGCTCTACAACCAGCAGTGGGTCACAAAACATCATTGCACATATACACAGTGGTATGGTTGATTGCCATTTTCATGCATTGATTGCATTTTGTCGGTTTTATTTTCTTCACGAGACGTATCGGGGCATAGAGCATCTTCAATTTGGATCTCTTCATCGCTCAAGTGTCCATGTACAATATTATAAATCATTCATCATCAGCTTCGTAATCGAAGAATTTCTATCAAAAAGAAAGAATCGGCAGGTCGATGAGTGCATATATATTAGTGGAAAATATAAATAATAAGACCAAACCCTATCTGTATCAAAATGCCTGCTTGTGGTTATCACAGTGCTTTTCTTTCTCTCTGTCCCGTAAAACGTTAGACTGTAATTTTCACGGAAGAAGTAGAATTTAATTTTGTAAAAAGAAAAGAAAAGAAATGTTTTTCTATGCATAATACAGTCTATGCTGGGGGGTACAAACGGATATGTCCCATATATATACCAAACTGCATCTCCCAATTTTTTCCATATTTATTGGGAATAATAATTTTGTAAATAAAGACAATAGGACCTTTTTTACATACATTCCTGCTCTTTCTTCAATAAAATATTGTGATAACCAGTCAAATGTGAGCAGCGACATCTAGCAGAAAATGTCGAAACTCGAGGACTAGAAGGTTTCGAGACTGGATTAGCAGTCTCGACTGGAGAGTAGAATCGAATTTTCTAGCAAATTGGAAATTGTATGGGACGCTGGGTGGCGAGGATTGTTCTCGAAGTATGTCATTCGAGTATAAATACCAGCATCCCAAAGGTATGCAAATCAGTTCTAAAGTTGAATTTGAAGTGTTAATTAGAAGAAGTGATTAAGTGGTTTAAGTAAAAGATAAGAAAAGTATATGTGGTTGAGAAATTGAATTGTACTGAGAGAAAGAATTAAATAGTGAATTGTAACTGTACTGAATAAAGGGATTTGTATTGAAAAGAATAAGTTCTATCATTTGTACCCACACAAACATTTTACATTGGTGTCAGAAGTGGGATAGGACTTATGGTGTGTAAAAAAAAAAAAAAAACCCTGTGTTTTCTGACTATTTGAAAAAGCTAGAATGGGTCGAAAACTATTGCAGTTGACCCTCGTCCAACTCAAATCCGAGTTGAACAAGAGAAGCCTCAGCGCCAGTGGAGGAAAAAGTGACCTGGTGCTCAGACTTCAGGAGGCTTTGAACAACGAGGGTCATGATCCTGATGCATATTCCTTTGATGTTGACGAGGATGAACAGACAAGTACCGGCAATGATATGGCTGCGATGATACAACTCCTCTTGTTAAAAATGGACGAACAGAAGAACAGTCTCGACCAACAAAAGGAAAATCTGGAAGAACAGAAGAACAGTCTGGAACAAAAAATGGACGAACAGAAGAGCAGTCTCGACGAACAAAAGAATAGCCTCGAACAAAAGCTGGATGAACAAAAGAAAAATCTAGACGAGCAGAAGAGCAGCATTGAACAAAAATTCAACGAACAAACCAACAATCTGCACGGTCTTCAACAGAAAATGGATGAACAAAAGAATAATCTGGAAGAACAAAAGAACATTCTCCAGCAAAAATTCGAAGAAATCGATGACAAATTTGAAAGAATAGAGAAGAACGTTGATGACAAATTTGATAGAATAGAGAAGAATGTTGGCGAAAAATTCGAGGAAATGGACAGCAAAGTTCAGCAACTAACAAAAGAGCTCGATACAGTGCGAAAACAGAAACTGCGAGAATGTTCTTTAAGCGGTCCAAGGAGAAAAGAGTTGAAGCCTCCCTCATTCGATGGCCAGACCTCATGGTCTACTTATAAGAAGCAGTTTGAAATGGCTGCCTGTGCAAACGAATGGGACAATAAGGAAAAGTGCTTTGCCCTAGCGATGGCCTTACGTGGTCCTGCGGCAGAATTGTTACAAACAATCGATATCGAAAAGAATAGAGACTATATGGTTTTAGTGCAGGCTATCGAGGAACGGTTTGGGGATAGCCACATGCGGGAAGTTTACAAGGTTCAATTGCAAGGCCGTATGCAGCAACGAGGAGAAACACTGCAACAGCTCCAAGCAGACGTGAGTAGACTGGCACATTTGTCATATCCCACCGCAGGCCAAGAAATAATCGACGAAATGGCAAAGGACGCATTCATTGGTGGAATTGCAGATTTGAAGCTACAATCAGCAGTAAGGATGGCCGGGAAAAGAACCCTTGCTGAAGCACTTGCCTTCGCTCTGGCGATGGAAGCATCCAATCAGGCTTCCAAAGGAATGCATTTCGTAAGGGAAATAGTATCTGGTGAATGCTCCTGCTCAAGACCAACTACCATGCAACGAAATATCCCACGGGAGAGACGAAGGATGCGCTGCTGGAACTGCGATAAAGTAGGACATTTGCAAGGGCATTGTAAAGAACCGGTACGACGAGAAGGCTGCCTGCACTGGGGCTACAGGCAAATAGAAAGAAAAACCGGCAGAAACGGCTACCAAGAAACCGGTCAAATTTCCAGAAGCCATCAGTTAGGAAATGCTTACTTCGCGGGGCAGAAGTCTGTAGCAGGAGTCGACGACTCCAGGGTAATTATCCCAGTCTCACAGGTAAAACAATGCAATGAAAGCCTCCCAGCAGAAGTAGTCAGTGGTAAAGAAGCGAAACAACAGGCAACTATCCAAACGATCAGGACTGAGCCAATAGAGGGTTGGAGTATAGACGAAATCCGTTCCTCCCAACAGGCAGACAATGACATCGAACCAATATTGGCCTGGAAGGAACACGAGGAAAGACCAAGCTGGTAGCAGATATCAGATCGGAGCCAAATTCTGAAGGCATACTGGGCACAGTGGGACTCGCTTTTTGTGCAAGATGGATTGCTGAAGAGAAAATGGGAAAGTGCAGATGGGAAAACATCTCGTATGCAGCTAATAGTGCCACGTTCCAGAGTCAGCCAAGTACTCCATGAAATACATGACGGAATCTCAGGAGGCCATTTGGGAATAAACAAGACGTTGGAAAAGGTAAGGGAACGCTTCTATTGGCTAAGCGCTAAACAAGATGTCGAGAATTGGTGCAAAAAGTGCATAAGGTGTGCGGCTACCAAGGGTCCAAAAGCAAAGCCACGTGGACAAATGCAACAATACAATGTCGGAGCACCTTTCGAACGAATAGCCATCGACATCGCTGGGCCGTTTCCCGAAACCTTTAATGGAAACCGATATACTCTCGTAGTCATGGATTACTTCAGTAAGTGGCCGGAAGTGTTTGCCATCCCAAATCAAGAGGCTAAGACCGTAGCCGAACAGATAGTCAACAACTGGGTGAGCAGATTTGGGGTCCCAATGGAGCTGCACTCTGATCAAGGGCGAAACTTTGAATCAAAAGTCTTCCAGGAAATATGCCAATATTTGGGAATAAGAAAGACAAGGACAACGCCACTACACCCTCAATCTGATGGAATGGTCGAGCGATTCAATCGGACCTTGAATGAGCATCTATCTAAGGTTGTCAGCAACTGCCAGCGGGATTGGGATCGACACATACCCCTCTTCTTAATGGCCTACCGAAACGCGGTCCATAGCTCAACAGGACACACACCATCCGAGATCTTATTTGGTCAAACGATTCGGTTGCCAAGTGAAGCAAAATTCGGATCCCCACCGACGGAGCCCAAAGAGGTGAACGAGTACGTGAATGACTTACGCAGCAGGATTCGTAAATTGCATGAAGACACCAGAGAAAAGATGAAGCTAGCAAGCAGCCGCATGAAAACTAGGTACGATATCAAGGCGAAATCTTCCGGTTTCAACGAAGGAGATCTGGTTTGGCTGTATAATCCTCAGCGTAAGAAAGGCAAATCACCAAAATTGCAACAGGACTGGGAAGGTCCATACAAGGTGATAACCCGCATTAATGACGTTGTCTACCGGATCCAGCGTGGGGATCGAGGAAAATTTAAAGTGGTCCATTTGGATAGAATGTGTCATTTCAACGGGATGCTGAATGACGAAGTTGTTCGGGACAACTGTAGGGAGGGAGCAATGTGATAACCGCTCAAATGTGAGCAGCGACATCTAGCAGAAAATGTCGAAACTCGAGGACTAGAAGGTTTCGATACTGGATTAGCAGTCTCGACTGGAGAGTAGAATCGAATTTTCTAGCAAATTGGAAATTGTATGGGACGCTGGGTGGCGAGGATTGTTCTCGAAGTATGTCATTCGAGTATAAATACCAGCATCCCAAAGGTATGCAAATCAGTTCTAAAGTTGAATTTGAAGTGTTAATTAGAAGAAGTGATTAAGTGGTTTAAGTAAAAGATAAGAAAAGTATATGTGGTTGAGAAATTGAATTGTACTGAGAGAAAGAATTAAATAGTGAATTGTAACTGTACTGAATAAAGGGATTTGTATTGAAAAGAATAAGTTCTATCATTTGTACCCACACAAACATTTTACAATATTGACATTTCTTCATTTCACCACGGTGTGGGCAAATTTTTCGCTTCACCATGAATGTTTTTATCATAACAGTATGTTCCGAAAAAAGAAGTATTGGAAAAGGATTAATGATTATGTTGCACAAACATTTTGCAAAATTAATTATAAAATATTTGTAATAACGACAAACAACAAAGTAAACTACGTCCACTTGGTACAACGGAAAATTAATAAGTTCTTTTTTAAAAAGGTATGAATGTGACTGGACACATTTAGCTTATTGTGGAAAATAATATGGTGGATATGGTAATGAATTTCTAAATTTCAAAAAGTTATCTACTTTTAACAATTTAAATTTTAAAATACCACCTTACTTAAAAAGTTCCCAAATGGCCGCTTTGTGCCGCTATCGTTTGACCGATTTTGAAGAAAACAATGTTTTACGATTGGCATGCTCGTTTCAGAAGTCATCGAAAGTTCTGGCAGCCCATCTATATAAAAGCCGCTGCAAAGCTGGTGCCGAGTGTCAAGGAAAAAGTAACGCGTGGACATTTCAAAAGATATGTTTTCAAGGCTGATTCTGTTCTGTTTAGAGAATCGTTGGAAAAATATTTTTTCAACATTTCCAATATTCTTGTGCCATTAATTTCATTATTAACGCAACATTTCCAAATCCTTTGCTTAGTGTTTGCATCCATTTAAAAAGAAAATCGATCTAAACACCACACTGTAATTCTCACAAATAGATATGACGCTAAAATGCTAAAATTTGGAGGAATTGTCAAGAATGTCAACGAAATCAAGTCAACATAACGAAAGCGTTGGACACAACCAACGGAGTATAAATCCGGGACCGCTAGAAAGAAACCTGACAAAAAATAAAGCAAATAAAAAAAAGATAAATTTTTCCGATGAATACAAAGCATTTTACATCTAGGATTTTTTCGATCGAGCCAAATTTAACATTTTTGGATCAGATAGCTGTTCGAAAGTATGAAGACTACGAAAACACAAGGAAAAAATGAAAGCACGGAGTTGGTGGTGTTATGATGTGGGGCTAAATGTCGAGTTTTGGGGTCGGTAATTTATTCATAATCGTTGAGATCGTGACAAAAGAAGTATACTTAAACATTTTATAGGAAAATTTGCTTCAAAGTATACAAAAAATGGTTATAGCGAAAGATATTTACTTCCAACAGGACACCGATCTCAAGCATGTCGCACAAATAGTGAAATTGTGGTTGATACATAAAGTCCCTCACTACCATAAAGCTCCGATGTCGACCCACCAGAACGTCTATTACTTCTTTTTTACAGTAGGAATAATAAATGTAATTGTGCTATTCAAGAGCTTGAACAAATGTGGATAAGTGATACTAACTAAAGAGATGTGAGTAGAAAGTATACATTTTAGTGTAATGGCTTTTCTTTACAGATTCAGCATTTGGAGTACAACAGTTGTGACAAAAGTGTTTAAGGGTGGAAGCATCGAATGCTGACTAAAGAGATGTGACATTAAACAATGAAAAACCTGATGACCTACTTTCGTCACTGTCGTCTTCACTTTCAAAAAAGAACTAAAGAACTATGGAATAAACAAATAAAGCCTAATTAAGTAATAAAAGCCAATATATTTACCTCAATTGCGACGGCTTCCATTTTTGCTTTTGCTTTTATTTAATCGTCATATTTTGAGAGGCATGAACTCTGAATGTCAAACTATCACCACACACAGAACTTAAATTTTTCGTTGATCTGGACTGTTTTATTATTATCGTGTGATCCAAATAAAATCATGGTGATAATAAAACACGGCTAATAGGAATAAGAAATGTAAATGTGCTATTCAAGAACTTGAACAAATGTGGATAAGTGATGCTAACTAAAGACATGTGAGTAGAAATTATACATTTTACTTTAGCCATACATTGGTGTACAACAGTTCTGACGAAATCGTTTTAAGAGTGGAACCATTGAATGCTGACTAAAGAAATGTGAGTAAAATGATTACTTTTGAGTTTAGCTATATATTTAATACCTTTTTCATTATAGATTCAACATGTATATAAAATATATATTGAATATAAATATTTAAACCCTTTTTGTTAATTTTTTGTTTGATTTTCTGAAAGTTTTTTCTTTGTCCAAGAATTGTAAAAAAAGTTAAAACAATTAGATTTCATAAGAACTGTCAAACACATAAACTGTTAAGTTTATGTGAATTGTGATAATTTTATGGAAATGAACTCAAAAGAAGACTCGGTCATGCAGGAGGAAAAAGAGAGTAATAATGACCAACCTAAAATCTTCCTCCTGCTTTGCAATTTCTATATTAATATATTATTTTTTAATTGCTGTTACACCTTTTACAAAAAAGCGTTCCAGAGGATTTAGAGTTTAATGGAGCTTTGCACTCGTTGTTGCTTCTTCTTTGCTGTCAACATTTGTGTATGGATTGGTTAAATATAAATTTTTTATTTCACAAATCCTTTGTTTGACAAAAAAATCGGCTAAGAAATTATTATTATTATTTACTACAATATAAAATAAATTTACATAATAGTAATAGGAATAACAGCACTAGCTACTAGAGGGCTAAGAAATTATACTATAAAATTGCGTAAGATTCCAACAACGAAGCAACAACAGTCGATTGCTCGTAAACAAAAATCTGGTTGACTCGCAACAATAATTGACGTTTATAGTTATATATGCAGCGCATGTCCAAACACCGGTTTAGCCGGGGCGCTGGCGTACCAAGGGCGCGCAAGCTCAAAATGTTGTGTCTACTTAAAAAAAACAAACAAATATACATTTTTACTAAATATTACATCAAAACACGGCGCGTGACTTAGCAAATGTTTAAATATATTTTGTAATCATTTGAATGAGCAGTGAAATCGTATTTGAAAATTTAAAAAAGGCGCTAGAAATACAACCGACACTCGGCTAGTCCAGTAAAATCGCGCCAAAACATACTCGTACACAGTGGATACCCTTTTTCACATTGCATTTGCAGTGACAAACGAAATAGGTAAGAGCATCAAAAATTGTTTACGAACATCAAATAAAATAGAATGAACAAGAAGAGAAGTGTATACTGTGCGTGTATTCCTCAGAAGTAGCTCTAACGGAAAAACAATGTCCATTGTGTTTTATAAGTGTGAAATAACGTGCTTTTCAGAATGCTAACAGCGTATCGTAGTACAAAAAATTAATGGTAAGCCAACTTACAGCAGGCACTTACATTAGTACGCTTGTGATTTTTATGCAAAACGTTCTTAAACGACAAAAGTTATTATTCTGAGTTCTGTTTGTTTTCTGTTTAATTTAATTTTTTTATCTGTGAAAAAGTGAATCGGTTTGACAAGCCAATCAAAGAGAAGCCTTCGGGCTCTGTATATAAGAGAAGGAAACCTGAAAAGGAAGCTGAAGTGGAGAAAAATACACAGAGCACAGATTCGTGGTTAAAGAAAGGTAACACATGATAATTTTAAAATGAAATGAGTGAAGCATGAACATTCTTCTATATTTTTTGTTTAATGTTCTAGAATCAAGTGAAATTTTGCCTCTTGAGGAGTCCGATGTTTGTGTGTTGAATGAAAAGGAGTGTGTGCATCGTTGTGATTCGCAAAATAAATCGACAATGTTGCAAGGTATGAATTGAATGTTGTGTGTTGAAAATCGCTAGTGAAAATTTGTTGTATTAATTGTCTGTTGGGCTGTATTGCAATTTTCAGAGACGAGTGCATTTGAACAGAATTATTTGTGTGATGAGAATGAAGAAATGAATGTTAATGCTGGTGCAGTTGATTTTGATATTAGTGATATTATGAATCATCCAGCCAATATTCCTCAAACCTTGCTCGAACATATCATTATTACTGGACCGATACAAGTTAAAATCGCTTTTCCTTTAATCAATGGTCGTTTGTTTTTTGAATCGTATTACACAAAAAAATGTCAAACAGGGAAAATGTACACCGCGAATGGTTGATTTATTCAAAAGGTCTCGATTGATTTTTAAAAAAAATCAAGCTGATACCGGTCTTGCATCAATGAATGGAATTAAATATTGGGGTCATTTGACCGAACGGATTAAAGAGCATGCATTTTCTAAACTGCACATTGAAAATTACACCAAATGGAAATCATTTTTAAAACGAATTGCGGAAAATATTACAATCGACAGAAAATTATTTAATGAAGTCCAGGAAAAGAGCGATTGAAATATGTATTCAAGCGATTTATTGCATTTGTATTATTTTTTCCCAGTCAGAATATCGCATTCACGGGCTTCAAAATTCAGAACGAAATTATTGCGATTATTGGTGAAAAACTGAAAAATCATATATTGCAATGTGTTAAGCAAAGTAAATACTTTTCACTTACCCTGAAAGGCACGACTGAATCACCCATATCGAACAAATGACTGTAAATTTACGGTATGTGTTCGAGAATCAAGCGGCTCAGAGTTATGAAGTTAGAGAGAGTTTTATTGAATTTTTTAAAATGCAAGAGAAAAAATTGAGGAAATTACAATTCATGAGTTGGAATCATTCGGTTTAAATCCTGACGATTTAAGAGGTCAAGCCTACGACAGAACCTTATTTTAGAAAAATGCCTGAGAACATTTTTGTGCCATGTTCAAACCACTCACTAAATCTTGTTATAAATGAAGCTGCTGCTGCATAAGGTGCAAACGTTACTTTTTTTTTGGTCGAAAAAATTTATATATTTCTGTCGAGTTCTTCGAACGGTGGGATGAAAAGCCAATTACAACAGTTTCCACATTAGCCCCGAAAAACATTTGCCCAACTCGATGGTCGAGTCGAATCGCTGTAATAAAACCACTTCGACTGAATCTTGGCAATATAATCTCTGCATTGGACGAAGTCAAGAATTCAACCGCTTTCAAGAATACAGTTCGTTATGTAGCTGGGGCAATAATCGACAAAATCGAATACCATGCAGTGGGCATGTGGTACGATGTTTTAAGACAAGTTAACTTCGAAAGCATTGCAATCAATTGATTCGGACTTGCAGGCCGCTGTACTGTATTTGGGAAGAACTAAAACATTTTTGGAAGAATACAGTTCAACTGGACCTGAAAAGGTTTTTAGTGATGCAAAAGAAATCTGTGAGAAAATGGAAATCGAGAGAGTTTTTTCGAGATATTGTCTCGAAAGTTGCAACTGATGCAGTCGAGGAGGGATTTTATGCATTAGAAAAGCACAGTGCAACTTTCACCTTTCCCTACAATTTTACCGATTTCGATGAAAATAGACAAAATGGAAATTGGCTCAAGTCGTGTAAACAGCTTCAAACTACGCTATCAAAGGGCAACGAATCTGATATTGATGGCGATGAACTGTTTTCAGAGATTACAGTGGTTGCAAAATTGGTGAAAAATCTAAATTTTGTTAGAGTCATCGTCATTGTACCTGAAAAAGTCGAGGACACCCCAAAGATTTAATTTACACCTCAAGGGCGTTTATTCTCTAGAAACTTAAATTCATTATTTTTGTACATATAAACGTTTTTCCATTCTTACTTACTTGATAACTCCTGGCGGCGTGGCTGAGGCTTGGGTGTCTTAGAACTACTGTGCTCTTTTCTACTTTTCTTTTCGCATATGTCAAATATGCCTTTCACCAAGGAGCGCGTTCAGATCTTGACATGTGATTTTTACAATGGATGCGTTCGGTCGAAAATCCCAAACCACAGTCACGAGCCATTACAAGAATCTTTTTTTTAAATATTTTATGACACCCCACCCCCGAGAGAGGCTCAGGTCCTACTGTAGCCTCACCAACATCCAACACATCCAGCTTCACAGACTGTCTCCCAAGAATTCCCAATGCAGTTTTGATTTCAGCTGAGCGGACTTGGCCGTCTGATCCCGGGAATACTTTGACGACCCTTCCCCGTTTCCATTGGCTTCTTGGCAGATCCGAATCACACACGAGGACCAGGTTCCCCACTGCTATAGACAGCACATGTTTAAACCACTTGCTGCGCCTGGTAATGATCGGCAGGTATTCCCTTATCCATCTCCTCCAAATTCCATCTTTGATCTATTGGCTGATACGCCACCGTTTAGGGAGACAGAGAGCTCTTTCGTCGACTTGGCCTGGAATTTGGATCGAGTTTTAAAGATCCAACAAAAAATGGAGAACCTGGTGAAGTCGAAAACAGGGCTACTTACCGCGTTGACCTGATGAAGGTACCTGGGCCGCAACTCCTCCTCAGAGACCGAATCTTGAACTTCGTCCACTGGGATTGGCCAAGCTAACTCCGCCTGGTACTTAGGAGGGTACCGTGCACGAGTTGAGTCATCCGCCGGATTCAGTCTCGTTGGTATCCACCGCCACTGATTGCACTTACTGCTTTCTAGTACTTCGGCTATACGAAATGCAACGAACGGCTTATGTCGCCGAGGGTGTGATCGAAGCCAACTTAAAACAGTCCTTGAGTCGCCCCAGAACACCCGATTCGACAACGACAATGTGTGATACTCACAAATCATGTTACACAGTCGTACTCCCAAGATGGCGCTGACAGCTCGAGACGTGTAATGGACATATGCTTCTTCGGAGCGATCTAGGTCTTTCCACATACGAAGGACATCTTGATCGTTTCGCCTTCTTCGACTCGTAGGTAAGCAACCACACTAAATGCTTCTTCAATTGCATCGACGAATATATGAAGAGTATTGCGATTAGCTGACGGGAACCTTACAGCTGACTAGAGTTGGAAGCTTGGTTGTACGTCTTTCTCCCAAGATGATGTCTTTGTTGACTTGAGCAAACTTGATTTTAAAGGTGAACACATCTTCAGTTGGCTGCCAGCTCATCCCTAACACTTTCGGCACTTCAGCCTCAATATTCATGTCGACATCCTGTCTCTGCACAGTCTCTTCTTCAGTCATCGAAATGTCTCGCAGCATCTTCTTAGAATTCGAAGTAAAATTTCGCATCTGGAACCCTCCGCTTTTGTGGATTAATATGATGGTCTTGGTTACTTCGGATGCTTCTGTTTCACTGTCGACATAGCCGTACACGTAATGATGGTCCAGTATTGCTTCAAAAGCTCTCGGATACTCTTTCATGAATCTCTTAGCGTTGAAGTTCTTCACAAAGTTCGCGGAACATGATGAACAGCTTGCACCAAACATCATTGAGCTCATAACTTAAACGTCGATTGGGTGATCCATCCCAAGAAATCGTTGCAAATTCTGATCTTCCCGTCCTATCAAAATCTGGTGAAACATTTCTTTAATGTCGCCGGTGACTGCAACTGATCGTATCCGAAAGTTGAAGATTATGGCGAAAAGTGGCTTGAGTTCGTTTGGGCCTTTGAGTAAAAGGTCATAAAGAAATGTTATTGACTTTGGAACCGCATCAAAGACCAACCGAACTTTTCCTGGCTTGTTAGGGTTTTGGACGCCAAAATGGGGAAGGTACTAAGCCCTCTTCGCTTTTGCATTTGTTTCAGTCGTTGTTAGCTTCCTTGCGTATCCCGATTCTAGATACCTCTTGATAATGGCTCGGTATGCTGCGACAAATTCAGGATCCCTGATCATCTTAGATTCAAGACTTTGTAGTCTCTGCTTGGCCATGTCGTAACCTTATGGCACTGTAACTTCGTCAGCCTTCCACAGAAATTCCGTTTACTTTTCTCTTCATCGTATCGGCTAGTATATGACACACCCTGTTTTCGGCAAACGGAAAGGAACCAACCAAAGTTCCTGAACACCGAAACTATCCAGGTCAATGAATTCGCTAACGACCTGTTACAAACGTTCCTCTTCCTTTTCAGCAACTGCTCTACTGTGGAGAATAAAGTCGCCACTCGAATCTCCTATCTTCACTCCAGATGAGCTGTCATTGACGATCCATCCTAGCTTGGTTTCCGTGACAAGTGGCTGATCCTCTGCTATCTCGATGACACTTATTGCGGCTCATAGATGACAATGATCGACCCCAATTAACACCTGAAGCTCAACTCGCTGAGTGTTTGAACCCCGTTAAACGAAAACTTTTTGACGTTGTCTCTGTCTGCACTAATTTTAATGTCCACAGCTACTGAATCCTTAATCGATATCTCCTTGCCAAACCACTGTAGATTTAACGACCTCTTATAACCACTTAAGTCCATAATTGTCACGGACGAGCGCAAATGTCTCAGCATGATGTCGTCATTATAGAGCCTCACAGATAGCACTCGAAAGAAAATTGGTGGATTTACGTTTGTGTTCCAACTCAACAAAGCTCTTGGTGTTTGCTCGCTATCTGGGGGTGGCGATGACTTTGCACTGCATCTGGCTCGTGAAGTGAAGGGCGGTGAACTCTAGAACAATCACCGATTTCACAGACTTTCCGCTGTCTACAAGAAGCGACGTTGTGCCCATATCTCATGCAGGAGAAATATAGCCGATTTTTCTTGACGAAGTTCCATTTCGCTACGACGTCCAGGTTGCCGAAACTTTTACAGTTGGCTACGGGATGCAACTTCTCCTTGCAGTGACGGCATACATCCTTGTTGTTTGCATTTCTCAAAGATTGTTCTGCAGCGTGGAGAACCTTTGAAACCGGCTTATCCTTTTGGCATTGGCATCTGCACTCGGCTGGTGAATGTTGGTTTTCGTAAGTGCCTGAAACGAAGTTGTAGTGACTATACACCTCAAACGTGCAATTTCACTCAATCATTCGTCAAAGGTCTTCACGGTAGGATACGGCTTTATGAGGATGCTTCTTCTTCTTCCAATCTTTTGCTCATTGGAAGCTTACTGACAAGTTCGTCGATAAGGGTGGGGTTGGATAGGTGCTGATGCATTCCGCTGGATTCGAGAAAGGTGGAGAAGTTTTGCACCCTTGTGGCAGAGAGAATAAGCATTTCCAGTTTACCGATAGCAGATATCGGAGCAATCTTCCTCACCTGCGCTAACTGGCTATGCAATAAACACTCCGGGCGAACAAAGCGGAACAGAGCTGCCATAATTCGGTCTATGTTGTCTGGATGTATCAGCAGGGCTTCCACCACGAGCTTCGCTTTGTTTTATTGCACAAAATAGTAATCTGAATTATATATAATGTATATGTAGTTTTCTTTAATTTATTTACATTGTTTGCAAAGTTATTTGTATTTGCCCAAATTCAATTTTGATATAGATAAATAGGGTACATTTCTACTCTACTTCGTCAAATCAATTTATATTGTAAAATGTTTGTGTGGGTACAAATGATAGAACTTATTCTTTTCAATATAAACCGCTTTATTCAATACAGTTATAATTTACTATTTAATTGTTTCTCTCAATACAATCCAATTTTTCAACCGCTTATACTTTTCTTATCTTAAGTGCCTTTACTTAAACCACTTAACCTTCAATTGATGAACTCATTGCCATACATTGGGGCTACTGGTATTTATACTCGAATGACATACTTCGAGAACAATCCTCGCCATTCAGCGCCTCATACGATTTCCAATTTGCTAAAAAATTCGATTCCACTCTCCAGTCATCAATGGTGGAGACTTTGTTATTCAAGTATCGAAAACTTCTGCTCTTCGAGTGTCGACATCCTCTGCTATGTAAATCAAGATGTCGCTGCTCACACTTAAATGGTTATCACAATATTGTCTCGAAAGTTGCAACTGATGCAGTCGAGGAGCGATTTGATGCATTAGAAAAGCACAGTGCAACTTTCTCCTTTCTCTACAATTTTACCTATTTCGTTTAAAATAGACAAAATGGAAATGTGCTCAAGTCGTGTAAATAGCTTCAAACTACGCTTTCAAAGGGCACCGAATCTGATATTGATGGCGATGAACTGTTTTCAGAGATGACAGTAGTTGCAGACATCATCGAACGAATTTCCGCTTCCAAAGTCAGAAAAGGTTCCTTTTATTGAACATTCATGAAAACTCGTAATATTTAATAGTGATATAAATTAAAAAATTATAAAATTTACAAAACGTGTGAAACAATCATCAAAAATATAAATTTCTCTTCAAAAAAACACACATCAAATTTCAAGTTACTTATGTTAAGAAAATTTTTCGGCATACAAATTTGAGTGCACCTGGGCGCTATAAGCGGTCGGACAGGCACTGTTTATACGTTAGTATATTTTGACATAAATTTCAGATTGTTGCTTCTAAAATTAAAACCAAAAGCATGATTTTGCTTCTGAAAAAGTGAACACAGTGCCAATGGAACTTTATGTAATTTTTCACTCACTCAAAAAGGATTCCTCTGTCGGCCAATGGAAAATGGTACTAAAGAAAATTGTTCCCTACTCCTCCAATAAAAAGTATTAATTTTTTTATAATTTTCTTTATTTTCATTTGGAAATAAGAATAAGCGTACACAAAAAAACAAAAAAAAAATCAAAAATAGTACTTTTCATTAAATAACCGCTTAAGTAAGAACATTTTCAAAACATGCCTTTTCGACACAAAGTGTTTTTAAGCACTTCTTACAATGCCAAGGTACTCTTAAATGGCAAAGAACACACCGTTGCTATTTTTCAATTTTGATGGGATAATTTCCAACTCCATCTTGTGGAAGGCCATCGACTATTGATGCAGCCTGGCGCGATTTTTTTTGTTCACCTTTACGTAAATAGTATCGTGCGATGTGACGGCGGAACATGAGTTTATCCATAAAATCATCATTACTTATTACATGTAAGCGCCAAGAATTAGCAATAGCCACGTCTAAAATGTAAGTAAATAATACCCACCACCACTTTTTCCCATGCACAGCAATTCTATATAATGAGATAGACTGGTCGAGTTCATCCACTCCTCCCATATTTTTGTTATAAGTTTGGAATAAACGTGGTATATAGCTACGCCTGACTTCTCCTTTTTTATTGGACACCATCGCTTGACTATTCCTAGCTGTTCAATGGTGGCGTAGTTGGTTGTCATGGTACACACACTATTGTCTTTCCACCTTACCAATAAAAGTTCAGCTTTGTTGTCAAACCTGTAGTCATAAGTAGCACGTTCTTTCTTTTTCATTTCCTTTGTACTAATCAGTGAACATTTTTTAGTCCTATTTTCTCGTATTATTCCCGTAGCGCGGTAGCCAAGACTTTTCAATTCCAGTAAAAGACCGTAGCTGGTAAAATAGTTGTCAAAGAAACTTCATGAATAGCTGGGGTTCAATTCAAGTTTCTCCAATAAATGTTTGACCACTCGAGAACCTAACGGATCAGTAGTGGGTTTTTGCGATTTTCCACAGTAAAAATCGAATGATTAACAGAATCCGGTCGATATATTTGAATTATGTTATGATGAAGTAAATTATCAAGGTAACTCACGTTTACATTTCGGGATTTGTAATTGACACTTGGAAATATGGGAGTACTCATTTGAGTAGGTACAGTGACTTCTAATTAGTTAATGAAAAAAATTACTTTTTACTATTTGTCACAAAATCTTGCTGGAACAGAGCTTTTGTTAACCAAATGCCTGAACGTCAGTTTTCATTTGGAGTCATATTTGACATTTCGTTATATTGTTGCGGGATTATTTTACACATATTTTAATTATTACTACGAGTTGAGTTATTTACTGGAAGAAGAAATGCTTACATTTTTTTTATTAGTAGGTTTTTTTTTAATCTAAATATTGAAAGGTTTAAGCGATTTAAGCAATGAATTTAGGCTTGGAAAATATGTAATATAATAATGTTAACTGTTTTTCACAGGACGTTGATTATAGGTCTTACGTCGATCAACTTAGCGGTAATGATAGATTACAATGTGAAGAGGCTCTAACGCATATAAAGGACGCTGTAATTGGTAGTAATCGACAGAAAGCATATGTGATTTCGCATGGAGTAGTTCCCAAGTTGATAGAAAAAATTTGCGATCCCGAAGAAGATATCAACATTAGATTGGATGCATTAATTGTAATAGGTAAAAGTTTATTTATTCTATTTGCATATTTTCTTCAAATGCATTTAGTTTGCAGGTTCCTTAGCTAAAGGATCTACGGAACAAGTACAATCATTAATAACAGAATATAATATAGTGAGAGTGCTAATCACCCAAGTTCTTATCCCAAATATAGACCAAAGAATCGTAGAATATTGCTTATCAGCTTTGAGATCGTTATATCAATTTTCGTCTGCTCCTGTTGGTCTTCTCTTCGGTAGCATTGCTACTCTTTCTTATTTAATGGGTAAATAAATATAAAATGTTAATATAATTTCCTAATCTTTTGGCTTTCAGGTTTAGCATCTGCAGACAGTTCGATACAAATTCAAGCATGTGTAACTAGTATTTTAGTTCCATTATGCAACACATATAATGAACAAATTTTGCTTTGTCAAGCAGGAGCAATTCCATTTTTAGCTCGTATGATAAGCTCACAGTTTGATGTTCTTCAAATACCGGCACTTAGATGCTTAGCTTGCATGTGTTTCACTAACCGCTGTGTATCTGACAACGTGTGCGTTACAAGGCAAGTATAAAAGATAGATATATATATATATAATACATGTAAATATATGCATAGTATAAACAAGCTAGTTTTTAAAATATGAGTAAGTAAGTTGAAATTGAAGTTCTAACGTCGGAGCTACTAACTAACTAAGCTACTCATACGTGTACATATGTATATAAATTGGGTAGCTCACTTCGTAGATCGATTTTAGTTCACCCGTACTGGTCGACAAAATTTTTGTTTATTTTTCAATTACATATATAGTATGTATGTATCATTACATCTCTTTCACATTTTTAAACCTTAAATAACCATGGTTTTATCAGATTTTGAATTGTATGTAGTCTATTGGTGTATTTGACAACATTTGTTGTAATTTCTGAACGGAATACATGATCGACAAAGCAAATATTAACCTAGTTTTTTTATTGAAAGGAATAAATAGAAAAACATTAATATGAATTTACTAAAAAAAATTTACATGCCAGCAGGGTGTGCATTATAGAACATTGCTCACTTGTGTCGTTTTCGTTTGGGCTTTTCTCCGCGTTCCGAAAAAGAAAAGTGTCCTAAAACCATTTCAAAATCTCGCTTCTCGTTTTCATTTCAGAATCGAAATATCTCCTCGATTTTATATCAAAATGTATAAACGTCAAATAGTATTGTGTGTCAAACTAGATTTCTGTTTTCGTGCAATCGGCTGTGTTTGGCCAATTTATTATTCTGAGTGTTCAAATTGATTCGCAATATATTTAAAATATAAAAATCGGAAGATGTTCTTAGTGTTCCATTTAAATAAAAATCAGAGTACACAACAAAAACGCGTTCTGACAGCCCAAACGAAAACGCTGTTAGTTGGTGCTACAATACGAGATGACTTTAACCCTTAACCAGCAAGTCTTGTTAGCTTGTACTAGACAATCATCTGCAATTGTGCATTCCGATTGTGACGATTCTCTAGCCATTTACCCACTTCATAAAGAGGATAATAAACACTAAAAAGAACCAATATTAGCCAGGAGGTGGGTGATTAAGTTAAGGAGTCAGTACGGAAATGCACTGACAGAATATGGCGAACGGTATCAGGGAATGAAACATAGTTTGTTGTTCCTTAAATTATATGAATAATATGGGTCTCGTGATCGGTGGCGTTTTTATATCACTTGAAGCAATGACATTTTTGCGTGAGACATGCACTGGTCGTGTAATATCCCGTCATTTTAATGTCTTTGAACTTCTTTCTCTGGTTTTCCTGCTTTGTTGAAGTTCGTGGTGAATCTGGGCCTCAACAAACAAGTCTTTCTGGTTCGTCCGGTCTTTAGCTAACTGCCTTCAGTTGGGCACTGCAAGTCGATTGAGGTCCTGTTCTACTTGTGCTCGCCACCTAAGGTGAGGTCCTCCTCGACAGCGTTGTCCCTCCGAGTTAGATTCGAAGATTCTGCGGGTCAGATTCTGCTCTACATGTCCTAGTCAGCTCAGGCGACTGATGCGCAGTTTTCTCACTACATCACTATATAGCTCGTATCCAAATACGCGCTGTTTCTTTTCCCATAGTATACAGGGTGTACCGGTTTGGGATACAGATATTTTGTGGTCTGATTCATTGGTTCATGTTCGTATGGGAGAAATAGGTACCAACAATTACTTGGTTATGACTTTTAGTGTGTTAGACCTGGCGCGACCGAGGTGGGCTCTTTTAATAGCTGATTAATTAATTCATATTTAAACACTATTACCATCCATGCTTTCTTTTTTGAGATATTGCTCTTCAAACACAAAATTTTTGAATTTTTTTAATAAATTTTTGAGAAAATCGCCTTTGTCTCGGAAAATTGTGCTTATAATTTTTTTTATTATTATTTTAGTGCGCCATAATGTTACCTATAAATTCACCATACAAAGTTTTTACCTGGGGCTTACAGTTTTCTAGTTGTAATGTTAAATGAATTAATCTCCAATATGACTATTTTTTATTCTTAATAAAAAAAATACTGTAATATGTTTGTGTGGGTACAAATAATAGAACTTATTCTTTTCTATACAAATCCCTTTATTCAGTACAGTTACAATTCACTATTTAATTCTTTCTCTCAGTACAATTCAATTCCTCAACCACTTATACTTTTCTTATCTTTTACTTAAACCACTTAATCACTTCTTCTAATTAACACTTCAAATTCAACTTTGGAACTGATTTGCATACCTTTGGGATGCTGGTATTTATACTCGAATGACATACTTCGAGAACAATCCTCGCCACCCAGCGTCCCATACAATTTCCAATTTGCTAGAAAATTCGATTCTACTCTCCAGTCGAGACTTTGCTAATCCAGTATCGAAACCTTCTAGTCTTCGAGTTTCGACATTTTCTGCTAGATGTCGCTGCTCACATTTGAGTGGTTATCACATTGCTCCCTCCCTACAGTTGTTCGTCCCGAACAACTTCGTCATTCAGCATCCCGTTGAAATGACACATTCTATCCAAATGGACCACTTTAAATTTTCCTCGATCCCCACGCTGGATCCGGTAGACAACGTCATTAATGCGGGTTATCACCTTGTATGGACCTTCCCAGTCCTGTTGCAATTTTGGTGATTTGCCTTTCTTACGCTGAGGATTATACAGCCAAACCAGATCTCCTTCGTTGAAACCGGAAGATTTCGCCTTGATATCGTACCTAGTTTTCATGCGGCTGCTTGCTAGCTTCATCTTTTCTCTGGTGTCTTCATGCAATTTACGAATCCTGCTGCGTAAGTCATTCACGTACTCGTTCACCTCTTTGGGCTCCGTCGGTGGGGATCCGAATTTTGCTTCACTTGGCAACCGAATTGTTTGACCAAATAAGATCTCGGATGGTGTGTGCCCTGTTGAGCTGTGGACCGCGTTTCGGTAGGCCATTAAGAAGAGGGGTATGTGTCGATCCCAATCCCGCTGGCAGTTGCTGACAACCTTAGATAGATGCTCATTCAAGGTCCGATTGAATCGCTCGACCATTCCATCAGATTGAGGGTGTAGTGGCGTTGTCCTTGTCTTTCTTATTCCCAAATATTGGCATATTTCCTGGAAGACTTTTGATTCAAAGTTTCGCCCTTGATCAGAGTGCAGCTCCATTGGGACCCCAAATCTGCTCACCCAGTTGTTGACTATCTGTTCGGCTACGGTCTTAGCCTCTTGATTTGGGATGGCAAACACTTCCGGCCACTTACTGAAGTAATCCATGACTACGAGAGTATATCGGTTTCCATTAAAGGTTTCGGGAAACGGCCCAGCGATGTCGATGGCTATTCGTTCGAAAGGTGCTCCGACATTGTATTGTTGCATTTGTCCATGTGGCTTTACTTTTGGGCCCTTGGTAGCCGCTTTTGCACCAATTCTCGACATCTTGTTTAGCGCTTAGCCAATAGAAACGTTCCCTTACCTTTTCCAACGTCTTATTTATTCCCAAATGGCCTCCTGAGATTCCGTCATGTATTTAATGGAGCACTTGGTTGACTCTGGACCGTGGCACAATTAGCTGCATACGAGATGTTGTCCCATCTGCACTTTCCCATTTTCTCTTCAGCAATCCATCTTGCACAAAAAGCGAGTCCCACTGTGCCCAGTATGCCTTCAGAGTTTGGCTCCGATCTGATATCTGCTGCCAGCTTGGTCTTTCCTCGTGTTCTTTCCAGGCCAATATTGGTTCGATGTCATTGTCTGCCTGTTGGGAGGAACGGATTTCGTCTATACTCCAACCCTCTATTGGCTCAGTCCTGATCATTTGGATAGCTGCCTGTTCTTTTGCTTCTTTACGATTGCAGTGTTCGCATTTTACTCCGCATGGTCGACGAGAGAGAGCATCAGCATTTGAGTGGAGTGTTCCCTTGCGGTGTTGCACTTCAAAGTCGTAACCCTGCAACTGCTCGATCCATCTTGCAACTTGGCCTTCAGGGTTCTTAAATTGGAGTAGCCATTTCAGAGCTGCGTGGTCTGTCCGGAGAATGAACTTTTGTCCGTAGAGGTACTTATGGAAATGCTTCGTAGCCAGAATTAAAGCCAGAAGCTCGCGCCGGGTTACACAGTAGTTCCGTTCAGGTCTGGAGAGTACTTTGCTGTAATATGCGACCACTTTCTCTTGACCGTCATGAACTTGGGAGATCACAGCTCCGACCCCAACATTGCTAGCGTCTGCGTCCACGATGAACATTTTTCCGGGCGTCGGGTAACCCAAGATGGGGGCATTGCACAGCTGTCGCTTCAGTTCTTGAAATGCTTTTTCGCATTCTCCAGACCACCTGAACTGTCGGCCTTTTTCCGTAAGTTGATGCAGGCTCTTTGCAATGCCAGAAAAATCCTTTACGAACCTTCTGTAATACGTGGCGAGGCCCAAGAAGCTTCTCAGTTGGTGTTTATCTTTTGGAGAAGGCCAACTTTTCACGGCTTCGATTTTGTCAGGATCCGTTCTTACTCCTTCCGCTGATATAATGTGACCCAGATATTTTACTTCCGGACGAAACAAGGCACACTTTTCTGGGTTGAGCTTTAAATGAGCACTTCGTAGCCTCTCAAACACTTCTTTTAGATTTTCGCGGTGCTCCTCGTACGTCTTACCTATGACGATAACGTCGTCCAAATATACTAGGCAGGTTTTCCAGGTGAGTCCTTGCAATGTTCGTTCCATTAGTCGCTCGAAGGTGGCCGGAGCGTTGCACAGTCCAAACGGCATCACTGCAAACTGCCAAAGACCGCTTCCTGTAGTGAAGGCAGTTTTCTCACGATCCGCACGATTTATCTCTACCTGCCAGTAACCGCTCTTCAAGTCAAGTGTTGAAAACCATTTCGCTCCATAAAGCATATCCAAAGTGTCATCGATTCTCGGAAGTGGGTAGCTGTCCTTTTTAGTGACATCATTGAGACGTCGGTAGTCTACACAAAATCTCGTGCTGCCATCTTTCTTCTTCACGAGGACCACTGGAGATGCCCACGGACTTTGCGATTCTTCAATCACTCCCTCAGCTTTCATCTTCGACATCATTTCGGCAACTTCTGTTTGCTTTGCCAATGGAAGACGCCTTGCAGGTTGACGGATTGGTCGAGCGTCTCCGGTGTCAATGTGGTGTTGAACAATATGCGTACGTCCATATTCTCCGTCTTGTGTAGCAAATATATCAGCGTACTCACCGATTAGTTTTTCTGCCAGGATTCGCTGATCTTCGTCCAGATTACAGAGGCTGAGAATTTTGTTCTTGATTTTTATGCTCTGAACTGTTGTGACCGGTTTTGCACCCTTTTTTTCCGTTGTAGTCGATATAGCCTCAACAGGTACACATTTTCCCACTATCTCCCCCTTTTTCACCTTTACACTGAATGTCTTTGGATTTAGAATCCTTACAGGGACCATGTTGTTCTTTGGCTCCACTAAGGTCTTTCCCACCATGAAGTCTCTTTTCTTTTCTGGCTCCATCAAATAGAATAGGTGGCTACCAGGACCACCTTCCACTTCTGCCCACAAAATTGCTTCTGACGAAGGCTCTAGACTCTGGTTGCTGCAGATAACGACATTTGAGACTGTGGTATTGGCGTTTCCGTATATCATTGGTATCTCCATGTTTCCGTATTTCAGGGTTTGTGCCCCCAAGTCGACTACAAGTCCATGTTCTCTCATGAAGTCTGTACCAATGATGCACTCGTCACATATGTCAGCTACCAGAAACGCGTGAGTGAATGTTATTCCGGCCAGTTGGATTTTTATGCGGACTTCACCATATACCTTAATCGTTGCTCCTGTAGCTGTTCGCAAGCTGCAACTGCTAGTGCTATGCAGCCAAGACTTCTGCACAAGATTCCTCCTGATGATTGAGGCCGTGGCACCGGTGTCTATTGTTGCCATCCATTTTTCTTTTCCACTGACTACTTCTACTAGAAGGCTTTCGCTGCATCGTTTTGCCAGCGAGACTTGGGTGATGGTCCTGGGGCCGTCGACTCCTGCTACCAACTTCTGCCCCGCGAAGTTGGTGCTTAAGCATTTCCCGACTGATGATTTCGGGAAGGTTGACCGGCTTCTTGATAGCTGTTTCTGCGGGTTTCTTCCTCTATTTGCTTGTCACCACAGTGAGGGCAGTCTTTTCGTCGCACCGGTTCTTTACACTGCCTTTGAAGGTGTCCTATTTTATTGCAATTCCAGCAGCGCATTATTCGTCTATCCCGTCGAGTATCTCGTTCCTCGGCACTAATTCTTGTGCAGGAGCATTCGACAGATGCTACTTCCCTGACGAAATGTGTTCCCCTGGAAGCCTGATTGGCTGCTTCCATCGCCAGAGCGAAGGCAAGTGCTTCAGCAAGGGTTCTTTTCCCGGCCATCCTTACTGCTGACTGTAGCTTCGAATCTGCAATTCCCCTGATAAATGCATCTTTTGCCATTTCGTCGATAATTTCCTGGCCTGCGGTGGGGTATGACAGATGTGCCAGTCTACTCACGTCTGCTTGGAGCTGCTGAAGTGTTTCTCCTCGTTGCTGCGTTCGGCTTTGCAATTGGACCTTGTAGACCTCCTGCATGTGGCTATCCCCAAACCGTTTCTCGATAGCCTGTACTAAAGTCACATAATCTTTGTGCTTTTTGATATCTACTGTTTGCAACAATTCTGCTGCAGGACCGTGCAAGGCCATTGTTAGGGCAAAGCACTTTTCCTCATTGTCCCAGTCGTTTGCACAGGCAGCCATTTCAAACTGCTTCTTATAAGTAGACCATGAGGTCTGGCCATCGAATGAGGGAGGCTTCAAATCTTTTCTCCTTGGACCGCTTAAAGAACATTCTCGCAGTTTCTGTTTTCGCACTGTGTCGAGCTCTTTTGCCAGTTGCTGAACTTTGCTGTCCATTTCCTCGAATTTTTCGCCAACATTCTTCTCTATTCTATCAAATTTGTCATCAACGTTCTTCTCTATTCTTTCAAATTTGTCATCGATTTCTTCGAATTTTTGCTGGAGAATGTTCTTTTGTTCTTCCAGATTATTCTTTTGTTCATCCATTTTCTGTTGAAGACCGTGCAGATTGTTGGTTTGTTCGTTGAATTTTTGTTCCAGACTGTTCTGGAGAATGTTCTTCTGTTCTTCCATATTTTTCTTTTGTTCGTCCAGCTTTTGTTCGAGGCTATTCTTTTGTTCGTCCATGTTTTTGTTTTGTTCGTCCATTTTTAATAATAGGAGTTGCATCATTGCAGCCATGTCATTGGCGGTACTTGTCTGTTCATCCTCGTCAACATCAAAGGAATGTGCATCAGGATCATGTCCCTCGTTGTTCAAAGCCTCCTGAAGACGGAGCACCAGGTCACTTTTTCCTCCACTGGCGCTGAGGCTTCTCTTGTTCAACTCGGATTTGAGTTGGACGAGGGTCAACTGCAATAGTTTTCGACCCATTCCAGCTTGTGGGTACAAATGATAGAACTTATTCTTTTCAATACAAATCCCTTTATTCAGTACAGTTACAATTCACTATTTAATTCTTTCTCTCAGTACAATTCAATTTCTCAACCACATATACTTTTCTTATCTTTTACTTAAACCACTTAATCACTTCTTCTAATTAACACTTCAAATTCAACTTTGGAACTGATTTGCATACCTTTGGGATGCTGGTATTTATACTCGAATGACATACTTCGAGAACAATCCTCGCCATCCAGCGTCCCATACAATTTCCAATTTGCTAGAAAATTCGATTCTACTCTCCAGTCGAGACTTTGCTAATCCAGTATCGAAACCTTCTAGTCTTCGAGTTTCAACATTTTCTGCTAGATGTCGCTGCTCACATTTGAGTGGTTATCACAATATGTTGTGCCCTTGCGGTTATCCGTTCTTGGAATTTAGGAAATTTTCTTATTTCAGATGAATATACCCGTTCCTTCATCGTACCCCATACGTAGTAATCCAAAACTGTTAAATCTGGTGATCTTGCAGGCCAAGTGTTTGACAATTCCCTAAAAATTGCGAATAAGTTTCGTAATTTGAAAGGACAATTAATTTATTACCATTATACCTGGCACACGTTAACGCTGAATCGATGTTGAAATGATGTTCTGATTTTCATCCGCCAATGTGTTTAGGTTATGGAAGTTGGTAATGCCATCTCATCATCACATTGCGACTCATCTGTCTACAGATTAGATTGCATTTGATTTTATTTTTTTCATATACTATCTTTACCTAAGGTATAACAAAATCATCATAATTACATGGCTTTTCCGTCATTATTACTACAACATCAAGTCAATTTACACTAATAATTTAGTCTCTCCATTAAATGTTGGATGCCACCCATGGAGTGAAATAGCCACTGAACCCAAAAATCTGTTTTCTCTTTCTGTCCCATTTTCCGAAAAACTTAACACGTGTTCAGGCACTTTAAGTGTAGTCATACCCACTTGAGTGTTAAGTTCTTTAAAAAAAATTTCATATAAAAAAAAACGTCCAATGTATTAATAATTTTAAAAGTTTCTGTTAATATGTTTTCTCTATACTTTAACGCTATGTATCAAATTTCGTTCACATCCATTTGGTTGAGTAGCGATATCATTTAGTGTTCTGATAGGACACGTTTTCCGTAAAAATGTCGCCTAGTGTCTCGTAGAATTGGACATTTGCTTAGTAAATGCAAAGTATCCTGTCTTTCTTCTAAATTGCACATGTTGCTAGTACAGGAAAATCTTCTCTATGGGTTACGAAATTGATTCTTAGAAGCTCTCCGCGTTAAACATCATTGAGATCTCCTAAATGGTATGAATGTGTTTAAAATAGTTTCCCTCTCTCCAGATTGTGATTAAGCCCACTGTCCGCCATACGATACCTCGACTTATTCTATCAACCGGTATAATACGTTTTTCCAAAAACCATTCAGTTTTATTTCGCATGGTTTGTAGGGCCACTATCTTTGGTATCCGGTTGCTTATTACACTCACCGTGTAGTTCATGTGCAGCTTAAGCGTTCTTATATATAGTGAAAATGAGCCCGTTTCCAGCATAAGCATTTAGTCGGCGTATTTGTAAGGAGGTAAAAAGTTTACTTAATGAAAAAACGTAGAAGCTTTTCGATCCCTTCATCTGGCCTATACCCTCAAACTTGCGTTGCGTAGAGCATTACTGCCCCGACTGCGGCTTCAAATACCATGGATTTACTACTGTGTAATATTTAAGTTGTTGAAGCAATTCTTCCATGCTACGTTTATAACGGATTTAGATTTCATGAGTTTCTCACTTAGCTGTCTTTTCATGCTTAGGTTACTTGACAAAAGAATTCCAAGATATTTATATTCCTTTACTACTTCTTTTCTTTCCCCACTATAGTACCATTTTTCATTGTGAGAAGATCTACCTCCTCGTTTTGGATTATCTTGGATTTATCCAAGTTCACTATCAGACTCATGTAATCGATTTATCATTGCAAGGATTCCGGTGAATATGCCAACAGGTCGTCTGCAACCAGGAGGGCTTTAATGAGAACCCCTGCAAATTCTACGCCACTCGGAAGATAGTCCACTATATCGTCTATAAAGAGGGCAAATAATGTTGGACTCAGTGTTCATCCCTGTCTTACTCCTGTCTCCGCTTTCCGATAACGCCTTACCATTCCACACAGCTGTTCTTAGAGGTTTTGTAAAACCCTTCCAAATTTCGAAGACATTCTCAATCCATACAATTCATAGAATAAAGCGTTTTGATTCACAGAAGCGTAGGCCTCCTTAAAATCCACAAAAAAACGTATTGTTTTCTTTTTTTTTCGATGAATGTATCTGCTATGCTTTTCAATACAAAAAATTTGTTAGCAGTGGAGTATTCAGAACTAAGACTCACCTGAAATTCTTTTAATAGTTTATTGCTCACTACACATGTGTTAAGTCGTTTCTGTAGTATTGCATTTAAGAATGCTATGCCCTGATAGTTGGCTGGATCTGCCGTACCATCTTTTTTATGTATCGGGAAAATCAGAGTTTCTTTAAATCGATGAGTGCCTAAACCGACGAAATTGTCCTTCAGTTCATTAGTATTATACTTAATAAATTCGGTAGCTATATCACTGACCCCGCATCCCTTGTATCTTTCAGCTCGCATTAGTTCCTGTTGGATAGTAGGGCCATTCAAGGTGTTGTTTCTTATGTCTGGCGTAGCATATTGGAAACTAGGACCGCACACTGATGGGTTCAAAAGTTTTAAAATGTTTCAAAAGGGTATTCGGGCTGAGACCTCTGTTGATTACATACATTTAACCGTTAAGTTTCTTAACTATTTTCCAGACCTCCGATGAGTTATTGCAGCGCCCCAATCTACGCACGTCATTTTCAAAGTAATTTCTCCGATTTTGTCTGCACGCCGCTTAAAATTCCCGATTGGCCTTTAGATGCGACTTTCTAAGGGCTCCCTATTTTTTTTCGAAAACCTCCACCCTGAATTCGGGGAAGATACGACTCTTTTATAATTTGCTCGCAACATGTTGTCCTTGCAATTTTTCATCAATCTTCATCCTATATAGAGCGGCATTGTTATCGTTCCACACCAGCATGGGGAGCGCCGTTATTTGTCTAATTTGCTCATTTTCAGATAAGCGTGGCAATGATAGGTAAGTGTTCGGAGTATGTGTCTTGGTTAACTTCAAAATCAAATAGTAGGCAATAACTGATGTCTCCTGTCTTCCATTGAATGTTAGTTCTCACACTTCATCACTTTCTCTGGTCGCATTTAAAAGCCGAAAACCAAAAGAGTCACAGAAGTCTATAAGCTTCTTTCCTTTTTCATTACACAATGAATCTTTAGACCGTCGTTCTGTGGCAGCTTTGAAATTTTCCACCCCATAGGTCTCATCTACTCGCGAATTCAGATCACCGATTACAATTATGTTCTGTCGATCACAGCAAATCATTGCCTCTTGCAGTTTCTCAAAATCTCTTTCCCGTGCAACAGCTATTGGGTTGCTTCACCATCCAGTACTGGTTTACCAAGGAATGCTTTGAGGACACTTCTTTATGATTTTTTGCTTCTTAACTTGTGCATTTCTCGTCAATTTGTGGTCTGAAAAGTTTTTCCACAAGTATATCAACGAACTTACGGCGAGCATCAGTTGCTGAATTTGGCTGAAGCTCATTGTATATAATGCAGCTAGCGCAGAAACGTCCAACATATTGTAAAAGAATGCTAAAGGCCAACGCTTGCTGCCTCTTTTGCAGGTATATTCTAGCGTTTGATCCATTACATCAACTCCACCCTTATTATTGTTGTAAAACATTATTACATTTGCTTCTCCTACAGTTTCAGTGTCATAGTGCACTGTGGACAGTAGTAAAACAGGCTTATTTTTTCTGAGCACATAGGAAATTAACGAAACGTCATCATGAAAGCCAAAGGGCGTGTAATGTACAGGTTGGCTACGGCTTGGTAACATCTCCTTTGGTATGCACGTTTTATTTTTTCGCAATATACCAACGAATGCCAATCACTATTTTTGAGTTTTTGGACACCCCCTAATGTAGTGAAAAACTTGTTGGCAACTATTGTTCCAGATTTTAAATATTTGCTTGTCATACCTAGCAAAATTCGCTCATCTTGGTTGACATCTCTGGTCTGTCCAGGAATTTTTCAGGTGTACAGCACTCCTTTCAAGGAAAAATTGTTGGAGGGGTCACATGCCCATACTTGGCTGGTTTTGAGGGAATATACTGGGTACATTTTGTATGTCGTCTGTATGTGAAAAGTTGTTCATCTACAGTTATAGCGAATCTTGGTGTGTATAAAGATCCTAATTGGGTATTTAGTATTGCCCATACATCTCTTATTGTCGCAGCTTTATCGGTCATTTGCCTTGACAGGCGTGTCCTTTGGTTATCGAAGCGAATAAAAGAACTGATGGTCCAGAAACGTTGAACCGACATTGTAGCTCGAAATACTGGAAGTGAATTAGTTTTCTAAAGTTCTTTCGTATGTGTGTGATTAGATTGCTAACACCAGCGGCAAGCAAAATTCCAAAATCTGCATACAGCTCTTTCTCATTCACTAACTTCCATACTTTCGGTATCTCGGGTTTTTTCTCACTATTGAACTTTGCAGTTCCACCCACTGGATTAGAAGTCGGTAAACGTTTGACATTTCCTCCAGTCTGCCTCAAAATATTATGAGTTCGAACACGTGAAACTACTGGCGGTTGCTTATCCCTCTTATCCTATCTGCCTCTTCTGAGAATTAATGGAAAGCCGTAGGAAACTTATAATAAAAACTGGTGATCAATAGTTTTATAAAACCACCAATTAACTAACAACTTACCTATTCAATATATATTGTGAGACTTCCTTCAACTCACTCATTTTCACAATGAAAAGAACAATGCAAAAAAAAACACTAAATTCACTCGTGGTAAAATGTATAAAAAAAACTCTAAGAAAAACTACTAAAATTACTTGTACTTTACAAAATACAAATATAAGTTTTGAAATTATAATGTAGGTGCGCAGTTCTTTGTTATGCAATAGTTGAAACTAAAACTGAAATGACGAACATCTACTATTAAACTCACCAAACAACAAAAAGAAGATAAAAACAACAATAAAGTGATTGGATCATTGATGCAGGAAAGATATATCTCCTTATCCAAATACTCGTACGCACAGGACATTGCTCAGAAACAATAAAGTGATTAGATTATAAACAAGTTGATACAGGAAAAATATATCTCCTTATCTAAATACACACAGATCTGGTCACATCTGTGGGGTAGCAGAAAGGATTATAATTGATAATTTTTTTTATTGTATGTATTCTTATATATAATATATGTATTCTAAACAGTCTTGCTGAGGATAACATGGATTGGCAAAAACTGTTATGGAATCTTCTGTACATACACTTGTACAGTCGAGTAGGTCTGGCCAGACCTGTGCGGAAACAGAAGGGTTAAGGCATAAGCATATTTACCACAGCATTATGTTGCGGTTCGTTTGGCTTTGTAGGTAGACATTCCGATGACATATCTATAATAGACCGTTTAGACATATGTTTTTTTTTTTTTATAATTTACGCGCGCCTAAGGGGTTAGATACCCTTTTACTGCTGCCAGGGCGCGGGCGGAAAGGTAGAAGGAGGAGAAAGGAAAATTGTTTTGTAGTGGTTTGAAACTCAGGTGTATTTGGTTTCTATATTAGCTCTCCAGGGGTGGGAGTCCGAATAGGACGGAGAGTTTTTTCTTCACTCAGAGTGATTCGAAGTTATAATTCGCACTAGTTTTTTGCGGTTGAAACTCTACAACAGCGAAATCTACGTGTCAGTGTTATGCCTTCACACGCAGAATTTTTCTGTCTGAGTTCCCATTACACAAATGAAAAACTGACTTGCCATGGGCAGGATTTGCACCTTGGACCCTCAGAGTGAGAAGCGATTGCTAGTACCACTACACCACGCCCACCACCACCACAGTAGTATCGGCGCCGCAGTACTATTTTTTTTTTATAATGGGCGCGTGCTCAAGGGGTTTGTATACCCTTAAGGTGATTGTTCACAGCGCGGGCAAAGGAAATTTAGGGAGGAAGAAAAGAGAGGTACCGATGTACATTGCTTTTAAATGTTTGCAAGTTATAAAGACCAGGAAATACAGAGATCGGCAGGGCATTCCATAAGCGAGTTGTACGGCTTAGGAACGAATCACGATATTTTAGAGTACGTCCGAAAATGGGCTTGAGGGTATACTGATGAGCATTCATAGCGAGACGGGTGTTACGGTTGAAAGTTTGAATGGGCGGAATGCTACTGGCGATTTCAGTGGAGCACTGGTGGTGGAAATAGCGATAAAACAAAGTGAGACAGAAGACATTACGTCGGTGTTCGAGGATATCAATTGACTGACTGATATTAGTATCATCAATGAGCTTTATCGCACGATTTTGAATCCTATCTAGCAGGTGCAGAGATGTTTTAGGAGCACCTGACCAGATGTGGGCTTTGTACTCCAATTTTGGGCGAATGAATGCCTTATATATTGAGGCCAGATCACGGGGGGTAAAATAGTTCTTACATCGCTTGAGGAAACCTAGACATTTCGCAGCATTTTTGGCGATATCAAATATGTGGTCATTCCAACGTAAGTTGTCATTGACACACATACCGAAAATGGAAAGTTTTTCGGTTTCGACGATGCAAGTGCCATTCATAGATAATGGCTGGGTGTTTAAATTTCACTTTATAGACAGCAGACAGCATTGTGTTTTGGAAGCATTAAATTCCACTCTGTTGATAGTTCCCCAATTGGTTATGCTGTTGATATCGGAATTTAATGAGCTTAGCATACGCTGCCGTTCTCGATCTACAGCCGAAGAGCAGGGCCGTGAGTCCGGAAACGAATATGAAAAGCAGAGAGTACTGTCATCAGCAAAGGAATATATTGGATTAGAAGTAGCAGACAAGAGATCATTAATGAAAATTAAAAAGAGTGTCGGAGACAGAACAGGGCCCTGGGGCACACCAGCATTTATTTTGTGAATATCAGACTTGATACCGTCCAAGACAACTTGAATTGAAAGTTCCGAAAGGTAATTTCTAATCCATTGAAGAAGAGAGTCGTCGATCCCAAATGCACGCATTTTCGACAAAAGAGCTTGATGCCAAACTCTGTCAGATGCTTTAGAAATATCAAGTGCAACTATCTTGCTTTCGCCAGATTGATGTACGATTTGGTTCCACTTTTCGGTAAGACATGCCATCAAATCACCAGTGGACCTGTTGCTACGAAAACCATATTGCCGGTCATTGAAAAGTTTTCGTGTTTCGAGATATTTCATGAGCTGACGATTTATCAGCTTTTCCATGACCTTGGAAAGAAGGGACGTAAGTGCAATGGGTCTGTAGGAGGAGAGACAAGATGATTCGCCTTTTTTAAGGACGGGCTGGACAAATGCTGTTTTCCATCTGCTCGGGAAGAGTCCTAAAGAGTAGGATTGATGAAAAAGCTTACGCAGTGGTTTTGCCAGCGAGGAAGAACACCTCTTCAGAAGAAGGGGATATATACAATCTGGACCAGCGGATTTATGTATGTTGAGATCTTTAAGTACTCTTGCTACTACACAAGTGCGAAAGTAGATTCGTCCCATTGAAGATTCGACGCACTCAAGTGTAGGCGGAGACAAAGCACAATCTGGGAGTGTTGAGCTGGCCGCGTGTGCAGCAAGCAGATTGGCCTTATCCAAAGAGCTGACAGCTGGAATGTCATTGTAAATGAGCGTTGGAATGGAGGCTAAGGCGGAATTTCTAATGTTTTTGACGAACGACCAAAAATTGTTACTGCCTTTGGGACATTGCAGTATTTTTTGTCTCAGTTTTTGGTCATATTGGAATTTCACACGCTTAAAAAGGGCGTTGCAGTCATTTCTGGCTCGTTTGAACTTTTTTCGGTTTCCTCTGTCGGGTTGGTCTTGTAGGACCGAAAAAACATTTCTCTAACCCTGACGGGCTCTTTACAGCTCAAGTCGTACCATGCCTTTTCTCTTGGTTTGATACTCTTTATCCGATGAGGAATAAAGGATCTCATTCCAAAGAGAATGGTGTCTGTAATCATATCAGCAGCGGCATCCACGTCGTTATCGAGGAAGCATAACGACCAGTTAAAATTCCTAAAGAAGCTGTTAAGACCGCTCCAGTTGGCTTTCTCGTATTGCCATACGGTTCTTTTAGGAATTTTTTCTCTAACTGTGTGATCGGTGTTGTATTTTGGTGCTGTTAGTGCGTTGTGATTTGTGTTTTTTATTTAAAACAAGAGGGTTAAAACGCATCCGTCCCTTGTGTCAATTTACCACAATTTTCTTTTTCAAATTGCTATCTCGTTTTTGTTTTCTAATGAATTTCAATAGAATTTTGGCGCAGTGACTAATTTTCGATAAAAATTAAAAAAAATCATATACCTGATCACGAACCATCTACCTGAACTTGCAAAATGAAAAAGTTACAAAAGAGTATCTGATGTGTCAATTCGACACATATAGCAAAACAGGTAATTAGGGTTTGTTTTTCCATCATTCTTGAGTTGTCGGTCATAGTGAGTGATTGTGTTGCGCCGGATAAATAAATAAATTGTGTTTTGAAAAATTTTATGAAAGCTATGGCTTCCGCACCAAGAAATTTATTGCAAAGTGAAGAAGATTCTGGATGTGATGTCTTTCAAAGTGATGACGAAGATGTTGATTTCGAACCAACTACAAATAATAATGATTCATCATCTAAAATTGATGTACACACCAGGCCGAAATTTTACTGTGGACGAACAATTATTACCTTTTCGTGGTCGATGTCCACGATGTCCGATGTTCACGCAGTATATGCCATCAAAGCCATGTAAATATGGCATAAAACTTTGGATTTTGTGTAATGCGGTAACATTTTATGTATATGATGTGGATATTTATGTAATCGGAATTGTGCACCGGAAGTAAATCCAGACGAACGAGTGGTTTTGCAGCTTTTAGAAGGGTTGAATGGAAGAAATATAACTTGCGACATTTTTTTCACTTAGCAAAGTTTGGCAGTGAAATTGGAGCAGCGTCAAATGACAATTGTTGGAACCATCAGAAAAAATCGCCTAGAATGAAAACCAAACTGCTATATCATTCAGAATTCGCATTCAATAACGAACTTTGTATAATAATAATAACTTATTTAACAAAGAGACGTCGTTTTGTGACTTTGTTCAGCACAATGCACAAAAGTAAACAAGTCACCGAAAATGATGTGAAAAAAAACCGGAAATTATAAATTTTTACAACGCAAAATCGTCGATATAATGGATGAGATGGTCGGGACATAAAGATGTAAGCGAAAAGTGAACCGATGGCCTGTTGCAACATGTTAGACATTTCTGCATTGAATGCATTTATTGTCTTCATTGAGTTGCAGCCGTTGTGGAACTATACGAAAAAAAACCATCGTCGACGTTTATTTATTATTGAAATTGACAATTCACTGGTGTCACTGTCACCACATATCATCCAACGCGAAGGAACTCCGAGAAAAGAAAATGCTTTCTTCGATTGTGACATATGCCCACAAGCAAGGAATGCAAACCTTCATTCTATTGAGTGTGATAAATGCAGAAGAAAAGTTTGTCCACAACATCGTTTTATTTTATGTGAAAAATGTGAAGAACACTAAAAATTTCAATAAATGTACAAATGAACTTACTTTTCCTGTTTGTTATATTGCTTAAATTTTTGGTGTTGTGTCAAATTGACACACCAGCGACTGATTTGTTATTTTTTGCGATTCGGTATTAAGCACCGAATTTCTTGAATAGGGGAATGTCTTTTACAATATAAATTGGAATTATTTTATTGGAACTTAGCTATTATGCGTTTATACCATAAATTTGACAGATGTCAATCTATCTGTAGAATATTTTAGATAAATTGTCATCGAAATGTCATTCCAGAAACCAATTGCGATCGTAGAGGCATATGTGCTGGTAATAACTCCTGAACTGGTGTTGCATGATAAGGATGAAGGTTCTCTATGCAAAGCTTACAAAATTCTTCGACATTGAACGTGTACGAAATTGATGGTTCTATTGCCATTCAGGAGTCGGTCCTCTAATTCTGCATCTCTCGCAGTTACCGCATGTGGTTCCGTTCGATTGTAAGTAATAGTTGTTCCAGTTTCTCACAATCTTCTGTGGGTATTTGTAAACACCCTTTGATTAAGGACACGTCATGTAGGAAATCTTCGTTGATACTCTGCTCGCGCCGCCTCAGCACTGCCATTACAGAATCTGTAGACAAAATGGATGTCTGCATATCCTTCAATTTAATACACTGCCATTTAAAAAAAATTCTTGTAACACTTCCACTTCAATGTGATGCTATTGGAATTCAATAAACAACTGATAATATTAACCGAAATTGCACTTATTTTTGAGTATATATATTTGTATACTTTTAGTAATAATAAAAAATAATCTTATTGGGGATTGATTTATTTAACTTTATAACTGAAAACTGTAACTGTAAATACTTTGTATGGTGAATTTGTATGAAACATTATGGCTCACCAAAATAATAAAAAAGAAAAGAAAAATTATAGATACACTTTTCTAAGACAAATGCGATTTTCCCAAAATTTGTTAAACAAAATTCAAAAATTCTGTTTATGAATTATGAAAATTATGTTTATCTGGAAAATGAAAGCATGGATGATAATAGTGTTTCAATTAATCCATTGGCTATCAAAAGAGCCCAGCTTGGTCGCTCTAGGTTAATACACTGGATGTCATAACTAAATAATTATTGGTATCTACTTCTCTGAAGGAACATTTTTAAAAAAACTCTGTAACTCAGGGGGTGTTAAAAGGTTTACCCATGCAGTTACCGGAGACCACCACTGGGATGTAAGGTAAGCACTTCGCCACGAACTTTATTGTTGCGCTTCTAGACCAATCCAAATTATAGGGCACTCAACAGTTTCCCGAATTGCCAGGCAAGTCCCTGGAGGACATAAGACACTTAAAAATTAAGCCAAATTGTTGCCAAGCTGTGGTTGAGAATTTTGTCAAAAGAAAGCAAACGTTCCAGCCAAGTTGGACATTTATCAGAATTGCCACATGTCTTCTTTATAAATTCATCAAAATTTCGAAACTGCTTTTGAATTAGAATTAAAATTTTCCACTCTTTAGTAAAAAATCAACAGTCTGTCCGTTTCGCTTTCCCGCGTTATTCGGAAATATTTTAAGCCCCTTATAGCTCCTTTTCTGCGCGTTTGTTGAACAAAATAATGACTCGAGTCTTAGCTAAATAAAGTCAATACCAGCTGTGCCCGAAAGACTTTTTTTTAGGCAACTAAAATCTCGTGAGATGAATGGTTGTCTAATTACGAGATTAAGTCAAGTTATACTATTAATTTAGTCTCCGCATTAAATGTTGGATGCCACCCATGGAGCGAAATAGCCACTGTGCCCAAACACCTTTCGACCTCTCTATCTAATTTTCTAAAAAACTTAACATGTGCTCCGGCATTTTAAGAGTAATAACACCCACTAGTTTTTTTTGTTTAAATAAAACACAAATAAATTAACTTGAATTAAATTCACTCGAAAGATTATTTGGAAATTGCTTCGGACATATGTAAGTCCACTCTCTCTCGTACAAGCGCATTAGGTCTAATTTTCGACAATTGGGGGCGTATATCGGTTATTACTCGAATAATGTTTACCTCTAAAGCCTCAATCGTTGCTGGCCGGCATAAACTAATAGACGTAGCCTCGTAGAAAATAATCCAATTGCGTCTTGGTGCCAATTGGCCCCGTCAATTTCTTGAAATAATTATGTTTTCGTTGGTAGTATGGGTTGGAACCACAGACAGTAATTTGTGCTCCTGCTTCATTTTTGAAAAGATAAGAAGATAAGAACAATGATGCCACCGGCGTACAATCCGAACACGGTGTATTTTCTGTATGGTATGTCATCTGTTGAACTTCTTAAGGCTTATCCTCGCTCCATATACGGCAATTCTTCTTGTTTGCGCAGCCGTTTAACTATAAATGGGCCTCATTAGTGAATAAAATTTCGGTAAAAAACTGGGTCGGCTTCCAGTTGATTTTAAAGCCCAATCACTGGATACCCGACGAGATAGATGGCCACGCACCTATAACTCTCACACCAATTGAATGTTACTTTGGGACCACGATCTTTACGCAGAATTTTCCAGAGAGTGGAAGGATAAAGGACAAGTTGCTGTTAACTACGACGAATCGATAAATTGGGGTCCTCTTCATCAAAAGCTTTCGCAGTCGCAATATTCTCCTCCGAACGCACTGTTGTCGGTCTTTGAGTGTGAAATTTTTCAATAATCCGATAAATGATGTCTACGATAAATTTCACGAAGTTTCCTATAATTTTCGCGAAAAGAACTTCGATTTTGGAAATAAATTTACACTTAAAATATTATTACCTTCTAATATATAGGGTTTTCCAATAAGGACTTGACAAATTCTTTTTTAAATAAAACGCAAACCATTTGAGATATTTCAAAAACTTCATTATCGGCGTACAATAAAACATTTATGAATGGAACTCGACTTCGTTCATATGGCCACCGTGGGCACGTTTGCAGCGGTCGATTGGTTGGACCCAATTTTCAACGACTCGGTTACACGTTTCGGCCGAAACGGCCGCTATTTCACGTTCAATGTTGGCTCTGAGCTCTTCCAACGTCGTCGGCGTGTTGGCATAAACCCATGACTTAACGTAGCCCCACAGAAAATAGTCAAGCGGCGTTAAATCGCATGAACGAGGCGGCCAATCGACTGGCAAATTTCTTGAGATAACACGCTCACCATACTTACTCTTCAATAAATCGATTTAGCGTGTGGCATCATCCTGTTGAAACCACATGTCGTCCAAGTCCATATCTTCCTATTCGGGTCAAAAATAATCGGTGATATCGGCGCGACAATGCTGACCATTCACAGTAACATTACGATCGTTATCGTCGACGAAAAAATATGGCCCAATAACGCCGCCGGCATGATGCAAACCGCACCAAACAGTTATTTTTTGTGGATGAAGTGGTGATTCATGAAGCACATGTGGATTTTCACCCGACCAATAACGCATATTTGGATTTGGATCGTTTGCTACGGACGCCTGAACGGCAGCGATATTTTCGACACTTCGACAAACCCGTTGTCTCACTGACACGGCAACATCACACACCGAATATGTAGACTCAAACTTTTGCACTAAACTTGTTATTGCCTGTCTACTAGGCCGAGAATTACGACCGAAAATTGGAGTTAACGCTGTTAAAGTTGCAGTCACCGACTCCGAATTTCGGTAGAAAACTTTTATAATTTGCAGACGTTGCTCGTTCGTGTACTTTACCATGATGAAAATGTTGAGTTTACTGAATAATTGACAGTGACAGTTTGATGATTAGTGAAAGAGTGCGTTCACAAATTAAATTCAAAGTCCCTATTGGAAAACCCTTTATTAATATTTTCGTTATAAACGTACTTTTGCTTATTCGAATTTTTATAGAAATTTACGCCAGTACTTGACTACGCTAATTAGTTTCTTATAAGTGATTTTATTTTAAAATGTGTAAGTTTAGAATAACAGTGCCCGAAGCCGTTAATTGATTCCACCTGATATGGGTCTGTTGTACTGAAACTATTCGAAAGAACATGTAGTGATTAAAAATGAAAATTTTGAAATTAAAATGAATCGTAAAAAGCAAATGTGATAATTTTTTAATTTTTATTCAATTAGTATTAATATTTTTGTACAAACAGAAAATTAATAAAAATGCACTTTTTTATTTACTCATATTTATGTTGGAAATCTCCAGTAATATATTATATGTGCTTTTAAGATCAGTGGCTGAAAATAAAGAGTTTGTTTGGAAAAAACAAGACCATCTTCTTCAAGATTCTGCGGAGCATTACGTCAGATGTTGGAGTTAAAGAAATGGTCCACATAGAAGTAAAAATAAAAAAGTAAATGCTTTCTGATGTGCATATAAATGAAAATCCAATAATTTGTAATGCGGTTACATGGGAGTTAATAAGATGTTTCCAAAAAAATTATGACAGTCAAAATTTCAATTTTATTAAAAAAAATATTCACTTTTGATCTTCAACAACTTTTGACACAATAATTTTAGGGGAACGTTCACGTTCCAGTTCACAGATAATCCATTTGTTACCATACGAGTACACGCATAAATTTGAAAGATGATATTTTTGATAGGAGGTAAACAGGCTTAAGTCAAGGAGAGTGGACGTGTTTCTTCTTGCAAGGTTGAAACTATTATATATTATCATAATGGCAAACAAAAAATCATAACCGAAAACATCCGAAAAAACAAAATTGTAATATTATCAAGATGGCGGATTCAGGGGTGGAAATTTCCATCGAACCATGTGCAAAATAGACAGTTACTAAAGATAACTGTAATATAACGGTAAAATCACCGCAATCCGTGGAGGATTACAGAAACAATGGGAACTGCCCACCGTCGACAGCGGCAGAAATATGCAACTAATGAGGGTCATCTCACAAACAGACCAGCATATTCCTAGAACATATAACTTATGTGTATTGTATATTTGTATTTTGTAAAAATACAAATGTATTGGTAAAACATCCTTCAAATAATTTTATTACGTATCATTTAATCGTTGTTGTGTATAACAATCCCAAAATAGCAACAAAAAAAAAAGCATTTGACACTGATTATCAAGGCATGGAAATTTCTTATATTTTATGGAAATTACCTGAATAAAATGAAGTATTATAGCTAATTATAAGTTTTCGTATCTATGGGATTATAATGTTAAAATCAAATATTCAAAATAAGGCAAAAAATAGACACAGAAAGAATATAAAATTAATTAAAAAGAGAAAAGCTTTTACGCAAGAGTAAGAGCTTTTATGGTTTTACCAAATTAAGAAAAGGTAAAAAGAGAAAACAAGAAATCGAAATTGTCATTCATGTTACAAATTAGAGTGTCTCTCGCTCTTTCTACCTCGTGTATATAGTTAGATTTAAGTATTTATTTTAGGTTTAAGAAAGATAAAGACAGACAGTTCGTCGAAAGCAATTGTAACTCTATTCTCTGAGCAAGAACTATCTATTCGTATATAAAATTCAATCCATGTTGGCACTCACATTATGACAAAACTGTAAAAGAATAAGATGGCCGGCCTGGCCATACGTTAAAGCCTCTAGATATTCGCTTATTGTAAGAACAAAACCAAAATGTATTTAATCAAGTCTCAATAAACATACATACATAAGACATGGTAGCGTAAGACTGCTTAAAAGCTCTGTATCTCGGAGCAATGCATTTCGCATTATCTACGATTAATTAATTATATGAATAATATACAGAACCAATTTTCATAAAGTGTATAACGTTAAAAAGCCCTTTTTATGTAGGTGTGTGCAATATTTAATATTCTTAGAACAGGTTAATACGAGTATTATTGGCTTAAAATACATTTACCGTAAAAATTTTCCTTAAATGTCCCGAGGCTGACAAATACTCGTTGATAGCGGCTCTAATAACATATCCATACATTTTTAGTTCGTACCAACCTTCACGATACATGTTAAAATTTGATGACATTTCGACCATTAGTCATCGAGATATTGAAGTTTTAGTGACGCACCTTTTGATATTTTCAAAACCATTGGAAAAACCAGTCTCGAACGATAATAAAACACTGTTATTAATTGGGAAAAAATGCCGTTACCAAAATAGTCTTAAAGTGTTGCAAGGAATCTGCCCCGTTTAAAGCAACCATCGCTAGTTTGCTGAACTCAAACGGGGTCGTCCAGACAAAAATGATGCTAAACGCTCTGGGCGCCCAAATGAGGTTGTTACGCCGGGAAATATCCAAAAAAAATCACAAAATCGACTTGAACAACCGTAAAGCGAAAGTGCGTGAGATAGCTGACATCGTTAACATATCAATACACCGTGTACATCACATTTTGCACAAATATTTGGGAATGCGAAACCTCTGTTCAGGTATCGCGATTGTACCAAAAACAACAACGTGTTGGATGATTCAAAGCGCTGTTTGGAGATGTTACATAGATCCTATTACCTGTTCGCAAACCTCAAAAAAATGCTTGCCGGAAAGAGATATATATGGTCGTCGAAACTGAAGCGTATTTTGAAGGGTTGGACAAATCGTTCTATAAGAAAGGCATAGAAATGTTAGATCGGCGCTAGAATGATTCATCACTCTGGAAGGAGACTATGTTGATTAATAAAGTCGAATATTCTGTTTTTATATGTTAATCCCGGGACTTTTCAAATGACCTGTTACAAGAGGAAGTACTCGTAGATGTTTAAAACTAAATAAACATACAGTGTCGGACAAAACTAAAGCACGGAATGGTGCGTATAGACATTATTTTCTGTACTGCAGATTTATAGACAAAAACTTTATTCTACTAGGTTTTTAAAAACAAAAATATTAAAATAAGTGTGGAAATCAATTAAAAATTACCGCGGCAAAACTAAACCACATAGGTAGAGTAGGTAAAAGTGGCTGTCGGAAAGACCAACCCAAGTTGGTCTATGATCTCTTACTCACGGATCCAGTCTGAGCTTATGATGAAGCATATGAGACTATTAACGTGTATATTATTTAGATCGTTTAAGTCATTGTAGAACAAAACTCCTAAGTGAAGTTTTCTTATCTTGGAGAGAGCTGAACATGTGCAGAGTAGGTGGGGAATTGTCTCTTCCACCTCCTTGTCGCAGCTTCTACAAAATCGTTTGTAAAGAAGCGAAGTCTTCTTACAAGCTTGAATATAATGCAGTATAAAGTAATGACAGCTGTGATAGTGCTGAGATGTTTCCTATTCCGAAGGATCAAACTCTTAGAGCGATTCCGATCCAGCCTTGGCCAGATCTGTTTGGTCGCTAGACATGTTTTCCCAGCAGTCCACCTAAGGTCTGTTCTTTTATTGGCATCCAGCTTTAGTGTTAGTTTGCACGTAGCGATTGGTATACCTATACTACCTTTGTCCGGTAGGATAGGTAGACTGCTTCCAATTTTGGCGAGTTCATCGGCTCTGCAGTTCCCTGGAATGTCTCTGTGGCCCGGCACCCAACAAAGGTGAATGTTGAACTGCTCTGCCATCTCCATGAGAGATGATCGGCATTCAAGGGCGGTTGTAGAATATAATGAGACCGAGTCCAGGGAGTTGATGGCGGCCTGATTATCCGAAAATATGCGGATATACTGTAAAATGTTTGTGCGGGTACAAATAATAGAACTTATTCTTTTCAATACAAATCCCTTTATTCAGTACAGTTACAATTCACTGTTTAATTGTTTCTCTCAGTACAATCCAATTTCTCAACCACTTATACTTTTCTTATCTTTTACTTAAACCACTTAATCACTTCTCCTAATTAACACTTCAAATTACACTTTAGAACTCATTTGCATACCTTGGGGATGCTGGTATTTATACTCGAATGACATACTTCGAGAATAATCCTCGCCATCCAGCGTCCTTTACAATTTCCAATTTGCTAGAAAATTCGATTCCACTCTCCAATCGAGACTTTGATATTCAAGTATCGAAATCTTCTGGTCTTCGAGTATCGACATTTTCTGCTCTGTGAATCTAGATGTCGCTGCTCATATTTAAGTGGTTATCACATTGCTCCCTCTCTACAGTTGTTCGTCCCGAACAACTTCGTCATTCAGCATCCCGTTGAAATGACACATTCTATCCAAATGGACCACTTTCAATTTTCCTCGATCCCCACGCTGGATCCGGTAGACAACGTCATTAATGCGGGTTATCACCTTGTATGAACCTTCCCAGTCCTGTTGCGATTTTGGTGACTTGCCTTTCTTACGCTGAGGATTATACAGCCAGACCAGATCTCCTTCGTTGAAACTGGAAGATTTCGCCTTGATATCGTACCTAGTCTTCATGCGGCTGCTTGCTAGCTTCATCTTTTCTCTGGTGTCTTCATGAAATTTACGAATCCTGCTGCGCAAGTCATTCACGTAGTCGTTCACCTCTTTGGGCTCTGTCGGTGGGGATCCGAATTTTGCTTCACTTGGCAACCGAATTGTTTGACCAAATAAGATCTCGGATGGTGTGTGCCCTGTTGAGCTATGGACCGCGTTTCGGTAGGCCATTAAGAAGAGGGGTATGTGTCGATCCCAATCCCGCTGGCAGTTGCTGACAACCTTAGATAGATGCTCATTCAAGGTCCGATTGAATCGCTCGACCATTCCATCAGATTGAGGGTGTAGTGGCGTTGTCCTTGTCTTTCTTATTCCCAAATATTGGCATATTTCCTGGAAGACTTTAGAATCAAAGTTTCGCCCTTGATCAGAGTGCAGCTCCATTGGGACCCCAAATCTGCTCACCCAGTTGTTGACTATCTGTTCGGCTACGGTCTTAGCCTCTTGATTTGGGATGGCAAACACTTCCGGCCACTTACTGAAGTAATCCATGACCACGAGGGTATATCGGTTACCATTAAAAGTTTCGGGAAACGGTCCAGCGATGTCGATGGCTATTCGTTCGAAAGGTGCTCCGACATTGTATTGTTGCATTTGTCCATGTGGCTTTACTTTTGGACCCTTGGTAGCCGCACATCTTATGCACTTTTTGCACCAATTCTCGACATCTTGTTTAGCGCTTAGCCAATAGAAACGTTCCCTTACCTTTTCCAAAGTCTTGTTTATTCCCAAATGGCCTCCTGAGATTCCGTCATGTATTTCATGGAGCACTTGGTTGACTCTGGACCGTGGCACAATTAGCTGCATACGAGATGTTGTCCCATCTGCACTTTCCCATTTTCTCTTCAGCAATCCATCTTGCACAAAAAGCGAGTCCCACTGTGCCCAGTATGCCTTCAGAGTTTGGCTCCGATCTGATATCTGCTGCCAGCTTGGTCTTTCCTCGTGTTCTTTCCAGGCCAATATTGGTTCGATGTCATTGTCTGCCTGTTGGGAGGAACGGATTTCGTCTATACTCTAACCCTCTATTGGCTCAGTCCTGATCATTTGGATAGTTGCCTGTTCTTTTGCTTCTTTACGATTGCTGTGTTCGCATTTTACTCCGCACGGTCGACGAGAGAGAGCATCAGCATTTGAGTGGAGTGTTCCCTTGCGGTGTTGCACTTCAAAGTCGTAGCCCTGCATCTGCTCGATCCATCTTGCAACTTGGCCTTCAGGGTTCTTAAATTGGAGTAGCCATTTCAGAGCTGCGTGGTCTGTCCGGAGAATGAACTTATGGAAATGCTTCGTAGCCAGAATTAAAGCCAGAAGCTCGCGCCGGGCTACACAGTAATTCCGTTCAGGTCTGGAGAGTACTTTGCTGTAATATGCGACCACTTTCTCTTGACCGTCATGAACTTGGGAGATCACAGCTCCGACCCCAACATTGGTAGCGTCTGCGTCCACGATGAACATTTTTCCGGGCGTGGGGTAACCCAAGATGGGGGCATTGCACAGCTGTCGCTTCAGTTCTTGAAATGCTTTTTCGCATTCTCCAGACCACCTGAACTGTCGGCCTTTTTCCGTAAGTTGATGCAGGCTCTTTGCAATGCCAGCAAAATCCTTTACGAACCTTCTGTAATACGTGGCGAGTCCCAAGAAGCTTCTCAGTTGGTGTTTATCTTTTGGAGAAGGCCTTTTCACGGCTTCGATTTTGTCAGGATCCGTTCTTACTCCTTCCGCTGATATAATGTGACCCAGATATTTTACTTCGGGACGAAACAAGGCGCACTTTTCTGGATTGAGCTTTAAATGAGCACTTAGTAGCCTCTCAAACACTTCTTTTAGATTTTCGCGGTGCTCCTCGTACGTCTTACCTATGACGATAACGTCGTCCAAATATACTAGGCAGGTTCTCCAGGTGAGTCCTTGCAATGTTCGTTCCATTAGTCGCTCGAAGGTGGCCGGAGCGTTGCACAGTCCAAACGGCATCACTTCAAACTGCCAAAAACCGCTTCCTGTAGTAAAGGCAGTTTTCTCACGATCCGCACGATTTATCGCTACCTGCCAGTAACCGCTCTTCAAGTCAAGTGTTGAAAACCATTTCAGCTTTCATCTTCGACATCATTTCGGCAACTTCTGTTTGCTTTGCCAATGGAAGACGCCTTGCAGGTTGACGGATTGGTCGAGCGTCTCCGGTGTCAATGTGGTGTTGAACAATATGCGTACGTCCATATTCTCCGTCTTGTGTAGCAAATATATCAGCGTACTCACCGATTAGTTTTTCTGCCAGGATTCGCTGATCTTCGTCCAGATTACAGAGACTGAGAATTTTGTTCTTGATTTTTATGCTCTGAACTGTTGTGACCGGTTTTGCACCTTTTTTTCCGTTGTGGTCGATATAGCCTCAACAGGTACGCATTTTCCCACTATCTCCCCCTTTTCACATTTACACTGAAAGTCTTTGGATTTAGAATCCTTACAGGGACCCTGTTGTTCTTTGGGTCCACCAAGGTCTTTCCCACCATGAAGTCTCTTTTCTTTTCTGGTTCCATCAAATAGAATCGGTGGCTACCAGGACCACCTTCCATTTTTGCCCACAAAATTGCTTCTGACGAAGGCTCTAGACTCTGATTGCTCCAGATGACGACATTTGAGACTGAGGTATTGGCGTTTCCGTATATCATTGGTATCTCCATGTTTCCGTGTTTCAGGGTTTGTGCCCCCAAGTCGACTACAAGTCCATGTTCTCTCATGAAGTCTGTACCAATGATGCACTCGTCACATATGTCAGCTACCAGAAACGCGTGAGTGAATGTTATTCCGGCCAATTGGATTTTTATGCGGACTTCACCATATACCTTAATCGTTGCTCCTGTAGCTGTTCGCAAGCTGCAACTGCTAGTGTTATGCAGCCAAGACTTCTGAACAAGATTCCTCCTGATGATTGAGGCCGTGGCACCGGTGTCTATTGTTGCCATCCATTTTTCTTTTCCACTGACTACTTCTACTAGAAGGCTTTCGTTGCATCGTTTTGCCAGCGGGACTTGGATGATGGTCCTGGGGCCGTCGACTCCTGCTACCAACTTGTGCCCCGCGAAGTTGGTGCTTAAGCATTTCCCGACTGATGGCTTCGGGAAGGTTGACCGGCTTCTTGATAGCTGTTTCTGCGGGTTTCTTCCTCTATTTGCTTGTCACCACAGTGAGGGCAGTCTTTTCGTCGCAACGGTTCTTTACACTGCCTTTGAAAGTGTCCTATTTTATTACAATTCCAGCAGCGCATTATCCGTCTATCCCGTCGAGTATCTCGTTCCTCGGCACTAATTCTTGTGCAGGAGCATTCGACAGATGCTACTTCCCTGACGAAATGTGTTCCCCTGGAAGCCTGATTGGCTGCTTCCATCGCCAGAGCGAAGGCAAGTGCTTCAGCAAGGGTTCTTTTCCCGGTCATCCTTACTGCCGACTGTAGCTTCGAATCTGCAATTCCCCTGATAAATGCATCTTTTGCCATTTCGTCGATAATTTCCTGGCCTGCGGTGGGGTATGACAGATGTGCCAGTCTACTCACGTCTGCTTGGAGCTGCTGAAGTGTTTCTCCTCGTTGCTGCGTTCGGCTTTGCAATTGGACCTTGTAGACCTCCTGCATGTGACTATCCCCAAACCGTTTCTCGATAGCCTGTACTAACGTCACATAAGCTTTATGCTTTTCGATGTCTACTGTTTGCAACAATTCTGCTGCAGGACCGTGCAAGGCCATTGTTAGGGAAAAGCACTTTTCCTCATTGTCCCAGTCGTTTGCACAGCCATTTCAAACTGCTTCTAAGTAGACCATGAGGTCTGGCCATCGAATGAGGGAGGCTTCAAATCTTTTCTCCTTGGACCGCTTAAAGAACATTCTCGCAGTTTCTGTTTTCGCACTGTGTCGAGCTCTTTTGCCAGTTGCTGAACTTTGCTGTCCATTTCCTCGAATTTTTCGCCAACATTCTTCTCTATTCTATCAAATTTGTCATCAACGTTCTTCTCTATTCTTTCAAATTTGTCATCGATTTCTTCGAATTTTTGCTGGAGAATGTTCTTTTGTTCTTCCAGATTATTCTTTTGTTCATCCATTTTCTGTTGAAGACCGTGCAGATTGTTCGTTGAATTTTCGTTCAATGCTGCTCTTCTGTTCGTCCATTTTTTGTTCCAGACCGTTCTTCTGTTCGTCCATTTTTAACAAGAGGAATTGCATCATCGCAGCCATGTCATTGCCGGTACTTGTCTGTTCATCCTCGTCAACATGAAAGGAATATGCATCAGGATCATGTCCCTCGTTGTTCAAAGCCTCCTGAAGTCGGAGCACCAGGTCACTTTTTCCTCCACTGGCGCTGAGGCTTCTCTTGTTCAACTCGGATTTGAGTTGGACGAGGGTCAACTGCAATAGTTTTCGACCCATTCTAGCTTTTTCAAATAGTCAGAAAACACAGGTTTTTTTTTACACACAATAAGTCCTATCCCACTTCTGACACCGATGTAAAATGTTTGTGTGGGTACAAATAATAGAACTTATTCTTTTCAATACAAATCCCTTTATTCAGTACAGTTACAATTCACTATTTAATTGTTTCTCTCAGTACAATCCAATTTCTCAACCACTTATACTTTTCTTATCTTTTACTTAAACCACTTAATCACTTCTCCTAATTAACACTTCAAATTACACTTTAGAACTCATTTGCATACCTTGGGGTTGCTGGTATTTATACTCGAATGACATACTTCGAGAACAATCCTCGCCATCCAGCGTCCCATACAATTTCCAATTTGCTAGAAAATTCGATTCCACTCTCCAGTCGAGACTTTGTTATTCAAGTATCGAAATCTTCTGGTCTTCGAGTATCGACATTTTCTGCTCTGTGAATCTAGATGTCGCTGCTCACATTTAAGTGGTTATCACAATACTTTGCAGATATCACGTTTTTCTTCAGCCAGTACAGAGCTTCTTTAATCGCCAAAATTTCCGCCTGGAACACGCTACAGTGATTTGGAAGACATAAAGAGAGGCTTAGATTTAGCTTATCTGAGAAAACACAGCCAACAACTCCGTTATCGGTTTTAGATTCATCCGTGTAGAGATGGATTGACTTGTCCTCCATTAAAGCATCTTCCTCCCAGAATGATCTAGAGGGGAAGCTTACACGGAAGTTTTTGTCAAACCAAAGTTCAGGTATGGTGTAATCGATATTCTCTGTGAGGATTCCTAATGTATTAAGAATATTGGCGTGACCAAATGAATAATTTGTCCACTGTTTAGTCGCTGTCCACTGTTTAGCTGCAGTCGCAGCTATTCGCCTGCTAAAAATGTCGAGGGGTGTCAAGTGAAGCAGAATATCTAATGCTGCAGAGGGGGGTAGACCGCAAGGCTTCGCTTGTGCATAGACATGCTGTTCTGTGGACTCTGCTTAGTTTAATGCGGTTGACTGCATTTTCCAAGGCCGTCCACCAGACAACCACCCCGTAAGTAAGTATCGGTCTTATTACCGAGATGTATAGCCAGTGGGTTATGCGAGGTTGAAGGCCCCATTTGTTCCCAATGGCTTTTTTGGAAGAGAATAAAGCTATTGTAGCTTTATTAACTCTTTCTTGAATGTTAGGTTTCCAGTTTAGTTTCCTGTCAAAAATGAGACCCAGATATTTTGCTGTATCGGAGAAAACTAAACTGGTACCGTTTATTGAAGGAGGGTCTATGATTGGAATTTTATATTTCCTAGAAAAGAGGACAAGATCAGTTTTATGGGGGTTTACTCCCAATCCACAGCGATCTGCCCAGCGGGTTAATCTATTGAGATTTACTTGGAGGAGTTCTTTAATGGTATTGAGATGTTTCCCTGAGACGGCTACGACTGGCAACGTCATCCGCATAGGCAATCACTCTGATACCACCCGGTTCCAGGTATATCAGTAGTTCGTTAACTACTAAGTTCCAGAGAAGGGGACTGTTGTGAATAATCACAACAACAAGCATCAAACAACAAACGACGAACAACGCACAAATTAAAACTCTGCAATTTTTTTGAGAACTAAGCAGTGCATTCCAAAGCGCACAGCTTATTAAGTTACTTGCACATGCCACGTAACTGAACACCTCGTACGATTTGTTTCTTAGCCTGCTTAAGGTGTGTAAATAATGTAGAATAAGCAAAATTGTAGTATTTAAGGCAAAATTAATTTAAATAAAGTTCAGTTCGTTAAAATAGTTGTGTTGTTATTGACTTCCCCCCACCAGTGGTAAGGAGTCAGAATATTCTCAACTAAACAGGGAGAGAGGACACCGCCTTGCGGCGTACCTCTGCTGACATATCTTTTAGCAGAAGTCTCACCCAGTTTGGAGTTGATTATCCTGTTTTTTAGCATTAGACCGATCAACTCCCCAAGTGAGTCGTATACCTGCAGAGTTGAAGCGCAGTCGTGATTGCGGATGTGTTGACGTTGTTAAAGTCGCCCTCTATGTCTAGGAAAGCAACCATTGTGTACTCCTTATATCGTAGGGATCGTTCGATGTAGCTAGTCAGAGAGCCGTTTCCACCGACTTTCCTTTACAGTAGGCATGTTGAGCCGTAGACAGAAGTCTTGGATCAACTTTAGCTCGAATATGGATATCAATCAGTCGTTCTAGAGTTTTCAGAAGGAAATATGATAGATTTATAGGTCTGAGGTCCTTTGGGACTACATGAGAACATTTTCCGGCTTTGGAAATGAATACTACATTGACTTCTCTCCATAACAGTAGAATGTGGATAAGTTCTACACAGCTCCTCATAATATTTTCTAACACTGGTAGAATAATATCTGAGGACCTCTGTAGCTCGGCAGGTATTATGCCGTCCGGACCAGCAGACTTGTATGGTTTGAAGCTATGCAGCGCCCAGAGCACTTTGTCTCGTAATCAGACCATGAATTTTGATCTCACGGCAGCCTGTTTGGGCTGCTACTGGCCGCGAGTTGAGAGCTACCTGGAAAGTGGGTGTCCAGAAGCAGGTTGAGTGATTCATCACTTGAGGTTGTCAAAGAGCCGTCGGTTTTTTTCAAACAGCCAGGCATCATAGGATTTGTAGAGAGGATTTTTCTTAGCCGCGATGCCTCAGAGGTTTCTGTGACTTTGTCACAGAATGACCTCAAGGATTGTCGCTTTGCCTTCCTCAGTTCTTTTTTGTATAATTTGAGGGATTCTTTATATGAGTCCCAGTCAGTCACTTTATTTGTGCTTTTTGCTGCGTTGAAAAATTTTCTACAGGCGTTTCTGAGCAGTCCAGTGCCGCTGTCCACCAATGTGGCTTTTTCTTGCCTCTTGGTTGAATAAGAATAGCCTGATTGAGAGCCAGAATAAATTCCCTGACTTTCATGTCAAGCTCATTGGTGTCACGCGGGAGACTTGATAGTTCAGAGGATAGCGTTTCTGATAGTATTCCTCTGTATTTTGGCCAATCAGTTTTCCGGTAATTCCGGAATGTTGGTTGGCTAGGGGGAGCATCACTCAGACTGAATTGGATGTATCTGTGGTCTGAAAAGGAGTGTTCAGACGATACCATCCAGTTTGTTAGCCCTTGGGTGATGCTGACGGAGACAAGAGTAATATCTAACACTTCTTGTCGGTTTCTAGTTATAAAAGTGGGCTCATTGCCAATATTGCAAGTTAAGAGGTTAGTACTTAAAATATAGTCTAAAAGTGACTCACCTATATCATTGATGTCGGTACTGCCCCATACTGTGTGATGTGCGTAAGCGTCGCATCCGATTATGAGGCCAGTTTTTTGTCTTCCAGCTTCCAGTACCACCCTTTCTAGGTTATCAACAGGGAGAGGGTTCACTTGGTCGTGGCCAAGGTAAGCCGACGCCAGCCAATATGAGCCTTTGACAGTCTCTAGTCTGGCAACGGTTAAGTCGGGGTCACTGAGGTTGGGAAGTAGGAATACATTAAAGCTACGTTTGACTAATATACAAGTTCTAAACTTACCTTTGTCTCTTGTATAGAGCGGAGCGTATGTGGGTGTCCTAAGTTCACGAACCACGCCTTCTACAATCCATGTTTCCTGGATTATGATTATGTCTTCTGCGTTTTTAGAAAGACGCAGAATGAGTGCGGCCGAAGCCTTTTTTGAATGATTAAACTGGAAAAACCACATCATTGCTACAATTTACCAGAGTAGCCTTTACCACGGTGCTGTTCGAGTCCTCCGATTCTTAACATGTGCCCAAGAGCTCATCTTCTTCCTCTGATCGTATAGGATCTCTTTTTAGTTCGTCATCAGTTTCCAGTTCCGACAGTGTCAGAATAGAAGACCGAAGGCTTAGTTGTCGCCTCTGATAAATTGCAGTCGTCGCTATCCATTTTTGGAAAGGATATCGTCGCTGCAAGATCTAAGGTCGAATTTGCAGTTTCAGTTAAAGGAGGAGGAATTGACTCAAAATCGAACTGAATCATGCCTTTAGTCTGCACTAGATGGTTAAGGGATTCCGTATTAATCACAATTAAGGCGCATTTATAAGGGCCTCTTAGTTCTTTCAGTTTCGTGACTTTCCAGTCATTAGTCGGAAGGGTCGGGTTGTCTGATGATCTCCATAATGCTTTCTGGGGTGAAGGGTTCGGCTGGGATCCAGGTGTGGGTTCCAAGTCTGTTAGAACCGTTCACCTGGCTAAATCTCTCCTAATCCACCTATTTGGTGAAAAGATCGAGAAATCTTTGATTGGCACATGCGATAAGCTTGACGTGCTTTGGTGCCAGCCAATGTGGTGGTCCGGGGTTTTCCCGCATTATGGTCAAGTTACCCGAAAGCTTTAACTTGACCAACTGACGTTCTGGTGTTATCGATCCATCAGTGTCGTTTTTGTCGATTACCGCGATCGTTATTGCATCTTTTAGGATGGCTCCTTATTTTGTCAGTTCCCATAGATTTTCTATGGGATTGTAATTCGGGGATTGAAGGGATAAACTCAAGTTTATTGAGATACAGCCACTCTTTTACAACTTTAGAGTTGTGCTTCGGATCGTTGTCGTGTTGAAAGATCCATTTTAATGGCATTTCCTCTTCTGCATGGGGCAGCATCACCTTTTTTAAGTATATCTTTGTACACCAAACGATCCATTATGCTGTCAATTTTGTGAATCGATCGGCCTGATGGCCAAAAAACAAACTTCAAACCATCACACATCCTCCTCCGTGTTTTACTGTCGCTCTGGTATACCGTGGATTCAGTCTCTCACCTTTTGTCCGTCGTACACCTCTTGAGTCGTCTGAACCTGTCATGTTGAAAAAAGAACTGCTCCCCAGTTAACAACAGTCCAGCCGATGCAGGATTTCGCAAACTATAACGTGGGGTGTGCTGCGAATTAACATTTTGGTACTATGCAATTCGCGGGCGAATACTATTGCACGCCGCTCTACTAAATTAACCTAACTACCTAAATGCGAATGTCATTCGCTCGGCCTTATGAAAAAACGAACTTGTAGAAATAATAAATTTAATCGGGACAAGGGGAATTATTCCAAAGGAGTGGAGCCTTATCCTAATTACCTATCTAAAAAAAAGTGACTCTATAGGGGGTCCTTATGACAGCCCTTAAAGTGTACGGCACCATTATAATTGGAATACAGGTTAAGGGAAGTTAAGTTAACAGTTATCGGATATTCAAAACGGTTTCCGACCAGATCATAGTATACAAGACCACACCAAAGACCAAGACCAAAGCTTGCCAAGTAGAGGAAAAATCTGGGAGAGTCTTAGAAGGAAAGGGGTGGAGGAAGCACTTGTACGGGCCATCGAAAGCATATACAAGGAAACATTTAATGTCGTAAGGACATGCAAATTCAGACAAATTCAAAACATCTGAAGGAGTGAGACAATGTAGTATGTTGAGCCCCCTCCTATTTATCTGCACAATGGACGGTGCCATCAAACATTGCCGAGAATAGATGGAAAGCTGCAGAGTCGGTTATAGACAACTTCATCCAATCTATATTCAAGCATGTGCATTCGCGGATGACATAGTGCTGTGTGGAAATAATGATAAAAATAAAGGTTTAGAAAGATACATTAGACACGGTGGTGATCGGATATGAAACTGGAGTAGCAAGAGTAATGGTGGATGGGGAAGTCATTGAGCAGGTGCAAAGATATAAGTACCTGGACAGTATTATAAACAGCGGAGGTAATTCGGGAGATAAATTGATGTTGAGGATAGAAACGGCAAATAGGCTGTACGCAGAATTAAGAAAAAAATTCCTGGACCATAACGAGATCACGAAAGGAAGAAAAATGTCAATTTTTAAATCGACGTACTTATGTACCTGGAGGACTGGATACGCACAGGAAGACAAGTAAAACAAATACAAGCTATGGAGATGAAATACCTCAGGATAGGCATAGGAGCCAGGTGAATAGACAAGAAAGGGAGCGAAGCTATTAGAGAGCAACTACATGTCAATTCCGTTAAATTAGTGCTCGAGGAAAAGAAACCAAGATGGTTCAGACACTTAGTGCGCATGGAAGAGAATAGTCAAGTATTATACACACGACAAATTTCTAACAGAATTCATATGTACTGTGCGCCTATATATACACGAAACGTTTTGAACACTTTTCGACATTAATCACTCCATAACTGATCAAAGCACTAAGCACAAAACAGTCAGAGTGCTCAAGTCGGTAGAAGGGGTACTGAGACTTTTCTCTTCCTCGTCCAGAAAGAAGAAATCAAAACGCGAAAATAGCATAGTCTTCCAAGAAAATATTGTGAAAGCTGAGTTGTTGGATGTTGTCGAATGCCACCAAGACAAATTTTAGGTACCACGTGGTTGGCTCAACTGGCTCAACAAAATCAAATAAGATGAGTAGTTGATTAGAAATCCACAACAACCCAACTTCCAGTAATTAGTCTCCCAATTAAATGTTGAATGCCACCCATGGAGATATAACCACCAAAATCTTTCTTTCTCTCTACCTCATTTTCCAAAAAAACTTAATACATGCTGAGGCATTATACTCGTAAGTGTATTCATACACTCTTGAGTGTTAAGTTCTATAAAAAAAATCTTTTCAATACTCATATATATATATATGTGGGACTGCAAGTAACCTATGCTACTTTCTACTTCAGTTGATATTTTCCTCATTTTAACTTTTTTTTTATTTCACTGCAAAAACACGCTTTTTTCTTAAGAATAATAAAATAAAACCTCAAATATTCGTAGTCTAGACTAAATATACTGTAAAATGTTTGTGTGGGTACAAATGATAGAACTTATTCTTTTCAATACAAATCCCTTTATTCAGTTACAATTCACTATTTAATTGTTTCTCTCAATACAATCCAATTTCTCAACCGCTTATACTTTTCTTATCTTTTACTTAAACCACTTAATTACGAGTACTTCTCCTAATTAACACTTCAAATTTCACTTTAGAACTGATTTGCATACCTTTGGGATGCTGGTATTTATACTCGAATGACATACTTCGAGAACAATCCTCGCCATCCAGCGTCCCATACAATTTCCAATTTGCTAGAAAATTCGATTCCACTCTCCAGTCGAGACTTTGTTATTCCAGTATCGAAATCTTCTGGTCTTCGACATTTTCTGCTAGATGTCGCTGCTCACATTTAAGTGGTTATCACATTGCTCCCTCCCTACAGTTGTTCGTCCCGAACAACTTCGTCATTCAACATCCCGTTGAAATGACACATTCTATCCAAATGGACCACTTTCAATTTTCCTCGATCCCCACGCTGGATCCGGTAGACAACGTCATTAATGCGGGTTATCACCTTGTATGGACCTTCCCAGTCATGTTGATTTGCCTTTCTTACGCTGGGGATTATACAGCCAAACCAGATCTCCTTCGTTGAAACCGGAAGATTTCGCCTTGATATCGTACCTAGTTTTCATGCGGCTGCTTGCTAGCTTCATCTTTTCTCCGGTGTCTTCATGCAATTTACGAATCCTGCTGCGTAAGTCATTCACGTACTCGTTCACCTCTTTGGGCTCCGTCGGTGGGGATCCGAATTTTGCTTCACTTGGCAACCGAATCGTTTGACCAAATAAGATCTCGGATGGTGTGTGCCCTGTTGAGCTATGGACCGCGTTTCGGTAGGCCATTAAGAAGAGGGGTATGTGTCGATCCCAATCCCGCTGGCAGTTGCTGACAACCTTAGATAGATGCTCATTCAAGGTCCGATTGAATCGCTCGACCATTCCATCAGATTGATGGTGTAGTGGCGTTGTCCTTGTCTTTCTTATTCCCAAATATTGGCATATTTCCTGGAAGACTTTTGATTCAAAGTTTCGCCCTTGATCAGAGTGCAGCGCCATTGGGACCCCAAATCTGCTCACCCAGTTGTTGACTATCTGTTCGGCTACGGTCTTAGGCTCTTGGTTTGGGATGGCAAACACTTCCGGCCACTTACTGAAGTAATCCATGACTACGAGAGTATATCGGTTTCCATTAAAGGTTTCGGGAAACGGCCCAGCGATGTCGATGGCTATTCGTTCGAAAGGTGCTCCGACATTGTATTGTTGCATTTGTCCATGTGGCTTTACTTTTGGACCCTTGGTAGCTGCACATCTTATGCACTTTTTGCACCAATTCTCGACATCTTGTTTAGCGCTTAGCAAATAGAAACGTTCCCTTACCTTTTCCAACGTCTTGTTTATTCCCAAATGGCCTCCTGAGATTCCGTCATGTATTTCATGGAGTACTTGGTTGACTCTGGACCGTGGCACAATTAGCTGCATACGAGATGTTGTCCCATCTGCACTTTCCCATTTTCTCTTCAGCAATCCATCTTGCACAAAAAGCGAGTCCCACTGTGCCCAGTATGCCTTCAGAGTTTGGCTCCGATCTGATATCTGCTGCCAGCTTAGTCTTTCCTCGTGTTCTTTCCAGGCCAATATTGGTTCGATGTCATTGTCTGCCTGTTGGGAGGAACGGATTTCGTCTATACTCCAACCCTCTATTGGCTCAGTCCTGATCATTTGGATAGTTGCCTGTTCTTTCGCTTCCTTACCACTGACTACTTCATTGCATTGTTTTACCTGTGAGACTGGGATAATTACCCTGGAGTCGACTCCTGCTACAGGCTTCTGCCCCGCGAAGTAAGCATTTCCCAACTTATGGCTTCGGGAGGTTTGATCGGTTTCTTTGTATTCGTTTCTGCCGGTTTTTCTTTCTATTTGCTTGTTACCCCAGTGCAGGCAGCCTTCTCGTCGTACTGGTTCTTTACAATGCCCTTGCAAATGTCCTACTTTATCGCAGTTCCAGCAGCGCATCCTTCGTCTCTCCCGCGGGATATTTCGTTGCATGGTAGTTGATCTTGAGCAGGAGCATTCACCAGATACTATTTCCCTTACGAAATGCATTCCTTTGGAAGCCTGATTGGATGCTTCCATCGCCAGAGCGAAGGCAAGTGCTTCAGCAAGGGTTCTTTTCCCGGCCATCCTTACTGCTGATTGTAGCTTCAAATCTGCAATTCCCCTGATGAATGCGTCCTTTGCCATTTCGTCGATTATTTCTTGGCCTGCTGTGGGATATGACAAATGTGCCAGTCTACTCACGTCTGCTTGGAGCTGTTGCAGTGTTTCTCCTCGTTGCTGCATACGGCCTTGCAATTGAACCTTGTAAGCTTCCCGCATGTGGCTATCCCCAAACCGTTTTTCTATAGCCTGCACTAAAACCATATAGTCTCTATTCTTTTCGATATCGATTGTTTGTAACAATTCTGCCGCAGGACCACGTAAGGCCATCGCTAGGGCAAAGCACTTCTCCTTATTGTCCCAGTCGTTTGCACAGGCAGCCATTTCAAACTGCTTCTTATAAGTAGACCATGAGGTCTGGCCATCGAATGAGGGAGGCTTCAACTCTTTTCTCATTGGACCGCTTAAAGAACATTCTCGCAGTTTCTGTTTTCGCACTGTGTCGAGCTCTTTTGCCAGTTGCTGAACTTTGCTGTCCATTTCCTCGAATTTTTCGCCAAGATTCTTCTCTATTCTATCAAATTTGTCATCAACGTTCTTCTCTATTCTTTCAAATTTGTCATCGATTTCTTCGAATTTTTGCTGGAGAATGTTCTTTTGTTCTTCCAGATTATTCTTTTGTTCATCCATTTTCTGTTGAAGACCGTGCAGATTGTTGGTTTGTTCGTTGAATTTTTGTTCAATGCTGCTCTTCTGCTCGTCCAATTTTTGTTCCAGACTGTTCTGGAGAATGTTCTTCTGTTCTTCCATATTTTTCTTTTGTTCGTCCAGCTTTTGTTCGAGGCTATTCTTTTGTTCTTCCAGATTTTTCTTTTGTTCGTCGAGACTGTTCTTCTGTTCGTCCATTTTTAATAAGAGGAGGTGCATCATTGCAGCCATGTCATTGCCGGTACTTGTCTGTTCATTCTCGTCAACATCAAAGGAATATGCATCAGGATCATGTCCCTCGTTGTTCAAAGCCTCCTGAAGTCGGAGCACCAGGTCACTTTTTCCTCCACTGGCGCTGAGGCTTCTCTTGTTCAATTCGGATTTGAGTTGGACGAGGGTCAACTGCAATAGTTTTCGACCCATTCTAGCTTTTTCAAATAGTCAGAAAACACAGGTTTTTTTTTCACACAATAAGTCCTATCCCATTTCTGACACCAATGTAAAATGTTTGTGTGGGTACAAATGATAGAACTTATTCTTTTCAATACAAATCCCTTTATTCAGTACAGTTACAATTCACAATCCAATTTCTCAACCGCTTATACTTTTCTTATCTTTTACTTAAACCACTTAATTACGAGTACTTCTCCTAATTAACACTTCAAATTTCACTTTAGAACTGATTTGCATACCTTTGGGATGCTGGTATTTATACTCGAATGACATACTTCGAGAACAATCCTCGCCATCCAGCGTCCCATACAATATCCAATTTGCTAGAAAATTCGATTCCACTCTCCAGTCGAGACTTTGTTATTCCAGTATCGAAATCTTCTGGTCTTCGACATTTTCTGCTAGATGTCGCTGCTCACATTTAAGTGGTTATCACAATACTTTTACAAATATTACAAATATAGCAAAAGAAACAAAGCCTAATCAAGTAACGCGGGTTTAAAAAAACATGGGGGAAACGAGAAAAATTTAATAAATGTTACTTTTTAATTTTACCTACAGTTACCTCTGAAGTATTTTTACTTCCCTTATTATTGAATAGTGCACTGTAACTGTACTCTTATATTTCAGAATGAAAATAATTTGTTTAATAAAATTATTGTCCTATATTTCATTTACTTGAAACGTGTGTTCATTTTTGCTTGCCACTATATACATACTCGTATTTTCCATATACGCTACCATTTAACATACATCGAGATTGTAAAAGTTCCACATTACGATTTTGCAACGAATAAAACTTAGAAAAAATTTTATAAGAACTATACCACCTTGATCATGGAATTTATTCAGAAAATTAAAAATACAAGTTTATTCATCTAAATCTATATTGTCCCCTTCAAAATAATCCCCATCGACTGCAACATATTTATGCCTGCGCTTGATCCAATCCTTGAAACATTTTTTATATATCAGTGCTTCCTGCTATTTTTCCATTACTTCCTTTCGGCTGCTGAAACCGTTCCCCGTAGTGGTTTTTTAACTCAATTGAACAGAAAGAAGTCACAGGGAGCCAAATCAGGTGAATTCGGTGGCTGTTGGATGGTGTTTGTTGCATTTTTCGTCAAAAAAATACGAATAATGATGGCACGGTGCGTTATCATGTTGCAAAATCCACGAGTTTTTTGCCCACAATTCTGTTCTCTTTCGGTGAATTGCTTCACGCAAACGTCTCATAACTCCCAAATAATACTCTTTGTTTTCTGTCTGGCCTTCTGGCAAAAATTCATGATGCACTACACCGTTGTAATCCATGAAAACAGTGAGCATTACCTTCTTTTTTTGACTGAAAACGACGTGGTTTTTTTGGTCTCGGCTCATTTGGTGAACGCTATTCACTTGCCTGATGTCTGGATTGCATGTCGTACTCATAAACCCACGTCTCGTCTCAAGTAATGATCCTTTTGATGAATGTGGGATCGGATTCAGCCTCGCAAATCATCTCTTTTGCGATGTCAACACGGTCTCTTATTTGCATGAAATTGAGGTCTTTTGGCACCAACTTTGCTGCTACACGGAAACCCAAATCATTAACCAAAATGTCTTGGACGGATCCATAGGCAATGTTCAAGTCCTCCGCTATCTCTCTGATGGTTAATTTGCGGTTATTGACCAACATTTCTTTTACTCCATCAATGTTTTCGTCGGTTTTCGATGTTGATGATCTGCCACTGCGTTCATCATCTTCGATTGCCTCACGACCACTTTTCAACAGTTAAACGACCATTTTCTTTAGAGAATCGTTGCCGAAACACTTTTCCAACATTCCCAACGTTCGCGCGCCATTAAATCCGTTTTTTAATACAAGTTCATTGTTGCAAATTTAAATCGATTTCTAAAATTGTAAAAAATCGCCAACACACACAAAGATAGATGTACTCTTGGCTACGTAACTTTTGCAAATGTCAAGATATGACGCTAAGATTTAGAGGGTATTTCAACAACAGATTTACCAACTTAACAAAACAAAACAGAACTCTAATCGGAAGAATGGGAGCGCCACACGGTGGTTATTTGATCAAGGTGGTATGTATCTATAAAAAAAAATTAATTAATGGGAACTTGTCTAGTAGTAAAAAATGATATATTTTTTCAATAGACCAGCCTAAAAAATAGCATATTTATACAATACATGTAGATAAAAAAAAAACTGAAACTTTCAAATAGTTAAGGCTGAACTACATTCGGCAAAAAGTAAAGTGTGTGCACGAAAATGTTTTGTCTCTTTTTTCACAATTACAAATCTGTAGTTTTGTCTCAACTTTTCAAAAAGTAATTTACTTGAAAGTTGGAGTACCCCTTAACTTTCAAGTATTTTACTTTTTGAAAGCTCAGAATGAACTAATACATTCACAAAAAAAATGTATTAGTTCCTGATTTCATATTGAGAGGGCTGTGATTCACGCAAATTTTAAACAAACGACCCTAATTTTTGTCAGATTTTCAAAGTTTTGTTGTCATTGCACGTCACATCAAAGCAAATAAAATTATTTTTGTTTATAATTTCTAAAAGCTTTCAAATGTAAAAATATAGCTTTTTGGGTCAGTTTTTTACTACCAGGAGGCAGATGCGTATGTGTGTGAGCTTTCACTTTTTCACTTTTTGACTTTTTTGCCGAATGTAGTTCATACATTACTTAAGTTTATTATTTAGACACTATTTGTTACAAAGTGAATGATAAGATTTAATAGAGAAAACTTTAAGAAAATATATGAATTAGGTACAATCGTTTTAAATAGACTTTACGTTAAACCTTTCGCTTTGACGTTTCTGGCAATACTACTTCAAGAGAATAATTAATAGAATAAGAGAATAATACAGCATAATTTGCATAACGGAGTTGCTATTGACCATTAAGACGAGCAATTACTCCTCCGCTGTACTTTCTGCATTTACATACATATGTCCTAGATAGGGTGAAAAGTAACCTCCTTGACCGCCAGAATGCGCTGCTACTGCAAAAAAGGTTATGGTGCCTTGAAGTCCGTTCATATTTAGGCAGACATGCCAAATTTCAGTGCGATACTGTCTTTACTTTTGTTTTGACAGCTGAGTTGAGTATGGACAAAAACGATTTTCGTTCTCTCATAAAACATTACTTTTTGAGAGGCAAAGCGGCGGAGGAAACAAAAGAAAAGTTGGATAAATATTATGGGGCTAATGCTCCGTCAGATTACACCGTCAAATATTGGTTTCGAGAGTTTCGTGGTTGCCGCAACTCCACTACCGATCAAGTGCGCAGCGGCAGGCCTTCCGATGCGGTTACAGATGACAATGTCAAAAATATACATGAAATGGTGTTGGCTGACCGGAAAGTGAAGGTGCGCGAGCTAGCAGATACCACAAAGATTAGCACTGAGCGCACACGCCACATTTTGGGCAATATTCTGCATATGAAAAAGATATCCTGCCGCTGGGTGCCGCGCATCACTCCTGACCAAAAACACGAACGCGAGAGCACTTCGAAAGAGTGTTTGGACTTGCTGATGCGGAATCGGGCGGACTTTTGGCGTCGATTAGTAACTGTTGATGAAACTTGGATCTACTATTACACACCAGAGAACAGAATGAGTGCCCGGCAGTGGACTGAAGCCGGCACGAGTGCTCCGAAGCGGCCGAGGGAGGCTCGATGGGTCGGAAAGGTTATTGCGTCGGTTTTCTGGGATTGTCATGGCATACTCTTCGTGAACTACCTCGATAAAGGTAAAACTATCAACAGCGAGTATTACTGTGCATTATTGGGGCTACATTGGGAAATCGCTACAAAACGGCCTCACATGAAGCGAAAAAAAAATTTGTTTTTGCAAGACAATGCGTCGGCGCACAAGAGGTTGCCGCGGCTAAAATCAATGACTTACGGCTCCAATTGCTGTCGCATCCACCGTATTCGCCCGATTTGGCACCCCCGACTATTATCTCTTCCCAAACCTCAGAAGATGGCTCATTAATAAAAAATTCAGCTCACGCGAGGAAATAACCACTGAGCCCAAAAATCTTTCTTTCTCTCTCTGTCCCATTTTCCTTAAAAACTTAACACGTGCTCAGGCATTTTAAGTGTATTAATACCCACTTGAGTGTTAAGTTCTTTAAAAAAAAAAACTCATCGACGCCACGGAGGAGTATTTTGCAGACCTTCCGGAAAATTACTTTTCGGACGGGATCAAGAAGATGGGAAATCGCTGGAATAAGTGTATCAAGCTAAAAGGGGACTATATTGAATAAAATACAAAAAAAAAACATTTAAAAACAATTTTTTTTCATTCCCAAGGAGGTTACTTTTCACCCCACCTGCTAGTATATATATAATTTCGTAACCATTCTTCAATTTCAATTCTTCTTATTTGTTTGATGAATTCGTTTAAAATAATTTTGCATTTAAAATAGAGAGGACTTTCTCAGGCTTATTTAACTTTACAATTATGTTACGAATAAAAATAAGGTTCATAAGTTATACAAAATTAATTTGAAGCAATTCTAATTGGCTAGTGATTCTAGAATTTGTTTTAAATGTATTTTTCTTTAAAATCTCCAATACATTTTTTTATCTATTTTTTTTTATAATTGTGGCGCGCACAAGGGATTTATGTACCCTTAAGATGTTTGCACATAGCGCGGCGAAAGGAAATTAGGGAGGTAAAAAGAGAGATACCGATGTGCGTTGGTTTTAAATAAAACTGGCAGGAAATACAGAGCTCGGCAGGGCATTCCATAAGCGAGTTGTACGGCTTAGGAAAGCATCACGATATTTCAGAGTACGTTGAATATGTGGTCATTCCAACGTAAGTTGTCGTTGACACACATAACGAGAATGGAAAGTTTTTCAGTTTCCACGATGCAAGTGATATTCATGAATATTGGCTGGGTGTTTAAATTTCTCTGTAACGACAGCATTGTGTTTTGGAAGCATTAAATTCCACTCTTTTGATAGTTCTCCAATTGCTTATTCTGTTAATAATCGAATTTAATGAGCTTAACATACGCTGGCGGTCCCGTTCTACAGCCGAGGAGCAGGGACGTGATTCCGGAAACGAATATGAAAAGCAGAGAGTACATTGATAATATATTGGATTAGAAGTGGCAGACAAGAGATCATTGATAAAAATTAAAAAGAATGTCGGAGACAGAACGAGCCCTCGGGCACGCCAGCATTTCTTTTGTTAATATCAGACTTGAAACCATCTAAGACAACTTGAAGAAGAGCCAGATGCCAAACTCTGTCAAATGCCTTAGAAATATCAAGTGCAACTACAATCTTGCTTTCGCCAGATTGATGTATGCTTTGGTTCCACTTGTGGGTGAGACATGCCATCAAATCACCAGTGGACCTGTTGCTACGAAAACCGTACTGCCGGGTATTGAGAAATTGTATTAAACAATTGTTTTACTATAGATTATTTGTATTTAATAACAATTTCTTGTGACTTTGGTGGGTTCAGAAACGAGAAACGTTTCTTTACTTTTTACTCTTTAAATATAATAGTTAATGTAATGACTTAAAATTGTATCACTTTTCTTCTATTTGTTAAAGTTATATTATACAAGGTGACGCAAAATTAATCATTCAATTTTGTGTTGGAATTACGTTTTTACTAAATAAAAAAATTATTTTTAGTGATGGAAATCTTTATTTGGACCTTTAAAATTGTTTCTGTTAAGTGGAAAAGGTTATATCCGCCAAGTGGCTACCGCCCGTGTTGATACACATTTGTGCCCGTTTTATCGTTTTATTTTCTATGACTTACCGCAAGATTTCCGTTGATAACTGTTCGCATTCCTGTCGAATATTCTTCTTAAGGGCTGCGATTTTCTGAGGCTTGTTGACATAAACCCGCGACTTCAAGTAGCCCCGAAGACAGAAGTCTGGGTTGGTTAAATCGGCCGATCTTGTTGGCCATGCCAAAACGGGAGGAAACGCTTCCTTCACAATATCCATTGTAGCTCGTGCTGTATGTGTGGTTGCACCATCGAAACCACATGTTCGCCAAGCCCCGCTTATCCAATTCCGGCAGTAAGAAGTCGTTTATCATGGCCCTGTAGCGTTCGCCAGTAACAGTGGCCGTATTGCCGATGACGTGCTCACAAAGAATACGGCCCAATCACGCCTCCCGCGTGAACGTCGCACCACACAGTGGCTTTGAGTGGACGTTGGCTCTTCGTGCATCACATGCGGATTTTCAGTGCCCCAGAAACAAAGATTTTGCTTATTGAAGTAACCGCATAAGTGGAAATGCGCCTCGTCGCTCATGATGATTTTCGACACAAAATCATCCTTTTCGTTGTTGAGATTGAGGATGGCTTTACAGTAATTCACACGCGACCGATGTTCAGGAGGCATTAACTGATGCACTGTTTGCACTTTGTACCGGAATATGTGTAAGTCTTTCACTAAAATTCGCTGTAGGGTCTGTCTGGTGATGCCCAATTGCGTGGCCCGTCGTCTGGTTGGTGTTTCTTCGTTCTCAGCGACATCGGCAGCCACAGCCGCGGTATTCTCGGCCGAACGACCAGTCTGGTGACGGCCACGCCCTGCATGGTCTACTGTGGTTCCATTTTGTTCAAGTCGAGTAGCTAAGCTCCGGAATGTTTACCCAGTTGGCGCGACACGATTAGGAAATCGACGTCGAAATTCACACTGCGCTAACACCACCGACCGATTATTGGTCAAAAACATCAGCACAATTATTCCACGCTTTGCGGAGTATAGCACTCCATTGCTTGTCTGTTTGTATACTGCAGCTGCCTAGTTCACAAATGTCAAATATAATTGACGTACGACGCCATTTGCAAAAATTATACCATCTTTCGATAGGATGATTCATTTTGCGCCACCTTGTATTTATATGTTTTTGATCCTTTTCTAAAATACATTTATTTTATTTGAAATTTTAGCTATGAAGGAAAATCGTTGCCTGATATTCTTTCTTCATTACTGTCAAGAGTCAGAAATCCAGAAATTCAACTTACTGCTGCTAGATGTTTGACATATATACACCGCTCTGGCACGCTTCTGCCCACAGATAATAGAATAGTTTATAAAACTCTTCCTTGCTTAGCTAGACTGTGTACTGATGACTTTGATCAGTACACAAGAGCTTCTGCTGCAGAAACTTTAGCATACTTAGCTGAAGTAAGTTAAGCTTTTTTTAAATTATTATAACTCATTTATAGGGAAATAAATATACGAATAGATTGATTCTCAATTACAACGATTGGCTGCGATTTGCAATCATTTAATTAAATCGTTATCAGAGCTCCTACAAAGTCAGTTAGCCCTATTACGACAAGCAGCATTCAGATGTTTTGCTTCGTTGGGAGCTAATGACGAAGATATAAGAAAAAAAATTATTGATACTAAGGGTTTGATGGAAAGGGTTCTTGAAGGACTAAGCGATTCAAGCTCACAGGTAAATTAAAATATTTAAAGCTTTGCACTTTAAAAAAAACACTCAAAAAAAGGTCCGCTTAGCTGCTGTGAGATGTCTCCATTCATTATCGAGATCTGTTCAACAATTAAGGACGACATTTCAAGTATGGTTTAATTTTAGGCCCTTTAGATTTAAAAATAATAATAATTTCACTTTTAATTAGGATCATTCAGTATGGAAACCGCTTATGGCGCTTTTGTCTGGTCAACCATCTAACGAGTTATTAACCGTTGTAACATCAACTATTTGCAACCTTTTACTTGAGTTTTCTCCAGCAAAAGAACCAATGTTAGATTCAGGAGTTGTGGAGATGCTATGCTTACTAACAGAAAACTCTGACCCAGCATTAAGATTAAATGGTAGTTGGGCTCTTATGAATATGGCTTTTCAAGCTGAACAGCATGTTAAAACCAAAATCATTAATTGTCTTGGTACCGAGAGAATGATAGAACTTTTAAATGATTCCGACACAAGGGTTATAATGAAAACTCTTGGATTATTACGGAATCTATTAAGCAAATCTTTACATATTGATTATATTATGTCTGAACATTCAGTTGAAGTTATGCACGCAGTTAATATGGTTTTAGATTCCCAACATCCATCAGAAATCAAAGAACAAGCTCTTTGTATTGTCGGTAATATAGCAGCCGGAGCACATTTAAAGGATTATATTATTGATAACGATAACATTTTAATTCGCCTAAGCAGCTTTTTGGTAAGGACTATCTAGAAATTAAATGATACTAAATGAAACACGTTACTTTTTAAAGAGTCATAAAGATTCAAAACTTCAAGCAGGTACACTTTTCGCTATTGGAAATTTTGTTCATCGGAAAGATGCACTATCTCGGGAAAGATATATAAAGCTTACAGAACTAGGTATAATATCGAATTTACAGGATCTCTTTGAAAAAACGCCTGTTGGTACAGAAACTTATGACGAGTAAGTAAGTGATGAAGATTTTTTACCCGAAAATAATCATATTTTTTCAGAGTACGCAACATCCTAAAACATTTGCAATTCTCCTAAGGAACAAAAAAATAATGACTTGTAAATAAATCGTGTAAATTCCTTGTTTTAATTTTCAAACAAGATGAATATTCATATATATTTAATTCGAAAGGCTTAACAAATTAAAAAAAATCTTTTGGGTGACATTTTATGTGATAAAAAACCAACTGTTAAAGATTTTCCTTTGTATGTATGTCTTTAAAAAAAGTTTAATATATGAAAATAAAACTGGTTTTCTGAGTTGAAAAATTGCTTTCTCTTTAAATGGGTTTTGTTTTATTAAACAATTTAATTAATTAAAATTATACAATTATTTATTATTTGCGGGATTTTCGTAATGAAAACCTGTGCGAACCATTATATATATATACAAGCATGACTTTATAATTTTTATAAAATGTAGCCTAACTCTTGTCCTATTGGGAAATTACTTCTTTTTTCATATTTAATTTAATATATTTTGGAATCACAATAAATTATAATAAATAAATATAAATTAAAGTTAAATAAATCAAAAAGTTGTTAGGTTTTATTTTGCAGACATTTATACTTACAATTAAAATTAAGTGCTAAATAATATGTGAGCACCAGCTTCGGAGGTTTTCGGCTCCGTAATTGTAATTTAAACTAATGTATTTTATAACTAAAAATGACACGTAGAGCCATATGTTTTTGTGCTCATTTATTCATTCATTCTGATACATAGCTAAGATTACCACCTAATTGCAATTTAACAAACTGACAAGTGATAAATAAATTTAGTTTTCGTTATGTAATTTAATGAAAACAAGTAGTTCTAAACTAGTCTTAAACGACACTTCAACTATATTTTATGCATTTTAAAAGTTTTCTGATGTGGGGTGACACTCAGTGACTAAGATTAAAAGTTATAAAATAAAATAAATTTTTATGAAGAAAAGAGGTTCAAAAATATTTCTACTACGCTACCTTCTATAAATACATATCTCTTTATAATGATTCAATGCTAGCATTATCAATAGTAAATAATCTTCTTCTTTAATTTTTTTGTTGTATACATTACAGAAATTAGTAGTAACTGGTGGTCAACCATGTCAAAGGCTTTTGTCATATCTGTGAACAAAGCTATTGTAGATTTATTATTGTTTAACTGAGTGCACACTCTGAGGAGGGCATCCTCTGTTGACAATCCAGTTCTAAAACCAAATTGGTAAATGCAGAAGAAATCGTTTTTATCCAAGAAAAAACTTAACATTCTGACTTTGATAAGTATCTCAAAGAAATTCTCGACAGTCGGTAGAAGAGATATACATATTATTCAATATCTTGAAGAAAACAAATTCAATTTTTTTGAAAAAAATATATTTGTTTAGTAATTCAATAACAATTTTAATTTCAAAATTAGTAATAAAAAAGAAATATAATACTAAAAATAAAATTAGAAAGACCTCACTTTTTTACTACAAAAAATATTCACACCCCACATTTAATATTTAATGTGCCCGCCTTTGGCCTTACAGCACGACACCTTTTCGGCATAGATTCAACCAACTTATTTGTTATATCCGGCGCTATGTTTTTCCATTCATTTTCAATCACAGTTTTTAAATTGGCGATGTTTGAAGGCCTAGACTTTGCAACCCGTTTTTTCACAATAGCCCATAAGTGCTCAATCGGGTTGAGGTCTGGTGACTGAGGAGGCCAATCCAATACATTAATATTGTTGTCGGAAAACGATTTTTGGCGGTATGCTTTGGATCTCTGTCTTGCTGGAATACAAAGTTGTCATCAATTCCCAACAATTCAGCGCTTGAAAGCAAATTGTCTTGCAAAATCTAGAGATAATCTTCCTTTCTCATAATTCCTTCGATGAAATTTAGATTTCCATAACCGCCCCAAGACATGCAACCCCAAATCATTTGGTTTCCTAAGTAAAAACCTTGCTTCCTCCAAACGCGTGTTATACCGTCAGAACCAAAAAGTGAAACTTTGCTTTCATCCGACCAAATAACTTTTTTCCAGTCCTCAGGAGACCAAACCACCTTTTCTTTAGCCCATTCAAGTCTTCGTTGCCCAATCTTTTTGGAAATGAATGCCTTTGTACCCTGCCGCATTTATACGGTTTCTAATGGTTTGACTTGTTACTTTAACGTTAAATCCATCTTCAATGTCAACTGCTATTTTGTTTGCTAATATTCGTCGATCTTTCTTGAACTCTCTTAAAATAACTTCATCAATTTTGGTCGTTGTTTTTCTTTTACGCCTCCTGCCACCAAGATTTTTAATATTTCCAGTTTCTTTATACTTCTTCACAATAGAGACTATAGTATTTTTATTAATTTGAAGATGTTTGCTTATTTTTTTATATCCCAATCCCTTCTTATGAAAATCCACAATGTTTTGCCGAATATCATTTCCTTTCCTTTGACCATTTTTAATACTTTTAGACTTAAAACCGGCTTAAAATAAACTGATCACTTCACGCTTTCTTTTAAAAATAAAAATAATAACCAGGCGACCCGAAAATTAGAATTTAATGTATGGGGTGCGAATATTTTTTTGGCGTAAAAAAGGGAGGTCTTTCTTATTTTATATTGTATATTTTAGTATTATAATTTTTTCTTTATTACTTTTACTTAAATCAAAATTGTTATTGAATTACTAAACAAATAAATTTTTTTCCAAAAAATTGAATTTATTTTCTTTATGGGGGGGTGAATAATTTTTTGACTAACTGTAGGTCTATAGTTGGATAAATTTCTTCTATCTCCTTTTTTGAATAATGGAATTATTTGGGATTTTGGGAAACAACCATTTGCAACACTTAGGTTAAACAAGTAACTCATTACACCAACTACTTGCCAAGCAAGGTTTTATAATATTATGCTTGTAATTCCATCACTTGTGTATGAAATTTTGTTTTTTAACGACATTGCGAGTTTCAAAAGCTCACCACTATTAATATTATTACACACAAAACTATTTGTTTGCACATTGTCCTCGATTATATTCGTTGACAAGTTGCATTATGTAAGCTGTAGGATTCCATACATAAACCCATCCTTTGGCTTTAGTTGTTCTGAAATTTCTGTACAGTGATTTTTGAATAAGTTAACTGGATGAGATATTTGGACTTCATCAACTTTTAATTCACTTATTTCTACAATGTGTTTTTGTCTACCTAAGATGTTATCAACAACTCTTCATTCATTTTTGCTATTACCATTTGCTCTATCAAACACAGTTAAGTAATAATTATTACGAGTAATTTTGATGTTCTTGTTTACCTTTTTGCACAATTTATCATAGTACCTCTTTAGCCTTCCGTATGAAAATGCTTAGCGATCTTTACTGCAAAACGTTTTTACCTATTTATTTGGTTAAGAAGATCGTTTGTCATCCAAGGCTTTAAATGTTTTGCTCTATTTGAAATATGTACTGACCTACTAGTGCAGGATAGGATATGCTTATGTAAGATCTTAAAGAATCTGTCAAAGGCAATTGAAGGATCCATTTCGGAGAAGATAGATTCCCAAAAAATGGTCTATTTTGAGGGACATTAAGATAATTTGTCTGTAATTTCTTATGAACGCACAGACTAATCATATGATGGTCTCTAAATCTATAGTCGTAAACTGAACCACTAAGAATACTTTTAAAGTTTTTATACACCCTAATAAATACATGGTCGATCCAACTAGATGTAGAATCGGTAACTCGAGTTGGAATGTTCACAGTACTCTTAAGTCCATTTTACGACATAAGAAACAAATAGCTTTCAGTGGGGTTATTTGAGTGATATAATATATCTATGTTGATGTCACCCAAGACAATCAAATTTTTATCCTTTGTAGCACATAAAATATCATTTAAATCATTTATAAAAATTGCTTTGTGAACTTCCAGTAATCTATATATGCACAAGATAGTGAAGGATTCATTTTGGTATTCGAATGACAACTTCACCACACCAGCACTTGAAATATTATTTTTTTGTAAATATATATACCAGGCATATACCCTGGTATATTATATAAACATAGTTCATTTTCATAAATCCATACTTCACTTAAAACAATAACAACAGATAATTTTTTGAACGTATTGACATGTGCTAATAGTGATGAAAAATTACATCTAACACTACGAACATTTTGATGAAGACGGATATCATAGGGAACATCGGGATATTCACATGCACATAATAGGAAATAAACGAGGGGCGGGATTAACAGAATTCATAATTTATTTAAGTCAAGAATAGAATTAATACGTATCGATTTTTCACCCTCTTTCCTACGCATGTGCAGGTCCAGACAAATTTGTATTTCTTTGTTGTTTTCATTAATGTTGCAGTTTTAAACAGCTGACGAGTTTGATGAGTACAGTAGAGATGTTGTTAGATGTTCTTTCTTTGCTCTCATTATTATCTCCTTGCAGTGACGAGTCGTCAGTGGAGAATATTGGTAGAGCTTTTTGAGGCATTGTTCTCCGTGTTATGGTTGTGTTTCACAATTTTTTTTACATAACAATCAATGTCTTTCTCTGTTACACCTACATCATTCCATCACTAAAAACTTTTAGTGCCAAATCGAAGGTAGAGGCGTTGGTGGGTTGGGAGGGAACATTATACATTCTAACTGTGTTTGCAAGCAGCTGTTGTTCCAACATGTTGATTTTTTGTTCATTCTCCTTGTTTTTCGCCTTCTTTTTCGTTCTTCTATCGGAACTCTTTGAATTTCCATGACTTCAAGAATTTCAGAGTAGATCATGTCTAGTGTTATATGTGAGGGGTGCTACCGACACATGCGTACCCCACGATAGATCGTTTACTTTTTGTATACACAGTGTTCCCTAATTCGTGAAGAATATTTGGTAAATGATTCTTGGGTATATTCTAAGAAAAATATCGTTCTACAGTAACGGCCATATTATTCACTTCGGGTGTAAATCAGGTTTAAATTAAACTTACACCCGCCCATTTAATCCGCATTTTTTAAACTCGACAATTTAAACCTATATCCATAATAATCACTCAAAAACATGCATTAAACCCACTGGATTAAAGATGCATTTAATACGGTTTAAACCGAATTGTTAAACCTACGTAATGTTAAATTTCACATAAATTGCCATATGCTTTTTTTGTTGTTTGTCGCATTTTAATTGGAAATTGATTTGATTTGTTGTGTGCCAATAAGTTTTGTGTAATTTTTATTGAAATAAATTGAGATGAAACGAAAAATCAAATGTGGCAGTAAGGTAAATGATGGGGACAACTACAGCACAAATGATCGCGAAAATGAGCCGAAGCTAAGGCCAGCAAAAAGAGGAAAGCGGTTTTCACAAATGGAAACAGACCTTCTGTTGTCTATTGTGATATCCTCAAATGTTAACAGCATGGAGACAAATCGAATGACAACCGAAGGACGCTCGATGGGATGGTAGCTAATAACAATATGGTTCAATGCCTCTCCCGGTGTCGTGGTGAGTATTTCATTCATTCGCTGTTCATTATTTTCGTGTCTAATATAGTTTCGTTTAAACAGCAAAGAACAGAAAAAGAGCTTAGGGATCGGACGAGCAACATCCGCAAAGACCTCTACAAGTTCTCAAGATTCCAGAAAGAATCAACCCAAGTAATTGGCGGCGGCCGCCTTCCACCACGTAAACCACCATCGGTTTCGTTTGATTTTTCCGAAGTGTTAAAAAAATATGCAGTTTCTCTGCAAGTGAAGCTTGCAGAACTCGCACCGTTTGACAGCGATAGACGTCCACATCCAGGCGATGAGACGACATCAACGCCAAAAACAAATCGGACATCGAATTTATTTGATAATGGGGTGGGGTCTACTATATTGCCGACCCCTGCCCTAACAGTGGATGCATTGGTAACACGAGCTCCATCGCATGATGGAATGGCCATACCGTCGACATCGACAACATCGGCTGTGTCGTTGCCGTTCAGCTCATCGCAAATGTTCGCTTCGCAAAGCCAGCGTCGTCGCAAACGGAATACCGACGGCACTGAAAATAAGATTCGGAATAGAAATTACAACAGTTCGACTTCGCTGACCGATTCCGTAACCACCAACTGCAGCAGCCCAGCACAAACTTGCTTGGAAAACAAATCACTACTACTGGCCGACGAAAAGCAACGCCGTAACGAGTGACAAAGCGATTAAAATGAAACAATCCTAATTTTGGTCACTCATAGTTAATGATGTAAACCGCAATCAAGTAAAGGGTCCGCCATCTAACGTTTTTTTTTTTCAACTAGTGCTTATTTCGTGAATGGTAACACTTAGCTCATGTCTGATTTGACAAATAATTAGTTTTATCCTTCCGCTGAACGAATATGGTTGTGTATACGCTTGAACAACGCTGGGAAATATTGCCTGCGATCGACTTAGAGAAGATGCCGATTTTGCCAAAAAAATCATCTTTTCAGATGAAGCTCATTTTGATCTTGGCGGGTATATAAACAAGCAAAATTGTCGCATTTGGGGCACAGAAAACCCGCACGCATACATTGAAAAGCCGATACACCCAAAACGAGTCACTGTTTGGTGCGGATTTTGGTCCAGAGGCATAATTGGGCCATTTTTCTTCGAAAATGAGCAAGGAGTGCCCGTTACAGTCAATGGCGATCGTTATCGGGCCATTTTGAACGAATTTTTGTTCACAAAAATTGAAGAGGAGGATATTGGCAACATTTGGTTTCAACAGGACGGCGCTACGTGCCACACAGCCGAAGCTACACTCGATGTTTTGCGCTCTGTTTTTGAAGATCGCATTATCAGCCGCAGAGCTGATGTCGTTTGGCCACCTCGGAGCTGCGATTTGACACCGTTGGACTATTATTTGTGGGGTGCCGTAAAAGATAAGTGTTACGCCGACAAGCCAGAGACAATTAACGCTTTAAAGGACAATATTCGTGAAACCATTGGTGAAATACAGCTGCACACAATCGATAATGTGCTTAAAAATTGGACCGATCGTGTAGGCTACTGCATGGCCAGCCGAGGCAGCCATTTGAATGAAATTATTTTCCATTATTAACCGGAAGGATTGTACTTTCAAATAAAAAAAGAAATTTGAGAAAATATACAGTTTTTTTTATAGCATTTTCACAAAAAAAAATATTTGGCGGACCCTTTATTTAATGAAGACAAAGTAAATAAACCGATAACGATATTTAAGTAGTGAATACCGACGTTCATCATCATTAAATTACTGTCGAATCATCGAATGTAGCCACCAAAATGCCTCCTTTTTCAGCCGGAAATACATGACATCGTAATCGTGGACGCAAGCCCGCTTGTGCATTCGGTACATTCGAACGACGAGGACTACGTTGACTAACCATCTGCCGTTCCATAAGCTCTTCGATTAATTCGTCTTCTGACGACGAAGCCATCAACATTTCGTCAATATCACGAATAAAATCCATTTTTATATTTATTTCTTTCATATTTTATTTCAAATTCTTATTTCCTGCCTCCTTCGAGCGAAGAAATGTCAAAACTGTGACTGACCTAAACAAAAAGAGTGAATATTATGAAATTCACTCAGTTTTAACTCGAGTTAAAGAACAAATTCAATCGGATTAAACGCAGTCAAGTTTAAAAAAGTGGGTTTATGTTCGGGTTTAACAAGTGAATATTATGGACTTGGGTTTAATTTTTGGATTAATCCGCGTGTAAATTTTAAACCGGATTAAAGTGAATGAATAATATGGCCGTTAGAGTTAATGATATTTATACTCGAATTACCTATTTCGAGAACAATCCTCGCAAATCATCCGTAAGCAAATCATCTGCTATTAAAATGTAGATGACGCTGTTCAGATTTAAGGGATATCACACTGCTCCCTCCTTAAATTTGTTCGTTCCGAACAGCATTCGTCTCTTCGTTGAAATGACACATTATGTCCAAATATTTTCCCCGATCCCGACGCTGGATTGTATGAACCTTTCCAATCCTGTTTTCCTTTCTTACGCAGAGGATCATACAACCAGACCACATCTCCTTCGTTGAAGCTGGAAGATTTCGCCTTGATGTCGTACCTAGTCTTCATGCGGTTGCTCGCTAGCTTCATCTTTTCTCTGGCATTTTCATGCAATTTACGAATCCTGCTGCGCAGGAAGTCGTTCACCTCTTTGGGCTCCGTAGGTGGGGTTCCGAATTTTGCTTCACTTAGCAACCGAGCTGTTTGACCAAATGAGATTTCGGATGATGTGTGTCCTGTTGAAATATGGACCACGTTTCGGTAGGGCATTAAGAGCTAAACCATTCAATTGTGGGTGTAGTGGCGTTGTCCTTGTCTTCCTTATTCCCAGATATTGGCAAACTTCCTTGAAGACTTTTGATTCAAAGTTTCGCCCTTGACCAGAGTGCAGCTCCATTGGGACCCCAAATCTGCTCACCCAGTTGTTGACTATCTGTTCGGCTACGGTCTTAGCCTCTTGATTTGGGAGGCATACACTTCCGGCCACTTACTGAAGTAATCCATGACCACGAGGGTGTATCGGTTGCCATCAAAGGTTTCGGGAAACGGCCCAGCGATGTCGGTGGCTATTCGCTTGAATGGTGCTCTGACATTGTATTGTTGCACTTGTCCATGTGGCTTTACTTTTCGAACCTTGGTAGCCGCACACCTTATGCACTTTCTGCAGTAATTCTCGACATTTTATTTAGCGCTTAACCAATAGAAACGTTCCCTGACCTTTTCCAACGTCTTGTTTATTCCCAAATGGCCTCCTGAGATTCCGTCATGTATTTCACGGAGTACTTGGCTGACTGTGGACCGTGGCACGATTAGCTGCATACGTAATGTTGTCCCATCCGCACTTTCCCATTTCCTCTTCAGCAATCCATCTTGCACACTTTGCCCAACATGCCTTAAAAGTCTGGCTCCGGGCTGATATCTGCTGACAGATTGGTCTTTCCTCGTATTCCTTCCTGGCCAATATTGGTTCGATATTATTATCTGCCTTTTAGGAGGAACGAATTTCGTCTATACACCAACCCTCTATTGCCTTAGTCCTAATCATTTGGATAGTGGCCTGTTCCTTCACTTCCTTACCACTGAGTACGTCTGCTGGGAGACTTTCATTGTTTTGCCTTTGAGACTGGAATAGCTGCCCTGGAGTCGCCGGCTCCTGCTACCGACTTCTGCCCCGCGAAGTAAGCATTTCCCGATGCTATTTTCAAGACGAAATATAGTCCTTTCGAAGATTCCATCGCCAGAGTGAAGCCAAACGCTTCAGCAAGGGTTCTTTCCCGGATATTCTTACTGCTGACTGTAGCTTAGAATCTGCAATTCCGCTGATAAATGCTTATTTTGCCATTTCGTCGATAATTTACTGGCCTGCGGTGGGGTATGACAAATGTGACAGTTCACTCATGTCTGCTTGGAGCTGCTGCAGTGTTTCTACTTGTTGATTCATTCGGCTTTGCAATTGGACCTTGTAAACCTCCTGCATGTGGTTATCCCCAAACCGTTTCTCGATTGCCTGTACTAAAGTCACATAATCTTTATGCTTTTCGATGTCTACTGTTTGCAACAATTCTGCTACAGGCAAAGCCCTTGTTAGTGTAAAGCACTTTTCCTCATTGCCCCAGCCGTTTGCACAGGCAGCCATTTCAAACTGCTTCTTATAAGCAGACCATGAGGTCTGGCCATCGACTGAGGGTGGCTTCAACTCATTTCTCCTTGGACCGCTTAAAGAACATTCTCGCAGTTTCTGTTTTCGCACTGTGTCGAGCTCTTTTGCCAATTGATCAACTTTGCTGTCCATTTGTTCGTCTTTTTTAACAACATTCTTCTCTAATCTTCCAAACATGGGATACTGTGGACTTTGGGACTACGGAAACATCTGCCGAAATCGGGTCCTAGAGCCTTCGTCGGAAGGAATTGTTTGGGGAAAAGTGGAAGGTGGTCTTGGTAGCCACCGATTTTGATTTATGGAACCAGAAAATAGGAGGGACTTACATGGTGGGAAACTCCTTAGTACGTCCATATTCTTCGCCTTGCTTAGCAAATATATCAGCGTACTTACCGATTAGTTTTCTGTGAGGACACGCTGCTCCAGATAAAAGAAGCTGAGAATTTTATTCTTAATTTTCACGCTCTGTTGCCACCGGTGTTGCAAGACTCGTTTCTGTTGTGGTCGATATAAACTCAATAGGCGCACATTTTCCTGCTATCTCTCCCTTTTCCGCCTTTACCCTGTCAGCCTTTGGATTTAGAATCTTTACAGGAACCATGTTGTTCTATGGTTCTACTAAGGTCTTTCCCACCATGCAGTCTTTACTATTTTCTAGCTCTATTAAATAGAAATTTGCCAAACAATCGTTTCCGACAAAGGCTCTAGAATCTGGTTTCTACAGATGACGACTTTTAAGTTGGCGTTACCGTACACCAATGGTATATCCGTATATTTTAGGTTTTGTACCCCAAGTTGACTAGTAGTCCATGTTCTTTCATGAAATCTGTACCAATGATGCACTCGCCGCATATGTCAGCCACCAGAAAAACGTTCGAAAAGGTTGTTCCGGTCAGTCTACTCACGGCTGCAGTGTTTCTACTCGATGCCATTTGTTCGAATTTTTCATCAACATTCTTCTCTATTCGTTCAAATTTGTCATCGATTTCTTCGAACTTTTGCTGTAGAATATTTTTTGTTCTTCCAGATTTTTTTCGAGACTATTCTTTAGGCCGTCCATTTTCGAAAAGAGGAGTTGCATAATCGCAGCCATGCCGCTACCAGTACTCATTTGATCTTCCTCTTCAACGTCAAAAGAGTATGTGTGTACCAAATTCCACTTTAGAACAAACTTGAACGTTTTTGGGGATGCTGATATTTATTTTATACTCCCCTGACATCATTCGAGAACAATCTGTACCATCTATCGTTCCATACAATTTTCCATTCTGCTAGAAAATGCGGTAAATGCTTCCATTCTCCGATGGTTGAGTCTTCTGCTATTCACCTATCCTTTGAGAAGAACTTGTTACCAAACAGAATTAAATGGCAATTTTATTCACCCACTTGTCAAAATGTGTTACGGTAGGTCACATCGGCAATTTGCTTCGAAACGTTGACAAATTCTGAGCACCTTCGTAGAAAACGAACTCAGCATCTGCAATTTGCCTTTGAGTATTTGTGAAAACTCTTTTACTCGAGCGGTTTCACTGAATCAGCAACTCTTCAACCAGTTCTTCAACTGGAATTTAACTGGAAATTATTAAAAAATATTACTGAACCTCCGCCTTATTGTGGAAAAGTTTGAGCGTTAGTACAAGAAGACGCAAACTTGTCGATTCAGGGCCGATCAGCTGAATTGGGCACCGCCAGAAACCAACCCGGTTTATTTTGCAGTTCGATTTGTGCCTACGTCCGTATAAGATTGAAGCCGGATGTCCATATTTTGGCCAAAAAATCGTCTTCTCAGACAAGACCCATTTTTGGCTCAGCGGCTATGGCAAAATTTCCGTTATGTGCCATAAGGTTTCGAAAAGACGGAAAGAATTTACTGACGTGCTTAATACGGGGCTAAATAAAAACCATCACGTAGTGGTACTATTCATCGATTTCAGCAAGGCATTTGATACATTGACACACGATAAACTTGTTGAAAATGTCACCAGACTGGGATTGAGAGAAGACTTGGCAAACTGGCTCAAAACTATCTATCTGGCTGATAGAACAATTCAAGTTAAGGTGTCTGACAAAATAAGCAAAGCAAACAAGATCAAAAACGGTGTGACACAAGGTTTCAAATTGGGTCCATTCTTTTCACAAACGAACTGTTGAGATCATTTAAAAAATGTAAGGTCTATGCCTATGCCGATGACATCTGGTGGTTTATTTCGCATCTTTATTTCTTTCGAGATAAGGAAGGGACGATTTTAACCGAATTTCTATGGTCCGAGCTCAACAGCCCCGATATATCTGAGCTGTGGTTCCAACAAGACGGCGCTTGATGCCACTGGTGACTGGGTCATCTCACAGCGAGCGTGCATCAATTGGCCGACGCGATTATGCGATTTAACACCACTAGATTAGTTTTTCTGGGACTACGTCAAGACCTTAGTCTACGTTAACAAGCCAACCGCTCTGAAAAACGTCGAAGCCAACATTCGACACGCTATTGTCGGAATAAAGCCGCACATATTGGACCGATTAAAAATTGCACTGACAGCTTGAAGCACTGCCACGAATGTCGAGACGGCCATTTGAATGATGTGCTATTCCACACATAATGGCATAAACGTATCTTCAAAATAAAGCCAGAATATATCATGTTGTTGTTTTATTTAAATAATTTTTCCTATCCTTATCTGGTCCTCCTTTATATTCATTGCCGCAGAAGGCATTTCAGCATAGACTAACTATACCTAGTTATTAAACTCTACTAATACTTTTCCAAACTCTTAACTTTCGCACAGACACACTGTAAGTGAATCACAAATCCATCTCTCCATCTCTATAACCTGTCAGAATGACTAAAGTGACAACAAATTTCACGTAAAGTTCACTAGGTATATATAAAAAAGGCAGAAATAAAAGGAAAAATATTTTACTATGGTGAATATTTAATTTAACGTGGTGAAAAGCGAAGATAATAGAATATATGAAAAAAACCTCTTTTTTTTTTTCAAGTGCACACAAAGGGGATAGTTTCAGAAAAAAATTAAAAAAGGACCTAAGGATCGTTAGTTAGTCTATAGTATAGTATAGTTAGTCCATGCACTTCAGCCTACATGTGTATGATGAGTGATCGGCGTATTGATGGATAATTGGAAATAGCACACGAATTTTTTTATTTTACTGGTTCTGGTTTGTGTATCTGTTTGTGTTTTTTTTTATACATAATTACTTATTGCACAACATGCAGCCTTTGTACCCAAAACCAATATTGTGGTTTGTATTATTTTTATATACACATGTTTATATGTGCATTCATTTTCTTCTTTTTATTATTGTATTACTTTTGCATATTATTCGTTTACAGTTTATTGTTTAGTATTTTTTATTCGTTATTATATAATATTATTTTTATTTCTGTCATTATTTAAATTGCTACTATTACTGATAAGTATTTTTTGTTTCCAATATTAATAGAAACATTCGCAAATCGGATGTGCTGATTGCAAATGCTCAAAATGAAATAATCAGAGTGTAAGATCATTTCGATTTACCCCCCGCCAGAACAATATTAAAAGAACTACGAGAAAATACTTTAATTTGTGATCGCCGTTTTGACCCTAATGTCTTGGCTAAAAGAAGATTAATGTCTGAAGATGGTACTCTCAAAGCAGAGATTGCTTAGAAGCTATTTTATATTTTTACAAAATCGAAATTTTAACCTATAAACCACGATGAACCACTTCGAGAAAGAAATTAAGAAAAAAAGGGGATCAAGTGAGACAGTAACAGAAAAAACCGTTTCTCGATTGCCTGTACTAAAGTCACATAATCTTTATGCTTTTCGATGTCTACTGTTTGCAACAATTCTGCTACAGGCAAAGCCCTTGTTAGTGTAAAGCACTTTTCCTCATTGCCCCAGCCGTTTGCACAGGCAGCCATTTCAAACTGCTTCTTATAAGCAGACCATGAGGTCTGGCCATCGACTGAGGGTGGCTTCAACTCATTTCTCCTTGGACCGCTTAAAGAACATTCTCGCAGTTTCTGTTTTCGCACTGTGTCGAGCTCTTTTGCCAATTGATCAACTTTGCTGTCCATTTGTTCGTCTTTTTTAACAACATTCTTCTCTAATCTTCCAAACATGGGATACTGTGGACTTTGGGACTACGGAAACATCTGCCGAAATCGGGTCCTAGAGCCTTCGTCGGAAGGAATTGTTTGGGGAAAAGTGGAAGGTGGTCTTGGTAGCCACCGATTTTGATTTATGGAACCAGAAAATAGGAGGGACTTACATGGTGGGAAACTCCTTAGTACGTCCATATTCTTCGCCTTGCTTAGCAAATATATCAGCGTACTTACCGATTAGTTTTCTGTGAGGACACGCTGCTCCAGATAAAAGAAGCTGAGAATTTTATTCTTAATTTTCACGCTCTGTTGCCACCGGTGTTGCAAGACTCGTTTCTGTTGTGGTCGATATAAACTCAATAGGCGCACATTTTCCTGCTATCTCTCCCTTTTCCGCCTTTACCCTGTCTGCCTTTGGATTTAGAATCTTTACAGGAACCATGTTGTTCTATGGTTCTACTAAGGTCTTTCCCACCATGCAGTCTTTACTATTTTCTAGCTCTATTAAATAGAAATTTGCCAAACAATCGTTTCCGACAAAGGCTCTAGAATCTGGTTTCTACAGATGACGACTTTTAAGTTGGCGTTACCGTACACCAATGGTATATCCGTATATTTTAGGTTTTGTACCCCAAGTTGACTAGTAGTCCATGTTCTTTCATGAAATCTGTACCAATGATGCACTCGCCGCATATGTCAGCCACCAGAAAAACGTTCGAAAAGGTTGTTCCGGTCAGTCTACTCACGGCTGCAGTGTTTCTACTCGATGCCATTTGTTCGAATTTTTCATCAACATTCTTCTCTATTCGTTCAAATTTGTCATCGATTTCTTCGAACTTTTGCTGTAGAATGTTTTTTGTTCTTCCAGATTTTTTTCGAGACTATTCTTTAGGCCGTCCATTTTCGAAAAGAGGAGTTGCATAATCGCAGCCATGCCGCTATCAGTACTCATTTGATCTTCCTCTTCAACGTCAAAAGAGTATGTGTGTACCAAATTCCACTTTAGAACAAACTTGAACGTTTTTGGGGATGCTGATATTTATTTTATACTCCCCTGACATCATTCGAGAACAATCTGTACCATCTATCGTTCCATACAATTTTCCATTCTGCTAGAAAATGCGGTAAATGCTTCCATTCTCCGATGGTTGAGTCTTCTGCTATTCACCTATCCTTTGAGAAGAACTTGTTACCAAACAGAATTAAATGGCAATTTTATTCACCCACTTGTCAAAATGTGTTACGGTAGGTCACATCGGCAATTTGCTTCGAAACGTTGACAAATTCTGAGCACCTTCGTAGAAAACGAACTCAGCATCTGCAATTTGCCTTTGAGTATTTGTGAAAACTCTTTTACTCGAGCGGTTTCACTGAATCAGCAACTCTTCAACCAGTTCTTCAACTGGAATTTAACTGGAAATTATTAAAAAATATTACTGAACCTCCGCCTTATTGTGGAAAAGTTTGAGCGTTAGTACAAGAAGACGCAAACTTGTCGATTCAGCGCCGATCAGCTGAATTGGGCACCGCCAGAAACCAACCCGGTTTATTTTGCAGTTCGATTTGTGCCTACGTCCGTATAAGATTGAAGCCGGATGTCCATATTTTGGCCAAAAAATCGTCTTCTCAGACAAGACCCATTTTTGGCTCAGCGGCTATGGCAAAATTTCCGTTATGTGCCATAAGGTTTCGAAAAGACGGAAAGAATTTACTGACGTGCTTAATACGGGGCTAAATAAAAACCATCACGTAGTGGTACTATTCATCGATTTCAGCAAGGCATTTGATACATTGACACACGATAAACTTGTTGAAAATGTCACCAGACTGGGATTGAGAGAAGACTTGGCAAACTGGCTCAAAACTATCTATCTGGCTGATAGAACAATTCAAGTTAAGGTGTCTGACAAAATAAGCAAAGCAAACAAGATCAAAAACGGTGTGACACAAGGTTTCAAATTGGGTCCATTCTTTTCACAAACGAACTGTTGAGATCATTTAAAAAATGTAAGGTCTATGCCTATGCCGATGACATCTGGTGGTTTATTTCGCATCTTTATTTCTTTCGAGATAAGGAAGGGACGATTTTAACCGAATTTCTATGGTCCGAGCTCAACAGCCCCGATATATCTGAGCTGTGGTTCCAACAAGACGGCGCTTGATGCCACTGGTGACTGGGTCATCTCACAGCGAGCGTGCATCAATTGGCCGACGCGATTATGCGATTTAACACCACTAGATTAGTTTTTCTGGGACTACGTCAAGACCTTAGTCTACGTTAACAAGCCAACCGCTCTGAAAAACGTCGAAGCCAACATTCGACACGCTATTGTCGGAATAAAGCCGCACATATTGGACCGATTAAAAATTGCACTGACAGCTTGAAGCACTGCCACGAATGTCGAGACGGCCATTTGAATGATGTGCTATTCCACACATAATGGCATAAACGTATCTTCAAAATAAAGCCAGAACATATCATGTTGTTGTTTTATTTAAATAATTTTTCCTATCCTTATCTGGTCCTCCTTTATATTCATTGCCGCAGAAGGCATTTCAGCATAGACTAACTATACCTAGTTATTAAACTCTACTAATACTTTTCCAAACTCTTAACTTTCGCACAGACACACTGTAAGTGAATCACCAATCCATCTCTCCATCTCTATAACCTGTCAGAATGACTAAAGTGACAACAAATTTCACGTAAAGTTCACTAGGTATATATAAAAAAGGCAGAAATAAAAGGAAAAATATTTTACTATGGTGAATATTTAATTTAACGTGGTGAAAAGCGAAGATAATAGAATATATGAAAAAAACCTCTTCTTTTTTTTCAAGTGCACACAAAGGGGATAGTTTCAGAAAAAAATTAAAAAAAGGACCTAAGGATCGTTAGTTAGTCTATAGTATAGTATAGTTAGTCCATGCACTTCAGCCTACATGTGTATGATGAGTGATCGGCGTATTGACATAATTACTTATTGCACAACATGCAGCCTTTGTACCCAAAACCAATATTGTGGTTTGTATTATTTTTATATACACATGTTTATATGTGCATTCATTTTCTTCTTTTTATTATTGTATTACTTTTGCATATTATTCGTTTACAGTTTATTGTTTAGTATTTTTTATTCGTTATTATATAATATTATTTTTATTTCTGTCATTATTTAAATTGCTACTATTACTGATAAGTATTTTTTGTTTCCAATATTAATAGAAACATTCGCAAATCGGATGTGCTGATTGCAAATGCTCAAAATGAAATAATCAGAGTGTACGATCATTTCGATTTACCCCCCGCCAGAACAATATTAAAAGAACTACGAGAAAATACTTTAATTTGTGATCGCCGTTTTGACCCTAATGTCTTGGCTAAAAGAAGATTAATGTCTGAAGATGGTACTCTCAAAGCAGAGATTGCTTAGAAGCTATTTTATATTTTTACAAAATCGAAATTTTAACCTATAAACCACGATGAACCACTTCGAGAAAGAAATTAAGAAAAAAAGGGGATCAAGTGAGACAGTAACAGAAAAAACCGTTTCTCGATTGCCTGTACTAAAGTCACATAATCTTTATGCTTTTCGATGTCTACTGTTTGCAACAATTCTGCTACAGGCAAAGCCCTTGTTAGTGTAAAGCACTTTTCCTCATTGCCCCAGCCGTTTGCACAGGCAGCCATTTCAAACTGCTTCTTATAAGCAGACCATGAGGTCTGGCCATCGACTGAGGGTGGCTTCAACTCATTTCTCCTTGGACCGCTTAAAGAACATTCTCGCAGTTTCTGTTTTCGCACTGTGTCGAGCTCTTTTGCCAATTGATCAACTTTGCTGTCCATTTGTTCGTCTTTTTTAACAACATTCTTCTCTAATCTTCCAAACATGGGATACTGTGGACTTTGGGACTACGGAAACATCTGCCGAAATCGGGTCCTAGAGCCTTCGTCGGAAGGAATTGTTTGGGGAAAAGTGGAAGGTGGTCTTGGTAGCCACCGATTTTGATTTATGGAACCAGAAAATAGGAGGGACTTACATGGTGGGAAACTCCTTAGTACGTCCATATTCTTCGCCTTGCTTAGCAAATATATCAGCGTACTTACCGATTAGTTTTCTGTGAGGACACGCTGCTCCAGATAAAAGAAGCTGAGAATTTTATTCTTAATTTTCACGCTCTGTTGCCACCGGTGTTGCAAGACTCGTTTCTGTTGTGGTCGATATAAACTCAATAGGCGCACATTTTCCTGCTATCTCTCCCTTTTCCGCCTTTACCCTGTCTGCCTTTGGATTTAGAATCTTTACAGGAACCATGTTGTTCTATGGTTCTACTAAGGTCTTTCCCACCATGCAGTCTTTACTATTTTCTAGCTCTATTAAATAGAAATTTGCCAAACAATCGTTTCCGACAAAGGCTCTAGAATCTGGTTTCTACAGATGACGACTTTTAAGTTGGCGTTACCGTACACCAATGGTATATCCGTATATTTTAGGTTTTGTACCCCAAGTTGACTAGTAGTCCATGTTCTTTCATGAAATCTGTACCAATGATGCACTCGCCGCATATGTCAGCCACCAGAAAAACGTTCGAAAAGGTTGTTCCGGTCAGTCTACTCACGGCTGCAGTGTTTCTACTCGATGCCATTTGTTCGAATTTTTCATCAACATTCTTCTCTATTCGTTCAAATTTGTCATCGATTTCTTCGAACTTTTGCTGTAGAATGTTTTTTGTTCTTCCAGATTTTTTTCGAGACTATTCTTTAGGCCGTCCATTTTCGAAAAGAGGAGTTGCATAATCGCAGCCATGCCGCTATCAGTACTCATTTGATCTTCCTCTTCAACGTCAAAAGAGTATGTGTGTACCAAATTCCACTTTAGAACAAACTTGAACGTTTTTGGGGATGCTGATATTTATTTTATACTCCCCTGACATCATTCGAGAACAATCTGTACCATCTATCGTTCCATACAATTTTCCATTCTGCTAGAAAATGCGGTAAATGCTTCCATTCTCCGATGGTTGAGTCTTCTGCTATTCACCTATCCTTTGAGAAGAACTTGTTACCAAACAGAATTAAATGGCAATTTTATTCACCCACTTGTCAAAATGTGTTACGGTAGGTCACATCGGCAATTTGCTTCGAAACGTTGACAAATTCTGAGCACCTTCGTAGAAAACGAACTCAGCATCTGCAATTTGCCTTTGAGTATTTGTGAAAACTCTTTTACTCGAGCGGTTTCACTGAATCAGCAACTCTTCAACCAGTTCTTCAACTGGAATTTAACTGGAAATTATTAAAAAATATTACTGAACCTCCGCCTTATTGTGGAAAAGTTTGAGCGTTAGTACAAGAAGACGCAAACTTGTCGATTCAGCGCCGATCAGCTGAATTGGGCACCGCCAGAAACCAACCCGGTTTATTTTGCAGTTCGATTTGTGCCTACGTCCGTATAAGATTGAAGCCGGATGTCCATATTTTGGCCAAAAAATCGTCTTCTCAGACAAGACCCATTTTTGGCTCAGCGGCTATGGCAAAATTTCCGTTATGTGCCATAAGGTTTCGAAAAGACGGAAAGAATTTACTGACGTGCTTAATACGGGGCTAAATAAAAACCATCACGTAGTGGTACTATTCATCGATTTCAGCAAGGCATTTGATACATTGACACACGATAAACTTGTTGAAAATGTCACCAGACTGGGATTGAGAGAAGACTTGGCAAACTGGCTCAAAACTATCTATCTGGCTGATAGAACAATTCAAGTTAAGGTGTCTGACAAAATAAGCAAAGCAAACAAGATCAAAAACGGTGTGACACAAGGTTTCAAATTGGGTCCATTCTTTTCACAAACGAACTGTTGAGATCATTTAAAAAATGTAAGGTCTATGCCTATGCCGATGACATCTGGTGGTTTATTTCGCATCTTTATTTCTTTCGAGATAAGGAAGGGACGATTTTAACCGAATTTCTATGGTCCGAGCTCAACAGCCCCGATATATCTGAGCTGTGGTTCCAACAAGACGGCGCTTGATGCCACTGGTGACTGGGTCATCTCACAGCGAGCGTGCATCAATTGGCCGACGCGATTATGCGATTTAACACCACTAGATTAGTTTTTCTGGGACTACGTCAAGACCTTAGTCTACGTTAACAAGCCAACCGCTCTGAAAAACGTCGAAGCCAACATTCGACACGCTATTGTCGGAATAAAGCCGCACATATTGGACCGATTAAAAATTGCACTGACAGCTTGAAGCACTGCCACGAATGTCGAGACGGCCATTTGAATGATGTGCTATTCCACACATAATGGCATAAACGTATCTTCAAAATAAAGCCAGAACATATCATGTTGTTGTTTTATTTAAATAATTTTTCCTATCCTTATCTGGTCCTCCTTTATATTCATTGCCGCAGAAGGCATTTCAGCATAGACTAACTATACCTAGTTATTAAACTCTACTAATACTTTTCCAAACTCTTAACTTTCGCACAGACACACTGTAAGTGAATCACCAATCCATCTCTCCATCTCTATAACCTGTCAGAATGACTAAAGTGACAACAAATTTCACGTAAAGTTCACTAGGTATATATAAAAAAGGCAGAAATAAAAGGAAAAATATTTTACTATGGTGAATATTTAATTTAACGTGGTGAAAAGCGAAGATAATAGAATATATGAAAAAAACCTCTTCTTTTTTTTCAAGTGCACACAAAGGGGATAGTTTCAGAAAAAAATTAAAAAAAGGACCTAAGGATCGTTAGTTAGTCTATAGTATAGTATAGTTAGTCCATGCACTTCAGCCTACATGTGTATGATGAGTGATCGGCGTATTGACATAATTACTTATTGCACAACATGCAGCCTTTGTACCCAAAACCAATATTGTGGTTTGTATTATTTTTATATACACATGTTTATATGTGCATTCATTTTCTTCTTTTTATTATTGTATTACTTTTGCATATTATTCGTTTACAGTTTATTGTTTAGTATTTTTTATTCGTTATTATATAATATTATTTTTATTTCTGTCATTATTTAAATTGCTACTATTACTGATAAGTATTTTTTGTTTCCAATATTAATAGAAACATTCGCAAATCGGATGTGCTGATTGCAAATGCTCAAAATGAAATAATCAGAGTGTACGATCATTTCGATTTACCCCCCGCCAGAACAATATTAAAAGAACTACGAGAAAATACTTTAATTTGTGATCGCCGTTTTGACCCTAATGTCTTGGCTAAAAGAAGATTAATGTCTGAAGATGGTACTCTCAAAGCAGAGATTGCTTAGAAGCTATTTTATATTTTTACAAAATCGAAATTTTAACCTATAAACCACGATGAACCACTTCGAGAAAGAAATTAAGAAAAAAAGGGGATCAAGTGAGACAGTAACAGAAAAAACCGTTTCTCGATTGCCTGTACTAAAGTCACATAATCTTTATGCTTTTCGATGTCTACTGTTTGCAACAATTCTGCTACAGGCAAAGCCCTTGTTAGTGTAAAGCACTTTTCCTCATTGCCCCAGCCGTTTGCACAGGCAGCCATTTCAAACTGCTTCTTATAAGCAGACCATGAGGTCTGGCCATCGACTGAGGGTGGCTTCAACTCATTTCTCCTTGGACCGCTTAAAGAACATTCTCGCAGTTTCTGTTTTCGCACTGTGTCGAGCTCTTTTGCCAATTGATCAACTTTGCTGTCCATTTGTTCGTCTTTTTTAACAACATTCTTCTCTAATCTTCCAAACATGGGATACTGTGGACTTTGGGACTACGGAAACATCTGCCGAAATCGGGTCCTAGAGCCTTCGTCGGAAGGAATTGTTTGGGGAAAAGTGGAAGGTGGTCTTGGTAGCCACCGATTTTGATTTATGGAACCAGAAAATAGGAGGGACTTACATGGTGGGAAACTCCTTAGTACGTCCATATTCTTCGCCTTGCTTAGCAAATATATCAGCGTACTTACCGATTAGTTTTCTGTGAGGACACGCTGCTCCAGATAAAAGAAGCTGAGAATTTTATTCTTAATTTTCACGCTCTGTTGCCACCGGTGTTGCAAGACTCGTTTCTGTTGTGGTCGATATAAACTCAATAGGCGCACATTTTCCTGCTATCTCTCCCTTTTCCGCCTTTACCCTGTCTGCCTTTGGATTTAGAATCTTTACAGGAACCATGTTGTTCTATGGTTCTACTAAGGTCTTTCCCACCATGCAGTCTTTACTATTTTCTAGCTCTATTAAATAGAAATTTGCCAAACAATCGTTTCCGACAAAGGCTCTAGAATCTGGTTTCTACAGATGACGACTTTTAAGTTGGCGTTACCGTACACCAATGGTATATCCGTATATTTTAGGTTTTGTACCCCAAGTTGACTAGTAGTCCATGTTCTTTCATGAAATCTGTACCAATGATGCACTCGCCGCATATGTCAGCCACCAGAAAAACGTTCGAAAAGGTTGTTCCGGTCAGTCTACTCACGGCTGCAGTGTTTCTACTCGATGCCATTTGTTCGAATTTTTCATCAACATTCTTCTCTATTCGTTCAAATTTGTCATCGATTTCTTCGAACTTTTGCTGTAGAATGTTTTTTGTTCTTCCAGATTTTTTTCGAGACTATTCTTTAGGCCGTCCATTTTCGAAAAGAGGAGTTGCATAATCGCAGCCATGCCGCTATCAGTACTCATTTGATCTTCCTCTTCAACGTCAAAAGAGTATGTGTGTACCAAATTCCACTTTAGAACAAACTTGAACGTTTTTGGGGATGCTGATATTTATTTTATACTCCCCTGACATCATTCGAGAACAATCTGTACCATCTATCGTTCCATACAATTTTCCATTCTGCTAGAAAATGCGGTAAATGCTTCCATTCTCCGATGGTTGAGTCTTCTGCTATTCACCTATCCTTTGAGAAGAACTTGTTACCAAACAGAATTAAATGGCAATTTTATTCACCCACTTGTCAAAATGTGTTACGGTAGGTCACATCGGCAATTTGCTTCGAAACGTTGACAAATTCTGAGCACCTTCGTAGAAAACGAACTCAGCATCTGCAATTTGCCTTTGAGTTTTTGTGAAAACTCTTTTACTCGAGCGGTTTCACTGAATCAGCAACTCTTCAACCAGTTCTTCAACTGGAATTTAACTGGAAATTATTAAAAAATATTACTGAACCTCCGCCTTATTGTGGAAAAGTTTGAGCGTTAGTACAAGAAGACGCAAACTTGTCGATTCAGCGCCGATCAGCTGAATTGGGCACCGCCAGAAACCAACCCGGTTTATTTTGCAGTTCGATTTGTGCCTACGTCCGTATAAGATTGAAGCCGGATGTCCATATTTTGGCCAAAAAATCGTCTTTTCAGACAAGACCCATTTTTGGCTCAGCGGCTATGGCAAAATTTCCGTTATGTGCCATAAGGTTTCGAAAAGACGGAAAGAATTTACTGACGTGCTTAATACGGGGCTAAATAAAAACCATCACGTAGTGGTACTATTCATCGATTTCAGCAAGGCATTTGATACATTGACACACGATAAACTTGTTGAAAATGTCACCAGACTGGGATTGAGAGAAGACTTGGCAAACTGGCTCAAAACTATCTATCTGGCTGATAGAACAATTCAAGTTAAGGTGTCTGACAAAATAAGCAAAGCAAACAAGATCAAAAACGGTGTGACACAAGGTTTCAAATTGGGTCCATTCTTTTCACAAACGAACTGTTGAGATCATTTAAAAAATGTAAGGTCTATGCCTATGCCGATGACATCTGGTGGTTTATTTCGCATCTTTATTTCTTTCGAGATAAGGAAGGGACGATTTTAACCGAATTTCTATGGTCCGAGCTCAACAGCCCCGATATATCTGAGCTGTGGTTCCAACAAGACGGCGCTTGATGCCACTGGTGACTGGGTCATCTCACAGCGAGCGTGATCAATTGGCCGACGCGATTATGCGATTTAACACCACTAGATTAGTTTTTCTGGGACTACGTCAAGACCTTAGTCTACGTTAACAAGCCAACCGCTCTGAAAAACGTCGAAGCCAACATTCGACACGCTATTGTCGGAATAAAGCCGCACATATTGGACCGATTAAAAATTGCACTGACAGCTTGAAGCACTGCCACGAATGTCGAGACGGCCATTTGAATGATGTGCTATTCCACACATAATGGCATAAACGTATCTTCAAAATAAAGCCAGAATATATCATGTTGTTGTTTTATTTAAATAATTGTTCCTATCCTTATCTGGTCCTCCTTTATATTCATTGCCGCAGAAGGCATTTCAGCATAGACTAACTATACCTAGTTATTAAACTCTACTAATACTTTTCCAAACTCTTAACTTTCGCACAGACACACTGTAAGTGAATCACCAATCCATCTCTCCATCTCTATAACCTGTCAGAATGACTAAAGTGACAACAAATTTCACGTAAAGTTCACTAGGTATATATAAAAAAGGCAGAAATAAAAGGAAAAATATTTTACTATGGTGAATATTTAATTTAACGTGGTGAAAAGCGAAGATAATAGAATATATGAAAAAAACCTCTTTTTTTTTTTTCAAGTGCACACAAAGGGGATAGTTTCAGAAAAAAATTAAAAAAGGACCTAAGGATCGTTAGCTAGTCTATAGTATAGTATAGTTAGTCCATGCACTTCAGCCTACATGTGTATGATGAGTGATCGGCGTATTGATGGATAATTGGAAATAGCACACGAATTTTTTTATTTTACTGGTTCTGGTTTGTGTATCTGTTTGTGTTTTTTTTTATACATAATTACTTATTGCACAACATGCAGCCTTTGTACCCAAAACCAATATTGTGGTTTGTATTATTTTTATATACACATGTTTATATGTGCATTCATTTTCTTCTTTTTATTATTGTATTACTTTTGCATATTATTCGTTTACAGTTTATTGTTTAGTATTTTTTATTCGTTATTATATAATATTATTTTTATTTCTGTCATTATTTAAATTGCTACTATTACTGATAAGTATTTTTTGTTTCCAATATTAATAGAAACATTCGCAAATCGGATGTGCTGATTGCAAATGCTCAAAATGAAATAATCAGAGTGTAAGATCATTTCGATTTACCCCCCGCCAGAACAATATTAAAAGAACTACGAGAAAATACTTTAATTTGTGATCGCCGTTTTGACCCTAATGTCTTGGCTAAAAGAAGATTAATGTCTGAAGATGGTACTCTCAAAGCAGAGATTGCTTAGAAGCTATTTTATATTTTTACAAAATCGAAATTTTAACCTATAAACCACGATGAACCACTTCGAGAAAGAAATTAAGAAAAAAAGGGGATCAAGTGAGACAGTAACAGAAAAAACCGTTTCTCGATTGCCTGTACTAAAGTCACATAATCTTTATGCTTTTCGATGTCTACTGTTTGCAACAATTCTGCTACAGGCAAAGCCCTTGTTAGTGTAAAGCACTTTTCCTCATTGCCCCAGCCGTTTGCACAGGCAGCCATTTCAAACTGCTTCTTATAAGCAGACCATGAGGTCTGGCCATCGACTGAGGGTGGCTTCAACTCATTTCTCCTTGGACCGCTTAAAGAACATTCTCGCAGTTTCTGTTTTCGCACTGTGTCGAGCTCTTTTGCCAATTGATCAACTTTGCTGTCCATTTGTTCGTCTTTTTTAACAACATTCTTCTCTAATCTTCCAAACATGGGATACTGTGGACTTTGGGACTACGGAAACATCTGCCGAAATCGGGTCCTAGAGCCTTGGTCGGAAGGAATTGTTTGGGGAAAAGTGGAAGGTGGTCTTGGTAGCCACCGATTTTGATTTATGGAACCAGAAAATAGGAGGGACTTACATGGTGGGAAACTCCTTAGTACGTCCATATTCTTCGCCTTGCTTAGCAAATATATCAGCGTACTTACCGATTAGTTTTCTGTGAGGACACGCTGCTCCAGATAAAAGAAGCTGAGAATTTTATTCTTAATTTTCACGCTCTGTTGCCACCGGTGTTGCAAGACTCGTTTCTGTTGTGGTCGATATAAACTCAATAGGCGCACATTTTCCTGCTATCTCTCCCTTTTCCGCCTTTACCCTGTCTGCCTTTGGATTTAGAATCTTTACAGGAACCATGTTGTTCTATGGTTCTACTAAGGTCTTTCCCACCATGCAGTCTTTACTATTTTCTAGCTCTATTAAATAGAAATTTGCCAAACAATCGTTTCCGACAAAGGCTCTAGAATCTGGTTTCTACAGATGACGACTTTTAAGTTGGCGTTACCGTACACCAATGGTATATCCGTATATTTTAGGTTTTGTACCCCAAGTTGACTAGTAGTCCATGTTCTTTCATGAAATCTGTACCAATGATGCACTCGCCGCATATGTCAGCCACCAGAAAAACGTTCGAAAAGGTTGTTCCGGTCAGTCTACTCACGGCTGCAGTGTTTCTACTCGATGCCATTTGTTCGAATTTTTCATCAACATTCTTCTCTATTCGTTCAAATTTGTCATCGATTTCTTCGAACTTTTGCTGTAGAATGTTTTTTGTTCTTCCAGATTTTTTTCGAGACTATTCTTTAGGCCGTCCATTTTCGAAAAGAGGAGTTGCATAATCGCAGCCATGCCGCTATCAGTACTCATTTGATCTTCCTCTTCAACGTCAAAAGAGTATGTGTGTACCAAATTCCACTTTAGAACAAACTTGAACGTTTTTGGGGATGCTGATATTTATTTTATACTCCCCTGACATCATTCGAGAACAATCTGTACCATCTATCGTTCCATACAATTTTCCATTCTGCTAGAAAATGCGGTAAATGCTTCCATTCTCCGATGGTTGAGTCTTCTGCTATTCACCTATCCTTTGAGAAGAACTTGTTACCAAACAGAATTAAATGGCAATTTTATTCACCCACTTGTCAAAATGTGTTACGGTAGGTCACATCGGCAATTTGCTTCGAAACGTTGACAAATTCTGAGCACCTTCGTAGAAAACGAACTCAGCATCTGCAATTTGCCTTTGAGTATTTGTGAAAACTCTTTTACTCGAGCGGTTTCACTGAATCAGCAACTCTTCAACCAGTTCTTCAACTGGAATTTAACTGGAAATTATTAAAAAATATTACTGAACCTCCGCCTTATTGTGGAAAAGTTTGAGCGTTAGTACAAGAAGACGCAAACTTGTCGATTCAGCGCCGATCAGCTGAATTGGGCACCGCCAGAAACCAACCCGGTTTATTTTGCAGTTCGATTTGTGCCTACGTCCGTATAAGATTGAAGCCGGATGTCCATATTTTGGCCAAAAAATCGTCTTTTCAGACAAGACCCATTTTTGGCTCAGCGGCTATGGCAAAATTTCCGTTATGTGCCATAAGGTTTCGAAAAGACGGAAAGAATTTACTGACGTGCTTAATACGGGGCTAAATAAAAACCATCACGTAGTGGTACTATTCATCGATTTCAGCAAGGCATTTGATACATTGACACACGATAAACTTGTTGAAAATGTCACCAGACTGGGATTGAGAGAAGACTTGGCAAACTGGCTCAAAACTATCTATCTGGCTGATAGAACAATTCAAGTTAAGGTGTCTGACAAAATAAGCAAAGCAAACAAGATCAAAAACGGTGTGACACAAGGTTTCAAATTGGGTCCATTCTTTTCACAAACGAACTGTTGAGATCATTTAAAAAATGTAAGGTCTATGCCTATGCCGATGACATCTGGTGGTTTATTTCGCATCTTTATTTCTTTCGAGATAAGGAAGGGACGATTTTAACCGAATTTCTATGGTCCGAGCTCAACAGCCCCGATATATCTGAGCTGTGGTTCCAACAAGACGGCGCTTGATGCCACTGGTGACTGGGTCATCTCACAGCGAGCGTGCATCAATTGGCCGACGCGATTATGCGATTTAACACCACTAGATTAGTTTTTCTGGGACTACGTCAAGACCTTAGTCTACGTTAACAAGCCAACCGCTCTGAAAAACGTCGAAGCCAACATTCGACACGCTATTGTCGGAATAAAGCCGCACATATTGGACCGATTAAAAATTGCACTGACAGCTTGAAGCACTGCCACGAATGTCGAGACGGCCATTTGAATGATGTGCTATTCCACACATAATGGCATAAACGTATCTTCAAAATAAAGCCAGAATATATCATGTTGTTGTTTTATTTAAATAATTTTTCCTATCCTTATCTGGTTCTCCTTTATATTCATTGCCGCAGAAGGCATTTCAGCATAGACTAACTATACCTAGTTATTAAACTCTACTAATACTTTTCCAAACTCTTAACTTTCGCACAGACACACTGTAAGTGAATCACCAATCCATCTCTCCATCTCTATAACCTGTCAGAATGACTAAAGTGACAACAAATTTCACGTAAAGTTCACTAGGTATATATAAAAAAGGCAGAAATAAAAGGAAAAATATTTTACTATGGTGAATATTTAATTTAACGTGGTGAAAAGCGAAGATAATAGAATATATGAAAAAAACCTCTTCTTTTTTTTCAAGTGCACACAAAGGGGATAGTTTCAGAAAAAAATTAAAAAAAGGACCTAAGGATCGTTAGTTAGTCTATAGTATAGTATAGTTAGTCCATGCACTTCAGCCTACATGTGTATGATGAGTGATCGGCGTATTGATGGATAATTGGAAATAGCACACGAATTTTTTTATTTTACTGGTTCTGGTTTGTGTATCTGTTTGTGTTTTTTTTTTATACATAATTACTTATTGCACAACATGCAGCCTTTGTACCCAAAACCAATATTGTGGTTTGTATTATTTTTATATACACATGTTTATATGTGCATTCATTTTCTTCTTTTTATTATTGTATTACTTTTGCATATTATTCGTTTACAGTTTATTGTTTAGTATTTTTTATTCGTTATTATATAATATTATTTTTATTTCTGTCATTATTTAAATTGCTACTATTACTGATAAGTATTTTTTGTTTCCAATATTAATAGAAACATTCGCAAATCGGATGTGCTGATTGCAAATGCTCAAAATGAAATAATCAGAGTGTAAGATCATTTCGATTTACCCCCCGCCAGAACAATATTAAAAGAACTACGAGAAAATACTTTAATTTGTGATCGCCGTTTTGACCCTAATGTCTTGGCTAAAAGAAGATTAATGTCTGAAGAAGGTACTCTCAAAGCAGAGATTGCTTAGAAGCTATTTTATATTTTTGCAAAATCGAAATTTTAACCTATAAACCACGATGAACCACTTCGAGAAAGAAATTAAGAAAAAAAGGGGATCAAGTGAGACAGTAACAGAAAAAACCGTTTCTCGATTGCCTGTACTAAAGTCACATAATCTTTATGCTTTTCGATGTCTACTGTTTGCAACAATTCTGCTACAGGCAAAGCCCTTGTTAGTGTAAAGCACTTTTCCTCATTGCCCCAGCCGTTTGCACAGGCAGCCATTTCAAACTGCTTCTTATAAGCAGACCATGAGGTCTGGCCATCGACTGAGGGTGGCTTCAACTCATTTCTCCTTGGACCGCTTAAAGAACATTCTCGCAGTTTCTGTTTTCGCACTGTGTCGAGCTCTTTTGCCAATTGATCAACTTTGCTGTCCATTTGTTCGTCTTTTTTAACAACATTCTTCTCTAATCTTCCAAACATGGGATACTGTGGACTTTGGGACTACGGAAACATCTGCCGAAATCGGGTCCTAGAGCCTTCGTCGGAAGGAATTGTTTGGGGAAAAGTGGAAGGTGGTCTTGGTAGCCACCGATTTTGATTTATGGAACCAGAAAATAGGAGGGACTTACATGGTGGGAAACTCCTTAGTACGTCCATATTCTTCGCCTTGCTTAGCAAATATATCAGCGTACTTACCGATTAGTTTTCTGTGAGGACACGCTGCTCCAGATAAAAGAAGCTGAGAATTTTATTCTTAATTTTCACGCTCTGTTGCCACCGGTGTTGCAAGACTCGTTTCTGTTGTGGTCGATATAAACTCAATAGGCGCACATTTTCCTGCTATCTCTCCCTTTTCCGCCTTTACCCTGTCTGCCTTTGGATTTAGAATCTTTACAGGAACCATGTTGTTCTATGGTTCTACTAAGGTCTTTCCCACCATGCAGTCTTTACTATTTTCTAGCTCTATTAAATAGAAATTTGCCAAACAATCGTTTCCGACAAAGGCTCTAGAATCTGGTTTCTACAGATGACGACTTTTAAGTTGGCGTTACCGTACACCAATGGTATATCCGTATATTTTAGGTTTTGTACCCCAAGTTGACTAGTAGTCCATGTTCTTTCATGAAATCTGTACCAATGATGCACTCGCCGCATATGTCAGCCACCAGAAAAACGTTCGAAAAGGTTGTTCCGGTCAGTCTACTCACGGCTGCAGTGTTTCTACTCGATGCCATTTGTCCGAATTTTTCATCAACATTCTTCTCTATTCGTTCAAATTTGTCATCGATTTCTTCGAACTAAAAATGACTAAAGTGACAACAAATTTCACGTAAAGTTCACTAGGTATATATAAAAAAGGCAGAAATAAAAGGAAAAATATTTTACTATGGTGAATATTTAATTTAACGTGGTGAAAAGCGAAGATAATAGAATATATGAAAAAAACCTCTTCTTTTTTTTCAAGTGCACACAAAGGGGATAGTTTCAGAAAAAAATTAAAAAAAGGACCTAAGGATCGTTAGTTAGTCTATAGTATAGTATAGTTAGTCCATGCACTTCAGCCTACATGTGTATGATGAGTGATCGGCGTATTGATGGATAATTGGAAATAGCACACGAATTTTTTTATTTTACTGGTTCTGGTTTGTGTATCTGTTTGTGTTTTTTTTTATACATAATTACTTATTGCACAACATGCAGCCTTTGTACCCAAAACCAATATTGTGGTTTGTATTATTTTTATATACACATGTTTATATGTGCATTCATTTTCTTCTTTTTATTATTGTATTACTTTTGCATATTATTCGTTTACAGTTTATTGTTTAGTATTTTTTATTCGTTATTATATAATATTATTTTTATTTCTGTCATTATTTAAATTGCTACTATTACTGATAAGTATTTTTTGTTTCCAATATTAATAGAAACATTCGCAAATCGGATGTGCTGATTGCAAATGCTCAAAATGAAATAATCAGAGTGTAAGATCATTTCGATTTACCCCCCGCCAGAACAATATTAAAAGAACTACGAGAAAATACTTTAATTTGTGATCGCCGTTTTGACCCTAATGTCTTGGCTAAAAGAAGATTAATGTCTGAAGAAGGTACTCTCAAAGCAGAGATTGCTTAGAAGCTATTTTATATTTTTGCAAAATCGAAATTTTAACCTATAAACCACGATGAACCACTTCGAGAAAGAAATTAAGAAAAAAAGGGGATCAAGTGAGACAGTAACAGAAAAAACCGTTTCTCGATTGCCTGTACTAAAGTCACATAATCTTTATGCTTTTCGATGTCTACTGTTTGCAACAATTCTGCTACAGGCAAAGCCCTTGTTAGTGTAAAGCACTTTTCCTCATTGCCCCAGCCGTTTGCACAGGCAGCCATTTCAAACTGCTTCTTATAAGCAGACCATGAGGTCTGGCCATCGACTGAGGGTGGCTTCAACTCATTTCTCCTTGGACCGCTTAAAGAACATTCTCGCAGTTTCTGTTTTCGCACTGTGTCGAGCTCTTTTGCCAATTGATCAACTTTGCTGTCCATTTGTTCGTCTTTTTTAACAACATTCTTCTCTAATCTTCCAAACATGGGATACTGTGGACTTTGGGACTACGGAAACATCTGCCGAAATCGGGTCCTAGAGCCTTCGTCGGAAGGAATTGTTTGGGGAAAAGTGGAAGGTGGTCTTGGTAGCCACCGATTTTGATTTATGGAACCAGAAAATAGGAGGGACTTACATGGTGGGAAACTCCTTAGTACGTCCATATTCTTCGCCTTGCTTAGCAAATATATCAGCGTACTTACCGATTAGTTTTCTGTGAGGACACGCTGCTCCAGATAAAAGAAGCTGAGAATTTTATTCTTAATTTTCACGCTCTGTTGCCACCGGTGTTGCAAGACTCGTTTCTGTTGTGGTCGATATAAACTCAATAGGCGCACATTTTCCTGCTATCTCTCCCTTTTCCGCCTTTACCCTGTCTGCCTTTGGATTTAGAATCTTTACAGGAACCATGTTGTTCTATGGTTCTACTAAGGTCTTTCCCACCATGCAGTCTTTACTATTTTCTAGCTCTATTAAATAGAAATTTGCCAAACAATCGTTTCCGACAAAGGCTCTAGAATCTGGTTTCTACAGATGACGACTTTTAAGTTGGCGTTACCGTACACCAATGGTATATCCGTATATTTTAGGTTTTGTACCCCAAGTTGACTAGTAGTCCATGTTCTTTCATGAAATCTGTACCAATGATGCACTCGCCGCATATGTCAGCCACCAGAAAAACGTTCGAAAAGGTTGTTCCGGTCAGTCTACTCACGGCTGCAGTGTTTCTACTCGATGCCATTTGTTCGAATTTTTCATCAACATTCTTCTCTATTCGTTCAAATTTGTCATCGATTTCTTCGAACTTTTGCTGTAGAATGTTTTTTGTTCTTCCAGATTTTTTTCGAGACTATTCTTTAGGCCGTCCATTTTCGAAAAGAGGAGTTGCATAATCGCAGCCATGCCGCTATCAGTACTCATTTGATCTTCCTCTTCAACGTCAAAAGAGTATGTGTGTACCAAATTCCACTTTAGAACAAACTTGAACGTTTTTGGGGATGCTGATATTTATTTTATACTCCCCTGACATCATTCGAGAACAATCTGTACCATCTATCGTTCCATACAATTTTCCATTCTGCTAGAAAATGCGGTAAATGCTTCCATTCTCCGATGGTTGAGTCTTCTGCTATTCACCTATCCTTTGAGAAGAACTTGTTACCAAACAGAATTAAATGGCAATTTTATTCACCCACTTGTCAAAATGTGTTACGGTAGGTCACATCGGCAATTTGCTTCGAAACGTTGACAAATTCTGAGCACCTTCGTAGAAAACGAACTCAGCATCTGCAATTTGCCTTTGAGTATTTGTGAAAACTCTTTTACTCGAGCGGTTTCACTGAATCAGCAACTCTTCAACCAGTTCTTCAACTGGAATTTAACTGGAAATTATTAAAAAATATTACTGAACCTCCGCCTTATTGTGGAAAAGTTTGAGCGTTAGTACAAGAAGACGCAAACTTGTCGATTCAGCGCCGATCAGCTGAATTGGGCACCGCCAGAAACCAACCCGGTTTATTTTGCAGTTCGATTTGTGCCTACGTCCGTATAAGATTGAAGCCGGATGTCCATATTTTGGCCAAAAAATCGTCTTCTCAGACAAGACCCATTTTTGGCTCAGCGGCTATGGCAAAATTTCCGTTATGTGCCATAAGGTTTCGAAAAGACGGAAAGAATTTACTGACGTGCTTAATACGGGGCTAAATAAAAACCATCACGTAGTGGTACTATTCATCGATTTCAGCAAGGCATTTGATACATTGACACACGATAAACTTGTTGAAAATGTCACCAGACTGGGATTGAGAGAAGACTTGGCAAACTGGCTCAAAACTATCTATCTGGCTGATAGAACAATTCAAGTTAAGGTGTCTGACAAAATAAGCAAAGCAAACAAGATCAAAAACGGTGTGACACAAGGTTTCAAATTGGGTCCATTCTTTTCACAAACGAACTGTTGAGATCATTTAAAAAATGTAAGGTCTATGCCTATGCCGATGACATCTGGTGGTTTATTTCGCATCTTTATTTCTTTCGAGATAAGGAAGGGACGATTTTAACCGAATTTCTATGGTCCGAGCTCAACAGCCCCGATATATCTGAGCTGTGGTTCCAACAAGACGGCGCTTGATGCCACTGGTGACTGGGTCATCTCACAGCGAGCGTGCATCAATTGGCCGACGCGATTATGCGATTTAACACCACTAGATTAGTTTTTCTGGGACTACGTCAAGACCTTAGTCTACGTTAACAAGCCAACCGCTCTGAAAAACGTCGAAGCCAACATTCGACACGCTATTGTCGGAATAAAGCCGCACATATTGGACCGATTAAAAATTGCACTGACAGCTTGAAGCACTGCCACGAATGTCGAGACGGCCATTTGAATGATGTGCTATTCCACACATAATGGCATAAACGTATCTTCAAAATAAAGCCAGAATATATCATGTTGTTGTTTTATTTAAATAATTTTTCCTATCCTTATCTGGTCCTCCTTTATATTCATTGCCGCAGAAGGCATTACAGCATAGACTAACTATACCTAGTTATTAAACTCTACTAATACTTTTCCAAACTCTTAACTTTCGCACAGACACACTGTAAGTGAATCACCAATCCATCTCTCCATCTCTATAACCTGTCAGAATGACTAAAGTGACAACAAATTTCACGTAAAGTTCACTAGGTATATATAAAAAAGGCAGAAATAAAAGGAAAAATATTTTACTATGGTGAATATTTAATTTAACGTGGTGAAAAGCGAAGATAATAGAATATATGAAAAAAACCTCTTTTTTTTTTTCAAGTGCACACAAAGGGGATAGTTTCAGAAAAAAATTAAAAAAGGACCTAAGGATCGTTAGTTAGTCTATAGTATAGTATAGTTAGTCCATGCACTTCAGCCTACATGTGTATGATGAGTGATCGGCGTATTGATGGATAATTGGAAATAGCACACGAATTTTTTTATTTTACTGGTTCTGGTTTGTGTATCTGTTTGTGTTTTTTTTTATACATAATTACTTATTGCACAACATGCAGCCTTTGTACCCAAAACCAATATTGTGGTTTGTATTATTTTTATATACACATGTTTATATGTGCATTCATTTTCTTCTTTTTATTATTGTATTACTTTTGCATATTATTCGTTTACAGTTTATTGTTTAGTATTTTTTATTCGTTATTATATAATATTATTTTTATTTCTGTCATTATTTAAATTGCTACTATTACTGATAAGTATTTTTTGTTTCCAATATTAATAGAAACATTCGCAAATCGGATGTGCTGATTGCAAATGCTCAAAATGAAATAATCAGAGTGTAAGATCATTTCGATTTACCCCCCGCCAGAACAATATTAAAAGAACTACGAGAAAATACTTTAATTTGTGATCGCCGTTTTGACCCTAATGTCTTGGCTAAAAGAAGATTAATGTCTGAAGATGGTACTCTCAAAGCAGAGATTGCTTAGAAGCTATTTTATATTTTTACAAAATCGAAATTTTAACCTATAAACCACGATGAACCACTTCGAGAAAGAAATTAAGAAAAAAAGGGGATCAAGTGAGACAGTAACAGAAAAAACCGTTTCTCGATTGCCTGTACTAAAGTCACATAATCTTTATGCTTTTCGATGTCTACTGTTTGCAACAATTCTGCTACAGGCAAAGCCCTTGTTAGTGTAAAGCACTTTTCCTCATTGCCCCAGCCGTTTGCACAGGCAGCCATTTCAAACTGCTTCTTATAAGCAGACCATGAGGTCTGGCCATCGACTGAGGGTGGCTTCAACTCATTTCTCATTGGACCGCTTAAAGAACATTCTCGCAGTTTCTGTTTTCGCACTGTGTCGAGCTCTTTTGCCAATTGATCAACTTTGCTGTCCATTTGTTCGTCTTTTTTAACAACATTCTTCTCTAATCTTCCAAACATGGGATACTGTGGACTTTGGGACTACGGAAACATCTGCCGAAATCGGGTCCTAGAGCCTTCGTCGGAAGGAATTGTTTGGGGAAAAGTGGAAGGTGGTCTTGGTAGCCACCGATTTTGATTTATGGAACCAGAAAATAGGAGGGACTTACATGGTGGGAAACTCCTTAGTACGTCCATATTCTTCGCCTTGCTTAGCAAATATATCAGCGTACTTACCGATTAGTTTTCTGTGAGGACACGCTGCTCCAGATAAAAGAAGCTGAGAATTTTATTCTTAATTTTCACGCTCTGTTGCCACCGGTGTTGCAAGACTCGTTTCTGTTGTGGTCGATATAAACTCAATAGGCGCACATTTTCCTGCTATCTCTCCCTTTTCCGCCTTTACCCTGTCTGCCTTTGGATTTAGAATCTTTACAGGAACCATGTTGTTCTATGGTTCTACTAAGGTCTTTCCCACCATGCAGTCTTTACTATTTTCTAGCTCTATTAAATAGAAATTTGCCAAACAATCGTTTCCGACAAAGGCTCTAGAATCTGGTTTCTACAGATGACGACTTTTAAGTTGGCGTTACCGTACACCAATGGTATATCCGTATATTTTAGGTTTTGTACCCCAAGTTGACTAGTAGTCCATGTTCTTTCATGAAATCTGTACCAATGATGCACTCGCCGCATATGTCAGCCACCAGAAAAACGTTCGAAAAGGTTGTTCCGGTCAGTCTACTCACGGCTGCAGTGTTTCTACTCGATGCCATTTGTTCGAATTTTTCATCAACATTCTTCTCTATTCGTTCAAATTTGTCATCGATTTCTTCGAACTTTTGCTGTAGAATGTTTTTTGTTCTTCCAGATTTTTTTCGAGACTATTCTTTAGGCCGTCCATTTTCGAAAAGAGGAGTTGCATAATCGCAGCCATGCCGCTATCAGTACTCATTTGATCTTCCTCTTCAACGTCAAAAGAGTATGTGTGTACCAAATTCCACTTTAGAACAAACTTGAACGTTTTTGGGGATGCTGATATTTATTTTATACTCCCCTGACATCATTCGAGAACAATCTGTACCATCTATCGTTCCATACAATTTTCCATTCTGCTAGAAAATGCGGTAAATGCTTCCATTCTCCGATGGTTGAGTCTTCTGCTATTCACCTATCCTTTGAGAAGAACTTGTTACCAAACAGAATTAAATGGCAATTTTATTCACCCACTTGTCAAAATGTGTTACGGTAGGTCACATCGGCAATTTGCTTCGAAACGTTGACAAATTCTGAGCACCTTCGTAGAAAACGAACTCAGCATCTGCAATTTGCCTTTGAGTATTTGTGAAAACTCTTTTACTCGAGCGGTTTCACTGAATCAGCAACTCTTCAACCTTCTCAGACAAGACCCATTTTTGGCTCAGCGGCTATGGCAAAATTTCCGTTATGTGCCATAAGGTTTCGAAAAGACGGAAAGAATTTACTGACGTGCTTAATACGGGGCTAAATAAAAACCATCACGTAGTGGTACTATTCATCGATTTCAGCAAGGCATTTGATACATTGACACACGATAAACTTGTTGAAAATGTCACCAGACTGGGATTGAGAGAAGACTTGGCAAACTGGCTCAAAACTATCTATCTGGCTGATAGAACAATTCAAGTTAAGGTGTCTGACAAAATAAGCAAAGCAAACAAGATCAAAAACGGTGTGACACAAGGTTTCAAATTGGGTCCATTCTTTTCACAAACGAACTGTTGAGATCATTTAAAAAATGTAAGGTCTATGCCTATGCCGATGACATCTGGTGGTTTATTTCGCATCTTTATTTCTTTCGAGATAAGGAAGGGACGATTTTAACCGAATTTCTATGGTCCGAGCTCAACAGCCCCGATATATCTGAGCTGTGGTTCCAACAAGACGGCGCTTGATGCCACTGGTGACTGGGTCATCTCACAGCGAGCGTGCATCAATTGGCCGACGCGATTATGCGATTTAACACCACTAGATTAGTTTTTCTGGGACTACGTCAAGACCTTAGTCTACGTTAACAAGCCAACCGCTCTGAAAAACGTCGAAGCCAACATTCGACACGCTATTGTCGGAATAAAGCCGCACATATTGGACCGATTAAAAATTGCACTGACAGCTTGAAGCACTGCCACGAATGTCGAGACGGCCATTTGAATGATGTGCTATTCCACACATAATGGCATAAACGTATCTTCAAAATAAAGCCAGAATATATCATGTTGTTGTTTTATTTAAATAATTTTTCCTATCCTTATCTGGTCCTCCTTTATATTCATTGCCGCAGAAGGCATTTCAGCATAGACTAACTATACCTAGTTATTAAACTCTACTAATACTTTTCCAAACTCTTAACTTTCGCACAGACACACTGTAAGTGAATCACCAATCCATCTCTCCATCTCTATAACCTGTCAGAATGACTAAAGTGACAACAAATTTCACGTAAAGTTCACTAGGTATATATAAAAAAGGCAGAAATAAAAGGAAAAATATTTTACTATGGTGAATATTTAATTTAACGTGGTGAAAAGCGAAGATAATAGAATATATGAAAAAAACCTCTTCTTTTTTTTCAAGTGCACACAAAGGGGATAGTTTCAGAAAAAAATTAAAAAAAGGACCTAAGGATCGTTAGTTAGTCTATAGTATAGTATAGTTAGTCCATGCACTTCAGCCTACATGTGTATGATGAGTGATCGGCGTATTGATGGATAATTGGAAATAGCACACGAATTTTTTTATTTTACTGGTTCTGGTTTGTGTATCTGTTTGTGTTTTTTTTTATACATAATTACTTATTGCACAACATGCAGCCTTTGTACCCAAAACCAATATTGTGGTTTGTATTATTTTTATATACACATGTTTATATGTGCATTCATTTTCTTCTTTTTATTATTGTATTACTTTTGCATATTATTCGTTTACAGTTTATTGTTTAGTATTTTTTATTCGTTATTATATAATATTATTTTTATTTCTGTCATTATTTAAATTGCTACTATTACTGATAAGTATTTTTTGTTTCCAATATTAATAGAAACATTCGCAAATCGGATGTGCTGATTGCAAATGCTCAAAATGAAATAATCAGAGTGTAAGATCATTTCGATTTACCCCCCGCCAGAACAATATTAAAAGAACTACGAGAAAATACTTTAATTTGTGATCGCCGTTTTGACCCTAATGTCTTGGCTAAAAGAAGATTAATGTCTGAAGAAGGTACTCTCAAAGCAGAGATTGCTTAGAAGCTATTTTATATTTTTGCAAAATCAAAATTTTAACCTATAAACCACGATGAACCACTTCGAGAAAGAAATTAAGAAAAAAAGGGGATCAAGTGAGACAGTAACAGAAAAAACCGTTTCTCGATTGCCTGTACTAAAGTCACATAATCTTTATGCTTTTCGATGTCTACTGTTTGCAACAATTCTGCTACAGGCAAAGCCCTTGTTAGTGTAAAGCACTTTTCCTCATTGCCCCAGCCGTTTGCACAGGCAGCCATTTCAAACTGCTTCTTATAAGCAGACCATGAGGTCTGGCCATCGACTGAGGGTGGCTTCAACTCATTTCTCCTTGGACCGCTTAAAGAACATTCTCGCAGTTTCTGTTTTCGCACTGTGTCGAGCTCTTTTGCCAATTGATCAACTTTGCTGTCCATTTGTTCGTCTTTTTTAACAACATTCTTCTCTAATCTTCCAAACATGGGATACTGTGGACTTTGGGACTACGGAAACATCTGCCGAAATCGGGTCCTAGAGCCTTCGTCGGAAGGAATTGTTTGGGGAAAAGTGGAAGGTGGTCTTGGTAGCCACCGATTTTGATTTATGGAACCAGAAAATAGGAGGGACTTACATGGTGGGAAACTCCTTAGTACGTCCATATTCTTCGCCTTGCTTAGCAAATATATCAGCGTACTTACCGATTAGTTTTCTGTGAGGACACGCTGCTCCAGATAAAAGAAGCTGAGAATTTTATTCTTAATTTTCACGCTCTGTTGCCACCGGTGTTGCAAGACTCGTTTCTGTTGTGGTCGATATAAACTCAATAGGCGCACATTTTCCTGCTATCTCTCCCTTTTCCGCCTTTACCCTGTCTGCCTTTGGATTTAGAATCTTTACAGGAACCATGTTGTTCTATGGTTCTACTAAGGTCTTTCCCACCATGCAGTCTTTACTATTTTCTAGCTCTATTAAATAGAAATTTGCCAAACAATCGTTTCCGACAAAGGCTCTAGAATCTGGTTTCTACAGATGACGACTTTTAAGTTGGCGTTACCGTACACCAATGGTATATCCGTATATTTTAGGTTTTGTACCCCAAGTTGACTAGTAGTCCATGTTCTTTCATGAAATCTGTACCAATGATGCACTCGCCGCATATGTCAGCCACCAGAAAAACGTTCGAAAAGGTTGTTCCGGTCAGTCTACTCACGGCTGCAGTGTTTCTACTCGATGCCATTTGTTCGAATTTTTCATCAACATTCTTCTCTATTCGTTCAAATTTGTCATCGATTTCTTCGAACTTTTGCTGTAGAATGTTTTTTGTTCTTCCAGATTTTTTTCGAGACTATTCTTTAGGCCGTCCATTTTCGAAAAGAGGAGTTGCATAATCGCAGCCATGCCGCTACCAGTACTCATTTGATCTTCCTCTTCAACGTCAAAAGAGTATGTGTGTACCAAATTCCACTTTAGAACAAACTTGAACGTTTTTGGGGATGCTGATATTTATTTTATACTCCCCTGACATCATTCGAGAACAATCTGTACCATCTATCGTTCCATACAATTTTCCATTCTGCTAGAAAATGCGGTAAATGCTTCCATTCTCCGATGGTTGAGTCTTCTGCTATTCACCTATCCTTTGAGAAGAACTTGTTACCAAACAGAATTAAATGGCAATTTTATTCACCCACTTGTCAAAATGTGTTACGGTAGGTCACATCGGCAATTTGCTTCGAAACGTTGACAAATTCTGAGCACCTTCGTAGAAAACGAACTCAGCATCTGCAATTTGCCTTTGAGTATTTGTGAAAACTCTTTTACTCGAGCGGTTTCACTGAATCAGCAACTCTTCAACCAGTTCTTCAACTGGAATTTAACTGGAAATTATTAAAAAATATTACTGAACCTCCGCCTTATTGTGGAAAAGTTTGAGCGTTAGTACAAGAAGACGCAAACTTGTCGATTCAGCGCCGATCAGCTGAATTGGGCACCGCCAGAAACCAACCCGGTTTATTTTGCAGTTCGATTTGTGCCTACGTCCGTATAAGATTGAAGCCGGATGTCCATATTTTGGCCAAAAAATCGTCTTCTCAGACAAGACCCATTTTTGGCTCAGCGGCTATGGCAAAATTTCCGTTATGTGCCATAAGGTTTCGAAAAGACGGAAAGAATTTACTGACGTGCTTAATACGGGGCTAAATAAAAACCATCACGTAGTGGTACTATTCATCGATTTCAGCAAGGCATTTGATACATTGACACACGATAAACTTGTTGAAAATGTCACCAGACTGGGATTGAGAGAAGACTTGGCAAACTGGCTCAAAACTATCTATCTGGCTGATAGAACAATTCAAGTTAAGGTGTCTGACAAAATAAGCAAAGCAAACAAGATCAAAAACGGTGTGACACAAGGTTTCAAATTGGGTCCATTCTTTTCACAAACGAACTGTTGAGATCATTTAAAAAATGTAAGGTCTATGCCTATGCCGATGACATCTGGTGGTTTATTTCGCATCTTTATTTCTTTCGAGATAAGGAAGGGACGATTTTAACCGAATTTCTATGGTCCGAGCTCAACAGCCCCGATATATCTGAGCTGTGGTTCCAACAAGACGGCGCTTGATGCCACTGGTGACTGGGTCATCTCACAGCGAGCGTGCATCAATTGGCCGACGCGATTATGCGATTTAACACCACTAGATTAGTTTTTCTGGGACTACGTCAAGACCTTAGTCTACGTTAACAAGCCAACCGCTCTGAAAAACGTCGAAGCCAACATTCGACACGCTATTGTCGGAATAAAGCCGCACATATTGGACCGATTAAAAATTGCACTGACAGCTTGAAGCACTGCCACGAATGTCGAGACGGCCATTTGAATGATGTGCTATTCCACACATAATGGCATAAACGTATCTTCAAAATAAAGCCAGAATATATCATGTTGTTGTTTTATTTAAATAATTTTTCCTATCCTTATCTGGTCCTCCTTTATATTCATTGCCGCAGAAGGCATTTCAGCATAGACTAACTATACCTAGTTATTAAACTCTACTAATACTTTTCCAAACTCTTAACTTTCGCACAGACACACTGTAAGTGAATCACCAATCCATCTCTCCATCTCTATAACCTGTCAGAATGACTAAAGTGACAACAAATTTCACGTAAAGTTCACTAGGTATATATAAAAAAGGCAGAAATAAAAGGAAAAATATTTTACTATGGTGAATATTTAATTTAACGTGGTGAAAAGCGAAGATAATAGAATATATGAAAAAAACCTCTTTTTTTTTTTCAAGTGCACACAAAGGGGATAGTTTCAGAAAAAAATTAAAAAAGGACCTAAGGATCGTTAGTTAGTCTATAGTATAGTATAGTTAGTCCATGCACTTCAGCCTACATGTGTATGATGAGTGATCGGCGTATTGATGGATAATTGGAAATAGCACACGAATTTTTTTATTTTACTGGTTCTGGTTTGTGTATCTGTTTGTGTTTTTTTTTATACATAATTACTTATTGCACAACATGCAGCCTTTGTACCCAAAACCAATATTGTGGTTTGTATTATTTTTATATACACATGTTTATATGTGCATTCATTTTCTTCTTTTTATTATTGTATTACTTTTGCATATTATTCGTTTACAGTTTATTGTTTAGTATTTTTTATTCGTTATTATATAATATTATTTTTATTTCTGTCATTATTTAAATTGCTACTATTACTGATAAGTATTTTTTGTTTCCAATATTAATAGAAACATTCGCAAATCGGATGTGCTGATTGCAAATGCTCAAAATGAAATAATCAGAGTGTAAGATCATTTCGATTTACCCCCCGCCAGAACAATATTAAAAGAACTACGAGAAAATACTTTAATTTGTGATCGCCGTTTTGACCCTAATGTCTTGGCTAAAAGAAGATTAATGTCTGAAGAAGGTACTCTCAAAGCAGAGATTGCTTAGAAGCTATTTTATATTTTTACAAAATCGAAATTTTAACCTATAAACCACGATGAACCACTTCGAGAAAGAAATTAAGAAAAAAAGGGGATCAAGTGAGACAGTAACAGAAAAAACTCTATAATACATCTATAAGCGAGGAATCAATTTTTTCTTGTAAATTGCTGGGAAGCAGCCGTACAAAAATATTTACCGAAAAAGAAAGGTGGTTCGTAGGAAATATATTTTATGTATCTATTACGTCAAATGTCAAATGCCTTCAGACAGGGTCAAAAAGTTTTATAAATTTGAAGATTTAAGACAAAAATGTTCTCTTTTGGAAGAACGGGATAGGAGAAATGTTGTATTAATTTTTGATGAAATCGCAATACGCAGTGAACCACGATACAATCCGCAATTTTATTTAGTAGATGGTTTTGTCAGAAATACACAAAATTGGAAAACACGTTTGTGTTTTCATGATCAGGGGCCTATTTCACTAACCACTTTTCACTTTGCAAACTTGCAAATTTTTCTCTTGAAGAACAATCACTTGACGTCCTGTAGTATTTTGTGTTTTAAAACACTGCTTAATATTCTGCTGCACAATAATGTCTTTAACCCATGACTCATTATTTTTTTTTTTATATAAACACACGTTACAACGCACACAAACATTCAAACACATTTTCAAGAACAAGGGTCTGTTGCCAAATGGCTACACTATGTTTTTAAAGAATACTAAGAAGGTGATAATTTGATTTATGAAAATAATGAAATGTTTTAATTTAATTGGTTTTTTTTTTAAAATAAACAAAAGTAATATGAATCGTATGATAAGAAATTAGTTCAAATGAAAATTTTTAAAACAATTGTTGTTTTTGTTCAAACATAGTGCAATGCCACATTTTTCACATATTGTTCGACTGAATCCTTTACAATCAGGGTATTTGCATCGAATTTTAGTTTCCGTGTGCTGAGGCCAGTGGCCGATTTGATCCCTGCGAATGTCTTTTGGTGGTACATGTTGCGCTGGTCCTTTTTTCTTCTTGGCTTGTTTGGCAGGTTCAATGGTACCCGATATACCACGTTTCGGTCCTTTGTTGACCTCACTTAAACATTTCGCTACCTCTAGACGAAAACTCATTTGATTTAAAATTTCGGAGTCCCTTTTATCATTTTGTTTTAGCACTCTTTTATATGCCAACCATGCATTGACAATTGTCAAGTCAAACAAGTGGTAAAAAAGGCGCATATACCACTTTCTGCTTTTTATGCCAATTTTATAACGTCACATTAGGCTATCTAAAAGGTCTACGCCGCCCATATGACGGTTGTATTGCTGTATTATGAAAGGACATTTCACCTCTATAGTTTTCTTTTGCTTGTGATCATATCTTTTGACAAATGCCTCAGGCTGAGTTCCAGACAACTGATGTTATATCAACGCCGTCTATTGTAGTCATATATTCATGACTTTGCCCACGCGGCTCATTTTTCATTGCTGCTTCTGTGGGCAGTTTACAATTCGGAAGTCTATTTCTCTGAACTGTTTCCAATGAAAATATGCCCTCTTTTGCCAAATGAACCATAAGTGGAATGCCGGTATAAAAATTGTCATGATAGAGACGATAGTTTTGCTTTCGAGGTATAATTCGGGACAAACGTAAAACTATGTTGGACGTTGCTCCGTGGTCAGGTTCGATATCCGATGTTGACGAATTGTCCGCACGTCCTGTATATATTTCAAAATTATAAGCGAATCCAGTGACACCAGCAAGAACAAATAATTTAAATCCCCATTTGTGTGGTTTCATAGGCACGCTTCATATAATGCCTCACTTTTGTAGAGCACATTTGCTCATCATTGGATAATTCTTTCTCTAGCGGAACGGTGTTGAACTTTGATAGCAGAAAATTTATGGCTGGTCTTAATTTGTGCAATCTGTCATGACCTGGTTGATCTCTTGCAATAAAAGTTGTATTGTCATTGAAGTGGATGACCTGCCGCAATTTTTCAAACTTATTCACTGGCATCATGTCAATTATTGGTTGAAATCCAAGGTCATCACTCCAATATGATCTTATGTTAGGCATATGTACGAGTGACATGTAAAGCACAATTACCATATATTGTTGTATATCGGATGCAGAGAATGCACTTAAGTTTTCAGTATTTTTTTTTAATATTATAATAATTCGTTTGCTCAACAATATTTTGTATCACTTCATCAGAAAAAAAATATTTGAAAAATTGAAATGGAGTTTCCAAAGTCAGCAGAACACCTTCAGTTTCCGAAAGCCCACGAAATTCTAGCTGATTCTCATTTACGAGGGGCGTTCAATATATTCTCGGTATCGATATGAAGGAAAATGCGAATTCAATTTAAATTGTTTTTATTTTTCAATATAATCTCCCCTAACATCAATGCATTTGTTACATCTTGAGATAAGCTTTTTTAAACCCTCAAAAAAATAAATTTCCTCTTTCTCTGCAAAATACCCATTTATTGCCGACTTGAGTTCTTCATCATCCGAAAATCTTTTTCCACGAAGACATTTTTTCAAATCCGGAAACAGGAAATAATCACTAGGGGCAAGGTCTGGACTATAGGGTGGGTGTTGGATTTCTTCGAAACCACAATCTCGCGTAGCAGCCTTGGAAACTCGCGCCGTGTGAACAGGAGCGTTGTCATGAAGAAGCAACACACCCGCTGCGAGTTTACCCCGCCTTTTCTTTTTAATTTCCTCCCGCAAATTATGCAAAGTGGAAGCGTAGGATGTGGCGTTGATGGTTTCACCTTTTTTTTGTACTCAATGAGCAAGATTCCCTTTGAGTCCCAAAAAACTGTGGCCATGAGCTTCCCGGCAGACGGAGTGACTTTGAACTTCTTCGGGGGGTCTGTTCCTTTTTTATGCCACTGCATGGACTCTTGTTTGCTTTCAGGGTCATAGTGGTGGACCCATGTTTCGTCCCCAGTAACAATTCGATCCATAACACCGTCCGCCTTCTCACTCGACATCTCCAAAAGCTCTCTACAGCATGCGATTCTCACTTTTTTCTGAGGCGCTGTGAGCATTCGTGGCACCCACCTTGCACTGACCTTTGAAAGGTTAAGATGGTCATGAAGAATGGTGTGAATGGTACCAATTGAAAGCTTGGTGATCTCTGCCATCATTTTCACCTTTATTCGGGCATCCTCAAGAACAAGTTTTTCGACTTCTTTGATGCTTTCTCCCGTACAAGCAGTAGCCGGGGCGCCGGAGCGGGGGTCGTCTTCAATGCTCTCTCTGCCTCTCTTGAACTCACTTGACCACTTTTGCACAGTTGATAATGAAGGTGCGGAACCCTGGTAAACAGCCACCATCTCTTCATGAATAGTTTTTTGACTTTTTCCTTGCTTAGTGAGAAATTTTATTACAGCGCGATGCTCAATTTTCACCATCATCGTCTCAGTTGCCATTATGATTCTGTTTAACTAGAGATAAAACGCGAATTAATAATCACATTTATATGAAATTTTACATGAATGCACTAAAATAATAGTATTACTTGATAAATAAGTCAATTTATATATACAACCACAGCTTCACCCCGATACCGAGAATATGTTGAACGCCCCTCGTAGTTGCAAATTTTTTTTCTTCCATACAATATTTTTTTGAAGTTGGCTTTCCTTACGTGGTTTATTGTTGGAGCAGGAGGCTACCTCTTCACACTCAATTTGAGAATCTGTCGGAGGTGAGAATGGCACCATTACATTTGCTTCATTTTCATAATTTTTTTTTAACAAATCCAATTCAAAATCTGGATCTTCCGCGCTGCCATCGGAAAAATCATCTTCGCTTTCTCCACTTTTGTATTCCAACAAATATTGCGTCAGTTCTTCAACAGATTTAAAAGGTTCAGTCATGGTAAAATCGCAAATTATGTTGATAAAATAAACCTGAAATGGTATATTGAACTGTTGCTAAAAATTATCAAATTGAGTAAGTCCACTCGCACAATGTAGCCAATTGGCAACAAACCTTTTTATAGCAATTTCGCCGTTTTAAAAAGATTTACAACGTAAGCATTCATTTTTTTAACAAATACTCACTCTTTTCGAAGTAAACAACAAATAAATATACACCAAACTTTTAATTTCCACACTGCACGTGTTCTTGAAGCATTGCTAATTTACAATAAAAAAAAATGCAATAACAGTATTCTATAATCCCAATCTACGACTAAATTACTAAAATATATAGGAAGAATGTTGCCGAATGGCAATAATATGAATTCAACCCTAAAACTTTCCCATTTGTATTATAAAAGTGTTGTAAAGGCATTGTTGCCCATTGGCAACAAGATGCATTTAAGGGTTAAAGATGTGTATCGCGAAGTAGGAATCTTAGAAGTTTTTGTAACTTGGAAATTATTTTTTTGCAAAGTTGCAAAGTTTTCCTATTTGCAAAATTCGTTTCACCAAACTCCAATTTGCAAAGTGATAAGTTAGTTTTGGCAAAGTGCAAAATTGTTTTAGTTTGCAATGAAGTGTTCCATTTCGTTTCACCAGCCAAATAAACTTCGTACTTTGCATTAAGAATTTTGCACAGCTTATTAATAATGTGCAAAAGAAAAATTTTCATTTGCAGTTAAACATTTGTCGTCTAAAGTTCGAGAATATAATTTAAAAATTTAAATGTATCGTTTCGAAGCGCTTTTTGAAAACGAGGAAAGTGTTAGTAATGTGTTTTTAAGTTAAAGAGTTGTTACTCGTAAATTAAGAACAAATCTTGAATTTGCAAATAATACAACATTGGCAAATCTCCGCCTAACAAAAACTCAAATCGAGTTTGTTTTGTCCAAAATTAGACATAAATTCAATAGTCAGAGAAATAATTGCTTGAAACCATCGCAACAACTTTTATGTGCACTGCGTTGGATGGGAAATGGAGCTCAATACCATGGAGTGGCATCTGTGCATGGAATTAGTACAGCTACAGTCTGCAGAGTACTACACTGAGTTTCAGATGCAATTATTGATGAATTTCTTGGAAACATCATTTGATGGCCAGAATATTCTTTGGAAATAGCTACCTCCGCTCAGGGAGGATTTAGACGTATAGCTGGGTGCGTTGATGGTACGGTGATCAACATCGATGCACCGCAAGGTCAGATAACAAGATGGAAATTCAATATTGTAATGCTGCGCGACGTAACTCCAAGCAAAATTTTAGGGCATGCTGAACGTGACCAAACCCGAAGCTCTATTGTATTTTGCCCATCACAGATTCAGTGCTGACTTGGTGCAGTTATACCATCGGAGAGGTTTAAGTTTTAAGATACTGACAATTGCTTGTACAGGACTTTTTTAGTTTAGCATATTCGGTTGTTAGAGCAGACAATTATTTTAGGGCAACAGACCACACTCTTGTATTTTGGCTACACTCATATATAGGGCTATCCAATAAGGACTTGACAACTTTTTTTTTTAAAATAAAACGCAAACCATTTGAGATATTTCAAAAACTTTATTATCGGCTTGAAGTACAATCAAAATATTTATGAGTGGAACTCGACTTCGTTCATATGCAGCGGTCGATTCGTTGGACCCAATTTTCAACAACTCGACCATACATTTCGGCCGAAACGGCTGCTATTTCGCGTGCAATGTTGGCTCTGAGCTCTTCCAACGTCGTCGGCGTGTTGGCATAAACCAATGACTTAACGTAGCCCCACAGAAAATAGTCAAGTTAAATAGCATGAACGAAGCGGCCAATCGACTGGCCCATTTCTTGAGATAACTCGCTCAAAATACTTACTCTTCAATAAATCGATTGTAGCGTCTGCTGTATGGCTTGTGGCATCATCCTGTTGAAACCACATGTCGTCCAAGTCCATATCTTGCAATTCGGGCCAAAAATATTCGGTGATCATGGCGTGATAACGCTGACCATTCACAGTAACGTGGCGATCGTTATCGTCGACGAAAAAATATGGCCCAATAACGCCGCCGGCATGCAAACCGCAAAAAGCAGTTATTTTTTGTGGATGAGGTGGTGATTCATGAAGCACATGTGGATTTTCACCCGACCAATAACGCATATTTGACGAACCCATTGAGCCAAAAATGAGCTTCGTCACTGAAGATGATTTTGGGATGAAATTCATCATCTTGGCTCATCTTCTCCAGAAATCAATCGGAGAACGTACGTCGCTTCAAATAGGCCATCAGCTTGATCTTGTATGGGTGTAAACCAAGATCCTTACGCAAAATGCGCCATAATGTGGTCTGAGCAATGCCCAATTCTTGAGAACGCCGTGGAATTGACTGATTTAGATCGTTTCCTACGGACGCCAGCGATATTTTCGACACTTCGACCAACCCGTTATTTCAGTGAAACGGCAACATCACACAACGAATATGTAGACTCAAATTTTTGCACTAAACTTGTTATTGCCTGTCTAGTAGGGCGAGAATTACGATCGAAAATTGGAGTTAACGTCGTTAAAGTTGCCGTCATCGACTCCGAATTTCGGTAGAAAATTTTTATAATTTTCGTTTCATTCGTGTACTTTACCATGATGAAAATGTTAAGTTTACTGAATAAATTGACAGTGACAGTTTGATGATTAGTGAAAGAGTGCGTTCACAAATTAAATTCAAAGTTGTCAAATCCCTACTGGAAAACCCTTTACATATGTACATTAATGGCGTTTTCGTTTGGGCAAGCAAAAGGCTTTTTTTTTGTACTCCGATTTTGATCCAATAGAACACTACAATTTTTTTCTCTAAATTTGCTGTCAAAAATATTATATGTATTTTTTAAATATATTTGCTTGCGAATCAATTTGAACACTCAGAATAATAAAACACAGCCGATTGCACGAAAACAGAAATCTAGTTTGACACACAACAGTATTTGACATATTTATAGGAGTTAGTACATTTTAACATAAAATCCAGGAGAAATTTTGATTCTGATATAGATAGATATATGTGCTCAGGAGCACAAACGAAAAAGGCGGAACCAGTTTTTCAATTTTCTATTAGATTCTAATACGGGGTGAGTGAATTCCGAAGAAACTAATAGAATATGACATGCAACAATTACAACTTTCTGAAATTTAAGTCTCGTTTTATAAATTGTGTAACTGTACAAACTATGGACAAATAAAAGTATATCAACAAATAAATGCAAGTTTATTAATATTGTATATTTTCGACGAATTTAATTTAACAATTATTCTGCTCCACCCGGAACATAATCTTCTGATAAACTCTGCATTATAAACTTTGTTAAATTGGGACCAAGCCAAATTATATATAATAACGTAGCCTCAAGTAGTCCCAAAATCATTCCGGCGCAGACGTCCAATAAATAATGCCGATACATGAGCAAACGCGATATGGTTACGACGACAGCCCAAATGCTAAGTGCCGGCAAAATTTCGCTGGGTAATGGATATAAAAATGTAAAAAAACCTAGAATAAAGAAAGCTCTTGAAGCATGTCCAGAAGGAAAACTAAATTTATCTGGACCAATAGAGAATGTATCACTGTTTGCAGCAGGCCTTCGACGTCTTGTAGCTGCCTTTATGACCGCAATAATAACAATGTCAAGTAATAATCCAAATAGCATGTTTACTTGCATTTCATATAGTTCAGAATTATTAACAATCCAACAAAATGCCAACCAACCAGACAGCCATGCAATACCGTGGCAAGATATCTCAAGAAACTTGCAATGATTTTTCAACGACCGAAATGCGACGAAATTAAGAAGAAAACAAATAAATGTTTTTGTTATTTTTTTGTCATATTCCAACACAGTTCGAATGGTTTTTTCCATTTTCTGCGTCATTTTTAACCTAAATATATAATAAATTGTATTGCACATTTACTTTACTTATAAAAAAATACACACCAACCCCACTAGCTCAAACTGGTAAATAAACACGTAAAGAAAATATTTGAAATACCAAAGATGATTTGCCAAATGAATAGGCGGAGATGGAAACTTTCCAGATTACGGCCCTTCCACTAATTGCTTTAAAACATGTAACCACCTGGTCAGAGTTGAACACCCGGTAAAGTGCTTTCAGCGCTCCTTTGTGGCATTTTTTTACCAACACGGCTAGACTGATTTTTGCCAGCTCGTTACCGGGAGCAAATTTATATAAAAATCTTAATTTCTGTGTGGAATAAAATAAATAAATTAGTTAAAGAATTTATTTTTGTCTGATAAGAATAAAGTAGAAATGTCGAAAAAAAATACGCGAGTTTCGCAATAAGTGCTTGTGAAGTGTTTAGATTAGATAGTTTAAATAAAGGGTCCGCCATCTAACGTTTTTTTTTCAACTAGTGCTTATTTCGTGAATGGTAACACTTAGCTCATGTCTGATTTGACAGATAATTAGTTTTATCCTTCCGCTGAACGAATATGGTTGTGTATACGCTTGAACAATGCTGGAAATATTGCCTGCGATCGACTTAGAGAAGATGCCGATTTTGCCAAAAAAATCATCTTTTCAGATGAAGCTCATTTTGATCTTGGCGGGTATGTAAACAAGCAAAATTGTCGCATTTGGGGCACAGAAAACCCGCACGCATACATTGAAAAGCCGATACACCCAAAACGAGTCACTGTTTGGTGCGGATTTTGGTCCAGAGGCATAATTGGGCCATTTTTCTTCGAAAATGAGAAAGGAGTGGCCGTTACAGTCAATGGCAATCGTTATCGGGCCATGTTGAACGAATTTTTGTTCACAAAAATTGAAGAGGAGGATATTGGCAACATTTGGTTTCAACAGGACGGCGCTACGTGCCACACAGCCGAAGCTACACTCGATGTTTTGCGCCCTGTTTTTGAAGATCGCATTATCAGCCGCAGAGCTGATGTCGTTTGGCCACCTCGGAGTTGCGATTTGACACCGTTGGACTATTACTTGTGGGGTGCCGTAAAAGATAAGTGTTACGCCGACAAGCCAGAGACAATTAACGCTTTAAAGGACAATATTCGTGAAGCCATTGGTGAAATACAGCTGCACACAATCGATAATGTGCTTAAAAATTGGACCGATCGTGTAAGCTACTGCATGGCCAGCCGAGGCAGCCATTTGAATGAAATTATTTTCCATTATTAACCGGAAGGATAAGACTAATTATCTGTCAAATCAGACATAAGCTAAGTGTTACCATTCACGAAATAAGTACTAGTTAAAAAAAAAACGTTAGATGGCGGACCCTTTAGAATCATGCTTTGAAAAATGTAAACAAAGCACTTGTGAAACAGGAAGAAATTGTTGTGTTGTTACTTTTCCATTAAATATTTAGTGAATACTGTATTATACAGTGCCTTGGTTAAACATATCAATAGAGATAGTGAAATGCGACTGGAAATTCGCATAGATGGAGTCCTGCACATACTATCAGAATATACCAAATTGAATATTTCGCTTGGTGGAAATGAAAGATTACCGGGAGCTGGTTGCAATTATACTCTTGCATATTTAAACTATACTTTGAGCAGTATAATTTACTTTTAGACAGTACGGAGTTCGGGCTGTTAAAATAGCGGTATAATACTGCTATTGTAGTACTTTTGGCAGCACTGGTCATCATCATTATCGAATAACCACTATAATAAACAAATTTTGAGTTCAATTAATAAATATTAACAAATAAATCAAGAGTTTACCTCAAATGCAACTGCCTCCATTTTCAATGTTTTGATTTTTTTCTTATAAATGTCATAATTTTGACAGGAATAGATGCCAAACTGTTGCCACAAAACAGAACTGAATTTTTTCGACGATCTGGACTATTTTATTATACCCAATGATCTGTATGGTTCATCTGACCATAATGAAATACACCTATTGTTATCAAAATCAATGCAAAAAAAAGATTTTTGCCTATCCAAATCATAAATGGCAAATTTTCCAGATATTTTGGAGTCAAAACCCGTTTTTCAGTGATTGCCCCTACCCATGCGAACTTTCTCTTGAATACGTGTGATTTGTCAACTATGTATGTCAAAATTCGAGAAGTTTTAGGAGTAACGTCCCGCTTATAAAAATGATGTGGTGAATTCCGATATTGACATATCTCAGGCTTACTACTCTAATTTTGTGTAAGTTGCAAAAATAATTTAATATTGGACAATAATTTTCTTTACTATATTTTCTAGGACAAACAATCAAGACATATGAAGGATAAGAAATAATATTTTAGATGCATCTGGTGAAGTCTTGACAACTTGGTGGAACACTACAGTGTAATGTGTTAGTGCCTGTTCACATTGGCGAGGGGATGAAAGTCCTCACCATGAACGACGTGTTCACATTTTCATGGTGTTGAAAGATTTTTTGACGAGTGGAACACTTGAATTGGAGCATTTTTATTTTTTAAATTTGAGCAGTTGGCCTGAAAGATACCTTTCTTCCTATTCCCCATACTTCCTTGCTCATCAACGATCAAAACTAAAATTAAAAAATATGTCAGAAATGGAAGGATATGGAAAAAACGGAAATCACCCGGAAATTCATTTCTAAAGTGAAAGTAACCCTTCTTCACACTTCAATAAAAAGCGTTCCCTCTCTTTCAGACAATCTTCCTGCCCGTGCCAATGTGAACCAGGTACTTAGTAATCGGTGGAAATTGTTCTTTACTTGTTAGAAATTTTAGGTGGCAACATGAATTATTAGACGTACGATTGGTGGTTTAAGTGGTTTGGATAGTATTGTTAGGTTTGGATACGCCTTGCGAAGACTTGGCGATAGGTAAAGCTTCTGGGGTTGGCATAGTTATGAAGAACGGGTGTTCTATTATTTTATTGGTCAATTTCTAGTGTATAGTGGGTGGCCGTGGTGTAGTGGTACAGCAATCGCTTCTCACTCGGATGGTTAAGGTTAGAATCCTACCCATTGACAAGTTTTTCAAGTTTCTCATTTGTGTAATTGGAACTCAGACAGAAAAATTCTGCCTGTAAAGGCATAACACTGACACGTAGATTTGGCTGTTGTAGAGTTTCAAGCACAAAAAATAGTGTGAATTATAATCTTCGAATCACTAAGTGAAGAAAAAACTCTCCGTCCTATTCGGACTCCCACCCCTGGAGAGCGAATATCGTAACCAAACACACCTGAGTTTCAAACCACTACAAAAAAAAACAATTTTCCTTTCTCCTCCTTCTACCTTTCCGCCCGCGCCCTGACAACAGTAAAAGGGTATCAACCCCTTAGGCGCGCGTCATAGTAGCACATAAATAGTAATTTTATAAGTTATTTTCGATCGGGTACATTTCATGCTTTTTGTTACTTTAGTTTTTGGACGCTTCTGACAAGAACTTGGCCGCGCGCAAAACGTATCACATTTTTTAATCTGGAGGAGTTGAACTATCTTTTGAGAGAACAAAAATTGGTTATGTTAGTTATGCAAAAATCGAATATTTGCTTATTTTAACGGTGTCTGGCACTGCCTTCAATGCACCGTAAACACCTCTTGTTTTATATTCATAATTTTTATGTAAAATTGACATGGTTCCCTTAATTATGCAAAATTGGGCATAATTCAAACACTTTTATGGCGTCTGGCGTGGCCTTCGCCGCATCCTAAACGTCTGGCACAAATGAATTTAAAGCAAGCAAAGTACTGTTATTTTCCTCGGCCGTCAGTCAGGACTGCCAGACTGCCTTATTTGATATCGCACTAATAAATACTACCTATGAATGTACATATTTTTTGGTTATCTTTCATTGCCAAATCTATACTGCGGGCTCTTTGTTGTTTTCTTCCATAATGACTTATTGACTGGGTTGGCTAAGTCTTCGACTATTTTCTATGTTATTCTAATTTTAAATTTGCTTAAATATTCTCCATATATTCCCTGCAGTAGATGCAGATACTTTTCTAGAAGTTTTATGCTATTTGGGATATTTGAATTAAGGTACTGTTTCCTCGAATTCTAATGCAATGTCGGTGGAAGATTGGGCGCGGTTACTCGTGAGCTTCAATTTCGCTATTTGCTCTAAAAACAATCTGGTTCTTAAACATATTTAATATAGCTTCTTGGTATAGAATAAGATCTGACATATCCTCATATGCGCTATGATTTGAGTCTGGATAATGCTACTTTGTTATTCCCGGTTTACAGATAAATTCATAATTATATTCCTCTATACCAGGTATCAATCGATTTATCTTTGAATTTGTGTTCTTGCTGCTCAAGATGAAAGTTACCGGCTGATGGTAAGTTAACATCCTCATTTGCTTTGCTCCGCTTCTGTACCAGTAGTGTCTCAGATTTTCGAGAACCCAGACTATCGCTAATATTTCTTTCTTATTGGTAGCGTAATCTGCTTCTGTGTTAGAAACATACTTGATATTTTTTTTATAAAGTAGCGCGCTCAAGGGGTTAAGGTACCCTTAAGATGTTTGCACACAGCGCTGAAGTTACGATCGCGACACACCAAGGTCAACTACCTTGACCGCCGATAACCCCAACAACACAAACAAACTACACATTGGGACTGCAATCAACCGGATACAATTGGAACCCATTTCCTCAATAAATCAAATTAATCAAAAACTTTGTAAATGCCGAAGCAGAACAAATGTAAACTCTAAAATTGTAAAATAATCAAAAGTAAACATATAAATAGTTGTAAAGAAAATTTAATAAAGCATTGTGTATTGATCAGACAGAGAAAAAGTTGTTTTTTTCTTATCCCGCGGATCTCCCAACATAACTGGCGCAGTCGGCAGTCCGTTGAAACAGTTTAGAAACCGAATGAAGATAAATAATTGCGGAACATAGTGATTGAATCGTGAACTAGTTCGATATTGACAGTTCAGTGACGAGAATATGGCAAATAATGTCATCACCAACGATAGGCTACTACCCCCGTTCATTTCGAAGGAAGAGCTGCAAACGATCTTCGAATCACTTAGAAGTAAGAAATCAGTGGGAACCGATGAAATACCGAACATTGTGCTTCGACATCTCCCTCTAGAAGCGGTGAACATTTATACCACCCTGTTTAGTAATGCAATGAATAATGCACATTATCCAGCGCATTGGAAAACTGCGGTGGTACATCCTATCCCCAAAAGGGATAAAGACACTTCCAATCCGGCGAATCTCCGCTCCATCAGTCTTCTGCCAAACATCAGTAAAGTTTTCGAGAAGGTGATCAATAGAGTCCTGACTAAGTGGGTTGAGGACAAACATATAGTTCCGGATAATCAGTTCGGTTTCTAGGCGGGGCATGATGTTATTCATGCTGGGTCTAAACTGGTTTCTGATATCCAATGGAACAAAGGCAAGAAACAGTGCACTGGTGCCTGCCTGATTGACTTGGAGAAAGCCTTCGATACCGTATGGTTAGAGGGACTCTTTTTCAAGCTGGACAGGTTGGGCATTAGTAAACCACTGCTGTATATTCTTTTTGATATGCTCTCCAGTAGACAGTTCATCGTGAAGAATGGCGATGTGACTTCTGCTGGAACTTATAACATTAAAAACGGTCTGCAACAAGGTGCGGTAAATTCGCCGATCCTATTCAACATTTACACGAGTGATCTGATAGGTTCACTTCACCATGCCATAGCGTACGCAGACGACTTAATCGCGTACAGATCGGGTCCAAAGATTGAGGTCATTAATATGCTTTTGCAACGTGACTTCGACAAAATTAAAAAATCTGGACTATTTTATTATACCCAATGATCTGTATGGTTCATCTGACCATAATGAAATACACCTATTGTTATCAAAATCAATGCAAAAAAAAGATTTTTGCCTATCCAAATCATAAATGGCAAATTTTCCAGATATTTTGGAGTCAAAACCCGTTTTTCAGTGATTGCCCCTACCCATGCGAACTTTCTCTTGAATACGTGTGATTTGTCAACTATGTATGTCAAAATTCGAGAAGTTTTAGGAGTAACGTCCCGCTTATAAAAATGATGTGGTGAATTCCGATATTGACATATCTCAGGCTTACTACTCTAATTTTGTGTAAGTTGCAAAAATAATTTAATATTGGACAATAATTTTCTTTACTATATTTTCTAGGACAAACAATCAAGACATATGAAGGATAAGAAATAATATTTTAGATGCATCTGGTGAAGTCTTGACAACTTGGTGGAACACTACAGTGTAATGTGTTAGTGCCTGTTCACATTGGCGAGGGGATGAAAGTCCTCACCATGAACGACGTGTTCACATTTTCATGGTGTTGAAAGATTTTTTGACGAGTGGAACACTTGAATTGGAGCATTTTTATTTTTTAAATTTGAGCAGTTGGCCTGAAAGATACCTTTCTTCCTATTCCCCATACTTCCTTGCTCATCAACGATCAAAACTAAAATTAAAAAATATGTCAGAAATGGAAGGATATGGAAAAAACGGAAATCACCCGGAAATTCATTTCTAAAGTGAAAGTAACCCTTCTTCACACTTCAATAAAAAGCGTTCCCTCTCTTTCAGACAATCTTCCTGCCCGTGCCAATGTGAACCAGGTACTTAGTAATCGGTGGAAATTGTTCTTTACTTGTTAGAAATTTTAGGTGGCAACATGAATTATTAGACGTACGATTGGTGGTTTAAGTGGTTTGGATAGTATTGTTAGGTTTGGATACGCCTTGCGAAGACTTGGCGATAGGTAAAGCTTCTGGGGTTGGCATAGTTATGAAGAACGGGTGTTCTATTATTTTATTGGTCAATTTCTAGTGTATAGTGAGTGGCCGTGGTGTAGTGGTACAGCAATCGCTTCTCACTCGGATGGTTAAGGTTAGAATCCTACCCATTGACAAGTTTTTCAAGTTTCTCATTTGTGTAATTGGAACTCAGACAGAAAAATTCTGCCTGTAAAGGCATAACACTGACACGTAGATTTGGCTGTTGTAGAGTTTCAAGCACAAAAAATAGTGTGAATTATAATCTTCGAATCACTAAGTGAAGAAAAAACTCTCCGTCCTATTCGGACTCCCACCCCTGGAGAGCGAATATCGTAACCAAACACACCTGAGTTTCAAACCACTACAAAAAAAAACAATTTTCCTTTCTCCTCCTTCTACCTTTCCGCCCGCGCCCTGACAACAGTAAAAGGGTATCAACCCCTTAGGCGCGCGTCATAGTAGCACATAAATAGTAATTTTATAAGTTATTTTCGATCGGGTACATTTCATGCTTTTTGTTACTTTAGTTTTTGGACGCTTCTGACAAGAACTTGGCCGCGCGCAAAACGTATCACATTTTTTAATCTGGAGGAGTTGAACTATCTTTTGAGAGAAAAAAAATTGGTTATGTTAGTTATGCAAAAATCGAATATTTGCTTATTTTAACGGTGTCTGGCACTGCCTTCAATGCACCGTAAACACCTCTTGTTTTATATTCATAATTTTTATGTAAAATTGACATGGTTCCCTTAATTATGCAAAATTGGGCATAATTCAAACACTTTTATGGCGTCTGGCGTGGCCTTCGCCGCATCCTAAACGTCTGGCACAAATGAATTTAAAGCAAGCAAAGTACTGTTATTTTCCTCGGCCGTCAGTCAGGACTGCCAGACTGCCTTATTTGATATCGCACTAATAAATACTACCTATGAATGTACATATTTTTTGGTTATCTTTCATTGCCAAATCTATACTGCGGGCTCTTTGTTGTTTTCTTCCATAATGACTTATTGACTGGGTTGGCTAAGTCTTCGACTATTTTCTATGTTATTCTAATTTTAAATTTGCTTAAATATTCTCCAAATATTCCCTGCAGTAGATGCAGATACTTTTCTAGAAGTTTTATGCTATTTGGGATATTTGAATTAAGGTACTGTTTCCTCGAATTCTAATGCAATGTCGGTGGAAGATTGGGCGCGGTTACTCGTGAGCTTCAATTTCGCTATTTGCTCTAAAAACAATCTGGTTCTTAAACATATTTAATATAGCTTCTTGGTATAGAATAAGATCTGACATATCCTCATATGCGCTATGATTTGAGTCTGGATAATGCTACTTTGTTATTCCCGGTTTACAGATAAATTCATAATTATATTCCTCTATACCAGGTATCAATCGATTTATCTTTGAATTTGTGTTCTTGCTGCTCAAGATGAAAGTTACCGGCTGATGGTAAGTTAACATCCTCATTTGCTTTGCTCCGCTTCTGTACCAGTAGTGTCTCAGATTTTCGAGAACCCAGACTATCGCTAATATTTCTTTCTTATTGGTAGCGTAATCTGCTTCTGTGTTAGAAACATACTTGATATTTTTTTTATAAAGTAGCGCGCTCAAGGGGTTAAGGTACCCTTAAGATGTTTGCACACAGCGCTGAAGTTACGATCGCGACACACCAAGGTCAACTACCTTGACCGCCGATAACCCCAACAACACAAACAAACTACACATTGGGACTGCAATCAACCGGATACAATTGGAACCCATTTCCTCAATAAATCAAATTAATCAAAAACTTTGTAAATGCCGAAGCAGAACAAATGTAAACTCTAAAATTGTAAAATAATCAAAAGTAAACATATAAATAGTTGTAAAGAAAATTTAATAAAGCATTGTGTATTGATCAGACAGAGAAAAAGTTGTTTTTTTCTTATCCCGCGGATCTCCCAACATAACTGGCGCAGTCGGCAGTCCGTTGAAACAGTTTAGAAACCGAGTGAAGATAAATAATTGCGGAACATAGTGATTGAATCGTGAACTAGTTCGATATTGACAGTTCAGTGACGAGAATATGGCAAATAATGTCATCACCAACGATAGGCTACTACCCCCGTTCATTTCGAAGGAAGAGCTGCAAACGATCTTCGAATCACTTAGAAGTAAGAAATCAGTGGGAACCGATGAAATACCGAACATTGTGCTTCGACATCTCCCTCTAGAAGCGGTGAACATTTATACCACCCTGTTTAGTAATGCAATGAATAATGCACATTATCCAGCGCATTGGAAAACTGCGGTGGTACATCCTATCCCCAAAAGGGATAAAGACACTTCCAATCCGGCGAATCTCCGCTCCATCAGTCTTCTGCCAAACATCAGTAAAGTTTTCGAGAAGGTGATCAATAGAGTCCTGACTAAGTGGGTTGAGGACAAACATATAGTTCCGGATAATCAGTTCGGTTTCTAGGCGGGGCATGATGTTATTCATGCTGGGTCTAAACTGGTTTCTGATATCCAATGGAACAAAGGCAAGAAACAGTGCACTGGTGCCTGCCTGATTGACTTGGAGAAAGCCTTCGATACCGTATGGTTAGAGGGACTCTTTTTCAAGCTGGACAGGTTGGGCATTAGTAAACCACTGCTGTATATTCTTTTTGATATGCTCTCCAGTACACAGTTCATCGTGAAGAATGGCGATGTGACTTCTGCTGGAACTTATAACATTAAAAACGGTCTGCAACAAGGTGCGGTAAATTCGCCGATCCTATTCAACATTTACACGAGTGATCTGATAGGTTCACTTCACCATGCCATAGCGTACGCAGACGACTTAATCGCGTACAGATCGGGTCCAAAGATTGAGGTCATTAATATGCTTTTGCAACGTGACTTCGACAAAATTAAGCGATATTGCGATGACTGGAAGTTGAAGATTAACTTTCAGAAGTCGGAAACCATTCTGTTTAGGGCGCCTTTGTCTGGGGCCTCTAGGAATACCAGAAAGAATTGACGAAAGTTTTCTATCGTCGGACAACACGGACAGCCACTTGCCTGTCGAAATGTAGTCAGATACCTTGGGATCTGGCTTGATCAATATCTGTATTTTAACAAACATATAGAGGTTGCTCTGGCCAGAGCCAAAGGTGCTTTTGCTCTTACAAAGAGACTGTTTTATAACAGCCAACTCGATGCGGGGGTGAAGGTGATCTGCTACATGGCCCTTATCCGGCCTATGGTTGTATTTGGATGTCCCGTGTGGTTCAATGTGAGAGCAAGTTTATTGGAAAAGATTCGGGTGTTTGAGAGGGCTTGTCTTAGGACTTGTCTTCGCTTATACAGAACACCAGAGTCTCAGTACATAAAATTCTATCCCAATGAGGTCATGTACAATAGGGCGAACCTAATAAGAGTGGACAATTTCGTCATTAAGTTGACTCGGAGGCACACTGCAAGAGCAATGCCCTCATCGAACAACCTGATCTCCGGGGCTTTCTACCCCAATTATATGTATCACGAGAGAGTTCGCTTTGACGGCTTCATTCCTCCAGAAGCGTTCCTCTATCTAGATAGTAAAGGTCTGATCCAGGACAGATTGACGGTGCCGCTAATCTTCCACGTCGCTCGAACAGCTGCGGACAGGCGACTCAACTACGATAGAGACGTTGCACATGGCAGTGCGGAGCGTCTCCGGTTCAGTAGGTCGGTAGGGGGTCGCGACATGAGGGATGTTGCTCGGCAGCACCAACAATTTTGGTGGCTAGTTGAAGGAGGGGAAGTTTCGTCGTCCAATTCTTCCAGTACTAGGTAGCTCTATAGGAAGCAAAGTCGGTCGTCTGACTATTTTTATTAGTCTTGGCCGGCTTACATAGTTTTAGGTATGATTAAGATAGTTTTTAAGAAAAAAAAAATACATAAATACAAAAAAAAATTAATAAAACAAAAAAATGAAAAAAAAAATATTGTGATAATCACTCAAATGTGAGCAGCGACATCTAGCAGAAAATGTCGAAACTCGAAGGTTTCGATACTGGATTAGCAACTGGAGAGTAGAATCGAATTTTCTAGCAAATTGGAAATTGTATGGGACGCTGGATGGCGAGGATTGTTCTCGAAGTATGTCATTCGAGTATAAATACCAGCATCCCAAAGGTATGCAAATCAGTTCCAAAGTTGAATTTGAAGTGTTAATTAGAAGAAGTGATTAAGTGGTTTAAGTAAAAGATAAGAAAAGTATAAGTGGTTGAGAAATTGAATTGTACTGAGAGAAAGAATTAAATAGTGAATTGTAACTGTACTGAATAAAGGGATTTGTATTGAAAAGAATAAGTTCTATCATTTGTACCCACACAAACATTTTACATTGGTGTCAGAAGTGGGATAGGACTTATTGTGTGTGTAAAAAAAAAAAAAAAAAAAAAAAGGGTTTGCTGACTATTTGAAAAAGCTAGAATGGGTCGAAAACTATTGCAGTTGACCCTCGTCCAACTCAAATCCGAGTTGCACAAGAGAAGCCTCAGCGCCAGTGGAGGAAAAAGTGACCTGGTGCTCCGACTTCAGGAGGCTTTGAACAACGAGGGACATGATCCTGATGCATATTCCTTTGATGTTGACGAGGATGAACAGACAAGTACCGGCAATGACATGGCTGCAATGATGCAACTCCTCTTATTAAAAATGGACGAACAAAAGAATAGCCTCGAACAAAAGCTGGACGAACAAAAGAAAATGGAAGAACAGAAGAACATTCTCCAGAACAGTCTGGAACAAAAATTCAACGAACAAACCAACAATCTGCACGGTCTTCAACAGAAAATGGACGAACAAAAGAATAATCTGGAAGAACAAAAGAACATTCTCCAGCAAAAATTCGAAGAAATCGATGACAAATTTGAAAGAATAGAGAAGAACGTTGATGACAAATTTGATAGAATAGAGAAGAATGTTGGCGAAAAATTCGAGGAAATGGACAGCAAAGTTCAGCAACTGGCAAAAGAGCTCGACACAGTGCGAAAACAGAAACTGCGAGAATGTTCTTTAAGCGGTCCAAGGAGAAAAGATTTGAAGCCTCCCTCATTCGATGGCCAGACCTCATGGTCTACTTATAAGAAGCAGTTTGAAATGGCTGCCTGTGCAAACGACTGGGACAATGAGGAAAAGTGCTTTGCCCTAACAATGGCCTTGCACGGTCCTGCAGCAGAATTGTTGCAAACAGTAGATATCAAAAAGCACAAAGATTATGTGACTTTAGTACAGGCTATCGAGAAACGGTTTGGGGATAGCCACATGCAGGAGGTCTACAAGGTCCAATTGCAAAGCCGAACGCAGCAACGAGGAGAAACACTTCAGCAGCTCCAAGCAGACGTGAGTAGACTGGCACATCTGTCATACCCCACCGCAGGCCAGGAAATTATCGACGAAATGGCAAAAGATGCATTTATCAGGGGAATTGCAGATTCGAAGCTACAGTCAGCAGTAAGGATGGCCGGGAAAAGAACCCTTGCTGAAGCACTTGCCTTCGCTCTGGCGATGGAAGCAGCCAATCAGGCTTCCAGGGGAACACATTTCGTCAGGGAAGTAGCATCTGTCGAATGCTCCTGCACAAGAATTAGTGCCGAGGAACGAGATACTCGATGGGATAGACGAATAATGCGCTGCTGGAATTGCAATAAAATAGGACACCTTCAAAGGCAGTGTAAAGAACCGGTGCGACGAAAAGACTGCCCTCACTGTGGTGACAAGCAAATAGAGGAAGAAACCCGCAGAAACAGCTATCAAGAAGCCGGTCAACCTTCCCGAAGCCATCACTCGGGAAATGCTTAAGCACCAACTTCGCGGGGCAGAAGTTGGTAGCAGGAGTCGACGGCCCCAGGACCATCATCCAAGTCTCGCTGGCAAAACGACGCAGCGAAAGCCTTCTAGTAGAAGTAGTCAGTGGAAAAGAAAAATGGATGGCAACAATAGACACCGGTGCCACGGCCTCAATCATCAGGAGGAATCTTGTGCAGAAGTCTTGGCTGCATAACACTAGCAGCTGCAGCTTGCGAACAGCTACAGGAGCAACGATTAAAGTATATGGTGAAGTCCGCATAAAAATCCAACTGGCCGGAATAACATTCACTCACGCGTTTCTGGTAGCTGACATATGTGACGAGTGCATCATTGGTACAGACTTCATGAGAGAACATGGACTTGTAGTCGACTTGGGGGCACAAACCCTGAAATACGGAAACATGGAGATACCAATGATATACGGAAACGCCAATACCACAGTCTCAAATGTCGTCATCTGCAGCAATCAGAGTCTAGAGCCTTCGTCAGAAGCAATTTTGTGGGCAAAAGTGGAAGGTGGTCCTGGTAGCCACCGATTCTATTTGATGGAGCCAGAAAAGAAAAGAGACTTCATGGTGGGAAAGACCTTAGTGGAGCCAAAGAACAACATGGTCCCTGTAAGGATTCTAAATCCAAAGACATTCAGTGTAAAGGTGAAAAAGGGGGAGATAGTGGGAAAATGCGTACCTGTTGAGGCTATATCGACCACAACGGAAAAAAAGGGTGCAAAACCGGTCACAACAGTTCAGAGCATAAAAATCAAGAACAAAATTCTCAGCCTCTGTAATCTGGACGAAGATCAGCGAATCCTGGCAGAAAAACTAATCGGTGAGTACGCTGATATATTTGCTACACAAGACGGAGAATATGGACGTACGCATATTGTTCAACACCACATTGACACCGGAGACGCTCGACCAATCCGTCAACCTGCAAGGCGTCTTCCATTGGCAAAGCAAACAGAAGTTGCCGAAATGATGTCGAAGATGAAAGCTGAGGGAGTGATTGAAGAATCGCAAAGTCCGTGGGCATCTCCAGTGGTCCTCGTGAAGAAGAAAGATGGCAGCACGAGATTTTGTGTAGACTACCGCCGTCTCAATGATGTCACTAAAAAGGACAGCTACCCACTTCCGAGAATCGATGACACTTTGGATATGCTTTCTGGAGCGAAATGGTTTTCAGCACTTGACTTGAAGAGCGGTTACTGGCAGGTAGAGATAAATCGTGCGGATCGTGAGAAAACTGCCTTCACTACAGGAAGCGGTCTTTGGCAGTTTGCAGTGGTGCCGTTTGGACTGTGCAACGCTCCGGCCACTTTCGAGCGACTAATGGAACGAACATTGCAAGGACTCACCTGGAAAACCTGCCTAGTATATTTGGACGACGTTATCGTCATAGGTAAGACGTACGAGGAGCACCGCGAAAATCTAAAAGAAGTGTTTGAGAGGCTACGAAGTGCTCATTTAAAGCTCAACCCAGAAAAGTGTGCCTTGTTTCGTCCGGAAGTAAAATATCTGGGTCACATTATATCAGCGGAAGGAGTAAGAACGGATCCTGACAAAATCGAAGCCGTGAAAAGTTGGCCTTCTCCAAAAGATAAACACCAACTGAGAAGCTTCTTGGGCCTCGCCACGTATTACAGAAGGTTCGTAAAGGATTTTGCTGGCATTGCAAAGAGCCTGCATCAACTTACGGAAAAAGGCCGACAGTTCAGGTGGTCTGGAGAATGCGAAAAAGCATTTCAAGAACTGAAGCGACAGCTGTGCAATGCCCCCATCTTGGGTTACCCGACGCCCGGAAAAATGTTCATCGTGGACGCAGACGCTAGCAATGTTGGGGTCGGAGCTGTGATCTCCCAAGTTCATGACGGTCAAGAGAAAGTGGTCGCATATTACAGCAAAGTACTCTCCAGACCTGAACGGAACTACTGTGTAACCCGGCGCGAGCTTCTGGCTTTAATTCTGGCTACGAAGCATTTCCATAAGTACCTCTACGGACAAAAGTTCATTCTCCGGACAGACCACGCAGCTCTGAAATGGCTACTCCAATTTAAGAACCCTGAAGGCCAAGTTGCAAGATGGATCGAGCAGTTGCAGGGTTACGACTTTGAAGTGCAACACCGCAAGGGAACACTCCACTCAAATGCTGATGCTCTCTCTCGTCGACCATGCGGAGTAAAATGCGAACACTGCAATCGTAAAGAAGCAAAAGAACAGGCAACTATCCAAATGATCAGGACTGAGCCAATAGAGGGTTGGAGTATAGACGAAATCCGTTCCTCCCAACATGCAGACAATGACATCGAACCAATATTGGCTTGGAAAGAACACGAGGAAAGACCAAGCTGGCAGCAGATATCAGATCGGAGCCAAACTCTGAAGGCATACTGGGCACAGTGGGACTCGCTTTTTGTGCAAGATGGATTGCTGAAGAGAAAATGGGAAAGTGCAGATGGGACAACATCTCGTATGCAGCTAATTGTGCCACGGTCCAGAGTCAACCAAGTGCTCCATGAAATACATGACGGAATCTCAGGAGGCCATTTGGGAATAAACAAGACGTTGGAAAAGGTAAGGGAACGTTTCTATTGGCTAAGCGCTAAACAAGATGTCGAGAATTGGTGCAAAAAGTGCATAAGATGTGCGGCTACCAAGGGCCCAAAAGTAAAGCCACATGGACAAATGCAACAATACAATGTCGGAGCACCTTTCGAACGAATAGCCATCGACATCGCTGGGCCGTTTCCCGAAACCTTTAATGGAAACCGATATACTCTCGTAGTCATGGATTACTTCAGTAAGTGACCGGAAGTGTTTGCCATCCCAAATCAAGAGGCTAAGACCGTAGCCGAACAGATAGTCAACAACTGGGTGAGCAGATTTGGGGTCCCAATGGAGCTGCACTCTGATCAAGGGCGAAACTTTGAATCAAAAGTCTTCCAGGAAATATGCCAATATTTGGGAATAAGAAAGACAAGGACAACGCCACTACACCCTCAATCTGATGGAATGGTCGAGCGATTCAATCGGACCTTGAATGAGCATCTATCTAAGGTTGTCAGCAACTGCCAGCGGGATTGGGATCGACACATACCCCTCTTCTTAATGGCCTACCGAAACGCGGTCCATAGCTCAACAGGGCACACACCATCCGAGATCTTATTTGGTCAAACAATTCGGTTGCCAAGTGAAGCAAAATTCGGATCCCCACCGACGGAGCCCAAAGAGGTGAACGAGTACGTGAATGACTTACGCAGCAGGATTCGTAAATTGCATGAAGACACCAGAGAAAAGATGAAGCTAGCAAGCAGCCGCATGAAAACTAGGTACGATATCAAGGCGAAATCTTCCGGTTTCAACGAAGGAGATCTGGTTTGGCTGTATAATCCTCAGCGTAAGAAAGGCAAATCACCAAAATTGCAACAGGACTGGGAAGGTCCATACAAGGTGATAACCCGCATTAATGACGTTGTCTACCGGATCCAGCGTGGGGATCGAGGAAAATTTAAAGTGGTCCATTTGGATAGAATGTGTCATTTCAACGGGATGCTGAATGACGAAGTTGTTCGGGACGAACAACTGTAGGGAGGGAGCAATGTGATAATCACTCAAATGTGAGCAGCGACATCTAGCAGAAAATGTCGAAACTCGAAGGCTTCGATACTGGATTAGCAACTGGAGAGTAGAATCGAATTTTCTAGCAAATTGGAAATTGTATGGGACGCTGGATGGCGAGGATTGTTCTCGAAGTATGTCATTCGAGTATAAATACCAGCATCCCAAAGGTATGCAAATCAGTTCCAAAGTTGAATTTGAAGTGTTAATTAGAAGAAGTGATTAAGTGGTTTAAGTAAAAGATAAGAAAAGTATAAGTGGTTGAGAAATTGAATTGTACTGAGAGAAAGAATTAAATAGTGAATTGTAACTGTACTGAATAAAGGGATTTGTATTGAAAAGAATAAGTTCTATCATTTGTACCCACACAAACATTTTACAATATATATATACGTTTACATGTATTTATATATTTAGTATATATATATTATGTATATACATATATATATATTGTATGTCTATATTTGTGTTAGATGTAAGTAGGTTAAATAGATTAAGATTTATTTTTAGGTAGTCTGTAAGTTTTTAGTTTTAAGTTTAATAATAAAATAAAAAAAAAGGTCATGGAACTAAGTTTTTTGTTAAAAAATGTTTTCTTAGTTTTAGTATTAATTAATGTTAAAATACAAATAAAATTAGACTGTAAGATACGTCGAAAGACATAGTTTAAGGGTTAGGTTTAACTTAGAGTGCCCGCATGGGGCCAGTAAGTTATAATAAGATATTTCTAAGTTATTTAAGCTAATTTTTAAGCGTTTTTTTGTCTAGCAAGTAAGAGTAATTTAAGTGACATAAATAAAAAATGCATAGAAACTGAAACTGAACTAGTTCGATATTGCATCGTGCAGTATAAGTGCTCAATTCAAAAAAAAAAACGGAAGACAAACAATTTTTTTTAAAGTGATTGAATCGTGAACTACTCGTAGTTCCATATCGTGCAATATAAGTGATAAATCCATGCTTTCGTGATTGTGTCACAAACTTTAAAAACTTAAAAAAAAACTGAGTATACTTGGATACTAACTGTTGGGTTTTACCCCCTTATTCACCGTCGAACCATCATCGTTCATCCGCATCATCTGACTACAATCATCATAGTTCATCCACATCATCATCACTTATCCACATGAGCTGACCTCAACCACCATCAGTATCATCGGCAATGTTAATAATCGGCATTATCATTTCTATTGGGTGCATGTAAGTGACTATTGTATGCGACATAACTATATATCACTGCGATCCTTATTGCAAGGCAATCCAGAAAAAAAATAAAATAAAAAAACTAAATAAAATTATAAACTGCGATCCTTATCGCAAGGAATTGCAGTTACAAATAAAAGAACTGCGACCCTTATCGCAAGGCACTCCAGTTAAAATAAAAAAAATAAATAAATAAAAGAACTGCGATCCTTATTGCAAGGAATTCCAGTTACAAATAAAGGAACTGCAACCCTTATCGCATGGCACTCCAGTTAAAATAAAATAAAAATAAATAAAGGGAATATTTTCACAAAACTTTCAACCATATGATCTTAAAATATAAACTTTATATATAGATATAAGTAAATATATATTACTAAACACATTATAAATAAAATTAAAGAACTACGTAATTCATAACAAATAAAGAGAATATATTCACACAATTTTAAACTATAGTATATGATCCAAAAAAAATAAAATAAGCAATTAAATCAATTTATGTCGAATAAAAATCTAGATTTAAACCATAAAACCTAAGAGGACTGTCAAAGAACTTACCCTCTATCCCAGAAACTACCGATTCAGGAGTTCCTCTCGAAACCTCTTCGTCATCCCCAAATTTCTCCAATTCTAAAACAATGAACAATAATCAACTAGAGCAAGATCCCAACGTATTAACTAACCACATGGACATATTCAATTCATTAAGAATTCCGGATGCCATCAAGGATCTCCCGAAATTTGACGGCAACCAAAGTTTTTATCTGAGTTCCTTAATAATGTGGAGGAAATTCTCCTCTACATTAAAGAAACCGATAACACCCCATACGGGAAGATTTTGTTGGGAGCCATACGCAATAAAATTGAGGGTGAAGCCAACGAACTTCTCAACATGTACGAAACCCCTCTCAACTGGGTTGATATTAAAAAGAATCTCATCCTACATTATTCCGGCAAATGTACGGAAACGTCCCTGATAAGAGATCTCCACCCAATAAAACAGCTAAAGAATACAGTTGATACGGACAAATAATAAAATTACAATCTGCTCTTTGCAACAATGTGCTGATGACAATAACGTCATCAAAGCTAAAACGGATCTCTACTCATTTTTCAGCGGACTCAATGAGCCTCTAGGATCCAGAGTCAGAGCTATGCAGCCAGACTCTTTGGCTGATTCAGTGCATCAAAGAACAAAATACTTCGTACCAAAAGTATACTCAAAACCCAAACCATTACAGACCTCATCAATATAAACCCTACAATTCCCCACAAGACTGAGCTCATTCAAGAAATTCTACCCCAGGCCCATCCTCACACGAAAGAAACCAAACCAGACTTTCCAACTCAATAAATCTACATACTAGAACAAACCCAAACACACAGAATATTAACACAAGATACCAAGGGCCAACAGAGCAGACTCAAACTGACCCAAACCTGACAAGGCATCACCCACAAATCAAAGCAAACCCTAGTCAGCAAACCAGAAACACTAGAAGGGAAAACTTCAATTTTCAAGAAATGCACAATTTAGAAAATAATAATTATCAACAGTTGGACAGTTTCTTCGAGAATGACCAAACTAATATCGTGAATGGGGAAAATTTTTTCCAAATAAGTCTCGAACAAGCCACAGGATACATAGATCGAAAGAAACATCCGGCAATTTTGCCATACATAAATATTTCGTCACCTTCGGGCGACCCCTGCGATTCCTCCTAGATACTGGGGCTTCGACATCATTCATAAACCCCGAATTTATACCACCAGATAGGCAGATTAACTGTGAAACAATTACCATTACCACAGTATTCAAAAAATACCAGTTGAACAAAGAATCGAATATCCCCATTTTTGCAGAATTCAATCAACAAGGTTCCTTAAAATTTCTGATATTCAAATTCCACCATTACTTTGACGGATTACTAGGTATTGACGCACTATTATCACTTAACGCTAAACTTGATCTCGAAAATAAAACCCTTATTACAACAAACGCTACTAACGAAATCCACATCAAACCCAACTACACTTCAGGTCAACTCGTAATACCTTCCAAATCTAAAATATTAGCGAAACTTCCTGTCAAGAAAGAAAATGGCAATATTTATATCAACACAAAAGAACTAAACCCACATCTGTACGTAAGTCAAGGCCTATATAACGCCGAGAGCTTGAACTAGTAAACCTTTCTGAAAATGACCAAAAGATCATCATTGAACAACCCCTAAAAGGTGAAGCGTATGATCCCATTAATTTCATCGAGATAAATAACTTCAACAAACGAAATAGAGGACCATGAACCTACCAACACGTACGTAAATGACTTAATCAGAACAAACCGTCTGAACGCAAAAAACTCCTTAAACTATGTAGAAACTGCAGTGAAATACTGTATAGAGAGGGCGAACCACTTTCCTTTACGAATAAGATCAAACATGACTTAAAAACTACCGACGAAATACCAATCTATACCAAATCCTACAGGTATCCGTTTATTCATAAGGAAGAAGTAAAAAACCAAATCACTAACACGTTAGATCAAAGAATCATCAGACATAGTTACTCTCCATGGAGCTCTCCAGTTTGGATTGTCCCGAAGAAACAAGATGCCAGCTGACGTAGAAAATGGAGATTGGTCATTGACTATGGGAAGGTCAATGATAAAACAATATCCGATAAATACCCAATTACGAAATTTTTCAGAAATACTGGATAAACTAGGCAAATGTCTATATTTTAAAACTCTTGATCTAGCAAGCGGATTTCACCAAATAGAAATGAACCCAAAACACATAGAAAAAACAGCGTTCACAGTTGAAGGAGGCCATTACGAATTCGTAAGAATGCCATTTGGTCTTAAAAATGCCCCTTCAACTTTTCAAAGGGTAATGGACAACGTCCTGAAAGAACTCATTGGAAAAGTTTGCCTAGTTTACCTCGACGACATTATCATATACTCTACATCCCTGCAAGAACACCTAGAAAGTATAGAACTGGTATTCAAAAAACTAAAAGAAGCTAACTTCAAGATTCAGTTGGACAAATGTGAGTTCCTCAAAATAGCCTTCCTAGGACATGTCCTCACCCCCGAAGGCGTAAAACCCAACCCATCAAAAATCAATGCCATAGTAAACTTCCCCGTGCCGAGAAATCGAAAAAAAATAAAAGCTTTCTTAGGGTGAATAGGTTATTATAGGAAGTTTATTAAAGACCTCGCTAAACTAACCAAACCCTTTACTAGCTGTTTAAAAAAGGGCGCCGAAATTGTCATAGACAACAAATATACTGAAGCGTTCGAAATATGTAAAAACATGTTGATGAACGACCCAATTTTACAACATCCAGATTTCGAAAAACCATTTATACTTACTACAGATGCTAGTAAGATCGCCTTGGGAGCCATCCTTTCACAAGGTCGCATAGGTAACGATAAGCCTATTTGCTTCGCTAGTTGTACCCTTTCGGAAAGCGAAAAAAATTACTCCACTATAGAGAAAGAACTCTTGGCCATCATCTGGGCTACAAAATACTTTCGCCCATACCTCTTCGGAAGGAAATTCCAAATAATAACCGACCACAGGCCTTTGACTTGGCTTATGAGCCTGAAGGAACCGAAATCCAAACTTGTTAGGTGGCGACTCAAGCTTGAAGAATTCGATTACGAAATCATTTTTAAAAAAGGCAAACTAAACACGAATGGAGACGCCCTTAGTCGTATCAAAATTAATAACCAAGAATTATTTAATAATCACGAAGAAACTTTGAGCACCGTGCATAGCAGCGAAGAAAACTTGAATGATGGAATCCCCATTTCGGTGAAACCACTAAATGAATTCAACATTCAAATAATTCTTGAAGTAAGTAACACAGGTTGACCAATGACTACAGAAATAATATTTAAAAATAAACAAATAATAACCGTTCGAAGACCCCAATTCGATGAGAAAACATTGGTAGGCATTTTTAAAAACTTTTTTCCTCCAAATAAACTCAGCGCAATATATTCAGATGATAATACATTCCGTCTCGTACAGTCCACCTATTCCGAATCCTTCAGCCAAAATAAATGAAATAAATAAATGACAAAATGAAAGAGTTGATAACGAAAACAATTAATAACTGTGACAAATGTAAAATCCTTAAATACGATAGAAATCCAGCTAAGCCTCATTTTGAAAAACCCGATATTCTACTAAAACCACTAGAAATTATCCATATAGACTTATACAGCATTAATAATAATATTATCCTTACATTAATAAATAAATTCTCTAAATTCGCTTGCGGATACACTCTAAGTTGTAAAAGCAGAATAACCATCTTAAGTGATATTAAGAAGTACATCAGCCTTTACGGCAGCCCAACAAAAATTGTATGTGATCAAGAATCAGAATTTGTTGCTAATATTTTCAAAGACTTCTGTAAGCAACATGAAATAACCTTGCACTACACATCTTTCCAAAAAAACCAGTAGCAATGGTCCAGTATAAAGATTACACTCAACCCTTACAGAAATATATAGACTTATTCTATCAGAGACCCACTACTGAACACGAAGAGATACTAACGGAAACCTTCATAACTTACAACAACTCTATACACTTTTCAACAAACACACCCCTTACGAACTGTTCTTTGCCCGGCCTTACAAATTTAGGAAAACCATTGATTTCTCAAACGAACACAAGTACCTTAAAAAGCTAAATGAATTATATCCAAAAATTCATGAACAAGTAAAGAATATTACTGACGCGAGGATAGAAAAATTAAACCAATCGAGAGAAACCCCAGAAGAAGTAGTTGAATGCAAACCAGTCTTTAGAAAAGAAGCTAGACACAACAAAATAACACCAAGATTCTCAAAACATATAGCAGAAAGAAATAAGAAAATAAACAAATGAAAACAAAAAGATCCATAAATGTAAATTACGAAAGAAACACAAAAGACATAAATAAATAAATAAAAAAAAAATAAATAAAAAAATTATAATAATAATAACACATATATAACATGTATTTAATTTTAAGCATTAATTAAGTTGCACTCATTTAACATTGATACGAGTCAACTAACTAACCCCTCCCAAAATACTTATACTAAAATATTCAACCACTTTGTTTCACTTCCTAACCTACAGTACGCCACTCGGTGACACTCAACGAATAGAAATTTTCAACATTCCCAAAGAGCATATCATATTACCCCTCCGACTAGAACCATCTAGATACATCACTAGTTTCCAAAATTTAATACACATCATAAATCTCGATGATTACAATAACAACATAGAAGATATAACTAACTCTCTCCATCTATTCCAAAAACATACTACCATCTATTTCCAAATAACAAAACTTAAAATTGAAGAACTTAACAGAAAACTTCAAACACTATATCCCTTTAAAAGAAACAAACGTGGACTGATAAACGGATTAGGTTCCACAATTAAGTTAATAACAGGAAATATGGATGCACAAGATGCAATTAAAATTAATGACCAAATACAAAATATTAATACTAACATTAACGATTTAGCAAATTCACATGTCCTTAACTCTCAAATGATTGAAAGATTTAAAAATATAAGTAACCACATTAATATAGAGCAAAACAACATAGAGGACTTCCTCAAAAATACGACAAATAAAATTAGAAGAGAACACGATACACTTACAGACATAATGTTACCATTAATGCACTTGAGCAAAGTTATGAATTTTTAGAACTCCAAGCCTATTATAATGGATCAAATATTATATTTAATATTCGCATACCTATAATGTCAAAAGAAAAATACTATATGTATCATATTATTCCACTCCCAATAAATGACACAAAAATAATAACAGTCAAACCATACATAAACTATAATGAAAAACACATACAACACTTCGAAAAACCCTGCCCCAAAATAGAAGGTACCTATTATTGCTCGACAACAACCCTGGAAGAAGACACCAACAACTCCAAATGCATTGGGAAAGTCTTGGACAACACGGTTGCACACTGTCCACTCAGCGACGTGGGCAGAGTCACAATAATAACACAACCGCAATCCAATTTTATATTATTTATTAACGTATATGAATTATTAATAAACTCTACCTGCAGGCCTAAAAAACATCTTATAAAAGGCACAGTCTTGATACACTACGAGAAATACAGCATCGAGGTTAACGGGATAACATATCAAGGCAACCCGGACACCTTTTGGGATACTGTGCACATTCTTCCTCCATCAAGCCGCAAGATCTATACCAATACCACAACAGACGTGTTAAGCTTACGAAAACTGTAAGACTTTAACTTCAATAAGACTTTAACTTCAATACAGAAGCTAAGATATTAGAAATGAGATCCACCACCGATATATCCAACTACTTAACGCGAACATCAATAGTTATCATCTTTATCATCATAATCATTCTGGCTACCTTAATAACCAAAAACCATGCTTACAAAACTTCCACACCAGGTCATGTAACAACCCTTCACTCAACATACCCTCCTGCCAAAGAGACATCACCTCATCACTCCGAGACCACTTCGATAACGTCACTTTGGCCATCGCTTTACTCTAAAGGGGGAGGAGTTACGATCGCAATACGTCAAGGCCAACTATCCTGACCGCCAATAACCCCAGCAACACAAACAAGCTACACATTGGGACAGCAATCAACCGGATGCAATTGGAACCCATTTCCTCAATAAATCAAATCAATCGAAAACTTTGTAAATGCCAAAGCAGCACAAATGTAAACTCTAAAATTGTAAAATAATCAAAAGAAAACATCTAAATAGTTGTAAAGAAAATTTAATAAAGCATTGTGTATTGTTCAGACAGAGAAAAAGGTTGTTTTTTTCTTATTCCGCGGATAACTCTGGCGAAGGAAAATTAGGGAGGGAAGAAAGATAGTTACCGATGTACGTTGGTTTTAAATGTCTGAATATTATAATGAATAGGAAATAGAGAGCTCGGCAGGACATTCCATAAGCGAGTTGTTCGGCTTAGGAATGAATCACGATATTTCAGAGTACGTCCGAAAGTGGGCTTGAGGGTATACTGATGAGCACTCATAGCGAGACGGGTGTTACGGTTGAAAGTTTGAATTTACGGAATGCTATTGGCGATTTTAGTGGAGCATTGGTGGTGGAAATAGCTATAAAACAAAGTGAGACACGACACAGTGAGACCTCGCTGTTCGAGGTTGTTCATTGACTGGGTGATGTTAGCATCACCTATCAGTTTTATGGTTTTAAATGTTATCTAACAAGTACAAAGAGGTGTTAGGGGCACCTGACCAGATGTGGGCGTTGTACTCCAGTTTTGGGTGGATAAACGCCTTATATATAGAGGGGGTGAAATATTTCTTCTACCGCTTGAGGAAACCTAGATATTTCGCAGCATTTTTGGCGACATCGAATATGTGGTCATTCAACAACATACCGAGGATGGAAAGGTTTTCGGTTTCAACGATGCAAGTGCCATTCATGGATAATGGCCGGGTGTTTAAATTTCGCTTTAAATTAAAAGAGTGTCGGGGATAGAACGGAGCCCTGGGGTATATCAGCATTTATTACGTGAGAATCAGACTTGAAACCATCCAAGACAACTTGAATTGAACGTAATTTCTAATCCATTGAAGAAGAGAGTAATAGACCCCATGCATTTTCGACAAAAGAGCCTCATGCCAAACTCTGTCAAATGCTTCAGAAATATCAAGTGCAATTATCTTGCTAGTTTAGTTTTATTTTTCAATGCATTTTATTTTCTTAATCACTAACTCTTACATACTAACAAAAAATGCTTAAATGCTAGCTTACAATTACTTAACAATCTTATACTAACTTACTGGCCCCACACAGGCACTCTAAGCTACTCTAAATTCTTATATCTATGTCTTTCGACTTCATTTACATTTTATTTGGAAATATTTATTTTATATACTTAGGGCTAAGAAAAAAATTTGATTACAAAAACTTAGCATATGGACAATTTTTATTTTTTATAAAAACTTAATATCTAACTTAAAATCAACCTTAGTCTACTTAACATACATACACAAAATACACATAAACACACTTAGACATTATACACAATAATAAACATATGTTAGTATATACCTTTATATACACTAACACATGTATATATTACTTAAATGCTAACCTAAACCTATGTAAGCTGGCCATCGCTATTTACAAAGCAAATATATTGGTCAGCCCTGCCTCATTAGTGAGGCTGGTCCATAATTGACGGAAACATCTTCTCCATCATTCAACCACCAGAAATGCTGGTGCTGCCGAACGACATCCCTCTTATCGCGATTCCCCACCGCCCTACTGAACCTGATCCACACTGCCGTGTGCGACGTCTCTGTTGTAGTTGAGTCGCCTGTCCCCAGCTGTCCGAGCGACATGGAAGATCAACGGCACCGCTGATATATCCTGGATCAACCCTTTCTGATCTAGGTAGAGGAATGCTTCCGGTGGAACGAAGCCGTCAGAGCGCACACTCTCGTGGTAAAAGTAATTGGGGTAGTAGGCCCAAGATATCAGGTTATTCGTCGAGGTCATTGCTCTTGCAATGTGCCTTCGAGTCAGCTTAATTACGAAGTTGTCCACTCGTATTAGGTTCGCCCTGTTGTAAAGGACCTCGTTAGGATAAAATTTCTTGTACTCCGACTCCGGTGTTCTGTACAAGCGAAGGCAAGCCCTCTCAAACACCCGAATCTTTTCCATTAAGCTTGCTCGTACATTGAACCACACGGGACAGCCAAATACCAGCATGGGCCTGTTAAGGGCCATGTAGCAGATTACCTTTACCCTCGCATCGAGTTGGCTGCTATAAAATAGTCTCTTTGTAAGGGCAAAAGCACCTTTAGCTCTGGCCAGATCAGCATCTACATTTTTGCCAAAATACAGAAACTGATCAAGCCAGATTCCAAGGTATCTGACTACATTTCGACAGGCAAGAGGTTGTCCGTGTTGTCCAATGATAGAGAACTTTCGCCAATTTTTTCTGGTATCCCTAGAGGCTCCAAACAACGGCGTCCTAAAGAGAATGGTTTCCGACTTCTGAAAATTGATTTTCAACTTCCAGTCATCGCAAAATCGTCTTATCTTATCGAAGTCACGCTGCAAGAGAGTATTAATTACCTCGATTTTTGGACCTGTTCTGTACGTTATCAAATCGTCTGCGTACGCAATAGTATGGGGAAGTGAACCTATCAAGTCGCTTGTAAAAATGTTGAATAGGATCGGCGAATTGACCGCGCCTTGCTGAAGACCATTTTTAATTTGAAATATTCCAACAGAAGTCACATCACCATTCTTCACGATGAACTGTCTGTTGTGTAGCATATTATAAAGAATGTACAAGAGTGGTTTACTGATATCCAGCCTAGTCAGCTATAGAAAAGACCCTCTAACCATACGGTGTCGAAGGCCTTCTCCAAGTCAACAAGGCAGGCACCAGTGCACTGTTTCTTGCCTTTGTTCCATTGAATATCGGACACCAGTTTAGACGCGGCATGTGAGATATCATGTCCCGCCTTAAAACCAAATTGATTATCCGGAACTATATGTTTGTCCTCAACCCACCTAGACAGAGCTCTATTGATTACTTTTTCAAAAACCTTACTGATATTCGGAAGGAGACTTATCGACCGGAGATTCGCCGGATTGGATATATCCTTCCCCTTTTTGGGAATAGGTTGAACCACCGCCGTTTTCCAATGCGCTGGATAATGTGCATTATTCATTGCATTATTTAACAGGATGGTGTAAATGTCCACCGCTTCTAGAGGACGATGTCGGAGCACGATGTTCGGAATACCATCGGTCCCCACTGATTTCTTAGCTCTTATTGTGTCGAAGATCTCATGGAGTTCTTCCTTCAAAATGAACGGGGGTAGGTCACCCTCTCTGGCAATGACATTACTTGCCATATTTTCGTCGCTAAACCGGGTGAAACCAGAGCCGTTGTATCGCCAATTCTCTATTTCATTTCGAATGTAGCAGTTGTCCACCAAGACGCGATTGGTGGGGCCATGATATCAATGGCCTTGTATACTTCCTGGAAAGTCGCCCCTATGGCCTCAACCTTCTCCTGTGGATCCTCGATCACAAAGAAGTTGTCATCATCAGTGGCCTCATTTGGATCAATACCTGCTATTGTCAGTAACCGTTCGTTGTCTGTTGTTCGGTCTATTTTAAGACACTGAAGGTCGTTTTGATTTTTTCTCCGAAATAGTTTATTAATTTGCGGATATTGATATTCGGGTTGTTGGTGTTTACAGCCCGAACCTTGTTGTTCCAATATGAGCTTACAGAAATTCTGTAATTCTCTTTTATTAGCGTTTGAATATTTTTAATCGACGACTTCAGTGTCCTAACCTCCGGGTCTTGTCGGTCAGTTAACTGTCTGTACAAGTTTTTGAGTCTTGTCAGAAGTCTACTTTTCTGTCGGTGCAGTGCGTCAATAGTAGGATTGCGGAACAGGTCTTCGTTAGTCGTACGTTGATACCGCGGTATTGTAGTGTCCATAGTTTGTTTAATTGTCTCGTCCATTTGTTTTAGGTACTTGTCGATCTCCTCGTTTGACAAATTCCTATTGGACGGTGGGTGGAGCGTGTTCGAGGAGAGTGCTCTTTTCAAGGTTGTGGAGTAGCGTGTCCATCGAGTCCTACTGTAGTTGTAAGAATATCTTTGGACATACTCCTCCAATTCCGCAATTTCGTTGGGAACTGTAATTTCGGTGCTAAAACCGCAATGGTCGCTGTCATACACGAATGTGCGCAGACAGTTTAGCGTTTGTAAATTCGTACCTGTCAGTCGTATACGTTCGTCATACAGCAGTAGATCCAAATAAGACCCGCCTCTGGGAAACGACGGGTTATCCTTCGCTTTAAGCCCGAGGCTGTACATGACATCGTGCTGACCCCACCAATCGAGTAGTAGGTTCCCTCTAGTATTTGGCAAATTATTTCCCCAATCTCTATGTCTAGCGTTGAAATCCTCGCCGATTATAAAATAATTCTCCCCCGATTCCAGCCTCAGAAGTCGAAAAAGCGTGTCAAGCTCTGTAATAAATAGGGCGGATTGTGAAGCCTCAGGTGCATAAACAGAGGCCAAGTACAGCCGCTTTCCACTGCGGAGCGGAATGTAAATGACGACTGCCTCCAACACCCGGAACCTGCGCAACACGCCCTTGTACACTCTGTGAAATTTTATACCTTCTTTAATAAAGATCGCGACACCGCCTCCACGTTTGGATCTGGGCCGATTTCTTCTTCTAACAATATAATTATTGTACTCCAGTTTGTGATTATCGGTTAGCTTGGTTTCGCTAGCGAAAAGCACATCAGGAGTTTGGTCTTGTAGCAATTTAAACATCGCAGCTCTTCGTTCGATCCTAATCAGTGAATTAACATTCACCGCAAGGACCTTCAAAGTTTGCTCCACCATGCGCGTACCCATTACGACATGTGTTGCGTTAGGCCCGGCAGCAGCGCGTAGATCTGGTCCACCCGCTTCGCCTGTTCCTGTACCTGCTTTTGCAGCTGAGCCATCTGCCCTTGGATTGCGAGCAAGATGGCCAGCATGTTAGGTGCAGCTTCAGTCGTTCTTGGCGTTGGCGCCGGAGAAGCAACAGTCGCTTGCTGTACCGTAGCCCCTCTACCTGACACCATTTGGGCGTAGGAAATTTGAGACGTGACGGTTGGTGTTTGAAACCTCACAGGTGAACGTTTGCTTTCTTTATGTCAGCGAACTTAGGACAACCCCGATAGTTTGCGGTGTGTCCCACGTTTCCACATAACACGCACGAGAGCTGCGACCTATCGGATGCTCCGTCAACACCCAGAGCATACTCCTCGGAACTGTGGTTCTTAGCGCACTTCACACATCGAGGCTGCATTTGGCAGTTCGACGCGGCGTGCCCGAACCTCTGGCAGCGAACGCATTGTATAACGCCTTCGCTCCGTTTTAATTTTTCTCTGTGAACCACCTGGTAGTCTACGACATTGATACTCCTTAGACTATCCAGACGGCTTTCGGGACTGAGCTGCACCACGAAGAACGGCAGACTCCGTTTCTCCCGCCTGGCTCTAGCTGTGGTAAATGGCTTTACCCCTACAAACTTGAGTCCCTGGCACTCCTTCTCTTTGAGCAGTGCCAGGATTTCCTCAGGATCATAAGACGGTTCCAACCCCTTCAGTAGCATCGATTGCCGCTTTTCACACTTCGGTGTGAATGAGAAGTGCTCCGTCGTCGTTTCCTTCAGGAGCTCTTTCACTTTCGCATAGTCCTCCACTGTATTACAGTGGATGGCATGACGATCGTTCCCCAATCTTTTAATGTTAAAATTGTTACCAATGACCAACTTACACAGGTCCTTGGTTGCACTCACCTCTAATTTATAGGTATTAATAAGAGGTACCTTCTCCTTCTTCTTCTGCTGCTGCTGCTGCTGTTGTTGTTGTTGTTGTTGGTGCTGCTGTTGCTTTTTTTTCTGCTGCTGTGGTTTCAGCTTTTGTTTATGCAGCTGTTGCTGTGTCTGCTGCTGCTGTTGTTTCTGCTGCTGCTGTTTTTTTTGCTGCAGTTGTTGTTTCTGCTGCTGCTGGATTTGTTGTTGGGAGCTCGATACTTCCAATTGCTCCCTCTTCCTGCGAGCTGTTTGCCGTTGCTTAATAGCAAGCACTTCCTCTTCCAGCCTTTGTATGCTGCTGGTGATGTCGTTTATTTGCTCATCCTCATCCTCCGATTCGGAGCCGCTAGAGAGGCAAAGTTGTTATTGCCCCCCTCGTAATTGACCTCATCAGCCGTTAAAACGTCATTTATTCTCTTTTTTGTGAGAATAGGAGGAGTTTTCAAACTCCTCCTCCTTTTAACGGCTTTCGCCACGGCACCGGCAAAACTATATTTGCCTTTTTCCACTTCCGTTATGGGAAGAGCGGAGTGCTCTCCACCATCCATCTCGTTATTTTGTTTTGTTGTAAACACTTTAATTTTTCTTAAGTCTTTTTAAATAAATTAAATAATGAAAAGAAAAAAACGTTCGCTGAGGCTGGGAAGTGAACCCACAACCCCGAGATTTGTCGTCCGCGTTTTTGCCACTTAGGTTACCGAACACTCGAGCAATTACTGAGTAAAAGTATACTCCTTTTTTTGCTTTTTTTTGTTTTTTGTCTTTCACACTGTGAAGCAGAACACGAAAAAATCACACGTCTATCCTCTGTCAAGGTCTATGAACGACTCGCAACTATCTTGCTTTCGCTAGATTGATGCACGCTTTGGTTACACTTTTCGGTGAGTCATGCCATCAAATCACCAGTAGACCTATTGCTAAGAAAACCGTATTGCCGGCCATTGAGAAGTTTTCGTGTTTCGAGATATTTCATGAGTTGACGGTTTATCAGCGTTTGACCTTGGAAAGAAGGGACGTAAATGCAATGGGCCTGTAGGAGGAGAGACATTAGATTTTTAGGGACGGGCTGGACAAATGCTGTTTTCCATTTGCTCGGGAAGAGTCCTAAAAAGTAGGATTGATGAAAGAGCTTACGCAGTAGTTTTGATAGCGTGGAAGAACACCTCTTCAGAAGAAGGGGAGATATACCATCTGCATCAGCGGATTTATGTATGTTGAGATCTTTAAGTACTCTTGCTACTACACGAGTAAGAAAGTAGATTCGTCTCATTGAAGATTCGATGCACTCAAGTGTAGGCGGAGACAAAGCACAATATGGGAGTGTTGAACTGGCCGCAAAGTGTGTGGCAAGCAGATTGGATGAGCGTTGGGATGGAGGATGAGGTAGAATTTCTGATGTTTTCGACAAAGGACTAAAAACTTTTACTACCTTTGGGACGTTGTAGTATTTTTTGCCTCAACTTTTGGTCGTATTGAAATTTCACACGCTAAGAAAGACGCTGCAGTCATTCCTGGCTCGTTTAAACTTTTTTCGGGTTTCCTGGGTCGGGTTGGCCTTGAAGGACTGAAAAAAAACATTTCCCTAACCCTGATAGCCTCTTTACAGCTCGAGTCGTACCATGCCTTTTCTCTTGGTTTGATACTCTTCTTCCGATGAGGGATAATGGCTCTCATTCCAAAGAAAATGGTGTCTGTAATCATATCAGCAGCGGCATCCACTTCGTTATAGGGGAAATATAACGACCAGTTAAAGTTCCTGTTAGTTGGTTTTCTCGTATTGCCATCCGCTTCTTTTAGAAATTTTTTCTCTAACTGTATCGGTATACGAGAAATTAGCTGATATGACACAACGGTCTGACGACGAGACAATTAAACGAACAATGGACAAAACGATACCGTGGTATCAACACACTGACGAAGAAGACTTATTCCGCAACGCAACTATTGACGCACTGCACCGACATAAAAGTAGACTGCTGTCAAGACTAAAAACCTTGTACAGACGGTTTACTGACAGACATAATCCGGAGATCATGACACTGAAGTCATCGATTAAAAACCTCCAAACATTAATAAAGGAAAATTACAGAAATTCCGTAAGTTTTTACTGAAACAATAAAATTCGGACTGTAAACACCTGCAACCCGAATATGTTTCCGCAAATAAATAAAATATTTCGGAGAAAAAATTAAAACGACCTTCCATGTCTTAAAATCGCCCGAACGACGAACAACGAACAAATACTGGTAACAGCGGGCATAGATCCAAATGAGGCTGTTGATGATGACAGCTTCTTTGTAATCGAGAATCCGCAGGAACGGGTAGAGGCTGTAGGAGCGACTTTCCAGGAAGTGTACAAGGCGAATGTTATCATTGGCCCGAACCACGATCTGGAGAATCGAGTCCTTCTGCACAATTTCTACCTTCGAAATGAAATTGTGAATTGGCGATTCGAGAGCTCGGGTTTCACCCAGTTCAGTGACGAAAATATGGCAAAAAATGCCATCACCAACCAAGAGCTCCAAATGATCTTTGATTCACTTAGAAGTAAGAAATCAGCGGGAACCGATAAAATACCGAACATTGTGCTTCGACATCTCCCTCTAGAAGCGGTGAACATTTATACCACCCTGTTTAATAATGCAACGAATAATGCACATTATCCAGCGCATTGGAAAACTGCGGTGGTATATCCCATCCCCAAAAGGGATAAAGACACTTCCAATCCGGCGAATCTCCGCTCCATCAGTCTTCTGCCAAACATAAGTAAGGTTTTCGAAAAGGTGATCAATAGAGTGCTGACCAAGTGTGTTGAGGACAAACATATAGTTCCAGATAATCAGTTCGGTTTCAAGGCGGGGCATGATATCATTCATGCTGCGTCGAAACTGGTTTCTGATATCCAATGGAACAAAGGCAAGAACCAGTGCACTGGTGCCTGCCTGATTGACTTGGAGAAAGCCTTCGATACCGTATTGTTAGAAGGACTCTTTTTCAAGTTGGACAAGTTGGGCATTAGTAAACCACTGCTGTGTATTCTTTTTGATATGCTCTCCAGTAGACAGTTCATCGTGAAGAATGGCGATGTGACTTCTGCTGTAACTTATAACATTAAAAACGGTCTGCAACAAGGTGCGGTAAATTCGCCGATCCTATTCAACATTTACACGAGTGATCTGATAGGTTCACTTCACCATGCCATAGCGTACGCAGACGACTTAATCGCGTACAGATCGGGTCCAAAGATTGAGGTCATTAATATGCTTTTGCAACGTGACTTCGACAAAATTAAGCGATATTGCGATGACTGGAAGTTGAAGATTAACTTTCAGAAGTCGGAAACCATTCTGTTTAGGGCGCCTTTGTCTGGGGCCTCTAGGAATACCAGAAAGAATTGGCGAAAGTTCTCGATCGTGGGGCAGCACGGGCAGCCACTTGCTTGTCGAAATGTAGTTAGATACCTTGGGATCTGGCTAGATCAATTTCTGTATTTTAACAAACATATAGAGGTTGCTCTGGCCAGAGCCAGAGGTGCTTTTGCCCTTACAAAGAGACTGTTTTATAATAGCCAACTCAATGCGAAGGTGAAGGTAATCTGCTACATGGCGCTTATCAGGCCCATGCTTGTATTTGGATGTCCCGTGTGGTTCAACGTTAGAGCAAGTTTATTGGAAAAGATTCGGGTGTTTGAGAGGGCTTGTCTTAGGACTTGCCTACGCTTATACAGTACAACAGATTCTAAGTACAAACAATTCTATCCTAATAAGGTCTTATACAATAGGGCGAACCTAATAAGAGTGGAAAATTTCGTCATTAAGTTGACTCGAAGCCACGTTGCAAGAGCAATGACCTCATCGAACAACCTGATCTCTGGGGTTACTACCCCAATTATATGTATCACGAGAGAGTTCGCTTTGACGGCTTTATTCCTCCAGAAGCGTTCCTCTATCTAGATAGTAAAGGTCTGATCCAGGACAGATTGACGGTGCCGTTAATCTTCCACGTCGCTCGAACAGCTGCGGACAGGAGACTTAACTACGACAGAGACGTCGCACATGGCAGTGCGGAGCGTCTCCGGTTCAGTAGGTCGGTAGGAAGTCGCAACATGAGGGATGTTGCTCAGCAGCACCAGCAATTTTGGTGGCTAGTTGAAAGGGAGTATGCTTCGTAGTCGAATGCCTCCAGTGATAGATAGCTTCATCTGAGGCAAAGTGGGTCAGCCAAATTTTTTTTAGCCATGGCCGGCTTACATAGGTTTAAGTTAGTTTTAGGAAAAAAAAATATAAAAACAAAAACAAAAAAAAAATTAATATAAAAACAAAATATATATATATACATATATTTATATATTAAGTATATATATATACATGTGTGTTTGTGTACGTATTAGATGTAAGTAGATTAAGATTTATTTTTAGGTAGTCTGTAGGCTTTTAGTTTTAAAAATTTATTTTCTTAGTTTTAGTATTAATAAATGTAAAAATATAATTAGACTGTAAGATACGTCGAAAGACATAGTTTAAGTGTTAGGTTAAACTTAGAGTGCCCGCATGGGTAAGTTAGAATAAGATTATTTGTAAGTAATTTAAGCTAATTTTTAAACATTTTTTGTTTAGCATATAAGAGTAATTAAGTTAAAAAAAATAAAAATGCATAAAAACTGAACTGAGCCTAGAGGGGAGTACACATCAACGGTGTACTTATCAGGGTGAGAAGTTAAAAACAAGTCCAGAGTGTTAGCGGTATGCTAAGATCTCAACACACCGTCCTTCGGGTGTTGTCTGTCTAGAATGTCGAAGCTACCCAGAATTGTGTATATTGAAATCGCCCGTAATAACGATTTCAGTACGAGGAATACAGTACGATACAGGAATACAATTCTTTGAATGGAGTCAGAGTCAGCGCATCAAACTCGTTAAAAGTCGAATTGCTGTCCAGTTGGGGCTTCTGTAAATAAAGCAGTAGTGGATAATTTGCTTACGGAGAAGGAATTTTAACCACATGAAATTGAATTCCGGTTGGGAACAGGGACTACATTGTGGTGGAGTTTGGTAAGCTACATCACTACGCACTAGTGCGTAGCCAGGTAGGTTCAGATCAGAGTGGTCTGAGAGATGTGGGCGGGGATCTACCTTTGTTTCATAAGTGCCAAAACAGCTGGTTTGTATTTACAGACGTGGACGTACGCAGAAAATGGTTGCCCGTGAATATTGGCTATATCCACTCTAAATTCTCGCATTATAAAAAGGTCAAACACAAACACCGACGATACTAAGCGCAGCTGTCACACGCTATCCATCAGTTATTGTTCACTCAACGTATGAAAAATATGACAACGGCAGTGGCTGAGTGCAAGCAGTATTTACGACTAGGAGCTGGGGTAGTATAATACCCGCGTGCAAAAATTTTTTTAATTTTTTTTAAGCCACTGCACTGCACTATTTAAATTTTTTTTGTTTTTGCAGAACGGTGTGAAGTAATTTTTGCACACGATTGCACTGCTTGGTGGTCGACATGGCATTGTGTCTTCCGATTTCTCCTACCGCACCAATAGCAGTGTTCGAAATTACTTTCGTACGCACAAACTGCTTCTCGAAATCTGGGAAAAGGAGACTTTCTCAGGATGTTCGATTTTTTTTTTTATTATTGAACCATTGACGAAGATTCGTCAAGAACTTGCTATTTTTGCCTTATGATTCGCCGATAAGGTTGAAAGGTTTTTTCACTGGTAGAGTGTTGGTTACTATATGGGTTCGTATTAGGTTTTTATTGACTCCTGTTTCAATCGGGAATTTCATATGGTAAAACATCACTTCTTTCGTATTACAGTATTACACCATCGGATCCATTCCGGTGGTGGAGAGAACAGCGGGCATGAGGAGGAAATAAAGTGGGCCAAGAACATCCACTCTTCCCAAAACGCTAAAAGACTCTACCAAGTACCAGATATCGTTGGGGCAGAACGTGTCGCCCGCCTCGGAACTTTGCAAAGAGATGTTTCCTATTTAGAAAAATCAGACTCTTGAGCAATTCACATCCAGCTTGAGCCAGATCTGTTTGGTCCCTAGACATGTTTGTTCAACAATTCACCTAAGGTCTGTTCTTTTATTGGCATCCATCTTTAATGTTAGTTTGCACGAAGCGATTGGTATGCCTATGTTACCCCTTTCCGGTAGAATAGGTAAAGTGGTTCCAATGTTGGCGAGTTAATCGGCAGTATAGTTCTCTGGAATGTCTCTGTGGCCCGGCATCCAAGAAAGGTGATGCTACGCCATCTCCGTGAGAAATAATCGCATTCAAGGGCGGTTGTAGAATATAATGAAACCGAGTCCAGGGACTTGATGGCGGCCTTATTATCCGAAAATATGCGGATATCCTTTGCAGATACTCGTATCACGTTTTTCTTCAGCCAGGACAGAGCTTCTTTAATCGCCAAAATTTCCGCCTGGAACACGCTACAGTGATTTGGAAGACGGAAAGAGAGGCTTAGATTTAGCTTATCTGATAAAACACCGCCAACAACTCCGTTATCGGTTTTAGATTCATCCGTGTAGAGATGTATTGACTTGTCCTCCATCTTCCTCCCAGAATGATCTAGAGGGGAAGCTTACATGGAAGTTTTTGTCAAACCAAAGTTCAGGTATGGTGTAATCGATATTCTCTGTGAGGATTCCTAATGTATTAAGAATGTTGGCGTGGCCAAATGAATTATTTGTCCACTGTTTAGTCGCTTTAAGGTGAATAGCTGCAGTCGCAGCTACTTGCCTGCTAAAAATGTCGAGGGGTGTCAAGTGAAGCAGAATATCTAATGCTGCAGAGGGGGGTAGACCGCAAGGTTTCGCTTGTGCATAGACATGCTGTTCTGTGGACTCTGCTTAGTTTAATGCGGTTGACTGCATTTTCCAAGGCCGTCCACCAGACAACCACCCCGTAAGTAAGTATCGGTCTTTGTTGTTGATAAAAATATAAATTAAAATAAAATTGTCAAATGTAACAGAAACATAGAAAATTTGTACACATAAAATATTTAAACAAACACACTCACGATAACTCTCTCATGAGATAAAATTCCTTATGTCAAAATTAATATAAAAGCAAGACATTTTTACATAAAATAAATCTTCAAGTTTATAACGTTCAAGCAAACAGTTTGTTTTATTTCAAATATTTTTCTACACAGTTTTTCTATACAGTTTATCTACACAGTTTTGTACGCAGTTTTCAAATCAGTACATTAATTAACTACACAGTTGATACTGTTGATATACAGTCCAACTAAATACAACACGGTAAAACAAAATAACCAGTGCCGAACAGTCTTATTACCGAGATGTATAGCCAGTGGGTTATGCGAGGTTGAAGGCCCCATTTGTTCCCAATGGCTTTTTTGGAAGAGAATAAAGCTATTGTAGCTTTATTAACTCTAATTAATTGAATAATAGGTTTCCAGTTTAGTTTCCTGTCAAACATGAGACCCAGGTATTTTGCTGTATCGGAGGTATTTTGCAGTAGGAGCCTTTCGCAGTCTCTAGTCTGGCAACGGTTAAGTCGGGGTTGCTGAGGTTGGGAAGTAGAAATTCATTATGGCTACGTTTCACTAATATTCAAGTTCCAATCTTAAATTTGTCTCTTGTATAGAGCGGAGCGTATGTGGGTGTCTTAAGTTCACGAACCACGCCTTCTATAATCCATGGTTCCATAATCCTATGTCTTCTGCGTTTTTAGAAAGACGCAGAATGAGTGTGGCCGAAGCCTTTTTTGAATGGTGGAGATTAATCTGGAGAAATCGTATCATTGCTACAGTTTTCCAGAGTCGCCTCCACCACGGTGTTGCCCAAGATTTCATCTTCTATCTCTAATCATGTAGGACCTCTAATTGCTTCGTCATAGGTTTCCATTTCCAACAGGGTGTCGGAAGAGGAGATTGTCACCTCGGATAGATTGGAGTCGTCGCTATCCAGTTATGGAAAAGATATCGACGCTCCAAAATATGTCTCCGTTAAAGGAGGAGGAGGTTTCTTATCAGCATCCAGCTCATCCTTTTTGTAGACCCTTAAATGTACAGTCTCGAATCCGAACCGAATTATACCTTTTGTTTGCGCTAGAGAGTTAAGGGATTCCTTATTGATCACGATCAACGCGCATCTATAAGAGCCCCTTAACTCCACCAGTTTCGCGACTTTCCAGTCTTGAGTCGGAAGGGTCGGGTTACTGAGCCTGATGTTTTCCAGAGTACTTTCTGGAGAGGAGGGTTCGGCTGGGATCCAGGTGCGAGTTCGAGGTCTGCTAGGGATGTCCTCCTTAGACACGACCTCGAGTTTTGCACCTGGCCAAATCTCCCGTAAACCACCTATGGCCTTAGTGAAGAGATCAAGAGATCTCTCGTTGGCACACGCGATGAGCTTCACGTGGTCATGACACCAGCCAGCGTTGCTTGTGATGGGAGGTGGTCCGGGGTTTTCCCGCATGATGGCCAAGAAGTTCCTCGAAAGCTTCAGCTTGACCAGCTGCCACCTTTCTGGTGTTATAGAATCATCGGTATCGTTCTTATCGATTTCCGGGATCACTATTGCGTCCTTTAGGACTTCATTGAAAGACCTCAGAGATCTGCTGTTGGATGGCCCAGAAGTTTTGATACTTTCCTTGGCAGCGCTAGTCGTAAGACTTTGAATCGTGTGATACGAGTATGTCGACGTACTTTCGGTAAAGTCGCATTTACTGTCATGGAGTTTAATAATGTTCCGTTGTCAACTGTCTAGAACTCGCTCGTAACTTCTCATAACATGCGACACCAGTTTCGCCGAACGAAAAATAAAAGCCAGCGTGACAACTGACAGTTCTTACTTACTTTAGGTAATGCTACAACCCGGCTTGGACTGGGCCCCATCAGCAATCGTCTCCAGCCAGCTCGATCTTTAGCTAGACGCCTGTTATGTTTGATTCCCGGCACTGATACGGCGATGCCTCGAACCAAACGATAACACCCTGCGATCCCGCTATTCCCGCTGTGTGTTCCACCAGGTAGCGCTTTGACGGCAACTAGACCTGGGCTAAAATTTAAAAAAAAAAAGGGGCGCCACATAATTTTTCCCCCCGGAATCACGAAACCGTCACGAACTGAAGGACAAGAAAAAAAAAAGAAAAAAACTTCCCCAAAAATATTAAGAAAAAAAAAATAAAACCAAAAAATTTATCAACGTTAAGCTCCGTTGGAGCTCGACGATTTATTTTTAATTGGTTTATTTATTTTTAATTAATACACCACTTGTCGATAGAGTGACCCGCTATTTCCACCGTCCCGAACAAAAAAAACGTTACCTAACGGGTCGCGTGTCCCGTCTGTTCTCGGGAATTTTACGCACGCGCGACCCACCGGAGTCTCGATTTTCGAAAAAAAAACAAAACGACTTAACAATTTTTTTTTTTTTAGTTTTTGTTTTATAATATTTTTTTTTATTTTATCCTACACTGCACTATACTTATCTTTCCCCTGGCGGTGATGTGCCCCTTTCTGGCACAGTTATTCGCTCCGTTAATCCCGCAACTCCCGGTTCCTGTCCTTCCACCTTTTTCATTAATTTTCTTTTTTTTGTTTCTTTTTTTTTTGTGTCCAAGCCAAACTCGCGACTCCACTTTAAAACAAACCAAAAAAAAAATTTTACTCTACGAATTGCGTTTCGCAATTCCCAAACTTCAAAAAAAACAAAAAAGGAAAAAAACTTGCTTTTCGCAAAAGACAAAAAAGAATTCGCAAATGATAAAAAAAACCTAGGCTGACCCTCACTATCGGCTGGTCGTTAAATGTCTTCCAGATCTTTTACGATCCACAGCTCCCGCCAGACACACACACACACATTCACACGCACATTCTCCCTCACATCCATTCAGCCGTAGTGGACCATTTCTAGCTACCACACTAGCAAGCTTTGCTGGTGCACCCGTGTCCGACTAGGCCTCTCACACATACCATTTTCCACATTCATACTAAACTCCTCAGTCTCGGAGTTCGCTCCCACTTCCAGTAATGACTGGGAACTCCACTGAGCGAGTTTGTGGAAGCTGTGGATCCTAGCTATTGCCTACTCTTAGGTTCTACATCCAATTACATACAATTAAAATGCGAAAAGCAGAGTTTCTTTCATTTCTGCTACCCGGGCATTTTTCCCCCATCGGATTACACTAATAAAAGTTTTTGTTAAAATTAACGATCGCGAAGGAGAAAGGAAATGCGATGGAATGGTAGCTGGAGTATTGGGACGAAAGGAAAAGAATGTAGATACAATCCAGAAGGGATTGTACCTCGATCCAACCATCCGTTGGATCGCTGCCCCTCACGAAAGCTAAGTACAGTGCCTGTGGAAATTTAAATTTTTATATTTTTTTCCCCGAGTCCCTACCTACTCCAGTGGATCGGCATTCAGATTTAGGGGGTGGGGGGGACTGACAAATAGCATGTCACTCCTTACAATTATTTATTTTGTTTTTGCAAATAGGCCCTTCTGCCCTCTGACACTGGCAGTGTGCCAGTTTATACTTTTATTATTTTGGTAGTTTTGGTTGTTCTAGTTTGTTGCATGTTTGTATGTTGTTTTTGGTCGTTGTAGTTTGTTGTATCGGTGGAGACGGTTTTATTACTTGGCCGTCCGCCTACACGCCCCTGCTGCTCCTTCTGTGCTCCATCGGTGGGGTGCTGGCTTAAAAAGTGATCGTCCTCCCTTCACCCATCGAACCTAACTTTTAAAGCTGGTGCGTCGTTGGGGTGTGCCCGATTATACTGGCCGTCCGCCTACACACCACTGTTGCTCCTTTGTTGCTCCCTCGTTGGGGTGTTACTGTAAAAGAGATCGTCGTCTCTTCACCCATCGATCGCTTGGCTCGTACACCCCTCGGTAGCATAATGGGGTGTACTCTTCGCCTTCTGTTGTTTGGCTTTCGTTGGGGTGTAGGTTCCAGGGATCGTCTTCCCCCACCCGTCATCATCGTGTTGTGGTGTCTGGATTGAAAGGAGCGTTCGTCCCCACCCGCCGGCGACTTTCAGACGTCCTGTCTGATGCTACCCGTTGCGAGTCTCCCGTCTATTTAGGGCTCCGACAACGGTGTTCCTGGTGGACCTCCTGTCGCAGCCTGGGGTTCCTCCCGTGAACCTATGTGGGTTGTTTTCCGAGGTCTGGGGTTGGTGGACCACTGGCTGATGGGACCATGGCTGCCCTCCACCTCCGCCAGAGCTCGGTGTTCCCACTCAAAGAAAAGAGGGACCGAAGGGACTTACAAGGGAAAGAGAGCCAAACTTGTTGCGGGAAAATTTACCGCAACAGCCTCCAGTTTCAAACTCTAAGTTGCTTGAAGTCCTCTTCCACTTGATACGAGTCATGGTATTCCCTTATTGCATTGTCCCTCGAGGGCGGATTCGAAGACTTGTCGGACAGGAGTATTTGTGTCAACATTACGTTCCATAACAGTGGCGGTAGGACCAATCCTTGGGAGACTCCCGTAGTGACTTTGTAGTATTTTAACCTTTAATCTGAATTGTACCTCAGGTTCCTGTTGAAATAGTTTGCCACTATCCTCAGCAAATAGTACGGTGGTCAGTATGTTCCCTTCGAATGGATAACCAGCTCGCAGAGTTAAAATAGTTTTTAACATCCAGCGCAACTACTGAACAGTTCTCTCTTGTGCCGATATTTGTGATATCGAGTACCACTCGTATGGCATTAGCAGTTGCTGGAACGAGTGGCATAAAGGGCAGCGGTTCTTCTTCACACAAAGCTGCTGCTGTAGAGAAGAAAACGGTGTTGCATTTCGGAAAGTAGCAGTTTGCATGCCAGGTATGTGGTAGAGGTCAGCACTCCCTTCGAACTTGTCAGAAGTTTATTGCCATGGAGATCTCTGAACGACCTAAGGCAGTGGACAGAATCGGGGTTTGTCGGAACTGTTTGGTGTATAGTCACAAGACTAGCCATTGTCAAAGCAGTGTGCGCTGATATTCCTGCAAGTAGGCACACCATTCTCTGCTGCATGTTTATAATATCAGCTCTAAACCTACAAGGGATTATAAAAATACAACTACACGTACACAACCATTTCATATAACATCAAAATTTAAATCACCTAAAGTAGTCTCTTCTGAAGTACATCAGCCAAGTGTTCTTCTGGCAACAGCAGTTGTTCGAGTCAGGTCGTCAAATGGTAATTATTTTAATCTGAGGGCATTAGTCGATCCTTGATCTGAAGCAACTTTTATTTCTGAGTCAGCTGTTCAATTGCTAGGTCTTCATCAACGGCGAACACTGATTAAAGTATCTGGATTAGGAAAAGTTAGCAGTGGTTCATGTCAGCGGTATGTAAGTCTTACTCTTGGGTCTCTGCTAACACCTTTCGAGACAAATATCCCAGCCCTGACTGGTCTTCAGCCGTCCAAACCTTTAGTTCTGCAAAATTGGGAACATATTCAAGGTTTGAAGTTAGCTGATCCACAATTTGATAAGCCTGCGACTGTTGATATTATCCTGGGAGCTGATGTTACTCTGAATTTATATTAGGATCCATTATACGCGGTGATGATGAAAGATCGCCAATCGCAGAGGAATCAAAGTTAGGTTGGCTTATCCTTGGGAAGATCATTTCACAAAATAAAGAACCTGTCCACAGCTTCTTACAGGTTCTCGATAACGACACTCAGCTGCGATGTCCTGGGAACTGGAGGCGTTGTCTTTCAGTACTAAGAAGACTGCGGAAGAGAAATTTTCTGAAAAGAATAATATCAACACAATAATAAGATTGACTGATGGTCGATATGAGGTATTGTTACCATTTAAAACTGGATGTGAGTCTGGGTTTGGTGCCTCGAAGTTAGGTGCCTTACGTAGGTTTCATCAACTGCAAGGAAGATTCCAGGAAAACCGCACACTACAGAAGGAGTACTCTAAGTGCTTAAATGAATATAAAGAGCTTCAACAGATGACAGAGGTCGACGAAAAGAATAATATACTGGATACACCACACCATTTCTTTACTCCTCACCATGCGGTATTCGACAAGTCAACCAGAACTACGAAGCTTCGTCGCAGTCTTGCGTACTTCAAATGTTTTGTGAGAAACTGCCGGGCACAAGCTAGAAAAAGATAAACAGGTCCACTAAAGGTAGACGCAATCAGCACAAGGATATCTGAAGTTCCTCAAGGAGACACTACCGTGAAGAAGTTAAGTTACCTAGAGCAATGGTAACCAACTACTTTTGCCGCAAGCGGAGCAAAGAATATATGTCCGCGATGATACAGCGCTCGAAGTGGATAAGACGGAGATCAATACGTGGAAACTTAGTTCTCTTCAAGGATGAGAAAATACCGCCATTGTAATGGCAACTCGGACGAATCATCGCTACACACAAACGACGGATTAATTTGAGTGGTCACTTTGAAAACAAAAACCGGAGAACTTACACGATTAATTGGAAAAATCTGCTAAGGAACTAAGGAAATACAAAATTACCAAACAACACAAAACAAGGATTTCAGACTAAAATAACGATAAGCATATAAAGGGCTTTCCAATAGGGACTTGACAACCTTGAATTTAATTCGTGAACGCACTCTTTCACTAATCATCAAACTGTCACTGTCAATTTATTCAGTAAACTCAACATTTTCATCATGGTAAAGTACAAGAACGAGCAACGTCTGCAAATTATAAAAATTACCTACCAAAATTCGGAGTCGGTGACTGCAACATTAAGAGCGTTAACTCCAATTTTCGGTCGTAATTCTCGCTCTAGTAGACAGGCAATAACAAGGTTAGTGCAAAAGTTTGAGTCTACATATTCGGTGTGTGATGTTGCCGTGTCAGTGAGACAACGGGTTTGTCGAAGTGTCGAAAATATCGCTGCCGTTCAGGCGTCCGTAGCAAACGATCCAAATCCAAATATGCGTTATTGGTCGGGTGAAAATCCACATGTGCTTCATGAATCACCACTTCATCCACAAAAAATAACTGTTTGGTGCGGTTTGCATCATGCCGGCGGCGTTATTGGGCCATATTTTTTCGTCGACGATAACGATCGTAATGTTACTGTGAATGGTCAGCATTGTCGCGCCGATATCACCGATTATTTTTGACCCGAATAGGAAGATATGGACTTGGACGACATGTGGTTTCAACAGGATGATGCCACACGCTAAATCGATTTATTGAAGAGTAAGTATGGTGAGCGTGTTATCTCAAGAAATTTGCCAGTCGATTGGCCGCCTCGTTCATGCGATTTAACGCCGCTTGACTATTTTCTGTGGGGCTACGTTAAGTCATGGGTTTATGCCAACACGCCGACGACGTTGGAAGAGCTCAGAGCCAACATTGAACGTGAAATAGCGGCCGTTTCGGCCGAAACGTGTAACCGAGTCGTTGAAAATTGGGTCCAACCAATCGACCGCTGCAAACGTGCCCACGGTGGCCATATGAACGAAGTCGAGTTCCATTCATAAATGTTTTATTGTACGCCGATAATGAAGTTTTTGAAATATCTCAAATGGTTTGCGTTTTATTTAAAAAAGAATTTGTCAAGTCCTTATTGGAAAACCCTATATATTAGAAGGTAATAATATTTTAAGTGTAAATTTATTTCCAAAATCGAAGTTCTTTTCGCGAAAATTATAGGAAACTTCGTGAAATTTATCGTAGACATCATTTATCGGATTATTGAAAAATTTCACACTCAAAGACCGACAACAGTGCGTTCGGAGGAGAATATTGCGACTGCGAAAGCTTTTGATGAAGAGGACCCCAATTTATCGATTCGTCGTAGTTAACAGCAACTTGTCCTTTATCCTTCCACTCTCTGGAAAATTCTGCGTAAAGATCGTGGTCCCAAAGTAACATTCAATTGGTGTGAGAGTTATAGGTGCGTGGCCATCTATCTCGTCGGGTATCCAGTGATTGGGCTTTAAAATCAACTGGAAGCCGACCCAGTTTTTTACCGAAATTTTATTCACTGATGAGGCCCATTTATAGTTAAACGGCTGCGCAAACAAGAAGAATTGCCGTATATGGAGCGAGGATAAGCCTTAAGAAGTTCAACAGATGACATACCATACAGAAAATACACCGTGTTCGGATTGTACGCCGGTGGCATCATTGTTCTTATCTTCTTATCTTTTCAAAAATGAAGCAGGAGCACAAATTACTGTCTGTGGTTCCAACCCATACTACCAACGAAAACATAATTATTTCAAGAAATTGACGGGGCCAATTGGCACCAAGACGCAATTGGATTATTTTCTACGAGGCTACGTCTATTAGTTTATGCCGGCCAGCAACGATTGAGGCTTTAGAGGTAAACATTATTCGAGTAATAACCGATATACGCCCCCAATTGTCGAAAATTAGACCTAATGCGCTTGTACGAGAGAGAGTGGACTTACATATGTCCGAAGCAATTTCCAAATAATCTTTCGAGTGAATTTAATTCAAGTTAATTTATTTGTGTTTTATTTAAACAAAAAAAACTAGTGGGTGTTATTACTCTTAAAATGCCGGAGCACATGTTAAGTTTTTTAGAAAATTAGATAGAGAGGTCGAAAGGTGTTTGGGCACAGTGGCTATTTCGCTCCATGGGTGGCATCCAACATTTAATGCGGAGACTAAATTAATAGTATAACTTGACTTAATCTCGTAATTAGACAACCATTCATCTCACGAGATTTTAGTTGCCTAAAAAAAAGTCTTTCGGGCACAGCTGGTATTGACTTTATTTAGCTAAGACTCGAGTCATTATTTTGTTCAACAAACGCGCAGAAAAGGAGCTATAAGGGGCTTAAAATATTTCCGAATAACGCGGGAAAGCGAAACGGACAGACTGTTGATTTTTTACTAAAGAGTGGAAAATTTTAATTCTAATTCAAAAGCAGTTTCGAAATTTTGATGAATTTATAAAGAAGACATGTGGCAATTCTGATAAATGTCCAACTTGGCTGGAACGTTTGCTTTCTTTTGACAAAATTCTCAACCACAGCTTGGCAACAATTTGGCTTAATTTTTAAGTGTCTTATGTCCTCCAGGGACTTGCCTGGCAATTCGGGAAACTGTTGAGTGCCCTATAATTTGGATTGGTCTAGAAGCGCAACAATAAAGTTCGTGGCGAAGTGCTTACCTTACATCCCAGTGGTGGTCTCCGGTAACTGCATGGGTAAACCTTTTAACACCCCCTGAGTTACAGAGTTTTTTTAAAAATGTTCCTTCAGAGAAGTAGATACCAATAATTATTTAGTTATGACATCCAGTGTATTAACCTAGAGCGACCAAGCTGGGCTCTTTTGATAGCCAATGGATTAATTGAAACACTATTATCATCCATGCTTTCATTTTCCAGATAAACATAATTTTCATAATTCATAAACAGAATTTTTGAATTTTGTTTAACAAATTTTGGGAAAATCGCATTTGTCTTAGAAAAGTGTATCTATAATTTTTCTTTTCTTTTTTATTATTTTGGTGAGCCATAATGTTTCATACAAATTCACCATACAAAGTATTTACAGTTACAGTTTTCAGTTATAAAGTTAAATAAATCAATCCCCAATAAGATTATTTTTTATTATTACTAAAAGTATACAAATATATATACTCAAAAATAAGTGCAATTTCGGTTAATATTATCAGTTGTTTATTGAATTCCAATAGCATCACATTGAAGTGGAAGTGTTACAAGAATTTTTTTTAAATGGCAGTGTATTAAATTGAAGGATATGCAGACATCCATTTTGTCTACAGATTCTGTAATGGCAGTGCTGAGGCGGCGCGAGCAGAGTATCAACGAAGATTTCCTACATGACGTGTCCTTAATCAAAGGGTGTTTACAAATACCCACAGAAGATTGTGAGAAACTGGAACAACTATTACTTACAATCGAACGGAACCACATGCGGTAACTGCGAGAGATGCAGAATTAGAGGACCGACTCCTGAATGGCAATAGAACCATCAATTTCGTACACGTTCAATGTCGAAGAATTTTGTAAGCTTTGCATAGAGAACCTTCATCCTTATCATGCAACACCAGTTCAGGAGTTATTACCAGCACATATGCCTCTACGATCGCAATTGGTTTCTGGAATGACATTTCGATGACAATTTATCTAAAATATTCTACAGATAGATTGACATCTGTCAAATTTATGGTATAAACGCATAATAGCTAAGTTCCAATAAAATAATTCCAATTTATATTGTAAAAGACATTCCCCTATTCAAGAAATTCGGTGCTTAATACCGAATCGCAAAAAATAACAAATCAGTCGCTGGTGTGTCAATTTGACACAACACAAAAAATTTAAGCAATATAACAAACAGGAAAAGTAAGTTCATTTGTACATTTATTGAAATTTTTAGTGTTCTTCACATTTTTCACATAAAATAAAACGATGTTGTGGACAAACTTTTCTTCTGCATTTATCACACTCAATAGAATGAAGGTTTGCATTCCTTGCTTGTGGGCATATGTCACAATCGAAGAAAGCATTTTCTTTTCTCGGAGTTCCTTCGCGTTGGATGATATGTGGTGACAGTGACACCAGTGAATTGTCAATTTCAATAATAAATAAACGTCGACGATGGTTTTTTTTCGTATAGTTCCACAACGGCTGCAACTCAATGAAGACAATAAATGCATTCAATGCAGAAATGTCTAACATGTTGCAACAGGCCATCGGTTCACTTTTCGCTTACATCTTTATGTCCCGACCATCTCATCCATTATATCGACGATTTTGCGTTGTAAAAATTTATAATTTCCGGTTTTTTTTCACATCATTTTCGGTGACTTGTTTACTTTTGTGCATTGTGCTGAACAAAGTCACAAAACGACGTCTCTTTGTTAAATAAGTTATTATTATTATACAAAGTTCGTTATTGAATGCGAATTCTGAATGATATAGCAGTTTGGTTTTCATTCTAGGCGATTTTTTCTGATGGTTCCAACAATTGTCATTTGACGCTGCTCCAATTTCACTGCCAAACTTTGCTAAGTGAAAAAAATGTCGCAAGTTATATTTCTTCCATTCAACCCTTCTAAAAGCTGCAAAACCACTCGTTCGTCTGGATTTACTTCCGGTGCACAATTCCGATTACATAAATATCCACATCATATACATAAAATGTTACCGCATTACACAAAATCCAAAGTTTTATGCCATATTTACATGGCTTTGATGGCATATACTGCGTGAACATCGGACATCGTGGACATCGACCACGAAAAGGTAATAATTGTTCGTCCACAGTAAAATTTCGGCCTGGTGTGTACATCAATTTTAGATGATGAATCATTATTATTTGTAGTTGGTTCGAAATCAACATCTTCGTCATCACTTTGAAAGACATCACATCCAGAATCTTCTTCACTTTGCAATAAATTTCTTGGTGCGGAAGCCATAGCTTTCATAAAATTTTTCAAAACACAATTTATTTATTTATCCGGCGCAACACAATCACTCACTATGACCGACAACTCAAGAATGATGGAAAAACAAACCCTAATTACCTGTTTTGCTATATGTGTCGAATTGACACATCAGATACTCTTTTGTAACTTTTTCATTTTGCAAGTTCAGGTAGATGGTTCGTGATCAGGTATATGATTTTTTTTAATTTTTATCGAAAATTAGTCACTGCGCCAAAATTCTATTGAAATTCATTAGAAAACAAAAACGAGATAGCAATTTGAAAAAGAAAATTGTGGTAAATTGACACAAGGGACGGATGCGTTTTAACCCTCTTGTTTTAAATAAAAAACACAAATCACAACGCACTAACAGCACCAAAATACAACACCGATCACACAGTTAGAGAAAAAATTCCTAAAAGAACCGTATGGCAATACGAGAAAGCCAACTGGAGCGGTCTTAACAGCTTCTTTAGGAATTTTAACTGGTCGTTATGCTTCCTCGATAACGACGTGGATGCCGCTGCTGATATGATTACAGACACCATTCTCTTTGGAATGAGATCCTTTATTCCTCATCGGATAAAGAGTATCAAACCAAGAGAAAAGGCATGGTACGACTTGAGCTGTAAAGAGCCCGTCAGGGTTAGAGAAATGTTTTTTCGGTCCTACAAGACCAACCCGACAGAGGAAACCGAAAAAAGTTCAAACGAGCCAGAAATGACTGCAACGCCCTTTTTAAGCGTGTGAAATTCCAATATGACCAAAAACTGAGACAAAAAATACTGCAATGTCCCAAAGGCAGTAACAATTTTTGGTCGTTCGTCAAAAACATTAGAAATTCCGCCTTAGCCTCCATTCCAACGCTCATTTACAATGACATTCCAGCTGTCAGCTCTTTGGATAAGGCCAATCTGCTTGCTGCACACGCGGCCAGCTCAACACTCCCAGATTGTGCTTTGTCTCCGCCTACACTTGAGTGCGTCGAATCTTCAATGGGACGAATCTACTTTCGCACTTGTGTAGTAGCAAGAGTACTTAAAGATCTCAACATACATAAATCCGCTGGTCCAGATTGTATATATCCCCTTCTTCTGAAGAGGTGTTCTTCCTCGCTGGCAAAACCACTGCGTAAGCTTTTTCATCAATCCTACTCTTTAGGACTCTTCCCGAGCAGATGGAAAACAGCATTTGTCCAGCCCGTCCTTAAAAAAGGCGAATCATCTTGTCTCTCCTCCTACAGACCCATTGCACTTACGTCCCTTCTTTCCAAGGTCATGGAAAAGCTGATAAATCGTCAGCTCATGAAATATCTCGAAACACGAAAACTTTTCAATGACCGGCAATATGGTTTTCGTAGCAACAGGTCCACTGGTGATTTGATGGCATGTCTTACCGAAAAGTGGAACCAAATCGTACATCAATCTGGCGAAAGCAAGATAGTTGCACTTGATATTTCTAAAGCATCTGACAGAGTTTGGCATCAAGCTCTTTTGTCGAAAATGCGTGCATTTGGGATCGACGACTCTCTTCTTCAATGGATTAGAAATTACCTTTCGGAACTTTCAATTCAAGTTGTCTTGGACGGTATCAAGTCTGATATTCACAAAATAAATGCTGGTGTGCCCCAGGGCCCTGTTCTGTCTCCGACACTCTTTTTAATTTTCATTAATGATCTCTTGTCTGCTACTTCTAATCCAATATATTCCTTTGCTGATGACAGTACTCTCTGCTTTTCATATTCGTTTCCGGACTCACGGCCCTGCTCTTCGGCTGTAGATCGAGAACGGCAGCGTATGCTAAGCTCATTAAATTCCGATATCAACAGCATAACCAATTGGGGAACTATCAACAGAGTGGAATTTAATGCTTCCAAAACACAATGCTGTCTGCTGTCTATAAAGTGAAATTTAAACACCCAGCCATTATCTATGAATGGCACTTGCATCGTCGAAACCGAAAAACTTTCCATTTTCGGTATGTGTGTCAATGACAACTTACGTTGGAATGACCACATATTTGATATCGCCAAAAATGCTGCGAAATGTCTAGGTTTCCTCAAGCGATGTAAGAACTATTTTACCCCCCGTGATCTGGCCTCAATATATAAGGCATTCATTCGCCCAAAATTGGAGTACAAAGCCCACATCTGGTCAGGTGCTCCTAAAACATCTCTGCACCTGCTAGATAGGATTCAAAATCGTGCGATAAAGCTCATTGATGATACTAATATCAGTCAGTCAATTGATATCCTCGAACACCGACGTAATGTCTTCTGTCTCACTTTGTTTTATCGCTATTTCCACCACCAGTGCTCCACTGAAATCGCCAGTAGCATTCCGCCCATTCAAACTTTCAACCGTAACACCCGTCTCGCTATGAATGCTCATCAGTATACCCTCAAGCCCATTTTCGGACGTACTCTAAAATATCGTGATTCGTTCCTAAGCCGTACAACTCGCTTATGGAATGCCCTGCCGATCTCTGTATTTCCTGGTCTTTATAACTTGCAAACATTTAAAAGCAATGTACATCGGTACCTCTCTTTTCTTCCTCCCTAAATTTCCTTTGCCCGCGCTGTGAACAATCACCTTAAGGGTATACAAACCCCTTGAGCACGCGCCCATTATAAAAAAAAAATAGTACTGCGGCGCCGATACTACTGTGGTGGTGGTGGGCGTGGTGTAGTGGTACTAGCAATCGCTTCTCACTCTGAGGGTCCAAGGTGCAAATCCTGCCCATGGCAAGTCAGTTTTTCATTTGTGTAATGGGAACTCAGACAGAAAAATTCTGCGTGTGAAGGCATAACACTGACACGTAGATTTCGCTGTTGTAGAGTTTCAACCGCAAAAAACTAGTGCGAATTATAACTTCGAATCACTCTGAGTGAAGAAAAAACTCTCCGTCCTATTCGGACTCCCACCCCTGGAGAGCTAATATAGAAACCAAATACACCTGAGTTTCAAACCACTACAAAACAATTTTCCTTTCTCCTCCTTCTACCTTTCCGCCCGCGCCCTGGCAGCAGTAAAAGGGTATCTAACCCCTTAGGCGCGCGTAAATTATAAAAAAAAAAAAACATATGTCTAAACGGTCTATTATAGATATGTCATCGGAATGTCTACCTACAAAGCCAAACGAACCGCAACATAATGCTGTGGTAAATATGCTTATGCCTTAACCCTTCTGTTTCCGCACAGGTCTGGCCAGACCTACTCGACTGTACAAGTGTATGTACAGAAGATTCCATAACAGTTTTTGCCAATCCATGTTATCCTCAGCAAGACTGTTTAGAATACATATATTATATATAAGAATACATACAATAAAAAAAATTATCAATTATAATCCTTTCTGCTACCCCACAGATGTGACCAGATCTGTGTGTATTTAGATAAGGAGATATATTTTTCCTGTATCAACTTGTTTATAATCTAATCACTTTATTGTTTCTGAGCAATGTCCTGTGCGTACGAGTATTTGGATAAGGAGATATATCTTTCCTGCATCAATGATCCAATCACTTTATTGTTGTTTTTATCTTCTTTTTGTTGTTTGGTGAGTTTAATAGTAGATGTTCGTCATTTCAGTTTTAGTTTCAACTATTGCATAACAAAGAACTGCGCACCTACATTATAATTTCAAAACTTATATTTGTATTTTGTAAAGTACAAGTAATTTTAGTAGTTTTTCTTAGAGTTTTTTTTATACATTTTACCACGAGTGAATTTAGTGTTTTTTTTGCATTGTTCTTTTCATTGTGAAAATGAGTGAGTTGAAGGAAGTCTCACAATATATATTGAATAGGTAAGTTGTTAGTTAATTGGTGGTTTTATAAAACTATTGATCACCAGTTTTTATTATAAGTTTCCTACGGCTTTCCATTAATTCTCAGAAGAGGCAGATAGGATAAGAGGGATAAGCAACCGCCAGTAGTTTCACGTGTTCGAACTCATAATATTTTGAGGCAGACTGGAGGAAATGTCAAACGTTTACCGACTTCTAATCCAGTGGGTGGAACTGCAAAGTTCAATAGTGAGAAAAAACCCGAGATACCGAAAGTATGGAAGTTAGTGAATGAGAAAGAGCTGTATGCAGATTTTGGAATTTTGCTTGCCGCTGGTGTTAGCAATCTAATCACACACATACGAAAGAACTTTAGAAAACTAATTCACTTCCAGTATTTCGAGCTACAATGTCGGTTCAACGTTTCTGGACCATCAGTTCTTTTATTCGCTTCGATAACCAAAGGACACGCCTGTCAAGGCAAATGACCGATAAAGCTGCGACAATAAGAGATGTATGGGCAATACTAAATACCCAATTAGGATCTTTATACACACCAAGATTCGCTATAACTGTAGATGAACAACTTTTCACATACAGACGACATACAAAATGTACCCAGTATATTCCCTCAAAACCAGCCAAGTATGGGCATGTGACCCCTCCAACAATTTTTCCTTGAAAGGAGTGCTGTACACCTGAAAAATTCCTGGACAGACCAGAGATGTCAACCAAGATGAGCGAATTTTGCTAGGTATGACAAGCAAATATTTAAAATCTGGAACAATAGTTGCCAACAAGTTTTTCACTACATTAGGGGGTGTCCAAAAACTCAAAAATAGTGATTGGCATTCGTTGGTATATTGCGAAAAAATAAAACGTGCATACCAAAGGAGATGTTACCAAGCCGTAGCCAACCTGTACATTACACGCCCTTTGGCTTTCATGATGACGTTTCGTTAATTTCCTATGTGCTCAGAAAAAATAAGCCTGTTTTACTACTGTCCACAGTGCACTATGACACTGAAACTGTAGGAGAAGCAAATGTAATAATGTTTTACAACAATAATAAGGGTGGAGTTGATGTAATGGATCAAACGCTAGAATATACCTGCAAAAGAGGCAGCAAGCGTTGGCCTTTAGCATTCTTTTACAATATGTTGGACGTTTCTGCGCTAGCTGCATTATATACAATGAGCTTCAGCCAAATTCAGCAACTGATGCTCGCCGTAAGTTCGTTGATATACTTGTGGAAAAACTTTTCAGACCACAAATTGACGAGAAATGCACAAGTTAAGAAGCAAAAAATCATAAAGAAGTGTCCTCAAAGCATTCCTTGGTAAACCAGTACTGGATGGTGAAGCAACCCAATAGCTGTTGCACGGGAAAGAGATTTTGAGAAACTGCAAGAGGCAATGATTTGCTGTGATCGACAGAACATAATTGTAATCGGTGATCTGAATTCGCGAGTAGATGAGACCTATGGGGTGGAAAATTTCAAAGCTGCCACAGAACGACGGTCTAAAGATTCATTGTGTAATGAAAAAGGAAAGAAGCTTATAGACTTCTGTGACTCTTTTGGTTTTCGGCTTTTAAATGCGACCAGAGAAAGTGATGAAGTGTGAGAACTAACATTCAATGGAAGACAGGGGACATCAGTTATTGCCTACTATTTGATTTTGAAGTTAACCAAGACACATACTCCGAACACTTACCTATCATTGCCACGCTTATCTGAAAATGAGCAAATTAGACAAATAACGGCGCTCCCCATGCTGGTGTGGAACGATAACAATGCCGCTCTATATAGGATGAAGATTGATGAAAAATTGCAAGGACAACATGTTGCGAGCAAATTATAAAAGAGTCGTATCTTCCCCGAATTCAGGGTGGAGGTTTTCGAAAAAAAATAGGGAGCCCTTAGAAAGTCGCATCTAAAGGCCAATCGGGAATTTTAAGCGGCGTGCAGACAAAATCGGAGAAATTACTTTGAAAATGACGTGCGTAGATTGGGGCGCTGCAATAACTCATCGGAGGTCTGGAAAATAGTTAAGAAACTTAACGGTTAAATGTATGTAATCAACAGAGGTCTCAGCCCGAATACCCTTTTGAAACATTTTAAAACTTTTGAACCCATCAGTGTGCGGTCCTAGTTTCCAATATGCTACGCCAGACATAAGAAACAACACCTTGAATGGCCCTACTATCCAACAGGAACTAATGCGAGCTGAAAGATACAAGGGATGCGGGGTCAGTGATATAGCTACCGAATTTATTAAGTATAATACTAATGAACTGAAGGACAATTTCGTCGGTTTAGGCACTCATCGATTTAAAGAAACTCTGATTTTCCCGATACATAAAAAAGATGGTACGGCAGATCCAGCCAACTATCAGGGCATAGCATTCTTAAATGCAATACTACAGAAACGACTTAACACATGTGTAGTGAGCAATAAACTATTAAAAGAATTTCAGGTGAGTCTTAGTTCTGAATACTCCACTGCTAACAAATTTTTTGTATTGAAAAGCATAGCAGATACATTCATCGAAAAAAAAAGAAAACAATACGTTTTTTTGTGGATTTTAAGGAGGCCTACGCTTCTGTGAATCAAAACGCTTTATTCTATGAATTGTATGGATTGAGAATGTCTTCGAAATTTGGAAGGGTTTTACAAAACCTCTAAGAACAGCTGTGTGGAATGGTAAGGCGTTATCGGAAAGCGGAGACAGGAGTAAGACAGGGATGAACACTGAGTCCAACATTATTTGCCCTCTTTATAGACGATATAGTGGACTATCTTCCGAGTGGCGTAGAATTTGCAGGGGTTCTCATTAAAGCCCTCCTGGTTGCAGACGACCTGTTGGCATATTCACCGGAATCCTTGCAATGATAAATCGATTACATGAGTCTGATAGTGAACTTGGATAAATCCAAGATAATCCAAAACGAGGAGGTAGATCTTCTCACAATGAAAAATGGTACTATAGTGGGGAAAGAAAAGAAGTAGTAAAGGAATATAAATATCTTGGAATTCTTTTGTCAAGTAACCTAAGCATGAAAAGACAGCTAAGTGAGAAACTCATGAAATCTAAATCCGTTATAAACGTAGCATGGAAGAATTGCTTCAACAACTTAAATATTACACAGTAGTAAATCCATGGTATTTGAAGCCGCAGTCGGGGCAGTAATGCTCTACGCAACGCAAGTTTGAGGGTATAGGCCAGATGAAGGGATCGAAAAGCTTCTACGTTTTTTCATTAAGTAAACTTTTTACCTCCTTACAAATACGCCGACTAAATGCTTATGCTGGAAACGGGCTCATTTTCACTATATATAAGAACGCTTAAGCTGCACATGAACTACACGGTGAGTGTAATAAGCAACCGGATACCAAAGATAGTGGCCCTACAAACCATGCGAAATAAAACTGAATGGTTTTTGGAAAAACGTATTATACCGGTTGATAGAATAAGTCGAGGTATCGTATGGCGGACAGTGGGCTTAATCACAATCTGGAGAGAGGGAAACTATTTTAAACACATTCATACCATTTAGGAGATCTCAATGATGTTTAACGCGGAGAGCTTCTAAGAATCAATTTCGTAACCCATAGAGAAGATTTTCCTGTACTAGCAACATGTGCAATTTAGAAGAAAGACAGGATACTTTGCATTTACTAAGCAAATGTCCAATTCTACGAGACACTAGGCGACATTTTTACGGAAAACGTGTCCTATCAGAACACTAAATGATATCGCTACTCAACCAAATGGATGTGAACGAAATTTGATACATAGCGTTAAAGTATAGAGAAAACATATTAACAGAAACTTTTAAAATTATTAATACATTGGACGTTTTTTTTTATATGAAATTTTTTTTAAAGAACTTAACACTCAAGTGGGTATGACTACACTTAAAGTGCCTGAACACGTGTTAAGTTTTTCGGAAAATGGGACAGAAAGAGAAAACAGATTTTTGGGTTCAGTGGCTATTTCACTCCATGGGTGGCATCCAACATTTAATGGAGAGACTAAATTATTAGTGTAAATTGACTTGATGTTGTAGTAATAATGACGGAAAAGCCATGTAATTATGATGATTTTGTTATACCTTAGGTAAAGATAGTATATGAAAAAAATAAAATCAAATGCAATCTAATCTGTAGACAGATGAGTCGCAATGTGATGATGAGATGGCATTACCAACTTCCATAACCTAAACACATTGGCGGATGAAAATCAGAACATCATTTCAACATCGATTCAGCGTTAACGTGTGCCAGGTATAATGGTAATAAATTAATTGTCCTTTCAAATTACGAAACTTATTCGCAATTTTTAGGGAATTGTCAAACACTTGGCCTGCAAGATCACCAGATTTAACAGTTTTGGATTACTACGTATGGGGTACGATGAAGGAACGGGTATATTCATCTGAAATAAGAAAATTTCCTAAATTCCAAGAACGGATAACCGCAAGGGCACAACATATTGTGATAACCACTCAAATGTGAGCAGCGACATCTAGCAGAAAATGTTGAAACTCGAAGACTAGAAGGTTTCGATACTGGATTAGCAAAGTCTCGACTGGAGAGTAGAATCGAATTTTCTAGCAAATTGGAAATTGTATGGGACGCTGGATGGCGAGGATTGTTCTCGAAGTATGTCATTCGAGTATAAATACCAGCATCCCAAAGGTATGCAAATCAGTTCCAAAGTTGAATTTGAAGTGTTAATTAGAAGAAGTGATTAAGTGGTTTAAGTAAAAGATAAGAAAAGTATATGTGGTTGAGAAATTGAATTGTACTGAGAGAAAGAATTAAATAGTGAATTGTAACTGTACTGAATAAAGGGATTTGTATTGAAAAGAATAAGTTCTATCATTTGTACCCACAAGCTGGAATGGGTCGAAAACTATTGCAGTTGACCCTCGTCCAACTCAAATCCGAGTTGAACAAGAGAAGCCTCAGCGCCAGTGGAGGAAAAAGTGACCTGGTGCTCCGTCTTCAGGAGGCTTTGAACAACGAGGGACATGATCCTGATGCACATTCCTTTGATGTTGACGAGGATGAACAGACAAGTACCGCCAATGACATGGCTGCAATGATGCAACTCCTATTATTAAAAATGGACGAACAAAACAAAAAAATGGACGAACAAAAGAATAGCCTCGAACAAAAGCTGGACGAACAAAAGAAAAATATGGAAGAACAGAAGAACATTCTCCAGAACAGTCTGGAACAAAAATTCAACGAACAAACCAACAATCTGCACGGTCTTCAACAGAAAATGGATGAACAAAAGAATAATCTGGAAGAACAAAAGAACATTCTCCAGCAAAAATTCGAAGAAATCGATGACAAATTTGAAAGAATAGAGAAGAACGTTGATGACAAATTTGATAGAATAGAGAAGAATGTTGGCGAAAAATTCGAGGAAATGGACAGCAAAGTTCAGCAACTGGCAAAAGAGCTCGACACAGTGCGAAAACAGAAACTGCGAGAATGTTCTTTAAGCGGTCCAAGGAGAAAAGATTTGAAGCCTCCCTCATTCGATGGCCAGACCTCATGGTCTACTTATAAGAAGCAGTTTGAAATGGCTGTGCAAACGACTGGGACAATGAGGAAAAGTGCTTTTCCCTAACAATGGCCTTGCACGGTCCTACAGCAGAATTGTTGCAAACAGTAGACATCGAAAAGCATAAAGATTATGTGACTTTAGTACAGGCTATCGAGAAACGGTTTGGGGATAGTCACATGCAGGAGGTCTACAAGGTCCAATTGCAAAGCCGAACTCAGCAACGAGGAGAAACACTTCAGCAGCTCCAAGCAGACGTGAGTAGACTGGCACATCTGTCATACCCCACCGCAGGCCAGGAAATTATCGACGAAATGGCAAAAGATGCATTTATCAGGGGAATTGCAGATTCGAAGCTACAGTCGGCAGTAAGGATGGCCGGGAAAAGAACCCTTGCTGAAGCACTTGCCTTCGCTCTGGCGAAGACACCGGTGCCACGGCCTCAATCATTAGGAGGAATCTTGTGCAGAAGTCTTGGCTGCATAACACTAGCAGTTGCAGCTTGCGAACAGGAGTAACGATTAAGGTATATGGTGAAGTCCGCATAAAAATCCAATTGGCCGGAATAACATTTACTCAGGCGTTTCTGGTAGCTGGCATATGTGACGAGTGCATCATTGGTACAGACTTCATGAGAGAACATGGACTTGTAGTCGACTTGGGGGCACAAACCCTGAAATACGGAAACATGGAGATACCAATGATATACGGAAACGCCAATACCTCAGTCTCAAATGTCGTCATCTGGAGCAATCAGAGTCTAGAGCCTTCGTCAGAAGCAATTTTGTGGGCAAAAATGGAAGGTGGTCCTGGTAGCCACCGATTCTATTTGATGGAGCCAGAAAAGAAGAGAGACTTCATGGTGGGAAAGACCTTAGTGGAGCCAAAGAACAACATGGTCCCTGTAAGGATTCTAAATCCAAAGACATTCAGTGTAAAGGTGAAAAAGGGGGAGATAGTGGGAAAATGCGTACCTGTTGAGGCTATATCGACCACAACGGAAAAAAAGGGGTGCAAAACCGGTCACAACAGTTCAGAGCAAAAAAATCAAGAACAAAATTCTTAGCCTCTGTAATCTGGACGAAGATCAGCGAATCCTGGCAGAAAAACTAATAGGTGAGTACGCTGATATATTTGCTACACAAGACGGAGAATATGGACGTACGCATAATGTTCAACATAATGTTGGATATGCTTTCTGGAGCGAAATGGTTTTCAACTCTTGACTTGAAGAGTGGTTACTGGCAGGTAGAGATAAATCGTACGGATCGTGAGAAAACTGCCTTCACTACAGGAAGCGGTCTTTGGCAGTTTGCAGTGATGCCGTTTGGACTGTGCAACGCTCCGGCCACCTTCGAGCGACTAATGGAACGAACATTGCAAGGACTCACCTGGAAAACCTGCCTAGTATATTTGGACGACGTTATCGTCATAGGTAAGACGTACGAGGAGCACCGCGAAAATCTAAAAGAAGTGTTTGAGAGGCTACGAAGTGCTCATTTAAAGCTCAACCCGGAAAAGTGTGCCTTGTTTCGTCCGGAAGTAAAATATCTGGGTCACATTATATCAGCGGAAGGAGTAAGAACGGATCCTGACAAAATCGAAGCCGTGAAAAGTTGGCCCTCTCCAAAAGATAAACACCAACTGAGAAGCTTCTTGGGACTCGCCACGTATTACAGAAGGTTCGTAAAGGATTTTGCTGGCATTGCAAAGAGCCTGCATCAACTTACAGAAAAAGGCCGACAGTTCAGGTGGTCTGGTGAATGCGAAAAAGCATTTCAAGAACTGTGCAATGCCCCCATCTTGGGTTACCCCACGCCCGGAAAAATGTTCATCGTGGACGCAGACGCTAGCAATGTTGGGGTCGGAGCTGTGATCTCCCAAGTTCATGACGGTCAAGAGAAAGTGGTCGCATATTACAGCAAAGTACTCTCCAGACCTGAAAGGAACTACTGTGTAACCCGGCGCGAGCTTCTGGCTTTAATTCTGGCTACGAAGCATTTCCATAAGTACCTCTACGGACAAAAGTTCATTCTCCGGACAGACCACTCAGCTCTGAAATGGCTACTCCAATTTAAGAACCCTGAAGGCCAAGTTGCAAGATGGATCGAGCAGTTGCAAGGCTACGACTTTGAAGTGCAACACCGCAAGGGAACACTCCACTCAAATGCTGATGCTCTCTCTCGTCGACCGTGCGGAGTAAAATGCGAACACTGCAATCGTAAAGAAGCAAAAGAACAGGCAACTATCCAAATGATCAGGACTGAGCCAATAGAGGGTTGGAGTATAGACGAAATCCGTTCCTCCCAACAGGCAGACAATGACATCGAACCAATATTGGCCTGGAAAGAACACGAGGAAAGACCAAGCTGGCAGCAGATATCAGATCGGAGCCAAACTCTGAAGTCATACTGGGCACAGTGGGACTCGCTTTTTGTGCAAGATGGATTGCTGAAGAGAAAATGGGAAAGTGCAGATGGGACAACATCTCGTATGCAGCTAATTGTGCCACGGTCCAGAGTCAACCAAGTGCTCCATGAAATACATGACGGAATCTCAGGAGGCCATTTGGGAATAAACAAGACTTTGGAAAAGGTAAGGGAACGTTTCTATTGGCTAAGCGCTAAACAAGATGTCGAGAATTGGTGCAAAAAGTGCATAAGGTGTGCGGCTACCAAGGGTCCAAAAGTAAAGCCACGTGGACAAATGCAACAATACAATGTCGGAGCACCTTTCGAACGAATAGCCATCGACATCGCTAGGCCGTTTCCCGAAACCTTTAATGGAAACCGATATACTCTCGTAGTCATGGATTACTTCAGTAAGTGGCCGGAAGTGTTTGCCATCCCAAATCAAGAGGCTAAGACCGTAGCCGAACAGATAGTCAACAACTGGGTGAGCAGATTTGGGGTCCCAATGGAGCTGCTTTCTGATCAAGGGCGAAACTTTGAATCAAAAGCCTTCCAAGAAATATGGCAATATTTGGGAATAAGAAAGACAAGGACAACGCCACTACCCCCTCAATCTGATGGAATGGTCGAGCGATTCAATCGGACCTTGAATGAGCATCTATCTAAGGTTGTCAGCAACTGCCAGCGGGATTGGGATCGACACATACCCCTCTTCTTAATGGCCTACCGAAACGCGGTCCATAGCTCAACAGGGCACACACCATCCGAGATCTTATTTGGTCAAACAATTCGGTTGCCAAGTGAAGCAAAATTCGGATCCCCACCGACAGAGCCCAAAGAATGACTTGCGCAGCAGGATTCGTAAATTGCATGAAGACACCAGAGAAAAGATGAAGCTAGCAAGCAGCCGCATGAAGACTAGGTACGATATCAAGGCGAAATCTTCCAGTTTCAACGAAGGAGATCTGGTCTGGCTGTATAATCCTCAGGGTAAGAAAGGCAAATCACCAAAATTGCAACAGGACTGGGAAGGTCCATACAAGGTATAACCCGCATTAATGACATTGTCTACCGGATCCAGCGTGGGGATCGAGGAAAATTGAAAGTGGTCCATTTGGATAGAATGTGTCATTTCAACGGGATGCTGAATGACGAAGTTGTTCGGGACGAACAACTGTAGAGAGCGAGCAATGTGATAACCACTTAAATATGAGCAGCGACATCTAGATTCACAGAGCAGAAAATGTCGATACTCGAAGGCCAGAAGATTTCGATACTGGAATAACAAAGTCTCGACTGGAGAATGGAATCGAATTTTCTAGCAAATTGGAAATTGTATGGGACGCTGGATGGCGAGGATTGTTCTCGAAGTATGTCATTCGAGTATAAATACCAGCATCCCCAAGGTATGCAAATGAGTTCTAAAGTGTAATTTGAAGTGTTAATTAGGAGAAGTGATTAAGTGGTTGAGAAATTTGATTGTACTGAGAGAAAAAATTAAATAGTGAATTGTAACTGTACTGAATAAAGAGATTTGTATTGAAAAGAATAAGTTCTATTATTTGTACCCACACAAACATTTTACAATACTCAAAATGATGCTTAACCTTCCATGGCATTACTCAACCGTTCAACTGCATCAAAGAGCGAATGTAGAATTGATTAGCGAAAGAGTTGCCAAGCTTACTTTTAATTTTGTGGATAAATGTTCCAGTGCAGAAAATCCTCTTGTTACATGTTTATATACGCAGCATCCAAACTAAGCTCTTATTTTCTATGTTTTCTATGTTTGTATAGATTATATTATTTATTATACACACTTTTGCTGCCTATTTATGTTTATTTATTTCTTTACTTATTTATTTATTACTTATTTGTTTATATATATTTATTAATTTATTAGTTAATTTATTTATTTATCTTTTTATGTATTTACTTATTTATCTATTTATTTATTTATTTATTTACTTATTTACTTTTTTGTTTTATTTTTACTTATTTATTTATCTATTTATTTATTGATGTATTTATTTATTTGTTAATTTATTTATTTATTCAATTATTCATTTATTTGCTCTCTTTCACCATTGAGAAGAACATCTCCTTCCAATTCCATTTGCATGTATTACTTGCCATTGAATTATTATCAACAATTGTTTTAACTTTTCCGACTTACCAACTCATATTCTTATTCTTATTTTTTTTTTGTCTTTGAATAAAAGGTTTTTCTCGCTTTTCCTTTTGTAAACATTTTTAATTTAAGTATACTTTATTTCAAATTTTGTTAATAATGTTTAAGATAAAAGATAATTAACTATCGTGTATCTTCACAAATATAAAGTTAAGATATACTTATAAGGAAAATTCTTGCGAAATAAATATATATGTTATGTTATGTTAAACACCGCATGATGAGGCATGTCATGCTTGGAACCTCTTCCATATGAAAAGTTCTGGGCTTTTATGTTTTCTGGGTTTTTATTCGAGATATATTTAGCAACAGCTGCCTTTTCTGATTAACTTAGTATAATCCGAGGGTCTTCTTTCCAGGGTATCTTGGCTTGGTACCTTCCTTCCTTCAGTCTCTTGACATTTTTCATATACTGAGCTTCAATCAGCTCTTGCTCTTGAGAAAGGAAGGTCCCTTCTTGTTCCCAGAATTTGCAGTGATGTTAATCCGGTTCTGCTGTGGTTCCTGCTTCCTGAAGCATAGTATGGTGTTCCTTGGAACACATCTTGCAAGCTTACTTTTGCACTCGTAAACTCTATGATCGCCGAGGCAATTGAAACATAAGCTGTTGTTCCTAACCAGGTCTCGGCATGTTTGCGCGCTGGCTGATTGTAATTTAGTACACACCATAGTTACATGGTTGGATCCACAACTTGGATTTAAAATCTGATTGAGCTTGTGTTTCCGTGAGCACTAGTTGGAGATGACTTCCAGGAACTTGAAACTTTTCGATAGAAATTCGGAGAAATTCTTCCAGGATGGCGATTCTATTTTTGTTCCCCCTGAAAGACTCCATTCTTTTCGGGATTTATGGTCTAGTTCGTGCGAGGCCACGCGTACAATCCTTGGATTACAGGACCTTTTATCGAGGTCGTGATTCCAATGAGTGTCTCGTTAGTTGGTTTAAAAGTTTTTGTATAGTTATTAGCTGATTCATATTTGTTAACGTTAGGTTACTTTGGCAATTTCACTCGTTCGAGACGCAGGCCTCTAGACCTGCTAAGGTTTGGGGTATCTGAACGATCTGTGTCGGCAGCCCCGACTGCCTAGTTTGCTTAAAAATCATATGGAGACTCATCGCGATTTCTTCCCTCTTGGTGTATTCGGCTAGGTAATATTCAATTAGCATTTTATCGTGAATCTTTAGGTCGTAAATCTTTGGATGTAATTCTGCGCAGATACGCCATTGGTCCCATCGAATCTCTAAGTACTGAAGATTGTACCTATCCTTTGGATCCGTTTTGAAGTTGACCTGTTGGCGGTCGATGGAACTAAAATTCAATTTCTGAACATTTTCTAATGAGCCCTTCTGATGATTTCTTGCGTAATGTTCTGAATTTAGCTAAGAGGTGGATCTGGTGACGGTATAGGTTGTGCAATTCTCTAGCGGCGGGATCAGGCTCGAAAGACACATGTTGTGAAACCAAATCGTGGAATCACACGTAACAATCCTTGGAATACTCGTAGTTAAAGTTGGTTTGGCTACAGAAAAATCTGTAGGATTGAGCACAGTCATCATCTTTTCCTGTCGTCACAGCGATATGTAGTTGGGTCATTCATATTTGCTGGTTTCATGGGAATTCGGTACACCGCGTGCTGGTGACGAACGCCACATGAGCATAGTACCTCGGACTTTACAAATTCATTTGTATCGATCCCTTCAAAATAAAATAAAAAAATATTTGCTGGTTATTGATATTTGATCAGTGTCAGCACTTTTGGATTTGTTTGTCGTGTCTAATGTGCATTTTGGGTCACTCACTTTCCCGTACATGAAATTCTAGAGTGCCTAAATCCATTGAATTGACGCCTAACAATGTTTTGTTATAGATTAACTATCGATCAAAGTGTTTTAGAAAATCGACACCTAGGATCTTGATGTCAGCTATAGTAAAAAGTCGCTTAAATTTTCTACGCAGCAACAATTCGTTTTTCTTCGTAAGTTTTTGTAGGAGTCTCGCTTGCAACCTTCCGTAATACCAACAAAATTTGGAACCTATTGGTGTCCTCGGGCTTCGTGGTGAGACGTGGCTTCGGGTACGATTTCCAAGCTTCCCAGTGAGGGAGTCAATTTTTTGCTCCAATTACTGAATGCAATTTGGAAGTGGGCTTGTGGATCGTAGAATAATAACTAACCTCCATAATTTTGTCGGCCAAAATTGATAATTTCGATAATTCGCCCGTACCCAGGGATTAAAATACACATTATTTACTCGTATTTTAAACTTATCAAAATTGTTATAATTTTAAACCTCTCGAGTATGTCTACTATGGCTGTTCTTTTTTTATTATTCAGCGAAGTTAAAATCGAAATAATTATTTAGGAAAAAGGTTCCGGGCTACCGGCAACAAAGCTGAACATTAATTACAAAAAGAAATTTGGTAGACAAAATAAATCGCAACAACACGGATGGTGATTGGTGAGCGAATAAAGTGTAATACAGAAAACCGAATGAGGGCCCAAAAGGAGATCGCAAGAATTGCAACAAGCAGTTGGTTCCAAGCTGTACACACCGGTTGCTCAGCATGGGATGGTTCGGTAAAAGGGAAGTAGACAGAAAGTAAACAATAGAAAAGTGGACACCGGGCATTTCGACTAGTCGCCACTGACACATACAAATCGTTACTTCTGTTGTAAGTTTAACAACAAGACCTAGCAGAGAATTAAGAAGAAGTTAGGTAGCGACAATACTTAATTTTTTACGAATTTATAAACAATTATGATGGCTTTTTTTGCTTCTTTTTCTATGTATTAAAAAAATAATATGGATTATACTCGGAATCGTTTCAAAAACTTAGTTTTGCCCCAACCAAACCGAAACCTTGAGATTTCGGTGAATATTGGCCGTTGAAGACTTTTGAAATGTCAACTAATTGCCTAAGAATTTAAGATTAAGAGCAAACCATCCTCAGAGAAAACAAAATATTGTATTAATGTTATACAACAGATAAAATTATTCAATAGACGGAAGAAAGTTCGGAATAACAAGAAACCTAGATGAATCTGGATAAAAGTAAAGTGCAATAGTTTAGCTAATTTTTTTGCTGCCATGTTTAAGCAGTTTTTGGGAGAAGGATTTTCTTGAAAACGACAATAATTTCTTTAAAGAAAGCTTTCGTGTGTTTTTGCTATGTAAAGTATTTAAACCCTGAAATCCACAGTAAAGCACTTCAGTTATGTTGACCTCTTTATTTACATTTTAATTACATTTTTTATCTTTATTAATTACGTCTGCACACTTTGACCCTAATACTGACCAAAACCGGTTCTCATTGGAGTTCGCTGCTCTCCTAATTATATTCTGGCATAGGTCTCCACAGCCCTTTAAGCGGGATTGCAATCCTATCTTGGTGCATCGGGCTCCCTTAGTGCTGATTGCCTAGAGTCGTGGTTAACGGATTATCAACCACTTCTGCTGACACACTGGAACCATTTGCCATCTTCCTAATATGACTTATTACTCTGAAGTAATAATTTATTACTCTGAACTCTTTGTCCCCCGCTTTTACTGCCTGTAAAGGCTGTTCTGTCAGCCATTTCGTATACCGTTGGAGGCTGTTTCTTTGGTAACGATTTCTGAATCCTTTGCTCTTTGTCCTTTCTTTCCTTCCCCTTTTGTTTATTAACGGAAGCGCGATCTTTGGCTTTAAGAACGATTCATATTTTCCACTTCACCATTCGGTTGTGGCCAATATGGTGATGAAGTAATTAGCTAATTAGTAATTAATTAGTTTTCTTTACAGTAATTTTTAAACTCTGCACTGGCAAACTGACATCCGTTCACTCAAAATATTCAAGTTTTTGCTAGGAAATGATTTAATCCTTGCAATCTAGTTCTTAAATTGAATAACACTGCTGGGCTGGCGTAGATATGTCACCAATCCCTTGAAACTCCTAGTTTCTTCCTTACTTTCTGGAAATAAAAATTCTATTACTGCCTTCATATTGTAAAATGTTATAAAGTGGTTAAGTAAAAGATAAAGAAAAGTAAAAAGGGTTGCAAAAAGCGATTAAATGGTAAACTGTTATTGCATTGAAGGGGATAATTTACATCATTTGTACTCACACAAACACTTTAAATCGGTGTCAGAAGCGAGATACGACTTATTGTGGATCCAGATACCGGGCGCCCTCTGGTACTAATTAACTTTACACCCGTATAGGAGCTCTGCGGGTGCGGGCTAACTATTCTCGCTTTACTCATAGGATACATATATGGAATACCTAGTAAAAATACAAAAAAAAAAATTTATAAATACAATTACGGAGTAAAATGAAGAAGCTCAACTCCGCTCTCCTGTAACACATACAAAGATGGAGACTGAATACACTATCTCATCTCCAGTGAAGCCACCAAGCAATACACCCACATTGATGGACGGCAGAACGCTCGGGTTACTAACATATTGTGATAACCACTCAAATGTGAGCAGCGACATCTAGCAGAAAATGTCGAAGACCAGAAGGTTTCGATATTGGAATAACAAAGTCTGGAGACTGGAGAGTGGAATCGAATTTTCTAGCAAATTGGAAATTGTATGGGACGCTGGATGACGTGGATTGTTCTCGAAGTATGTCATTCGAGTATAAATACCAGCATCCCAAAGGTATGCAAATCAGTTCTAAAGTGTAATTTGAAGTGTTAATTAGGAGAAGTGATTAAGTGGTTTAAGTAAAAGATAAGAAAAGTATAAGTGGTTGAGAAATTGAATTGTACTGAGAGAAAGAATTAAAAAGTGAATTGTAACTGTACTGAATAAAGGGATTTGTATTGAAAAGAATAAGTTCTATCATTTGTACCCACACAAACATTTTACATTGGTGTCAGAAGTGGGTGTGTCACATTTGAGTGGTTATCACAATATCAAGCGATGCGAAATTGGAAAGGCGTAAAAAACTTCTTCTATTTTACCGCAGCCCAAACAAGACAAATTTAAGACCGGATCTGAGACGAACTGAAGAGCTATGTGGGAAGACATCATGTTTGGAAAGGCACAGAAGCAATCTAAAGACAGCGACAAACACTGCACCTCCAAAAGATGCCTATCAGCACGACTCCCCAAGGGTGCAACAATCCAATAATACATACCACAACCACATCTACAAAAGCGTATAGATCTCGTTAAGGTGTGAAATACACTTCTCATGCTAAACCTCGCTCACGTTTTAATAAAGGACCCAGGAAAAAGTAAGTAAGACTAGGAACCCGAACAAACCCTCGACTAGCCACACAACAGCAAGATGGTCGACATCAGGGCTGTCCTACAAGGGCGCATTAACCCAATGCAAGGTTGCTATAATGCATGAAAAGCATCCAGAAGAACCCATGCCAGTACAGCAAATTCAGCGGGTAAAAAATGCCTAATAATCAAGGTGGAAAAAGTCGACAACAACTGTCCCTTCAAATTTGTTGAATGGGATGGTTGCCTACAAGAGACAAAAACTGGCTCATGTCAACGGTAAAGAGGATAAAGTCATGGCCAGAAGTCAAACTCCGTACTTCAGGAAAGGGATCCCCAAATTGTGCACCTGTATTACCTTCCTTACGGAGGCAAAGGAAGTCACCCTGTAAAGGATCAGCAACTCTGCCAGTACCATCCAATAATGACTAACGTGGAACTTAGGTGTATCTAAGTTAATCTGCAATATGCTAAGGCTACCTCGGCAATCCTCAGCCATAGATTTAACAAGGGCGTTTATTTGCTCGATATAAAAGGAGCATTTGACAACACAGAATTCTCATAGATATATAGAGACATTCAAAACATTCAAAAGTTTAAGTTGACGACACCACATATAAATGCATAAAATGTATCCTAGAGGATAAAATAGTAAAAACCTCATTAGGCAGCAATAAACTCAGTGTGATAGCTACGAAATGATGCCCCAGGGGGAGTACTATCATCCGTACTATGGCCATCGTAGTTAATGAACTACTGATTATTGTCAGCAATGATTGCTTCTATGTCCAAGATATGCAGACGACATTGCTACCCTAATCAAAGGCAAATTCGAGGACACAATCTCGGATTGCCTCAAGAGGGCTCTGAACCTAGTTGCTGAATTGTGCACCAAAGTCGGACTCAAAGTCTATCTCAAGAAAAGCACCATTGTTAGTTTCACTATAAGAAGAAGGCGAGGAAGACTCAGAAATGCCACTCTTCGGTGAAACAGTAGAGTTCTCAACGGAATCGCACTGGATGAAAAACTTACTCTTAATCCGAAAATGACACTGTGGATGTACACGGCAATACGGAGACCTATCATCATGTATGCAGCAGCTGTTTGGTGGCATGAAGCAACGTGGAGGTTGAGGCTAACCTCAAAGTATACAAACATAAACATATACATTCTCTCCGACAGCAGCAATTAACGCCTTTGAAATAAAATCAAAACTGGTCTGGGATTGCCTTCAACTCCTACAACTACTGGCCACCACAAAAAAAGGTCATCTGATTTGGGTGCCAGGACAATGAAAAAGTAGACGAACTAGCCGGAAAAGAATCCGCATCTCAATTCATGATGCCAAGACCTGGGCTATCAATTAACACAATAAAAGGAAGTATTAAAACCTGGCTAGAATAAAAGCTTAATTTCTGGAGAAAAACCAAAGGAAATAGACAAGCCAAAAACTTTATGTTGCCACAAAAAAACAAAACAACTACTACAATTAAGTAGAAGTCAGATTCGACTGAACAGAGGTTTTCACACAGGGCACTGCCGTGTGAAAAAACACCTGAAGACCATGGGCATAGCACAAGAAAATACATACAGATTGTGCAACGAGGGCGTGGAAACAGAAGTACACATACTATGTCACTGCAAGGGGTGGACATAGCTGCCAGCTCACCTAAAGACTAATTACTTCAACTATGCGTATGGTGGAGATCACGTTCATAATTCAACGGTGTGTCATTCGGTGTTCTCGTGTGATCACCGTTTTTGTAAAAGTTCCAAATTTCCAAAATTTATTCAAAATAATAAAATGAAGGGTTGCTGTCAATTAATTTTATTCTATCTCATCCTAAGCCTCAAAAAGGGATTATTCGAAAATCTACTAGAACTGAATTGCAATGTGAACTCTGATTGCAGTCATGTAAAAGGACACCACCTCCCTGGATGGACGTTGTCTCTGTATCAACATAAATGGAGAGAACATTCCATTCACGCCAAATGTCAACCAATTGAACAACTTGATTGGAGGTACCTGTCCATGTCCACAGTCGAATGCGGAATACAATCGACAGCAGTCGATATGTTATTGCAAAGAACACTTCGTTCCCAGCTCAGATCGCAGGACGTGTATTAAGATGGATATCGTCCTGGAAGAAGATTATGAAGATAACTCCCAGTGCCTGGGACTGGACAAGTTTGCTGAGTGCCATTTGGAAAAGAAGCAGAAGAATTTTATTGCACAGAGCGGGATGCTTGTTTCAGTTGTTGGTCTTTCAAACAGATGTCTCAACTATCTCGACAATGTCTTAGTCATACAATCATACCTGCACTTGCGTTGAAGTCTCCACAGCCTCAAAGGATAACAAACGTTTCCGTTTGCCGATTACAAGGAATCCTGTAAAGATGGCAATCAATGCAAACACAAACTGGCAGTTGGCTCCGAATGTTACGACTCTATTCCTGCGATTACAAGCACTTTGCCAATGAAGTTGATGGGACCGACGATAGGAAGTGCCACATTTGTGAAAGAAGAATAGTTCGCGGAGATTATTGCAGAGATCACAATGATTGCTATCAATACCATCTTCAATCCAATCAGCAATCCATGGAATGCTACTTCAGTGAATGTAATTGCCGCCCAGGATATCAGAATGTCAATGAAGAGTGTACTAACAACGCAGCTACACCACCTACGGAAGTATCTTCTCCTCCAATCATCTTTCTAAGCTTATTTATGTCTATATTACTCTACTTGAAATAAGTTAATGTTCTTTTTCTGTCTACTAAATCTAATTTGCCAAGACCCACCTCCTCTTCCCAAAACAGACCCAGCTCCAATTGGAACTTTAAAAATAATTTTTTTCCTAATTTTAAGCCTCCCACCCATACTCCAACTCCCTCTATTCCATCCTAAATCAAGACCCGGCGTCAACGTGTCTCTTTCGACTTAACCCCTATAACTCAAATTCCCAGCATTCTGTTTCTACTTCTCCTAAGCTTGACTACGTTTCAATAAAGATAACACTCCCCTGCAGGTCTATGTACGTTATGTGTTTTTACATCCTACAGGCGCAACCTATCGATGGCTACCAACTCGCTATCGATGCAATTCATCAAATAATTAATTTATCTGATCCTCTTGATGATATCATCGTATTCGGCGATTTCAATCAATTCAAAGAATGCCTTTTCTTGGATAAGCTTACAGACTTTAGCTTATGCCAAGTTAGTGGAGTCTCCAACTGTATGGGTAGACAATTAGACCTCATTTTCACCACTGACCCCATAAACTCCTCTGTCTCGCTATGTCCCCTTTCACTATCGACCCTTGATAACTTTCACCCGTCACTTTTTCTTTCTCTTTTCCACCACTCTCCTATCCAGCATTCCCCATCTGCAGCTGCCGCTTCTCACGACTTTCATAAAGCGAATTTCCGCAAAATTAACGAATATCTTAGTAAGTGTTCTTTTAATTTCACCAATATGCCCCTCAGTGGTGCTCTCTCTATCTTCTATAGAGAATTATTCAATTCTATTTCTCTCTGTGTCCCTTTTTCGCGGTAACAAAAAACCTTCTACGAGCCCCCGTGGTATAATTGTAAACTTTGCTCTTTATGTAACAAGAGAAACAAGTTATGGGCAGTTTTTCTTCGATCCAATTTCTTTGCTAACTATTCCAACTATTTCGGGTTATATCTTCAATTCGCCCAGCTTTATAACGTTCTCTACCAGCGATACCTTAATAGTGCGCAATCAAGACTTATAAATGATCCTAAGTCTTTCTACCAATTCGTTAACTACAAAAAAAACGGTTTCTTTTCGTCCCTCTCATATGATAATATATCATCAACCGATCAGCATACCATAGCCAAATTTTTTGCTACTTTTTTACAGCAATCTTTTGCCGATAATTCCTTCGTCACGGATCCCTCTTACTTCAAATACCTGCTTAACTTCCCCATTGTCCACTCTATTTCTCAAAGTTCTGATCATACAGTGATAGAAAATAAATTACAACAACTTAGAGATGAATAATTACCCGGCCCAGTGATCTTCCATCCGTATTTCTTAAAAAGTGTTCCTCAAAACTTTCCCACCCCTTTTCAAATCCCTTCAAGTTATTGCTCTCTCAAGGTGAATTTCCTCAGATATGGAATAATAATCATAATACCGATACACAAAAAGGGATTAAAGAGCGAAGTCACTAATTACCGCCACAACTAATCGAAAGTATTTTGTACGAAGCAAATCTCTTATTTCCCCCGATCAACACGGATTTCTGAAAGGTAGATCAACTACCACTAACCTGGTCGAATTCGTGTCCTCGGTTCTCTCAGCCTTAGAAAGTGGTAAAGAAGTTGACGTTACAACTGATTTCAGTCAGTCTTTTGACAATATATCTCACAAACTAATCCTATTAAAATTGAGGCAGAAAAAAGAAGAACACAAGTGATCCAAAAGCAACTTCGTGATGAGAGGGCACCAAAACGGACCTATCGCGATCCCTGTGGAACCAGCTGAATTTGAGTTTCAAATGGCAAAAACCTAAACAATCACCCTGATGAAACAGTTAATTTCCCTGAAAAAGCCAAGAAGGCCTTTGAATTTCCTCTAGGTTTTCGAAAAAGTATTTCTCAAAAAAATTGTCTACCTCGCATTCACACAGTATGTATGTTATGTCCTCAACAGCTTGCAGATCACCGCAGAATCTGCAAATATCCGTATCTGATAATTTGAGTCTCTTTGCGTGTTGCCGCAGGAGACAGTGTTCTGTCAGGATTCCTATTACTATCGTAAGGTTATCCACTATTTAATTTTATTAACATCCTAGATCTTGTGCCAAAGAGCCTTGGATGCCCTGTGTCCTTCAAGACTTGACTACCATAGGTTGGCAGTCTTTGTTATTTTTTCCTCGAGAGTGCCGCTCACTATACAAAGGGGTGGTTTGATTTTGGCAACCCCACTATTGTCGAGTAGCCATCCTTTTCTTGCAAGCTCATCCGCTTGTTCATTTGCTTTAATACCGCAGTATCCTGGCACCCAGCACATTCTTACCCGGTTCAGACTGCATAGTGCCTTAAGCCCCTGACAGTATCAGAGTTGACGTTGGTTGATTCCATTGCCTTGAGTGCGGCCTGGCTATCGATGTAGATAGCGATATCTCTTTTGGATATCGATCTCATCTGCATTAGCTCAGCCGCCCTGAGGACAGCCAGGACCTCTGATTGGAAGACACTGCTTGCGTCCGGTACCTTAGTAAAAGGTCATCTGAGAAGTTACCAGAACCCTTTCTTTCCTCTGTTTTTGAACCATCTGTGAAAATTACAATTTCATTTGACCTGATTATTGCATTTTTTTTTCCTAGTCCTCCCTCTCCGGATATATTATATCATCCGGGATGCCGAAAGTTGACCAAGGAACTAATTTTATCCGTTAGAATTAGATTGCTTGGCGGTAGCTCCGTTAGCGCCGTGCCATGTCCGAAACTACTGCTCTTGAAGTAACCTAGATTAGTGAGTCATATCGCACTGTTGCCAGCAAGTTGATTTGTAAATCAAGCGGTGTTAGGTGCAAAAAGGTATCCAATGTTGCCGTAGGGGTGTTACAGAGTGCACCTGTAACGGCTATGGAAGCCGTTCTTTGAACCTTCGCTAATTTTCCATAAATCGTTCAATTCACACCCAGATACTTCGCGCTGTACGAAAGAGTAGTTTCAATCCGTTGAGTTTTGGGAGTTTGAATTAAGGTGTATTATACTTTCTGGTGAAAAGAACCACTTCCGTTTTGTAAGAGTTGGCATTGAGACCACAGCTTTTCGCCGAAGTGCCGATCGTCTTCAGAGCAACCTCCGTAATGTCGCTTAATATATTTAAGTATTTTCCCTGCACTAATATAACCAATTCATCTGAGTATGCCGTGGCACTTACACACATTGCACTAAGCTTTTTGAGGATGTCATTGATAACCAACACCCACAGGAGTGGGGATATGACTTCCCCCCTGAGGGGTTCCGGATATTCTAATAGAGCTTTGCCCAGTGGAATAGTTTATTGGCCTACTTGCGAGCATGTTGCAAACCCAGTTTGTAATGCCCTGTTCAATTTTAGCGTTTACTAGAGCATTTTTAATGGCGGTGCACTCCACGTTATTCAATATCGAGGAAGGCCGCCATCGCAAACTCACCGAAGTGTAAACTTTCTCTGTTTTCTGCAGGGCGGTTTCTATAGATTTTCCTTTCATATATCCATACTATGAGTAGTCAAAAAGCCATTGCTGTATCTATTCCTGATGTGAAGCTCCAATAATCGCTCTAGGGTTTTAAGCATAAATGATGACAGGCTTATTGATCTGAAATCTTTTGCTATTATATGCCTCAGTTTGCCAGCTTTAGGTGTAAAGACCACCTTAACTTCTCTCCAAGCTATTGGTATGTACCCTATTATTAGACTGTATCTGAAAATTTCCATAATTTTCTGGATTTCACAGGTTACCGCCGTCAGATCTCCTGAGCTGTAATTATTCAAAAAAATGCATCTATTTGATTTTTGATAAAGATGCAAGTCCTGATCTTACCTTGTAGAACAACACGTAATTGTTCAACCTAACATCTTGTTGTCCTTATTGATCAATGGCTCTTGTATGGGTACGGTTGTGACGTCCTGCCTGGTTATGTACTCTACCAGACAGACCGTTGCTGCCCTACTATGATGCAGGTTTATCTACAGCACTTTCATCATTTTGGGAGGGTTCCTCCTCGTCCTTTCTCTTGGTCGATGGCTTAACCATCAATCTACACATGCTTTACCTTACCATACCTTTTGATTTTTCGAGATATGGTAAACAGTCCCTGTTAAGGGACAGCAGAAAATACTGCCGTCTAGGCCTTGTCTTAAGGACTCTATCTCTCTTTTAGTTCCCGATTCTACACATGGAATAGTCCCAGGAATTTGTCAGGGTACGTGTGGGGACACGGAACCCATACCCATGCTGTCGGTAGAGTGTACTCTACCACCGTCGTGCATTTTAGCTTGATGTTTTCCCAAACATCGCATACTACCAACATAAAACGTCTGAGGAAGTCCACAGAAGCCTTATTCCCACAACCTACAACCTTGCGTCCGCCTTCCCAACCAGCACCATCAAATTGACGTTTCCCGTTTCCTGTGGTGGATAATTCCTTCCACAGGACGTCTTGGAATTTCTCCTCGACGTTTTTCCACTGGTGGATTGTTAGACGACTGCAAGGCTCCAGCTCGTTAATCACGGCGACGAAAAGCTCGTTTTTCAGGTTGATTTGCTTACGACGCATTTCGGATGAAGTACCAGCCTTTACCTTTTTTGCATCGTTCGGCTCCACGACGTCGTCGGATCTGCTTCTCTTGACGTTGAAATTTGCCTTCTTTCCAGAGATGCTAGCCCCCTCTTTTAATTTTGCCACGTAAGAGGTAGAGGGCGCCTGATCGGCTTCACCTCGGCATTTCCCTTTCTTGCCGCCTGTTGAGTAAGCGATTTGTTGGCCAGGATGGCCTTCGTTCTCTCAAAGGCGGCTTTTTCCCGTTCGCTTAAGGTGCTGAGATCACAGCCCTCATTTGGTATTTCGCCACCTTACGCCCAGCGTTACGTAGTAAAACCCTTGCCCTTTGTTTTGCGTTTTAAGCACTCTTAGCAGTGGTGATGGAGGCGGCAGGCACAGCGGGCTGAGCCACCGCCACAACAGCCTTAAACTTATTTCTTTGGAGTTAGTTCCGAAAGCGGATGTTCCAGCTGCCTTGGCTACCCCTCGGACCGACGTCCTGCCCTGGTATATCACCGGTGTGAGTACTAGCCTGCTCATCTATGTAGTCGCTCTCGTCACTGAGTATTCTTTCGAACACCTCACTATCGTTAGCCAGTAGTGAGTGTTCTTTCGAACACCTCGCTATCGTTAGCCAGTAGTTCCACTTCTTCAATTTCCCCTACCAAGGCGCCTGAGAGAGCTCGTTCTTGGTTGAATTGACACCCAAACTTGCATCCTTCGGCACGGTTTGCTATATGCTCACACCACCCCTGGAATCAGGTTTTGCAGTTCTTAGTTCGCCACTCCTCAGCCGACCATAGTCAAATGAGCCTTTGCGACTTAAGCCTCCGCATCGGCGTCATTGAAGATGACGCTCTCGTTAAGGTGCTTGCCACGCGGAGGCTTGTAATATTAAGTAATTACTTAATATTTTGGTTCACAGGGAAAAGGTTAACACTGTCAAGTTTGGTGAGTATGCCAAGAAAAGAACAGCTATTAAAGCAAAAATATGCCGAAAAACATCTCACCCTACTCTTCAAAAAATGGTGGCTCTTAGTCAAATTATAATCGAGTATTAATCGTTACCACTTAGAGAATCAGAGAATCACAAATCGAAAAATAGAGACAAAAGATATAGATATAAAAATACGTGCAAGTTTTCAAAGATGCGTCACGTCTTCGATTGGACCCACTTATTTCTTCGCTAAGTGATGTCAGAACCGAAAAGGATCTCAAAGCACAATGCTCTTCAGAAGTAGAAGATTCTGAAATTACCTCTAAAGAATTTTCCTCAAAATTCACTAATTCTGTAGCCCTATTTCATTTTTGGTATTTGTGAACTAGACAGCTGCGGTATACAAATAAACAAGCAATGGTAGCTATGCTCCGCAAGAGCGTCGAATAACTGTGTCGATGTTCTGAACCAATATTTGGTCGGTGGTGTTAGCGCAGCGTGAATTTCGAGGTCGTGTCGCGCCAACTGGCAAACATTCCGGCACTTAGCTACTCGACTCGATCAGAGTGGAAACACATGAGACCTCGCGGCTGTGGCGGCGGATGTCGCTGAGAACGAAGAAACATCAACCAGACGACGGGACAGGCAATTGGGCATCACATAATCCCGTACAAAGTGTAAACAGCGCATCAGTTAATGCCTCCTAACTGAATCTCAACAACGAAGGGGACGATTTTGTGTCGAAAATCATCATGAGCGAGGAGGAGCATTTCTACTTAAGCGGTTTCTTCAATAAGCAAAACCTTCATTTCTGGGTGTTGAAAATCCGCGTGTGATGCATGAAGAGCCATTACATCCGCTCAAAGCCACTGTGTGGTGCGGCATTCACGCGGGAGGAGTGATTGCGCCGGATTTTTTTGAGGACGCCATCGCAAAACGGTCACTGTTACTGGCGAACGTTACAGGGCCATGATAAACGACTTCCTACTGCCGGAATTGGATGAGCGGGGCTTGGTGAACATGTGGTTTCAACAAGACGGTGCACCCGCTCATACAGTACGAGCCACAATGGATATTGTGAAGGAAGCGTTTCCTGGTCGCGTAATCTCCCGTTTTGGCGATTTGGCATGGCCAGCAAGATCGCCCTATTTAACCATCCCAGACTTCTTTCTTTGGCGCTACTTGATGTCGCTAGTTTATGCCAACAAGCCTCAGACAATAGGAGAATATTTGACAGTCTTAAGGAGAATATTGGACAGGAGTGCGAACAGTTATCACCGGAAATCAGGCGGAAAGTCATGGAAAATGCGATAAAATGGACACAAAAGTGTAACAACATTGGCGGCAGCCACTTGGAGGATATAATCTTTTCCATTTAACAGAAACAATATTGTAAAGGTCCAAATAGAGATTTCAACAAAATTGGATGATTAATTTCGTTTAAGATTTCATCACACATTTTGACAGATATTTTTAGTACTTCAGCATTAGACCAACTGTGACAACTTACCACAAACTGGAACAACTCACGAACAAAAACTCCAACTCCGCCTACAGAATAAGATTCATTACTAAATTGAAAAATAATGTAACCGGGAGTAGAAAATTCATCACTTTCACAAGCAAAAATCCAAATCTCAGTGACAAATATTATATACAAATATTTTGATATATAATAAGAAATTAATTACATTCGTTATGAATTGAATAAAACATACGATCATTAATGCTTCAAATAGTAGTAGTAGGGGTATTGCTTAAATGATCAAGATCAAAACTATCTGAAAAAATGGCGAGCAACAAGGAATTAGTCAACCAATGCCTCCAAATCATCAAACGATCTAATAGCAACAATCCTACATTTATCTACTTTTCTCATTAAAACTTGCGAATGTTGAAACCATAAATACTTGTAGCCTTTTTCAGTTTTCTTTTTTTTTTTGTGCACATAAACAAAGCCCTGGTGTAATTTGTGTAAAAATCATTGATAAGAATATTACTATTACTACCCTCGAGAACTAAAGATGGGTTTAGTTTTTTAGTTGCAGACTTCTTGCTCTTCATTACCTTCTTCTTTACTGCTGGTGAAGAAAAATGAACACAGAGGACTTCATTGAACTTCTTAGAATCGCCATCAGTTGCATTAGCCATTAGCCAGGTGTGTTTGACGTAGCATCGCTGAATGTCGTCATGAGAGACGGAAAAACCAAAGGCTTTTCAAATATTGTTTGTACACACTTTGATGCATTACTGTTGTTAGCTTCACACCAGTTATTTCAATTACTGCCTCCAGATTCTCCTGCTCTCTCCAGTTTAATTTGCTCTCAAGAAACAATACCATTTTTTTAATTCTGCTCCCAGTTGATTAACGGTGGTGAGAAAGTCACAATTGATTTGTTTAACGCAGAGAATTTTTTCGTAAAGCATTTGTAAGGTTATTGACCCATTCGACGGTTGAGGATGTGGACATCAGCATATGTGTTAGACTTTGACGTTTGTTGCACTTCCGATGACACGTTGATGTTCCGTGTATTGGATGATATTTGTAAGAAGCGTTTGGATTTCGGCTTAGTCGCTGCTGCCGCTGATGATTTCTTTAAAGCTATTGGCTACCGCACTGTTAGTGTTTTTGTCGTTGTTGCTGCCGTTGAGGGTAAAGGTAAAGGTGCAACACACGAGAAATGAAAATATAAACAGTCCGCACATGCAATTTTAGAATCATAGCTGCACTGCACTGAAATAAACAATAGAGAAAATTGATTAGAATTAAATCAAAAGTGTGAACCCGAAGACACTCTTAGTTAACACGTCCGTTCACGGCCAAAGCTCATAATTCCCATCACGATTCAAATTAGGTGGAACGAAGAAATAAAGGCACTCCGGGAAAAATGCTTCCAAGTTCGGCGCAGTGTGTAAGAAGGCGACGCAACCTAAATTGTGTCATCAAAGAAAGCAAAGCCACAACACGCTGTATCAAGAAGCCGACATAAATCCATAGGTCAGATGGGTCATCATATAAAATGGTGTTGGCGAAACTAAAATTTATAGGACGCTCCTATAACATGCTCAAAAACGTTTAATAGGGAACATTTTCCAGCAAATATCAGCCACAATCTTGGTGAGAGGAAATCCCACTAGTCACGCTGGAGGAGTTGGTAAATGCACGCAGCAAGATAGGCCACAGCAAAGCCCCTGGACCTGACGGCATCCCAAATAATAAAGGCGGCTCTCAAAAAGAAACCGGACCACTTCATAGCAAAAATGCAAAAGGGTATAGAAGAAGGAACCTTTCCCGAAAAGTGTAAAACACAACATTTGGTTTTGCTACCGAAAGGTAGGAAGCCCCGTGATGAGTACGTCGACATACTCGTATCACACGATTCAAAGTCTTACGACTAACGCTGCCAAGGGAAGACGTGAGAGTTGCCAAAGGGTTTCATGAAGTGGAATCTGCCACAAATGAAGCAATCGGTCAGATAAAAGATTGGCTTATCTCCACCCGATTGAAGCTGGCAATCATAAAACTGTGGGTGGCAGTGGATTTTCGATCGATTCGAGTTAAATACTGGCAGTGCCCGAAAGACATTCTTTTTTTCAGGCAATCAAAATTTCGTAAAATGAGATGAATGGCTGCCTAAAATACAACATCAAGTCAATTTACACTAATAATTTAGTTTCCCCACTAAATGTTGGATGCCACCCATGGAGCGAAATGACCACTGAGGTAGTGTGTTGGATTTTCAATCGGACGATTCGGAGTTCAATACCGACAGTGTCCAAAAGACATTCTTTTTTTTCAGGCAACCAAAATTTCGTGAGATGAATACGAGTAGTTGTTTAAAATACAACATCAAGTCAATTTAGACTAATAATTCAGTTTCCCCATTAAATGTTGGATGCCACCCATGGAGCGAAATAAGCACTGATCCCAAAATTCTTTTTCCCTCACTCCATCCAATTTTCAGAAAAACTTAACCCGTGCTGGGTGCAACAAAGTATGTATGTATGTATGTAGACGGCAGATGTAAAATGTGTGTTGCTGGCTGCAACTAACGAGTAAAAAAATGACGGCGGCTATCGCTGGCTGCGACTGGCGAGTAAAATTGGCGGCGGTTGACGTGTACGTATAACGTTATTGCTGGCTGCGACTGGCGAATAAAAATGGCGGCGATTGATGCGTGTATATGTACTTATGTCGTTGTCACTGGCTGCGACAGACAAAGTACCACACGGCTGATATGCGTATTTACTATACTATATATGTATGAACTTATGCCGTTGTCACTGGCTGCGACAGGGAAAAGTTATAGGCGGCGGATGACTGGATAATTTGTTTGATGCAACTGCGGTGTGGATGGCGGTGATGCTTCCACAACTCCAAGTACTTTTTGTGGATATGCAATATATATATATATATATGCGGCGGCAATGTATCCATAAAAAATAAGAATAAAGATGTACGTGCGTGTTTCTTGCCTTTGCTTTTATGAATAAAACTGCCTTGTTTGCATAAGATCAGTTTATTCTCTATAAACATTTTATTTAGAAATAATAATTCACATAAATTTACATACTTACTATTTTTTAGCAATATTCCTGGACTCAGTCCGACTCCAACGACGCACGACATGTAAAAGAAAGAAAATCCTCGTGGAATATTGTTTGACAGCTCTTAAGGAGCATGTTCACTAACTCTTCCGTTTTCGATTTGGGCTGCGTTCGTCGATGGAGTCGTAGCTGAGGGCAAGATTACATTTATATCGTTACGACTTTATGACAATCGGGAAGTCGAACTTGTTCATATTTCCAAAGCAACCCCGTCTCAAAACGTCCATCCTTACGTTGGGTATGGTTTCGAAGTTGTTCTAAGGCTCTTTGGTCGTCGGTAGACTGTAAAATCCTAGAGGCAGAAGATTCAAATTTCGCGTTGCAGAGAAACTCGTTTATAAGCTGCTCCAACTCGAATTCGCTTTCGCGGCTGAAGTCACATATGTGAAAGTTGATGTGTTCATCTAAACTGATTTGGGTTATTGAAGTTTCTGGCTGGGGGCAGCAGCCGTAGATTGTCCACCCCAACCGGGTCTTAGTTGCCACAGGTTCGTTAGCGTTTCCTTGCTTAAGGGGGAGTCCTAGTTTCCAATTGTTAAGCCCTATAAGAAGTCGAGGAGCTGTGTTGGAATAGGACGCTATAGGCAGGTGTTTTAGGTGCCCATGCTGTTCCTGAAACTTTGCTGCGTCCAGCGATTGTCGAGGCAACTGAAGACTGTATGGACGTTATTAAGTGGATACTTTTTACCTTTACCGCTTGTGCCTGAAACCTTAAAGTTCATTACTACTGAGTTATCTTCGTACCTATGTGTGTTGATGCAAAGAGGATCGGGAGTCCCTTTGATGTTTAGTTGGGCAGCTATATCTTCATCCATGAGTGTCAGCGATGAACCGTCGTCAAAGAAGGCATATGTCTTTATTTACACTTTGTTGCCATGGAGAGTAACAGGAACTATGCGGTACATTATCGCTGTGTTGTGTTGAGTGTGTGCGATACTAGGCTGTGCTATTATGGGGGGAACATATTTATCGGGGTTGTTTGTTTTACCGGTGTTGTTATGGTCGTTATGAAGAAATTGATGGTGCTTAAAGGTGCAATAACTCTTGCCGCAAACCGCAGCTGACCGACAACAGTAGCCACTATGTCGTGGTTCTGTTGAAGTTAGCTATGAACGATGGCCATTCCTCTGGGTTACCACTGAAACAACGTAGATCCTTTAAAATTGAATGACGGGCATCAATTTGGTTACTAGTCACTTTATATGTTGGAATTTCCATAGATCTATAAGCAGGCAAGCTTGGCTGTTGTTGATACATCTTTGATGGTGCTTGCTGGATGTTGAAGGTTGTCTGGAGGATGATGACGTGAAGATGAACGCTGCTGCATATTGATCGCTTCTTCACACTTTGGGGGGAACTGATTATATGGAATAGAAGAATGTTTCGCTGGAAAAGTTGATGAATTTATAAATGATTGCTTGGACGTTGAAACTGAATGATATCAAAGATTGGATGACATTTCAATTGGTCGATGTTGTTTTGGCATTTGTTGATTTGCATTTGCACCCAGCCATGTGTAGCTCACGGTTGAGCCAAGGCCTTTAGTTTTAAACGAAACGGCAACTGCTTTCTGTCTTCTTTCCTTGCACGCTTGAGATGAATGCGTGGTTTCCGTGGAAATGACTTCGTCATCAACTTCGGTATCAGGGTCATCTTCTGCAATTTCAGTTAAAATTTGGTACATTTTAAGATATTCTCTTTTCAACGTCCTTTCTTCTTCCAATCTCAGCAGTTCGATATTAAGTCGTCTTATAGATGAAGATCTTTGCGAAGACTTTGAACCTCTACGTTTTGAGCTTACGTTCGCTTCATGTTCTTTTGACTGGTTGTTCTTGTTTAGTAAAGTGACAGCCGGATAGACGAAGTTACACTTGTCCTTTTCATTTCTTGTCAGTTCAGAAGCCGCACTTGGATGATCCGATTGTAACGGAGCACTTAAGTATCAACACAGGTGCCTTCAGCACCACTGTTGATGGATCATGTGTAGATGAGGATATCCTGTACTTTGAAGGTAGTGGTATTTCGCGCATTGAATCGATGAAGTTGCCACTACCGGCAATGCGTACTGTCTTAGGTACTGCGAAATGGAGCTGTACGGTAGAACTTCGATAAAGACATCCGTATACATGTGTGATGTCAGCGGTTGAGAGACACTCTGATAGACTATAGTGAGTGGATTACCGCTTGTCATATATTTTGTTCGCGACGGAACTGGAACACCAGATGATACTGTACCTGATACTTCTGGTAATGGCTCCGCGTACGTGTTGGTTGTTGATGATCGAGTTATACTCGGGGGCGCCGGGATGAGTGGAGCGCCACCATCGTTAGTTGTTGCTTGCCTTGAAGACTGATTTGGATTTTTTAGTAGCGTTGGTGTTGAGTGCCCTTTTGGCAATTGCTGTATAACTGTACAGGTTTCACAGGCGAAGTCCCGGTTTTTTATAAAGCTGTCGACACCAGCGCACGTAAAGTGAAACCAGTTTTCACATATATAGAAATTTTTTACCTTAAAAGCATACCTCACAAAATGTCACCTAGTTCTGCTGGCAATTCTCGGGCTCTCGACCAATCAGAATCATTCGATTTTTTTTTTTTTTTTTTATAATGAGCGCGTGCTCAAGGGGTTTGCTAGCCCCCTCTTTTAATTTTGCCACGTAAGAGGTAGAGGGCGCCTGATCGGCTTCACCTCGGCATTTCCCTTTCTTGCCGCCTGTTGAGTAAGCGATTTGTTGGCCAGGATGGCCTTCGTTCTCTCAAAGGCGGCTTTTTCCCGTTCGCTTAAGGTGCTGAGATCACAGCCCTCATTTGGTATTTCGCCACCTTACGCCCAGCGTTACGTAGTAAAACCCTTGCCCTTTGTTTTGCGTTTTAAGCACTCTTAGCAGCGGTGATGGAGGCGGCAGGCACAGCGGGCTGAGCCACCGCCACAACAGCCTTAAACTTATTTCTTTGGAGTTAGTTCCGAAAGCGGATGTTCCAGCTGCCTTGGCTACCCCTCGGACCGACGTCCTGCCCTGGTATATCACCGGTGTGAGTACTAGCCTGCTCATCTATGTAGTCGCTCTCGTCACTGAGTATTCTTTCGAACACCTCACTATCGTTAGCCAGTAGTGAGTGTTCTTTCGAACACCTCGCTATCGTTAGCCAGTAGTTCCACTTCTTCAATTTCCCCTACCAAGGCGCCTGAGAGAGCTCGTTCTTGGTTGAATTGACACCCAAACTTGCATCCTTCGGCACGGTTTTCTATATGCTCACACCACCCCTGGAATCAGGTTTTGCAGTTCTTAGTTCGCCACTCCTCAGCCGACCATAGTCAAATGAGCCTTTGCGACTTAAGCCTCCGCATCGGCGTCATTGAAGATGACGCTCTCGTTAAGGTGCTTGCCACGCGGAGGCTTGTAATATTAAGTAATTACTTAATATTTTGGTTCACAGGGAAAAGGTTAACACTGTCAAGTTTGGTGAGTATGCCAAGAAAAGAACAGCTATTAAAGCAAAAATATGCCGAAAAACATCTCACCCTACTCTTCAAAAAATGGTGGCTCTTAGTCAAATTATAATCGAGTATTAATCGTTACCACTTAGAGAATCAGAGAATCACAAATCGAAAAATAGAGACAAAAGATATAGATATAAAAATACGTGCAAGTTTTCAAAGATGCGTCACGTCTTCGATTGGACCCACTTATTTCTTCGCTAAGTGATGTCAGAACCGAAAAGGATCTCAAAGCACAATGCTCTTCAGAAGTAGAAGATTCTGAAATTACCTCTAAAGAATTTTCCTCAAAATTCACTAATTCTGTAGCCCTATTTCATTTTTGGTATTTGTGAACTAGACAGCTGCGGTATACAAATAAACAAGCAATGGTAGCTATGCTCCGCAAGAGCGTCGAATAACTGTGTCGATGTTCTGAACCAATATTTGGTCGGTGGTGTTAGCGCAGCGTGAATTTCGAGGTCGTGTCGCGCCAACTGGCAAACATTCCGGCACTTAGCTACTCGACTCGATCAGAGTGGAAACACATGAGACCTCGCGGCTGTGGCGGCGGATGTCGCTGAGAACGAAGAAACATCAACCAGACGACGGGACAGGCAATTGGGCATCACATAATCCCGTACAAAGTGTAAACAGCGCATCAGTTAATGCCTCCTAACTGAATCTCAACAACGAAGGGGACGATTTTGTGTCGAAAATCATCATGAGCGAGGAGGAGCATTTCTACTTAAGCGGTTTCTTCAATAAGCAAAACCTTCATTTCTGGGTGTTGAAAATCCGCGTGTGATGCATGAAGAGCCATTACATCCGCTCAAAGCCACTGTGTGGTGCGGCATTCACGCGGGAGGAGTGATTGCGCCGGATTTTTTTGAGGACGCCATCGCAAAACGGTCACTGTTACTGGCGAACGTTACAGGGCCATGATAAACGACTTCCTACTGCCGGAATTGGATGAGCGGGGCTTGGTGAACATGTGGTTTCAACAAGACGGTGCACCCGCTCATACAGTACGAGCCACAATGGATATTGTGAAGGAAGCGTTTCCTGGTCGCGTAATCTCCCGTTTTGGCGATTTGGCATGGCCAGCAAGATCGCCCTATTTAACCATCCCAGACTTCTTTCTTTGGCGCTACTTGATGTCGCGAGTATATGCCAACAAGCCTCAGACAATAGGAGAATATTTGACAGTCTTAAGGAGAATATTGGACAGGAGTGCGAACAGTTATCACCGGAAATCAGGCGGAAAGTCATGGAAAATGCGATAAAATGGACACAAAAGTGTAACAACACTGGCGGCAGCCACTTGGAGGATATAATCTTTTCCATTTAACAGAAACAATATTGTAAAGGTCCAAATAGAGATTTCAACAAAATTGGATGATTAATTTCGTTTAAGATTTCATCACACATTTTGACAGATATTTTTAGTACTTCAGCATTAGACCAACTGTGACAACTTACCACAAACTGGAACAACTCACGAACAAAAACTCCAACTCCGCCTACAGAATAAGATTCATTACTAAATTGAAAAATAATGTAACCGGGAGTAGAAAATTCATCACTTTCACAAGCAAAAATCCAAATCTCAGTGACAAATATTATATACAAATATTTTGATATATAATAAGAAATTAATTACATTCGTTATGAATTGAATAAAACATACGATCATTAATGCTTCAAATAGTAGTAGTAGGGGTATTGCTTAAATGATCAAGATCAAAACTATCTGAAAAAATGGCGAGCAACAAGGAATTAGTCAATGCCTCCAAATCATCAAACGATCTAATAGCAACAATCCTACATTTATCTACTTTTCTCATTAAAACTTGCGAATGTTGAAACCATAAATACTTGTAGCCTTTTTCAGTTTTCTTTTTTTTTGTGCACATAAACAAAGCCCTGGTGTAATTTGTGTAAAAATCATTGATAAGAATATTACTATTACTACCCTCGAGAACTAAAGATGGGTTTAGTTTTTTAGTTGCAGACTTCTTGCTCTTCATTACCTTCTTCTTTACTGCTGGTGAAGAAAAATGAACACAGAGGACTTCATTGAACTTCTTAGAATCGCCATCAGTTGCATTAGCCATTAGCCAGGTGTGTTTGACGTAGCATCGCTGAATGTCGTCATGAGAGACGGAAAAACCAAAGGCTTTTCAAATATTGTTTGTACACACTTTGATGCATTACTGTTGTTAGCTTCACACCAGTTATTTCAATTACTGCCTCCAGATTCTCCTGCTCTCTCCAGTTTAATTTGCTCTCAAGAAACAATACCATTTTTTTAATTCTGCTCCCAGTTGATTAACGGTGGTGAGAAAGTCACAATTGATTTGTTTAACGCAGAGAATTTTTTCGTAAAGCATTTGTAAGGTTATTGACCCATTCGACGGTTGAGGATGTGGACATCAGCATATGTGTTAGACTTTGACGTTTGTTGCACTTCCGATGACACGTTGATGTTCCGTGTATTGGATGATATTTGTAAGAAGCGTTTGGATTTCGGCTTAGTCGCTGCTGCCGCTGATGATTTCTTTAAAGCTATTGGCTACCGCACTGTTAGTGTTTTTGTCGTTGTTGCTGCCGTTGAGGGTAAAGGTAAAGCTGCAACACACGAGAAATGAAAATATAAACAGTCCGCACATGCAATTTTAGAATCATAGCTGCACTGCACTGAAATATACAATAGAGAAAATTGATTAGAATTAAATCAAAAGTGTGAACCCGAAGACACTCTTAGTTAACACGTCCGTTCACGGCCAAAGCTCATAATTCCCATCACGATTCAAATTAGGTGGAACGAAGAAATAAAGGCACTCCGGGAAAAATGCTTCCAAGTTCGGCGCAGTGTGTAAGAAGGCGACGCAACCTAAATTGTGTCATCAAAGAAAGCAAAGCCACAACACGCTGTATCAAGAAGCCGACATAAATCCATAGGTCAGATGGGTCATCATATAAAATGGTGTTGGCGAAACTAAAATTTATAGGACGCTCCTATAACATGCTCAAAAACGTTTAATAGGGAACATTTTCCAGCAAATATCAGCCACAATCTTGGTGAGAGGAAATCCCACTAGTCACGCTGGAGGAGTTGGTAAATGCACGCAGCAAGATAGGCCACAGCAAAGCCCCTGGACCTGACGGCATCCCAAATAATAAAGGCGGCTCTCAAAAAGAAACCGGACCACTTCATAGCAAAAATGCAAAAGGGTATAGAAGAAGGAACCTTTCCCGAAAAGTGTAAAACACAACATTTGGTTCTGCTACCGAAAGGTAGGAAGCCCCGTGATGAGTACGTCGACATACTCGTATCACACGATTCAAAGTCTTACGACTAACGCTGCCAAGGGAAGACGTGAGAGTTGCCAAAGGGTTTCATGAAGTGGAATCTGCCACAAATGAAGCAATCGGTCAGATAAAAGATTGGCTTATCTCCACCCGATTGAAGCTGGCAATCATAAAACCGTGGGTGGCAGTGGATTTTCGATCGATTCGAGTTAAATACTGGCAGTGCCCGAAAGACATTCTTTTTTTCAGGCAATCAAAATTTCGTAAAATACAACATCAAGTCAATTTACACTAATAATTTAGTTTCCCCACTAAATGTTGGATGCCACCCATGGAGCGAAATGACCACTGAGGTAGTGTGTTGGATTTTCAATCGGACGATTCGGAGTTCAATACCGACAGTGTCCAAAAGACATTCTTTTTTTTCAGGCAACCAAAATTTCGTGAGATGAATACGAGTAGTTGTTTAAAATACAACATCAAGTCAATTTAGACTAATAATTCAGTTTCCCCATTAAATGTTGGATGCCACCCATGGAGCGAAATAAGCACTGATCCCAAAATTCTTTTTCCCTCACTCCATCCAATTTTCAGAAAAACTTAACCCGTGCTGGGTGCAACAAAGTATGTATGTATGTATGTAGACGGCAGATGTAAAATGTGTGTTGCTGGCTGCAACTAACGAGTAAAAAAATGACGGCGGCTATCGCTGGCTGCGACTGGCGAGTAAAATTGGCGGCGGTTGACGTGTACGTATAACGTTATTGCTGGCTGCGACTGGCGAATAAAAATGGCGGCGATTGATGCGTGTATATGTACTTATGTCGTTGTCACTGGCTGCGACAGACAAAGTACCACACGGCTGATATGCGTATTTACTACACTATATATGTATGAACTTATGCCGTTGTCACTGGCTGCGACAGGGAAAAGTTATAGGCGGCGGATGACTGGATAATTTGTTTGATGCAACTGCGGTGTGGATGGCGGTGATGCTTCCACAACTCCAAGTACTTTTTGTGGATATGCAATATATATATATATATATATGCGGTGGCAATGTATCCATAAAAAATAAGAATAAAGATGTACGTGCGTGTTTCTTGCCTTTGCTTTTATGAATAAAACTGCCTTGTTTGCATAAGATCAGTTTATTCTCTATAAACATTTTATTTAGAAATAATAATTCACATAAATTTACATACTTACTATTTTTTAGCAATATTCCTGGACTCAGTCCGACTCCAACGACGCACGACATGTAAAAGAAAGAAAATCCTCGTGGAATATTGTTTGACAGCTCTTAAGGAGCATGTTCACTAACTCTTCCGTTTTCGATTTGGGCTGCGTTCGTCGATGGAGTCGTAGCTGAGGGCAAGATTACATTTATATCGTTACGACTTTATGACAATCGGGAAGTCGAACTTGTTCATATTTCCAAAGCAACCCCGTCTCAAAACGTCCATCCTTACGTTGGGTATGGTTTCGAAGTTGTTCTAAGGCTCTTTGGTCGTCGGTAGACTGTAAAATCCTAGAGGCAGAAGATTCAAATTTCGCGTTGCAGAGAAACTCGTTTATAAGCTGCTCCAACTCGAATTCGCTTTCGCCGCTGAAGTCACATATGTGAAAGTTGATGTGTTCATCTAAACTGATTTGGGTTATTGAAGTTTCTGGGGGCAGCAGCCGTAGATTGTCCACCCCAACCGGGTCTTAGTTGCCACAGGTTCGTTAGCGTTTCCTTGCTTAAGGGGGAGTCCTAGTTTCCAATTGTTAAGCCCTATAAGAAGTCGAGGAGCTGTGTTGGAATAGGACGCTATAGGCAGGCGTTTTAGGTGCCCATGCTGTTCCTGAAACTTTGCTGCGTCCAGCGATTGTCGAGGCAACTGAAGACTGTATGGACGTTATTAAGTGGATACTTTTTACCTTTACCGCTTGTGCCGGAAACCTTAAAGTTCATTACTACTGAGTTATCTTCGTACCTATGTGTGTTGATGAAAAGAGGATCGGGAGTCCCTTTGATGTTTAGTTGGGCAGCTATATCTTCATCCATGAGTGTCAGCGATGAACCGTCGTCAAAGAAGGCATATGTCTTTATTTACACTTTGTTGCCATGGAGAGTAACAGGAACTATGCGGTACATTATCGCTGTGTTGTGTTGAGTGTGTGCGATACTAGGCTGTGCTATTATGGGGGGAACATATTTATCGGGGTTGTTTGTTTTACCGGTGTTGTTATGGTCGTTATGAAGAAATTGATGGTGCTTAAAGGTGCAATAACTCTTGCCGCAAACCGCAGCTGACCGACAACAGTAGCCACTATGTCGTGGTTCTGTTGAAGTTAGCTATGAACGATGGCCATTCCTCTGGGTTACCACTGAAACAACGTAGATCCTTTAAAATTGAATGACGGGCATCAATTTGGTTACTAGTCACTTTATATGTTGGAATTTCCATAGATCTATAAGCAGGCAAGCTTGGCTGTTGTTGATACATCTTTGATGGCGCTTGCTGGATGTTGAAGGTTGTCTGGAGGATGATGACGTGAAGATGAACGCTGCTGCATATTGATCGCTTCTTCACACTTTGGGGGGAACTGATTATATGGAATAGAAGAATGTTTCGCTGGAAAAGTTGATGAATTTATAAATGATTGCTTGGACGTTGAAACTGAATGATATCAAAGATTGGATGACATTTCAATTGGTCGATGTTGTTTTGGCATTTGTTGATTCGCATTTGCACCCAGCCATGTGTAGCTCACGGTTGAGCCAAGGCCTTTAGTTTTAAACGAAACGGCAACTGCTTTCTGTCTTCTTTCCTTGCACGCTTGAGATGAATGCGTGGTTTCCGTGGAAATGACTTCGTCATCAACTTCGGTATCAGGGTCATCTTCTGCAATTTCAGTTAAAATTTGGTACATTTTAAGATATTCTCTTTTCAACGTCCTTTCTTCTTCCAATCTCAGCAGTTCGATATTAAGTCGTCTTATAGATGAAGATCTTTGCGAAGACTTTGAACCTCTACGTTTTGAGCTTACGTTCGCTTCATGTTCTTTTGACTGGTTGTTCTTGTTTAGTAAAGTGACAGCCGGATAGACGAAGTTACACTTGTCCTTTTCATTTCTTGTCAGTTCAGAAGCCGCACTTGGATGATCCGATTGTAACGGAGCACTTAAGTATCAACACAGGTGCCTTCAGCACCACTGTTGATGGATCATGTGTAGATGAGGATATCCTGTACTTTGAAGGTAGTGGTATTTCGCGCATTGAATCGATGAAGTTGCCACTACCGGCAATGCGTACTGTCTTAGGTACTGCGAAATGGAGCTGTACGGTAGAACTTCGATAAAGACATCCGTATACATGTGTGATGTCAGCGGTTGAGAGACACTCTGATAGACTATAGTGAGTGGATTACCGCTTGTCATATATTTTGTTCGCGACGGAACTGGAACACCAGATGATACTGTACCTGATACTTCTGGTAATGGCTCCGCGTACGTGTTGGTTGTTGATGATCGAGTTATACTCGGGGGCGCCGGGATGAGTGGAGCGCCACCATCGTTAGTTGTTGCTTGCCTTGAAGACTGATTTGGATTTTTTAGTAGCGTTGGTGTTGAGTGCCCTTTTGGCAATTGCTGTATAACTGTACAGGTTTCACAGGCGAAGTCCCGGTTTTTTATAAAGCTGTCGACACCAGCGCACGTAAAGTGAAACCAGTTTTCACATATATAGAAATTTTTTACCTTAAAAGCATACCTCACAAAATGTCACCTAGTTCTGCTGGCAATTCTCGGGCTCTCGACCAATCAGAATCATTCGATTTTTTTTTTTTTTTTTTTATAATGAGCGCGCGCTCAAGGGGTTTGAGTACCCTTAAGGTGATTGTTCACAACGCGGTGTTTCTTTTGTATTTTCTTTGTGTCAGCTGTCAAATTTCCGCTCTGTGTGGTCCCATTCTATTGAGAGTTTGCTTGAGGCCACTAAAGTTAACGAAACTTGAAAACCGAGCAAAGTCTCTATGAGACACAAATGCGACAGATTAAATTTCAGACATTTTTTCTTCCAAATTAGGTGGGCAAATTATTGCATGACATTTCATTCTGTGAGTGGTTGGTAAACAACTATATTATAGTAGAAAAATGGCGTCGCAGATGTAGATTTCTTGTTCTTTTTTACGAACAGATAGCATTATGGTGTATGAGTTTGCCACACTTTGTTATTTTTTTTTCACATACTGAAGTCAAACTGACAAGCGCTGTCCAAAAAATTACAGGGTTGTTGTTCAGAAAGATGTCTTGAATAAAAACCAGACATTTATTGCTGGAAATAAATGCAAGCTACCCGTCTACACTGGACATTTTGGTTTCACTAAAATTTTCTTAACACCAGCGATGTTTCGTGGAAACGCGGTGTAAAAATTGTGATGTAATTGGAATCTAAACAAATTCAACATGGGTATATATAAAGTTCAACCTAAACATTATATAGATTCAATTGTGAGAATGTTAACGTATTACATGCGTTGTTATTGGTTGTTTTCCAAGGAATTCAATACGTCTCAACTTAGCTCTCGAGTTCTCTGAGGGATTGACAGCTAATAAATATCCGTAGTTGTATTTTGTGGCCAATGGGCAAATAATAAGAAACAAATGCGATGTTTAAAGTGGTTTATTACGAACATAGAGTAATTTTGACTAAATAATATATTTTGCTGTTTTTTTGTAAATAAAAAGATTATATTGTGTCAAGATTATTTCCAAATTCGCTTTTGCTTTGTGTGTTAAAAGTTGACATATAGATGGCGCATTTCAGATTTACAAAATAGAACGCGTTCTATGATTGGTTGTTCATTTTTCACTTTATAACTTGCTGTGTGCGGTTCTGTAGCTTAAAAAAAATATTAAATTTGGGATTTTTAACAAAATTTTGTAAGATGGATTTTATATGTAAAAGTATTCCGATTTTAAAGCAATATAAGAAGATTTTCTTTAACTAGAGGTGTAAAAAATGGTGGATTATATCTAATCAATTTAAAGTTAGCTTGTACTTGGCAGGTTGTCATTAGTCGGCGGGTCATTTTCATAGTTGTAATTAAAAAATAAATTTTTTTAATTAAATTTTCGTAATATGTAGAGTAGAAGTGTCAAACTAATGTTAATGGATTCTTGATTAAATTGTGCATAGTTTAATGAGCGTTTAACTATTTTAAAACCAAGCTTACAAAAAAATTATTACCTGGTTTTGTTTTTATAGAAACTTTAGTATTACTACGGTTGTCGACTGAAGTATAATTGTGCATATCGAATATTGAAACATTAAAATTTTAGCCATGACAGGAAGAGGAGCGCGAAAAAGAGGAAGGCCTCCAAAAACTCCGAATGAACGCGGGAGTAAATTTAGTTATCAGCTACTAAAAAAACCAAAGTATTTAACGAAGGGACATGAATCACAATTTAGCACCCCATCAGCTTCAAGAGCATCATCACCACCCGAAAGTGATGGTAGTCGAAGGAGTTTGAGCCGTCCTACAAAGACCAGACCGACAAGGGGTCGTGGGAGGCGATCTGGCTATAGTCAACCATCGCATACAAGTTTTTCATTGAGGAAAGGTAATTTTGTAATATATTTCAAATTATTGTTTGGAACGTTTGAATTAAACACAATATATAAAGCGCTGGGCGAATTAATTGGGACAGGTGGATATTAAGATACATTTTCATTTGTTTCTAAAACGTTGTAAAATTTGATTAAATCAATAATTTATATGACCTCCTTTGGCCTAAATAAGTTCTTTACTTTGACATTGAAGAAATCTAGTTTTTGCAGTTTTTTTTAACTGTGCATCGTCAAACCAAATATCAATAATGGCTGAAATTATCCTGTTTTTTGGTCGTGCAATATTTTTTTCTGAGCCTTGCCTCTATTCCTTTAGGTCGGGGGAGTTGCCTTAATGTTGCTTTATTTTCTTGGAGGTTTAGAATGAGACTAGATCTTTTTGGGAAATTGCATTTCCCGTCGGGGGCTATATTTGTAGCTCGGCGAGAGCATATGGATCAGAACGTCTGCGTAATTGACGCCATTAATAAGGCCTTTGGCTTTAAGCTTCCAAAATCCGTGAAGGTGAAACAATCCCAAAACATTACTTTGGGTGGGTGTTAAGAGTCCAGAACTTCGAAGTGACTCTGTCCTAGAAAAATTATTTTTCCCTAATCTTCTGCAGACCAGTCCTTGTGCTTCTTGGCCTATAGTAGTTTTTTTTGGGTGCTATAGCTTCAGCGAGTGCATTATAGTTCCAGCACACGCCAAGTCCGTTAGTTTTCCAACGATGATGAACTACGCTGTTACGGATCAAAACCTCCTGATCGTGGCTAGTCATGCGTTCTTCGTCCGCAATATGTCTTACAACCCGATTTCGTAAAAGAAACAACTTGTGCCATTTATCGAATATTGTGTTTCATTTCAAAATAGGCGGTCTTAATTGTAGTACTGTGTAGTACTATCCGCATTACGAATGTTTAAGACAAACTCAAATTTTTCGAAATGTTTTCTTTACACTCAACTAACACCCCTATTGCGAGTGTCAGCAATAAAAACAATTTTCGGTATTGTGTCTCATTTGATAAAATTTGTGGCCATTGTGAATAAATTGACTGTTGCGAATTAGACTGAAACTGTTGTGAAATATAGTTTGTCAATAGCAGAAAATACCATTTGTATACTTTTCCGTTTGTGAAATGCGGAAAATTTTATTTGTTACTGTATTTTGTGGACTTTTTTGTTTAATGATTTCATTTGCAGTAATCTCTGCCCATACCTTAGATAATTGCGGTTAGTATTCCTTGTATTTCATACCCTTTGCCATTTTTGCAATTCGCGCTTTGGAAAACCAAATCTACTCAGCTCAAATGAAAATAGTTCCAACTTTTTATTTCAAAATGCTTTTCGAATAAATTCAAATTCTTTCTAGCGTCTGACTTTGTTATACACAGCAATGCAATTGACATTTAAAAAATTGATTACAATTGATAATCACAATACCATTTTGGTTCCACTCAAAATGGAAATTTGCTACAAATTGATAATTGACAATCGCAATACCAACTACTCAAATTTTTTGATAAGTATCGTTGATCTTTTATTTTTTGACATCTGCAATACATCTTTTTTACTTACGTTAGCCATAAATTAACGGTATCCATATATTTTTTTAATTTAAATTTTGTTCGTAACAATTTCGAAATTTCTTGTGGGTTAATCAATTTCTCATGTTGAGTTTATATAACGTTCCGATGCATGTTGCCGTAATATAAAAAAACGGTTTTATTTAACTTCCGATAGACATAACAATGAATGTTTTTTTTTTGTGGTAGAATATCTGCTAAGAGATTAACCTCCGTTAAGCAAATGAGGAATTTTTGAAGCGCATAGATAAAGTCAAGCTTGATAACAATAACATTTTGATTCGTAATTGGTTAAAACTTGATATCCTTTTACCGTTGCAACAAGGCATTCCTCAGCGCACTTTCTCATGACTACGACATAAGTATATTATCTTTTGTAATTTTCTTCACTTTTTTTATATAAAAAACTATCAGTGAAAAGCCAGTCAATACTAAAATCTCCGACTATAACAATATATGTATTTACTTATGTTCCAAAGATTCTACAGCAATCCATTTTTTGGTACTTCTTCAGTCACATGCCTTTCTGATAGTATTAAGGCATCAAAATTGTGATTCGGTTGGTACTTGTCCGCAATGTGTAAAAATTACATACATTACAATAGCCAACGATATACATTTTTTGAATTAATTCCTTTTTGTAAACCTCACCCGGATTTGCCATGAGCGGACCTTGCCAATCGTGATTCATATCAAGTTTTAAACCTAGGTTAGAGTTGGTCATGGGACATTTATAACATTTGAAAGACATAATCTCACAGCCTCTTACATTGTTACATGCATTCGTTTTGTAGTTAATTTATCACCTTTTAATTGAAAACGAGTCGTACACAAAAGAAGATCTCAGCCTAAATTAATTTGCTTTTGATCCATAATGTTTCTATATCCTTCTGCTTGGATTATAATTATATCACTATAGCTGTTATTATCTTTATATCCTTTTTTTATTTTTTGCATTACAGTCTCAGCACACGATAACTTTGTCTCACATCCGGACACCTCCCTCACTACATTTAACTCCATTTCTTTTACATCACTAAATTTATTTACATTATGTAATAATTTCTTCCTAGTTATGGCTTGTTTTTTTTTATGGTAGTGACATTTTTTGAACATAACGTTAAATTAGTCACTACATACACTGCAAATATGCAGAACCGCTCACTTGCCATTTTTGCATCATATTCAAATTAAAATAAATTCCGTTTGGATGAGATGTAAGTTCACATTCCTTTTTTTTTTCTTTTTTTTTAAAGAGCTTATTTTTTTTAAAGAGGTGGGTATGAATACACTTAAAGTGTCTGAGCACGTGTCAGAGTTGTAAGAGAATTAAATCATTTACGAATTTAATTCATTTGATTTATATCAAAGAATTTTTAACTCATGAATTCTCTTAAAGACTTCAACTTCAAAATGTGAAATCACCATTCATTTTGATGTCAATGATTGGTAATTCATTGTGAATTCAATTCAAATGATTGCAAGCATCTGTGATTTCTTTTTGAAGTCATTTTGAAGTCATTGAAGTTATTTTGAAGTCATTTTGAAGTCATTGCAGTCGTTTTGACTTCAATGACTTCAATGGTTTTTGACTTCAAAATGATTTCAATGACTTCAATGACTACAAAAAGACTTCAATGACTTCACTGAAATCACAGATGATTGCATTCACTAAAATGAATTACCAATCAATGACTTCAAAATGAATGGCGATTTCATGTTTTGAAGTTAGGTGTGTTATTGCATTCATATGATTGAAGTCAATACATATAAGTTTTCTCTGTGACTTCAATGACTGCAATCAAAAATGATTGCATTCTTTTACAACTCTGGCATATGTTAAGTTTTTTGGAAAATGGGATATAGAGAGAAAGAAAGATGTTTTGGCTCAGTGGTCATTTTGCTTCATTGGTGGAATCCAACATTTAATGGGGAGACTAAATTCTTAGTGGAAGTTGGCTTGTTGTTGATTTCTAGTCAACTACTCATCTTACTTGATTGAATGAATGAATGAAAAAAATGAATGTTGGGATTGGGATTCGAACACCGAACCTTCCGATTTGGAAGCCAGTCCACTACCATTTGAGCCACGGCCACCCACTCATTAATATATGGTACCACATGAAATGTCCGATTTTATATTGTATTAAGAGTGTATAACGTCACTCCACAGAAAAAAATAATAGTATAGTTTCTGTCTACCCTTTTCTTACACAATAACGGCTGTTTAGTCGTTATTAACCAAACTTGATTTGTTCATTATTACTTAATTTAGTTTTTCACTATTTTTTTCATGTTGATCACGGTAGTAGCAAATCAATCCTATAAGCCAATCAGGCCAATTCGTGCACAATCAACGCCGCAAAAATATTATTTACAACAAACACATCAATCAAAACACTGTCATTGTGTGACGAAATACAGTCGACTTCTTAAATTTCATTCTTGTAAAACCATATAAAAGGTTTTCCAGTAGGGACTTGACTACTTTGAATTTAATTTGTGAACGCACTCTTTCACTAATCATCAAACTGTCACTGTCAATTTATTCAGTAAACTCAGCATTTTCATCATGGTAAAGTACACGAGCGAGCAACGCCTGCAAATTATAAAAAATTTCTACCGAAATTCGGAGTCGGTGACTGCAACTTTAAGAGCGTTAACTCCAATTTTCGGTCGTAATTCTCGCCCTAGTAGACAGGCAATAACAAGTTTAGTGCAAAAATTTGAGTCTACATATTCGTTGTGTGATGTTGCCGTGTCAGTGAGACAACGGGTTGGTCGAAGTCTCGAAAATATCGCTGCCGTTCAGGCGTCCGTAGCAAACGATCCAAATTCAAATATGCGTTATTGGTCGGGTGAAAATCCACATGTGCTTCATGAATCACCACTTCATCCACAAAAAATAACTGTTTGGTGCGGTTTGCATGCGGCGGCGTTATTGGGCCATATTTTTTCGTCGGCGATAACGATCGTCACGTTACTGTGAATGGTCAGCATTGTCGCGCCATTATCACCGATTATTTTTGGCCCGAATTGGAAGATATGGACTTGGACTACGTTAAGTCATGGGTTTATGCCAACACGCCGACGACGTTGGAAGAGCTCAGAGCTAACATTGAACGCGAAATAGCGGCCGTTTCGGCCGAAATGTGTGGCCGAGTCGTTGAAAATTGGGTCCAACAATCGACCGCTGCAAACGTGCCCACGGTGGCCATATGAACGAAGTCGAGTTCCATTCATAAATGTTTTATTGTTCTTCAAGTTTAAAATATCTTAAAGTTTTTGAAATATCTCAAATGGTTTGCGTTTTATTTAAAAAAAAAAGTTGCCAAGTCCTTATTGGAAAACCCTATATATGTATTTACTATGTATTATAAAATTGCATCACACGTCACATACATGCTCATTTGAAAGAGAAACAAAAAAAAACAAGTTTTGGTTTTAAATGCTCACTTTTTTATCATCGGTTTCAATGTTCTTCGCTGGGTTGTAATTAATTTTGTAAGGCAAATTAATCTACTAATATTAATCATTTGGGTGGCGTATAGATGAGTGATGAAACTTTCGCTAAGACTAGCCCTTTCCAGCTATTAAAACATAATTAAATTTGCCACAACATTTTTAAGTAATCAATGTGCAAATGCAAAAAAATGTTAAAACTTTGTTAAAGTTTGGCCGCTTTGTGGAATAACTGAATAATTTATGAACTTGTTTAAATGCGTCTGGCCTTTCTGCTCATGCACTGAAGTTCAAAGTCGAGGCATCTATAACAATGCAATTTTGATCCCCCGGAACTATACAATTTGCCTCCGCCTCAAAAAACAACTAAATGACTCCAATTCTCCGTCGCCTTCTGCTTCGCCGTGGTCAGCATCAAGTCGAGTGGCCAGACGCTAAAGACGGTATACGTAGGCTTCCGAACGCCTTGCTTCGCTTACGGCCAATTCTACGTCGCCTCTCCGATGGTCAGGGGCTCCTCGAATCCTGATCATTTATGCTCCCGAGAACAAAATAAGTAATGTTACAGAAAGGCCTTAATTTAAAGTTAACTCCATGTCGGTCTGTTTTATTTGATTTCTCTGTCAATCAGACAAGTGAATTCACTGCACTCCCAGTCTCTGTCCACTCAATAATGTCACCTGGCTGTTTGTGGCGCAAAACCTGAAGCCAACGAATTGAAAATACGTAAATCCAATAAAAATTAGGTAATAACATGAAATTAATTTTTTTTAAGAACTTAACTGTCAAACGGATATGAGAACTCTTTAAACTAAAATTAAACACCTCACGATTTTAGTTGCATGCAAAAATGTTTGTCTTTCGGGTCCCGGTTGTGATTGAATGCCGGACCACTCAACAAGCCAGCTTCCAATAAGAATTTAGTCTCCCCATTAAATGTTGGATGTCACCCATGGAAGGAAATAACCACTTAGCCCAAACATCTTTCTTTCCCATTTTCCTAAAAACTTAACACTTGCTGAGACATTTATAAGTGTACAACTGTATAAGTTAAAATTCATAGCTTAATTTTTTTTTGAACAGCTTGAGCAATTTTCTGCATCGAACAGCTTGTCGCTTTTCGATTTTTCATTTCTCTCAGCGCTTTTTCGACTCCTTTTATTATATCAGGTGCTTTGGTCCTTTGTTCCCATTATCGGGGTTTAGTTTACCTCTTTCCTTCCAAAAGTTGATATTTAGCAAAAATCGTCCTTCTCTGTTTTTCTGATTTTATTTGGGCGCTCTGAATTTATATTTCATCAATCTGTCTATGTCTGTTACCGCGAATTAAAGAAACTTTACTTTGAATTTCTAGTATATAACTTTTTATTAAATACAAATAAAATGAAAAAGAAAGAAGCACTAAAAATTTCGTTTGCTGGTCCTCGTGGTTCGCTGATAACTCCTTGCCCTTTTCAATTTCCCGTGGTCTGCCATCTAGAGTTGGTTTAGTTGAGTCTTAAGCCAACTTAGCTATGACCAACTTCGTTCAACAGGTGCTGCCAGGTTTGGTAACAATGTCTTTATATCTACTTTGATTTTGTCTATTTTCCTTTCTTTGTTCTAGTAAGGCACACATTTCGTTTGCCATCCATTCTTTTTTTCTGATGTTGGATCCTGTTGCTGAGCTGTTCTTTACTCGTCTCCATTATGATCCACTGGATTGTATTTTCATTCATTAACTTTTTCTGTGTGAGCCTTTTTTGAATTTATTTAAATTTTATATTTATTTTCCTTACAACTAGATTATGGTCAATACCTGAGTAGCATTTTGCTGATTTTACGCAGTTTCGGAATCTTTTGTGTTTGATGATGTAATTCTATTTGGTTTCTTTCTATTGAATCTGGGGTATATCTTGGAAATGTCCAGGTATATGGCCTTTTTAATGGGAACTTGAAGCAGGTGTTCATTATTGTAAGATCGTTTAACAGACAGAACTCGTTAGCTTTTGGCCTCCCTCGCTCTTGATTCCATTCCACGGTCACCTACAACGTCCTCAATCCTTCCTTTCCTTACTTTAGTCTTAAAGACGCCTATGATGAACCTGATAGCTTTCTTCTTTGTTAATTTCATTGCTTGCTCAAGTTGGTTGTAAAATTCTTCAACAACGGTTTCTTCACATTCACTTGTTAGTGCATACACCTGAATGATGCTAATATATGTTCTAATTTATGTTATACTTTAAGCTACAAAGCATTACTCTCTCTCGCCCTGTCTACCACCAAACAGTACATTGTGAGAATTTCAAAAAATGTTAAAAGGAAAAAAATACAAAGTAAAACAAACCTAACCGCTTCACATAAAGAGCAAAGGTTATTGTTTGACAAAAATTATATGAACTGGCTGAATGAGTGGGAAAATGTAATTTTTCTGATAAGAAAGAAATCAATTTAGATAGCCCCAATTGTTATAGTTTCTAATGGCAAGATTTGTTGAAAAAAAATGTACCGAGACCGAAACGTAATTTTGGCGGTTGAAGGCTTATGGTTTTGGGAGCATTTGATTACAAATTACGTCTTCCGATTTGTTAGATAACGTTCTAGTTTCTTTTTTGGACGTCCAGCACGAAAAAAGATTCATTCCTCAATAAGTCAATGCTGCAATTCATGTGTCGAAAGAGTCAAAACAATAAAAAACAAAAAAGCATAGAGTTATTAAATTGGTCCGTCTACTGCCATAATAGCAACCTAATTGAAAACCTTGTTGAAATGAAATTGATGAAAATATTTTGAAGCAAAAGCCATGCCATACAGGTTTTCTAAAATTATTAAACAGTCACCGACGTGCTCTGGTAGCGAATAGATCGTGTGCGTAGTGTGTTATTCTCCGAGTGAAAAAAAAAAATTAATATCTGTTTTCTTTTTCTATTGACAATCGCAGCTTGCGATCCGTTACTTCTTTTTGAGTTTTCTCTGCCCTTTCTTTGTTTACTGATCGCGTGTTTTTTTTTTTTTGCTACATACGCGTGTGTTTTTACTAAATAAAAATGGCCCCCGGGCCAAGTAAAACGGGAAATCGATTTAAAGAACTTGAAACTGATGTTTCATGCGATTCTTACCCTAATAAAAGACATAAACCTAATCTCATTCCTTTTATTGATTTCCCAGAATTGCCACAAATCCACTACAAAAAAAATCCAAGATTTATTATTATCCCCCAAAAATACTGATAATCCTATTTCTTCGCTCAGTCCATTTTTATTAAAAAAAAGCAGTAGATGGTGTCATTAAAGAATATGATAAAATTTCCTTGATTCGGAATGGGAACATCCTTCTATTGGCAAGATCACAAAAAGTTGCTGACCTTTTCCTCAAACTAAACAAATCTGTTAACGGCACTCGTAAGCCAACTGGTCTACTTTTAATGACTTTTGACATGTTACAAGCTCCTTCTTCAGTCGAAATTGGCTGGTACAAGGCTAAGGTTAGGGAATATATCCCTAATCCAATGAGGTGTCGTAACTGTCAGTTGCTTGGTCATACAGCTAAGCGCTGCGGGGATATCGCAAAATGCGATGTTTGTAGCCTACCGCCCCATTCTCCATCTGACTGTACACGCTCCATGTGCGCCAACTGTGGACATGATCATCCCTCATCCTCAAAAACATGTCCTAAATATCTCCAAGCTAAAGAATTAATGACAATTAAAACAAAGAATAAGTGCTCTATCACTGACGCCAAACGCTTATATAACCAAACACATGCTACCCAAACAATCCCTCTCAATACAACTTATTCTGATGCAGCCAAAATTAACAATAAATCTATCATTTCTGTTTCAAAACAAAATCTCTCAAACCAATCCAATGCATGAAACAAAGCTATTATCCCTTCATCTAAACAAACAAAAAATAACCCAACAACAGCAATTCTGTCCGCTGTGTCTCAACCCCATTTAGATAGCCCAGCAATCTTTCGAAACCAATTTGCCCTCAGACTTCTAACCCCCAACATATTTCTAACCCCCCTGCCGCCATTAATAAAAATATTGTATCCAGTTCTCAAATCGTTTCGGATAAACCAATCTTTTCCTCTGATGCCACCCCTTTCTCTCCACTAAAAAAAAAAAATCACAACCAATTCAACTACTCTTCACCTTTATCAAATTTAACGCAAACTCTTGGCCTTAATCAGGAATATCACATTTCTTTATCTGATTCCGATACTGATGACAATACGCAGCAAAAATAGTACAAACACTTACTCCCTCCCCGCTCTACCTGGTGTGCAGTATAACCCTCACTTCCTCCCTCAGTCATCTTTTTATCCCATCATTTTCCGAGTCTTACAGTGGAATATGAAAGGTATTTGCAACAATTTTGACGAACTCTCTCTTCTCATAAGAGAACACCAACCTTGCCTCATTTCTCTTCACTTCCCTGTTAACTCCAATCCTACCGTCTCAAAACTATATCTAGGTTACTTTAATAATCTCCCCCATAATACTACGTCCAAACAAGGTATTGGCTTCTGATTAGGAACAAAATCCCACATAACCACCCCTATCACTTCCAACATCTCAGTTTTGGCTCTTGAAATTACACTCAAAAGAAAATTCACTTATGTGGGACTCTACATTCCTCCGGAACAAATCATTACAAAGCAAGACCTATATAATATCTTATCGCAAATCAAAACTCCTGTCATCTTTGGTGGGGATCAACTTCAAACTAATTCAAGAGGTCGCATATTCGAGGAATTTTTAACTAACTCCAATCTTCTTATCCTTAATGATGGGACCTCTACACATTTCTCCAGCCACAACACTTTTACCCACATAGACCTTACCTGTTGTTCCCCTCAATTGTACCTAAGAACCCATTGGGCTGTCCTCGATGACCTTCACAACAGTGACCATTTTCCAATCTTAATTTCTATTACCCTTAGCAATTTAAAAAAAAAAATCACCTTTCCGGAGCCTAAATTTATAACCCGTTTAGCAGACTGGTCCATATTCCAAAACTCCTTTTCTATTGTGAAAACTTTTGATCCTATTGGCAACGTTAAAAGAGCTTCTGCAATTCTCCTAAAATCTATTAGGTCTGCCGCGAACGTCTCAATTCCTCTATCAGTTCCCAAACCCGTCAAGTCTACGGTGCCCTGGTGGAACCCGAAACTAAATGAATTAAAAAAAAAAGCCGTTGCTTAGTAATCTTATTGCATATAAGAGAGTAAAGGCAACTCAAAATTGACAAAAGAAAAACCTTTGACCAATTCACTAGCTCCATTAATCCTAATACCTCTATTACCAGCATTTGGGAACAAATAAGACGTCTTAGTGGTCTTCCTTCCTCATCACGAACCATTCGGTGCATCAAATCTAATTCCACTTCATAATTACACCTCAAGAAATCAGCAATCATTTCGCCCATACATGGAAAATCAGTTCAGAAGACAACAGTTTCCATCAAAATTTCGTTAATGAAAAATTAAATGTTCTCTCACAACCCTACTTTTATCCTCATAACAAGGCTGCGTTTATAATTGAAAAATTTATTTCTTTAACAGAACTTTAGTGTCTTGTCAATTTGAAAGAGAAAAGTCCATGCAGAGATAAGCTGTCATATCCCATGTTTAAAAACCTCCCTAATGAAATAAAGCTCAATTTACTTCAACTTTACAACCATGTTTTCTCGAGCGGCACCATACCTCAAATTTGGAAAACTGCCACTGTTATCCCTATTCTTAAACCAAACCAAAACGTTCATGTTGTTAACGGGTACCGTCCTATCTCTCTTTTGCCTTGTATTGGGTTGGCAAGAAAGTAATTTCGGTTTTTTAGTGTGAAATGAAACTATTTTTTTTTATACAAACAATAAACTTTAATCAATTATATATTTTCCATTTTGTTCGATGACCTTCTTCCATCTTTCTGGCAACTTCATGATTCCGTGATCATAGAACTTCTGGCCCTTATTAGCACAAAACTGGACCAAATGCGATTGCAGGTCATCATCATTGGCGAAAGTTTTACCATTCAAAGAGTTTTGCAAACTTCGAAATAAATGAAAATCTGATGGTGCAAGATCGGGGCTGTAGGGTGGATGTGACATCACTTCCCAACCAAGGTTCAATAATTTTTCACGCGTTACCAAAGATGTGTGTGGTCTAGCGTTGTCGTGGTGGAACACGATTCCCTTACGATTTGCCAATTCTGGCCGCTTTTCTTTGATTGCTTCCTCCAGTTTCATTAGTTGTTGACAGTAAACATCTGAATTGATGGTTTGGTTCCTTGGAAGCAGCTCAAAATACACAACACCTTTAAAATCCCACCAAATTGACAACATAAGCTTCTTTTGATGCAGTTCAGCTTTCGATGTGGTTTGTGCTGGTTCATCACGCTTAGACCATGATCTTTTTCGATTGACATTGTTGTAAACTATCCATTTTTCATCACCAGTGATGATTCGTTTCAAAAAAGGATCCATTTCATTGCGTTTCAGATGCATATCGCAAATATTGATTCGTTGTGTTAAGTGAATTTCTTTCAATTCATGTGGAATCCAAATATCGAGCTTTTTTACGAGTCCAAGACGTTTTAAGTGATTTTCAATTGTTGTGTGTGATGCATTTAACCTCTCTGCAATCTCTCGCACAGTCGTATGACGATTTGATTCAATTATGACTTTGATTTGGTCATCATCAACTTCAATTGGTCTACCAGAACGTTGGTCATCTTTGAGTGAAAAATCTCCAGAACGGAATTTCTTAAACCAATTCTGACAACTGCGTTCTGTTAAGCAGCCAACACCGTAAACTTCACATATCTCTTTGTGAACCTCAGCAGCTTTTTTGCCTTTACGGAAATAAAAAAGCAAAATATGTCGAAAATGTTCGTTTTTGCACTCCATGGTAAAATTGACACTGTACTAACAGGCGTGAACAAAATTAAACTTGATTTGCTCCTAAAGTAAGCTTAGAGTGACAGCTATCAAATGTCAAAAGAAAAAGAAACATAACATTGACAATACCGACATAACATTGACATAACGCCATCTTCTTGTAAAAACCGAAATTACTTTCTTGCCAACCCAATATATCGAAAATCTTGGAGAAAATCATTAGCAAACGGCTTCTTTGGTATATAGTTAAAAATAACTTAGTCAGTCCTAATCAAGTTGCTTTCAAATCCAATCAAGGATGCATAGATGCCTTGTTATATACTGACCATCTCATATCGACTGCATTATCTGCCAAAAATCATGTTACTATCCTGTCACTAGATTTTCTTAAAGCGTTCGACAGAATCGGTATCCATATGGTTCTTAATAAGTTAAAAGAATGGGGTGTAGGCCCAAAAATATTCAACTTTGTCAAAGCTTTCCTTTCTGACAGAAAGTTTTGTGTTAAGGTTAATAATACCTATTCTCGAACGGTTCCTCTGCAAAATGGCATCCCCAAGAGCTCACCTTTATCAGTGGTATAATTGCTTTTGATGACGTCAGTCGAATAATCTTAGCATACAAAAACATCTACCACTGCATCTACGCTGACCACGTTTTTATTTTAAGTAAAAACAACAGCAACACTGACACTGTAACCAATTTTTCACACATTCTGCAGGAAATTGATGATTGGGGAACTCGTTCGGGGGCAAGCCTCTCGTTACAAAAAAGCAAGATTCTACATATATGCAGGAAAAAAATATGCTCGGGTTTGTCTGTGCAAATCAACGGAATCCAACTACAAAACGTCCCCAATCTTCCTCTATTAGGATTAATATTCAACAATAAAAACAATTGGAAAAATCATTGCATAGAATTGAGAAAGAACCTTATTCCCCGAATTAACATTATAAAGTTTTTTTCCTCGAGCAAGTGTAAAATCCACATTAATAACACCTTATGCTATCTAACCAAAATACTCATATTAAACAAATTAGATTACGGTTTGTGCATCTATGGCAACTGTCCTAAATCTGTTTTGGGAATTTTGAAGCCATCCTATCACCAAGCAATTCGTAGATCTGTCTTTGCTTTCCCTACCACCCCCATTAAGAACATTTTGGCTGAATCCGGTTTACCATTTCTAGAAGAAAAACACTTACAGGCAAATTTAAGATTATGCTCGAAATTCCTCTTCCCTCCTAAGTAGATTGCTGGCAATACCATTATCACTTCTCTTTGCTCCCGCCGAAACAAAAGGCTTCCTTCTGCAATAAATCGTATTTGGCACCTCTTAAAAGAATCCAATTTACCACAAAAAGTTTTTCGAATTTCAACCCCCTGCTTTCCTCCATGGTACATCGATCCCAGCAATTTTATCTTATCTCTAGCAATCTACCCTAAAAATAATACCCCTCCAAGATTATTTCGTGCAACTTTTGAAACTATTAAAATAGATCTTATGGCAAAAGGCTGGCAATTTATTTTTTCCGATGGCTCTAAAAATCAATATCAAACTAGTTTTGCAGTAACCACTACTAATGGAAATCTAATAAAACATGGTCTCTCCCAGAATTTGCCTTAAATTTTTACAGCCGAAGCTACAGCTCTTACGGAAGCATGCAATTAAGCTGTAAGGTCTAAAGGACAGTGTGTGCTTTGTACTGACAGCCTCTCCGTTATTAAAGCTATTCTTAACCCAAACAATACCTCGCCAATAATCTCCAAATTATTAGACAACATAATTCATTGAAAGTCATGTGGGTTAATGCCACGTTGGTATCTTGGACAATGAAATTGCAGATTGTGCCGCTAGTAAGGTGATTCTCTATCCGACTTTAACCTTTGACTGCATAAACAACGCAGATTACTCTAAGCTTATTAAAAGCATAATTATTGACAAAGAGCAAACTACGTGGCAGGCATATTCCCACTACTATAAATCCATTAATCCCAATAAAAATCCTCCGACCTATCCTGTGTTACCAAAAAAAGCCATAGTTAGTTTTGTCCGATTGCGTCTGGGTCACACTGAATTAACTCATCAACATCTACTTAAGAATGAAAGCCCGTCAAACTGTCAAAAGTGCAACCAAACTTTTAACCTTCAACATCTTCTACAACATCTCGAGGAATTGCATACCCACAACATTCAAGACTTGCTAAAAAACATCAGTGCCGCAAATAAAGGGTCCGCAATCTAACGTTTTTTTTTCAACTAGTGCTTATTTCGTGAACGGTAACACTTAGCTCATGTCTGATTTGACAGATAATTAGTTTTGTCCTTCCGGTTAATAATGGAAAATAATTTCATTCAAATGGCTGCCTCGGCTGGCCATGCAGTAGCCTACACGATCGGTCCAATTTTTAAGCACATTATCGATTGTGTTCAGCTGTATTTCACTAATGGCTTCACGAATATTGTCCTTTAAAGCGTCAATTATCTCTGGCTTGTCGGCGTAACACTTATCTTTCACGGCACCCCACAAATAATAGTCCAACGGTGTCAAATCGCAGCTCCGAGATGGCCAAACGACATCAGCTCTGCGGCTGATAATGCGATCTTCAAAAACAGGGCGCAAAACATCGAGTGTAGCTTCGGCTGTGTGGCACGTAGCGCCGTCCTGTTGAAACCAAATGTTGCTAATATCCTCCTCTTCAATTTTTGTGAACAAAAATTCGTTCAACATGGCCCGATAACGATCGCCATTGACTGTAACGACCACTCTTTGCTCATTTTCGAAGAAAAATGGCCCAATTATGCCTCTGGACCAAAATCCGCACCAAACAGTGACTCGTTTTGGGTGTATCGGCTTTTCAATGTATGCGTGCGGGTTTTCTGTGTAACAAATGCGACAATTTTGCTTGTTTACATACCCGCCAAGATCAAAATGAGCTTCATCTGAAAAGATGATTTTTTGGCAAAATCGGCATCTTCTCTAAATCGATCGCAGGCAATATTTCCCAGCGTTGTTCAAGCGTATACGCAACCATATTCGTTCAGCGGAAGGATAAAACTAATTATCTGTCAAATCAGACATGAGCTAAGTGTTGCCATTCACGAAATAAGCACTAGTTGAAAAAAAAAAACGTTAGATGGCGGACCCTTTATAATAACTATCACGATTTCGTTAATACTCGTACCCTTAACTTCATCATATAAATCTTTTAATCTGGAGAGCGGATGGCCTTTGCTGCTACAGCTCCTAAATATTAAACCTAATTAGTTATTTTAAATAACTAATCTAGAGAATCATAATTATAATAATAATAATAAAATTATTAAAAACGAAGAAAATTGTATAAAATGTTAATTTTGTTTTCATATATACTTTTGTGCAAGGAAACACAAGTAATTTAAAGAATGCGTTAAACGAATGTTTGAGGATAATAACCCGTTTTTCTGGTTGATTTTTATTTAAAATTAAAAAAAAAAAAGTTATTTACTTGTAATAAGTTCACTTGAATTACAAGGCTGTTTTAATTCAAAATGTGGACGCAAGAATTTCATTTGGTTTAATGGTGTCCCAAATGATGTATGTATATTCAATTGAAATTTCTTCCGTTTTTAAGTGAAAATACCCACGATCTAAAATCATAAATTTATTCAATCGGTGAAAGTTATTTATATATTCAAGATGATTGCATCGTAAACACGCGAGTTGACTAAATTTTCGATTTTATATTTTTTTATTCTAGTCTAAATATTCATCAATTTTGAGGAAAGAGATTTCTTTAAAATTATTGATTGTACCATTCTGCTCGTGTTGTGTACATCGAATTGACATTAATTTGCGGAATGCTTTAACTAATCGAAAACACCAATAATTTGACTGGTCGTTATGTCTAACTAATCTATCTAAATCTATCCATACTTGCTAATTCATTTATTCGAAAGAATTGCTCAACTCTAACAACGGTACCAACTCGAGGCTGTATGCGAAGCGTTCTGTTGTTGTTGTAAACAGCTGCAGCTGCATCTATAAAATCTCGTCGATCATCGATCATTCGGCAATACATCAGCAACAGAACAGATGAACTAGCCTAGATGCTAGTAATACTTTTGCAAACCCTTAACTTTCGCATAGACACACTGTAAGTGAATTACTAACATTTTTACCATTTCTATAACCTGTTAAAATTTGCTATAATGAGAGCAGTTTACGAGTAAAGTCGCTAGTGTGTGTAATGTCAATGACGTTTTTTTGTGTAAAATGAAATTAAGTGTCTACAAAGTTTGCCATCTAGGTTAGTTTATCTATGATCAGCAGTCAATAGGTCTGTCTCAGGACTGCAAATTTGTACAAAAACCTGTTCTCATGAGAAAAAAATTGTAAAAGAGAACGAATTTGAGAGAGTAATTCATTTCCCTTCCCTGCTAATTCTTAAAACTTTCTACACGAGATTTTTCTTTGGGCAGGAATTGCAAAAACCTAAAATCAATTAAATCTTAAAAGAACTGTCAAATTCGTTAAAGTTTAAATTTATGCAAATTGCGGTAATCTTATGCAAATTAACTCAAAATATGACTCAGACATGAACAAAGGGGAGAAAAAGAGCTTCATATTGAAGCGAATTATTCGCCTAATACAATAGAACTCATTAAACGCACCTTACATCCATAAAATCGTAATAATAACCAATCTAAGAACCTTAATCCTGTTATACAATTTCTTTTATGTTTTGTTTTTACTTGTTACTTTTGACTTTTCAAACACATTTTGCGAAAAACGTGTTCCCGGGAGATTTTGGGTTTAAGAGAGAATTTACTCCTACTCCTCAAACTTAAGCAAACAATTCTCTTTTACAAATTGTTATAAAAATCTCGCAGAAACAGAACTACTGTTTCCCCTTGATTTATTTTTTTTTTAAATAACAGTGGATCCGCAATCTTCCTTATCGATTTCTGTGTAATATCGTTTCGGTTATTAGTCATATGGTCCGGTGTCGTTGCTTGTGTTGATAGTAACCTTTGCATCCACACCTAGATCAATTGTGTGCTCGGTCCATCACTTAATCGACGTATATTAAAGTGCGTTCAAAAGCACAGCACAAAGAGCCAGCTCTTAAAATATTACTCGACCGCGAACGAACGTTGCACTCCCGACCAGTGGCTCATAGTGTTGAATCCGCAAAAGATGGGCGTCTATCTACCGCTAGTTTTTTATCACATAAAATTTTAACGAGAAAATTTTCCACTGGATACATATCTACGAGTATTCATACGTGTACATATTATTCACACGTGAGTAATTCTAACAGGAGGAAAACTGGTGTAATGCTCTACTCTAAGCACAGGCGGGATGTATTACTCGGGCAGAAAAAATTGTATACGTGAACCTCGTTTCATTATGTTCGTGTTTCCGTCTTTCTGACATTTCATTTGACGGAGATATTTTGCGAAAGACAGTTTAAAAAAAAAATAAATAAATAAAGTTAGTTTGGTGTTTGAAAATTTTTTTAAGTAAGTATGCTTTCGTCTATTTGTTTCAGTTTTTAGTATCTATCAATTATTTGTGTTTTGATGTGTTAATCTTTGTACAAATGAATTCGAATAACAAAGTTATAGCTCTTGCAGCTGAAATGCTATCAATTTGCTCATTAGCAATTGGAATTAAAATGGCCAAAAAAAAAATCGGAAAAGATCATGTTGGGTAAAGCCTTGGCGTGAAGAAAGCCATCAGAGTGGTAATATTCAAATGCTTTGCATGATTTTAATCTTTGTAAGGATTTAAAGAGTTACAAGTCGTATATTTTGATTTCATTTCACACATTTCAGTTCCCCAACTCGATGGAAAAATGGGAAAACCAATACACACATACGTTGTCAATTTTAAAGGGCAAGAAAAATTATCAGAAATGCAACTACAATCAAAATTGGTTCATGTATACACTATTTTACCCCGCATTATTCATCCAGTGTGTGGTTCATGTAAAAGATACCCCGGGGAAGAATTGATTCAGTGTGCGCAGGCCCAGCCAGTACCATGTAAAGGCGGATGCGGTAGTGTGTTTCATTCTAAATGTATTGTTTTGACTGACTACGATGTCAAAGAGTGGCTAGCAAATCATACCTAGTAATATCGTGCAAGAAATGCAAAGAGAAATTGCTTTCTCTTAGAAGTATTGAAGAGAGTATAAAAGAAATACATGGTCTTCGGAAACACGAGTGAAAACTGGGAAAGATACAGACTAATCCGTAACATATGTACAGTATCGTAGTAGTACCGTGTCGACTTGTGCACTTGTAAACTTTTCTGTTTTGTACAAAAAAAAAAAATACCAGGCGCGCGTGTGAAAAAAAATAAATAAAGAGAAACAACAAAAAATAAATACATAAAAAAGGCCAAAAAACAAGTAGTGAAGTGCAGTGAAGGAATACAAAATTTGTATTACAAATATACAATTATTACACAATGTGAGTATCCCACTCCTCCCGCTCCTGGTCGTAAGTACTGTTGCTCGTACTCAGTCACTGTCATTGCTGTATAGCATACAGCACGGGCAGTGGCTGGCTGAGTGTAGGGTATAACTAATTGATGGATAGCGGGTTGTGAGTGAGAATTTTGTTGGTGCACTATTTTCTATTGTTGGGTATAGGACCTACAACAATTTTTTTCGGCAAATCAATTCAGAATTTTTACTTCACAGCTGTGCTTAATCACTCGGGAATTTAGAGTGGATATTGACAACATGCGCGGGCTAAAAACGAAACACTTTTCTGCGTACGTCCACGTCTGAAAATACAGATCAGCTGTTTTGGCACTTGGTGAATCACAGGTAGCACTCCGCCCACACCTCTAAGATCACTCTGATCTGAAGCTGCCTGGCTACGACCTATTGCCATTATTCTTTTCCCACCGTGTGATGTAGCTTACCAAGCTCCACCACAATCCAATCCGGAATTTCCTGTGATTAAAATTCCATCTCCGTAAGCAAATTATCCACTACCGCCCCAAACTGGACAGCAATTTGACCTCTAACAAGTTCGGTGCGAATTAGTCTAAGAGCCCGCAGTAAATTTTTGACGTGAGAGGCAACCGCATGGATCCTACCTTAATTTGTTGCTCTAATGTCAAAGATGTCAAATATGCCCGTCTGTCAGCATATAATGGCAGCTGAAGGGTTTAAATGTATATCAAAAATTATTCAAAACAGGAATAATTGGTGCAACCACTTGAAAATATTAATAAACAACAGAGTAAAACCCCCTCAGTACAAATTAATGTATCCAAGATATTTTAGGTGTACCCAAGACTCTGCTAGACGCAGCGTAAAAATTCCATATTTTGAATAATTAATGCAACCGCATCAATTTTTCGTGAAACAGAATATTATAACATAAATATAAATATTAAGGTCCAATACGTTTTGGGTGTTGCTAAGGGCTTGCCAGACGAAGTCAAAATATTGACAAAATGCCAATTTGGAATAATCGATGCAATCACATAATATTTTTTCATAACTTCTAGCCCAACTCCCTGACATATAACTCCAAGACGTTTTATTTGTCGGTAAGTCCTTGTTGCCAGACGAGCATATCTGACATCTTTGACATTAGAGCAACATATTAAGGTAGTATTCATGCGGTTGCCTCTCACGTCCAAAATTTACTTCGGGCTATTAGTCGAAATTGTATCCCTCTTTCCTCATACTGAAATCATTATTACGGGCGAGTTCTATGTACACAATTCTGGGTGACTTCGACAGTACACACTTGATGTGGTCTCACTTCTAGCCTCGTCGGATCATTGTGTCATACCAGTTAATTTCTCGTATACTGACCACACAGTGAGAGCAAAAATTCATAAAAGACCCGTATGGCAATACGAGAAAGCCAATTGGAGCAGACTTAATACCTTCTTTAACTGGTCGCTATGTTTCCTCTACAACGACGTGGATGCCTCTGCTGATATGATTACGATTACTGGCATGAAGTTAAAGTTTGTTTGTTTATTTAAAGTTTTATTATACTAACTTTAAGTACTAAAAACGCAATGATCACCATCATACACGAACCTACATATCTTGATAGTTTATAGTATATTGATTCGTGCGTCATGTGTCGAAAAACAGGAGATCCGATAGCGATAGCAGCCTTGTCTGGTACATAGCATTGTGCGGATCTCACCAATTGAGCTATATGATTCCCTCTTTGTGTTTGGTGTTTTGGGAAACCCAATCTCTGTGCTTGGCGTTTAAAACTCCTCCATTTGAAAATAAAGCTCCTCCACTTCCAGCAACTGGGATCAACATATAACACCACTGCACACTTTTTTAAACTAAAGCCGCAACATCAGCTTCCAGTGTTTGAGGCGCTAGGACCTGAGAAGCTATCTTCGCTTGTTGTACCGTGCTTTCCCTGCGTGCAGCCGTTTCGTCGTATATAACTTAAGGAGTGACGGATGGTATTTGAATATTTAAATGTGAACGCTAAACCTGTGCTTGCCGAGCCAGATTTACTTTCCTTATGAACTTATGAAGGACAAGAATCCGAAAGTATGTGATACAGAAAGGAATTCGAGAGAACTGTACACTGTTACTAAAAACAAAGTTTTTCGGTCGTGGTTGGAATTGAACGCTGCAACCGTCCGGTTTGAAAGCCAATACGCTACCACCACGGCCACCCACACAAGTGAGTTTAACGTCAAACCATGAAATTTCGAGCAAAAATAGGAGACATTATAGTAGAAAAAGTCACCAGCATTAAATACATAGGCACCACAATAAATAGCAGAATAGAAAAACAAGATCAACATTTGGTAAAATAAAGAAGCTGCTCTGCAGTAGAGACATAAAAATAAAAATCTTTATGTCTGGTCAGTTTTATTATATGGAGTCAAAACTTGGATGCTACATAAAAACTATTATAAAAAAAACTGGAAAAATGTTAAATGTATGTCGTGCGGTGATGGGGTTACAAATGAGAAAGTACTGAGAAGAATGAGAGGCAGAAGGGAGCCAATATTCCTAATCAAAAGGCGAAAGGTAGAGTAATGGAACATGTATTGAGGAATAACAAATACAACCTTACCCGCGTCATCGTTCAAGGAACTTTAGAACGGAGAGCATCACCAGGGGGACAAGGCTTAACCGGTTAATACCATAAACGTGAAAGACAAATAAACAAATTTAACATTGATTTTTAACCGAAACGGACAGGGCCGTTAAGAAGAAGAACAATGTCAGTATTCTGTTGAACCTCATGTATTTTTAAACCCGGCGTCACATCTGTGTATTCAATAAAGGTACTAGCTCTCCACGGATACCTAAAAAAATTGAGATAACGGATCTACTACCAGGAAAATACTCTCAAGAACTCCCAATACTCCATAATGTTCTCGCCACCATGTTTAATGCAATGCTTTTGACCAATACAAAATTTACGCTTTCTCTATGTTATCAACCTACGATGACGGTTGACGATTCTTCCCATACGGTTGTCACTTTTTTTTCTAACTTGAAGAAGAATTACAATATTTAAAAAAATTTCTTAAAAATGTGAAATATTTTAAAACCAGGTGGTCTTATTTTAGAAAAATAAGATCATTTACATATTGATATATGTTGTATTTATTTTTTTGCCTCTGTGGGAAATATACAATCCGAAACTCTTTTACCCTAAAGTTTCGAGGTTTTTCTTGTGCTATGTACTCCTTTCGCTCACGAATATCCTCCATATGGTTCGCGTTTTGCTATCGTCTTGGCCGATTTCCATGTTTGTCCGCTATTTCGGTGATAGTTTTGAGTGACCTGGTCTTCTTCTGCTGTTTTCGATTGCAGTTCTCGCCTTCCAGATTCTTTTCATTTGTCTGTCTGCACCCATTCTTATAAGATGCTGCAGCCATCTTTTTTCTTTTCTATTAGTCTTTTGGCATATTCTATTTCTAATATCTTAATTTATTCTTTTATCTATTCTTCTTACTCCCAATACTATCATTAGATATTTCATTTGTAGTTTGTCCATCTGATAAAATCTAACCTGGAAAATATATTTCTTTTATATCGTTAATATAAATAAAATATGAATAATTAAATCTTTTCTAGGCTACGAGTCCGAATATCACTATGGATCTGACTTTGGAGATTCAACTGATAAGAGTGATGTTGACGATGATCCATTACTAATGTCGCCCACGGAAGAGGAAAGCGTAGACGAAAACGAAAGCGATAGTGTTTTTTCTGAATGCAGCTTTAGTCAAGGTGGCTTAAATAGACATTCTCGCCCCCCAAGTCCCGATCCAATATGGTTACAAGATCGGGAATTCGCAGCACTAGTTCTTCCTAAATCTTCAGAAGATTTACTAATTTCAAATAAGTTGGCTCTCCAGGCTATAACAATTTATGAAGTTTTGAGAAGGTTTAGACATTTAGTTCGGCTGTCACCGTTCCGTATTGAAGACTTCTGTGCATCGCTTATATGTGAAGAACAAAGTGCATTATTTATTGAAGTACACATTATGTTGTTAAAAGCTATTCTTCGTGAAGAGGACATGCAAGCTACACATTTTGGCCCTTTAGATCAGAAAGACAGTGTTAATATAAGTCTTTTTTTAATTGACAACATTACCTGGCCGGAAGTTCTGCGTTCTTACGTAGAAAGTGATCCTTTGTTTAATCGAAGCGTTTATAATATATTACAATCCAAACAATATCCTTATTCCGGGGTAGAAGAAAGATTGACTGTACTCCAATTTCTCTCTGATCAATTGTTGAACACTACCGCAGTACGCGATGTAATGTTACAAGAAGGACCAATACATTATGATGATCACTGCCGCGTTTGCCATCGGCTTGGAGATCTTTTATGTTGTGAAACCTGTCCAGCCGTCTTTCATTTAGAATGTGTTGATCCACCATTAGTTGATGTACCAACAGAAGACTGGCAATGTAATTTGTGTCAGTCACACAGGATAACTGGCGTAGTTGACTGCATTTCTCTTCAAGAAAAGCAAGGAGTTCTTGTACGCCATGAACAACTAGGTTTTGACAGACACGGGCGAAAATATTGGTTTGTTGCTCGTCGCATATTTGTTGAAGATCAACATAATGCTGAAACGTGGTATTACAGCACAGCAACACAATTAGAACTATTGCTGTCAGTATTAGATTGTAATGATTTAGAATCGAGTCTATGTAAAGAATTATTTGACAAACGAGAAGAAATAATTAGACAAATGAAAATAACTGATAAATTGACGAACGAAAATAAATTTAATAAGAAATCTTACTTAGATTTCGAGAACGAAAAAAATAGTCAAATTTTAAATAACTCACTAAAGGAGGAAAATGAATGTGTTGACAACGATGAGGAGTTTAATCCAGAATTAAGGGTTACCAGGCAAAAACTGAGTCAACTAAATAATGGAACTCTGTATTTTAAATTAGGAATGGAGAACTCTTTTAAAAACTATGTCAATCAATACACAATTAATCCAATTGCTTTAAACAAACCTCAAAGAAACGAAGAACGTGATAAGCGAAGACATCTTTCTCATAAATTTTCATTAACAACAGCGTCAGAATTTAAATGGCTGGGAAATTCAAATGGAACAGCTGCAACTATTATAAATACGTTAAGGCAGACTTTAATTAACTTTGATCAAAGCGTAGCTGCTCCATTTATGAATACTAATTGGAATTCTATACGAAAAACGTGGGTAACAGCAGTTGCAAACTCAACAAAACCATCTGATTTTTCTTATGTTTTATTATTACTTGAAGCCTGTTTTAAGTCTGTTATTTTTGCAAATGTTTGGCATGAACAACTAGGTCATATAAAATTTCATCGCACTACATCGGCGGAGAGAGAAGAGAGAAAAAAGATCGAAAAAAGAGAAAAAAGAGAGCGGGATGACGAAGAAGAAAGAAATAGACTAGCCTTTAACTACGTCAAGTACTCTTTAGGTCTAAAACATCAAGTTTGGAAACAAAAGGGGGAGGAATACCGCATACATGGACAATGGGGATGGATGTGGATGTCATATTTTAGACCAGCTCAACGTAATCGTCGCTCCCAAAAAAGGATAACCGCAAGTAAAATAAACGTACATATTATGTATAAAGAAGATAATAAAATAATAACTGTTGATCCACGAACTTACAATTTTTTGAGACAATGCGAACGTTCCGCTAAACTAGGTTTAAATTTTGGTTATATTGATGATTTTAAGCACATTAAAATTATTGAATTCACTGAAATCAATAACATAAATACTATCGATGTATCAAAATCACTAACCGCAAATGGTAGATTACTCTTTCCTAAAATTGCAAGGAAAAGTAAATTGGATGATCTATTATCGAAAAGGTTACTTTTAAAAGAAGCTGAAGAACAGTATATGTCATCTACAAATAAAAGTGGACATATAAACTCTATGAGTTCAAAACAAGTTCCAAATAACAGACAGTCCGTTTTAGAGAAACAAATTTTACGCTTAGTTGAGCAAAAACAAAATTCTCAATCAAATTCAGTTAATTTGGAATTAGTAAATACACTGGCAAAAAAAATTCAATCAGTTCGTTTTCAGTTTAGCCAATTAAATAAATTCGCAAAGCAATATCGTTGTTACACTAAAGATTGTAACACTAATTCCAATGCAGTTTCTCAGATAACACAAAACACATGCTACTCTCCATTGTGTTTACAAAAAGCGAAAGCTAAAAAAGAGTTGCTTCTTTTACTTAGAAAAGCCCATACTGCGGGAAACGGCTCGAAAGAAACCGTAGCTGCTATTCTTGGTGCCGTTAAAAAGCCTTCAATATTAGAACAAAAACTAATGGAGGGCAAAAAAGAAGCTAATATAACATTTGATGATTTTGAGGAAAAACTAATTGAAGATTTTCCAATTGACCTTAAGCAAGATTTTCACAATGCGTTAGAAAACAATATCGAGTTTGAGGAACAATTGTACACTTCTAATTTTTCAAAATTGTCCTTTAAACAAGAGGTATGGGAAAAATCACAGCAAGGAGATGTATTTAAAACTAGTATTCAAGCGTGTGGTGCTATAAAAAAACCAGAACTGTTGACATCCGATACCGATAACTATATAGATAATCTAGATGTCTGCAGCACTATTGAAATTGAAAGTACAGATACAACGTCAAATGCATTTGACTCAGAGAGTGCTATGCATAAAAAGAAAAAACAAAAATTGCGTACTAGGAATAATAATCCAAAAGAAGTTGTTCAAAATCAGGTTACGGAACAAAATACATGTAGGCAAAACAGGCGCTTCCCTTTACATCCACCGAGAGTCGTAAAAAGAGAAGAGAATATTAAAATTGAAAAAGAACTTGGTCCTGACGGATCGGAACGTATTTATTCCGCTTCTTCAACAAGGGAAAAAATATATTTGGTTCGAGAATTCAAAAGTTTAAAGGATAGACAACCAGCTGCAATGAATATCATTTCTAAATATCCAATTATATCCAATTTTTATACACATAATTTACACAAAAGCCTGCTGATCTTACCTAAATATGAACTACATAAATTGGGCAGAAGTGGTGGTAAATTACAAGTCAATGGATATCACCACCTGGCTAAGAACAACACATCAGTTTGGCCATATCCCTGTTCCAGACCTTTATTCAAAACTTGTTGGTTATATCGAACTACCAATTCGCCTACAATAGCAGCAATCGCACTTCAACTAAGAATTTTGTATTGCTGTCTGAGATGGGATGACATGATAGCAAAGCCTCAATCTCAAGATGGAAAGTATCAAATTACTACGGAAACAGAAATTGTAACCCAAGAACTTTTGAAGTTGAAACATGTTGGCAAATTTAGTGAAAAAACTCAATATTTAAGGAGAAAAGTAGTTATACCTTTAGAACTACCTAAAACTATCAGAGGTAAAAATAAAAATTATAATATGTATGACTTTATAAAATTAAATAAAATAAATTATAGAGGTAACTTCAATAAGATCTGGACTCAGAAAAAGAAAACGTGCAGAATCTCCTCAACAAACCGAACCACAAGTCTCAGAAGAATGGGTTGAGGAAGAAAAACTTGAACTCTGGGAAATAAAAATGTTTGGAGAAAAACAGGAAAAAATTCGTTCTTCAATCAATGGTAGACATTCGCAATTAAAACAAAGCGACGCTGGAAGTACATCTGTTACCACTGCAAATGCTAACGTCTCTTGTAAACCATTGACTACTAAGCTTACCAATGAAGAAATAAAAGAAAAAATGGAGCAACAATTGAAACTGCAACGAGCAGCTCATCAACAGAAGAAAATAACTGATGTTAAGCAACCAATTGGTATTAACATAACTATTTTAATATAAATGTCTAATACTCTTTCTTTTTTTACACGTTTTAGTAAAACCCAACACTTCAACAACGAATCGTAGGGTGATAGTAAAAAATCATGATGGTACTACAAGAATAATTCATCAGAATATATCATCCCCAACTATCCAATCTACTAAAGTAATAACGGCTAGTAGTAATCAAAATAAAACGACATCTGCTGTAACGAATATTGAAACCGCTCCAACCCCACAAGCTGTTCAACATAAAGTTCAAATAATTCGCGGACCTGATGGAAAAGTTAGTGTTCGTGGACTAAGTCCGGGACAGCAGCTAATACAAATGCCTGATGGAAAATTACATGTTTTAACAACAACTCAGGGTAAATTTATAAAGGATTTTTTTTTTAAAGGTTAAGATAATTTTTTTTTTTCAGTTGGTGCGCACAAAAATGTGTCATTAAGAGCTCCAGCAGCTGTCATTAATAAATCTGTTCAAAATTGTTCAACCTCATCAACTTCGGTGAAGCAGGTAACTGTAAAACCAGTTGCTAAAACTTCGCTTGGAGGGCTGAGTAACAAACAAACTGTAATTAAAGAAGTACAACAAAAGGTAATTCAATATGTTTTAATGAGTGACTTTAATTTTAACTATAATTTATCTTATTTATTACAAGGTTCAAACAAGTTCTACAACCCCTGCAGCTCAGGTTGTAAGGAATAATGCTCCAATTACTTCTCAGTCCGCACATAAAATTTTGACAAATGGGGGGCAAATTGTTCAATCAAGTCCGACGACAATAAAGACGTCAAATCTTCAACCACTGATTGTTCAACCAGGGCAAAAACTTCTCGTTGGTCAAAATGCCCAAGGTCAAAAAGTTTTAATATCTCCACCTTCTCAACATACTCCACAACAAACTCCTGTTCAAAGTTCGCAAACCGTAGCACAAACGCAACACCAAATTTTGCTTAGCCCTCAGCCTACTCAGAAAGTTATTCAACAGATTGTAAATACTAGCAATGTTCAACAACAAATTATGGTCGGAGGTCAAAGAATCATTCTCAGTCCGGGCCAAACAATTGTAACTCAAAGATCAGTTCCACAAACGCCCCAAGTGCAAGTTTTGCAGCAGCAAATAATACAACCAGCACAACACCAACAACAGATGGTAGTACACGCACAACCTCATGTCGAATCGCGAGCTACGGTTCCAAAATTAAAAATTCAGAATCAGGTTCAAAATCAACAAATACACCAGACTGCTACCGAAAGTATTTCCCAACCAACTCAGCAACAACTTGTCGTTCAAAATTCAGCATTAGCTCAGCAGTTAGCGCAAGGAAAACTACAAGTTGCCACTGTAAATGGGCAACAGGTTATTATTAAACCGTTGGGAAACAATCAAGCACAAATTGTTGCTCATATTAAAACTCAAAGTGACGGAAATGCTCACATTGTTACAAATGTTAACTTTCCCGACAATCCCAAAGAAACACAAACGTTAATGAAAAGCCCAAAAAATGTGCATCAGCAAAAAAATCCCTTACAACTAAATGAACACGTATCAAAAGAACAACAATTGTCTACTGAAGAAAACCGTTCATATACAACTCAGGAAGATATTCAACCGGAAACGTCTTTGACTACGATTGAACAAAACCTGTTGCATGGTCAGCCGCCCGGAACAGTTATTAAATGTGTTACCGCCCAGGTTATACAAACTGAACAAGGACCTAGAATAGTTTTGCAGGGTTTGGTAGGAAATGATTTCACCCAACAACAGTTAGCATTAGTACAACAACAAGTAAAACAACAACTGTTAAAAGGTAAGTTCAAAAGTATTTCCATTCCATGCCGCCATTTTTTTACATGGCTGTATTACACAGAATTTTTTTTTTCGATATATGACTTACATTTTGAGCTCCAAATATGAAGTTTTTAATTCTTTTAAATTTTAGGTATTTATGTATAGCATTGTTTTGAAAATTATGAATAGATTGATAATAGAGCCCTGCATGAGTGGAGTCAAACTTCAAATAACTCAACTCATTTAAAAATGACTCTGAATGAATCATATGTCTCATTTTATGAGACAGAATGAATCGTGTGATTTGAAATTATTCAGTCTCAGTCTCATTCAGATTCATATTTATGTCTTTCATACTTCATAGTTTGTGATTCGAACAGTAACTGCAGTAAGGAGTTATTTTTCGTGTGTTGTGAGTGGTGTGATTCATTGTGATTCACTGTGATTGCATTTGATTCGTTGTTTTGAAAGACGGTCGGAGAAAACAATAAGTGGGAATGGAAAATATGCAGCACGTAATGAATATATGTACATATTCTTAAGGAATATGTTTACTTAAAAAAAATAATATTAGAAAAGTAACGTTTAATGAGATGTTTAATTTGAATACAGAAAACTCGCAATTTTAAGAGTTTAATAAAGAAAAAAAAGATTACGCTTTGGTTTTTAGAGCATGAATGAACAATAATTTCTATTTGTTGTTTTTTTTTTTTTTGTGGGGTTTTATTTAGTGCTTATGCTCTGAAACTTATTTTATCCTATCAATAAAAAGGATTTTCTGAGTGTATTCAGTTAACATTTTCATAACAAGTTATTTTCTTTTATATGAAAAGAAGTTAAGTTAGTTAAGAATTGCAACAAAAAATAACAATACAGAATCTCCGGGTTATTTTTTGCATAACACTTTCTTTCTATTTCCTACTTCAATTACAAAAAATTAAAGTTTCCTAGAATTCTTGAATGAAGTTTTTTGAATTTTACGACCTAATTGCCAAATCCTCATTCGTTCCTTCATATTTTTATGAGTGGAAGAAAATATAATTAACTCGCCTAATCATTATCCTTTAATTATAATGTAATAAAACACATAATATTAAATTCAATATAACCTAGCTTCGAAAATCTTAAACTAAAAAATCATTTTTCGCTTCCGGAAGTAATAAAAAAAAAACTGTCGTAATAAAGCGCAACAATTAAGAAACAGGAAATTCCAAAAATATCAGCGGTTTCCTTCTTTATACATATAGTAAATACTCACAATTACTGCGTTCTCGTTTCTAGTGAAATATGGCAAGCAGTGTGGGCGCGGTAAGTACCTAGATGGGGGACCACATGGGAACTCGGTACACCGCGTGCTGTTGACTAGCGCCACATGGGCATATAGTACCCCGGCGTGAAAATTCCGGACTTTACAAATTCATTTGTAAAGATCCCTCGAAATAATAATAATAATAATAAAAAAATACATTTTCGTTAAGTTTGTGCCTTCTTAATAAATTACTATGTATACATACATACATATGTTGCTTTTAAATAAAATGCTGCAACACATAGAGAACAATAAAAATCAAAAAAAAAAATACAAAAAACCCATTTCAATAGGAGTACATGATTTACTGTGAGTGAATTGATACATTCTAAATCATGGAACATGATCCGCACGAGTCAGAGGAAACTAATGATTCATTCGGATTCATTCATAAGCAATGAGTGATTTGTGTTCATAGCACACTATATGATTCATTAACTCGAAAATTCATATTTTACTGTGGTAGGATTCTGAATCAGTGTGAATGAGTTGACTACTGTGTACAGTACTTTGACTCCACTCATGCAGGGCTCTAATTGATACCAATGGTATTATTCAAATTTATTTTAAAAAACAGTTTTTAATTCACTAAGGCAAAAAAGATTAAGTGATTTTTTTTATCCTCATAATCGAGCTAACTATTCGTCGTGGTGTGGATAAATTTCGTACCAAGTACACTACATGAAACAGACCCAACGCCTCATCCAAATGGACCTACAGAAGAAATTGTAGTCGCCATGAGTGAAAATATGACGGAATTGTCGATTTAGCGAAGAGATCTCGGCCTACACTCGTATAATATCTAGTTGGTGCATTAACATGGCTTTACTATTTGCGGTTTGCGCTGGTCGGTTTTACATAAGTTTGTCTTTTTTTGTCGTCATTCTCGTATGGTCAGTTAGTGTTACAGTTAGCGGTTCTTATATCGTATATCTTGTTTGATATGTGTGTATTAGGTAATTATTCCATCATCTGTAAGCTACTATTTCGTTCGTTTGGTTCTCCGTTCCACATATAATATTTTATATTACTTACCTAGTTTATATGACAGCTTAAAGCGCATTGAGTCAATGCTTAACTGCCGAAAGTGTAATTGTTTACATATAAGAAATCTCTTCTCCACTGTAAAGTCCTTTAAAATGTTCCTTGCATCCGTTTTCCATTTCCAGCTTCTGTTAGTACCCTTCTATCTTTTAATCTACCTTTAGAGCTTTGAATATCTTTGTTTGTGTGAATATAATGTTTTTTATTCTCTACAGTTATTATTGTGTTTAGTTTGTTTTGTATCTGGTGTTTATTTTTTTTTCCTTAAAATAATAATAAAGAGTAAGAATATTAGTTCCAAGGTGTCAATTGGCGTTTGCTCATCGTAATTGCGTATAAGAAATAATCGAAAAATGCCAAAGTGCACAACTTTACTTGTCCCCAAATTGTTTGCTTTTCAGCTGAAATAAAAGAAATCAAAAATCAGGTCCTAGTTTTTATAATTTATTCACACATATATTACTCGTACGTTAGCTTTTACTTACGAAAAAAAAACGAGAGTGTATTATTTCGATTTCAAATATCGACTGGTTGGCTCAGTATAATTGTGCTCAATCTCTGATATCAATTCTAAGTTGCGAGGCAACATAAATACTCCATCAGTAAGTTCACTGACTTCTGAATTTTATTTGCCTTTAATATTTATTAAAGCTATACTAACTATTGAACTTATGATTGAGCTTATAAGATAATTTTTTAATGTATGGTATCTAAATGTTAATATAAATAACATTCTCGGTTTGATAAATGTGTAACATGTTTTCAAAATTTAACTTTTCTTTAATTCTAATATACATTTTTATTTTTTTCGTAAAAAAAAAAAATGTGCACAATTTCCAAGTTGACTTTGCATATTGAAATTTTAAGTATAACGGGTGGTCCAAATAAATACAAGTTCCTTCTTGAATCATATGTTATTTTGACACTTACCCAGTTTATATGACAGTTCAATGGACATTTAGTTAATGCGCATAGAAAGGGTGGTGTTTATGTGAAATTATCCAAAACCGAATCCAAAATGAGCGAGAGAAAATTGGGAGAGTTTAACAAACAGCTGATTGAACTGGTAAATTCGAAGTGCGTGTAAATTAATTCGGATGATTTGAGCGCGAGAGAGTAAAGTGTTTCAATGCGATTTGAAAGGTATTGAGTTGACAGGATGCGCCAGGCGAGGGAGGCAGTTACAGGAATGAAACCGTATTCCGATCGTTCTAATAAAATCATAACATACCGAAAATAATTGATTTTTGTATTTATTATTATTTAGAATGACATCGTCATATCTATTGATGACACTTTCGTTACATAAATTCTTACAAATTATTAGGTAATCGCTTATAATAATACCTTCACTTATATGGTTTACTCTAAATTTCTAAATTTCTATATGCCATTCAATTAGCAATTTCCTTTACATCTTTCATATAAATATAAATTATGTTGTATTAAAACCGAAACCATTAAAGCCATTTATTTCAACAAACTCTAGGTCATAAATATCAATTTTCTTAGAGTTTTTGTTTGGTAATGTAAATTTATTTTTCTGTAATTTATGCTTAGTTCGAAAAGTCCCGCGACTCTAATAACATATCCATACCAACCTTCAAACGATACATGTCAAAATTTGATTACATGTCGACCATTAGTCATCGACATATCGAAGTTTTAGTGATGCACCTTTTGATCATAGAGAAAAAACGAGTTCCTCACGTTAATAAAACACTGTTATTTAATGGGAAAAATACAGTTAAAATTCAAAAATGGCTTGAAAAATGTTACAAGAAATCTGCCCCGTCGCTGGTCTGCTGAATTCAAATGTGGCAGTACAAAACGCCGGAAAACAAAACAAAATCGTTTTCACCAACCGTAAACTGGAAGTGTGAGATAGCTGATATCGTAAAGATATAATACGTCGATGATTCATAGCGTTGTTTGGAGCTCTTTAAGCGAAAGAAAAATAATTTTTTTGTGCGGCATGTGATAAGATAATAGTTCTTATTATCTGTTCGCAAACCTCAAAAAAATGCTCGCTGGAAACAGATATGACTCCAATGAAGTGGTGATCGCTGAAACTGAAGCGTATTTTGAAGGGTTGGGCAAATCGTTCCATAAGAAAGGCATATAAATGTTAGAGCGACGATGGAATTATTGTATCACTCTAGAAGGAGACTATGTTAATGAATAAAGTAGAATTTTGCCAACAAATTATGCTTTTATATACTAGTCTCGGGACTGAAGGACGTACTGAAAGCTCGTTTCTAGTGCACCACCACCAATGTGGGTGGCCGTGGCTCAAGTGGTAGTGTGTTGGCTTCCAAATCGGGAGGTTCGGTGTTCGAATCCCAGCCTCGTCCGAAAGACATTCTTTTTTTCAGGCAACTTAATTCTCGTAAGACGAATGGTTGCCTCTAATACAACAACAAGTCCAATTACACTAATAATTTAGTCTCCCCATTAAATGTTGGATGCCACCCATGGAGCGAAATAACCACTGAGCCCAAAAATCTTTCTTTCTCTCTCTGTCCCATTTTCATAAAAACTTAACACGTGCTCAGGCATTTTAAGTGTATTAATACCCACTTGAGTGTTAAGTTCTTTAAAAAAAACAAAAAAAAAAAACAATCGTCGATCACGTCTGGGCATGCCTGTGCCTTAGAGCAGACAGTTGTTAGACTTTCTGCACTTCTTTTGTCTGCACTCATTTGGAAATAAAGTGGAAATTAACCCTTCCAAGGGAACTGAGTCATAAATGAATTTAATGATCTCGACAGAAGTTTTGTCTAAGCCCACAACGCTTTTCAGTGTCGTGTCAAGGGTTCTAGGAATGAAGACGCATCAGCACATCTTCCGTTGTCTTGATTTGGCCTGGAATATAGAAGATGACGCGGGTCAATTTTAGTAGCCTGAAAATCTCAAAAAGTCTCTGGGGGTATTTTTATCACACACTTGCTTAGTTATTCAAGAGTTTGCTGGTGGAACACTTCACTTAAAGGGTTTCATGTTCCATATCGCAGTATTCTGCTTGAATGCAAACATTCTGCTTTCGCTAGCTTCTACACTTGATGAACACAGTATTTATAATCATCTTTGTTTAGACTGTTGTCATTGCCAGTCTTCGTAATTCGAACCCTCGCAGAGGTTATGCGGCATCTTAATAGGAGGTATGCTTGCCTCGTCCCCCTTGGTGTTTCGGGATTTTCTTTAGCTTTTTGCAGCACCGGTTTCAGCCGGATCTTGAAAAGTTACCACCAGAGTTACTTCCCATGGTGGATCATACTACTTCCGTCAACCAGCCTTTGATAATTGTAGCACCGGCCTTATCCAAACAACGCGTCAGCTAAATAAAATGATCACGTTTTGAATTCCAAGTTGCAACGGAAATACGTTCATGTGAAAGACCGACGCGACTTTTGTGCTACACAAATCAGAAGGTAAGCGGTTTTCCTCTAGGTTTGATTTTGTATGCAGTTGGAGGTCATCAGCAAGCATCATTTCCTCTTCGGTTTAAGTCTCCACTTTCATGTTATTGACTATATTGATCTTTTGTTTTCCAATATACATAAAAGAAGAAACCTATATAAGATGACCAGGTAAGAACGATGGGAAACAAAATTCAAATAAAAGAGCAACTGTAATTGATTCTGGCTTTATTTTGAAGCTACGTTCAGGCCATTTATGCGTGGAATAGCACATCATTCAATAGGCCGCCTCGACTTCGTTGGCAATGCTTCAAGCGGTCAGCCCAATTTTTGATGACTCGGTCCAATATGCGCGGCGTTATTCCGGCAATAGCGTGTCGAATGTTGGCCTCGAGCTCGTCCAAAGTGGTTTGATTGTTAGCGTAGACTAAGGACTTGACGTATTCCTAGAGAGAAATAATCGAGTGGTGTCAAATCGGCTGATCGTGGTGGCCAATTGTTGAACGGTCGCCGTGAGATGACGCAGTCGCCAAATTTATTTTTCATAACTTTTCATAACTTCGAGGCATCACATACAAGCAACCACCACAGCTCGGATATATCGATGCTGTCGAGCTCTGACCATAAAGTCGGTTAAAATCGCTCTGTACCTGAGACCATTGACGGTAACGGTGTCATCTTACTCATATCGAAAGAAATGAGGTCCGATGATGCCGACATGCCATAAATCGCAACCAAAGAGTCTAATGCATCCACAAAGCATTAATGCTTGGCCGAAAACTTGTGGTTTGTGTTCGCTTCAATGACGTCAGCACAATCTTATATGGATGTATGCCCAAATCCAACCGCAAAATAAGCGGTAATTCGGTCGGCCCCGAATTGACATTTCTGTCATTTCGCTCCAATCTCTGTCTGGTTGGTGGCTTAAGATCCAAAAGAGTGTACTCACGCTCAAATTTTTCCGCGGTGCGACGAATTGCCTGCACACCAAGCCATGTTGACGACTGACCTCACGATGAAATTCAACCGAAAACAACTGAACCGGAATTACGATAATATTTTTTTAATAATTTCCGCACGTTCGGCAAGCGAAAACGATGCATGATGAAATGGTAAGCCTTACTGAATATTTTAACAGTTGCTGAAACCTAACAATTGGAAAAACTATCATTGCTTTCTGGTCACCTGTTATTAGTGACATTTTTGTTTTATTTGTTCCTTGATTTTTTTTTTAATTTTCCACATTGTTCAGTGTAATTCCATTAGGGGGTGGCCGTGGTGTAGTGTTACTAGCAATCGCTTCTCACTCGGAGGGTCAATGTTCGAATCCTACCCATGACAAGTCTTTCAAGTTGTTCATTTGTGTAATTGGAACTCAGACAAAAAATTCTGCGTGTGAAGGCATAACACTGAGTAGATTTGACCTTCGAATCACTCTCAGTGAAGAAAAAACTCTCCGTCCTACTTGGACTCCCACCCCTGGAGAGCTAATATCGAAAGCAAATACACCTCTACAAAACAATTTTCCTTTCTACTCCTTCTGCCTTTCGCGCCCTGGCAACAGTAAAAGGGTATCTAACCTCTTAGGCGCGCGTAAAGTATATAAAAAAATCAAATTTCATTGGTTTAACCAACATTTTCTTAATATTATTTGTTGGGTATTTACTTACTTATCAGTTACAGTAATTTTAATATTTTTCTGTTAAATTCAGTTATTAAATTTTGCAACATAGTTTCATTATTTATATTTAATTACAAAATAGATTCATTGTCTAATTCTTCTACTCTAATTGCATTATTATAAAAAAATAAACATGTTTCGTGAAAAATAATTGTTATATTATTTAATGGTTCAGCTTGGAACAGCTTCTTCCTTATACTAGTATTCGTATTTTTGATCATTTATTTCAACAATATTTATTAATTGTTATGCTTCATCAATTTGTAAAATATTGGAATTTATATCAGCTTGATTAGTTGTAATTATGTTATTGTATAATTTACTGGTACATATTTTTGTTGCAATCATCACACAATCATTCTGATATGCCCTTACTCCAAATTTGAACTGGAAATTCGAAAATCTATATGTATTTTAATAGTCTATATCTCCTCTATGTTAGCATGAATTACAATAGATTGTTGTCAGAGTATGTTGTATTTTCTGAATAACGACTGAACTGAATCTTCTGATTTTAAGGGAGCTAGGTTTAATGCTAATGATTGCAGGCCAAAAGTTTGAGGCGACCCTAGACAACTGACTTCGTTGATGCATGGACAATGAGTTTTATGAATTATTATGAATTGGGTGTTTTTACCTAAATTTTCTATTATTCAGATAATAAAAGTCGGATTTTACATCCACGTTTTTGAATAGTGGGCACTTTCTTCACAAATGTTGATTTATATGTGATTTTGCAGTTGTAAGTCAGATTTCGCTGTAGAGCGTTTTATAATTCATCAAAGATCTGTTTGTTTAACTGAGGCATGAAAACCACTTTTGTTTTTCAGAAGTATTAAACTTTATGACTCAGTTCTTGATACACCAAAAGGTTACCAAATCCCAAAATTTGTCGACCTGGATTTCAAGGGTCTTACAAAAAATCCACATTTAGTTAAAAATTTATTTGCGATTCTTCAAGTTAAATATGGGAAAAGTCGCAGAAACCACAGTTCTAAAACGATCTGCAATCACCATCCTTGTCAAAGAATGCAAATCGCAGCGAAAAGTTGGGGGGACAGTTGAAGGTATCAAGGTGCTGCTTTCACCGTATCACTGAATGACACACTCAAACTGGAAGTGTTGACGGTAAATCGTCGTCCTTTAGGACAGCCCAGGGATTCAACTAAACATGATAATCACAACAAGAAAACGAAGCAAATGAAAAACAGCAATTGAAATATGCGTCAAAAAATCAAACCGGTATAAGCCGTTCCTTGTCAACGGTCAAACAAAGATTAGCACATGCTGAATTATTTAGGCAAGTTTGTTACGATTGTCGTCCCGCTGTCAATCGTTGCCACGAATCAAAAATTCTACCTAGATGTGGGTTCCCGGTACTGGGCTTTGTCCAATTTCCAGGTAGCGCTTTGACAGCTGCTACACCATAGGTTTACAAAAAGTTAACACCACGGGATTTTGAATGCATCACGAAATCTTTACGAGTTGGAAGAAAAATAGAACGATCCGCAAAAAAAGGAATCTTCACTAAAAGCAAAAAAAATAAATAAAGGAATTAAAAACTGGTTTTTCAACAACGTTCTAAAATCTCCGTTAGAGCTGGACGATTTTTTTTTTCTATTAACTGTTTTGCTTAGCGGTACACTCGTCGATGGAGTAATCCGCTATTTCTCGCAGGACCGAACATTAGCGGATTATTAAACCGTCGCGTGTCTCGCCTGCTCTCGAGATATGCATACATATATGTACAGAGGGTGTTCAAAATATTAGGAACACTGAAAAAATTTCATTAAAAATATGAAAACAATGCCAGAACGAATTCGTGCCTTAAAAAAGGGTGACAAAATATTAAAAGAAAAAAATAAATATGATAAATCTTAAAACTCTAAAGTTGAATTTTCTATTTCATGCTCCAAAATCAAAATCCACAGCAATAAACAAAAAATAAAGCAAATTCAGGCGTAAAAATTGGTATATATTTATATACTGAGCATCATCTAGGTATACTCTCGAGGAGGTTCGAAATAATTAAACTTGGGGTAGGACTCCAAGTTTCCAGATCTTGAATGAAAAATTCTTCTCTATTCCTGTACTTTCCCGTATTATTCGCTGATCTACAATCTCCCATAGGTTTTCTTTGAGATTGGGAACGACTGTGCTGGCCATTCCACGACCTCAATTTGTTGGTCTTGCAACCATTTTTTTTTTACGATTTTTGTATTCTTTTGTTTGTATGGTGACAGATTAAATTTATGTGGAGAGATCAAAGTAACAGTTTCCCGTAATAGGATTTTTTTTTAAAGAAAGAGCGAATGAGTTGCCTTTGTTGTGACCAGATAAAAATCAGCATGGTGATAGTACTAGTTGTTTATATTTTGTTTTGGTTAAAAAGAAATGTATTTGTTTTTATTATTGTAGTTTTGAATAGAAAACTGAACTCGTGACTCTACTTTATTTTATTGGGTTGTACCACATGAAGGGCATTGCAAGGGCATTGTAAAGAACCGGTACGACGAGAAGGCTGTCTGCACTGGGGTTACAGGCAAATAGAAAAAAAAACCGACAGAAACGGCTACCAAGAAACCGGTCAAATTTCCAGAAGCCATCAGTTAGGAAATGCTTACTTCGCGGGGCAGAAGTCTGTAGCAGGAGTCGACTCCAGGGTAATTATCCCAGTCTCACAGGTAAAGCAATGCAACGAAAGCCTCCCAGCAGAAGTAGTCGGTGGTAAAGAAGCGAAACAACAGGCAATTGTCCAAACGATCAGGACTGAGCCAATAGTGGGTTGGAGTATAGACGAAATCCGTTCCTCCCAACAGGCAGACAATGACATCGAACCAATATTGGCCTGGAAGGAACACGAGGAAAGACCAAGCTGGCAGCAGATATCAGATCGGAGCCAAACTCTGAAGGCATACTGGGCACAGTGGGACTCGCTTTTTGTGCAAGATGGATTGCTGAAGAGAAAATGGGAAAGTGCATATGGGACAACATCTCGTGCGCAGCTAATTGTGCCACGGTCCAGAGTCAACCAAGTACGCCATGAAATACATGACGGAATCTCAGGAGGCCATTTGGGAATAAACAAGACGTTGAAAAAGGTAAGGGAACGTTTCTCTGGGCTAAGCGTTAAACAAGATGTCGAGAATTGGTGCAAAAAGTGCATAAGATGTGCGGCTACCAAGGGTCCAAATGTAAAGCCACATGGAAAAATGCAACAATACAATGTCGGAGCACCTTTCGAACGAATAGCCATCGACATCGCTGGGCCGTTTCCCTAAACCTTTAATGGAAACCGATATACCCTCGTAGTCATGGATTACTTCAGTAAGTGGCCGGACGTGTTTGCCATCCCAAATCAAGAGGCTAAGACCGTAGCCGAACAGATAGTCAACAACTGGGTGAGCAGATTTGGGGTCCCAATGGAGCTGCACTCTGATCAAGGGCGAAACTTTGAATCAAAAGTCTTCCAGGAAATATGCCAATATTTGGGAATAAGAAAGACAAGGACAACGCCACTACACCCTCAATCTGATGGAATGGTCGAGCGATTCAATCGGACCTTGAATGAGCATCTATCTAAGGTTGTCAGCAACTGCCAGCGGGATTGGGATCGACACATACCCCTCTTCTTAATGGCCTACCGAAACGCGGTCCATAGCTCAACAGGGCACACACCATCCGAGATCTTATTTGGTCAAACGATTCGGTTGCCAAGTGAAGCAAAATTCGGATCCCCACCGACGGAGCCCAAAGAGGTGAACGAGTACGTGAATGACTAACGCAGCAGGATTCGTAAATTGCATGAAGACACCGGAGAAAAGATGAAGCTAGCAAGCAGCCGCATGAAAACTAGGTACGATATCAAGGCGAAATCTTCCGGTTTCAACGAAGGAGATCTGGTTTGGCTGTATAATCCCCAGCGTAAGAAAGGCAAATCAACAGGACTGGGAAGGTCCATACAAGGTGATAACCCGCATTAATGACGTTGTCTACCGGATCCAGCGTGGGGATCGAGGAAAATTGAAAGTGGTCCATTTGGATAGAATGTGTCATTTCAACGGGATGTTGAATGACGAAGTTGTTCGGGACGAACAACTGTAGGGAGGGAGCAATGTGATAACCACTTAAATGTGAGCAGCGACATCTAGCAGAAAATGTCGATACTGGGATAACAAAGTCTCGACTGGAGAGTGGAATCGAATTTTCTAGCAAATTGGAAATTGTATGGGACGCTGGATGGCGAGGATTGTTCTCGAAGTATGTCATTCGAGTATAAATACCAGCATCCCCAAGGTATGCAAATCAGTTCTACTGATCCAAGTGAAATTTGAAGTGTTAATTAGGAGAAGTAATTAAGTGGTTTAAGTAAAAGATAAGAAAAGTATAAGTGGTTGAGAAATTGGATTGTACTGAGAGAAAGAATTAAATAGTGAATTGTAACTGTACTGAATAAAGGGATTTGTATTGAAAAGAATAAGTTCTATTATTTGTACCCACACAAACATTTTACAATATTCAAGTTGATGAGGTTTCTGCTAGTTTTACACTACAGTCCTTGCTAGATATAACTACCCAGTGGATTTTAGAAGCATTGTACTTTTCAGGGACAGACAAAACACAATCAGCAACGTTGATAAGTAAATGGGGATTTGATGGGAGTTCAGGGCATAGCCAGTACAAGCAGAAATTCGACGACAAAACTGCTAGTGACGAATACCTATTTTTAGTTTGTTTCGTGCCTTTGAAATTAGTTTTGGATGAAAAATTTAATACCACGCTTTGGGTAAACGTCAAACCGTCATCTACGCGTTATTGTCGTGCAATTAAATTTATTTAAAAAAAAAAGACTTCGGCTTTAGTTCATTACGAAGCAGAAAATATAAAAAGTCAAATCGCAAAACTAAACCCAACTGAATCTTCAAACCTTCTCGTCAAACATGTCCTTCTCTCAACAATGGTTGATGGAAAAATATGCAACATATTATCGGGTACAAAGGGGAATCAGAATTGTTATATTTGTGGTGCTAAGCCCAGACAAATGAAGTCGCCAATTACTTGTGGCAATGTAAATTATGTTTATGGATTGTCTCCACTTCACGCACTTTCTTTCTTTCGAATGTTTATTACACATTTCATACAGATTGCCTCTAAAAGTATGGCAAGTCCGAAGAGAGAATCAAATCGTTTTCCAAGAAAGGAAAAATGTTATCCAACGAAGATTCAAATCTGAATTAGATTTGAACATATGTAGACTTGGTAAAACCTGGGTTTGGTACGACTAATGATGGGAAAACTGGAAGAAAATTTTTTTGAAGATTATGAAAAAACTGCCGAAATAACTAACCTTGATAGAGAGCTAATATATATCTCAGTCTGTATCCGTGGTATTACATGTCCATTACAGTACACAAAATTTTATTTCATAGTGTTAATATAATCCAGCACATGATTTTACCGATTGGAAACTTATCGGAAGAGGCTCAAGAAGCGCGGAATAAAAATTGCCGAAGATTTCGAGAATTTAATACCCGTAAGTGTTCTCGGTATGCCACCAATAGAGACTTACTTACAATGTTGCTAATCTCATCAGATCCAAAAATCAATGAATTTAGAAATGTAATTGAAAAGAAAAACAGCCCTTTACCACAAGAAGTTAGAAAGTTATTGGTTATGCCTGCCTCTACTTCCTTATCCACTGAGGCGGAGAATTCAGCTATGATAAGTGGTGTGATGCTTCATTCTTCTGATGGATCCACCCATGAAGATATGTCAACAGATTAACAGATACAGATGGCAGATACCTAACCAATACACATATGCAACTACATACATACGTATGTATATAAATAAAGTGAATATAAATAAGATATAATACTGTGCAAAATACAAACTTATAATAAAAATAATAAAATACCCAATAAAAACATTAAAATGGATTCGTTAAGCTAATAATATTTAGCCCATTTTTTTCGAGCACTCGCAACAAGAGTTGAATTTGAAACACTTTTAGTTGGTTTTGACTTTTTTCCACCTATCCCATATAATCGAAACACTGTGCGGCGTTTAGATTTGGGGTAAATGGGGACTGACCAATAGCAATTCACTCCTTACAATTATATATTTGTTTTAAATGTTCTTTTTTTCCTGGTCTTTCTGCCTTTGGCCTCGGTCGGTTTTAAAATTTGTCATTTGTATATTTTTTTCTCGCGTTATAGGCTGTTTTTTGGTTTCTATCTTTAATGAGTATATACATATATAAGCCTTATTTATCTTTTGTTCACTGACATATCATCGACTGGGCCCCCGCCCAATTATCAAGGCTTCGCCCATCAATGATGTTGTCTAATAAACGAAAAACGAGGCAGGGCAAAGTACTGGTCTTATCTTAAACATCTTCAGATGACGCCACCGAAGGTTGCTACGATTTAATCAGTTAAAAGTTGCCGGTCATAGGTCTTGTTGGTGGCTGGACCACCGGTAGTCCCTACTAGGACTTAAATCACGGTACCATTGGAGTGAGGAACCCCTCGGATCTCGGTCCGAGCCTGACTTATTAGAGGTAGGCCCCCTTGTGCGAGTGTCATGGTGGCTTTGGTTTTAACCCAAAATTGTGGGAAGAGTCTTCCTTTTGGTTTGACCCAATATAGAGTTGCGATAAGTACTGGGTGCTGTGACCCTAAGAGCAGTAAGAGGTTTTAGGTCGGCCTTAACTCATACCAAGGGTGGAACTTGTGCCTCCAACACAGTTCCGAATTGGTATCAATGGAATGAGCGATGGCAAGGCGTATCCTTGCTCCCATGGATGTATGGGCATTCCGTGAACTTGTGTATTCACGACAGGTGTTTACGTTAAAAACCAGAGACTATATCATCAACTATTGCTTGAATCTTTTCTATTAATAAGGAAGGAAGTGCTGTTTCTACATTAGCATTCCCAGTACTGCGCTTTGTCCAATTAATCTCTATTCCTTTCTCTTGTAAATACTTAATGACTTGTTCTGATTTTAATTCATTATCCATTATTTTCTTTGGTTTGTCAAACGTTGCTAGTGTAATTACATAAGCAACGACAAATTTTGTTAATTTGTTTATTTTTTATAATGAAGGATGATTAGGGCTATTATACACTCCACGAAATAATGATAAGGACAAAACAAAATAACTTTCTTTAAACATTTATTCTTAGAAATTTAAGAAATACATTTAGTTTTTAGTAACTGCATAACAAAACAACTCGAATATAAATTAGTTATGAAAATTAACTCTTATTTTATATTTCTAATTATTTTTTTAAATTCTATAATAATAATGATAAGGACATTGTCTTTTACTTTAGTATTTGTATTTGAAATATTTTTGATTCGAAATCAAATCAAATCTTAGTGTTTGATCCTTTGTTTCTAATTACATCTCGGAGACGTCGTGGCATCGAATTAATCAGTGATTGTATCTGATTTATGTCGATTTTTTCCCATTCTTCCTTGATGGCCCTTTTCAGATTTTTCAAATTATCAAACTGACACCCATTTTTAAAAACATTGCGCGCCAAAACCGCCCACACGTTATCAATGGTGTTTAAGGCAGGGTTGCAAGCGGGCCATTCCAATAAAGAAATATTTCGGGTTTTTAGAAACGCCTTTGTAAACTTAGATGCCGCGTTGTCGTGTTGAAATATATGCCCCTATTACGAATGGTGAATCGAACGAAAAAATTGGCGAATGTGAGTATTTGGTATTACGAATAGCGAATCGCCAATATTTCATTCGCCTGAAGTGTCAAATCTTTAGCGAATTGACATCTTACGGTATTACCGTTGGCGAAAGTTCGCCTATATTTCATTTCATACGTCAAATTCAGTCGAACAAAGTTTTTCAGTGACAAGGAACATTTCAATCAAGGTATTTTATGTTATTTTTGATCACGAACATGAGTAGCGACAACAAAAGGTAAGTATAATTAATTTACATTATAATAATAACTTTTTTTTTAAGTTTTAAGAGGACGAATTCTGAACAATTCGCAAAATTAGTTCAATTAATGGAGGCGAATGCAGACATTGCAAAAGGTATTGGGGTATTTGGGTAATCAAAACAAAATCAAAAAGGAATATTGGGAGCCGTTCGCTCTGGAGCTGAACTCCCTGGGGCCGCCTATACGAGAGGGAAAAGGATGGCATAAGGTAAAATAAGTTTGCACATATTTAATATTTTAATTTATTAATAAATGCAGGTTTGGCTGGATTACAAACTGAAGCTCAAGAAGAAACTTGCTAGTAATAAAAAAGAAATAACAGCTACAAGAAGAGGACCATGTATGCAGATACCTTTGACTCCTTTAGAGCAAGCGGTGGATGAGTTGCTGGACCTTCAAAATGCAATAAATCCCTCAGGTAATTTTTTCGGTGTGAATATGGAAACTCCGTCCCGTATAAATGAAGCTGAAGATGTTCCAACACCCAAACGCGATTTTTCTTTGCCAAGCATTAGTAATAGAGCTATGAGGGACATAAACGTAAGGGAAAATGAACGGCTTAGGCTTCTTGAAAGCCAGACAAGTGTTCAAGAGGAGCTTCTGACAGTTTCAAAAGATATACAAAAATCATTATGTTAAACTGCTAGATACACCCGAAAAACGTATGAACTAGAAAAGGAAAAATTATCTTTATTGATGAAAAAAGAGGAACGGAAAGGAAAAGATAATTTAGAAAAAAATCGCTGACATAAAGAAAACTTGGAAGTCAAAAAAATGAAATAAAAATGTTAAAAAATGCTGTTCTGAAGAAATAATTTCGTGCGTCTTGCTTTTCTTCTTGAGACATTTCTAGCTTTATCTTTACAGATTGTTGCCTCAAACACTTCAATTATTTCCGTCCGTATAACAGATACGGTAGGTTTGATAGCCCCAAATCAAAGTCGTTTCCAACTGAATTTTGGTAGCTACCGCTGGAGAAAAATCGCAAAGCACAAGCCAATTTTAGCAGTGAAGGGATAGCAGATGTGTGTGTGGACCGAAAGTCACCTTTTACTTCGTTCAACACATAAAGAAATGCATCTTTGTTGAGTCGAAAGTAAGAAATAAATCTAAAAAATTCTTCCCCATAAGACAAATAGTAATAAAGAAATTACAGATTCTCAGGAAGATCCAAGGGATTAGAACCATCACGAATTTTTCTTCTCAATCTGCTAATCCTTGTTTTTTCTTCATTCCGATCAGAACTTTCAAAAAACAAATCACCGTTACTTATCATTTTAATTTTTTTTCCTTTCAAAGGTTCACGTAATTTAAACAATTTGAATAAGTTTTGACATTTGACAGGTGAGATTTCAGGTTTGTTTATATGGCAGCACTCTTTTCAAAGGCGAACTACTAAGTTCGCTATTACTAATACGACGAAAGTCGAAATTCGCCAGAGAACTCGATTCGACAAAATCTTGCAACTCGCAATTCGTAATAGGGGGGATAAACTCGCTACCGAATAATTGATCCCCAAGGTCAACTAAAACATCATCTAAGAGCTCAGTGTATGTTTGGCTATTCATTTTAGTTGATATAAAACATACAGGTGACTTTCCAGGGCAGATTATAGCCCCCCAAACCATTAACGTGCCTCCTCCGAAATTGCGAACATGCCTGAGCTGCCTTTCGGCCCTTTTATCATGCCAATATTTTTGGCAACCATCTGGCCCATCTAAATTAAATTGTTTTTCGTCATAAAATACCACTTTACACCACTCTTCGTCCCAAAATTCAAATTTTTCACCAAAAGGCAACCTGTTCGCTTTGTGTCGTGCAGTAAGCGTCGGTTTCGGCGTGCGTTTAACATATTAAATGGTATTATCTGACTTTAAAATTTGTTGCATCCGCCTTGTTGACATATTTAGCTTCAGAATGCTTACAATTTCAGAAGGACTGAGGGATTTATTTACAGCAAGACGTCTTATTTCTCGAAAATCTCTTGGTGTTAATGTTGGTTTTCTTCCTCTACTTCGCTTACCTCCATAATTTTCGCCAAGATTTATATAATTTGCTATAACAGTTTTACTTCTTTTTAGAATAGCTCCGATTTGCCTTGTTTTCCCCTGTTCTCTGTAAACAGCCACACGTCCTTGTTCCTCTTCGGTCAATGGCTTTCCATGAGGTATTGTAATTGATACTTGCGAAAATCTAAAGCATTTAAATTTTTTCCAACAAATAAATAAATATTTCAGACTAACAAACCCTTTTTCTGTCGAAACTCAGCTTAAACTTATATTTTTTTGAATTATTCTTTCACTTAAGCACAACTGGCATTATCAATATTTCGTACCACAATGAAGATCACTCATCAGTGTAAAACAGATGTGTTAGCAAAAAAAAAAAAAGGTAATCGCTATGATGCGATAAGACGAAGCGATAATGCTGCTGCGTTCAATGAATTAGATCTCATCAAAACCAAAGGGAACAAACAAAGATTTCTTTGTCAATTTGCGTTCAATTGCGTTCACATTGAGCTGCCGGATAAACTGGGTATATGATACACTCCACTAAATAATGATAAAGGCAGGATGAATATTTTGTTGTTCCCTCTCTGTTAACGAAAAATAATTAATAGAATGTAGCAACACTTTCGTTTGGTCTTATTGCATCATAACAGTAATGTTAATTTTGTTTTTGTTGCTGCGTCTGTTATACATCAGTAAGTTGTCTTCATTATGGTACAAAATATTGATAAGTCCAAATAGCATAAGTGAGAAAAGCGTGTTTTAAAAAATTAAAAATTAAACTGGGTTTCGATTAAAAAGGATTTGTTAGTTGAAAATACTTGATGAATTTTCATAAAAAAGTACGATTCCGTAGATTGTTGCATGGAATGGAAAGCCATTGACCGAAGAGGAGCAAGGATGTGTGGCAGTTTACAGGGAACATTTGAAAACAACAAGACAAATTTTACAAAAAACTTAAACTGTAATTGCAAATTACATAAAACTTGGAAAATTATGGAGTATAGTGAAGTACAGATAGAAAACCAACATTAACAACTAAAGATATTCGAGAAAGTAGGCGCCTTGCCGGAAATAAGTCGATCACTGCTTCTGAAATTGTGAACACTTTGGAGCTAAATGTGTCAACAAGGCGAGTGCAACAAATTTTAAAGATAATACCATTGAATACGTTAAACGCATCCCGAAAGTCACACTAACAGCTCGTGACAAAGCGGACAGGTTAATTTTCGCTGAAAAGTTCCAATTTTGGTACGAAGAGCGGTATAAAGTGGTATTTTCTGGCGAAAAAAAAATCTAACTTAGATAGGCCGGATGGTTATCAGAAATATTGGCTTGATAAGAGAGCTGAAACGCAGCATAGGCATGCTCATAGGCATGCTCGCAATTGTGGAGGAGTCACGTTAATGGTTTGGGGTCAATAATTTGCTTCTTTTCTTCCAAAATTAATAGCCACAAATATACTGAGCTCTTAGATGATGTTGTAGTGGGTCTGGGAAATGATTTATTCGGCAGCGAATTCATATGATAACGCAGCTATCCATGCATCTAGGTTGGCAAAAGGGTTCCTTAAGACCCGAAACATCCCGTTATTGGACTGGCCCGCCTGCAGCCCTGATTTGAACACAATTGAAAATGTTTGGGCAATTTTATCGAAAAATATTTTTAAAACTGGGTGTCAGTTTGATAATGTCAAAGATGTAAAAAGGACTATTAAAGAAGAATTGGACAAAATCGACATTATTCAGATACGATGCTTGATTAATTCAATGCTACGACCCATTCAAAATGTCATCAGCAACAAAGGATCGAGCACCAAGTACTAAGTCTTGATTTTACGTAAACTATACATACATATTTTTATACATATTAAAATGAGAATAAAATTTGGTCGTTTGGGTACGATTTAAAATATATGTACATTAGGGTGTCCCAAAAAAATCAAGTTTAAATTTTTGTAACGCATACCCTCTTATTTTATTCGAATACTGTCAAAACAATAGTAAATAAAGTTTCATGTACTTTGAACCAGAGGAACCCGTGCCGACTTGCATCTAAACATGTCAGTACTTGCAAGGCATGGCACGCGAGTAATAACATATCGATAACTTGTTATTGCATGTTTATTTTATTAGTAAACACATTGTTCTCGTTCTGTTAACATGTCGGTGGAGTTACGCAGTTGTAGAAAGGAGATATTTTTAATAGGGAACGTTAAACATCAAATTACTGGTTCAAAACTTCCCTCTAATGGGCAAGTACTGGCAGTTTTGTTCTATAATATTCGTGAAGTGAATTTAAGTGTCAATGAGAGCGCAAATCTTACTATTCGTGAGTGCATTATTTATTGGGAAAAGGCCCGTATCCCGACAAGATCTCTACCTAATTGTGTTAAAAAATTAATTACATTGTATCAAGTTTGGAGAAATTTGCAAAAAAATGCAAACAAAACAAAAAACGTGTTTGAGCAGCGTCGACATGAGTTTGTTACAAACTTAAACAATTTCTTTGACATTGCACATGCGGATGCACTTCAATTAATAAAGATAGGGGCGGCCGTGGTGTAGTGGTAGTAGCAAACGCTTCTCACTCGGAGGGTCCAGGTTCGAATCCTGCCCATGGCAAAATCAGTTTTTCATTGTATATTTGAAACTCAGACAAAAAAATTCTGCGTGTGAAGGCATAACACTGACACGTAGATTTGGCTGTTATAAGAGTTTCAAGCAATGAAAAAAATACTGGGAATTATATCTCGAATCACTCTGAGTGAAGAAAAACTCTCCGTCCTATTCGGACTCCCACCCCTGGAGAGTAAACATAGAAACCAAACACACTTGAGTTTCAAGCCACTACACAAACAATTTTCCTTTCTCCTCCTTCTATCTTTCCGCCCGCGCCCTGGCAACAGTAAAAGGGTATCCAACCCCTTAGGCGCGCGTAAATTATAAAAAAAAAAAAAAAAAAAAAAGATAGATGAAGATAGGATTTTTTTGCAGCGCCAAAGAGAACCAGGCCGACCTGGTCATTTAGCCGGAGTTGACCAAAAACAAACACACAAAGAAGAAAGAGCGCACCTTAGAAACGTCGAGGAGCAAAAACGACGTGCTAAATATTTTTCATCCTTAGCTCCTTCAACATCATCTTATGACCCGCTACAAGAAAGTTTGTCGTCTGATTCAGAATTGATGGATTTACAGGAAATTTTGCCAAACCTAACCAAAACAGAATCCAGTATAAATAAAACTGTTATGAGGAAGAATTTTATCACTCCAAAATTAGTGGCAGCATTAGATCGGTGTCAATTGAGTGTGAGAGATGCTGTGTTTATTATTGAAGCAACTATTGAAGCTCTTGGACATAACACAGACGAATTTCCTATAAGCAAGTCCACTATTCAAAGGGTTCGTACGGAAAAGCGAAAAGAGCGAGCGGAAGCCATAAAGGTTAATTTTCAGGTTAATTTTCCGGATATTGTAACACTCCACTGGGATGGTAAACTTTTGCCGGCTTTAGATTCACGCAAATCTAAGGAAGAACGTCTGCCGATAGTTATAACGTTTGACGATAAAGAACAACTTATCGCTGTACCAAAGTTGGATAACTCTACAGGAAAGGAACAGGCCCAGGTACTTTGGGCCATCACGTCTACGAATTAGTACTAAAAAGCGTGTTTGAAGCAAAAATCTGCCAAGTTACCACAAGCCCAGACATTCCAATGTTCAAGAAATTTCGAGAGAACTGGAAGAATGTCGATCCCGAGAAAATACAGAGCTGTACAGAAAAGCTATCATGTTTGAATGTTTCTGAGATCAACAGACTTATCGATTTTTACCAAATTGAATTAACTAAAGAAATTACTAGGGATGATTACAGAGAGTTAATCGAACTTTCAATAATATTTCTTGGCGGCGATGCAGAAAAAAAATTTAAGATCCGGCCTCCAGGTGCCATGCACCAAGCTCGATGGATGGCGAGAGCGATTTACTCATTAAAAATATCGTTACTTGGTGATCAATTAAGAATTTCTAACAAAGATAAAGAAGCTCTGTTAGACGTCTGCCTGTTCATCGTGACAATATATGTTAGGCCTTGGTTGCAATGCATTTTAGCAGTAAAAACACCTTACCAGGATTTGTGTTTTCTGAAAGCTATAAAATCTTATGAAACAATAGATGAAAGCATCTCGAAAGCAGCATTACACAAGTTTTGCTTGCATTTGTGGTATTTGACAGACGAAGTGTCTATCTTGTCTCTATTTGATGATGATGTAAGCCAAGAAACGAAAGTCAAAATGGTTGCTAACTTAGCCAAAGAATATCCATCTGCCTATGGTAAATGCTACATTCCATCGAAAGAAGAACTTTGTGGCAGACTTTATGGTAAGTTTGAAAATTAAGTTTGTTTTTTTAACTTTTTTATTTACATAACTAAAAAATTATATCAATAATCCTCCTTTTTTTGTTTTCAGAAAAAAACATCGATGACTTTGTTTCAGTCAAAAGCAAGTCCTTATTTAGTCGATTGAAAATTGATGGTGCTTTTCTCCACGAGTGCCCCTCTTTGTGGCTTAAAAATGCTTCGTACCAACATGCTAAAAGCAAGCTATTAAAACTGAAAGCAGTTAATGACTCTGCTGTAAGAGCAGTCAAGTTGATGCAAGATTTTCACGGCCTGCTAACTGTTCAAGAGGAGCAAAAGCAATTTTTATTTCGTTGCGTACAAGAACATCGACAAAAGTATCCTGACTGTAAAAAACAAACATTAAAAAGAAAATTAATAAATAATTAACCTACTTTCAACAATTAATATAATAATAAAGTCCAATACCGGATGCCTTATTTCAAAAATAAATGAGTTTTGCTTTTCCCTCCATTGCTCCATACTAATTTTTATGTTTAGATTTTGGCGTTAAGTCGGCACGGGTTATCGTCATCCGATCGCAATAATATTTGATATTTCACTTATCTGGGTCAAATAGAAAAAAAAAAAAGGTATGCGTATCTCTATCTAAAAAAAAAAATTTAACCCTTATAGCCTGGGACACCCTAATGTACATATATCATATATATATATATACGTCTGAGAAGAGGTTCTATAACAAACTGTTATACCTTGTTATAAGAATAAGAATACTCATATATTCTCGGTATATATTCTTATGTGTCAATCGACCCTTTTTTATTTTATGGATTAATATTGTGATAACCACTTAACTGTGAGCAGCGACATCTAGCAGAAAATGTCGAAACTAGAAGTCTCGACTGGAGAGTAGAATCGAATTTTCTAGCAAATTGGAAATTGTATGGGACGCTGGATGGCGAGGATTGTTCTCGAAGTATGTCATTCGAGTATAAATACCAGCATCCCAAAGGTATGCAAATCAGTTCCAAAGTTGAATTTGAAGTGTTAATTAGAAGAAGTGATTAAGTGGTTTAAGTAAAAGATAAGAAAAGTATAAGTGGTTGAGGAATTGAATTGTACTGAGAGAAAGAATTAAATAGTGAATTGTAACTGTACTGAATAAAGGGATTTGTATTGAAAAGAAGAATTTCTATTATTTGTACCCACACAAACATATTACATTGGTGTCAGAAGTGGGATAGGACTTATTGTGTGTAAAAAAAAAAAAAAAAAAAAAAAAAGTGTTTTCTGACTATTTGAAAAAGCTAGAATGGGTCGAAAACTATTGCAGTTGACCCTCGTCCAACTCAAATCCGAGTTGAACAAGAGAAACCTCAGCGCCAGTGGAAGAAAAAGTGACTTGGTGCTCCGACTTCAGGAGGCTTTGAACAACGAGGGACATGATCCTGATGCATATTCCTTTGATGTTGACGAGGATGTCTGTACCGGCAATGACATGGCTGCAATGATGCAACTCCTCTTATTAAAAATGGACGAACAGAAGAACAGTCTCGACCAACAAAAGAAAAATCTGGAAGAACAGAAGAACAGTCTGGAACAAAAAATGGACGAACAGAAGAACATTCTCCAGAACAGTCTGGAACAAAAAATGGACGAGCAGAAGAGCAGCATTGAACAAAAATTCAACGAACAAACCAACAATCTGCACGGTCTTCAACAGAAAATGGATGAACAAAAGAATAATCTGGAAGAACAAAAGAACATTCTCCAGCAAAAATTCGAAGAAATCGATGACAAATTTGAAAGAATAGAGAAGAACGTTGATGACAAATTTGATAGAATAGAGAAGAACGTTGATGACAAATTTGATACAATAGAGAAGAATGTTGGCGAAAAATTCGAAGAAATGGACAGCAAAGTTCAACAACTGGCAAAAGAGCTCGACACAATGCGAAAACAGAAACTGCGAGAATGTTCTTTAAGCGGTCCAAGGAGAAAAGATTTGAAGCCTCCCTCATTCGATGGCCAGACCTCATGGTCTACCTATAAGAAGCAGTTTGAAATGGCTGCCTGTGCAAACGACTGGGACAATGAGGAAAAGTGCTTTGCCCTAACAATGGCCTTGCACGGTCTTGCAGCAGAATTGTTGCAAACAGTAGACATCGAAAAGCATAAAGATTATGTGACTTTAGTGCAGGCTATCGAGAAACGGTTTGGGGACAGCCACATGCAGGAGGTCTACAAGGTCCAATTGCAAAGCCGAACGCAGCAAAGAGGAGAAACACTGCAGCAGCTCCAAGCAGACGTGAGTAGACTTGCACATCTGTCATACCCCACCGCAGGCCAGGAAATTATCGACGAAATGGCAAAAGATGCATTTATCAGGGGAATTGCAGATTCGCTACAGTCATCAGTAAGGATGGCCGGGAAAAGAACCCTTGCTGAAGCACTTGCCTTCGCTCTGGCGATGGAAGCAGCCAATCAGGCTTCCAGGGGAACACATTTCGTCAGGGAAGTAGCATCTGTCGAATGTTCCTGCACAAGAATTAGTGCCGAGGAACGAGATACTCGACGGGATAGACGAATAATGCGCTGCTGGAATTGCAATAAAATAGGACACCTTCAAAGGCAGTGTAAAGAACCGTTGCGACGAAAAGACTGCCCTCACTGTGGTGACAAGCAAATAGAGGAAGAAACCCGCAGAAACAGCTATCAAGAAGCCGGTCAACCTTCCCGAAGCCATCAGTCGGGAAATGTTTAAGCACCAACTTCGCGGGGCAGAAGTTGGTAGCAGGAGTCGACGGCCCCAGGACCATCATCCAAGTCTCGCTGGCAAAACGACGCAGCGAAAGCCTTCTAGTAGAAGTAGTCAGTGGAAAAGAAAAATGGATGGCAACAATAGACACCGGTGCCACGGCCTCAATCATCAGGAGGAATCTTGTGCTGAAGTCTTGGCTGCATAACACTAGCAGCTGCAGCTTGCGAACAGCTACAGGAGCAACGATTAAGGTATATGGTGAAGTCCGCATAAAAATCCAACTGGCCGGAATAACATTCACTCACGCGTTTCTGGTAGCTGACATATGTGACGAGTGCATCATTGGTACAGACTTCATGAGAGAACATGGACTTGTAGTCGACTTGGGGGCACAAACCCTGAAATACGGAAACATGGAGATACCAATGATATACGGAAACGCCAATACCACAGTCTCAAATGTCGTCATCTGCAGCAATCAGAGTCTAGAGCCTTCGTCAGAAGCAATTTTGTGGGCAAAAGTGGATTCTATTTGATGGAGCCAGAAAAGAAAAGAGACTTCATGGTGGGAAAGACCTTAGTGGAGCCAAAGAACAACATGGTCCCTGTAAGGATTCTAAATCCAGACATTCAGTGTAAAGGTGAAAAAGGGGGAGATAGTGGGAAAATGCGTACCTGTTGAGGCTATATCGACCACAACGGAAAAAAAGGGTGCAAAACCGGTCACAACAGTTCAGAGCATAAAAATCAAGAACAAAATTCTCAGCCTCTGTAATCTGGACGAAGATCAGCGAATCCTGGCAGAAAAACTAATCGGTGAGTACGCTGATATATTTGCTACACAAGACGGAGAATATGGACGTACGCATATTGTTCAACACCACATTGACACCGGAGACGCTCGACCAATCTGTCAACCTGCAAGGCGTCTTCCATTGGCAAAGCAAACAGAAGTTGCCGAAATGATGTCGAAGATGAAAGCTGAGGGAGTGATTGAAGAATCGCAAAGTCCGTGGGCATCTCCAGTGGTCCTCGTGAAGAAGAAAGATGGCAGCACGAGATTTTGTGTAGACTACCGACGTCTCAATGATGTCACTAAAAAGGACAGCTACCCACTTCCGAGAATCGATGACACTTTGGATATGCTTTCTGGAGCGAAATGGTTTTCAACACTTGACTTGAAGAGCGGTTACTGGCAGGTAGAGATAAATCGTACGGACCGTGAGAAAACTGCCTTCACTACGGGAAGCGGTCTTTGGCAGTTTGCAGTGATGCCGTTTGGACTGTGCAATGCTCCGGCCACCTTCGAGCGACTAATGGAACGAACATTGCAAGGACTCACCTGGAAAACCTGCCTAGTATATTTGGACGACGTTATCGTCATAGGTAAGACGTACGAGGAGCACCGCGAAAATCTAAAAGAAGTGTTTGAGAGGCTACGAAGTGCTCATTTAAAGCTCAACCCGGAAAAGTGCGCCTTGTTTCGTCCGGAAGTAAAATATCTGGGTCACATTATATCAGCGGAAGGAGTAAGAACGGATCCTGACAAAATCGAAGCCGTGAAAAGTTGGCCTTCTCCAAAAGATAAACACCAACTGAGAAGCTTCTTGGGACTCGCCACGTATTACAGAAGGTTCGTAAAGGATTTTGCTGGCATTGCAAAGAGCCTGCATCAACTTACAGAGAAAGGCCGACAGTTCAGGTGGTCTGGAGAATGCGAAAAAGCATTTCAAGAACTGAAGCGACAGCTGTGCAATGCCCCCATCTTGGGTTACCCGACGCCCGGAAAAATGTTCATCGTGGACGCAGACGCTAGCAATGTTGGGGTCGGAGCTGTGATTTCCCAGGTTCATGATGGTCAAGAGAAAGTGGTCGCATATTACAGTAAAGTACTCTCCAGACCTGAAAGGAACTACTGTGTAACCCGGCGCGAGCTTCTGGCTTTAATTCTGGCTACGAAGCAAGTCCATAAGTACCTCTACGGACAAAAGTTCATTCTCCGGACAGACCACGCAGCTCTGAAATGGCTACTCCAATTTAAGAACCCTGAAGGCCAAGTTGCAAGATGGATCGAGCAGTTGCAGGGCTACGACTTTGAAGTGCAACACCGCAAGGGAACACTCCACTCAAATGCTGATGCTCTCTCTCGTCGACCGTGCGGGGTAAAATGCGAACACTGCAACCGTAAAGAAGCGAAAGAACAGGCAACTATCCAAATGATCAGGACTGAGCCAATAGAGGGTTGGAGTATAGACGAAATCCGTTCCTCCCAACAGACAGACAATGACATCGAACCAATATTGGCCTGGAAGGAACACGAGGAAAGACCAAGCTGGCAGCAGATATCAGATCGGAGCCAAACTCTGAAGGCATACTGGGCACAGTGGGACTCGCTTTTTGTGCAAGATGGATTGCTGAAGAGAAAATGGGAAAGTGCAGATGGGACAACATCTCGTATGCAGCTAATTGTGCCACGATCCAGAGTTAACCAAGTGCTCCATGAAATACATGACGGAATCTCAGGAGGCCATTTGGGAATAAACAAGACGTTGGAAAAGGTAAGGGAACGTTTCTATTGGCTAAGCGCTAAACAAGATGTCGAGAATTGGTGCAAAAAGTGCATAAGGTGTGCGGCTACCAAGGGTCCAAAAGTAAAGCCACATGGACAAATGCAACAATACAATGTCGGAGCACCTTTCGAACGAATAGCCATCGACATCGCTGGGCCGTTTCCCGAAACCTTTAATGGAAACCGATATACTCTCGTAGTCATGGATTACTTCAGTAAGTGGCCGGAAGTGTTTGCCATCCCAAATCAAGAGGCTAAGACCGTAGCCGAACAGATAGTCAACAACTGGGTGAGCAGATTTGGGGTCCCAATGGAGCTGCACTCTGATCAAGGGCGAAACTTTGAATCAGAAGTCTTCCAGGAAATATGCCAATATTTGGGAATAAGAAAGACAAGGACAACGCCACTACACCCTCAATCTGATGGAATGGTCGAGCGATTCAATCGGACCTTGAATGAGCATCTATCTAAGGTTGTCAGCAACTGCCAGCGGGATTGGGATCGACACATACCCCTCTTCTTAATGGCCTACCGAAACGCGGTCCATAGCTCAACAGGGCACACACCATCCGAGATCTTATTTGGTCAAACAATTCGGTTGCCAAGTGAAGCAAAATTCGGATCCCCACCGACGGAGCCCAAAGAGGTGAACGAGTACGTGAATGACTTACGCAGCAGGATTCGTAAATTGCATGAAGACACCAGAGAAAAGATGAAGCTAGCAAGCAGCCGCATGAAAACTAGGTACGATATCAAGGCGAAATCTTCCGGTTTCAACGAAGGAGATCTGGTTTGGCTGTATAATCCTCAGCGTAAGAAAGGCAAATCACCAAAATTGCAACAGGACTGGGAAGGTCCATACAAGGTGATAACCCGCATTAATGACGTTGTCTACCGGATCCAGCGTGGGGATCGAGGAAAATTGAAAGTGGTCCATTTGGATAGAATGTGTCATTTCAACGGGATGCTGAATGACGAAGTTGTTCGGGACGAACAACTGTAGGGAGGGAGCAATGTGATAACCAGTCAAATGTGAGCAGCGACATCTAGCAGAAAATGTCGAAATTCGAAGACTAGAAGGTTTCGATACTGGATTAGCAGTCTCGACTGGAGAGTAGAATCGAATTTTCTAGCAAATTGGAAATTGTATGGGACGCTGGATGGCGAGGATTGTTCTCGAAGTATGTCATTCGAGTATAAATACCAGCATCCCAAAGGTATGCAAGTCAGTTCCAAAGTTGAATTGGAAGTGTTAATTAGAAGAAGTGATTAAGTGGTTTAAGTAAAAGATAAGAAAAGTATATGTGGTTGAGAAATTGAATTGTACTGAGAGAAAGAATTAAATAGTGAATTGTAACTGTACTGAATAAAGGGATTTGTATTGAAAAGAATAAGTTCTATTATTTGTACCCACACAAACATTCTACAGTATTATCATTCGGTTTCCGCGTAGCAGCAAATTGAAGTTCTTTTATTTGCTTGAATGCCTTTTCCTGTGCATCTCCCCATATAAATGCGTTTCTTGTGCACAACAGATTTGTTATGGGCTCAAGTATTTTTGACTTGTTCGGTATGTATTTTCCAACAAAGTTCAGCATGCCAAGAAAACGCTGGATTTCTGTTGCATTTTTTGGCGGCTCCATTTTCACAATGGCATTCGTTTTTTCTTTGTCGAGTCTTATCTCCCCCTTCACAATTGTGTGCCCTAAATACGTTATTTGGCTTTTCGCGAACTCAGATTTTTTTTTGTTGAGTGTGATTCCCGCTCTACGTATTTTTTCAAGTACTGCTTGCAGGCATTCGTCATGCTCCTGCAACGTTTTTCCCCAAATTAGGATATCATCCATGTGCACTGTGCAGTTCCTCATACTCGCTAAGAGTTGCGTCATTTTTCTTTGGAAAAACTCTGGCGCCGATGTTATCCCAAAGGGCAGCCTCAGGAACTTGTATCGACCGAATGTCGTGAGAAAAGTGGTATAGTCTTGAGACTCCTTAGATAGGGGAATTTGCCAAAATCCACTATTGGCATCCAGTTTCGTGAAAATCTTTGCTCCCGCGAGTTGCGACAATGAGTAGTCTATTCCAGGGATTGGATGCACCTGTCTTTTTATACACTTGTTAAGCATTCCAAGATCCACACAAATTCGTACGCTCCCCTTTTTCGGCACAATAACCATCGGTGCACACCAATCATTTTCCACTGGGGCTATAACTTTCTCCTTAACCATCCTACTGAGCTCTTCCTGAACAACTTCCCTCAAATGTATTGGCACTATTCTAGGAGTTGATATGGCAAATGGGGCTGCGTTTGGTTTCACCTCAATTGTGTAACTTTCTTTTAAAGTTCCTAAGCCCTCGAAAATTTCCCTAAATTCCTCTGTCCAGTTCCTCATAGAAACTTTAAAACAGGTTTTGACCAAGCCTAATTTTTCTATACCGGTCTTTCCTAACAACGGTGTCATTGTGTCTTGTTATGTAAATTACTTCTTTAACCTTTTGATGTGCGTACCTTAACCAAACTAAAGCTTTTCCTATTATGTCTATTTGCTGTCCCACCCCGTACAATTTATTTCCCGTCTTCTCAATTGTTAAATGTCTTAAATCGGCTACAATTAACCATGGTACCAATGTGACGTCAGCACATGTGTCAACTTTAAATGTGATATTTTTGTTGTCTAGTCACAAATTCACCGACCACTTATCTGATAAAACTAATTATCTGTGAAATCAGACATGAGCTAAGTGTTACCATTCACGAAATAAGCACTAGTTGAAAAAAAAAAACGGTAGATGGCGGACCCTTTACAACGCATTAAAATACTGATGATTTGTTTGACTATTAGGTTGTGAGGAATCTCGTGCAAGTAATCTAATTTAAATTTTTATGACGATTTAAATCGAAAACACAGCGCGTTTCCTGTATCAATATAATACTGGTCGTATGTATTATAATTAAAAATAAAATCTTAACTTCTACATTCGAAACATGACACATTTTAATATACTGTTAAATTTATTTACGGTGTCCAACTATATTGTAATAACGCTAGGGCAGGGGTGCCATCGTAAACAATTTTTATCGGACTCAAATAACAAGAGACCCAATTACTGTTCTTCCCACACACAACACATTAACACACATAAACTCGGCACTTTGCCCAAACTCATCTTTAAAGGATATGGGATAACGTCCGCTGCCTACCTGGCAATTATAGTCAACAAACTATAAACATCAAAGCTCCTTTTCTATAAAAAACACGCACTTCAACTGTCTATTCTATGACGAAATGGTTCGGAACTTAATTCTTAATATTTGTTTTTTCGAATCTCTTTCTTTAACAATAGAAAAATAAAAAATAAAAATTGTACGACCTTCGCTTAAAAAACAAACGAAGCTTTTGCATTAACTGTTCGCTTCCACTCGAAATAATAATACTGACAGCTGGTGAATATTCAATTTCTTCGTAATTGTCAATATCATTTGATATAAAGAAATAGTTATGTATTTAAAAGGAATAGTTCAGTTTATTAATTTAGTCATACAATTGTGAACAATTGATTTCTTTATCAGTATAACTAAACACGACGGATATAAGAAAACTCTAAAATCCAAAAAAAATGTTTCTTATATCCGAGTTGTTTTTATATGCGAACACGTGTATAAGAAACAAAGTTTCTTATATGAAAAGAACGAATATGTATAAGAAAAATGAACCGATGCATCAACAAAAAGAGTTTGGAGAAAGAGATAATTTGTTTTACAAACTTAAAAAAAGTTCAGTTTTTAACGTTTTAAGTTTTTTAATTCATTTTGAAACAAAAAATAAAGAAAACAAAAAAGGTATTCCATATCACATATTATTGATCGTATGTACATTTACCTATCACAAAAAAAGTATATATATAATGCCTACCTAATGACTTATAAAATGACTTGGGACATACACGCATGGAATTGAAGCAATTGCCACGACATCAAGTATGATTGCATGTTCATACGAACTTACAAATTACCGTTTTAAAATAGTCCTCCATTTTTTTCTGCAAACAAATTATATCGCGATTTTTGAAAAGAATTTCTTCAATATCGTTCATATTTTGCTAGGCATCATTATCCAAATAACTCTTTAAAACAAAAAAAGGCTTCACAGCTTCAGTCCTTGTTGGCGCTGGAAAGATGTTGTGGCATCCACCTCCACCTCCTCCTTCTCCTCCTCCTCCTCCTCTACCTCCTTCTCCTCCTCCTCCTCCTCCTCCTCCTCCTCCTCCTCCTTCTCCTACTACTCCTACTCCTCCTTCTCCTACTCCTCCTTCTCCTACTCCTACTCCTCCTTCTCCTACTCCTACTCCTCCTTCTCCTACTCCTACTCCTCCTTCTCCTACTCCTACTCCTCCTTCTCCTACTCCTACTCCTCCTTCTCCTACTCCTCCTTCTCCTCCTACTCCTCCTTCTCCTCCTACTCCTCCTTCTCCTTCTCCTACTCCTCCTTCTCCTACTCCTCCTTCTCCTTCTCCTACTCCTCCTTCTCCTCCTCCTTCTCCTACTCCTCCTTCTCCTCATCCTTCTCCTTCTCCTCATCCTTCTCCTCATCCTTCTCCTTCTCCTCATCCTTCTCCTTCTCCTCCTCCTTCTTCTCCTTCTCCTCCTCCTTCTTCTCCTTCTTCTCCTCCTTCTCCTCCTCCTTCTTCTCCTTCTTCTCCTCCTTCTCCGCCTCGTCCTCCTTCTCCTCCTCCTTCTCCTCCTCCTCCCCCTTCTCCTCCTTCTCCGCCTCTTCCTCCTTTTCCTCCTCCCCCTTCTCCGCCTCTTCCTCCTTTTCCTCCTCCCCCTTCTCCCCCCTTCTCCCCCCACCACCTTTTCCACCTCCTCCTCCTCATTCTCCTCCTCCTCCTCCTCATTCTCCTCCTCCTCCTCCTCATTCTCCTCCTCCTCCTCCTCATTCTCCTCCTCCTCCTCCTCATTCTCCTCCTCCTCCTCCTCATTCTCCTCCTCCTCATTCTCCTCCTCCTCCTCCTCATTCTCCTCCTCCTCCTTCTCCTCATCATCCTCCTTCTCCTCCTCCTCCTCCTTCTCCTCCTCCTCCTTCTCCTCCTCCTCCTTCTCCGCCTCCTCCTTCTCCTTCTCCACCTCCTCCTTCTCCTCCTCCTCCTCCTCCTCCTCCTCCTTCTCCTCCTTCTCCTCCTCCTCCTTCTCCTCCTCCTCCTTCTCCTCCTCCTCCTCCTCCTCCTCCTCCTCCTTCTCCTTCTCCTTCTCCACCTTCACCTTATCGTCCTCCTCCTTCTCGTCCACCTCCTCCTTCTCCTTCTCCTTCTCGTCCTCCTCCTTCTCCTTCTCCTCCTCCTTCTCGTCCACCTCCTTCTCCTCCTCCACCTTCTCCTTCTCCTTCTCCTCCTCCTTCTCGTCCACCTCCTTCTCCTCCTCCACCTTCTCCTTCTCGTCCTCCTCCTTCTCCTTCTCGTCCTCCTCCTTCTCCTTCTCGTCCTCCTCCTTCTCCTCCTCCTTCTCGTCCACCTCCTTCTACTCCTTCTCCTCCTCCTTCTCGTCCACCTCCTTCTACTCCTTCTCCTCCTCCTTCTCGTCCACCTCCTTCTCCTCCTCCTTCTCGTCCACCTCCTTCTACTCCTTCTCCTCCTCCTTCTCCTCCTCCTTCTCCTCCTCCTTCTCCTCCTCCTTCTCCTCCTCCTTCTCCTTCTCCTCCTCCTCCTCCTCATCCTCCTTCTCCTCCTTTATATCTTCGTTTATTATTTGTCTTTCATCCAGCTCCCCGAAACACTATTCATATTCGTTATCCACAGTCTCTCGCTCTCCTGCTTCAATAGGATCAGCTTTGCAATCATCCACATTATTTAAAAAACGCGTGCCTTTTTGAAGCAATTTTGTATTGTTTGCAGTGTTACAAGCCACCAGGATCTTTTTACGATGTGCAACGATTTTAATACAGTCATTTCTTTTGAAAACGTTTCAAAACAATCACCCTCAATCGCAAGAACTTGCTTCCTGACCAAATTTTTCCTGTACTGCGTCTTAAATGTTTGGATAATTCCTTTAACAAACCAATAAAATGGTACGCATGTACTCGTAAAACTCTTCTGTTTGTTTAAAGGAAAAACAAATTATACCTACCTTGGTCAAGTGGTTGTATAAGACTTGCGGTATGAGCTGGTAAAAAAACAATCTCAATATTATTTGGAGTGAAGTCGAGTTTATGTGGCAACAAAATTTGTTTCTTTTTCTTTGCCATTTTATCATCCAACTCCTTTATAATTTCAAGATATTGTAATTTGTTTCCCACGGAAACATCGTGGCTGTTTAAACTTTCCAATTGACAACACGTACTTATCCGATCCGGCTGCGTTGCAAACAAAAAGTAAAGTTATTCTATCTTTTACTTTTTTTTACCACTGAATTTTTGATTCGCTGAGATAAATGTGCCATCAGGTAGGGGCCTTACACAACAAATCAGTTTCATTTGCATTATATATTTCTTCAAAATTATATCTTTTCAGCAAATCTGGGATGACAAGCGCTTTGAAGCTCTCTGCTGCTTCAATATTAGCGGAACATGCTTCTCCATGAAGTTTTTTGAAAGTTATGTTTTCTCTTTTTTTTCAACGATAGAGCCAGCCATCATTGGGTTTAAAATCTGCTATTTTCAACTCAATTGCAAATTGTTGAGCCTTGTCAAAATCGGGCCACTAAGTATTGCATTCTTTTGCGACATCTGTTCAAACCATTTAGTCATGGCTCTGTTTTGGTATTCTTTCCCTTTTTTTATTTAAATTTTTGCAACTGAACTTCTTACATTCAATTTCTTCTGATTGTTTAACTATTTTGCATATGGTGCTCCGAGAGATTTCAAACTTTTTTGCCACTTCTTTTCTTTTTTTTCCGTCTTCAATTCTTAGGAATGTTTATTTTGCTCTTCAACGAAAGTGTGTTTCTTTGTTTTTTTAATATTTTAAGCAGAACATTTAATTAGGAAGATTTGTAAACACGATATGGCGGGCTTTTCCTACTGACATTCTGTATGTAAGTAGCTCTCATTCTCATTTCTCTTAATGGTGTGTTCGCATTGTCTACTGTGATTTGTTTTACATGCATAGTTGAGCGGAATTTACTACAATAAAACTCAAATTCAGTTCAACAATCAAAAAAATATATGGTCCTTATATGCGTGAGATTTACTTTTGAATGAAAGTTTGTTTCTTATATCCGAATGTTTCTTATACGTGCGTTTCTTATATGTACATATCAGCTATTTTTTATATGAACATATAGAGAAAAGACACGGTGTTTCCATATGTGTTTCTTATAAGCGATGTGTTCTTATATGAGTGTTTCTTATATCCGTTGTGGACTATATTATATTTCAGCAGTTGTTAAAGTTACCAGTGACATCCAGGTGTCAAAATATTCAGTGAAGTTTGCCATTTCATCGTGCATCGTTTTACCCTTGCCGAACGTGCGAAAGATCGGGTCAGCTGTAAATACGCAACGTGAATTTCGTCATGAGGTCAGTCGTCAACATGGCTTGGTGTGCAGGCAATTCGTCGCACCGTGGAAAAGTTTGGACGTGAGTATTCCCATTTGGATTTTAAGCCACCAACCAGACAGAGATTGGAGCAAAATGAAAAAAACATAACCGCCAGTATCAAAGAAGACCCAGAAATGTCAATTCGGCGCCGATCAACCCGTCTTATTTAACAGTTGGATTTGCGCCTACATCCATAAGATTGTGCTGACGCCACAATTTGCTGTGCGGCTATGTCAACAAGCAAAATTGTCGTTATTGGAACAAACACAATCCACAAGTGTTTGGCCAAGCATCAATGCATCTATCTACAAGCATTGACTGTTTGGCGCGGTTTATGGCATGGCGGTATAATCGTACTGTATTTCTTTCGAAATAAGGAAGGCGACACCGTTACCGTCAATGGTCTCAGGTATAGATTGATGTTAACCGACTTTCTGTGGTTAGAGCTCGACAACATCGATACACCCGAGCTGTGGTTCCAAAGAGACGGTGCTCATGCCACACAAGCGATGTAACGCTCGAAGTTGTGGAGGAGAAATTGTTGCCGGAAATATTGGACCGACTCATCAAAAATTGGACCGACCGCTTGAAGCACTGCCATCGAATGGGGCAGAACATAGCTTCAAAATAAAGCCAGAATCACGTTTATATTTCATACCGTTTTTGTGTTATTTAAATTATTTTTCTATCGTTCTTATCTGGTCACCCTATAGAATCCACGTGACACACCGTTCGATAGATCAATTGATGATGACTAGATCAAAGTCATATTTTTTTTATATATAATTTGCGCGCGCTCAAGGTATTTGAGTACCCGTGTGCGAGGGGTTGTAGGGATTATGCATCACACACAACAATTGAAAATCTCTTAAATCGTAAAAATTGTTTGAAATAAGGATCGTCGACAGCAGCAACATCAGTCAAAAACTTAGAAAGCTGAACTGCATCAAATTTGGTGGAATTATAAAGATGTCAGGTATTTTAAACTGCATCCGAGACAATTCATTCAGATGCTTACTATCAACAACTAATGAAACTGGCAATCAAAACAAAACTAGAATCGTGTTCCACCACGACAGCTCTTTTTGGCAACAAAAATTATTACAGTTTATTGTTTATATAGAAAAATTTGAGTTTTATTTCACAATAAAAAAAGAATTTACTTTCTTAGGACCCAATGCAACAGTGTGTTATATTACAGTATGATCGCATATAATTTTATACATAAATGTGAAAGATCAAGTCATTTTTCTTTCCTTGAGACTGTAATGATAGACCTTTTAAATTTCGTTCACTTTATTGTGTTTTTATCTTTTAACTTTGACAATAACATCTCCGCTCAGGTTCTATTTTTTTTTTTTTTTTTTTTTTTTTTTTTTTTTTTTTTTTTTTTTTTTTTTTTCCCTGTATTTTAGTAAATTATTCCTACTGTTGTAAGAATTAAAATATGAAATATTCTAAGCACGATGGATGATGGATTCATGCTTAATCACATTACATTTTTTCTTACAAATTACAAAAGCCCCATGATTTTTTAAAGCGAATTGCAAGCTTATTTCAAGATGATGCGCAGATTTTATTCTCTAGGGGTTCTGTTTGATTATAATGGTATTTAACATTTTGTATTTTTAAATAAATGTTTTTAAAAATAAATACAAAAATTGTATTAAATATTTGTTTTTTGTTCGATACCTTTTAATAGATTTTCAAAATGGAATGTTATCAAAAAATCAAAAAATTCGTAAACATTTAAAAAAAATTAATTTTAATTCGTAATCTATATTATATTTTTAGCTCAAGAGTCTAGTGGTAAACAAGGTGTTCTGGGACCCACGAAAATATATCTTGCGGTTCAACCAAACACTACGGTTATTCAAAATTCGAATGCTCATACTCCTCCATTACCTAATGTGCAACAATCTCATCAACTCCAGCAAGTAAGTAATTCATAAAAATGCTCTTAGTTTTGTAATTTTTCAGCAAGTTAAATAAAGTGTCTTTTTACACGTGTATACAAACGAGTTGTTATTATTAGAAAAGTTGTTTTTTTTTGTTTTCAATTATACAAATGTATATACATGGTGTCCCCTAATTCGTCAATTATAATTTGGGAAATGATGCTTGGGCATATTCTAAGAAAAAAAATCGTTCTACAGTAAGGGTCTATCCAATGTTGACACCATTTATCGAGGATTTAAGAAAAGGCTTACTTTGGTGTACCCTGACCCAAGTAACGGAATTTGTTCTGTTAGTACTAATGGTAGAAACTTCGTGTTGGACTTTATTTTTACAAGAAATACTAGTCTTTGTAACAGCGTTTAAATAAAGTTGTATCTTGTTTGAGTCTTTAGATATATGTCTCATTTTCATTGCCCATGCTAATTTTGGACTTTGAGTTCACTTTTCTCCAGAAAATGCCTAATCGTTTTACAATTTTTTTTCTTATGAAAGTAACAATGATAAAAAAAAATCATCAATAGTTTGCAGAAAACCCCACAGATTTGATGACACTTGACCTGCAGCAAGTAAAATTTATAATATATTTATAATAAAAAATGATTTTGTTTGGTCTTAGGTAATTTTTATTTCATGTGTGTACTAAAACAGGTATTGTATACCAGGTGTTCAAAGTTTCCCAAATGTTTTCGTATGCATGCTAGCCCGTTTTTGGATTTCAGTGCAACTGTTTATTCATGCTAACTGCTGTCTCACTTTGTCTCAAGACGCTTCGAGAATATGCTCTTCCAATTCAATTAAAGTTGCTATTTCGGTTGTATAAGCATGTTCTTACATTCTTCCCCATACAAAAAAGTCCAATACTGTAAGGTCAAGACATCTTGCAGGCCAGTGAACTGGTCTATTTCTTCCTATCCAACGGTTACCTTACTTTTCATCTAGCCAATTCTAGCTGGCTGGGGCACCGTCCTGTTGAAAATATGATGAAGCTAGTTAAATCAGTGGAATGTCCTCCAATAGTCTTGGTAAATCATTTCGCAAAAACTCCAGATAGTTTGTAGAATTCAGTCTAGGTGGTAGTTTAAAGGGCCCGACTAACTTGTTTCCAAGTACACCTGCCCACATATTGAGGCTGCAGGCCTGAATTTGTGTTGAAATGATTTGTCTCCTTGTATGTGGATTGTCCGCAGCAAACGTATGAAGATTATGAAAATTTGTGATCCCATCTCTTGTAAATTGAGATTCGTCCGTCCAAAGAATTCTGCTAATAAACTCGTTGTCATCCAAGCTCCGCTCCAGCAACCGGTTAGGAAACTCAAGTCTCTTGTCCAAATCATTGGGAAGCAGTTCTTGTACACGTGTATGGTGGTATGAATAAATGTAAGTAGTACATTAGAAATTTTATGTCTGGAAACATTGAATTGCAAAACTAAGCATCAGACGCTTGATTGATGGATCAGTTGTAACAGCTTCCAGTTTTCTTTCATCAGCCGAAATCTTTCTTACTTGTGGTGCTCCCGCATTCGGTCGTGTATTTGAAACTGATCCCGTTTCTGGAAGCCTTCGATACGTATTTTCAAATACTCCCTTACTAGGAAGTCGTTGGTTAGGAGACGCACTAGTTGAACTCCCATTGCACAGTACAAAAACGTAAATAATGTCTGCGTATTCTTGGTTTGTAAATGCAAACATTTCAAATAGCGTTTGCAAGTAACTATAACATTAGCGTAAAAAATGAAACTGAGGAATTATTTTTTTTTCTAATCTTTTATACCATTTTTTGTTTAGTAAATTTTCGAAATGGGGCTTCAAATCCCAAACCTAACTCTTTCTGAGAACTTTTAAGGAACAAGGTATGGAAATGAGGGTTTCAGCAAGTAGTCAAATAAAAGAGCACGCTTTAAAACTCGTTAATAGTTATGCAATTTTAAAAAAATATTGGAAAATTAGTAGTTCTTGGAAAACCACTCTTGTTATCAACTGTTGTTAGAAACGTTGGTAAAAAATTTTCCTAAGTATTGTAAAATGTTTGTGTGAATACAAATGGTAGAACTTATTTTTTTCAAAACAAATCGCTTTATTTAGTACAGTTACAATATGTTGTCCTTTGCTCTTTTCTTGCGAATCCTGAGTCTTCGGTCTTCCACTGCCGACAGGTGAGTAGCCATATTTTTTCAATAGACCAATTGCCAGCTGCATTCACAACAGCGACATCAATCGTCCACATAACAACGGATGTGTACCATTTCTTGCCTCGAAATCCAATTCGGTAGCGCGAAATGTGCTCGTCTAGCAAATCAACACCGCCCATATGAGAGTTATACTCATAGTTGACATTTGGTTGAGTGATATCCACCTTCCTTTTTTCAGCAAATGAAAACTTTTTGCACTCTTTATGTGATGAGTGCCGTATACATTGGATACCATAGTTACTAACTTTTTGTCCTTCCACCTCGTTAAAATTTGACCAGTTCTTTTATCGTAGTAAGAGGTGAAATTACCCCGATCTTTCTTTAAAAATTCCTTCTTTTCTTCTAGTTCTATATTTTTTAACCGGTTTTCACGCAAAGTGCCTGTCCCACCGAATCTCATTATCGTAAAAGTTTGTGTAAAAGATCCGGACTTGAAAAAAATTTATCAAAAAAGAATGAAAATTGAAAGGAGGGGAATTCTTTAGCGATCGTTTTGCTAAAGTTCAGAACCACCGATTCTCCTAATCCTAAAAGAGGATGTTTATCCTGTTTCTTTCCTTGGTATATATCAAACTGAAGACAGTATCCGTACTTCAAAGCAGCTACCCAAGCTTTGCATCCGAATCTTACGGGCATCTTCCTAAGAAACTGCTTGCAACTATGTTTGCCGAAGTAGGGTATCATCGATTCGTCAACAGATATATTGCTTTCGATCGGACAGTATTGTCGAATCTATTAGATATTACAAATATTTGAAAAAAATAGAAGCTACATTGTAACACACTTACCTTACTCAACCTGTACATTGAAGAAGGCGGAAGGTTTGGTTGTATGAAGTAAAGATTTGAAAAAATTTCTTAAAATTTATTTCGTCGCATAGCTTCAATAACTAAATCATTATGAGAATCTTCGCGGGACTCCCAAAACATTCGCTTTCTTGGTGTATGAATATATCCGCTTATTATAAGTATTCCGATAAATATATATATTTCATTTCTATCAACTTGGAGTGTCTTATTCCTCCTTATAAACGAATACGCTTTTGTTTTTTCGACAATCAAATTAATAATTTCTTCGTCCATAAAAAGTACGAAGACATCAACAGGATGGCTCTCCGAAGGTAAAGTTAAAGGCTTCGGATAACTCATATCTGACAACCCATTGTGGTAAACAATAGTTCTTAAATCAAGGTTATCCTCGTCGCCACGTTTCCACGTGGAGAATTCTGTATCTCTCTTGGGTAGGAGTTTTTGATGTGCTTGAAAGAACATCTGCTCTACCGTCCCCATGAAATAGCTTTTCTCCTTTCGACATAAGTTATATATCCGTCCTTTGGAGGAGTTATAATAACTTCATCCGGAACATCATCATCTTGAGTGAAATTTTCCATAAACTCCAAAATTTCCCCAACAGTAAGACTTTTATTCCTACATGAAAAAAAAAAGTGATACACTTGAACATCCCATTGATGCGCTAACGCAACATCCTTATACTTCTTGTAATAATAACATTATTTCTTTATTGTTTTTTTAACCAAGTTTCTATTTTATTACACTTATGTTCATGTAGTTTCAATTTTCCACAGGGTTAATATAAACTTTTATTAATTTCTTCTACTTACCATGCCATTTTCATAAACAACTTTAATTTTTTTTTCTTTCAAAAATAACTTCACAACTATGGTCACTAAAATAACATCTTTCTCATATACCGAAAACTTTGAAGTAACGCTATACGCAAAGCCTACTATTTTGAATGTATAATAGCACTAGCAAAATTGAATTTCTTGATAAATTCAAAAATTTAAAAATCGAAAAGGCATACTATGTTTTTTGTTGCGTTAACGCATCAATGGGTTAATACGAATATCGCGCTGATCCGAATCTCAATTTTCTCTCATTGTGTACTCTAAAATCCGAATCTACCCCAATTTTTGTTCGTTGTAATTCCAACTATAATACAATACATTAGTTTTTACAGTAATTTGGTTAATTTACTTTAGTCGTTAGTAGACATTCTCATTGTTCAATCTTGCTCCCCGCCTTTTGCATGCAATGGGATTTTGTTCTTGCCGCTTAAACACGTGTCCAGACTAGGCAGTTTTTATTGTTTAGTATAATTTTGTTTAGAAATGGCCAATAAGAGGAAGCATATATTAATATTGCATTTTCTTAAATTTTAAGCAGCAACAAATATGGATTGTGTTTTGATTAAATAATCAGCTAGTTTTTTCCGCTTCGTCCTGTATTCATTAGTCCGAATAATTCGATTTGGATTAGCGAGATATTGCTGTATATCCAACATATCTCAGATATCAATTTTAATCACAATCATAAAAGCCGTTTTTGCAGAAACTTTTTTTTTTTTAAAGTGGCTCGTAGTTAACTACCCCTAATTTTACAGTTAAATCTAAAATTTATATTTCTCCTTTACTGAAAAATTATCGATTTGTTATGAGTACTCACGCTAAAAGAAAATTATAATTGTTCACCGCCCAGATATTTTGTAAGATGATCGTGAAAAAATAGTTTCCACCCTCGATGATTACCTACATCAATTTGTACATACCAGCACCAGCATGCACATATGTATGTACATATTCCCCTAAAAACGTGAACCAGTTTTTCTGATACAAAACAAAAGGATTTGAAGCACCAACAGCGGTACAACAACTATATCCATAGTACACAAGGTCAAGTCAAACACACAAAGGAAATTGAAAAAAAAAAATTTTTTTTCTTCGTTTCATACACCATTCTTTGACTTCGTGTATTCTGATTTCAAATTGTTTGTGTAACATGCTTTTGCTCTACCACTCTATATCTGTATATTTCTCTTGTCTGTGCTCAAAGTTAAAAATTAGCATCGGCAATGAAAACGAAACAGGCTTAGAAATTGGATATCCAAAGACTCAAACAAGACATCAACTTTATTTAAACGCCGTTACAAAGGCTAGTATTTCTTCTAAAAATAAAGTCCTACACGAAGTTTCTACCATTAGTACTAACAGAAAATGCTCCATTAACATGAGTGAGGGTACACCAAAGTAAGCCTTTTCTTAAATCCTCTATAAACGGTGTCAACATTGGAGATAGACCCTTACTGTAGAACGATTTTTTTCGTAGATTTCCCAAATTATCGTTGACGAATATATATAAGTTTATACAGGGTGTGCCAAAATTCAACGGCAAGCCTGAAACGGGTGATAGGTGTCGGTTATCACAAAATTATAAAAAAGAAATCTAAGTCATGTACTTTTAAAATTATTGGCACTTAAAAAAAATCGAGAAATCTGAAACTCTGTGACGATTTTTCAAGTGCTGTGACCGCAAATCTTTACTTTTCTTAAATTTTTTTTGTCACGTAACCCTAACTAACTCTTCTGTAAATTACGGTCCAAAATTGAAACATAACTATCGGGTTTTCCAATAAGGACGTGACAACTTTTTTTTTAAATAAAACGCAAACCATTTGAGATATTTCAAAAACTTTATTATCGGGTTGAAGTACAATCAAAACAATTATGAATGGAACTCGACTTCGTTCATATGGCCACCTCTGAGCTCTTCAAAAGTCGTCGGCGTGTTGGCATAAACCAATGACTTAACGTATCGTATCCCCACAGAAAATAGTCAATCGGCGATAAATCGCACGAACGAGGCGGCCAATCGACTGGCCCATTTCTTGAGATAACACGCTCACCATACTTACTCTTCACTATACTTGGACATGTCGTCCAAGTCCATATCTTCCATATCGGGCCACAAATAATCGGTGATCATGGCGCGATAACGCTGACCATTCACAGTAACGTGACGATCGTTATCGTCGACGAGAAATATGGCCCAATAACGCCGCCGCCATGCAAATCGCACCAAACAGTTACTTTTTGTGGATGAAGTGGTGATTCATGAAGCACATGTGGATTTTCACCCGACCAATAACGCATATTTTGCTTATTGACGAACCCATTGAGCCAAAAATGAGCTTCGTCACTGAAGATGATTTTGCGATGAAATTCATCATCTTGGCGCATCTTCTCCAGAACCCAATTGGAGAAGGTACGTCGCTTCAAATGGTCCATCGGCTTCAATTTTGAGTCAGCTTGATCTTGTATGTGTAAACCAAGATCCTTACGCAAAATACGCCATAATGTGGTCTGAGCGATGCCCAATTCTTCAGAACGCCCTGGAATTGACTGAGTTGGATCGTTTGCTACGGACGCCTGAACGGCGATATTTTCGACACTTCGACCAACCCGTTGTCTCACTGACACGGCAACATCACACAACGAATATGTAGACTCAATTTTTTGCACTAAACTTGTTATTGCCTGTCTACTAGGGCGAGAATTACGACCGAAAATTGGAGTTAACGCTCTTAAAGTTGCAGTCACCGACTCCGAATTTCGGTAGAAAATTTTTATAATTTGCAGACGTTGCTCGTTCGTGTACTTTACCATGATGAAAATGTTGAGTTTACTGAATAATTTGACACTGACAGTTTGATGATTAGTGAAAGAGTGCCTTCACAAATTAAATTCAAAGTTGTCAAGTCCCTATTGGAAAACCCTTTATATCGTTTTTAACTTAAATATTGCTTTTTTGTCCATCCATGTATCTGAAAATCATTAATCACCCAACTTGAACTGACTGTACTGACAAAAAAATATATTATGGCATTTTGGCAAGTAACTTTAAAAGATGACGTATTTAGTCTGGATTCCAAAATGGTATGAAACTTGCTAATTCTTTTTAATAAGTTAAAATGAGTACCAAGTGTGAGCGAGATAGACAGAGAGGGCGTGATTGAGATGGATAAACACGCCATTTCGACTAGTGTGAGTGAAACTTTCAAAGTGAATTTCTAAGTGATCAGTTGTGCTTATCATTCCGGTGCTAAAAATAAATTGTGAAAAAAAATTGCAAAACAAAATTTTAAAACTTTACTAAAACACAAAACCCTTCCTTTTAGTTATAAAAGACCCTTTATTCTTTATAAAATATATATATTATAGAAACAGCAATTACTCTATAGGTGTAAAAAGTACATATACAAACATAAAATGTTTTGTACAATATGGATCCATGCCTCTCCGAACTCCCCGTCGATGGAGACTTCGTTACCTGTCACAGGTGTGATCGCAAAATGCACTACGGATGCACAACAATCTCCGAAAAATCCTATAGGAAAATGACAGCGGCCAAAAAAGAGGAATGGAAATGTTCGGCTTGCAGAAAAGAACTTCTTGCGCCATCCATGACACCCATCCAACCAATGAACAAACGTATGAGGAGTGGAATGAGGTTAAGGAATTAAAAGAAAGTAACACAAAAAAAGACCAACAAATTTTCACGAAATGCGAGACGAAAATCAACGCACTTGAACAACAATTATTTAAAAAACAATATTGAAATAAAAAGTATTCCACCGATGCAAAATGAAAATCTGGTCGAATTTGTCCAAGCATTGGGCAAGACAATTGATCACAATGTGTCCACCACAGATATCACTGATGTTTACAGAACCAACAAACGAAATCCAGAAAATTCAACGATAATTGTCTCATTTGTCAGTCAAACTTGCAAATCTAACATAATTAAGAAAGCAAAGACCAAACGCAACTTACCTATATCAGAAATTATCAAAAACACAAGCAATGACCTGGCTGCAACAACAAACAAAAGAAGCGATTATGTCTATGTAAACAATCATCTTACACAAACCAATAAGCAGCTTCTTTGGTTAGCCAAAACTAAAGCGAGAGAATACAATTGGAAATTCGTGTGGGAGAGCAACGGCAAAATACTCGCAAAAAGACATGAGAACGGTGAAACTATACAAATTGGTACATGCAATGATATAAGTAAAACCTGCAACTAGTTCACAGTTGTATGTGTGAAAAGAAGAATAAGTAGCCAAACACATCATGATGGAAAACGAATATAGTGAAGCTGATGTCAACTTTAGGGTAATTTATGGAGTTACTGGCATCGAAAATGAATTTTTGTTGCATTTGTTTTAACATCAGATCTATTACGAAAACTTGGGATAATTATATAGCTGAAATTGGAAATGTGTTAAGCTACTCGTATGTCGACATCTTAGTATTAAATGAAATTAACATACCTAAAAGTAAAAATGAAATATATTACATAGATGGATTCAATTCCGAATTTGCTAATAGGAAAGGAATGAAAGGCGGGGGTATTGCAATATTTATAAAAAAATAATATAACATATGAAATTATACATATGAACCCCATAAATTATGAAGGAATTCATTTGGAAATAACACATAGAAACGAAAAGAAACATATTCATGCAATATACAGACGACCAAAACTAAGCGCAATTCGTTTCATTGAAGAATTGAATACAGCTATAAAAACAGAAAAGGAAAATATAGTCTTAGGTGATATGAATATAGACATACAACTCAATAGTTCTGAAATATATGGAGATGATGACATCAAAAGGACTTACTAATGTCATAAAAAGACCTACACGTGTCGATCCTAGACGAAATACATCCACCCTTATAGATCACATATACGTAAGCATCACGACGCAAGAAATATTCTCAGCAGTTGTGGAAACTGAACTTGCCGACCATTATGCCATACTTTATGCTACAAAAGGTCTAAATGCTGATCGATTGATCGAAGAAATCAATACTGTACATATCAATCAACAGAAAGTTAACGAACTCATACAACAAACAAATTTTGAAAATATGATTCAAGAAAACAACATTGAAACTCTATATGACAGCTTCGTATTGAAAATAAACAACATATATACGGAATCAAGTAAATATAAGAAAACAAAAGGAAAACGAATACAAAACCCGTTGATTAATAGTGAACTAATAACAATGTGTAAGAAAAGAGATGTGTTATATAGGAGATGGAAAAATAATCCAAGAAGCCAAAATTATGAACGTGAATACAAAAAATTCCGAAACATTGTAAACAAAAATATACAAATCATAAAAGCCAACTATTACCAACAACAATTCTTAAATGCACAACATGACCCCAGAAAAACATGGATCGTTATAAATGAAATTTTGGGAAGAAAAAAACCTTCTATTGATGAAACTATACAAACGAACTTTTCAACAAATGTCAACGGTGAATGCGATATTGTGGAAGAATTTGCGACCAATTCGCAAACCAAGTACCAAACATTATGCATATGTGCAATACTAAAACACAAACCTTAAGCCATGAGAACTTGCAAATACAAGAGAGTATATACGTCGAAGAAGCTAGCGAGGAAGAGATATTTGAAACCCTGAGCAAAATAAACATCAATAAAGGACCTGGAGCAGATAACCTACGACCAGTTGATCTTAAAATAAATGCTGAAATTCTTACGCCTGTGGTACAAACCATAATTAATCGTAGCATGATACAAGGATGCGTGCCAAAACTCATGAAAACATCTATTATTCGTGCTATTTATAAAGGTGGCATAAAAATCAACGCTGAAAATTATAGACCAATCGCAATCATGTCTGTCGTAGAAAATTGTTTGGAAGAAATAGTCGTCAAGTGCCTTAATGCATTTATCAGCAAACACCAAATTTTACACCCAAATCAATACGGATTTCAAAAAAGTAAAAGTACAGAGAAACTTCTAGGAGAGTTCATAAATACAGTTAATGCAGGCCTTAATCGAAACCATCACGTTCTTGTGCTATTCATCGACTTCCGTAAAGCCTTCGACACTCTCAGTCAGGAAAAGCTTTTAGAAGCTTTAAATAGAATTGGTGTAAGAGCATACTTGTCAAACTGGCTCAAAAACTACTTAACTGATAGAACAATTAAAGTAAAAGTATCATCAACTTTGAGCAAGGAAAAATCTAGTGTATATGGTGTTCCACAAGGTTCCAAACTGGGCCCCATTTTGTTCATTTTATATACTAATAAACTTTTAAGGTTAATTAAATACAACACAGCCTAAGCATATGCAGACGATATAGCCATCATAGTAAAACACAAACAACTAAACTCAGCAATAGAAATACTTCAAGAGCAATTTGATGATGTATCTAAGTGGTGTCATGACCATGGATTAATTATCAATGCTACCAAAACAAAAGTGATGCATATACGCCACCCATTTAAGCGAGAAGATATATTCAATATATATCACCGAAACGACCAGTGTCCATTGTCAGCCAACAACAAGCCAATCGAAGTTGTCAAAAAGGTGAAGTATCTCGGAGTCACAATAGACGAACATTTTCTTTGGCGTGAACATATAAATACTTTACGGCTTCAACTTAAAAGCACCCTGCTTGCCTTGGTTTATCTAAGAAGATTTTCAAACTTCGAAGTTCTTAAACAAGTATACTACTCGTTAGCAGAATCACGAATCCGATATGGGATCCTGGCATGGGGTAACGCCTCAAAAACTCATCTCGACAAGATACTGAACCTACAACATAGGCTAATTAAACTGATTAAACGTAATAATGTCGATTTTAAAGTTCTAGATATAAACGCAATTTATCGCATGACTGCATTACAAAATTATATGGATGATCAAAGGTTCCTACAGCCAATAAAACATAACCAAAACACCAGAAGAAGAGCACTTGAGATGTTCGAAATCCCGACAACGTTTAACGTGTACGGGAACAGAGAACTTAGATTCATTATCCCGACGATATTAAACGAAATACCACAAAATTTAAAAAATATTCGGAACTTCAAGAAAAGAAAGAAAGAAATTAAAAAATAACTGCTAGAACTGTTCTTTGTGAGATAGTAAAAATAATAATTAATTTTTTATTTATAAAGTAAACGAAAAACCATATGTCAAACATTATTAAAACTTAAATATTAACTGAAACTTATTAATCACTTGTAAACGTGAATAATATTACTGTTTGTAACCGCATACAGATAAGCACTTTGCTTTGTGGGTAAACTATTGTAAAGTGAAAGTATTGTAAAAATAAAATAAAACATTTTCAAAAAAAAAAAAACAAAAAAAACAGATAGAGATGCCACCCTCGTGGCATAGGCACATCGTGCAATACTGCCGTACGTTACGTTCCTTTGCTTACAGCGCATTATTCTGTATTCGTGTTATTTCGTGCTTACAATTTTGGCTTTCTTTATTGGACTTCATTGCATTGCGACTTTGATTTGCTATCTGACCGTTTCTGTCGAACCTGGATTTCTTCTGGACTAGTGTTGATCGTTGATCCCGTGATTGTGTATTGCGACTGCTCAGGACTATGCTAACATGCATCTCATTTATGGGGAATGCAGCTGTAATGCTAGTGCTGCAGCATTGAGTGTTGTGCATGTTGTAAATGTACACCGGCCATTCTCAGAGGGTCGCTTTCCAAATCTAATGGTTAGTGAGGGAAAACCCCTCATGCCCTAAGACGACGAAGTCTCACAAGCAGTCGCACAAGACCCTAGTACTTCAGTACGTGCAATTCAAGAAAACATAGGAGTACCCAAAAGTACAGCACACCGAATCCTAAAAAAAAAAAAACAGCTCCATCCGTACCATGTACAGCGAGTCCAAAGTCTGCTACCCCGAGATTATCCAGGAAGAGTATTCTAAGCCGATAGAATTGCAGAAGCCGTTGAAGACATCAACTCCAGAAGATATGTCCGCCTTATTACCAGATCATTTGTAAGAAGATGTAGAGCTTGCATTGCTGCTGGAGGCAAACAGTTTGAACATTTGTTGTAAGATGCAAGTTCGATAGATGGCGTTTAGTCGCGCAACAAACAACAGTTGTATAAAGCAATCCTGAGAGTATACACCAAGAGAACGTAGTGTTCTGTGTACAGAGCACATGGGGGAAAATATTAAATGAAATGACAAGGGTGGTATCTCTATCTGTTTCACTCACAGTAGTTGAAATGCCGTGTTTATCCGTCGCAATCACGGCGTCACTGTCTGTCTCGCTCACACTTGGTACTCATTTTAACTTACTAAAAAGAATTAATTATGAATCGGGTTTCTTTATCAAAATATTTTTTTTGCCCTTAATTAACCGTTAGACTAGCAAGTTTCATACCATTTTGGAATCCAGACTAAATACGCCATCTTTTAAAGGTGCTTGCCAAAATGGCATAGTATATTTTTTTGCCTGTACAGTCAGTTCAAGTTGTGTGATTAATGATTTTCAGATACATGCATGAACAGAAAAGCAATATTTTAGTTAAAACTGATATAGATATGTTTCAATTTTGGCCCGTAATTTATTTGCAGAAGAGTTACTTAGGGTTACGTGCCAAAAAAAATCGAAGAAAAGTAAAGCTTTGCGGTCACAGCACTTGAAAAATCATCACAGGGTGTCATATCTCTCAATTTTTTTTGAGTGCCAATAATTTTAAAAGTACACGACTTAGATTTTTTTTATAATTTTGTGAAAACCGACACCACTTGACCTATCACCCGTTTCCTGCTTGACGTTGTTTTTGGGACACCCTGTATACTTATATATATGTGTATTTATACATACATATATAGCTCTCAATGGCATTTGGTTACATTTTGCCAAATAAAATTGCAAAACTTTAATAGATTTAAATGAATTTTATTTCTGTAGCATAGATCTTAAAAAGCTGAAAAACAAATGATGCTACCTCAACAGTTAAAAGAAATACAACGAAAAAATAGAGAGCAATTCAATGAAAACATCAGCGACAAAACTAAAGCACGAGCGTATAGCACCAGCTGCACCCGGTTATCCCTTTGCGTTTTTTTTTTGCTTTTCTTTGTTTCTGTATTACAGAAAATTAACTGCTACATTTGATACGATCACACGATGTTGCAAACAACACTCAATTGCAACCTATAAGTGACACAGAGTAATTGGAATTTTAAGTGTAAAAAAGTGGCGCGTAAGAAATACTGCACCAAATTTAAGTAAAAGATTATCGCGGATTTTCATGCAGGGGAAGCAGTTAATTGCATTGCAAAAAAAATATGAGATCCACCATTCCGTCATGTCCCGTATAATAAACCGGTTTCGCAATTCTGAATGCCTTGAAACTATCCATCGTGGCGGAAGACCTCGGAAAACCACCATACGTGATGATCCCATACGTAATGATTATGCAATAGTCCGTGTTATTAAAAAGGATCCATTTATATCTGTAAAAGCGATAGGCAGTGAACTGGACTTGGACATATCCACTAGATCTATCCAGCGAATTGTGGTGGAAGCCGATTTTCTTTCCTACCGGGCTCCAAAAAAACCATTTATCACAACGAAAAACCAAACTGCGCATATTAATTGGACTATTGCCAAATGGAAATCCATTTTATTCTCAGATGAATTCAAGTTCAATCTGAAGGGTTCTAATGGAATGAAACAAGTGCGTAGACCAAAAGGCAAACGGCTTAATCCACGTTTTACAAGAGGTAGAGGGAATATTTTGGTCTGGGAATTTTTTTTCAGTCAGGGAATTGGGCAATTCATAAAATAAACGGAATAATGGATCGTTTCATGTATACGGATATCCTTCAGAACGTTATGCTGCTATATACCGAAGAAGGGTTGCCTTTGAAATGGATATACCAACATGATAACGATCCAAAGCACACCGCTAAAATTATGCAAAAGTGGCTTTCGCGAAATAAAGTCAACGTTTTGAATTGGCCAGCACAATCACCAGATCTGAATTTTATAGAAAATCTGTGGGAGATTGTAGATCGACGGATTCAGCGTGAAAGGTGCAAGAACAAGGATTCTCTTTTTGCTCAAACGGAAATTGCTTGGAAAAGTATCCCCGCGGAAATTATAAACAGTTTAATTGAATTGATGCCCCGCAGATGTGAAGCAGTTAGCAAAAATAATGGATTTGCCACGAAATATTGAAAGAAAAAACTCTTGGTTTCATTGAATTACTCTATTACTTAACTGTTGAAGTAGCATCATTTGATTTTCAGCATTTTAAGATCTATTGTTTATCTATGTTACAGAAATAAAATTAATTTAAATCTATTAAAGTTTAGCAATTTTATTTGGCAAAATGTAACCAAGTGTCAATATATATATGTATATGAGTATATGAGTATATACATATATATATTGAGTCCAATTGAGTTACAATTGTAACATCGTACCGGCTGCCCCTCTGTTGGACTAATCTAACGTATGTTGTGAGTGGCCGTGGCTCAAGTAGTAATGAACTACTTTCCAAATGGGAAGGTTCGATGTTCGAATCCCAACCGCGCCCGAAAGACATTAATTTTTTCAGTTAACTGAAATCAAGTAAGATGTTAACTAAAATCAAGTAAGATGATAAAACAACAACAATCCAGTTTCCACTAACAATTTAGTGTCCCCATTAAATGTTTTATGCTACCCATGGAGCGAGATAACCACTGAGCATCTTCTTTTTCGCCTTTCTTCTCTTTCTATCATCGGTGTGCGTTTCTGAAGTCACGGTGGTGAATTCATCTAGCAGTTGTTGTTTGTTTTCCAACCGCTGCATTATTTCCTGGGATCGCAAGGAGACATCAGATAACCCTTTAATGATGTATTCCAATAATTCGGTACTTCTACCGAAATCCTATTGGCCAGTATGACATATTCGTGAAAAGAAAATTCTTGGAATAATTCTCCAGGAAGCCATTTCTTCATCTCGAATTGTCGACGAAGCATTAGGCGACTCACCCGATCCTCGAATAATTTTAATTTAATTTAATTTTAGTGTCTTACCTTTTAATTTTGACGCGATAAGTGCCCTAATATTATTTTCGTCTAATTTGTATGCCTCGCTACTCTCCATACGCTCATACTCTCCAACTGAGAATCCCACAACGAAAAAATAAACTCACAGTACATTTTCATTGATGTCTTTCTTTTTTAACCACTCATTTTCTTTCTTCAATAGGTAATTTTTTCTCCTTTGCAATTTCTAATAGTAGTGTAATTTCATTTATTTTCTTTTTCTTCCTCTCATTTTCGTTCTTCTGCACATTCTCTTTGTCATTCGTCTTTACATTTAAAACCACCGTGTTTTCTTGTCATACACTTACGCTGTCTTCATATTCGTGGTCTGTTTGTTCATCTTCATCTGTTTCATTTGGGTTCATCATCTCATCCTCGGCGTCGCCAGTGCGTTGACTAGTGGACAAAAATAAAAAAAAGTGAATGTTTTATACACCAATGCAAATGTTTCATAATTGATTGACAGATGTTTAGTGACCGTACGGTATCATTTGTTTATTGATTATAATGTTTTTGTAGCGGAAGCAACCAACGACTTTTGCGATAAGAGTTCGGTTTTTTTATCTTGGTTATGTTGTACATAGAACATAGCTTTTGACTTTCGTCTGTAAAAAAATTAGACAAAAAATAATAGTTTTTGTTGTTGTTTATAAATAATGGACTCTTCTACTATTGGTATGTTTAATTTAAAATAATATTATGTGTTTTAACAGTTTTAAACTGTTAATTTATAGTGGTCTGCTTGTGACTCAATATTAAACTTTGATTCGAATTTAAAAAAAAATTACCAAAATAGACCTAGAATTTGTTTTGTGTTCAGTTCGTGCTCTGTTGTACTTAGTTAAGTTTTCTGCTACTTTTTGCGACTTTTGAAAATATTTATCTTTTCATAGGGATACGAGGGCGGGTCAATCACTCCGTGACTTTTGGAATAAAACACAGATTTTTTGATAAAAAAATAATTTTATTTTTCAACGTAGTCTCCCTTGAGCTCTATACACTTTGTCCAACGCTTCTCCAATTTTTTTATCCCTTCCAAAAAAAATGATTTGTCCTCAAAATAGGGCTTTGTTTGCGAGATGACTTCATCATTGGAGTCAAATCTTTTTCCACCAAGCCATTTCTTCAGGTTTGGGAACAAGAAGTAGTCGCTCGGAGCCAAATCTGGAGAATAGGGTGGATGAGGGAGCAATTCATAGCCCAATTCATGGATTTTTGCCATGGCAACTGCACATGTGTGCACCCTTGCATTGTCTTGGTGGAAAAGAACTTTTTTCTTGGCCAAATGAGGTCGGTTTTTTTTTCAAATCGTCATTGAATCGGTCCAATAAGTTGGCATAATATTCCCCATTGATTGTTCTTCCCTTTTGAAGGTAGTCAATGTGGATTATGGATTATCCCGCGTGCATCCCAAACAACAGTCGCCATAACTTTATTGGCTGACAAACCCACCTTGGCCTTCTTTGGCGCCGATTCACCCTTAGAAACCCACTGTTTTGACTGTTGTTTGTTCTCTGGTGTGTTGTGATGGATCCATGTTTCGTCCACGGTTTCAAAACGGCGCAAAAACTCCTCCATATTGCGATTAAATAACGCCAAACCTTCCTGTGAAGTGAAGCACACGAAATTCACTTTTTTCCATTTTCTCCTCAAATTAGTGAGTAGTCTGATAAAAATAGCTGTCAAACACAAACTAACTGACGCAGCAAGTTTAAATTTTAAATTTTAACAGATGCCTGTTGACAGGAGCAGTGTTGCTGTTTCAGTAAAGAGGTCAGAAATTCAAAAAGTCACGGACTTATTGACCCGCCCTCGGATATTCAGCTATTAAAAATGAGCAAATTTTTGAAAATTGATGACATACAGCAATATATTTTAGATCTCTTAAACATTATGGATTGCCCAATTTTTTTAAAATGTGATTTGACCCAGAAACGCAGCATTTTCAACATGAATATGAGCAATTAAACAATACTTTCGCAATCGTTGTTTATTTGCAAAACGGCATAATCTTTGGCTAAAAACTGGATTGAGTATTCCACAAGGTTTACTAAGCTTACTGAACAAATCCAATCCTGACGAACTTCCTGCAACTAGCCGTGGAAGGCCTACAAAGTCATTCGAAGAATCTTCTCATAAGACAAAAAAGCTTAAGATTAGTCCACTATTGACATCATGGTTAAGTCAAGAGTTGAATTATGCAGCAAAATTTTCAAGTTCGTTAAATAAAACAAGTCACCTACAACTGAAAGAAATGTTGCTTTATCTCCAGAGAAAGCATTTGCTTTGTATCTTGACTTAGAGATATCAGAGACAACAGCCTCAGTCGAACTCCAAGAACTTCTGGACAGTATTACTGAATACTTGGATAAGGTGTTTTGAATGCTTGCTCCATATTTCATACCGAAATGGCAGGTGCGTGCAACCGAAAACAAAATTGTGTTCGAAAACAGAAAGAAGGAAATTCAGAATTTATTTAAAACCAGGGTCTTATAGTCGATAAATCCAAACCAGGATTTGGATCTACTAATAATGGGATGGGAATCACTAGAAGATTTTTTGCAAATCCAAAATTAACACCAGAAATTACCGGAAAGCTAATTGAGAATTTCTACACTATTTTAAGGCTGATAGCATGTGCCAAACAAGTTTAGTAAGTTCTTGCAGGAAACAAGGCAGATTTACTTAAAACTTTACAGTTGGTACTATATGCCTAGTAGTGTGCACAAACTACTCATTCATGGTCAGGCCATTATTTCATATTTTGACTTACCGATAGGGAAACTCTCACAAAGAATTTAGACGGCATCGTCTTACCCACACAAGAAAATCGTCAAGGATATATACTAATGATGATTTAATGACGGTTCTGTTGCTTAGATCTGATCCTGCACTTTCCCATTTAAGGAATCCCGTTTCCAAAAAGTCCATAGTTCTAGACGATCAACGTAAGAACTATCTAATAGGCCCGGAAAATGTTGAATTATCTTCAGCTGATCCATCATATTTCGAATTAAATGCCGAGAGTGATGATGGACACCCGACTTAGATGACTAATTAAGAGCTACATGCTACAGAAATAATATATTCGCACAGAAATATATTATTTACGCATTTATTAAAAATACTGTAAACATATTTGTTAAATTAGATAAATTGTTTCATTGAAAAAAGTTAAATAAAAAAAAATTGTTCGTAGAACTTTTACATTTTAGGCTCGTTAGACTACGCTCAAAATGCCTTACATGTATTTCCTTCATAAAATATTTATTTATTTAATATGTATGTTCTTTTTTATGAAATTTCAAAACAAAAATCAGTAGTAGCAACATATTCAGATTTTTGTCCACCAGCGCCTAGTATTCAACGCATTGTACGTCGTCTGGATGCCAGGTATCATCTAATTTAGTGGTTTTTAGGAAAAACTCTTCACGTTGTTGAGCTGTTTCAATAAGACGAATAATAAGTTCGCCTTTATTCCACGTGGTTTTCCTTCCCATTGCCTGCAACCATGATCCCAATTATTCAGTTGTGAACTTTTTTAATTCATTTATTTGCGATTGCATGTAATTGCAATGAATTTGTAAGTTGCAAGGGTTGATTTTTCTTCTTTTTTTTAAATTTTTCTTCACACGAACTTACTTTATAACAATTTTCTTGATACTGTACTGGCAGTTCCCTTTTCTTCTCTTTCTTACTTTGTTTTCTCTATTTCCTTACAGTTTTGCCTTAATATAATGATAAATTTATGGCATTATAGAATTGAAAACAAAAACAATATAAGACCTCGCCTCCTTTTTATGACCAAAAAACTCAAAAGTAAATAATTGTCGACCAAATGAATTTCAAGAAATTTAAATTACAAAATTAAAAATTTCAATTAATAATACGAATGTAATTTCTTTTTTTATTTTTACGACGAGTAAAAATAAACAGTTAAAGGGTTAAAAAGCGTTTTGAAATTGTTTTCTTAGTAACCCACCAAAAAGGGCCGGAAATGAATATGAAGTTGGCAGCAAAATATTTAAAAACATCAGAGGCATGGCATTGTGGAGAGGTTAGATAATGAGGTAATGTTGATGGTGGATCAGATAGAGGGACCAAAACAAACACATCTAGTAAGGACAGTGAATTAATTTGTAAATTGTTTCTGATAAAACCCAACACAATACGACGCCGTTTGGCAGAACCTGGAATCAAGAACAGAAGTATCAAACCTTAATCGCTACTGACCCAAAAACATTCAAAAGAGGCTAAATTGGGCAACACAGAATTTAGACCTCGATTGGGGTAACATCATATTTGCAGTTGAGTCATATTTTTTTATTTATAATTATTGGAAGAAAGCCTGGACAAAACAGATGAAAATTTTCTACAACGCACTGTAAAACATTCAGCAAAAGATCATATTTATGGATGCTTATCGGTCAAAGGTACACAATTCATGGTAAAATTATACCAGAACGGTTGACTAAAGTCTGCCAAATCTCTTTGCGGGCCAAACAATTACGACTTGGTTTTTGCAAAAGGATAACGATCCAAAACATCGGAGTCGTCTCTGCAGAAGTTGAAAAGAAGAAATTGGTATAGAGACGTTAGTCGCAAAGTCCTGATTCGAGTCCAATAGAAAATGTGTGGTCTTTTATGAAGCAGATGCTTGAGGGGGAAAAATAGTTAAATCAACTTGCTCGGGTCTTGAAGTAAATTTTTAGAGGCGCATATGCGCAAAAAAAAATTAAAAATTGTACTAGACGATGCCAAACAATTATAAATAATGTTATTGACGTTTTTGTTGAATGCAATGTATACGCACATTTACATATATAACGAGTGAACCAGCAGATAGTGTGGAAGTGTTTATTAAATATAACACATATTTTATCAATTATATCGGACCTTTATTGAATAATTAAGATTTGTTTTGGGCAATCATGTTCATTTTCTACGACTTTGCAAAATTTCGACATTGTATGTCTTTAATTATCGTGTCATTTGGATCTTATACTGGTCAAAGTCCTGCTTAACCCTGGAAGTACTCGTATAATCTTATTTTTACATACGTAAAATCGACGTGTTTTTATTTTGGGTTTCAATTTAATTATTTAACATAATTTTATTATGTTTTGTTTTCTGGGGGAACGTTTATTAATTTCAAAAGTAATATGAAGTATAAATGGTATTTTCTTAATTTTTTTTCTGTACGCAGTCAAATAATATAACTTTAATTTTCTGAAGGGCTCAAGGATTTAATTTTTAAGTTGCGAAAAAATAATTAAACTTTATTATTTTTAAATTAGCTGATTCTTAAATATAAATAACTAAACAATAATAAGGAAAGTAAAAACATTTATTTTATAAGAACACATTAAAGTAAGCTTATAGTTATGTACACAACAGAAATGGAGATTTTCAAATATTCTTAAAGGATAATATCGCTACTGCGCGTGAATAAATGGTTAAGTCAGTTTGAGAAAATCGAGTTTTTTTTTCGAATTAGAAATGTACCAATTTAAAAGCTTATTTTTACTCGATCTTTGCTTTGTTTCACTAGTTTGATGCTGCCTTAGACTATGAAATGTTAATGCCTGCCAATTCGAAAAAAAAAATGACAAAGGAGTTGACTGAACATGCGCCTCTTTTCACGAGCACTTTATCATGCAAATGACTTAACTTTTAACATGAACTTCAATATCTCAGTTTCTACAACTCCAACTACATAACCCGTTATACACGCCGTAGCTATTGTTATATGGGTGTCAAATTTGACATAACTCCCTTTTTCACACGCACAACCGATATAATATAAGGAAAAAAGGTTACTAAAACCTTAAAAACTATGATTTTCTATTTGGAAAATCATTTGAAACACAAATCAAGATTATGTTCCCGACAAATTGATTTTTTGCATGTTGTGCATTTCGTTTTTGTAATTTTTTTTTGTTATACGAACAGTAGGCACAATATTTTCGACTAAAACTAGTTCCTGGTCATTTTCTGCAAATTTTTCAGTAATGTTGTTTCGACGTTTCAACCGGTAACACATCCATGGCTTAGTAAATTATTTTGCAATCATTTTCATGAATTCTTTTCTATTCACTGACCTTTTATTCCCGTTTGCCATATTATCTGCATAAATTATAGATGAATTTATGTACGCTATATTCAGCATATTATAGAGCATAGCACAGTCCATCTATTTATTTTGGGTTGGCGAGACATTATGGAGATCATTTGGTCGAATGTGACGTCTCCATCCTATATAAAATATAGTCTCCATCCATATTATAAAATATGACCCTGACCATGACCGGTTTTCCACTTTCCTTATCACTGTATTTTCATCTCATGATGTAAGCAAGTACTTGTGAATCACTGTATTTTCATCTCATGATGTAAGCAAGTAAACCATTTTAGATGATTTTGACTTATACGATACCGAGGCTGAAAACACACTGGATCAGTCAAAAGGTTTTATTTTGACTAATCAAACAACAATACATTGACTCTTATGAATACACACACACATACACAGTAAGGTCTTAATTATGGCATACTGGAAAAATAATTGCAATGACAGCTATGAGGGCTGACGTTTGTAGTATTCTGTTACCTGAGTAAGCAAGAGTGAAATTTTGCGGAAATGGCTTTCAGACTAATGCTACAAGCGCCCCCGTCGCGTTAAAACCTTGGCAGGACTCAAAGAACGCTCGATGCCTCGTCGCCATTAAGTTGGTGGTGTAGGTCAAGATGTAACATTCCTTGTTAAATCCGATTTGGCTCTGGCACAACATCTCATAAGGGTCTGTGTCAACCCTTATATGGCCTCACTGCTTGCAAAGACAACCATGGAATCCTTAGGTTACTCGATAACGGCTTTGAGTGGAGACCCAATTGAAATGAATTCAACAAAAACCAAATCAACGGAGGGAATATTAGTGGAAGAGAAAGGTAATGAAGAAAATCCCTTTCAAATGAGCTCAAGGATGCTAAGGTCACCAGACACCGCACCAGCACCTTTAGGGAGAAGCATTGAGAGCAGTGTTTTTTCTGCGACAAGAGAGACGGCATTTGAACCAAATTCGCAGCTATCTGCCTTCCACAGACTAGGTGAGCAGATACGGCCACTGGTGGAAATGTTAGAAGATGGGAAAAGGCGTTCAATACATCAGCCTATGAGAGACGCAATTGAAAGCATTAGATCCATATATGAGCTTTCTGCTATTCAACTGCAGGACGAAAAAGCAAAAGAGGTGACAAGGAAACACAACTCCTCACAAACCTCTCCCTGGCTGAGAAACGCACAAGAACCCAAGAAAAGGCAGGGTCAAAATGGCGAAACCCCAGAACCAAAGAGAAATAAAAAACCCCAGGCGGTAGAATCGAAGCAAAAAGAAAACAATATTGGAGGCATAACTCCAAGGATCAAGGAGAAGAACACCGCCATTCCGACAAAACAGAAGTCAAACGATGGCAAACAGTTGAGAAAAACTAAGAAGGAGACTAGCAAAAAAGAAGCTTGAGGCGAAAAGAAGTAAGCCGGATGCGTTCGTCATCGATGCAAGTGAAGGACTATTTTACGCGGAGATTCTTCGTAGCGAAAAAGCAGACCCCAAACTAGAAGCTATTGGAAAAGAGGTATCCAGGATAAGAATGACCCAGAAAGGAGAGCTCCTAATACAGCTCCAGGAAACTGGAAATAAGACAGAAGATTTTAAAAGTATCATTGGCGAGGATTTAGGAGAGCGAGCGAGTGTAAGGACACTCACACATCGCACTACCATCGAGCTGAAAGACATCGACGAAGTTACCGGAAAAGAGGACATTTGCGAGGCAATAAGGACTCAACTCGGGGTGGAACTAAAACCAGCAGACATATTATCCTTGCGAAAAGCGTACGGTGGAACCCAAACAGCAACAATTGGACTTCCCGTCGGATTGGCAAAGAAACTGATGCAAGAAAGGTAAAAATTGGATGGGTTATTTGTCGCATTCGAGAACGAACGGTTCTCCAAAAATGCTTCAAATGCCTTGAATTTGGGCATATAGCCAAGCATTGCAAAAGCAGTGAGGACCACTCCAAGCTATGTAGAAGGTGTGGGACGGAAGGCCACATAGCAAAGAACTGCGATAAGGAGCCATCATGCATGTTCTGTAGAAAAGAACACCCAAACGATTCGAAGCATGTAGCCGGAAGCAGCAAGTGTCTGGTTTTTAGGAAGGCCATCATCAACAAGAAAACATGAAAATAATACAGATTAACTTAACCCTCATCGGTACCTCATTTAGAGCAACGTATGAGTTCCTTGTATGTAAAATTTACACACTCCTTGAATATTTTTTTTATGCATAAAAACCAAATTTGTTTATTTCAACATTATTTCGTTTATTGGCTTATTATAAAATGCAATTTCAAACTAAAATACTACAAAAAAAAATATTTACATTAAAATGTTAGATATGTTTGAAGAAGGTGAATCAAAGATCACATTTTTCACAAACTTTAAAATAGTGCTTTGGACAGACATACATATTTATCACATCGTGTGGCATGATTGTTAGAATTTTTTAGCGATGGGCACATATGACATCGAGCCCTTTTTTTGGTTACAGTTTGTTGACTCAGTGGTAGTAATACAATAAGCGGTGGATCTGTCGCTCTTTGCGCTTGTTCAATCTGGTCCGAGCTTGATGTTGATGGCATATCTGGATTTCGGACTCTTTTAACGACAGCTATAGCGTTTGCACCTCGTGGCATCGACTTCCGTTGTTTTATATGTGGAAAACACAGCTGTTGCCCAAGTTCAATCAAAAACAATCTTCTTCTAATGTTTTTTTTAGCAATTTCCCACTCTGGATTTAATTTCAAGTATATAATTAACGCGTTGCAAGCTGATATATCTATCATGTTGCAAAAAAGAGCAACAGGCCATCTATTGACCTTTCTCTTGCATCGATATGTCCCAACCAACTTGTCCAAAACATCGACTCCACCTTTTGTTCGGTTGTAAAATTTAATTATTTCCGGTTTTTTCCAGTTGGTGAGTTGTGAAAAAGTTGTCACATTCCTTCCGTTCAAACCTAAAAGTACAAATATGAGACATTGTAAATGAAATGCAAACACAAAAAAAAAAAAATCAAAATAAATTACCTTCAGTCATTTCTAATACGACTCGTTCTCCTTGGTTTACCTCTGGTGCACAATTACGGTCGCGATCCATATATATACCTGAACATTATATGCATAGAATATCTCAGCATCTGTAGCGATCCACAATTTGAGACCATATTTGGCTGGTTTGCATGGTATATACTGCGTTAACGGTGATCGACATCGAAACGGTAACAGCGGCTGATCAACAATCACAAAATCACCAACGCAATATGAGAGTTTCAAATGTTGCACCCATTTATCAAAAATAGCTCGTATTGGAGCAAGTTTGTCTCTATCGCTCAGTCGAGTCTCTTCGTCGTCAAAACGTAGGTAGTTGTTGTTTATTTTGAATCGTTTTAGGGACATCGTTGACGAAAAAATCGCTCTGCCATGCTTATCATCCCATAGCTCTGTGATACACTCTCCCTTTGATCGGTAGACTCCCACTAAAATAAGAAGACCATAGAAAGCATGCATCTCATGTTGATCAATAGCTTTCCAGTTTGACTTATATTGACAAACGCCATATAAATTCGTCATTTGAAGAACAGTCTCCTCGAATGGTTGAATGAAGAGCAAGAATGAAGTTAGAACATCCGTACATTGAGTAGCAGCAAAAACAGTAGGTCCTAGTAAACAAAGAGATATCAATTGCAAAAAATTTCAAAGTCGTTAACTAAAAAAGTCTGGTAGAAAATTATATTCTGGAAGATCTATTTGAACGAGAAAGCGGCATTGCATCCTTAGAATACTGAATGCGTTTATCTTTAGAAAGTAGCAATTTATTTGGCTCTTCAACAGCGGGTTCTCTAATCTCAGGTTCGATATACTCAATATCGGAACCATCATTATCTTCACTGTTAGCTTCACTCTCATTTGGAATATAGTCATTGTCATCATGCATGATGCATATGGCTCACTATCACTTCCGTACTGATCAAAATAAGAAAATTCCATTTTTTTCAATATTTTTTCAGTTTGTACTAAACCGTTATTATAAATAATCTGACTTTCGATTTGAATCACTCCGCGTTTTTTTCTAAAATAACTCTTCTTTATTTCAAAAGCAATTTATATTCTCTTTACTTCAAAGACATGTAATGGGGCGCCAATGGAAGGCTAATTACCCCTGCTTCCTGTTTTTTTTCGCAAAAAGGGTTTTTATAATTCAATCAGGAATTTCCTCGTGTTAGCGTTCGTTTTATTATACATATCCTTTTTATTGGGTTTTATGACTTGTACCTATACTTTTTACTGCTTTACTTACCGAGAATTTCCAAATGTACTTAGAGTTGAAAACTCTAGACATCCAACCAATTAACAATAATGACAAAAAACGACAATTATAAAAAACCGCAATAAAAAACTAACGATCTAACAAAAAAATTCACACAAGTACTGTTGTGTAAATTTTACACAAGGTACCAATTAAGGAAATTATTTGTACAGCTTTTTGGCGACATCTGTTCAAAAAAAATTTACTAAAAACATAAATTTCTTATATGATTTTTACCTTGAGCCGAAGTTATTGTCCATATTGAAAAATATCAATTTGAATTTCAAAAGTGTGTAAAATTTACACACGGTACCGATGAAGGTTAAATTACTGTAAAATTGCACAGGATATCCTGACACAAACGGTTAGAGAAGAAAAAGCGGACGTTATTTTGATAAGTGAACCGTATAAAACTCTGGACAGCAATATATGGATCTGCGATAGGACAAAGCATGCTGCTATATGGATATGTGGAAGGTATGCCTTTCAAGAAACTAACGGACTTACAGAGGGTTTTGCACGTGTCAAAATAAATGGCATATATTTTTACAGTTGCTATGCACGTCCAAGCTGGACCATTAACGAGTACCAGGCAATGCTAGACAACCTATCCGCCGACGTTCGTTGTAGAGCCCCTGTGGTTATCGGCGGCGACTTTAATGCATGGGCGACGGAGTGGGGTAGCAGACTTACAAATGCCAGAGGCTAGAAAGTTTTGCAACTCATAACATAGGCATTGCAAACCAAGGTCGTGCAAACACATATCGTAAGGCAGGAACGGGCTCGATTATTGACACTATGTTCGTTAGCAACTCCCTCTTACGAAACATAAAATGGCGAGTCAGCGAAGAATACACGCACAGTGATCACCAAGCAATAATATTTGAAACGAAGAAGAAGAGTACGCCCATTCATTTCGAAAGAAGAGCTCCAAACGATCTTCGATTCACTTAGAAGTAAGAAATCAGCGGGAACCGATAAAATACCGAACATTGTGCTTCGACATCTCCCTCTAGAAGCGGTGAACATTTATACCACCCTGTTTAATAATGCAACGAATAATGCACATTATCCAGCGCATTGGAAAACTGCGGTGGTACATCCCATCCCCAAAAGGGATAAAGACACTTCCAATCCGGCAAATCTCCGCTCCATCAGTCTTCTGCCAAACATCAGACATAATCATCATCAGACAACATAAGGTTTTCGAGAAGGTATTCAATAGAGTGCTGACCAAGTGGGTTGAGGACAAACATATAGTTCCAGATAATCAGTTCGGTTTCAAGGCGCGGCATGATATCATTCATGCTGCGTCGAAACTGGTTTCTGATATTCAATGGAACAAAGGCAAGAACCAGTGCACTGGTGCCTGCCTGATTGACTTGGAGAAAGCCTTCGATACCGTATGGTTAGAAGGACTCTTTTTCAAGCTGGAAATTCCATCTACTAAGTTTTTGCTTAAAATTTATTTTCTTAGTATTAATAAATGTAAAAATATAATTAGACTGTAAGATACGTCCAAAGACATAGTTTAAGTGTTAGGTTTAACTTAGAGTGCCCGCACGGGGCCAGTAAGTTAGAATAAGATTATTTGTAAGTAATTTAAGCTAATTTTTAAGCGTTTTTTGTATAGCATATCTTATATGTTAAAAAAATAAAAAATGGAAAAAAAAACTGAAGGAGAAGAGTACCGTGCAACGCGCTAAACGAACGGGCCCAAGATGGAAGGACACACACTTCGACCAGGACGCGTTCGAAGAAATGATAAATACTGGAAACATAATTCAAAGCGGAACAGCTGAAGCCTGTATACAACAACTCGCCCGCATTCTCACTACTGCGTGCGATGCATCAATGCCCGGAAGAACGGGTACTAGAGGAGGAACACCATGCTACTGGTGGAATGAGGTAACAAAAAACTTGGAGCAAAGTCCAAAGATCTAGGGGAAAAGATCGCTTTGAAGAACACCTTATTGGCTTTAAAAAAGCAAGACGCGACCTAAAAAAGGCAATCAAGGAGAGCAAGACAAGTTGTTTTAAAAAAAACTTTCTGAAGAAGCCGACATAAACCCTTGGGGTACAGCATACAGGATCGTCATGACTAAGATAAAGGGCAGCAGGTCGCCGCAAATAACATGTCCAGCAATCCTAAGCTCCATAGTAGAACACCTTTTCCCCCGAAGTACATCTACTATGTACCATATCATTAGGGAGTCCAACACGGAAGACATCCCAATAGTCACAGCGGATGAACTCATAAACGCATGCAGGAAGATTGGCGACAGTAAAGCGCCCGGACCTGATGGCATACCAAATAATACACTAAAAGCAGCTATTCATAAGCGCCCAGACATGTTTATGGAAACAATTCAAAAATGTCTTGAAGAAGGAGTTTTCCCGGATGCTTGGAAACTACAACACCTAGTCCTGCTTCCAAAGGGAAACAAGCCACCTGGGGAACCGTCCTCGTATCGTCCAATATGCCTTCTAGACACAATGGGAAAGATACTGGAACGGATAATATATGCTAGACTGCTCGCGGTAGCAGAAGAGAGAGGAGCACTATCAGACTTGCAGTTTGGGTTTAGAAAATCGCGGTCTACTGTTCAAGCCATAAAAACTGTGGTCGACATTGCGGCCGAAGCGATACAAGGAGAAAGATGGCGGTGTGGTACAAAAAAATACTGTGTAGTGGTGACTCTGGACATCAAAAATGCCTTTAACTCGGTAAACTGGGCGTTCATCAGAAAATCACTAGCCAGTATGAATACGCCATATTACTTACTGAGGATAGTAGAAAACTACTTTACCAACAGAAAACTGAGGTATGAAACTGACGAAGGGTTGAAATACTACAGCGTTTCAGCTGGGCTTCCACAACAATATGTACTCGGTCCACTTCTACGGAACATTATGTATGACGGAGTGCTAAGGCTTATGTTGCCGAGAGGAGTTCAAATAATCGGATTTGCAGACGACATTGCCGTCGTTACGGTGGCAAAAGAAATAAAGGAGATAGAGTCAGCCACAAATGTAGCGATTATTCGCATCAAAGACTGGCTAATATCCGCCGGTCTAGAATTAGCGGACCATAAAACGGAAGCCGTCTTAATTACCAGTAGAAGAATTGTGGAATACGCCAATATACGGGTGGGACATCAAATAATCCGATCGAAAGAATCAATCAAATACCTGGGAGTAATACTTGATAACAGATTACAGTTCAAAGCACATGTAGAGTACTCCAGTAACAAGGCTTTACTGCTGCAAGGAGCACTCTCTAGAATAATACCAAACATTGGTGGACCTGGATATGCTAGGAGGATTCTCCTATCTAGAGTAGTCTCCAGTCTGGGCGGGGGCACTCGCCATAAAAGCAAACAAGTGAAATCTGTTGTTCGCATACAGGCTCAGTGCATTAAGAGCGATCTGTGGATTTCGAACAATCTCGGATGAAGCAGCCTTCGTGATAGTAGGAATGTTTCCGATCGACATTCTCGCGGACGAGATGCTGAGAATTTATAATAGAAGAACCCCAGGGTGACAAGATGCAGGTGAAATTGCAAGAATAAAAGGAGAAGAGCGAGCGGCTTCAGCAGCCCTCTGGCAAGCCAGGTGGGATGATGGACCTACAAGTTGATCCCGAAGATCGAGACCTGGACAAAACGAGCACATGGGGATAACAACTACCACCTTACGCAGTTCCTATCTGGTCACGGCGGCTATCGCAAATACTTGCACCGATTCGGAAACGATAGCTCCCCTTTGTGCCCAGAATGCTCAAACGAGGAGGAAGATACGGAGCATGCCATATTTCATTGCCGGCGTTTTTCGCAGTGGAGAATTAATCTGCCCAGTCCAATACTGCTCATAGACCAAATGTTGCAGTCGGAGGAAAATTGGATGGAAATCGGCACATTTGTGACAATTGTGCAAAATGAGCTAAGAAGAATAGAAAAAAATAGAAGAACTGAAGAAGCAAATACAAGAAGGATAGCATGATCTGCTAACCAGCCCCGCGAAGTAATACCTAACGGCAGTCCCGCGGGGAGAGTGGTTGAAGGACGTAGTGGTGTGGATTAGTATGTAGGCACACTCCTAGCATCGAACATTCGGGTGTTGTGAATCGTGCATGTTTGCACGGGCTACCGCGTCTATGAAGATTACCACATCCATTGGCGCAACTAAGACAAAAAAAAAAACACACACACACTAAAACAGGCAAAACAAAACAAATATTTTTGATTCGATGTGTTTTATGTGTGGTTGTCGAACCTACATGGCTTTGCGTACAGCCAACACACACCGAATGAAACAAGCATGTTTCAAACCAGCGTCGTTGTCGATTGCACACTTGCTTATAGCGCGCGCAGCACACACCGCATACTGTACAAAAAAGTAACAAGGCGAAACAGAAAAACATGCTTCATTGTCTATAGTTGGAGAGTTGTTTTTCAGAAACAAGATTTCGTTGTTCTTGTTTAGTTTTTTTGCACTGGCTTTTACTTATTTTCTTTATTTTTACTTACCGTAGTGTAGTACATAATATCTCACCAGGAGCTATACTTTTCCAATAGTTTGTATTTTGTTTAGCAATTGCCTTTTTAGTTAATGCAAGCAAAAAATAGAATGTTCCAGTCTTCATTCTTGTGGAGTTTCTAAATATATCCTCACTTCTGCTATCAGGTTTTTAATGGGGTCTTCCGCATGTCGTTTTGATTTGTGTTTCATATTTCTTACAAAAGGTCAATAAAATTAAATCAAATAGTCACAACTTCATCGTCTGACCACCGGACCACGTGTTGAACATTTATTGTTGAACTTTTTCTTGTGTGTGTTGAACTAAAAAACGTTTTCCAGTCTATGAAACAAAAACGTTTTGACTGACTATCCTTAGGTAGGAGGACCATCAAAGCCAAACAATTCCTCGGTTTCTTGAATTTCTCATTTCATCAGGAAATTCCACCTTGTTTGATCTTATGGTACCCACCAAAGTTAGATTATGTTGTTCTAATAAACTTTTGGCTAGGGGAACCGACTTGAACCAATTTTCGCAGGTGACATTTCTTGAACTTCCAGTTATAGTTTTGGTCAATTCTTAAACAAAGATTCAATGGAAGGGCATTAGTATTAGTACATTTTCCGAGGTATGACATTGCATGTACTATATACTTTGATGTACGATAACCCATAACTATTTTCAACCCATATTTATTTAGCTCGTTGGGTATATACTCGTAACATACATCCTAAATGGACATCTACCACGGAAGCCGACTCGCTGCTCGTCAATAGTGACATATATCCTGAATGTAGTTAGCTTTGCATTAAGATAGGAGTTTCTCTCAAATTGGAGCTAGATAGTTTTGTGATCTACCTGAAGTTCGTACAGCTCTATCATCTGTACTTATACACAAACAATTCAATCAATAGCATTTAAATAGCTCTTTGCTCATGATTGGTGCTTACCTATGTCCTTCAAGACTGCGGTCAACATTAAAGCCCAAACAACGCTTTTAGCTCATTGGTATTGGGACATTCAAATGTCACTGATATATTTTTCATAAAACGTTGTTTCAGAATTATTTGAATATTTGCCCATTTCAATACTTCGATTCATTAATAACAAATAGAATAGTATGGATCAATTATATTCTTGAGCTCAGGAGCTGTTCCCCTAGAAGATCACACAATGCAGATTGCTCTAGTTTTATCATTTACATTTTCTTTGTGCGTATTTGGGATTTGGGATGCTTGTTTTTTTTTTGAGATGTCTTTCCGATGTAGTTATTCTTGTAGATAGATAGATAGTTTGATTTATTTAAAAATAATAATAATAATATAATAACAATATAAAATCAGTTAGTATGGCATTGCCGTCTGCCAGATTGATAACTATTAATAAGTTTTGCATTTATTTATATTTACTATTTGCATTTACAAACATTTTATAAGGTCCCTGCTAGTATATTCTCCCTATACTTTAAAGCAATTTTGCAGTATCCATATAATTTAGTAACGTTTACTTCGTTGAGAAGGGATATCATTTCTTGTTCCGATAGGAAGTCTTTTTTAAAGAAACTTCTTCTTGTTTCCCTTAGAATTGGGCACTTGCCTAGAAAATGCATGGTATCTTCTCTTTCTTCCAAATTGCACATACTACAGAATATAGGAAGATCTTCTCTATGCGGAATATAATTGAGTTTTAGGAGTTCTCCGCGAAGTTTAAGAATTGTTGATATTTCGGGAATGGTATGGATGTCTTTAAAGCAGTTTTTATCTTCAAGATTTAGTTAATTTAGTCGGCTATACGTACTACGATGTAGTGATCCCGTCGCTTCTTCTACAAACTTCATTCTGGCCTGTTCATCAACTCTCGTTATCAGCTGGTATAGTGAGTTCTCCCAGTTCATGATTTCCGCATTCACCTCTACACCACACCCGCGAGCAAACACTAGCCATTCTTCGAGCCATGCTATTTTGTTCCGAATCGCGTGTAAGGCCACTATCTTTGGAAGTCGCTTATCTGACATGTTGATAACCCTTAGTATGTAGTTTACCTGCAATTTCAGCGTTTTAAGGAATAGCGGAGATAGGCCTGTTTCCAGCATGAGCATATAGTTCGGAATCTTTACAGGGAGGTGGAAGGATTTCTTAATACCCCATACTTGCGCTGCGTAGAGCATTTCTGCCTCCGATGCAGCTTCAAATACTTTGAATTTACTGCTGTGCGTAATCTTTGGGTTGCTGAAACAGTTTTTCCACACTACATTGATGGCGGTTTTAGATTTCGTGAGTTGCTCCTTCAGATGTCTTTTCATACTAAGGCTACTTGTTAAAAGGATTCCAAGATACCTGTATTAATTTACAACTTCTATACTTTCTCCGTTAAAGTGCCATTTTTCGTTGTAAGCAAGTCTACCACCTCTCTTTTTAAATATCATTATCTTGGATTTATCCAAATTCACGACCAGGCCCCATAGGCGGCTGCAGTACTCATACAATTTTTTAATCATCAATTGCAAGGATTCCGGTGAGCTGGCCAACAGTACAATGTCGTCTGCGAACAAGAGGGCTTTAATGAGAATTCCTGCAATTTGTATTCCTCCTGGGAGAAAGTCCACTATATCGTCGATAAAGAGGGCGATTAGATTAGGGCTCAGCGAACATCCCTGTTTTACTCCTGCCTCCGTCTGAAACCGTTCGCCATTCCAAACAGCTCTCTTGGTATCTTCATATAGGTTTTGCAAAACACTTCCGAATTTTAATGACATTCCCATACTGTATAACTTATAAAATAAGGCGTTTCGGGTCACAGAATCGAAGGCCGCTTTGAGGTCCACAAAGAAGGGGTAGAGTTTTTTATTTCGGCTTATAAATGTATCTGCTAAGCTTTTCAATATGAAAATATGGTCGACAGTTGAGTAGCCAGACCTATTCTTGTAGCTGTGTTTTCTTCTATCGTCCTCATACGCATCTACTCGTATCAATATCAATATCGCTTTGCACATCCTCTTCAATTATTTCATCTTCCGTCTCACTAGCACTGATGCACAATCGTCTTCTTCCAATATTTTTTTGCATTCAGATTCTAAAGAGAAGAAATAACCCCAAAATTACTATATTGAAGACAGAAGTTACAAAAAGTATAATTATACTTCAAAACGACGTACAAGCGGTCAATATTTCAACTACGCAATAATTTACGGGAAAAACGGTCATAACACTCGAAAGTTTGAATACGATTGAACATGACTCCTGTGGCAACATTCTATGAATAGACTACAATAGCTCTGAAGTTACGAGTATAATATTTCTTTTGATTTTATTATGTATTATCCAATAATATTTTACAATTTTATTATGTATTATCCAATAATGTTTTACAATTTTTAGGTTCTTTACAAGGGCTTGATACTTATTTTTTATATTAAATATTTTCCAAAAATTATATTAAATTATTTTACAGGAGCTTAGGAGGTAATACTACTCGTATCTTTTGTTCAAAATCAAAGGCCAATCTCTCCAATTTATTTAATTTTCAATTCTTTTAAAAACAAAATTGCAGAGATCGCGATTTTCAATCTAGATCAAAAAAACGAAACTTATTTTTAGAAGATGCCACAATCTAGTGAAATACCTAGGAAATTTTTTACATAAATGGCGTAATTAGAAGAAATTTGTTTTATATAAAAAATCGATCATAAAATAATTAAATTTTTATCAATCGAAAAAAAGTCCTACTTTCTTCACTAGAAAGCTACGAGGGGCGTTCAATATATTCTCGGTATCGATATGAAGGAAAATGCGAATTCAATTTAAATTGTTTTTATTTTTCAATATAATCTCCCCTAACATCAATGCATTTGTTACATCTTGAGATAAGCTTTTTTAAACCCTCAAAAAAATAAATTTCCTCTTTCTCTGCAAAATACCCATTTATTGCCGACTTGAGTTCTCCATCATCCAAAAAACTTTTTCCACGAAGACATATTTTCAAATCCGGAAACAGGAAATAATCACTAGGGGCAAGGTCTGGATTTTGGATTGCAAGGGTGGGTGTTGGATTTCTTCGAAACCACAATCTCGCGCAGCAGCCTTCGAAACTCGCGCCGTGTGAACAGGAGCGTTGTCATGAAGAAGCAACACACCCGCTGCGAGTTTACCCCGTCTTTTCTTTTTAATTTCCTCCTGCAAATTATGCAAAGTGGAAGCGTAGGATGTGGCGTTGATGGTTTCACCTTTTTTTTGTACTCAATGAGCAAGATTCCCTTTGAGTTCCAAAAAACTGTGGCCATGAGCTTCCCGGCAGACGGAGTGACTTTGAACTTCATCGGGGGGTCTGTTCCTTTTTTATGCCACTGCATGGACTCTTGTTTGCTTTCAGGGTCATAGTGGTGGTCCCATGTTTCGGCCCCAGTAACAATTCGATCCATAACACCGTCCGCGTTCTCACTACACACTCCAAAAGCTCTCTACAGCATGCGATTCTCACTTTTTTCTGAGGCGCTGTGAGCATTCGTGGCACCCACCTTGCACTGACCTTTGAAAGGTTAAGATGGCCATGAAGAATGGTGTGAATGGTACCAATTGAAAGCTTGGTGATCTCTGCCAACATTTTCACCTTTATTCGGGCATCCTCAAGAACAAGTTTTTCGACTTCTTTGATGCTTTCTCCCGTACAAGCAGTAGCCGAAATTGGAGATATATTATTACGAAGTGTGTTATGAGCTTTAAAACATTCATCAGACCTTAGCATAGCTTCGAGGGCTACTGTCATCTGGAATGTTTTTTGGACTCCTAGTACTTTAAATCTGCTTTTGTCTGTGGGGTTAGTGGAGTTTCGATATTTAATATTCTTTATGATAGAGTTTTGTAGCTGAAGTATTTCCTCCTGCTAGTTTATTTTATCTGAATTTAGGCCTCACAAGACCGTAGTATGCTTATTTTCTACTTAATGTGTAGAGTAGTATCCAATCTAAACGACATCATTAAGAGCTTTTCTAAGATTAGAGCGTGTGTGCATCCATAGGGAATGACACTTAATAATTGCAATTTCGACAACCCCGATAACTTGATCGGCAAAAGTTGTGGGTAGGTCTCTACTGCTATTTTGTGATATGGCCGCCGAATGTACATAGTGTAAAATGTTTGTGTGGGTACAAATAATAGAACTTATTCTTTTCAATACAAATCCCTTTATTCAGTACAGTTACAATTCACTATTTAATTCTTTCTCTCAGTACAATTCAATTCCTCAACCACTTATACTTTTCTTATCTTTTACTTAAACCACTTAATCACTTCTTCTAATTAACACTTCAAATTCAACTTTGGAACTGATTTGCATACCTTTGGGATGCTGGTATTTATACTCGAATGACATACTTCGAGAACAATCCTCGCCATCCAGCGTCCCATACAATTTCCAATTTGCTAGAAAATTCGATTCTACTCTCCAGTCGAGACTTTGCTAATCCAGTATCGAAACCTTCTAGTCTTCGAGTTTCGACATTTTCTGCTAGATGTCGCTGCTCACATTTGAGTGGTTATCACAATAGTTTCAGTATCTATGAAAGTACTATTCGAACATATGGAAATAAATAAATCCATTCTGTTAATTGATGACGCATTCCTCAGTAGAGATACATAAAATTTGGAAAATTATATTGTTAAGCAGTTACCCAGGCATCAGCTACATCAGCATGGGAATCGTTTATCGCAAGATCGACGAACTTAACTTCTCACGCTGAGTTAGCAACAAAATCTTATTAATAGAGGAAAACTCGCAACAAACGTAGAAGTTGAATTCGAGTGCAAGGATACCAAATGTGTATTTTCCAGTGACGAGTAGCTTGATCAGGTGTGCCTCCTGTTCTTATGGACCGTCGTCTGATGCAATGACAGCAGAACTTCTGGTGCGGAAAAAAATACCAAATTGGCTTTCCTGTGTCCAAGACTGGCTTTGGCCAAAATCTGAGCCAGTGTAAAGGAATGTAGACGGGTCTTCATGGATGGCTCCAAAACCGATTTAGGATGCAGCGCTGATATCTTTCTAGTCGACGACAACGCTAGATTTCACTCCACGTTAGGAAAACTTGCGTTTGTCTTCCAAGCGGAGATATACGCAATCCTGATGGCAACAAACTATATCCAGCACTATTCTGCTAGACGAACATTTTATTCACTTTCAACTTTCCCCATTCTGCTGAACCGAGAAACACTACCTTGCCAGTACTAATTCCAAATTATTTCATTTAAAGCCTTTGTTTTGGAAAGATTTTGTTTGTAAACAGTAAAATAAATTAACTTTAATATTTAAGGAAGAATTTTGGTATATATTGTAAAATATTTGTTTGTGTACAAATGATAGAACTTATTCTTTTCAATAGAAATCGCTTTATTCAGTACAGTTACAATTCACTGTTTAATTGTTTCTCTTAATGCAATCCAATTTCTCAACCGCTTATACTTTTCTTAGCTTTTACTTAAACCACTTAATCACTTCTAATTAAAACTTCAAATTCAACCGATGAACTGACTTGCATACCTTTTGGATGCTGATATTTATACTCGAAGGACATATTTCCAGAACAATCCTCGCCATCCAGCGTCACATACAATTTCCATTTTGCTAGACAATTCGATTCCATTCACCAGTGGTTAACTCTTTGCTATTCAAGTATCGAAATCTTCTGCTGTTTGAGTATCGACATCCTCTGATATGTAAATCAAGATGACGCTGCCCACATTTAAATGGTTATCACACTGCTCCCTCCCTAAAGTAATTCCTACTGAACAACTTCGTCATTCATCATTCCGTTGAAATGAAACATTCTATCCAAATGGACCACCTTCAAATTTCCTGGATACCCACGCTGGATCCGGTAGACAGCGTCATTAATGCGGGTAATCACCTTGTATGGACCTTCCCAGTTCGGTTGCAATTTTGGTGATTTGCCTTTCTTACGCTGAGGATTATACAACCAGACCAGATCTCCTTCGTTGAACCCGGAAGATTTCGCCTTAATGTCGTACTTAGTCTTTATCTTTTCTATGATGTCTTCGTGCAATTTACGAATCCAGCTGCGCTTTGGCCTCCGTAGGTGGGGATCCAAATTTTGCTTCACGTAGCAACCGAACTGTTTGACCAAATAGGATTTCGGATGGTGTGTGTCCTGTTGAACTATGAACCGCATTTCGGTAGGGCATTAAAAAGGGGGGTATGTGTCGATCCCAATCCCGCTGACAGTTGCTGACGACGTTAGATAGATGCTCATTCAAGGTACGATTGAATCGCTCGACCATTCCATCAGATTGGGGGTGTAGTTGCGTTGTCCTTGTCTTCCTTATTCCCAAATATTGGCACACTTCCTGGAAGACTTTTGATTCAAAGTTTCGCCCTTGATCAGAGTGTATGTCCATTGGGACCCCAAATCTGTTCACCCAGTTGTTGACTATCTGTTCGGCTACGGTCTTAGCTTCCTGATTTGGGATGGCAAACACTTCCGGCCACTTACTGAAGTAATCCATGACGACCAGAGTGTATCGGTTACCATTGAAGGTTTCGGGAAACGGCCCAGCGATGTCGATGGCTATTGGTTCGAATGGTGCTCCGACATTGTATTGTTGCATTTGTCCATGTGGCTTTACTTTTGGACCCTTGGTAGCCGGCACACCTAATGCACGTTTTACATCAAGTCTCGACATCTTGTTTAGCGCTTAGCCAATAGAAACGTTCCCTTACCTTTTCCAACGTCTTGTTTATTCCCAAATGGCTTCCTGAAATCCCCCCATGTATTTCATGGAGCACTTGCTGACTCTGGACCGTGGCACTATTAGCTGCATACGAGATGTTGTCCCATCTGCACTTTCCCCTTTTCTCTTCAGCAATCCATCTTGCACACAAAGCGAGTCCCACTGTGCCCAGTATGCCTTCTGACACTGCTGCCAGGTTGGTCTTTCCTCGTGTTCCTTCCAGGCCAATATTGGTTCGATATCATTGTCTGCCTGTTGGGAGTGTCTGTTCTTTCGTTTCTTTACGGTTGCAGTGTTCGCATTTTACACCGCACGGTCGACGAGTGAGAGCATCAGCATTTGAGTGGAGTTTTCGCTTGCGGTGTTGCACTTCAAAGTCCTAGCCCTGCAACTACTCGGTCCATCTTGCACCTTGGCCCTCAGGGTTAACAAATTGGAGTAGCTATTTCATAGAAATGCTTCGTAGCCAGAATGAAAGCCAGAAGCTCGCGCCGAGTTACTCACTAGTTCCTTTCAAGTCTGGAGAGTACCGTCATGAATTTGTGAGATCACAGTTCCGACCCCAACAATGCTAGCGTCTGGGTCCACGATGAACATTTTTCCGGGAGTGGGGTAACCCAAGATGGGCGCATTGCACAGCTGTTACTCCATTTCTTGAAAGGTTTTTTACATTCTCCAGACCACCTAAACTGTCGGCCTTTTTCCGTAAGTTGATGCAAGCTCTTTGCAATACCAGCAAAATCCTTTACGAACCTTCTGTAGTACGTGGCGAGTCCCAAGAAGCTTCTCAGTAGGTGTTTATCTTTTGGGGCACACCAACTTTTCACGGCTTCGATTTTGTCTGGATCCGTTCTTACTCCTTCCGCTGATATGATGTGAACAAGGCGCACTTTTCTGGGTTGAGCTTTCAATTAGCACTTCGCAGCCTGTCAAACACTTCTTTTAGATTTTCGCGGTGCTCCTAGAACGTCTTGCCTATGACGATAATGTCGTCCAAATACACTAGGCAGGTTTTCCACGTGAGTCCTTGCAATGTTCGTTCCATTAGTCGCTCGAAGACGGCCGAAGCGTTGAATAGTTCAAACGGCATCACTGCAAACTGCCAAGGACCGAAGACCAAAGACCAAAGAACTTCCTGTAGTGAAGGCAGTTTTCTCACGACCGGTACGTTTTATGTCTACTTGCCAGCTCTTCAAGTCGAGAGTTGAAAATCATTTCTCCCCAGAAAGCATATCCAAAGTGTCATCGATTCTCGGAAGTGGGTAGCTGTCCTTTTTAGTGACATCGTTTAGACGTCGGTAGTTTACACAAAACCTCGTGCTGCCATCTTTGTTCTTCACGAGGAGTGCTGGAGATGCCCACGGACTTTGTCCTTCAGCTTTCATTTTCGACACCATTTCGGCAACGTCTGTATGTTTTGCCAATGGAAGACGCCTTGCAGATTGACGGATTGGTCGAGCGTCTCCGGTGTCAATGTGGTGTTGAACAATATGCGTACGTCCATATTCTCCGTCTTGTGTAGCAAATATATTAGCGTACTCACCGATAAGTTTTCTTGTCAGGATTCGCTGATCTTCCTCCAAATTACAGAGGCTGAGAATTTTGTTCTTGATTTTTATGCTCTGAACTCTTGCGACCGGTCTTCCACCCATTGTTTCCGTTGTGGTCGATATTGCCTCAACAAGTACGCATTTTCCTACTCTCTCCCCCTTTTTCACCTTTACACTGAGCTGGATTTAGAATCCTTACAGGGACCATGTTGTTCTTTGGCTCCACTAAGGACTTTCCCGCCATGAATTCTCTTCTATCTTCTGGCTCCATCGGCGGCTACCAGGACCACCTTCAACTTTTGCCCACAAAATTACTTCCGACGATGGTTCTATGCTGTGATTTCTGCAGATGACGACATTTAAGACTGAGGTATTGGCGTTTCAGTATATCATTGGTATCTCCATGTTTCCGTATTTCAGAGTTTGTGCCCCCAAATCCACTACAAGTCCATGTTCTCTCACGAAGTCTGTACCAATGATGCACTCGTCACATATGTCAGCCACCAGAAACGCGTAAGAGAATATTTTCCGACCAGCTGGATTTTTATACGGACTTCACTATATACCTTAACCGATGCTCCTGTAGCTGTTAGCAAGCTGCAACTGCTGATGATTGAGGCCGTTGCACCGGTGTCTATTGTTGCCATTGATTTCTCCTTACCGCTGACTACTTCCACCAGAACACTTTTATTGCATCGTTTTGCCAGCGAAACTTGGATGGTGGTCCTGGGGCAGTCAACTCGTTCTCCTGACGACTGGGAAGGTTGACCGGCTTCCTGTTAACTGTTTCTGCCGGTTTCTTTATCTATTTGATTGTTACCACAGTGACGGCAGCCTTTTCGTCGCACTGGTTCTTTACACTGCCTTTGAAAATGTCCTATTTTATTACAGTTCCAGCAGCGCATTCTTCGTCTATCCCGTAGGTTGTGTCGTTCCTCGGCACTAATTCTTGCGCAGGAGCATTCCACAGATGCTTCTTTCCTGACGAAATGTGTTCCCTTGGAAGTCTGATTGGCTGCTTCCATCGAAAGAGCCAATTCAAGTGCTTCAACAAAAGTTTCTTTTCCCGACCATCCTTACTACTGATTGTAGCTTTGAATCTGCAATTCCCCTGATAAATGCATCTTCTGCCATTTCGTCCACAATTTCCTGCGGTGGGGTATGACAAATGTGCCAGTCTACTCACGTTTGTTTGGAGCTGCTGCAGTGTTCGTCCTCGCTGCTACGTTCGAGTTTGCAATTGGATCCCTTAAACCTCCTGCATTTGGCTATCCGCAAACCGTTTCTCTATAGCCTGTACTAAAGTCACATAATCTTTTTTTTCAGTTTAAATGCATTTTTTATATGATTTCATTAATTAACTCTTACATGCTAGACAAAAACGCTTAAAAATTAGCTTAAATAACTTAAAAATAATCTTATTGTAACTTACTGGCCCCATGCGGGCACTCTAAATTAAATATAAAACTTAAAAATTATGTCTTTCGACGTTTATGGCGGGTTTTATTCTTATTCTACAGTGACTTAACTATAGCTTAAACTAAGAAAACAGGTTTAAAAACTTAGTACATGGACTACGAGTATTTTAATTTTATTATAAAACTTAAAACTAAAAGCCTACATACGAGGGCGGGTCAATAAGTCCGTGACTTTTGGAATAAAACACAGATTTTTTGATAAAAAAATAATTTTATTTTTAATTTTAATTGTCCAACGCTTCTCCAATTTTTTTATCCCTCCCAAAAAAAATGATTTGTCGAGGTCCTCAAAATAGGCCTTTGTTTGCGAGATGACTTCATCATTGGAGTCAAATCTTTTTCCACCAAGCCATTTCTTCAGGTTTGGGAACAAGAAGTAGTCGCTCGGAGCCAAATCTGGAGAATAGGGTGGATGAGGGAGCAATTCATAGCCCAATTCATGGATTTTTGCCATGGCAACTGCACATGTGTGCACCCTTGCATTGTCTTGGTGGAAAAGAACTTTTTTCTTGGCCAAATGAGGTCGGTTTTTTTTTCAAATCGTCATTGAATCGGTCCAATAAGTTGGCATAATATTCCCCATTGATTGTTCTTCCCTTTTGAAGGTAGTCAATGTGGATTATGGATTATCCCGCGTGCATCCCAAAAAACAGTCGCCATAACTTTATTGGCTGACAAACCCACCTTGGCCTTCTTTGGCGCCGATTCACCCTTAGAAACCCACTGTTTTGACTGTTGTTTGTTCTCTGGTGTGTTGTGATGGATCCATGTTTCGTCCACGGTTACAAAACGGCGCAAAAACTCCTCCATATTGCGATTAAACAACGCCAAACCTTCCTGTGAAGTGAAGCACACGAAATTCACTTTTTTCCATTTTCTCCTCAAATTAGTGAGTAGTCTGATAAAAATAGCTGTCAAACACAAACTAACTGACGCAGCAAGTTTAAATTTTGACAGGAGTCAACTGACAGATGCCTGTTGACAGGAGCAGTGTTGCTGTTTCAGTAAAGAGGTCAGAAATTCAAAAAGTCACGGACTTATTGACCCGCCCTCGTACTACCTAAAACTAAATCTTAGTCTACTTAACCTAATAACAGCTACATGCATATATATATATACATAATATATATATACTTCAAAGTCACATAATCTTTATGCTTTTCAATGTCTACTATTTGAAACAATTCTTTTGCAGGACCGTGCGAGGCCATTGTTAGGCAAAGCACTTTCCTTCGTTGTCCCGGTCAGCTATTTCAAACTGCTTCTTATAAGTAGACCATCAGGTCTGGCCATCGAATGAGGGCTTCAACTCTTTTCTCGTAGCACTGCTTAAAGAACATTCTCGAAGTTTCTGTTTTCGCACCGTGTCGAGCTCTTTTGTTAGTTGCTCGACTTTGCTGTCCATTTGTTCGAATTTTTCGTCAACATTCTTCTCTATTCTTACAAATTTGTCATCGATTTCTTCGAACTTTTGGTGTAGAACGTTATTTTGTTCATCCAGCTTTTGTTCAAGGCTGTTCTGTTCTTCCAGATTTTTCTTTTGTTCATCCATTTCTAACAAGAGGAGTTGTATCGTCGCAGCCATGTCATTGCCGGTGCTTATCTGTTCATCCTCGTAGGAGGATGCATCAGGATCATGTCCCTCGTTGTTCAAAGCCTCCTGAAGTCGGAGCACCAGTTCACTTTTTCCTCCACTGGCGCTGAGGCTTCTCTTGTTCAACTCGGATTTGAGTTGGACGAGGGTCACTGCAATAGTTTTCGACCCATTCTAGCTTTTTCAAACAATCACAATTTTTTTTTTTACACACGATAAGTCCTATCCCACTTCTGACACCAATGTAAAATATTTGTGTGGGTACAAATGATAGAACTTATTTTTTCAATGCAAATCGCTTTACTAGGTGGGGTGAAAAGTAACCTCCTTGACCACCAGAATCCGCTGCTACTGCAAAAGGTTATGGTGCCTTGAAATCCGTTCATATTTAGGCAGACATGCCAAATTTCAATGCGATACTGTCTTTAGTTTTGTTTTGACAGCTGATTGTTGTTGACGTATCATGTTGAGTATGGACAAAAACGATTTTCGTTTTCTCATAAAACATTATTTTTTGAGAGGCAAAGCGGCGAAGGAAACAAAAGAAAAGTTGGATAAATATTATGGGGCTAATGCTTCATCAGATTACGCCATCAAATATTGGTTTCGAGAGTTTCGTTGTGGCCGCAACTCCACTACCGATCAAGTCCGCAGCGGCAGGCCCTCTGATGCAGTTACAGGTGTCAAAATGTCAAAAAAATACATGAAATGGTGTTGGCTGACCGGAAAGTGAATGTGCGCGAGCTAGCAGATCCCACAAAGATTAGTACTGAGCGCACACGCCATATTTTGGGCAATAGTTATCCTGCCGCTGGGTGCCGCGCTGACTGACCCTTCGCCAAGAGGGAACTTGTCAACAAAATCGTCGCAGAACTACTCGATTGTGGAGTCATTCGACCAAGCGAGTCACCGTATTCTTCGCCAATAGTTCTCGTCAAAAAATCGTCTGGTGAGGACGCATGTGCATAGACTTCCGAGCGCTCAGCTCCATAACTGTAAAGATACCATACCCGATGCCCACGGTAGAAGATATTATTGTTTCAGCAACAGGGAAAAGATTTTTCACTGTGTTAGACTTAATGTCGGGGTATTACCAAATATCAATCAAGGAAAAGTGTAGGAAGCTTACGGCGTTCGTACAGACAGTGGTCAATACGAATTTAATCGCATGCCGTTTGGACTCGTAAACGCTACTTGTGTCTTCCATCGTCAAATAAGTAAAGCCACTATAGGGGAAGGTCTTCAGCTATGTGTACGAGGTGATCATACCAGCGAACTCACCGGAGGAAGGGATAGCAATCCTTTCGGATTTCATGCAACACAACACGTACGACACGCGGTATGACTTTGCGACTGAGTAAATGTTAGTTTCTCACAAACCAAATTTCTTTCTTGGGACATCGTCTCACTGAGAATGGTGATGAGAATGTGATTATTAATTCGCGTTTTATCTCTAGTTAAACAGAATCATAATGGCAACTGAGACGATGATGGTGAAAATTGAGCATCGCGCTGTAATTAAATTTCTCACTAAGCAAGGAAAAAGTCAAAAAACTATTCATGAAGAGATGGTGGCTGTTTACCAGGGTTCCGCACCTTCATTATCAACTGTGCAAAAGTGGTCAAGTGAGTTCAAGAGAGAGCATTGAAGACGACCCCCGCTCCGGCGCCCCGGCTACTGCTTGTACGGGAGAAAGCATCAAAGAAGTCGAAAAACTTGTTCTTGAGGATGCCCGAATAAAGGTGAAAATGATGGCAGAGATCACCAAGCTTTCAATTGGTACCATTCACACCATTCTTCATGACCATCTTAACCTTTCAAAGGTCAGTGCAAGGTGGGTGTCACGAATGCTCACAGCGCCTCAGAAAAAAGTGAGAATCGCATGTTGTAGAGAGTTTTTTGGAGATGTGTAGTGAGAACGCGGACGGTGTTATGGATCGAATTGTTACTGGGGACGAAACATGGGTCCACCACTATGACCCTGAAAGCAAACAAGAGTCCATGCAGTGGCATAAAACAGGAACAGACCCCCCGAAGAAGTTCAAAGTCACTCCATCTGCCGGGAAGCTCATGGCCACAGTTTTTTGGGACTCAAAGGGAATCTTGCTCATTGAGTACAAAAAAAAAGGTGAAACCATCAACGCCACATCCTACGCTTCCACTTTGCATAATTTGCGGGAGGAAATTAAAAAGAAAAGACGGGGTAAACTCGCAGCGGGTGTGTTGCTTCTTCATGACAACGCTCCTGTTCACACGGCGCGAGTTTCCAAGGCTGCTGCGCGAGATTGTGGTTTCGAAGAAATCCAACACCCACCCTATAGTCCAGACCTTGCCCCTAGTGATTATTTCCTGTTTCCGGATTTGAAAAAATGTCTTCGTGGAAAAAGATTTTCGGATGATGAAGAACTCAAGTCGGCAATAAATGGGTATTTTGCAGAGAAAGAGGAAATTTATTTTTTTGAGGGTTTAAAAAAGCTTATCTCAAGATGTAACAAATGCATTGATGTTAGGGGAGATTATATTGAAAAATAAAAACAATTTAAATTGAATTCGCATTTTCCTTCATATCGATACCGAGAATATATTGAACGCCCCTCGTATGATACATGTCGACGTCGATGCTTAGCCGTGCACCGGTTGAACCCGCTTGTGAGCTTTCGACTGTGGCCGCCAACGTGTTAAACGATGTCTGCGTTATGATTGCTATCTGTAATCTGTAAATTGTTTGTCTGTAATCTGCATTTCAGGATTGTATTTTCGTGAACAGTTCCTGTTGCAAAATATCCTTCATTTCCCAAATGAACCAATAGGCTAAAGCTGGTAAAAAAGTTATCAAAATATATTATATCTTAAGGGAATTTCTATTTTCTATAATTTTTAAAAGATCTATGACAACTTGCCCATCTAGACCAAATTCTCTTTTGGCATTTATATAACTGTTTTGCCCCGTATGGTATGAATTGACACAAGTATATATCACACAATGACAGAAAAAGTAGGGCACTATTTGTTCATGTACTGACAAATGATGCTTAAAGACACCAAACTTCAAGAAATTGGTTTTCAAAAGATCTACCACTCTTGTGGTGCATATTATCTTCCATTTCTACCTCATAACCAGAATGCACTATTTCAAAAGTTCCCGCCAAATTCGAGGGTAAATTTTCCATTCCACCTCACCACCAATGTTTTCTTCGTCCGCTAGATCATCTACTTCGGATGGCATGTAACAAATGTTTATTTCCTCATTCAGATGCATTTAACAATTGCTTTAAATTCCTTCAAACTCAAAGGCCTTTTGGGATCATTGCAATATTTTATGTTACTCTGAATATACTTGTATGTCCATAATATTATAATAAAATTGTTAAATAATATTAATATTTAATACAAAATATTTGCAAGCTTCAAGACAATATTCAGATAAAACTTAACCTTTTCAACCTTTCCACAACGACACTGAGCTTGCACTACCTAGCAACAAAGCACCACAAATATTGGGTGATTTGAAATGTCTGATTTTCACTCAGTCGGAAATAAGACGTTCTCGAGTGAACATCTGTGCCGGAATGCTAATTTTTTTTTTTATATAAAATAAAGTGTTATGTGTTTGACGTGTGACAATTTTAGGGTTCGTGACATTCTTCCAACGTGATACATCCTTTTTCGTAGAAGTGCTGACTTTTTGAGGCAATGAATCTTCAAAGGCTTTTATCACATCTGCTCGGTTCCGGAAGTTCTTCTGCCGGCAAAATTAATCCAGATTGGGGAAAAGATGGTAATCCGTTGGGGAAATATCAGGAGAGTACAGTACGGTGGATGCGGAAGAATTTGAAATCACAACTGCAACAGTTTTTGCATCGACACTTGTGAGGTATGGGGTCTAGCATTGTCATGCAAAAGGATCGGACCGTGCCTATTGACCAACTCAGGTTGGCCAATTTTGCATGAAATGTGTCGATTTCCTCACAATATTTGATAGCGTTTATCGTTTCTCCTGGTTGAAGAAATTAAAAGTGGATTGGTCCTTTCGATGTCCACCAAATTGTCACCATAACCCTCTTTGCGTGACAATCGGGCTTGGGGTGTGTCTCAGATCTTTTACGATTATCATACAGTATCTACTTTTCATCACAGGTGACTGCCCGGTGCAAAAAAGGATGCAGCACCTGCGATGCGCAGATTTCCACGCGCCATAGTTTTTGGGATTCGTTCAGTTCATGGGGTACCCACTTTCGAGTTTCTTTACCTTTAATCTGCGAGAAAGATGTCGACTTGTGCAATTTTCCGCACCTATTTCGTTGGGTCCGCATCCACCATGTACTCATGTGGTACAACCCAATAAATAAATAAATACCCTCCGTTGACACACAATTTCAAACAGAAATATTTGTCAGGGCCTACTAAAGTTTCGCCGTTTGTCCCATTGTTACGTTTTCACAACGTTACTAAACAAAGCCGATTAAAAGTACATAGGGGCGGTAAATGCTAATTCAAATTACTGCTTTAGCAGTATACCATATTTTATGTGAAACCGCATTTGGAAAATTATTGAATTTATAAACTATGTAGGTTGTTTTTGGACATTTGCCAATTTTCTTTTAAATGCAAACAAAACTATTCGCAAATGCAATAGAATTGAAAGTGATTAAAGTATTTGTTAATAGCACTGGGTGCTATTCCTGAGTGTAAATGCACTTCAGATATATGTAGATACACCCTATGCTTAAGATCGTATTTCCCACCCTTAATTTCCCACTTGTCAATTTTCCACTTGCCTTTTACTATTGCATACCATGTTAAGTACCCAATAGTCTCATAAATTGGCTAAGTATAAAATCACAGAATTTAATACTAATTGTGAATTAATTGTGAATTACAAAAGAAGACTAAATTGTAAGTAATTAAATTTGTGGAATTCCTATGTAATTAATTGATACAATTTAAAAGTGGAGTAGATAGCTTCATCCGAGAAGAAGAATGGATCTGCAGAAAGTGTTCGGCAGGTAAGAATATTCCCTATCTATGGTTTTCAGAAGTGACACCAGCACCAACTGCTAAATCTGCTAGCGCCCATAATATTAGCGCAGTGATTGCATCCGCGAACGCCGCTCAAACCACTGCCACTGCACATACCACAACCACTGTAGACATACGCTCCTTGCCATCTACCATTTGCAATGTCACATGCACGTCCAAAGTAACAACTGCATGTGGTGCATCATCTCCAGCTGTATGTGCCGCCCGAACCACTTCCTTGTTTGCTACAACTGCTGCTAACACCGCAACGTCTTCAGCTAGAGTATTCGCCTCCGATAAACCGGGCACAAACCAAGGCAGAAGTTCTAAGTGCTCAACAAGTTCCCGATCTTCCAAGAAGTCTATTGCTAAACATCTACAAATAGAGCTACAAATGTTGGAGGAAGAAAGAACATTGAAAGAAAAACGTGAAAAGGAACAACAGGAACGCAAAGAAAGGGAAGATAGTGAGTACCTTGCTAAAAAATATCAACTCCTAGCTCAGTTGGCTGATCAATCCTCAGGGAGTGAGGATGGGGATTCTGTAGTGTCAAGGGCAAAAGTAAGTAATTGGTTGGATATAAGTCAAAATCAAAACTGCCCACAATCAACAAAAATGACATCAGAAACCTGCCTCCGATCCCACGAAGTCGAAAAATCCTGCCAGCAACATGAGGCTTCAGAGACAGTTGTAATACAACAACCCACGCTCAATACTCGCACGTCCCACCGTCTGATGACTGAAACTCGACAACAACAACAACATATGAACCCTATTTCGTCATACTCTCCACCCGGACAGCGTCATCCACCTGACACAACTCTTCCCTCAAGCCGCGGCTTATCAAGAAGCAATATAGCTGCGCGCCATCTAATGTCTCGCGATCTGCAGAGTTTTGCAGGTAATCCTGAAGAATGGCCGCTTTTTATTTCAAATTTTAAACGAAGTACCGAGCTGTGTGGATTTTCAGATGAGGAAAATCTGATGCGCTTACAAAAGGCATTGAAGGGAAAAGCTTTAGATGCTGTAAGAAGTCTGCTTATGCATCCCGATTGCGTACGTCATGTGATTGCTACCCTCAAAATGCTGTACGGTAGGCCAGAAATGATTGTCCAAGCGGTGCTTCAAAAAATTCACTCAACGCCACCACCAAAAGCTGACAGGTTCGACTCAATTGTTTGCTTTGCACTGGCAGTTCAAAATCTTTGTGCGACGATAGAAGCGTCTGGATTGGTTTATCACTTAAACAACCCAACGCTTTTACAAGAACTTGAGAGTAAGCTGCCCCATGATATTCGTCTCAACTGGGCAATTTACAAGCAAACGCTTTCAGAGTGCAGTCTCTCGCATTTCAGTGGATGGATGTATCGAATTGCTGAAGCTACTAACGGGGTCATTACTCCGCTTAATATCCCATCAACATCAACCACCAAGAGCTACAGGAACAGCGGAAGGGATAGAGGATTCGTTAATGCACACGCTGCTGAACTTGATGCGAACAAGAGAGAACTATCCTCCGTGAAGAGAAAATGCTGTATTTGCAGCGGCAATTGTACCTCCATCGCTGAATGCAAACAATTTCAGCAATCTAGTCGAACATCAAAATGGCTAGCAGTGAGAGAGCATCAGCTATGCCGCCGGTGTTTGAGCAAACATATCAACAGCAAATGCGTTTCGACGTCGGTTTGCGGAGTAAACAACTGCACATTCAAACATCACAGATTACTTCACAATTATGGAATGGAGAATGAAAAGAAAGAAGAACAAAAACATCAGAAACACTACTGCAATAGCCACCGAAACGATTCCAAGTCCACTTTGTTCCGCGTAGTTCCTGTGGTTTTATATGGAAACAACACTCAACTCCACACGTTCGCGTTTTTAGATGACGGTTCCTCCTTGACGCTGCTGGATGAAGATATCGCACGACAACTTGATATTAAAGGGAAACCACAGCCAATCTGCTTAAAGTGGACAGGAAGCATCCATAGGTATGAGAATAAGTCCGAAGTTATGACACTGGAAATCTCGGGCGTGTCTCCAAATGCTGTCAAATATTCCCTAACAGATGTTCACACCATTGACAATTTACAACTACCTCTGCAGTCAATTAACTCAAAGGTATTGCAAAAACGATACGAGCACCTTAAAGGACTGGAAATCGAATCCTATTCCAACGCGATGCCTCGTTTACTCATAGGTCTAAACAACACCAAACTAGGACTGCCTCTTAAAAGTAAAGAGGGCAGTGTGGATGAACCTGTCGCCACAAAAACGCGCCTAGGATGGGTCGTCCACGGCAGCTGTCTCAAAGGACTTTCAAGGAGTGGGCTAGCGAGTGAGCACCACAGCTTTCATATGTGTGAATGTAATGAAGGTGAACTTGTACAGTTGGTGAAAGAGTTCATAAACTGCGACAACTTCGGAGCATCCTCTCCGGATAAAGTTTTAATGCCAGTAGATGACAAGCGTGCCTTAGATCTCCTAGTTACTCACACTGTTCGTAAGAATGGCCGCTTTGAAACCTCGCTGCTTTGGAAGTTCGACAAGTTTAATCTTCCGGATAGTCTCCCGATGGCCAAAAAACGACTTGTGTGTCTGCATAGACGAATGCTGAGAGAGCCGAACTTACGTGAAAAACTTACAAAAAAAATAGAGGAGTACGTACGTCGTCAAGGGCTATGCACGCAAACTCTCGTCCAAAGAAATTTGTGGAAGAAGTAATCGTTCTTGGTATTTGCCGATTTTTCCCATATACAATAAAAATAAGCCGGGAAAGTTAAGAATCGTTTGGGATGCCGCAGCCAAAGTCCAAGGTGTCTCTCTAAATTCATTGTTACTGAAGGGCCCGGATCAACTTACATCGCTAACATCTGTAATTTATAAATTTAGGGAGGAACAAAGAGCTATTTGCGGGGACATCCAGGAAATGTTCCATCAGGTCTTAATTCGGAAGGAAGACCAACACTGTCAAAGATTCCTGTGGAGCGATCAAAGTGATCGTGCCCCAGATGTTTATGCCATGACGGTCATGACTTTTGGAGCTGCATGCTCCCCTTGCAGCGCTCAGTTTATTAAAAACAGAAACGCTGAGGAATTTGAAGAGAAATTCCCACGAGCAGTCGGTTCCATTAGACACAACCACTACGTTGACGACCTTATGGACAGCGTAGCTACAGTGGCGGACGCCATTAAGTTGGCCAAAGATATTCGCTACATCCATCAACAAGGGGGTTTCCACATTAGGAACTGGATATCATTAGACACAACCACTACGTTGACGACCTTATGGACAGCGTAGCTACAGTGGCGGACGCCATTAAGTTGGCCAAAGATATTCGCTACATCCATCAACAAGGGGGTTTCCACATTAGGAACTGGATATCTAATTCGCCTGAAGTGCTAAAGACACTAAACTCTGACCCTACTGATAACATGGATTTAAATCTCGAAGTCAATCTTGGCACAGAAATGGTATTAGGAATGTGGTGGTGTACCTCTTCCGACTGTTTTACCTATAATCTTACCACTAGTCCGAATCAAGGTGAGATTCTCTTTGGAACCCGTCGTCCCACAAAGCGAGAGGTCCTAAGGGTCCTAATGACCATTTTTGATCCTTTAGGACTTTTAGCACACTTTCTCATGTATATAAAAATACTTTTACAGGATATTTGGCGAACACACATCGACTAGGATACACCAACTCAGGATATGGAGCACGAAAAATGACTAAAATGGATGTTAATAAAAACCCTGCAAATTCCCAGATGCTACACCAGCAGTGCAATAAAGGGTTTGTCTGAAAGACAGCTTCATGTGTTTGTAGACGCCAGTGAGAACGGTTTCGCGGCAGTGGCGTATGTAAGAACGTCAAACAACAACCAGGTCGAGTGTGCATTGATCGGAGCAAACACAAGAGTTGCACCACTCAAGAGTTTATCCATTCCTCGTCTCGAGTTACAAGCTGCTGTTCTTGGTGCCAGATTTGCTAGATATATTGCAGAGTCACACACCCTTAAATTTTCTCGACGAATCTTCTGGTCGGATTCCAAAAACGTTTTGAGTTGGCTTCGTTCGGACCACCGGAAATATAAACAATTCGTGGCCTTTCGGGTTAGCGAGATTTTGGGACTTACTGAAGTAGAGGACTGGCGATGGATTCCGACCAAGATGAACGTAGCTGACGAAGGAACTAAGTGGCAGAAACCACCAAAGTTTAACACGTCTAGCCGATGGTTCACAGGACCTGCATTTCTTAAACTATCTACGGATGACTGGCCACAAGAAGAACGCTCCGAGGACTCCACTGCAGAGGAGCTGAAAACACACTTCGTTAACCACATCTACAGTCGGGAAGACATTTTTCGCTGCAAGGATATTTCAAGCTGGAATCGTTTGCTGAGAAGTACTGCTTTCGTCCTTCGGTTTATTACTAACGCAAGAAATCACGAACATCAGAAAGGCCGAAAAAGTCTCAAGATCTTATCACAACTTCAAATGGCCGAAAACGTATTAGTCCGGGAAGCACAAGCGAGTGCCTACCAGGAAGAAATCGCTGATTTATCAACCAAGCAAACAGTTGAAAAATGTAGTCCCCTGTTTAACTTATGCCCATTTTTGGACAGCAACTGTTTGATCCGAGCCAACGGAAGAATCAATCACTGCAAAGGAGTAAGTGACTTCGTAAAGCGCCCAATAATCCTTCCGCGAACTCATCGAGTAACACATCTAATCGTTATGCACTACCACTGTCGATACAAACATAAAAACCATGAAACAGTAATCAATGAGTTACGGCAAAAATACCACATCCCTCGAATGAGAGCTGCTCTAAGCGAAGTCAAGCGTACCTGCCAGTATTGTAAGAACACCAGCGCGCAGCCGCAAGCCCCAATCATGGCTCAACTCCCACCCGCAAGGCTAGCATCATTTTCTCGACCGTTTTCGTTTGTTGGAGTTGACTACTTTGGACCAATGAATGTAGCGGTCCTGCGTAGAACGGACAAAAGGTGGGGTGTTCTCCTGACCTGCCTTACTACAAGAGCGGTTCACATTGAGGTCGCGCACAGCTTAACATCAGATTCCTGCATTCTAGCTATTCGGAACTTTGTCGCACGACGCGGTATGCCCATCGAATTTCATAGCGACAACGGGACAAATTTTCACGGAGCTGAACGTGAGTTAAGAGAAGCTTTACGACATGTCAATAAAAGTAAACTAATGGAAGCGTTCACTTCAACTACCACTAAATGGAATTTTACACCACCCGGATCACCGCATATGGGGGGCAGTTGGGAGAGGCTAGTACGCTCGATAAAAACCGTGCTCCGTGAAATAATGCCTAGTCGACACCCTACGGACGAACTACTCAGAAGCATGCTGGCAGAAGCAGAGAATATTGTCAACTCACGCCCGTTGACGTATATACCCATCGACCATGAGAATGATGAAGCTCTCACTCCCAATCACTTCCTCTTAGGTTCATCGAATGGAGAAAAACCACCTGCAGTGTTTAACGATGAAATAAAGGTAGTCAAACGAAATTGGCTTTCTTCGCAGCAGTTTGCGGGTCACTTTTGGAAACGGTGGGTAAGTGAGTATCTTCCTACGATAACACGCCGTACAAAATGGTTTGCGCCTGTGAAGCCCATTGAAGTTGGTGACATAGTTGTCATTGTAGATCCAAACAGCCCCAGAAACTGTTGGCTAAAGGGTAAAGTCGTTCAGGCAAAGATATCCAAAGACGGTCAAGTTCGAAGCGCAATTGTCCAAACGCGGAGCGGAGTATATGAAAGACCTGCAGTTAAATTGGCAGTCCTAGATGTCCAAGCTAAACAAAGACCTATGCTCACGGGTGAAACTACCAGGGGGGAGTGTTAATAGCACTGGGTGCTATTCCTGAGTGTAAATGCACTTCAGATATATGTAGATACACCCTATGCTTAAGATCGTATTTCCCATCCTTAATTTCCCACTTGTCAATTTTCCACTTGCCTTTTACTATTATACCATATTAAGTACCCAATAGTCTCATAAATTGGCTAAGTATAAAATCACAGAATTTAATACTAATTGTGAATTAATTGTGAATTACAAAAGAAGACTAAAGGTTTTGAAGCTGCTTTGAAAAGCTGCTACGAAAATTAGTCTGGTTGTCGCCGAATCGCGCCAACAGTATTGTATCTTTTTAGTTCGAAAAAAATGGAAATAAACGGGTTACAAATTTAAATTTACAAACTCAATAAGAATGTAGATTGAAACATTCGATTATTTGCTTGCATTCATTGAAAAGGCAATTGCTAAATAAAATGTAAGCTCTCGGAAGAGCATAACTCTTGGTGGGAGACTATATATTTATTATACTACGGTAAGCAAAGATACAACAAATTGATAAACACCAGTGCAAAAAAAAACACAACGAAAACACAACTTTCCAGCTATCGACAGCGCTTTCTGTACCGTATGTTACCGTATGTTACCGTATGCGGTGTGTGCTGCGCGCTCCATTAGCAAGTGTGCAATAACACTTGTTGCTTTCGGTGTGTGTTGGCCATATGCAAAGCCATGTATTTTCGACAACCACTCATGAAACACTCCGAATCGAAAACATGTGTAGTAAAAAATAATCACAAACTGTCCTATGAAAATTTGTCAGCGGAAAATTGAAAAACAAAATTATCATAAATTTATGCGCATCTTCAAACAAAACGAGTTGCCGCCTGTGGATCGATAAAGAATTCTAAAAAAAATTGTTGCCATATCAACACTGAGAGAGCAGACGTAACGTAAAAGGAAAGTATAAGATGTTGAGAAATTCCCTGAGAAAACACAACATAGATGTTCTTCAACCCTACAGAACTATAGCTGTTGCCAAAAAAGAGGCAGCTCCAGGAAATTACGAAATCACGGAAATATCAGCTAGAATAAAACTTCAAGACATAATGGATCATGCTCCAAACCGGTTTTTAGAATGCAAAATGGTGGGGGGGATTAATTGCACTTACAGCACATAATTCTTACATTACAAGTAAGTGGGGCTCTGATGGATAATCCGGGCAAGGTTGCAAACATGTTTATGGCCTCAGTTGTCCCACTAAGGCTTAGCGATGTAACATTGGTGGAACCCCCGCTCCCCAATATGCAAATTCAGAAGACTCTGAAATTGTAGCCCTGGGAATTCAAAAAAGTCAAAATGAGCCACTGTGCGTTTGGTCGTTTTAAAAATAATGCATACATAAGCAATACTGATCATTCGTTGGTGCAATCTTAATACAAGTACAAAAGAGTGACACCTTTTTCTTGATTGTGTGGCCTTAGTAGTTCTTGTCGGGTGAATATGAGAGAAATGGCGTCTGCAGATGTTTTCGGTATTGTGACAGTTTATGAAGAAAAATCGTTCATTGCAATGAAAACTGTACCTGAAAAAATCCTTATAGAAATTCTCAAGTTTTGTAGTGATCAGACAATAGACACCAAGTTCAATGTATTTTTGGGGCTGCCAATTCCGTGAAGGCCGTGAAAGCATAAAAGATGACCCTTTAAAAATATATTGTCTAAATAAGTACGTAGAATTTTTTTTTATGGCATAGTTCATTTATTAACCATTTTCTGGCAATTTGTCTGCGAATTTTACAAGTTTGACTTTACGAGAGGCGTTCAATATATTCTCGGTATCGATATGAAGGAAAATGCGAATTCAATTTAAATTGTTTTTATTTTTCAATATAATCTCCCCTAACATCAATGCATTTGTTACATCTTGAGATAAGCTTTTTTAAACCCTCAAAAAAAATAAATTTCCTTTTTCTCTGCAAAATACCCATTTATTGCCGACTTGAGTTCTTCATCAACCGAAAATCTTTTTCCACGAAGACATTTTTTCAAATCCGGAAACAGGAAATAATCACTAGGAGCAAGGTCTGGATGTTGGATTGCAAGGGTGGGTGTTGGATTTCTTCGAAACCACAATCTCGTGCAGCAGCCTTGGAAACTCGCACCGTGTGAACAGGAGCGTTGTCATGAAGAAGCAACACACCCGCTGCGAGTTTACCCCGTCTTTTCTTTTTAATTTCCTCCCGCAAATTATGCAAAGTGGAAGCGTAAGATGTGGCGTTGATGGTTTCACCTTTTTTTTTGTACTCAATGAGCAAGATTCCCTTTGAGTCCCAAAAAACTGTGGCCATGAGCTTCCCGGCAGACGGAGTGACTTTGAACTTCTTCGGGGGGTCTGTTCCTTTTTTATGCCACTGCATGGACTCTTGTTTGCTTTCAGGGTCATAGTGGTGGACCCATGTTTCGTCCCCAGTAACAATTCGATCCATAACACCGTCCGCGTTCTCACTACACATCTGTAGTGAGTGACTTTTTTCTGAGGCGCTGTGAGAATTCGTGGCACCCACCTTGCACTGACCTTTGAAAGGTTAAGATGGTCATGAAGAATGGTGTGAATGGTACCAATTGAAAGATTGGTGATCTCTGCCAACATTTTCACCTTTATTCGGGCATCCTCAAGAACAAGTTTTTCTTTGATGCTTTCTCCCGTACAAGCAGTAGCCGGGGTGCCGGAGCGGGGGTCGTCTTCAATGCTCTCTCTGCCTCTCTTGAACTCACTTGACCACTTTTGATACAGTTCATAATGAAGGTGCGGAACCCTGGTAAACAGCCACCATCTTTTCATGAATAGTTTTTTGACTTTTTCCTTGCTTAGTGAAAAATTTAATTACAGCGCGATGCTCAATTTTCACCATCATCGTCTCAGTTGCCATTATGATTCTGTTTAACTAGAGATAAAACGCGAATTAATAATCACATTTATATGAAATTTTACATGAATGCACTAAAATAATAGTATTAATAGTATAAATAAGTCATTTTATATATACAACCACAGTTTCACCCGATACCGAGAATATGTTGAACGCCCCTCGTAGATAATTAATTATTGTGCAAATGAATCTTGTGACCAGTGAAAGTTAACTTTCGCACGGAGTGATTCGATTTTATTCTCAAAAAATATAATGGTTGCCACTATACACTTAGTGGAACTCGTAGCAGCACGGGCACGGGAGAGGATATGATCATTAATTTAATTTAAATAAAATATCATATATAATTAGTAATTATTTTTCATAAACGTTGACATTTTGTATAACATTTTGTGCTGAAACAAAACTCTTGCTTTATTGTTATACAATTTCGATTTTGACTTGCTCATAACCCAATATCAGTTATTTTTGGGTACGAGTATTTTAGGAAAATGAATTAATATACTCGTAGCTTAAAAAAATAAAAATGTTCATAACTCAGTATTTTTTACCAGTCATAAAAGGTTTTTTTTTCAAACTCATTAGTTATTTCCAAAACTCTAGGATAGGTCGGGTGGTTTAAATGTTGGCCAGTTCGCCGGCCGTACAGTTCTCTGGAATATATCTGATACCTAACATATGTACCTGCCATCTCCCTGATCGACAGTCAGGGATTTGAAAGCGGCCTGCCTATCCGAAAAGATCCTTTGCAGATATCACGTGTTTCTTCAGCCAGAAGAAGACTTCTTTACGCTCCAATATTTCCGGCTGCAGAGTTCACAGCGCAGTCAGTATTACGGATATGTTGACGTTGTTAAGGGCACACTCTATGTCCACGAAAGCAACCATTGTGTACTCTCTATATTGTAGGATCGTTCGATGTTGCTAGTCAGTGAATTCAGAGCCGTTTTCACCGACTTTCCTTTACAGTAGGCATGTTGAGCCGTTGACAAAAGTCTTGGATCAATTTTAGTTCGTATATGGCTAACAATCAGTCGTTCTAGAGTTTTCAGAAGGAAAGACGATAGACTTATACTTCTGAGGTCCTTTGGGAGAACATGAGACCATTTTCCGGCTTTGGGAATGAAAACTACATTGACTTCTCTCCATGACAGTGGAATGTGGATCAGTTCTACAAAGCTCGCCATAATATAGGGTTCGCCATCTACGTTTTTTTTTTCAACTTGTGCTTATTTCGTGAATGGTAAAACTTAGCTCATCTCTGATTTGACAGATAATTAGTTTTATCCTTCCGCTGAACGAATATGGTTGTGTATACGCTTGAACAACGTTGGGAACGTTGGCCTGCGATGGACTTAGAGAAGATGCCGATTTTGCCAAAAAAAATCATCTTTTCAGATGAAGCTCATTTTGATCTTGGCGGGAATGTAAACAAGCAAAATTGTCGCATTTGGGGCACAGAAAACCCGCACGCATACATTGAAACGCCGATACACCCAAAACGAGTCACTCTTTGGTGCGGATTTTGGTCCAGAGGCATAATTGGACCATTTTTCTTTTTTTTTTGCCGTTACAGTCAAGGGCGATCGTTATCGGGCCATGTTGAACGAATTTTTGTTCACAAAAATTGAAGAGGAGGATATTGGCAACATTTGGTTTCAACAGGACGGCGCTACGTGCCACACAGCCGAAGCTACACTCGACGTTTTGCGCCCTGTTTTTGAAAATCGCATTATCAGCCGCAGAGCTGATGTCGTTTGGCCACCTCGGAGCTGCGATTTGACACGGTTGGACTATTATTTGTGGGGTGCTGTAAAAGATACGCCGACAAGCCAGAGACAATTGACGCTTTAAAGGACAATATTCGTGAAGCCATTGGTGAAATACAGCTGCACACAATCGATAATGTGCTTAATAATTGGACCGATCGTGTAGGCTACTGCATGGCCAGCCGAGGCAGCCATTTGAATGAAATTATTTTCCATTATTAACCGGAAGGATTGTACTTTCAAATAAAGAAAGAAATTTGAGAAAATATTCAGTAGTTTTTCTTTATTTTTTGTTTTCAGAAAAAAAAAATTTGTTGGCGGACCCTATATCTGAGGACCTTGTAGCTCGGCAAGTATTATACCGTCTGGACCAGGAGACTTGTATGGTTTGAAACTATGCAGCGTCCAAAGCGGTTTGTTTCTTGTAATCAGATCATGAATTTAGGTCACGGTTGCAATCGTGCTGTTTGGGTTGCTACCGGCTGCGAATAGGGAGCTACCTGTAAAGTGGGTGCCCAGTAGCGGGTTGAGAGATTCATCGCTCATGGGTCGTCCAAGAGCCATCGGTTTTATTGTATGTATTTCAAAATACTAGGCATCGTAGGACTTGTAGACAGGATTTTTCTTAACCGAAATACCTCAGGTTTCTGTTATTTTGTCACAGAATGACCTGTCTATGATAATTTTATGCCATTAAATATTATGATATCGGGCATATGCGCGCCATAGCCAGTTCGAATGAAGTGCAATCGTGAAGTCTAATTCTCGACAACTTAATCGAGCAACTGGGGCCGTATATCAACAATATCAAAATGCTGACTTCCAGATCGTCCAACGTCTCTGTTTTATCGTCATTGACTAGTGACTTCACGTACCCCAAAGAAAATAATCTAAAGGTGTGAGATCACAGGATCGTGGAAGCCAGTTCACAAGTCCATTACGCGAAATTATGCACTCAGCAAATGTTTCCCGCAATAAATTGATGGTGTCGCGCGCCGTATGGCATGTTGCGCCAACTTGTTGAAACCAAAGAAGTCAGAAATCCTGTTTCTATAGCTTTCTCCATTGACGATAACATTCTGGCCCGCATCGTCTTTAAAAAAATATGTGCCGATGATTCTACCAACCCATAAGCACAGCAAACAGTGTGGTTGTAAGGGCGTCTCGAGAAAGGCTTCGGGGGTTTTCTCCAAATTCAAAATTCGGCAATTTTGCTTGTTTACATATGCGAATGCGCACATGGTGCGAAAACGATTCATCGTGTTCCGACTTATTTACTCAGATGGACGATTATGTCGACCGTAAAATGGACGTAGCGCGCGTTAAATTTGGCGAACTGAACCATGGTTTTCAAAATAAGTTTGCACAATTTGTACGCGTTGTTCTTGCGTTAATCTATTCATCGTAGAATGGCAAATCGTACTAACCACAAATCAACTTTCAACTGTCAAATTGAATTGACAATCTGTAGAAACAGTGTTGCCAGTTTAAAAACAAAATCTCTAAAAAATAAAACACTTTTTATACATTTTGAGGGAGTCTCAGTCTGTCACCTCTCTGTGTTTTTGCTTAGTTGAAAAGTTTCCTGCAAGCGTGTCTCGCAAATTTCAGTGCTCGTGTCCACCAGTGTGAATTTTTATTGTCTCTAGGTTGAATAAGAGAACAGGAAGCCTGATTCAGTCAGGACTTAAGAGTTCAGAGGAATGTCAATTTAAAAGAATGCGGAATGTTAGTTGGCGGAAGCATCATCATTCAAAAGTGTTCAAACGGTACCATCCAGTTCGTTATCATGTGAGTGGTTTTGTCGAATACAAGAATAATATCTAGTACTTCTTGTCGGTTTTTTGATATGCAGGCTAGTAGCTATAATGTAATCAAAAAGTGACTCATCTCTATCGGTAGTATCGGTACTGCCCCATACCTTGTGATTTACATCGTGGCCAAGATAGGCCGATGCCAGTCGGTGGCATTCTCCAGTCTAGCAACAGCTCTAACGGGGTCGCTGAAATTAGGAAGAAAGAAAGAGTACATAAGGGCTACGTTTCGCTAATATACAGGTTTTGATCTTACTTTTTTCTTTTGTATAGAGCGGAAGGTAGTCAGCTGTACAATGTCCACGAAACGCGCCTTTTACAATCCACGTTACTAGATTACGATGATATTTTCTGCGTCTTATGATAGCCGCAGAATGAGTGCGACCAAGGCCTTTTTGGAGTCATGAAGGTTAATCGGAGAAAGCCTTTGCATCATTGCTACAATCAATCAGAGAAGCCTCATCACGGTCTCATTTGAGTCTTCCTATTCTTAAAATGTGCCCAAAAGCTTAGCTTCATTATCTGATCATAAACTATTCGGTATATATTTCCGACAGGGTGTCAGAGGTGGAAACTGTCGGCTTCGTTGCCACATCGGGAAGTTTGGTGTCGTCGTTATTAATTTCAGGAAAGTATATTGACGCTCCAATATGGTATGTGAGGCTGTATTTCCAGTTTATCCATTTTGTAAACCCATAGGATTATGGACTCGAATCCGAACCGAAACTTTCCTTAGTCTGCGCTAGAGGGTTAAAGGATCACAATCAACGCCCATCTATAAAGACCCTTTAATTCCTCCAGTTTCGCGACATTCTTGTTATGAGTCGAAAGGTTGGATTACCGGGTATGATCTTCAGAATGGGTTCAGCTGGGATCCAGATGTGAGCTCTCTAGGTCTGCTAGGAAAATCCTATTTAGCTACAACCTCGAGTTTTGCATCTGGCCAGACCACCTAATCCACCACGGTTTTTGTATAAAGATCAAGAGATCTTTCATCTGCACAAGCGACGTGACTTTGCTACAAGCCAGCATCGCTTATGATGGGAAATTCTGTCATCGCTGCATAACCCGCCCATCTGCTTCTTCGAACACTTGCTTCTCCGTCAAGATTGGTAATTAACCGATACCTTTGTTGTTAAAAACGAGCTAACACTGGATGCGCAATATTTCAAAAGCCTGTGCAACCAGTAGGGTACGCCGATGGTATTGACATACGTACACATAATAATTGGCAGAACTCAGCGGGCTGTCATCGGTGGGTTCGTTCGTACACTCCTCGACATCTGGTTGAGACACCCCCTGATTTCTTCGTTTCTCAATAATCTTGTTCTGTATGTGCTGAAAATATTACTGTTAAGTCCTGCTTCAAAAACTTGTCGCGGGTAATTAGGGACAAACTGCAAATTCCAAGAAAATTAAGGGAAAAAAGGATTTATGGTGATTAGAATTTTCTTAGAAATTATTAACGATTACCTAACAGCAACGCAGCACATAGGGAACAAAATTATCAGGGGGTGTCTCAACCAGTTGTCGAGGAGTGTATTGAAACCGAAGTCGCCAAAATGCGTTTAGCATTAAATGAGGCAAAACGAAGTAAATTCAAAACATTGACGAATTTGACAGAATGTAACAGTCGACAGTTATAATACATAATAATAAAACGAAGAAAGCCAATCTGTTTCTTTAGGTTATGAAGGCAATTGAGTAGTAAGACCCTATTCCAAACAATTAAGGAGACGATAAGTTCTACTTATGAAGATATCATAGGTCGTTTTGAAAGAAAAATTCTTCATACAATATTCTAGGCTTTGTAGAAGAAGATAAATACGTGTACAGCGGCATCGACCTAGCAGGAAAATTGCGCATTATTCACCTGAGATGGCTAGGACATGTAGAGCAAATGGACAGCAATACTCCGACCCTTCGTATTGAAAATAACCTGTAGGGACATCGCAGGTAGAGGAAGAGCTTACCTTAGGTGGCGCGCCCAAGCAGAATGGGACCTCAACCAACTTGGACTGAGCAACTGGAGGCAGTTAGCTAAAGACCGGACTAACTGAAGAGGCTGCTATTTGAGATCCAGGTACACTCCGAACTGTAGCGCCACCTAAATAAAGACATGTACATCTGAAGAGTTCTACATTCAGAACACAGGAGGTAGAATCTAGGTACTCAAAAGTGTTTAAAGTTATGCAATTAAATTTTGAAAAGAAACCCTGTGAACTAAACCGGATTCTGTAAACGAATAATTTCCAATTCACAAAGGTCACATTTAATTATTTCCATTATGTACACTCCTGGACAGAAACCGCAGGATGTCGGCCCCGAGTACTTGCTGTGGTGTGCTTTCAAGCAATATTTTATACTTATCATAATATGAAAACAAATTTGATATACAAAATTAAAACAAAAAATTGATAAACTTTGGGTTTTTTTCCCCAATTTTAAAAATTATTTTTTTAATCGATCGTTTTACTTATTTGGATAAGTTGAGTGGTATCTTGTAAATGAAGGGTTTGTGGGGAAAAGATCCTGATACTTCTTTGTTTGCAACTATAAGGTACAAGTTTTTTGATTACAAACACATAATGGGGTCACATAATTCCCCCATCGCCGCTTTATTTATAAATTTTCATACTCGCTATATAACAAATCGCAATAGTGAGCGGAGCGTCACCTAACTAGTACACAATGGCCCTTTTAGTTGTAGGATTATGTCACTTACTATTTCTGATAACTCTTCCTCGAAAGCTCCACGTAAATATCTGATATTCCTGGTCATACTTTAACATTGAACTTGTGTTGAAAAGCTTTTTGTAGAATCGGGACTCATCTAAGTATAGAATCCGGCTATAATTGTATTACTCCGAATGCGTATTTGAGTTCCTAGTTTGTAGCTTCTACAGTAGTGAGTGATGAAATGGGTGCCTGACTCCTGAATACTAAACTTCCCAGATATAAGTCTTGTTTTACCTAAAATATCTAAGACTGGTACTTGGATGGACATCTGATTTTCAAATATTACCTGTTTTGACATATTTGAGTCATACTCGTATGTATTCGTATATTGAAAATTACAGAATTGAGAAAAAATGGTCTGACTCGTTTTTTGATAGTACTTATCATTTTCCTTGGGAGTGCGCAAAGAGAGTAATAAAGTCTTTAAAATATTTTAAGGATTCACAATAACGAGTCAAATGCTACCCGATTTGTTTCTACACAGATACTAAGTTCAATAGGAGAGATTGCTTGTAATCGTTATATCTCTGAAGGAATATATACGTATATTTCCAAACAGCCCCACTCGCCATATAATTTTTTTTTCGAAATACCATATGTCAAGACACTTTATCCAGAATTGTATCTGAACCTTAGCCTACAACCTGTGTTTTGTATCGTAGTTATACATAACATACAACTGTGTACAAAATAATAAGAGCATCGCCTAGAATAACAAAACTGTATTATTATTATTATTTTTTTTTCCATTTTAGTTAGGACACATTTTTATTTAATTAAACTAAAAATACCTCTGTAGTAATAAGCTTCGATACTACGATTTAAGTTCATTTAAATTCATTACTTGTGCTTCAAAAAAAAATAGCAGCGCATTAATAAACATATACCAAAAATAAAATATAAAATGGTAACAAAAAAATAATAATTTCAGTAATTTTCACTTTCATATTTCGTTGCATAACCTTTGTTTTGTAAAACAACAACGTGGCATTGAGTCCACAAAACTTCATCGCGAACACCGTACTGCTTCCTTTACCACATCCCAAAGTTGGTTGATTTTTTTTTTCAACATATCTTTTAATGTCACCACAAGTTTTCTATTGGATTCAGGTCAGGAGACTGAGCTGGCCACTCCATAACCTGAATTCCATGGTCTTGAAACTTCACCTTTTCTCGGGTAAAATCTTTGTAGAAGCATGTTGATCCATAAGTAAATTTGGGCAAGTACTCTGTATACTGTACTCTTTTCTCGCTACTGATACCTTCGTCGACCCATTGTTAGTATCAAGTTAAAAAATCTTTTTTTTTTTTTAATTTATTTCAGATTAAAAGATTCCCTTACTTTTGCTATAGAAATTTTTTCCAATTCTACTTTTTTTTTTATTTGTATATTACAAACAGATCTTTTCGACAAATGGGGAACTAATCGAATGATATTTTTTATCTTATTTGTGCATCTGCGTAGTGCATGGCTTCTGTGTTTGTTTACTTAGTTCCTGTGAATTGGAAATGTAATTTTTTTTACAATCTGTGTAAACAAAATTGCGTTGGAGAAGATGATAAACAAATTTGAACGAAACACTCCTATTATTTTGAACACAACTGTATATAAATGTTTCACCTTTTTATACCAATTCTACTCGTAAAATGTATACTATCGTATGTAATACATATAGTAATTAGTTCACGTAGTCATATGATATATTAGTTTGATGATTATTTGCAATTGGCCTTTGTGTTGACAAAAAGTGCTCATTTTATGAATTCTTATCTTTGCCCATTGCAAATATAACTAAATTTATTTTTTTTTTTAGTAAGAACATATAGCTAAGGAAACCCTGAAGTCTGTTGGGAAGAGATTCGATTTTTAAACTATGTGAAAGAGCAGTTCTTTAATTGGTTGTATATTATAATGTTATTGAGTGAATCCCACAACTATTAGTTAAAAAAGAAAAGAATTGTAACACAAAGGCTTATCCATCGTAATCATCATCTAATCAAAAAAAAGAAATATTTAAAGAATAAATAAATAAAAATAAAAAGCTATTTATTTGGGTTTTAAATTTTGTAATATTTTTTTATAACTATTTTTTACATAAACTGCTTAAGCATTATAATAAATCTTATCTCTTCATCAAATTTCTTCAAAGGTTTCCTGGAATAATTTCAACCACTGATATTATAAAAAGGTACGTTGTGTTAAGATATTTTTTTTAACTTGTAATTACTACGAATTTTAAGTTGAAATAAGCTGTTTTGTTAATGTTATTGTAACTTAATTGAAAAGGAAATTTGTATCCACAGATGGCTAAATAGCAAAACAGTTATTACTAGATTTAAAAATATGCTAAAAAAAATGTATTAATAAGAGTGAATTATAATAGAATTATTAAACGTAATAGTTGTTGCATCTTAGGATTTACGAGATAGGTGGAGATGAGTCACTGACTTGATTGTTCATACATCCATATATTACACAAATTGTATGCATATTATCATACTTAATGTAAGAACTTATTCCTTATAATGCTATCAGGTTGGCAACTAAGTAATTGCTGATTTTTTTCATATAATTAAAACACTTTTTTTTAAATTCAACGAATAAACTTTAACCAATGATATATTTTCCATTTTGTTCGATGACCTTTTGCCGTCTTTCTTGCAACTTCATAATCCACGTTCGTAGAAGCTCTGATCTTTATCGGCTAAAAATTGAACCAAGTGCGATCTCACAGCGTCATTATTATTGAAAGTTTTACCATCCAAAGAGTTTTGCAAAGATCGAAATAAATGGTAATCTAAACAACGTCAGGGCTATATCGTATATCATCAATTCCGAACTAAGCTCCAGTAATACAACAACCTAGCGCTGTCCTGATGAAAAATGACACCTTTTCGTAGGAACAATTCTGGCCGTTTTTCGTTGATCGCTGTATTTAATCTGTCCAGTTGTTGACAGTACACATCCGAATTGATAGTTTGATTTCTTGGCAGCAGCCCAACCTTTCTAATCCCACCAAATTGAGAGCAAAATCTTCTTTTGGTGGATATCTGCTTTCGAAGTGGATTGTGCAGGCTCATCAAGCCTAGACCATGATCGTTTTCGATCGGCGTTACTGTAAACAATCCATTTTTCATCGCCAAGGATGATTCGTTTCAAAAAAGGGTCCGACTCGATTATTAAGCTCATTAGGTCGACCTGATCCTTGTTCATCTTTCAGTGAAAAATCTTTGGAACGAAATTTATCACAGCAATTCCGGCACTGTCTTTCTTTTACCATACATATGACGCAACTTTTTCGTAGCTTGCGCTGCGTTCTTTTCTTTACGGAGATAAAAAAGTTAAATATGACGAAAATGCTCGTTTTTGCACTCCATATTAAACTAATACCTTTTCACGAAAAAATAGGCGTAATTTGCTTCTAAAGCAAAGTAAGACTCAAGATATTGTGGTGCGTTGGATGACTCCATTGTTCTTGACTCGGGATGTTTTTCATAAATCTTGTAAATCTTTTCTTCTCGGATTTGGACGATGACCTTGTTATTGTTTTGTATTCCGAGTATTCCGAGACAGGAGATGAGCGAGTAGGTGGTTATTTGATGCGTGTTCTTCTCTGTTTGTAATAGTCGGATTTCGTTGGTGTTATTAAGGTGAAGATTTTTCATCATTTTTAAGGATAATAATTCTCTATACGTTTTCTCCTTTGGACTGGGTTGAAGTATTGCCGGCAATGCTCTAAAAATTGACATTTCTCTGGAAATGAATGATCTTCCATTGATGGTTACAGTAGTGTTGTGGAATTTTATAAGGAATGTTCCATTGAGGTTGTGGGTAGTATTTTCGAATTGTAGGGTTCCATTAAACTGGTTTAGCAATAGGTTGCCTGTTGAAATTTCGTCTATTAACGGTGTTGCAGATAGCTGATAGACTGTAAAGCAAGCTAGGAATGCATGTATCGTTTCTAATATTACAATAGATAAAGAGTTATAACTTTTACATTTTTTTATTATTCCATACATTTTTTCATTATAATTTCTGTTACAATGTTATTTCTTTTTATTGGCTTAATCAGAAGACTTTCAGAAATTTCATTTGTTGTTAAAGTAATGTTTACAATATAGAGCATAGTTGAACTATTCCTTATAACTTTTATTTCTGAAAAATCTAAACAATAGAAGGTTGTGTTGTAGGGCAACAGTTGTTTATTTAAAACATTTGACAAAATCGTGCCTAATTTAGCCCAGTGAATGGCATAGTTGATATTTTCTAATTCTTCTTTTACAAGTTTAATTGAACATTTGTCATTACATAGAAATTTAATCTATTGTCTTCTTTTAATAATTTCTGTATTTCGTTTTGAACTTTAGTGATATTATTCATCCTCTCTATATAATGAGAGTTGGTTTATTACAACCAGCTTTTTATTATTTTTTAGAACATCTGTTATTTTTGCTTTAATGGTGACATAGTCGCCGTGGTCTGGATTACCAGCAATTGATTTCCATGCGCTACCAATGAAATTGAAGGAACGTTTTGTTATTCGCTGTTTCAAGTTATGTAAGAGATTTATGATTTGTTGCAACTCATGTGTTTGTAAAGCGAATATGTTATCGTTTTGGATTGATTCCAAGTTAAGGACTGGAGTTATTTCCGATATGAATTGTTCGTATTGGTCTAACTCAAGGAAGTGTATTAGTTTAAAGTTTCTAGCCTATTCGTTTATTATTTTTTACATAAATAACTTGTCCTATTTGATAGTCTTTATTCGGTTTCCTTTTTTTTTGTTATGGTATGTCGTATCTTTCTCCTGTTTAATTTTAAGTCTTTCAATGTTATTCATCCGTGTCTTTTCAAATTATTCTGGGTTTAGTCTTGGTATTCGTAAAACAGATCTATTAGTTTCCTACCTGTGGTCGAGTGGATAGTGAAGTTGTATTCGTTGACGGCTCGTTCCAGGAGTTCTTCAAAGGACCGTGGAGGTCCGTCTGATTTTAGACATTTCATGATTTCAGACAATGTGGAGTGAAAACGCTCAACTTGACCGTTCACTTCACTTTTATATGGTGGGGTTTTGAAAATTTTGATTTGAAGGTCGTCTTCCATCATTGAAGTTATTGATGTATTGTCTATTACAACAACTTCAGGTACGCAGAAAAAGAATAAAATGTTTCGTAATGGTCGTCTGATATCTTCGAATGAGCGTGATTGAATAATTTTGGCTTGAGCGAATTTAGTGAATTTATTATTATTAGCTGTTAAAACAAGTTGTTTTCGGTGGAAAAGATGTCGATATGGAGGGTGTGTCCTAGATAATTGGGATGGGTGTAGGATTCAGGCGTGGTTTGTTGGAATGTCTGTCGTATTTGTTTTCCTTACAAGTTGCACAGCGGTTTACTATGACTTTAATTTTTGAAGACATTGTAGGGAAGTAGAAATTCTCTAACAACTGTAACTTTAGTCGGTGTAGCTTTAGAATTTTTTCTTCTTGCTCGGTTTCGCTGGGAACGTCTTCTACTAATTTTTGGGTAAATTTAATACGGTAATCCTTGAAGTGGAGCGGATATATTTCTTGTACCTTTCCCATAGTTTCTTTTGTCAAAAGTCCGTTTATAGTGTTAGGATTCTGATATCGCTTGAATGCGTTTATTAAGTCTGTTGCTGTGTACTCTGGTTTGGTAAATATGGATAAGATTTGTATAATTTTCAAATGGTTTTCTAATTTGGTAACTTCTTTCTTCGCTTACTTTAAGTGTTAGTTGGTTACGGAATACGTTTATTGATGTTTCGACTACAGGAATTAAATTTTCGGAAGAGCTATCGGTTGGGGTCATTGAATTTCGTGAGTGAATTGAAGTGAATTTCGCTTATTTGAGGACGCCTTGAAAGAGAATCGTCGACTACGTTTGCTTTACCTGGCTTATACTTAAGTTCATAGTTATATTCTTCTAAGATGGCCTTCCATCTTTTCATCTTTCATCATTTCTTCCATATAATGGGAAGCATTTCCTTCTCGTTTGTGGCATAGTGTTCTTCAGTATTGTTTAGCATTCTCGAGAGGAATGGGATTGGTTTGCCGCTTTGAGAGAGGACTGCCCTGATGTCTGATGCATGCGTGGTTAGTTCAAATTCATTTTTGAAGTTTGGATATGACAGGACAACTTCTGCCGAAATAAGTGAATTTTTTACTTTATCGAATGCTTCCAAAGCATCTTTGTCTAAGTCAATGGGTTTATTTTTTGAAATATTTAAAATATCCATCTTCCCCTCGTAAGAGGGATGTCAGGGGCTTCGCAAGTTTTGCGTAATCCTTCATTAAGCGGCGATAGTATCCTGACATACCGAGAAATGAACGGAGGTCTTTAAGCGTTTTAGGGGCTGGTCTATCAATCGCCTGGACTTTTTTTAGGATTTTAATGCCATCTCTACTAATGACAAAGCCCAGGAATTCTATTTCTTTCTGAAAGAACTCACTCAATATAAAAATAGCAACACTTTCCGATGTATTCCTTCAGAATATCATCTACAGCTCTTTGAAAAATAGAAGGGGCAGTTTTTTCAATATCAGATCCTTTAAGAGGGATCTGATGAAAGCCACTTTTGAGATAAACCATTTATTTTTGCCAAGGTTGGCAAAAACCTCATTAATCTCGGGAATCGGTTATCTGTCTGCTACGGTAACAGTGTTTAGCTTACGGTAGTCGATGACCGTGCGATATTTTCTTTCTCCGGATGCGTCCATTATTTTGGGAACGACCTAAACTGGAGGTGATTTAGATGGTCTAACGATTCCATCTTTTAATAAGTCATTTATTTGTATTGCGACTTCTTGTTTTAGTGCCATCGGGTATGGGTACGATCTTAAATACTCGTAAATAGGTTCTTTGGTTGTCGTTCGAGTTTCCCCTTTTATAGTGTTGGTGTATATCAGTTTCTTGTCAGGATCAGAAAAGAGGTTAGGACAGACGTTAATTATGCTAGTAAGTTTGTCAGACTGTTCTTTACTCATGTGAGAGGTTCTTAGCGTAACGTTATTAATTGATTGGGAGATATTCTGTTTGAGTGGTATTGATATGTTTGGGTAAATAGTTATATGACTTTCCCTAGTATGAATGAGTGCGTTTAATTTCCTTAACGTGTCATTGCCTATTATTCCGTCAAATGAGATATGAGAGAATGAAAAATGTTATTTTATCTGTATTATGGCCAAATAATTGAACAAAGGAGTGGTGTGCAATTTTAACGCTCCCTCCGGCTGATTTAACTTAAAAATATCTTTCGTTTGGGAGAGGGTTCCTGATATGACGTGGTTGAATATAATCTTTATTGGATCCTGTGTCTATTAAAAATCTTAATGTCTCTCCACTTCTTGCGATATGTTCAAAGTAAGGAAGCGAAGAGTCTAAAAAATAGATATCGTCGACTTGTTCTTGCTCGTCAAGATCAGGGTCATCTCTTGAGTCAATGTAGTCTGCTAATGGTCATGGTCTTCTTGATTTATTTCGCTTTCATATTCCTCCGATGTCTTCTCATCTGGATCGGGCCCTTCAGTGTGGTAAACTCTCTGCAGTTTGTGTGGCTGGCGGATGTGCTTTGAATGTTGGCGTTTCTGTGGAACAAACTGTTGGTTTCGAGGTCGGTTTTGGTAGTTGACCCTTTGAGATTTTATGGAAAAAGTCGGTGGTTGTTGCTGTGAATAATAGTATCGTGGTTTCCTATAAAATTGAGGTAGTTGAGCACTCCGAGGATTATGGAGTAATTGGGGATGAAATTCACGTCTGGGTGGCTGAATTGGTGTTGGTGCTGGTGCTGGAAGTGAAAAGTTGTTTTCCGAAAACTAGATTGTGAATTGTTTGCATATTTCGCTCGAAAATCGACATTTTGCAATTTCAAGCATAGGTGCAAGGCTTGCGGTAGGTCAGCAGGCTCACGGATACTGAGTAACCTAGGCAAGTCGCCTTTCAACCCTCTGACGAAGTGCCTTGTCCCGCTAACATTGGGTCATGTTATTCATGTATTCTTGACTCATATTCATTGATCCTAACTTGTTTATGATAACCGAAAAATTTTGGTAGACGGCCTGATAGATTTCAGGGATAATAGTACTGCCCAGTACCAAAGTCGTCATTTGATACTCGAGGGTTCCTAAATCCCTCTTATCTGCATAAATTTTTTCCCAGTTTAGCGGGGTATTATAACATTCTAGGGCGACATCTACGTAGCCCTTTATCTTATTTCTGATAACCCATAAGATCCCATAATATTTGGGGCTACCTTTTAAGTGTTCATAGATTTTAAGTATCCTGTCGACACTTTTTTTCCATTAGTTAAATTCGTGTGGTTGCCCAGAGAATTCTCTAAGGCTTTTCACCACATCGGGTATTTTGTCTATGTCGAACAAATTCCTATCATTAGTCAGGTTGGTCTATGTCGTTGTTGATGTCGGACGCGTGATTCATATTGTATTTGAAGGGTTTCAGTCACTAGTTCAGTGATTATTCGAACCATATCGTCACTAATAGTATTAGGAGCGGGAGGAAGAACGGGTGCAGGAGGTTGAGGAGTTGCAACGTTCTCTACAGGGAATTCTAGACGAGCTGGTCGTATTAGGGTTATTTGGGTTTTGCCATATTTTTTTTTGTTTTGTTTTAAAAAAAATATTTGTTTTATTCAGTGAGTCAATAATACTACCCGTTCAAGTAAGTATAGGTAAAACAGATTTATCTACATTTATAACTTAGAACATAAATGTACTATTCGCTATTTTGACAATCTTTTTTTAGTGTAGGTTTTAATTTAAATTGATAGATAGGTTTAATTTATTCCTTATTATTATTGACTTACAGTAATATACTGGTTACTTCTTGTAGCATTTCTTCTTAACACTTTTATATTTGTTGTTGGGGTGGATCCGGGCTGCTTTCTGTTGGTTAGGGCGGCTGTCAAAATTTCCTGACTCCTTTTTGTTCGTTTGGTTAGAGCACTACTCGGGGCCTTTGTTTTTCCCTATCACTACACTGTTTGATTGGTGACTTGGTTGTCCACTCTTTTTATTCACTTTATCGTTTGGTTGGTGGCTTCATTATGCACTCTTTTTTTCACTTTACTATCTGGTTGGTGGCTTGATTATCCACTCTTTCATTCACTTCACTATTTGGTGGCTTGGTTGTCCACTCTTTTATTCACTTCAATGTTTGGTGGCTTGGTTGTCCGCTCAAACTTTGTCTTAACAGTGCACAGAATGCTGCCCCCACTTTGGGCGCCAGTTAATTAAAATGCTCCACTTTTATTATAAAAAAAATTACAAGGCAGAATGACCTTTATCGTTTCTCGATACTTTAGAACTAACTTAACAATTATTGAGTTCATTAATTTATAATTGAATTTCCCTAATTCAGCTTCTGCTTTTGTTTGCTGTTTTTGAAATTGTTCGATGTGCATTGATTGCACCAGCTAATTGGTCAGCATTTCATGTTATTGCGATTTGCGTGTGCAAGCGTGGTCGCGTGGTCAGCATTTCTTGTAATTGGGTGCGTTCTGGTTTTGTTTGCCTCGTCTGCTGGTGTTAAGTTATATTTATCGGTCAAATGTCCACCTCCTGACTTGATGCACATCTGTGCTCGTTTTACGGCATTTTGAATTGCTGCTCGCAAATGGGTGATTTCGTCTTCAATGTTGGCTTTCAATCTTTGTGGTTTGTTTTGGTTTTCGCGAGATATCAAAAACCCCCAAAGGACGAAATCTGGCGATCTGTTATCCGACCAGTTCAAATTGCCAGTACGGTAGATTACACCCTGGAAATTTATGATTATTAATCTCCATCGTTGCTCGAGCCGTGTGAGTTGTTGCTCCGTCCTGCTGGAACCAACAACGCTCGAGAACCAGTTCAGCAACTTGCGGATGAAAAAACTCGTTTAATATCTGTCTGTAGCGCTCACCAGTTACAATTACGGTGGTGCAGTCGGCGTCTTTAAAAAAATAAGGGTCAACCACTTTCACTGCAAATGCCGCACTCAACAATCACATTGAGGCAATTCAAGGACTCTTCATGAATTTTATGTGGATTGTCTGGGCCTCGGAAACGCAAATTTTGTTTACTCAGATAACCACTTATTATTATACTTATGGATACCACAAGTCGTTTCGACGGTTAAATTGTTGACATTAGTGAGAAGGATATACTTCGGATCCGGGTGATATGGGGTTTGGCTCGAAACGGACTTCCTTCTTTGGCTTTACAGAGGTATGTGCCTATATAGTGTGTCGGATCCGTGTATAACAAGATAAGGGTATGTAAATATAGAAAGGATTTTGTTTATTAGAAGAGGTATCAGGTGGAGAAGGGAATATTTTATTTGGGATATTATAGGAATTTCAATGCTGAACACAATATTTGAATTATTATAATAAGCTTCTAGTCGTAAAATTTCGTAAATTTGCTCGTCAGAAGATAGGTCAATGATTGTTTCTGCAGAAGATCTCTTATTTCATCCAGTTCAGTTATACTTAATATCTGTTTAGAAATAATTTGTAGCTGAGCAAGAGTAACGGCTTCAGCTATATTTACATTACTAGATGATTATAGAGCAGGTCAAAAGTATGGTGTACGGTTTGTAGTGGATTGAATCGCTTTGTTGTATGTAATGATCGTTTCGTTGAGTATGTCTTCATGGTCTTTTCCTTTATATTCATTTTGAATAATTCTATTTATAAACTTCTGTTAACGTAGATGCATTACTGGTTATTTGTTGAATGAGGTGATGTGGAGATCAATATTAAATTGCTTGCAAAAGTCTTGAAAGATGTGCGATGTGGGTTCTGACGCTCACTCACAATTTTTCGAGGGATACAGTGCAGCCTAATAAAATGTTTAATTTGTTTGACTATATATAAAATATTCTGGGTTGGAAAAATATATGCTGCACCAAATTTAGAAAATTCATCAATTATAGTGAGAATACTTATGTGATTAATGCTGTATATATCTATATGTACAATGTCTAAAGGCTTTATGGGTGTTTCGTTTTTTTTTTTCAAACGCTATTTTAGGGGGCTGCCTGTTGTATTGTGCCTGATAAGTAATACACATATCAATTGTGTTTGTTATTTCATTCTTCATATAAAGGGAAAAAGTAGTCTCGTTGTAAGTGTTGATGCGTCTCAGTAATACCTCTGTGATTAAATTTTGTATGGTAGTCATTTATACTTTGGTCTTATTCGTCATTGTCCGTAATGTCAATGAAGACCTTTTACATCTTTCCAAGCGGAATGTTTTCGTCTAGCAAAATATTTTAATAAACAACGCGACGTTACTGGCATCTGTCGTTAACATAAATGGGCTAGAAAAATCGGGGTACTGAAGAAGTGGATTGTTAGACAAAATATCTTTACACAGTTCAAAAGTTTTTTTATACTCTTCGTCAAGAGTAATTTATACGCCACTTTTAAGACACTGAGTGAGAGGTCTGGTCAACTTCGCAAAATCGCGGATGAATTTCCGATAGTAGCTTATCAGACCTACGAAGGACTTGATTTCCTTCGTTGATTTCGGTATTGGGAATTGTTTTATAGCTCGAAATTTGTCGGGATTTGGTTTTACACCGTCCCCAGTGATTATATGTAACCGGAACGCTCTTTCTTTGCGTAGAAACTTGGACTTGTTTAGTGGGATCTTTAGATTTGCTGTTCTTAGTTTATTGAATATTTTCTACATGTTCCTGCAACGATGTTTCATATATGACTAGGTCGTCTAAGTATACAAGACAAATTTTTGTCGATATAATTTCTGAGAACGTTATCCATCACTCTCTGGGATGTGGAAGAAACATTTTTTAACCCAAACGTAGTTCGTTAGAGCGGGCGTATTATTTTGAACATCGATTTCAGCATGCCAATTTGTTGCTTTAACATGTTTTCAATTATGTCTAGGTTTGGTTAAATTTTCACTTTGCGAACACGGATGTCACCGCTTTGATTATCTACCGGTAACTTTATAATTGCGCTAGAGTGGGAAGGGATTCCAAATTTCTGCGACATAAGGTTTGGTTTGAATAAGACTGGGGTTTTTGCGTTTGCTGTAACTAATGTTTTATTAGGTGAATCTATAGTGGCTTTAAATGTATTCCAGGCATCTAAGCCCAATAGTCCGGCGAAGTATCCATGGAACTTGTAAATAAGAAATGTTAATTCACCAGGCTGTTTAAGTTCGTAAAAATTTGGAAGTGGTACTTGTTTGTCTATGCTATGTTTCTGTAAGATTGTTTAATTATCGTCGGTGTAATTGTATTAATAGCGTCAGGGTGAACGTATTCTGGGTTGATAAATGAGGCTGATGCCCCTGTGTATTTACAAGAAATTTTAAATGTTTTCCGAAATGAGAGGAAATATGTAAGTACGGAAGTGATTGTCCATGTTTATTTATGTACAAGTTTATTGGGGATCTGAAAATTTGTTTCACATGTGTATTCAGAATTATCGGGTGTATTCAGAATGGGTTCATTTGGAATAAATTAGTATTGGTCCAATTGTGAATAGTAATTTTGGGCATTACTAAACTTTGTATGGAAGAGTTTTTATAATGAACATTACTAAACTCTGTAGAATCCTGTGCTGAAGGTTTGCTTTGATCTACGACGATCTCTGTTCCCTTTGTTTCAGATGTACTTTTTTCTTCGATGTTATAAATTTCTTCAACATATTGATTATTTTGTCGGAATGAATTACTTTGTTGTCCGGAAAGTGGGCTTTTAACTAAAGTTTGGACCGAAAGTGTAACCATCGGCTCTGATTTAGGTGGTCTTGATGGGAGAGTGTTTGGGTTTTGTGTAATTATTTTGTTGAGGTATGTATTGTTGTTGAATATCTGACGCATTAGCGAATGCTTCGGCTAATGATAGCGATTTTATAGATCTTACCGTAGAACCCAGTTAAATCCGGTTAAAGATATATTAAAGCACATTTCGTTATACACTTCTCCCTTTGCTTTAATGAAATTGGGGTCCCTGTTTTGTATTTTAATATGGTTCCTTATTGTGGAAAGAATTTCGATGACCTCGCTATAAAATTGCTCTGTTGTTTTGCTTCCCTGCTGTAGGTTATGAAGGTCTTTGATAAGCGCAGTTTCGCTACGCTACCCTAGTATGTAATAATATGTAAGAATGATACGCGATATGTACGATTGTGTTAAAACGAAATTTAAATATATACCGGGAATAACAGGAGAATACGAAGTTTAAGTTGAGTATATAAGGCAGTGCAACGGTTCCGGAACAACAACAACAAAAAAAGGTAATATTCAACCAAATCTTAAGTTATCTTCTTTCAAAAGGAAAAGGTTATTTACTTTATTATAATATTGTAAAATGTTCGTGTGGGTACAAATGATAGAACTTATTCTTTTCAATACAAATCCCTTTATTCAGTACAGTTACAATTCACTATTTAATTCTCTCTCTCAGTACAATTCAATTTCTCAACCACATATACTTTTCTTATCTTTTACTTAAACCACTTAATCACTTCTTCTAATTAACACTTCAAATTCAACTTTGGAACTGATTTGCATACCTTTGGGATGCTGGTATTTATACTCGAATGACATACTTCGAGAACAATCCACGTCATCCAGCGTTCCATACAAGTTCCAATTTGCTAGAAAATTCGATTCTACTCTCCTCGACTGTCTTTGCTAATCCAGTATCGAAACCTTCTAGTCTCCGAGTGGCGACATTTTCTGCTAGATGTCGCTGCTCACATTTGACTGGTTATCACATTGCTCCCTCCCTACAGTTGTTCGTCCCGAACAACTTCGTCATTCAGCATCCCGTTGAAATGACACATTCTATCCAAATGGACCACTTTAAATTTTCCTCGATCCCCACGCTGGATCCGGTAGACAACGTCATTAATGCGGGTTATCACCTTGTATGGACCTTCCCAGTCCTGTTGCAATTTTGGTGATTTGCCTTTCTTACGCTGAGGATTATACAGCCAAACCAGATCTCCTTCGTTGAAACCGGAAGATTTCGCCTTGATATCGTACCTAGTTTTCATGCGGCTGCTTGCTAGCTTCATCTTTTCTCTGGTGTCTTCATGCAATTTACGAATCCTGCTGCGTAAGTCATTCACGTACTCGTTCACCTCTTTGGGCTCCGTCGGTGGGGATCCGAATTTTGCTTCACTTGGCAACCGAATTGTTTGACCAAATAAGATCTCGGATGGTGTGTGCCCTGTTGAGCTATGGACCGCGTTTCGGTAGGCCATTAAGAAGAGGGGTATGTGTCGATCCCAATCCCGCTGGCAGTTGCTGACAACCTTAGATAGATGCTCATTCAAGGTCCGATTGAATCGCTCGACCATTCCATCAGATTGAGGGTGTAGTGGCGTTGTCCTTGTCTTTCTTATTCCCAAATATTGGCATATTTCCTGGAAGACTTTTGATTCAAAGTTTCGCCCTTGATCAGAGTGCAGCTCCATTGGGACCCCAAATCTGCTCACCCAGTTGTTGACTATCTGTTCGGCTATGGTCTTAGCCTCTTGATTTGGGATGGCAAACACTTCCGGCCACTTACTGAAGTAATCCATGACTACGAGAGTATATCGGTTTCCATTAAAGGTTTCGGGAAACGGCCCAGCGATGTCGATGGCTATTCGTTCGAAAGGTGCTCCGACATTGTATTGTTGCATTTGTCCATGTGGCTTTACTTTTGGGCCCTTGGTAGCCGCACACCTTATGCACTTTTTGCACCAATTCTCGACATCTTGTTTAGCGCTTAGCCAATAGAAACGTTCCCTTACCTTTTCCAACGTCTTGTTTATTCCCAAATGGCCTCCTGAGACTCCGTCATGTATTTCATGGAGCACTTGGTTGACTCTGGACCGTGGCACAATTAGCTGCATACGAGATGTTGTCCCATCTGCAGTTTCCCATTTTCTGTTCAGCAATCCATCTTGCACAAAAAGCGAGTCCCACTGTGCCCAGTATGCCTTCAGAGTTTGGCTCCGATCTGATATCTGCTGCCAGCTTGGTCTTTCCTCGTGTTCCTTCCAGGCCAATATTGGTTCGATGTCATGGTCTGCCTGTTGGGAGGAACGGATTTCGTCTATACTCCAACCCTCTATTGGCTCAGTCCTGATCATTTGGATAGTTGCCTGTTCTTTCGCTTCTTTACGGTTGCAGTGTTCGCATTTTACCCCGCACGGTCGACGAGAGAGAGCATCAGCATTTGAGTGGAGTGTTCCCTTGCGGTGTTGCACTTCAAAGTCGTAGCCCTGCAACTGCTCGATCCATCTTGCAACTTGGCCTTCAGGGTTCTTAAATTGGAGTAACCATTTCAGAGCTGCGTGGTCTGTCCGGAGAATGAACTTTTGTCCGTAGAGGTACTTATGGAAATGCTTCGTAGCCAGAATTAAAGCCAGAAGCTCGCGCCGGGTTACACAGTAGTTCCGTTCAGGTCTGGAGAGTACTTTACTGTAATATGCGACCACTTTCTCTTGACCATCATGAACCTGGGAAATCACAGCTCCGACCCCAACATTGCTAGCGTCTGCATCCACGATGAACATTTTTCCGGGCGTCGGGTAACCCAAGATGGGGGCATTGCACAGCTGTCGCTTCAGTTCTTGAAATGCTTTTTCGCATTCTCCAGACCACCTGAACTGTCGGCCTTTTTCTGTAAGTTGATGCAGGCTCTTCGCAATGCCAGCAAAATCCTTTACGAACCTTCTGTAATACGTGGCGAGTCCCAAGAAGCTTCTCAGTTGGTGTTTATCTTTTGGAGAAGGCCAACTTTTCACGGCTTCGATTTTTTCAGGATCCGTTCTTACTCCTTCCGCTGATATAATGTGACCCAGATATTTTACTTCCGGACGAAACAAGGCGCACTTTTCCGGGTTGAGCTTTAAATGAGCACTTCGTAGCCTTTCAAACACTTCTTTTAGATTTTCGCGGTGCTCCTCGTACGTCTTACCTATGACGATAACGTCGTCCAAATATACTAGGCAGGTTTTCCAGGTGAGTCCTTGCAATGTTCGTTCCATTAGTCGCTCGAAGGTGGCCGGAGCGTTGCACAGTCCAAACGGCATCACTGCAAACTGCCAAAGACCGCTTCCTGTAGTGAAGGCAGTTTTCTCACGGTCCGTACGATTTATCTCTACCTGCCAGTAACCGCTCTTCAAGTCAAGTGTTGAAAACCATTTCGCTCCAGAAAGCATATCCAAAGTGTCATCGATTCTCGGAAGTGGGTAGCTGTCCTTTTTAGTGACATCATTGAGACGTCGGTAGTCTACACAAAATCTCGTGCTGCCATCTTTCTTCTTCACGAGGACCACTGGAGATGCCCACGGACTTTGCGATTCTTCAATCACTCCCTCAGCTTTCATCATCGACATCATTTCGGCAACTTCTGTTTGCTTTGCCAATGGAAGACGCCTTGCAGGTTGACGGATTGGTCGAGCGTCTCCGGTGTCAATGTGGTGTTGAACAATATGCGTACGTCCATATTCTCCGTCTTGTGTAGCAAATATATCAGCGTACTCACCGATTAGTTTTTCTGCCAGGATTCGCTGATCTTCGTCCAGATTACAGAGGCTGAGAATTTTGTTCTTGATTTTTATGCTCTGAACTGTTGTGACCGGTTTTGCACCCTGTTTTTCCGTTGTGGTCGATATAGCCTCAACAGGTACGCATTTTCCCACTATCTCCCCCTTTTTCACCTTTACACTGAATGTCTTTGGATTTAGAATCCTTACAGGGACCATGTTGTTCTTTGGCTCCACTAAGGTCTTTCCCACCATGAAGTCTCTTTTCTTTTCTGGCTCCATCAAATAGAATCGGTGGCTACCAGGACCACCTTCCACTTTTGCCCACAAAATTGCTTCTGACGAAGGCTCTAGACTCTGATTGCTGCAGATGACGACATTTGAGACTGTGGTATTGGCGTTTCCGTATATCATTGGTATCTCCATGTTTCCGTATTTCAGGGTTTGTGCCCCCAAGTCGACTACAAGTCCATGTTCTCTCATGAAGTCTGTACCAATGATGCACTCGTCACATATGTCAGCTACCAGAAACGCGTGAGTGAATGTTATTCCGGCCAATTGGATTTTTATGCGGACTTCACCATATACCTTAATCGTTGCTCCTGTAGCTGTTCGCAAGCTGCAACTGCTAGTGTTATGCAACCAAGACTTCTGCACAAGATTCCTCCTGATGATTGAGGCCGTGGCACCGGTGTCTATTGTTGCCATCCATTTTTCTTTTCCACTGACTACTTCTACTAGAAGGCTTTCGCTGCGTCGTTTTGCCAGCGAGACTTGGATGATGGTCCTGGGGCCGTCGACTCCTGCTACCAACTTCTGCCCCGCGAAGTTGGTGCTTAAGCGTTGACCGGCTTCTTGATAGCTGTTTCTGCGGGTTTCTTCCTCTATTTGCTTGTCACCACAGTGAGGGCAGTCTTTTCGTCGCAACGGTTCTTTACACTGCCTTTGAAGGTGTCCTATTTTATTGCAATTCCAGCAGCGCATTATTCGTCTATCCCGTCGAGTATCTCGTTCCTCGGCACTAATTTTTGTGCAGGAACATTCGACAGATGCTACTTCCCTGACGAAATGTGTTCCCCTGGAAGCCTGATTGGCTGCTTCCATCGCCAGAGCGAAGGCAAGTGCTTCAGCAAGGGTTCTTTTCCCGGCCATCCTTACTGCTGACTGTAGCTTCGAATCGGCAATTCCCCTGATAAATGCATCTTTTGCCATTTCGTCGATAATTTCCTGGCCTGCGGTGGGGTATGACAGATGTGCAAGTCTACTCACGTCTGCTTGGAGCTGCTGCAGTGTTTCTCCTCTTTGCTGCGTTCGGCTTTGCAATTGGACCTTGTAGACCTCCTGCATGTGGCTGTCCCCAAACCGTTTCTCGATAGCCTGCACTAAAGTCTCATAATCTTTATGCTTTTCGATGTCTACTGTTTGCAACAATTCTGCTGCAGGACCGTGCAAGGCCATTGTTAGGGCAAAGCACTTTTCCTCATTGTCCCAGTCGTTTGCACAGGCAGCCATTTCAAACTGCTTCTTATAGGTAGACCATGAGGTCTGGCCATCGAATGAGGGAGGCTTCAACTCTTTTCTCCTTGGACCGCTTAAAGAACATTCTCGCAGTTTCTGTTTTCGCACTGTGTCGAGCTCTTTTGCCAGTTGCTGAACTTTGCTGTCCATTTCTTCGAATTTTTCGCCAACATTCTTCTCTATTGTATCAAATTTGTCATCAACGTTCTTCTCTATTCTATCAAATTTGTCATCAACGTTCTTCTCTATTCTTTCAAATTTGTCATCGATTTCTTCGAATTTTTGCTGGAGAATGTTCTTTTGTTCTTCCAGATTATTCTTTTGTTCATCCATTTTCTGTTGAAGACCGTGCAGATTGTTGGTTTGTTCGTTGAATTTTTGTTCAATGCTGCTCTTCTGCTCGTCCATTTTTTGTTCCAGACTGTTCTGGAGAATGTTCTTCTGTTCGTCCATTTTTTGTTCCAGACTGTTCTTCTGTTCTTCCAGATTTTTCTTTTGTTGGTCGAGACTGTTCTTCTGTTCGTCCATTTTTTTGTTTTGTTCGTCCATTTTTAATAAGAGGAGTTGCATCATTGCAGCCATGTCATTGCCGGTACTTGTCTGTTCATCCTCGTCAACATCAAAGGAATATGCATCAGGATCATGTCCCTCGTTGTTCAAAGCCTCCTGAAGTCGGAGCACCAGGTCACTTTTTCCTCCACTGGCGCTGAGGCTTCTTTTGTTCAACTCGGATTTGAGTTGGACGAGGGTCAACTGCAATAGTTTTCGACCCATTCTAGCCTTTTCAAATAGTAAGAAAATACTTTTTTTTTTTTACACACACAATAAGTCCTATCCCACTTCTGACACCAATGTAAAATGTTCGTGTGGGTACAAATGATAGAACTTATTCTTTTCAATACAAATCCCTTTATTCAGTACAGTTACAATTCACTATTTAATTCTCTCTCTCAGTACAATTCAATTTCTCAACCACATATACTTTTCTTATCTTTTACTTAAACCACTTAATCACTTCTTCTAATTAACACTTCAAATTCAACTTTGGAACTGATTTGCATACCTTTGGGATGCTGGTATTTATACTCGAATGACATACTTCGAGAACAATCCACGTCATCCAGCGTTCCATACAAGTTCCAATTTGCTAGAAAATTCGATTCTACTCTCCTCGACTGTCTTTGCTAATCCAGTATCGAAACCTTCTAGTCTCCGAGTGGCGACATTTTCTGCTAGATGTCGCTGCTCACATTTGACTGGTTATCACAATATATATTAGGTCCGTCCGCAACTTTTTGGACCAAATACATTGTAAAGGAGTAGGGAGTGAGAATAAACAAGTAAGATTTGTTAACAAGTAAGCGAACGGATTTTAGACAGTTCTATACTAATGTCAACTATCTTTATTTTGATTTGTTTCCTTCCAAAAAAAATTAAAAACCAAGTTTTAGTGAATATAGCAGTTTTTTATATAAAACTCTTGAACTTCAGGACGAAGATTATTTCAGCCTAAGCGTAGACACGTCCGAATGCGTTCTTCCAGCTACATATATGCCTGAAGGTGTTTGGCGAGCACTTTGTTTTAATATGCCTGCTTTTCAATATATTTTCTTGACCTCAGTACGAATACGTTGAATTGAAAAAAAAACTATAAGGTATAAAACAGTCTCTCAACCAAAAGCTTCTCGAATATCAAATGTTTCTGATCGGACTTTCCTACGTTACCGTTCCACCGCAATCAGATGGTAATTGAAAATAAGGGCCGTTTACACACTCAGTCAATTTCGCCAACTAGTGTGTGGAAGCACTAATCCCACACAAATGTTTACCCTAACGCGTTTTCGGTCAGGATTACATTAGAGACTACTAAGTGTTCCAGTTGATATAGAAAGTGTTTTTTTTTTTTTTTTTTTTTATATAATTTACGCGCGCCTAAGGGGTTAGAGATACCCTTTTACTGTTGCCAGGGCGCGGGCGGAAAGATAGAAGGAGGAGAAAGGAAACTTGTTTTTGTAGTGATTTGAAACTCAGGTGTGTTTGGTTTCTATTGCTTGAAACTCTTATAACAGCCAAATCTACGTGTCAGTGTTATGCCTTCACACGCAGAATTTTTTTGCCTGAGTTCCAATTACACAATGAAAAACTGATTTGCCATGGGCAGGATTCGAACCTGGACCCTCCGAGTGAGAAGCGTTTGCTACTACCACTACACCACGGCCACCCTCCACCACTGATCACGTTGATTCCATCTTAGGTATATTTACACTGAATATATTAAACGCGGTTGAAAATTCAATTCCTACAGTACCTAAAAATTAATTGTCTTGTTCTACGAGGCTTATTAAAATAAGAAACAGAAGAGAGCAAAGACATCGTCAGCCTTGTTTCAGGCATATTGGGTGGCCGTGGCTCAAATTGTAGTGTATTGACTTCCCAATCGGAAGGTTCCGGGGTTCAATACCAATCGTGAACGAAAAACTTTTTTTCATGCAACAAAATGACGTGTAATGAATGGTTGCCTAAATACAGCATAAAGTCAATTTACGCTAAAAATTTAGTCTCCCGATTAAATGTTGGATGCCACCCATGTAGCGAAATAGCCACTGAGTCGAAACATATTTCTTTCTCTTTTTGTCCCATTTTCCGAAAAACTTACCACAAGTTTTGGCGTTATGAGTGTAGTCATACCCACTTGAGTGTTAAGTTCTTTAAAAAAAGAAACAAAAAAACATTAAGTTTTAATAAACTTATTGCAACAAATATTACATAATAATAATACGGAATGGAATAGGAAGCTAAGTGCATACACTTGACAAAAATAGTGAACCTTTTGAAATATTATCAAGGTAGTAAAATCTAAAAAGTGGCAATTATCATTTTTAAAAGCGTAAGAACTCATAATACGAATAAGAACTCACTTTTCACATGTCGGAAAGGCTAATGTGCTCGCTCAAACCTTCTAAACAATTACAGTTTATCAGTTAACCTTAGCGACATTGTGATTGAAAATTATGCAGATAATAACACACACTCATTTTTAAAAACTAATGCAAATTTAACATCCAATAATAGCCTTGTTACAGATGTACTCCTGATATTTCTCCAACGGATTACCATCTTTTCCGTAATCTGGATTCATTTTGCCGGCATATGGTCTTCCGGAACCGAGCAGAGGTCATAAAGGACTTTGAAGATTGCATTGCCTCAAAAAGTCAGCACTTCTACGAAAAATGAATATTTCACCTTGTACGACATTGGAAGAATGTCATAGATGCCAACGGATCTTATTTTGATTGACAGCTGGCGCAAAATTAATTATCTAATTTCGTTTTTGAATTAGTTTTTACTAAATCAAAAAAAAAAATGAGTGAAGGAAATCTTTATTTGGACCTTTACAATATTGTTTCTGTTAAGTGGAAAAGATGATATCCGCCATTTGGCTGCCGCCAGTGTTGATACACATTTGTGCCCGTTTTATCGCATTTTCCATGAATTTCCGTAATATTCGTTCGCATTCCTGTCGAATATTCTCCTAAAGGGCTGCGATTGTCTGAGGCTTGTTGGCGTAAACCCGCGACTTCAAGTAGCCCCAAAGAAAGAAGTCTGGGATAGTTAAATCAGGCGGTCTTGCTGGCCATGCCAAATCTCCAAAACGTGAGATTACATGATCAGGAAACGCTTGCTTCACAATATCCATTGTTGCTCGTGCTGTGTGTGCGGTTGCACGGTCTTGTTGAAACCACATGTTCACCAGTCCCCGCTCATCCAATTCTGGCAGTAAGAAGTCGTTTATCATGGCCCTGTATCGTTCGCCAGTAACAGTGACCGTATTGCCGATGCCGTCCTCAAAAAAAATACCGCACCACACAGTGGCTTTGAGTGGATGTAATGGCTCTTCGTGCATCACACGCGGATTTTCAGTGCCCCAGAAACAAAAATTTTGCTTATTGACGTAACCGCTTAAGTGTAAATTCTCCTCGTCGCTAATGTTGATTTTCGACACAAAATCGTCCTCGTCGTCGTCCAATCGTTGTTGAGACTGAGGATGGCTTTACAGTAATTCACACGCGACTGCCGGTCAGGAGGCATTAACTGATGCACTGTTTGCATTTTGTACGGGAACATGTGTAAGTCTTATACTAAAATTCGCTGTAGCGTCCGTCTGGTGATGCCCAATTGCGTAGCGCGTCGTCTGGTTGATGTTTCTTCGTTCTCAGCGACATCGCAGCCATAGCCGAAATATTCTCGGTCGAACGACCAGTCCGGTGGCGGCCACGCCTTGCGTGGTCTCCTGTGGTTCCACTCTGTTCGAGTTGTTGCCCAGTCGGCGCAACACGATTAGGAAATCGACCTCGAAATTCACGCTGCGCTAACACCACCGACCGATTATTGTTCAAACACATCGACAAAATTATTTCACGCTCTTTGGGAGTATAGGGCTCCATTGCTTGTCTGTTTGTATACTGCAGCTGTCAAGTTCACAAATGTCAAATATAATTGTTGTACGACGCCATTTGCAGAAATTATACCATCTTCCGATAGGGTGATTAATTTTGCGCCATCTTGTACAAAATCGGACATTTCATGTGGTACCCAATATTATTTATATTGATTTATGCTTTTTACTTATTTATTTTTTACTTAATAATTTTTCAATTTATTTTTTATTTAAAAAAAAAATCTAGCCATTTGAAACCTACGAGTATATATTTATTATATGTACTGTACAGATGTATCATACATACCTAGTCTAGTCATAAATACTGATATAAAAAAAAAAACTTAGCTACAAGTTATGAAAGACTTCATTCGAAATGTCCGCAATTTGCCTTAAAACAAGACCTGAGATGTACTGGCCAATCATCAATCGCATTACAGACCTCATTCCTGGGAAATTGCCGACAGCACGGACAAGGGCTCGCTCCAAAGACTCAATATTTTGGTGATGAGCAGAGCATTCTGTCCTCTCTAAAACGGACCACAACTTGTAATCCAAAAGTTTGAGGTCCGGACTACCAGGTGGCCAATCATCCGCTAATATCAAGCCGGGTACAGTGTGTCTTTTTGTTTTTAGCCACTCTTGAGTAGTTTTCGCCTGGTGGGCTGGAGCAGAATCTTGTTGCAAAGTCCAGTGCTTCTTTGCGAGCATTGTTTAGTAAACTTTCGCCGAAGTCTTGACCCCTTTTTCACAAAAATGGCGGTTGGTTGTGCTATCGTAGCTCACTCCCTACCATACCACTACATTTGCGGGGTAGTGGCATCTTTCAATCCTTGGAATATTTTCTGAAGATTCTTTTGATGTCCGAGCATACACTCGATCATTTTGCTTATTAAAAGTTTCTTCAACGATAAAAATGTTCTCGTTTGTGAACAGAGAACAGAAACAGTCTGCGAATGATTTTAGAGTACCTTCTTAAAAGAGCTTTTAATTTTTGCACCAATGCCACTTTCAGCAGGTGTCCAGTGTGTCTTTTGTAGGCACCTAGTCTCAACTATTCTTTGATAATGCTAGATACGGATTTTTGCAAAATGATCATCTCCCGCGACAAGATCTACTTTCTCAGCGTCTGATTCGAGCATGCCTGGCTTTTTGACGTTCACGAACCCCACCAGCAGTATTACGTTAATAAATATATTATAGTATAAGGGGCAAAAAAGACCTTTGTTATTTCAAAATTTAAATGTTAGGCGTACAACAACTCCTAACAGTTTGATTCTTATTTGGAACATAAATGACGGATTGTGGTTTATTTTATAAAAGAAAAAAACATTTTCATCAAATGAGGATGATGTTACGAAGCAACGTTACGAAGAAAATAAGGTTAAGGTGCAAAAAATACGAGTAAGAAAAGTCTATCGAAATAGCGGTAAAAAATATTACACACAAATAGGGAAAATTATTGCCGAGAAAAAATTCGTGAATAAAAACAATACAAAGCTAATTAGTGAGGAAGAACGGAAACGAAATATTAATGAATTTTGTAACCTTGCTCATTTCAATAAACAAAATTTATTTCTACATGGAATTACGCGCAGACTAGGTACGAAAAGAAAGTGCCGAAGGAACTTCAAAGGAGCGGCAAAGAATCTTAGTTTTAAATATTATTTGAATACAAATCGTGGAGTTATTTTAGTATGTAAAACATATTTTCAAAAGACTTTTAATAAAGTACCATTGAATCGTGTTCTGAAAGCAAAAGTTGTGAGAAAAGATTTACGTGGCCAGAGAGAAATATATTCCCGGTAAACGAGTGAACATTTAGTAAATAAACAACACATTCAAAGTTTTCCTCAGTTTGAAAGCCATTATACAAGGAATCACAATCAAGGAGAAAATATTTAAACCCAGAATTAAATATAAGAAAAATGTATAATTTATATGTGGATCAATGTACACTGAACCAGAGACCCTACGTGAATGAGTGGATTTACAGGAATATTTTTAAAACACAATTCAATTTGTATTTTCACCATCCACGCAAAGACACCTAACAAAAACGCGATATGCTTAATATGAAAATTAAAACTTCTCGCAATATTCTAGAGCAACAGAACCTGAGAGAACGACATGAAATGCACTTGATAAATACCGAAATGGCAAGGCAATCTTTGCAGGAAGACATAGATATGGCTGTAAATAATCCGGAAAAATATTTTGCATTCTTCTTTGATTTACAAAAGGGACTACCTTATCCTACAGTATAATTTTCATATTATAAGCGGAATATGTACTCGCATGTATTGAACCAAGGCATGCACAATTTTCATAATGATGAAGTTAATATGTATGTTTGGGATAAAATTGTAGTACCCCGAGGAGCGCAAGAAGTAGCAAATTGCTGTTTGAGGCACTTACAATCTGTGACAACCCAAAAATCCATTATAACTTATAGCGACATGTGCATGTGCACTGGCCAAAATAGAAACCTAAAGTTGGCCTTCATGAAAATTATTCAGTCCGGTGACAATGAAGTAAACATCATTGATCACAAATTTTTATTGTCAGAACATTTATTTTTACCGAACGATTGTGATCTTGGAGTGGTAGAAATGGTAATCCGAATAATCAGTTCCATTATATTCCTCAGGATTGTTATAAAGTAATGCAAATTTGTAGAAAACATAATAAATTGTTAGTATATGAAATAAAACGCGAACATTTTTTTTCAACCCAACCTCTGGAGAAAACGGTTTAAAAAAAAAAAGAAAAATACCGATGGAGAACCCGTGGATCAGATTTACAAGGGATGCACCATACAAAATGTTCTACAAAACTTCGATAGAATAAGAAGCTGAATTTAAAATTATGGATTTGACATGACAACGAGGAAAACTATAGATTTGTCCATCTAATTTTGGCAAGCGTAAAGAATGCTATTCAAAAACAAACGCTGAAAGTTATAAATCCAGAAATTATAAAACACGTCAGTGGCACAGAAATATGTGATTTTTTCATAAGAGGAAAACAAGTAAGAACACGTTTTCCAAATGAATGTGGTACACGTAAACAGAAGCCACTGAAACTGGTATTGGGATGTATGCGACCCAATGAACACAAAAACGAATGGAGGAGGTCGATATCTTGTAATATTCATAGATGATGCAACTCGATAGTGCAAGGTTTTTATAATAATAGAAAAAGGTGAAGTTCTTAAAAAAATTATTGAATTTCAAAAACGTGCGGAAACATTTACTGGAAGCAAGATAAAAGCCATACGTTCAGATAATGGCGAAGAGTAATCGCCTACGCCCTTCAAAAGCGGCCAGCGACAGGTAAATTTAAGTCAAAGTCAGATAAATATATATTTATAGGATCTGCGAGGATTCTAAGTCGTACAGGCTTTGGAAGGAATCATACAGGAAGATTATAAAGAGCCGTGAACCGTGAAATTCAACTAAAGTTCCTCAAGAAACCATACGCAGAAATGTGAAGCGAAATCGAGCCAGAAGTAGAGTGTCCTGAAATAGGGGAAGGTCAAAATATTAACGAAAATAACGCGGCGGTTTGCAACAAGCCAGTTCGGAAGCCCGACCTCAATCAACTTTCTTCTATGAACGTATAAACATACGAGGGGCGTTCAACATATTCTCGGTATCGGGGTGAAGCTGTGGTTGTAAATATAAATTGATTTATTTATCAAGTACTCGTAATACTTATTTTAGTGCATTCATGTAAAATTTCATATAAATGTGATTATTAATTCGCGTTTTATCTCTAGTTAAACAGAATCATAATGGCAACTGAGACGATGATGGTGAAAATTGAGCATCACGCTGTAATTAAATTTCTCACTAAGCAAGGAAAAAGTCAAAAAACTATTCATGAAGAGATGGTGGCTGTTTACCAGGGTTCCGCACCTTCATTATCAACTGTGCAAAAGTGGTCAAGTGAGTTCAAGAGAGGCAGAGAGAGCATTGAAGACCACCCCCGCTCCGGCGCCCGGGCTACTGCTTGTACGGGAGAAAGCAACAAAGAAGTCGAAAAACTTGGTCTTGAGGATGCCCGAATAAAGGTGAAAATGATGGCAGAGGTCACCAAGCTTTCAATTGGTACCATTCACACCATTCTTCATGACCATCTTAACCTTTCAAAGGTCAGTGCAAGGTGGGTGCGACGAATGCTCACAGCGCCTCAGAAAAAAGTGAGAATCGCATGCTGTAGAGAGCTTTTGGAGATATGTAGTGAGAACGCGGACGGTGTTATGGATCGAATTGTTACTGGGGACGAAACATGGGTCCGCCACTATGACCCTGAAAGCAAACAAGAGTCCATGCAGTGGCATAAAACAGGAACAGACCCCCCGAAGTAGTTCAAAGTCACTCCGTCTGCCGGGAAGCTCATGGCCACAGTTTTTTGGGACTCAAAGGGAATCTTGCTCATTGAGTACAAAAAAAAGGTGAAACCATCAACGCCACATCCTACGCTTCCACTTTGCATAATTTGCGGGAGGAAATTAAAAAGAAAAGACGGGGTAAACTCGCAGCAGGTGCGTTGCTTCTTCATGACAACGCTCCTGTTCACACGGCGCGAGTTTCCAAGGCTGCTGCGCGAGATTGTGGTTTCGAAGAAATCCAACACCCACCCTATAGTCCAGACCTTGCTCCTAGTGATTATTTCCTGTTTCCGGATTTGAAAAAATGTCTTCGTGGAAAAAGATTTTCGGTTGATGAAGAACTCAAGTCGGCAATAAATGGGTATTTTGCAGAGAAAAAGGAAATTTATTTTTTTTGAGGGTTTAAAAAAGCTTATCTCAAGATGTAACAAATACATTGATGTTAGGGGAGATTATATTGAAAAATAAAAACAATTTAAATTGAATTCGCATTCTCCTTCATATCGATACCGAGAATATATTGAACGCCCCTCGTAAGTCCAAAGAAAGAAATCGACGAAAACCACGAACCAAAAGTTGAGGAGTGGGTATTCAGTACAAACCATACTAATGATGTCAACTTTAGAAATAAGTCGCGGTTAGTGGCAAAAGGTTGCTCGCCATGCCTTTGCTAACGGTAAAACGCAAAGGTAATTGAGTTGCGATTTATGTGGACGATATTATCATTCAAGATTAAAGATTTAGGACCACTGGACCAGTGTCTGGGAATACAAAATCACCAGGACCCGGATGGAAGCATCTCCATGGTACAGGATAAATATACGTGGATTCAATTCTGGAACGTTTTAGTATGAAAGGTAGTGAAGTCGAGAAGCTGCCCGATCAAAGCTTAATTGGCTCTCTATTGTACTTATCCATATGCAGACGACCAGATATAGCGCACACTGTCAGTCTTTTGAGCAAGTACAATAATTGCTATAATAGAACACATTGGAAATTGGCAATAAGAGTGCTTTGATATTAGATTGGAACGATAAATATGGGACATTCTGGCTCATGCATCGATGACAGGAGGAGCTATACAGGATATGTATTCAACCTTGCCACTCACCTATTTCATGGGAATAAAGGAAGCAACGCACGGTTGCTCTGTCTACTACCGAAGCCGAGCACATGGCTATATCCGATCCGACAAAAGAGGCTATGCACTTACGCAGCATTCTGAAGGAGATGGTGTACCAACACGAAGGCGCAACAAACATTTTCCATGACAACCGAAGTGCTCAGAACATTGCAAACACATACCTAGTTTATATGACAGCTTAATGTGCATTGACGCAATGCGCATTGGTTTAACACGCTCATATAAACACAATTTCAAATCGCATGGAAACATTTCTTTCATCATCGGGCAGGTAATTAGATGTGTATTTTAAATGTGGGATTGTAAACGAAATATTTGGAAAGACAAAGAAATAAGAACAATGTATGTTACCCTGTTTATCCGACAGCTGAATGTGCGTTGAAGCATTCCGCATTGGTTCCATACGCTCATATAAACACCACTTCAAACCGCATTGAAATATTCAACACACATACGTTCATTCCTGCTTATAAAACGCACTGAAAATTTGTAACCGCTTTGAAATATCATATAAACATTTACAAATCGCATTGAAACATTTTAATTTCTCGAGAGCCATCATTCTTTCATCATCGGGCAGGTATTAGTTGTGTATTTAAAATGTGGGATTGCAAACGAAATATTTGGAAATACAAAGAAATAAAAAGAATGTATTCTTCCATTATCGGGTAGGTAATCAGTTGTGGATTTAAAATGTGGGATTGCAAATGAAATATTTGGAAAGACAAAGAAATAAATAGAATGTATTCTTCCATTATCGGGCAGTTAATCAGTTGTGTATTTAAAATGTGGGATTGCAAACGAAATATTTGGAAAGAGAACAATGTATCAGTGTCAGTTCAATCAGCTGTTTGTTAAACTTCTCTCAATTTTCTTTCGCTCATTTTCGATTTGGTTTTGAATAATTTCATATAAACACCACCATTTCTATGGGTATTGTACCAACGCGGATTGACTAAATGCACATTGAGCTGTCATATAAACTGGGTAATAAGATTTACGACACCACTATGTACGAGAGCAGGAGACATAACGCTTATGTATCAGGCTTCATAGGGTATGCCAGCAGGCGTATTGACCAAAGGCTTACCAATTACAATACAAGTTGAAAGGATAGGTTTGAAAACAATTAAATAATATGTTTAGATATATTTGTGGTACAAATTAAATGAAATAATGGATTTATTTACTCATAACGTTTTGAATTATTACATTTTTGTCACAAAATAATAAATTGATTGAATTTTATTTTATTTTTTTGAATTATCGATGTTGTTTATGGAATCGAAATTCATGTTTAAGGAGGAGTGCTATAAATTGCATACATTATAAACATGATTTGAATTATATTATTTATGAGTCATCTTCTAATCAATTAAAACTATTTCAATTATAACTCTTTGATATTGTATAAATATTCTAGTACATTCTTATTATACGCTACTATGTTACCATTGAAATTATAATAATAATAATAAACTTGACCCTTGTCATTTTGCCACTATTGAATGTGCACGTCTTTTCATCAGGATATGGGCCCAGCACGCTTCCACTGCGCTCTTTTTATGTATGAAAAAAAAGAGATCTAATTTATCTTAAAAATACAAGGACATGGCAAAATCAGTTTTTCATTGTGTAATTGGAACTCAGGCAAAAAAATTCTGCGTGTGAAGGCATAACACTGACACGTAGATTTGGCTGTTATAAGAGTTTCAAGCAATGAAAAAAATACTGGGAATTATATCTCGAATCACTCTGAGTGAAGAAAAACTCTCCGTCCTATATAAAAAAAAAAATTATAAAAAAAAAAAAAAAAAAACATGATGGATTTATTACCATATGCCTCCCGTTCATCATGAATGTTTTTCATTTAATACGTATAAACTGAAAGTGTATAATTTTATTGAAATTCTTAATAAAATTGAATTGTTTTTTGTTATGTTATATATTGGTTTAATATTTACCATCATTATGATAATTAAACTCGTGTTCACTTTTTATCAATTGAATAAATATTTGAAATAGTATTTTGTTTTTGTTATTAAAAAGGGCTGATGCAACTGAAATATTTCCCAATTAAATGAAGGATTACAATAATTCATTGATTTTGAGGCAAGTCCATTTAGTTATAATGAAACTCTGACTTTTTTTAGTCAGCACTGCAAACACTATTGGATTATAAACTTACATTATTTGGTACCACAAAATACAAAAAATATATTTATTAATACTTACCAATATTTTTAAATTTATTGAAACACAAACCTTTAAAAATACCTCGCAATAACAAAAAATGGACTTGCCCCATTTTCAAAATAAACGGCTTTATTATTTGTTATAACTTTCAGTTATAGAGCCTAATGCTGGGCTATTTTGATAGCCAATAGATTAATTCATATTTAAATACTATTACCATATTCACATTCATTTTCGACACAAAATTTAAACAAAAAAATTGTTTAATAAATTTTTGGGAAAATCGCACATATCTCGGAAAAGTGTCCTAATAATTCTTTTTTTCTTTTTTATAATCCTACAAGTTCAAAGTTTTTATCTGGATCTTACAGTTTTCCAGGTATAAGGTTTAATAAATTATTCCCCAATTTATTATTACTAAAATAATTACTCTAAAATAAGTACACTTTCGTTTACCGTTATAATAATTTATTATAAATAAATAAATAATTTTATTGCTTATCGTAATGTACATAATCTTAAATCTACAACAGTTGCTCAAGGTATCCTCCATCAGACTGAATGCAAGATAATGCTCGTTTTTGAATGGTTATTATAATATTATTAGTTGGTAAAGTCTCTTTGATAGGTTGTGCCGTTGCTGCTATCCATTCTTGCAATTCAGCCAATCCATCGATTTGGGAATTTTTTATCCAAGTAGTCCTGCACATTCCTGCATAGTGACTTGAAGCACCATCATGCTGGTAAAGATGAGTTCTTCCTGGCACCTTCTAGCAGTCGTGGCAATTCATTTTCATATAAGTTTCACTAATTAACAATTACTTCTGCCCACATGTTTACGCTGAATTGATGTTAAAATGATGTGTTCGAATGATTTTCATTCGCCCATGTGTACAAGTTATGGAAATTGATATTGCCATCTCTAGTGAATTGCGACTCATCAGTCCATAGAATACTTTGGATAAATATATTGTCACCGAAATGGCATTCCAGCAAGCAATTGCAAAATTGCGATCGTCGGGGCAGATTTCTGCTGGTAATAACTCCTGAACTGATGTCGCATGATAGGATGGAATTTTTCTCTATGCAAAACTTGCCAAATTTGTCGGCGGGACACATTTAGACGCAAAGACATCGAACGCGTACTAACTGATGGCTCTATTGCTACTATATTCAGGATTCCGCTCGATTGTAAGTAGTAGTTCCAGATTCTCGCAATCTTCTGTGAGTATTTGTAAACACATTTTAATTAGGGAAACGTCGTGCCCCCTTCGTTGATACTTTTCTCACGCCGCCTCAGCATTGCCATTATAAAACCGATAGATAAGATGGGTGTCAGGATATTCTTCATTTGAATACAGTCTGTCATTTAAACAAATTCTTATAACACTTGAACTTCAATGATAGGGGAATTCAATAAACAACTGATAAGTGTAAACGAATGTGAACTTATTTTAGATTATTTTTTTAGTATTAATAAAAAATAGACATACAGGTGATTAAATTATTTAACCTTATACCTGCAAATCTGTAAACCCCAGGTAAAAACTTTGTATGGTGAATTTGTAAGTAACATTACCTACATACATAACGCACGAAAATAATAATAATAAAAAAATTATTAACACACTTTTCCCAACAAGTTATTAAAAAAATTTATGTTTGAAGACCAATATCTCGAAAGTGAAGGCATGGATAGTAACAGTGTTTAAATATGAATTATACTCTTATTTATCATCTCAGTTCAAATAGCGCAGAAGCATGGTATTTGCCAAGAATTCATGAGGCTGCCCTAAGTTGCAGTAATTTTTGATTCCGTCAGCATGATGGAAGGCGGTGAATTAACAGCGACATCAATCTAGTCAGAATACAACGATTCGATTAACCACACCGGACGGCGCAGAACTGCAAACATCGACTTCAGGTACAACTCAGATTTTGGTTGAATGAGATTCCCTTCTGCGTACTATATATTTCTTATATTAAATATATAATTCATACAAGTACATCAATTGTTAGTTACATATTTCGTGCCCACTCGATTCATCACAATGATATACTCTAGTCTTTTTGCGTGGGTGGCCGCGGCTCAAGTGGTAGTGTATTGGCTTCCAAATCGGACGGTTCATTCTCTTTTTCAGGCAATTAAAATCACGTGAGATGAGTGGTTGCCTAAAATACAACAATAAGTCAATTTACATTAATAATTTAGTCTCCCCATTAAATGTTAGATGCCACCCATGGAGACCAAAATAATCTCAGCCTCTAAACCGAATTATCCTTTTTTTTTCATTGATTTTCCGAAATTAAAATTTTGGGATGGTGGTGTTCTTACCATTTTACGCCTCTTCGGTACCCCTAATCCGAACGGCTAAAAAATATATTAATACTATCATTCCATGTAATAACACTCGTTCTGTTTTTGTCCTATTTTCTTTATTTTTATAATCTTTCATTTCTGAAATGGAGGTCATGGACCTTTTATTATTTTTTTCCAATTTGTTCTTCAAAAATGTAAAAAATCAGAAATTAAAAAAAATCGGTTGTTCGAAAAAAGAACCATAATATGAATTAATATACATAAATGTTGTGTTCTTAGGACTTATGAATCTTTGAAGCATACGCTAAACTTATAGGACATTGGTCGCGATTAACATAACTGTTGTTTAATATTTGAAAGTAGTTTTGGTGCACAAGATCAAGTAATATAACCCATTATCAAATGCAATTGTTAGTTTCTCACCGTAATATGCTGATAGCATACCTGGCATGATATAATGAACAAGTTTAGCTTCACTTACAAAGAGACTGTTTTATAACAGCCAACTCGATGCGAGGGTGAAGGTTATCTGCTACATGGCCCTTATCAGGCCCATGCTTGTATTTGGATGTCCCGTGTGGTTCAACGTGAGAGCAAGTTTATTGGAAAGGATTCGGGTGTTTGAGAGGGTTGTCTTAGGACTTCGCCTATACAGAACACCAGAGTCTCAGTACATAAAATTATATCCTAATGAGGTCTTATACAATAGGGCGAACCTAATAATAGTGGACAATTTCGTCATTAAGTTGACTCGAAGGCACGTTGCAAGAGCAATAGCCTCATCGAACAACCTGATCTCCGGGGCTTACTACCCTAATTATATGTATCACGAGAGAGTTCGCTTTGACGGCTTTATTCCTCCAGAAGCGTTCCTCTATTTAGATAGCAAAGGTCTGATCCAGGACAGATTGGCGGTGCCGCTAATCTTCCACGTCGCTCGAACAGCTGCGGACAGGCGACTCAACTACGACAGAGACGTCGCACAGGGCAGTGCGGAGCGTCTCCGGTTCAGTAGGGCGGTAGGGAGTCGCGACATGAGGGATGTTGCTCGACAGCACCAACACTTTTGGTGGCTTGTTGAAGGGGAGGATGCTTCGTCGTCGAACTCCTCCGGTGATATTTAGCTTCATGTGAAGCAAGGTGGGCCAGCCTAATTTGTTTTTGCCCATGGCCGGCTTACATAGTTTTTAGGTAGATTTAAGTTAGATTTTAAGAAAAAAAAATAAATAAAATGAAAAAAAAAAACAATATATATATATATACATATATTTGTATATTAAGTATATATATATTATGTATATATATATATATATATGCATGTAGATGTAAGTAGGTTAAGTAGATTAAGATTTAGTTTTAGGTAGTATGTAGGCTTTTAGTTTTAAGTTTTATAATATAATAAAATTAAAATATTCCGTATACTAAGTTTTTAAACATGTTTTCTTAGTTTAAGCTGTAGTTAAGTCACTGTAGAATAAGAATAAAATCCGTCATAAACGTCGAAAGACATAGTATTTAAGTATTATGTATAACTTAGAGTGCCTGCATAGGGCCAGTAAGTTAGTTTAAGATAAATTTAAGTTATTTAAGCTAATTTTTAAGCGTTTTTTTGTCTAGCATGTAAGAGTAAATTATGTAATATAAATAAAAATGCATATAAACTGAAACTGAAGTTTAGCTTCACAAACAATAGAAAAAAATTACTGTTTTTCCTTAAAATGTTGAATTAAAAATCAGATTCAGGCGAGAAAATTTATACCATTACATTATTGGGCACGGGAAGGAGCGATACATATTGAGCTGCAAGTTATACTTTATAGTAGATTAAATCTTCGAGAGTGGTTCTCTCTTTTACATATACATTGGAGTTAAAAATATATGATAGAAACATTGAACATGATGAAATCTTCCAAACAATGAGACACTCTAAAATCATCATAAAGGACAAAAGGCTGGAACAGTTTTTATATTTTCAGATAATATAAAATGAGAAGGACAGACTAACAAAAGTTGTACTGGCTATTGAGAACTAAAATGCACATATTTATTAATTTTATTTTATTGCAAGTCATTCTCTAAAATAGAGTGATCATTATTCAAATGGTTCATGCAATAATATAAGTAAGGTTGCGTAGAAAAACATAGCTTAACATAAGTATTAGGTTTATCTTCCAAGATCAAGACCTACATGGATCCAGTAAGTTAGAATAAGATAATTAATTAGCAAAGGTTAAATATAAACTGTTAAATAATGAGAGACGTAAAAAGCAAACTTTTTTGCTAAATTGGAAAATTGGAGAGATAGAATTAGGATGTTGAGAGCAAATTACTGGTTCAAGTCGCCATTTTCGAATTGTTCATGTGATGTTTTTTTTTGAAAACAAATTTATTGAGCAACTGAAATTCATCGCAAATTATAGTATCCTAATTTTTGAACTTTCATTGCCTGTCCACATTTAACATTTGTTCTAGCTTTTAGAAATCTGAGATGAATTATAACTGGATTTGTATAGTAAACATACAAATCAACAGAATGTTGAAAAAAACAAATCAGAATAATTTCCACAAGCATAAAGCCGGAGGCAGTGCGGTATGTAGAAAGCACATGTGTTTTTTTTTAAATAGGCTTTTCACTCCATTTAAGGTTAAAAAAAATTAAAAGGTTTTTTTTTATATATATACATTATAACCAATTTAACATTTTGTTAAAAAAATATATCTATGTGTAATATATTAATCTGCATACATATAATTATGTAAAATATTTTTTCCATTGAATTCGTATTGAATATATGTTTATAAAAAACAATATTTTTTTTCATTTGTACTTTTTAAGGATTCTAGAGCTAATAACTTAGAAGGCAATTCTAATGATAATCTTTCCCGGCCAACAAAGGAAAATAATGAATATACGTCAGAATTAAATAAAAATCAAGAATATAAAAACGAAATAATTATAAGAGAAAGAGAACGGCAAAGTGATGTGAAACAACTTGTGTCCAGTATGACCATCGAAAATCAAACATTTGTCATCACCCCCGATTACATTCAGCAAAGTAAGATAAATGCAAATAACCTATATTTTATAGACGCAAATTTATTTTAATCAATGTTGTCATATTGACTTAATTTAACATACAATATATATTTATGTATATATTTTTCTGCAATGATTTACTAATATCTTAAACATGCAAAGAAATCCTTTTTAATATTTTCACAAAATATAAACCTGTTTTTTATTATTATTATAAGACGGAATATATTTTTATTTTATTTATTATCTGTTCATACATACACAAACATACAATCAAAATGTTCACGTTCTGAATGTTTATTGTTCTGAAATATTGTAGTTTTTTTTTTATAATCTGCGCGGGCTCAAGGGATTTATGTACCCTTAAAATGTTTGCACACAGCGCGGGCGAAGGAAAATCAGGGAAGTTGAAAAGAGAGGTACCGGTGAACGCTGTTTTAAATGTTTGAAGGTTATAATGACTAGGGATTACAGAGATAATGATCTTTATGGCTTGAATCGTTTAATTTTTTTCAATTGTTTTTAATTTTACCGTACACAATAGAAAACTTTAATGACTTTAACATAAACGATTACGTTTCTGCTTCGGAAAATGAGTAATGCATGGATTTCAATGCAAATCTTGTTCTTCAGTTAATGGATGGTCACTGTATCGACGTTGTTTTGTTGTTTTAAATACGAGGTCTGTCAAAAAGTATCAGACCTTATTATTATTATTTGACTTGCGATTTAAAAGAACGTGCAGCCGTGTTGTGTGTAGGTTCCAAGTGCTTGATATATGCCTTGTGTACACTCCTCTCCGCAATAAAAACGAATTTTTGATATTAAAAACGGTCTGTAACAACGGACTATTAATTTGCCGATCCTTTTCAACACATACACAAACGATCTTGTGAGCGTACAAATCAAGCCCAAAGATCGGGGTCAGTAATATGGCTCTTGCAATATGATTGAACGATATTTCGATGAATGAAAATTAAAGATCAATTTTCAAAAGTGGGTACCCATCTTTTACGGTTTGACTTTTTTGCTTGCAAGTCTAAAAGTTAATCCGACCAGTCAGTGATGAATTAAAGTAAAATAACCATTTTTTAAATGGTTTTTTTTTAGGTGTATTAGAAGAGCATTTTTTATTGTATGGAAAATCAGAGTACGTAATGATATATTTCAGTGATTCATTTCAAGTCAAACAGTGAATAAAAAAGTAAATGGACCAACAATTTAAATAAAAACAATTTCTTTGAAACTTTCGGGGTAATGTCGTCTAATAACTTATCATTTCTGGAGAGTATTGTGCTTTGATATCTGTTTCAATTCTGAAATACCTTAACGAAGAAATGTTTGGTCGATGAGGCTGCATGCATGCTAAAAAAGTCTACATTCTACCACATCCTGCAAACTTTGCAAGTATTTTGATATTTATATTTCTTGTAATCTTTTGGGTACCTGAGCTTCCTGATAGTTCTTCAAGTGGTATTGTATTTCGACTATGAACCAACATTTTATGAATTTGTGAGCTGTAATTCGGGATATTTTTTCTTTAATAACTCTGTTATTTTCTTGGCATACTCCCCAAACTTAAAAGTGTTACCTGTTCCCTGCAATTCCAAACATTGAGTATTACTTCAAGCCTCGTTTTACCTCTCTATTGATCCCAGTTATACGAGCTGTTGTCTCTGATTCTTGAAAAAATCTACTCGAAGTATTTCCTTTTTTTGGCCTATCGACATCGACCCGAATCACTTCGCGCAAAAGCTTTTGGAAGTCTTGTTTTCTTCTGTTTTCATTTCATTAATATCCCCTCTCTCTTGTACAAGTGCATATGCAAGTTTCAAAATATATTCCATGCACCTGATTCTAGCATGTAATGGAGAGATTGCATATTCGTAGTTATGTTCGTCATCATTTGATTTATCTTGATTCTTGAAGTTTTTTTGTGTTCTTTGCATATGGGACATGACTTTGAATCTGTTATTTTATTCAGAACTTTTCTGCCAATCATAGTTAAAAAAGTAATGCTTTCACTAATGCATTTAAAGGCAATTTCCTATTGCAATTAAAAAAAAAAGAAAAAAAAAACGAACGCAGCTGTAGAACAGTTCGATGAAAAAGATGATGAAATAGATTTTCAGTTGAAAAAGTCAAAGTTAATACCAGAGGAGCTTATTGGTAATGAAGAACCTACGGCAGCTATTGAAGGAAATCCAGCTACTATTGTCTTCCTACGATGTTCAAATTCTTAACTGAAACCCAATCGTCGTATTTCAGCCACCAGCCAGCCATGTAAAAACTGGAAAGATGGGTATCCATGGTATGGTTAACACCAGCGAAGGCGGAAACTACAATATCTTAAAACAACAGACACCGTATGGATCCTATTTTATTTTGAATTCAATGGCGAAAAGTTGATTAGAAGAATGGTTAGACTTGAGTGAGCCTGACTTTCTACAGGTTCAACACCAAAAGAGTTGTGGTGACAGTATGGTTGACGGATTCCGTAGTAGAAAGCTTGTGCATGGTATCTGCCTATGCACCTAACTCACCTTATTTAATCTCAAAACTCGAGACACTTTTTCGATTCTTAAGGCTGGAATTGGAGTATAATTTTTTTTATAGTTAGCGGAGATTTCAACGACAAACATAGATTGGGAAAATCGTACACCAAACACTAAAGGCAACCACCTTCTACTCAATTGGTGGTGTCAGCGGTGTACAAACTTGATACTTTTCAAAGTGGCGGAAAGATTACTGACAGATAATAGTAGCAGACACTGGAATCATCGATTAAACTGAAACAATAAATTTTGGGTTAAATACGCAACAACCCGAATATGTGCCCACAAATAAATAATATATTTCGAATTGTTCGAACTTAGTTATAACAGTAGTCAATAAGTCCAATTAAATCCGGTTATGATGACAACTTATTTGTGACTGACAGGAAGGCTCCTACTTCCTCCATCGCAGGGTTTTCAAAGAGTGTACGCGGCAAATGGGGTCCACCTGGAAAAACGAGTCCTTTCGTATTCATGTCATTCTTAGTGCTTAACATAATACATAACTTAATTAATAATATTTAATTTAATTAACTTACAAGTCAAAAGTAACAATGTATTTTTGAATGAATATTTTTATGTTTCTTTTTTTTCTTTTTAAGAATTCTTATACAACTTAAACTATCTTGACCATTATCAAAATATAAATAGTTATCTCCCAGATCCTACTACTACTCTGCAACAAGCAAATAATTGACCATGCTGATCGATCGCAGATTATCGCAAAATTTTTCTGGAAGCTCCAGGAAAGGCGTTCGAAAAAGTATGTTTTCCAATTTCGATGCTTACCATATATCAATAAATAAAGACAGAATTTTACTTGTATTGTAGTTGTAATTATTCATTTAGCGGATAGTCATTATCGGAGTTATAAATTAAGCGTGATTTAAGTTTATTATAATATTGTAAAATGTTTGAGTGGGTACAAATGATAGAACTTATTCTTTTCAATAGAAATCGCTTTATTCAGTACAGTTACAATTCACTGCTTAATTTTTTCTCTTAATACAATCCAATTTCTCAACCGCTTATACTTTTCTTATCTTTTACTTAAACCACTTAATCACTTCTCCTAATTAACACTTCAAATTTAACTGATGAACTGCCTTGCATACCTTGGGGATGCTGGTATTTATACTCGAACGACATACTTCGAGAACAATCCTCGCCATCCAGCGTCCCATACAATTTCCAATTTGCTAGAAATTCGATTCCACTCTCTAGTCATTAATGGTGGAGACTTTGTTATTCAAGTATCTAAATCTTCTGGTCTTCGAGTATCGACATCTTCTGCTCTGTAAATCTAGATGTGAGCAGCGCATTTAAGTGGTTATCACAATATTAAGCAGCAAATCCTTTCGAAATTTGTTGGTATTAGAATCCGATAAGGAGTCATTGATATATGTATATCAATCCTTCAAATCTACAGTATGTTGCGGATTCCTCACTCCCGATAGGATTAGTGTTTCTCAGTTATAAGTTGATGACTTAATCCACGCTAAGACAGTTATATTTTTTATCGTGCGTGGAGCTCTATTTTCCTAGCGGCATACCTAATGTGAACAACCGTTCCGAAAAAATTGCTATCATTTCGAGATTTAAATGCATGAGGTGGTGTTTCGAGGTTTTTGCTCTATTTCAAAATATACTAAAATTTCCCTCAGATCAACTAAAAATAGTAGAATAGTCAGAATGATTTTATTAACTCGATAAATCACGCAACGAATACTATATTACTGTGGTTGAAGATGTCGCAGAGGACCGCAGAGTATCGACCAGATGTCATGCCACGCAATTGGGCATCAATCCGGCGGTATTTAAAGAGAATTTTGGTGAAAGACACCGTAATGTTCCCTTACAAAGTATTGGCAGTGCTTCAGCTGTTAGCTGTTGACCGCCAACCGGGTGTAACCTACGCTCAAGCCATCCTGAATCTAGATCACGAGGGAGTCAACTTTTCAGCGAAAATCATCATGAGCAACGAGGCCCATTTCCAACTCTGTGGATATGTGAAAAAGCAAAATTATCACCCCTGAAACACTGAAAATACGCGTATAAACAACGAAGAGCCATTACACTCGCTCAAAGTTACTGCATGGCTTGCTGTTTACGCTGGAGGTGTCATCGGGCCTTGTTTTTTCGAAAACGCCGCGGGCCAAACGACTACTGTGGACGTCGTATTTAAGTTTATTTTTGTATATATTCAGAAAGTGCCATCAATTATATATTCAAAATTACAGCGCAATTCGATCACACCATGTTTTTTGCCAGAATGGGAATATGTTGAAGCCTCCGCGAAATATATGATGGAAAACAAAACAGATTCAATGCACTTTCAGTGACAATGATTTATTTGATCAATTTGCTGGCTTGCCAAAATATATCACGGACGCTAAGATTCAATGTAGGGATGAGAATTGGAGTTGGAGTGCAGTCGATCAACGTTGGGTGGAAATCTTCGGACATTTCTTCAAAAACAAAATTGCTTTCAATTATTTGCAATGCATATTTAGCTTCGTCTAGTTATTATTTGTCAGACCCTTCTGGGATCGTTCAGGGAGTGTTCGCGATCATCAAAAAAATTGGACTATCGAGAAAACACGTTTGCAAAACAATGCGCTGAAAAATATATTGTGATCTGATATGGTTTCCAATTTTCACAAAAGCAAATATAATTCAATTTCTCAATTCAACTTATTTAGGTTCGTCAAGAACAGCTTAATAAATATGAGGAAGTAAATACGAGTAAGTAAAAATAGCAATTTCGGACACAGAAACTGAAAACCTGAAAGAAGAAATACAGATGCTAAAACAAGAAAATGAATAAAAGGTATTAGTTTATACATGTAAAATGATAAATCATTATTAGAGCGTAGAAAAAGAAAAGAAATATGAAATATCGCGCAGCGATTATGAAATAAGGGAGCAAATGTACAGATTAAAAGAAATAAAATATTTGCCGACGGAAAGGAAGTGGATCCATCCAAAATGCTGAAAATAACCGATGCGGATAACGAAGCAACTCAGAAAAGAATTCGATCTCCAGAAGTGAATCAAAAAGATAACAAGAAAGCAAAACCTGATTCATCTGATTAATTAATTTACAACAACCAAAAACCAAGTAAAACAAGAAGGTTAGAAAATAGCTTACGACAACGAGTGAGGAAGAAATAAAATGATTGAAAATAGATTTAGGGGGTTAGGCCACTCTATAGGCCGTAAAAATAGACTTTTTTGGAATTTTTTTTTCAGGAAAAATATAAAATAAATCGAGTTTACAAAGGTAGAAATTTTTACAATTTGTACAACATAATTTTTATAGAATAATTTATGTAAAAATGGCGGCTGTGCAGCGTTTTTTAGATGACCTCTCCTTTTTGGAAGGGTCTACGACCGTACCAACAGCTCCTGTAAATTTTGAATTATGATGGGTCACTAAATTTTTTTATTGTACATAACAACAGCTAGAGAAGTACGTAGGATATTTTTGATATATTGATTTTTCACCGAATGTCGCACTTCTACGAGGGGCATTCAACATATTCTCGGTATCGGGGTGAAGCTATGGTTGTATATATAAATTGACTTATTTATCAAGTAATACTATTATTTTAGTGCATTCATGTAAAATTTCATATAAATGTGATTATTAATTCGCGTTTTATCTCTAGTTAAACAGAATCATAATGGCAACTGAGACGATGATGGTGAAAATTGAGCATCGCGCTGTAATTAAATTTTTCACTAAGCAAGGAAAAAGTCAAAAAACTATTCATGAAAAGATGGTGGCTGTTTACCAGGGTTCCGCACCTTCATTATGAACTGTATCAAAAGTGGTCAAGTGAGTTCAAGAGAGGCAGAGAGAGCATTGAAGACGACCCCCGCTCCGGCACCCCGGCTACTGCTTGTACGGGAGAAAGCATCAAAGAAGTCGAAAAACTTGTTCTTGAGGATGCCCGAATAAAGGTGAAAATGTTGGCAGAGATCACCAATCTTTCAATTGGTACCATTCACACCATTCTTCATGACCATCTTAACCTTTCAAAGGTCAGTGCAAGGTGGGTGCCACGAATTCTCGCAGCGCCTCAGAAAAAAGTCACTCACTACAGATGTGTAGTGAGAACGCGGACGGTGTTATTTATCGAATTGTTACTGGGGACGAAACATGGGTCCACCACTATGACCCTGAAAGCAAACAAGAGTCCATGCAGTGGCATAAAAAAGGAACAGACCCCCCGAAGAAGTTCAAAGTCACTCCGTCTGCCGGGAAGTTCATGGCCACAGTTTTTTGGGACTCAAAGGGAATCTTGCTCATTGAGTACAAAAAAAAAGGTGAAACCATCAACGCCACATCTTACGCTTCCACTTTGCATAATTTGCGGGAGGAAATTAAAAAGAAAAGACGGGGTAAACTCGCAGCGGGTGTGTTGCTTCTTCATGACAACGCTCCTGTTCACACGGTGCGAGTTTCCAAGGCTGCTGCACGAGATTGTGGTTTCGAAGAAATCCAACACCCACCCTTGCAATCCAACATCCAGACCTTGCTCCTAGTGATTATTTCCTGTTTCCGGATTTGAAAAAATGTCTTCGTGGAAAAAGATTTTCGGATGATGAAGAACTCAAGTCGGCAATAAATGGGTATTTTGCAGAGAAAGAGGAAATTTATTTTTTTGAGGGTTTAAAAAATCTTATCTCAAGATGTAACAAATGCATTGATGTTAGGGGAGATTATATTGAAAAATAAAAACAATTTAAATTGAATTCGCATTTTCCTTCATATCGATACCGAGAATATATTGAACGCCTCTCGTAAAGTCAAACTTGTAAAATTCGCAGACAAATTGCCAGAAAATGGTTAATAAATGAACTATGCCATAAAAAAAAATTCTACGTTCTTATTTAGACAATATATTTTTAAAGATATAATTAAAATTTTAAGTGAATTGGATGAAAATTGTTCAAGTTATGGGTGCGGCCAACTTGAAAAATGCAGTTATGAGATAAACGCGTTTCAAATTTTAAACAGGCTCGCTACCTACCTGGCGGCCTTGTACTATTTTCTACTTTGAAAAACAAGTACTTCGAGATATTTCCGTGCCATAATCGAGGTCCTAAGAGACCATGGAAAGCAATAAAAATAGAGTGGCCTAACCTCTACTGGGGCAGCAAACGGTAATAAAAGGCGGCCACAAATTTTACTACTTCTGTTCGAACCCAACTCAAAATAGATACGGCGTAGGATTATTCGTTTAATTAAGTTAAAATAAATTACTCTTAAATCTATTAGAAAGAGCAATGCAAAGTAGAACATATATTAGTTAACACCATTCACGTGTATTGTCAACAAGTGATTGTGGGGAATTCATTGTTGAAGAATTTTACAGCCAACTTGAGCATCCAATGATATTAACAAAAACGAAAGGTATCACATTCATCCTAGGCGATTTTAATGCTAAAGTAGGGAAAGGAACAATTGAGGATGCTGTGGGTGACCATGGAATAGGAAACCAGAACGAGACAGGCCAAAGGCTAATAGAACCAAGTAAACGATCTAACAATAATGAATATCTGGTTCAAGCTCCCACCAAGAAGGATATATCAAGTAACCAATTAGACTACATCACCACAAACAAACTGCATAAAACGATTCAGACAGAAACCCAGGTGCTGACGTATGGTCAGAAAATAATCCAGTTGTAGCGAAAATATTGGAATATTGGAAAAAATTCACTGAAAAGCGACGGGACCTGATGGGATACCATGAACTTTTCAAACTGTTCGATGAAGAAAATATACAAATACTAGTAAATATATTCAATACTATGTATTTACATATATGGAAATATTGCAGATGAATAGTTGAAGTCAACATTTATTGCTCTTACAAAAAAAAATAAAGCAACAAATTGTTCTGGTTAGAAGACAATAATCTTGATGATACGTTGAAGATATTCTTGAAAATTATTCTAGGATCTACAATAGTCTCGAGAAAGACATAAGTAACTCTCAATTTGGTTACAGGAATAGATTTAGAAGACAGGAGGCACTATTTTCGTTCAAAATCCTAATCCAACGAAGCGTAGATGAACAAAACGGTTTTTGTCTGTTTCGTCGATTATGAAAAAGCTCTGCAACATAATAAAATGGTGGTCATCCTGAGGAATGTTCAGACAGGAATCATTGAGAATCTTTACTGGAACCAAAGAGCAAAAGTGTGTATAGAAAGACAAGAGTCAGAAGATATGGCAATTCGCAGAGGAGTTAGGACAAGGTTGCATTTTATCGCCACTATTCTGCAATATTTACTCCGAAGATATTTTCCAAAACCTTTTAGTACACGAGTTACATATGTGCAAACACCAGCACCATTGCCAGCACCAGGCGATGAATTTGACACGTTTATCCGGTCGATAAACAAAAAATAATTAATTATTTCACAATTTCCTGGAAACACCTCAATTCGGTCGGTGTATTCCCAGAAAATATGTGCAATTGCAAAATCGCTGACATTACGTCTGCCGATTAACAACCCAGAAAATTGAATGTAATAAATAGAGGCGAACTACACGAAATGTGTGTAGTATCCCGTGTTAAGTCTTACAATAAGTTTTTTTTTTGATAATAAACGTTCCTAGTTACCAGTGATTTTGTTGTTTTTTTTTATAATCCGCTCAAACCCCGTTTATGTTATTGGATAAACGTTCCTAGTTACCAGTGATTTTGTTGTTTTTTTTTATAATCCGCTCAAACCCCGTTTATGTTATTGGCGCAGTCGGTAGGATTCTTATAAAATAAGAGTCCAGCGAAACGAATTTACGTCGTGTGAAATTAATTAAATATAAGTGTTCCTAAATGAAACATTTCAATTAATAAACACGTTACCCAGTGAAAATTCGAATTAAAATTTGCAATACATACCATAAAATCGACAAAGATTAGTGTGTGTACCTAAAAGCAAAAGAAAAATCACAAGTGAAGTGCAAAAACAGAAGTCTATGAAAAGACATCAAATACACGATAACAACAGGAACATGGAAAATCAAAATCAACTTATTGCTGAATTAGAGCTAAGAACTCAGCAGCTAGAACAAGTAAGGTCAGCGTACGTACAACTCCAACAACGAGAAAACCGAGAGGAAAGGGAAAGGATTTTAAAAGATGTCCGTTACATGTCAATATTCACCGGACAAGGAGATGTTACGATCAACTCATTCTTCAGTTGCGTAGAATACTACCTCAATCAAGTAGAAGATCCAGAACTAAGGAAGATTGTAGTGAGAGCTGTTTTCCACGAGAAGATTCAAGGTGAAGCGAAGAACGCCGTGATCAACACACCAGAGACTGACAATTGGACTACCATCAAGGAAACATTGAAGCTTAGATACAAACCGGACACAGAGCCGCACGAAATATACAAAAGAATTACAAATTTAAAGGTCAATACGGTAAGCGAATTAGCAGTAGAATTGCAAAGTATTAAATATAAAACTGACGAACTTATTGTATATTATAAAGAAGAAAACTATATAGACTTAAGCAATATTGGTGTAATATTAATAAATACCGCTAAAGAAATAGCGCAAGGCACATTATTAGATAGGATATATGAAGAAAATGATTTAAGCAAAATAATCTCAGTAATGAGAAAGAGAAGATTCGAGGATTCCTGCATTAGGCCGGAATTTAGAAGAGTAGTTAGGCCAAAGACAATTGTTCCACCAGAAAAGCAAAGAAGACCAAATTATGCTGATGAGTATCATAATAGATCAGGACAGCATCGACAAAATAATCAGGGCCAACAAAGACATTTTTCAGGACAGTTCAGGCAGAATAACTATCAGGGACAGCAACGAAACCACTCGGGTCAGTATAGGCAAAATAATTATCAGGGACAACAAAGGAACTTGTCAGGGCAGCATAGGCAGCCTGATAGACAAAATCCACCAGCAGAAAATATGGAGGTTGATAATATTCAGGGAAACAACGATAGGAGACAGATAAATAACTCCCAAGGTCAAAACCCAAATTCAGGACACTTCAGATCATCTCCGGGCCAAAATAGCCATCAACAGGAGAGATCTGGACAAAGAATGGTAATGCCTCAGGAAATAAGTAACGAAAATGTAAGAAATCAAAACGAACAATGTCCCGCGTTTTTTATGAACTAGCCTCGGACGAATTACCACAAATTAGGATAACTATTTGCTCAAAAAACTTTATAGCATTAGTAGATACGGGCTCAACCCTAAGTATAGCAGACGATAGGTTGAATGAATTTGAAAAATTCCGTATTGAGCCAATTCACTTTACTACAGTGACAGGTAGGGACACAATATCGTATGAAATACATACACCTGTACCAGAAGAATTCAAAGCGTCACCCAACACCCTTATTAGATGGAAAGTCAAAAGACTTTGCAATAGAGGATATCAGTTTATAATTGGTATGGATTTACTAAACAAATTAAACACTTTAATAAACTTCGAAGAAGGAAATATTTATCTAAACAATCAGTGCTTAAAGTTCACTAACCCCCCATATGTATTAAATCAAATATGTTCCCTAGAAACTACTGATACTAGCATCAATCATATAAAATTAGATCATCTTAACAAAGAAGAACGCCAAGAAGTAGATAACCTGTTAAACAGATTTGGTAATCTATTCTTCAAAGAAGGTGACAAATTATCAAGTACCCCAGAAATTGAGCATGAAATTGTTACAACCACTGATCAACAAGTGAACGCTAAATTATACAGATACCCCCCTATGCATGACGAAGAAGTAAAACGTCAAATTACAGAAATGGAATCTCAGGGAATTATTCGAAAGAGTAATTCTAAATACTCGAGTCCACTTATAGTTGTTCCAAAGAAAATGGACAACTCAGGGAAAAAGAAATTTCGTATCGTAATCGATTATCGAAAGTTGAACGAAATCACAGTTGACGACAAATTCCCTTTGCCAAATATTGATTCAATATTAGACAAACTTGGGAAATCACAATACTTCACCACAATAGATCTTGCCAAAGGATATCACCAGATATTAATCAAAGAAGAAGATCGCAAAAAGACAGCTTTTGTCACCCCCCACGGATTATATGAGTTTATAAGAATGCCATTCGGTTTGAAGAATGCACCTGCGACATTCCAAAGGCTGATGAATGATATTCTTAGAGACCATATAAATAAGACGTGCGTAGTTTATCTGGATGACATACTTATCTTTAGTACGTCATTGAAAGAACACGTCAGAGCTATAACAAACATTTTTAAAATATTAGAATCTAAACGACTTAAGATACAGGTAGATAAGTGTAATTTTATGAAGCGAGAGACCGAATTCTTAGGTCATATTCTCACTAAAGACGGTTTAAAACCTAATCCGGATAAGATAGCTTGTATTGAAAAATTAGAACTTCCAAAGTCCCAGAAACAAATAAAGAGCTTTTTAGGAATAACCGGATACTATAGGAAATTTATCCGAGATTATGCTAAAGTAGCACAACCTATTACCAAATACTTGAAGAAAAATGCCAAAATAAATGCAAACGATCCAAACTACATAGAAGCATTTGAAAAATTGAAAGGACTAATAAGTAGTCACCCAATATTAAGATACCCCAACTTTAAAAAACAATTTACACTGACAACTGACGCATCCAATTATGCGATTGGAGCGGTAATCTCTCAAGAAGGACACCCGATATGCTATGCATCACGTACTCTCAACAAGCACGAACTTAATTACTCCGCTACAGACAAAGAATTCCTAGCGATAATGTGGTCAATAAATTATTTTAGACCTTACCTTTACGGTAATAAGTTTAAGATCTACAGATCACCAGCCAATTAAGTATCTTCATGCAAAATATAGAGGAAAAGATCTTTCACCTAGACATCAACGATGGCTTCTTAAACTAGGAGAATATCAGTTTGAAATAGAGTACCTTAAAGGTAAAGAAAACAGGGTAGCAGATTTTCTTAGCAGAATAGAGGTTAACGAGGACGTTAAATCTAAGGAGGGAGAGAATCCCACACTAACAGAAAATTTTTCGCTTAAAGGTAATCAAAGTGATTCAGAACTTGTATTTAATGTAGAAGAAGACGAGGACAATGAAACTGTACATTCGGCAGAGGAAGAACTAATGGATCACATTCCAATTGTCGAAGACATCGTCAATAAGTTCAAAACTCAGCTAATACTAACAAATAACAAAATTAGGGAAATTGAGATCCTGCACAGTAAAAGAATTATCTACATAGCAGAGTATGACTTTGACAGGTTAGGAGACATACTAAGGAGATTTATAAAAAAAGGAAAAGTAGGCATATTCTCAGAACTAGCGGATAACGTATACAATATTCTCCAAGAAAAAATAAGAGAGATGTATTCGAATGACAACTCGGTAAGATTCGTCAAGTGTTCATTTAGGGCACAAGACATCGAAACAGAGGTAGAAGTTGTGAAGCAAATAGCTCTGTACCATATTAAGGAAAGCCAACATTCTGGTATACAGGAAACATATAACCAAATTAAGTATAAAATATACTATCCCAAGCTAATGGAATTTATCCATATTGTTATAAACCAATGCGACGTATGCCAAGCAGTCAAATATGACCGCAATCCCATAAAAGCTAAATTTAAGAAAACGGAAACACCTACAGATATCAATCAAATAATCCATATTGATACATACGTAATAAGAAAAATAAGTTTTCTAACCATAATAGATAAATTTTCTAAATTCGGTTCAGCGTACCATTTAACAGACAGAAACCACTCTACAATAATTGAGCAACTAGAAGAGCATTTTACAAAAATAGGAAAACCAAATAAAATAATAGCAGATAATGAATTCAAAGCTGTTCAGATAAAGGAATTCTTAGAAGAAGAGGGAATTTCTCTACATTTAACAAAGCCAAATAGTCATACCGGCAATGCAGACATTGAACGTTTCCATAACACTATAGCAGAAAAATTTAGAATTATTTCATTCAATAAAAATAAACTTTCAGTAAAAAGAATTATACAAAAAGCTGTAAGAAATTATAATCATAGATTCCACTCTACCATTAAATACAATCCTTTTGACGCACATACTCATAAGATTGATTTAGAAAGAATTCGCCAGAATATAGAGAAAGTAAAAGAAAGAAAATTAGGAAAATTAAATAAGACTAGAGAAGATTATGAAGAACAGAGGTCAACGGGTTTTATTAAAAATTACAAGGCAGTTAGACACAAGCATGAGCCAAAATATAAGAAAGCAAATTTGAAAAATATCCATTATACAAATATTAAGCGACCATTAAAATTTACAGGTAATAGCATGGATAGTACTTCTGACACTGACTACTCAGATTAATTGCCAACACCTCCTTGACGTACAGACGATAAACGAACAGAACGGATACGTTAAACTTCAATTGACTGACATAAGCATTACAAATGAGACAGACATTATACTACATATTATAAACCCAGCTGAAATAATAGCATTAGTAAAAAACATTTCTATTAATCTAGCCCCATTACAACTCGAACAAAGACAAATGTTAAACGAAGAAATTTCAAATATCATATACAAGATTAGGACTTTAGTACCCTTACAACATAGACAAAGACGAGGTCTAATTAACATTATAGGTACGACACAAAAATGGCTATTCGGAACCATGGACGACGACGACAGACAGACTATAGAAGAACACCTAGATACAGTAGCAAAGAACAGTCATAATGCAATCGTAGCATCCAATAATCAAATTAAAATTAACGAATATTTTAACAGTACTTTTAACATGCTTAGAGATACCATTAGTAACGATAGAGTAACAATTTTAAAACAGGTTAACACTATACAGAGAGTAGAAAGAGAATTAGTAATGAAGCAAATTTATTTTGATCAATTATTTAAACTTAAGTATATCGAGTCAAAAATAGAACATATTCAGGATAATATTGTATCAGCAAGAAGTAACATTTTACACCCCAATATCCTTACAAATGATGAAATCGAAGCATATAAAATAGATTTTTTCAAATTAAAACAAATAGGACTTGGAGTTGCAAAATACAAAGAAAACATGTTAATGTTCGCCATTAAAATTCCAAAAAATTATGTAACTATGCCCCTTAAACTTTTAACTCCAGTTCCTAATACAAATTTTCTAGAAATTGATGCCGAAAAAGAATTCATTATAGAGTATAGAAATAAAACGTACAAATATGAAGAAGACAAAAATCTAAACGAATTAATCGAAAGTAAACATTGTGTAATAAAACAAAATTGTAAACTAATCTAAAATGATCAAACCGAAATTGAATCTTTAGATGACGAAACACTATTCATTAAAAATGTAAACTTAAAGATAAACCAAACATGTGATGATAGAGATATAAAACTCACAGGAAATTATTTAATCAATTTCGTCAATTGCACCTTGTATTTCTTAGATCTAAAATATTCTAATGTAAAACATATACAAAAGCAACGATTTTATTATCCGAATTATAAAGAAAAATTTAATTTTACTGAAACAATAAAGTTTGACAAAATTATCTTAAAAAACTTTGAAAATATCAAAGCAATAGAAGAAATAGAATTTAAGAAAGATGTATCCTATAAAATAAATGTAACTTGCATTGTAACAATACTAATTATGTTTTTAATATTATCATGTTTATGTATACAACAAAAAAGGATACAAATGAACTTTAGTAATAAAATTCAGGAGAATTTCACTCTTAAGGAGGGAGAAGTTACATATGTGCAAACACCAGCACCATTGCCAGCACCAGGCGATGAATTTGACACGTTTATCCGGTCGATAAACAAAAAATAATTAATTATTTCACAATTTCCTGGAAACACCTCAATTCGGTCGGTGTATTCCCAGAAAATATGTGCAATTGCAAAATCGCTGACATTACGTCTGCCGATTAACAACCCAGAAAATTGAATGTAATAAATAGAGGCGAACTACACGAAATGTGTGTAGTATCCCGTGTTAAGTCTTACAATAAGTTTTTTTTTTGATAATAAACGTTCCTAGTTACCAGTGATTTTGTTGTTTTTTTTTATAATCCGCTCAAACCCCGTTTATGTTATTGGATAAACGTTCCTAGTTACCAGTGATTTTGTTGTTTTTTTTTATAATCCGCTCAAACCCCGTTTATGTTATTCACGCAGAAGGAGGTAGTAAAGTAAATGGAGTTATAATCAATAACATCAGATAGGCAGATGACGCGGTAATAATGGCAAGCAGCATAGACTAATTAAACATCATTATGACTAAGCTTAGCGCCGAAAGTAACAAGTTTGAGTTACAAATAAATGCAAGTAAAACTAAATTTATAATGTTTGACAAAGGTCAAGAACTTCACAATTATGAACTTAAAATAAACAACGTTGCTGTAGAAATTTTATCTTTAAATATCTGATAACAATAATAAATAATAATGCAAACGGCGCCAAAGGAATTCAATGCAGAATCGAACTAGCGGGAGGAACATTCTATAAATTGGAAAAAGGACCGAAATAAATCTAACCTTAAAATAATATTGGTCTGGTCGGTTCTGTCATATGGAGCAGAAGCATGGACACTTTACAATGCAACTACAAGGAGAATCCTTTGAAATGTGGGTGTATATTATAGAACAATTTTGCGAATCTTTTGGGTTGCCAGTAGAGCACTTGATTTCGGGTAGATACCCGGCTACCCATATTTTCGGATATTACCCGGATACCAAAGTACCCATAAGGGTTTATATTTTGGGTACCCGCGTTATTTCTTATGATTCTCATATATCAAGACCAGACCAGGGTTTTCCAATAAGGACTTGACAACTTTTTTTTTGTTAATAAAACGCAAACCATTTGAGATATTTCAAAAACTTTATTATCGGCTTGAAGTACAATCAAAACATTTATGAACGGAACTCGACTTCGTTCATATGGCCACCCCGGGCACGTTTGCAGCGGTCGATTCGTTGGACCCAATTTTCAACGACTCGGCCACGCATTTCGGCCGAAACGGCCGCTATTTCGCGTTCAATGTTGGCTCAGAGCTCTTCCAACGTCGTCGGCGTGTTGGCATAAACCAATGACTTAACGTAGCCCCACAGAAAATAGTCAAGCGGCGTTAAATCGCACGAACGAGGCGGCCAATCGAGTGGCCCATTTCTTGAGATAACACGCTCACCATACTTACTCTTCAATAAATCTATTGTAGCGTGTGCTGTGTGGCTTGTGGCATCATCCTGTTGAAACCACATATCGTCCAAGTCCATATCTTCCATATCGGGCCACAAATAATCGGTGATCATGGCGCGATAACGCTGACCATTCACAGTAACGTGACGATCGTTATCGTCGACGAGAAAATATGGCCCAATAACGCCGCCGGCATGCAAATCGCACCAAACAGTTACTTTTTGTGGATGAAGTGGTGATTCATGAAGCACATGTGGATTTTTACCCGACCAATAACGCATATTTTGCTTATTGACGAACCCATTGAGCCAAAAATGAGCTTCGTCACTGAAGATGATTTTGCGATGAAATTCATCATCTTGGCGCATCTTCTCCAGAACCCAATTGGAGAAGGTACGTCGCTTCAAATGGTCCATCGGCTTCAATTTTGAGTCAGCTTGATCTTGTATGTGTAAACCAAGATCCTTACGCAAAATACGCCATAATGTGGTCTGAGCGATGCCCAATTCTTGAGAACGCCCTGGAATAGACTGAGTTGGATCGTTTGCTACGGACGCCTGAACGCCGATATTTTCGACACTTCGACCAACCCGTTGTCTCACTGACACGGCAACATCACACAACGAATATGTAGACTCAAATTTTTGCACTAAACTTGTTATTGCCTGTCTACTAGGGCGAGAATTACGACCGAAAATTGGAGTTAACGCTCTTAAAGTTGCAGTCACCGACTCCGAATTTCGGTAGAAAATTTTTATAATTTGCAGACGTTGCTCGTTCGTGTACTTTACCATGATGAAAATGTTAAGTTTACTGAATAAATTGAACTGTGACAGTTTGATGATTAGTGAAAGAGTGCGTTCACAAATTAAATTCATAGTTGTCAAGTCCCTATTGGAAAACCCTTTATTACAAAGTAAGTAAAATTTTCTATTTGGAAAACATCTGTATTTTGTCCATAAATTATTTGAAACAATGAATTTTATTACTTTTGTTTTATATATTTAGTGGTCGAAACTGAGGATTAATGTATGGGGTCTAGCATTGTTATGCAACAGGATCGGACCATGCCTATTTGCCAACGCATAATTGCTTTTCAGTCAATTTCGTATGCATTATGTCGATTTCCTCACAATATTTGGCTGCATTTATCGTTTCCCCTGATTGAAGAAATGAAAAGTGGATTGGTCTTTTCGAGGTCAACCAGATTGTCACCATAACCTTTTTTTGGTGAAGATGGGGCTTGGGGGTGTGTTGGTTTTTTATCTGAATCCAAAAACTGCCCAGATCTTTTACGATTATCATACATTATCCACTTTTCATCACAGGTGACTATCCGGTGCAAAAACTGTTCAGTTTGTTTTCTTAATGTAAGCAATGCGTAGACTTTCAGGCTCCGTAGTTTTTGGGATTCGTTCAGTACATAGGGCGCCCATGAGTTTCTCGAGTTTCTTTACCTTTCCTATGAGAGAAAGGTGTCGAATTATTGTCATTGGGGATATTCCCATGCTTTGTGCAATCTCCCGCACCGATTTCGTTGCTTCCGCATACACCGTTGGGCTTAAAACCTTGTCGTCAAATAACGTTTGCTAACGTGGTTCATTTTCGAGGCTGAAATCTCCCGAACGGAACTTTCCAAACCAGCGTCGTATAGTGCGTTCGTTTACCGCATGCGTCATTAATGTTTTTCATTGTCATTGACGCATTATGTCACATTTTAAATTCGTAAAAGAAGAGGGTTCGAATTTGAACTGCCATAAGCATGGTAAATAATTCATAGAAAAAAATTATGGTACTTGTAACGAACCCTAAAATTCTCACACGGCAAGCAAACGTACCACTTTATTTTATAAAAAACGAAAATTTAACGTTCTGGCACAAATGTTTACTCGAGAACTTCATATTTCCGACTGAGCGGATATCGGACATTTCATGTACATTGTACAAACCAATACAATGTTTTCTGCAGTGGAGAAACCACGTTCTGACGACACCGATGGCTGGCACTCATAAATATTTTTTGGCCAGCAATGCCAGGTTTGGATATTTTTCTGCATTATTATTCCACCATTTTAATGGTGGAATTACATTTTTAACTCAAAACTTCTCTACTCTCGATGGACACAGAGTTTTCCACTAAGTTATGCACATGTTTTCTAAAAAGTACTCTCACTTCTACAACCGCAACTTCCAAGTTTTTATGTCTTGTATCCAAAAAAGGGGAAACTCGTTCTGCGAGAACTTCTTCGAATTCCTGCCTATCCTATCCAATTTTGAACCTGCTCTGCAAGCTTTATTTCATGATTCCCATAAAGCTGACAATATTTTCATTATCTCAGATGTTTGTTTTTAGGTGTTTATTAACTAGTCCACATATAATCGGCCGTAGAATGGAAATTGTTATATTTTCTTCGTAAAGTAATGTTGTTGCAACTTCGAATGGCTTCAAGATTTTAACCATAGTTCTGTTTTTGACCATTCCCTTTCGCTTACTTCAAGTTTCAGAGCCAATGTTGGAGATATAACACCTCTACGTGCCAAAACCACAATAACAGCACTTCGATTTACTAAGAGCCTTTACACATTAAATAAGATGTATTCCATCTTGCCGGGCAACTTTAATTTTAGCTCATGCAAGTCAAGTTGTCTCTGTGGAATATGTTCCCCATACTCACTAAAGGTTAACATTACCAACTTTAGTACATTGGAGTATTTGTGACCCTTGAGTACTCATTACCCGATATTGTCAGGTACCCGATAGCTGACATTACCGGGTACCCGCGAAATTGGGTATTACCCGCATTACCTGAGTACCCGGGTAATTGTTGAGATGGGTATTACCCGGGTAAAATCAAGGGCACTAGTTGCCAGAATACCAACCGATGAAGTCTTAAGACGAGTAGAAATGAGGAATAATAAATATCAATTTCTACAAGGAAAGATCGAAGGAAGAAGAAGTGAGAGATCGACATGATTATCAAACGTAATAGAATGGCTAAATCTTTCAAGAATAGAAATTTAGACGAGTCGATGACTTCCAACCTCTGGAATGGGGTGGAACTATAGGAAAAAGAAGAACCCCTCTAAATAATAAACCAAAATCGGAAATTACTCTAGACTAGGCTGAACAAATTTTTTAGGACAATATTGACACGTACCCATTCCCAACCAAATAATTTTAGATTAAATCCAGAACAAGCAACAAAATATTATGGGTGGCCGTGGCTCAAGTGGTAGTGGACTGGCTTCCAAATCGGAAGGTTTGTTGTTCGAATGCCAACATCGCCCGAAGCACATTCATTTTTTCAGTAAACGAACATCAAGTAAGATGAGTAGTTGACTAGAGAAATCAACAGCAAGCCAACTTCCACTAAGAATTTTAGTCTCCCCATTAAATGTTTGATACCACCCATGGAGCGAAATAAATAACTACTGAGCCCAAACATCTTTCTTTCTCTCTATCCCATTATCCAAAAAACTTAACAAATTGACCGCATTCCAGAAGCCCAATTTTCGAATTATAACCTTCGAATCACTCTGAGTGAAGAAAAAACTCTTCGTCCTATTCGGACTCCCATTCCTGGAGAGCTAATATCGAAACCAAATACACCTTAGTTTCAAACCACTACAAAACAATTTTCCTTTCTCCTTCTTCTACCAACAGTAAAAAGGGTATCTAACCCCTTAGTCGCGCGTAAATTATAAAAAAAAAGCATTGGCAAGACAAAATTCTTCCAAAGAGAGTAGTTGAATAACAACAACTATAATATCTATATCCAAAGAGCGAGATTCGAAAAGAACAAATAAATTGTATGATATGATATGATAAGGCAATACGTGTTGTATGATATCCTTATAGGCATGTACAAATTGGATATATGAGTACATAATTGTCTAGCTAGATTGTCCATTCGAAAGATCCCTCACGTTGATAAATCCATTTAACTTCAACGAAAACATACCAAATCTCTATTACTTTGAACTAAAAGCATCTTAGCCATTGAGATGGAGAAGAAAGTATAGCTTTTTGAAATAGTCCAAAAATTAATATAGTCGAATAAAGAGCCTGACTTTAACTTGACGTAAGTGAGGTCAGATAAAAGTTCAACCAGCTCTCATACCCCGTAGCGGCTTACTGCCTCTGGAAGCCTTTGCAGCGCCAATCAATATAATCCAATTAGAATGGACGACCCTGAAAAAACGAAAAGAAAGGTCAACGACGGATATGCACAATGCACATATAATGTTGGATCTTAAACAGTCCACGTGCCTCCGAGTAAAAAGCGGAGCCCATAGAGTGCTATAAGTCTGCTATCCAAGAAGTGCGAGGGACAGGCCGGACAAAAGTAAGTTGAAAACCTGTGACTTATACGAGTACTATGATAACTGCTACAGACCATTGAAGCAGTATCTATTTTGATATGATATGCGCTCACACATGCGACCAATGCGATTAAAATCGTTTTAGATGACTTTAGTGTCAAAATAGGAAGAGAGGACATCTTCTGTAATACAGTCAATAAGCATAGCTAATTGAATTCACTGTGGGCTGGATTATGACTATATCCAGTATATATATTACTCATCTCCAATATTCACAAGGAACATAAAGGTCACCTGAGAGAAATGAGGGAAGAACATTGACTCTCCTGGAGAAAAAAAGGTCACAACAATCGAGCGATCGAGGAACATGGAGACGAGGAAGTTTAGTACGAGAGAATACAATGAAAGCCAAGATTTCCATCCAGTCGACCAAAATGAAGTGAAGATATCTATATCTAAACTTAAATGTAGCAAGTCTTCAGACGGGATGACCTACCTCACCGAGTACGCTAGCGATTCCCTCTATACTACAACCGAGAGAGACCGTTCGCATAAAAGCAGCATATTTTCGTGAAAGCTGCTCATCATAGCGGTATTGCTCCTCATTTCTTTCCGAAAGCTCCTTTACGATGACAGGGGTTACATGGGGTGGCCGTGGTGTAGTGGTAGTAGCAAACGCTTCTCACTCGGAGGGTCCAGGTTCGAATCCTGCCCATGGCAAAATCAGTTTTTCATTGTATAATTGGAACTCAGACAAAAAAATTCTGCGTGTGAAGGCATAACACTGACACGTAGATTTGGCTGTTATAAGAGTTTCAAGCAATGAAAAAAATACTGGGAATTATATCTCGAATCACTCTGAGTGAAGAAAAAACTCTCCGTCCTATTCGGACTCCCACCCCTGGAGAGCAAACATAGAAACCAAACACACCTGAGTTTCAAACCACTACAAAAAAAACAAAAACAATTTTCCTTTCTCCTCCTTCTATCTTTCCGCCCGCGCCCTGGCAACAGTAAAAGGGTATCAACCCCTTAGGCGCGCGTAAATTATAAAAAAAAAAAAAAAAAAAGGAGTTCCACAGCACCTATTCACCTAAATGAATCAGACCAGTCACTTTCCGTCTCCTAGTCAAATTAAAATTAAAAACCTCAGTTTTGAGAAGACAAGGGGGTTATTTAAGTAGAGAGTTGCTAGGCATGATCCAAAAAACAGTACAGCTAAATTTTCTATATACATGTGTATGTCTGAACGTGGATGTTGGAACTACTGAGACTGATAGGTTTGAACTTCTTAGCGGGTGTGTGTTCATATTTTCCGGTAAATCTTAATAAAATCTTAGTAAATCTTAGCTTAACATACCATCTTGATCAAAAAGTGCCCGGGATAACCACCGTGAGGCGCTCCCATTGTTATGATTAGAGTTCTGTTTTTTTTTTTTTTTTTTTTTGTTAAATTGGTACATCTGTTGTTGACATTTTCTCTAAATCATAGCGTCATAGCTTGACATTTGCAAAAGTTACGTAGTCAAGAGTACATCTATCTCTGTGTGTGTTGGCGATTTTTTACAATTTTAGAAATGGATTGAAAGTTGCAACAACGAACTTGTATTAAATGTGTAAAAACGGATTTAATGGTGCGCGAACGTTGGAAATGTTGGAAAAGTGTTTCGACAACGATTCTCTAAAGAAAACGGTCGTTTACCAGTGGCGCGAGCGGTTCAAAATTGGTCGTGAGTCAATCGAAGATGATGAACGCAGTGGCAGACCATCGACATCGAAAACATTGATGAAGTAAAGGAAATGTCGGTCAATAACCGCAAATTAACCATCAGAGAGATAGCGGAGGACTTGAACATTGCCTATGGATCCGTCTAAGACATTTAGATTAATGATTTGAGTTTCCGTCGTGTAGCAGCAAAGTTGGTGCCAAAAGACCTCAATTTTATGCTAAAAAGAGACCGTGTTGACCATCATTATTCGTAATTTTTTGACGAAAAATGCAACAAATAACATCCAACAGCCATCGAATTCACCTGATTTGGCTCCCTGTAACTTCTTTCTGTTCAATCAAGTTAAAAAACCACTACGGGAACACCTTTCAGCAGCCGAGAGGAAGTAATGGAAAAATCGCACGAAGCACTGATGGACATACCGAAAACCGAATTTAAAAAATGTTTCGAGGACTGGATCAAGCGCTGGCATAAGTGTGTTGCAGTCAATGGGGATTACTTTGAATGGGACAATATAGATTTAGATGAATAAACTTCTATTTTTAATTTTAATAAATTGCGGGAACACGAGGTGGTACTCGTACATATTCTTTGTGTTTCGTAGAAAAGATTCCAAAATCAGTCGTAAGTGTCTTTTTCAAGAGTATTTAGGTTTGGCATAAGTGTGTTGCAGTCAATGGGGATTACTTTGAAGGGGGCAATATAGATTTAGATGAATAAACTTTTTCTTGTCTTTTTCAGGAGTATTTAGGTTTCCGTAGGTTGTTGATGCAAATCTACGTTCCACTATTACAGGGGCTCTTTGCCAGATTGTTTCCTACTTGGACATATCAGTTCAATACAGTTGGTGAGGACACCGTTCAGGTTCTGAACTGCTCCTTCTTCTTTTTTTTGTTTTATTCTGAACTTAGGACGAACATTAACGGACTTGCCGATCAAAAAGGTAGAAACTTGGCATAAGGTTCTAAATTCGATGAAGCCACGGTCTGAGTGAGTTAAGTCGATTGCTTTCAGTCCTACTTTCGTGACAAATGTTAGCTAAAAGTCAGTGCTACTGCCTTTGGTAGTAAGGTAATTTTAACCGCATCAATCCACCAATCCGCCGGAACTACAATCTTTGCTGGTTGTAACGCTAGCTTCATTATGTGCTCTAAAGAACACTGCTAATTTTATTTCTGGCAATGGGTATAAGTGTTTCGTCCGATTTTCATTTATTTGATCTACAGCACGTACGTACCTACGCTTATTGTACACTGAAAAATCCCTCAACAGAGAGAGTACTGGAAACGTCTTCTTCTCCTTAGAGGTTGTCCTCCAGAGTACACCTCTTCCGGAGCCCGTCTGACCCGTTTTGGGTTCCCGAGACAAGCCTTCAAAAACAACACTCTGACCAACCATTTGACATTCTAATGGAGCTTAACCGTGACAGAAGAAATTTATTCAGAGTATTCAAGGTAAAAGATTTTTCGATTATAATTCCATAGCAGAGAAGGAAAAACCATCATAGAAAAGCAAATACATTAGTAAATTAAGTATCGGATAACGCAACTGTAAACTTGGAGAATGAATAGCACCTACCCTACCATAGAAACAGTAGTTAACAAATAAGCCTTGTTTTACCTGGCAGAACTTTGAACCGCGAAAAAATATTTAACTATCGGCTGAATATTTCAGAAGTAAGAGGGCACAATATAATAATACTTCTCCTTAAATGATATAGCAACATTTCACAATTACACTCAACTGATGACACTATTCTGGACTACGCGACACCTATGCAATTCTGTGCTATTCATTACGTATGGCGATGGACAAAACAAATAAACACACAGAGCTATTTTAACTAGAATAAATTTGTTCCTAACAAAATTTTTTTCTGCATTGTACTCCCACACATGTCTATATATGTATGTACATAAATCTACATATCCAAATGGTACGGCGGTATGTTTTTTTGGAAAGATCGTTAAACATTTTAGAAAATCGTATTTTAATGTGGACAAAAAAAAATACGACTCAATGTTCCTTCATTAAATTTATTTTAGTTTAATATCATATATTGGTGGATCTGGGTCAGAAATTATTCTTGTGAATAGCGGTGTTCTGGCACAAGGTTCTTTGAATGCGTTTATTTCAGCTAAGCAGTCACAAAATATAAACAAAACATTCAGCACATTTAACACCGTATATTCTCAGAAACAAATTTTAATAGATTTAAACGACTGTATGTTTTACTAAGCCCAGCCCTACAGAACCTTTATTTCCAATCTTTTATGAAAAAACAAAACTTATACTACGATAACTTAGAGGCTGACATGGAAATGTTTGAAAAATATAAGTTCGAAGGCAAACTACCGCCAAGTTTTGTGGTTATAATTTCTCAATATTCCGCTTTCACTATGGAAACTGGATGAAATATGTTGAAATGAATCTAAGAAACGTTTTTTTCAGAAGCATTCGAATTGTTAATTTTTACTTTTACCTTCATACCTTGTGGATTTGGCATTAAAAGAACACAATTTAAGCTGAGCCCTAAATAAAAATATTTTTTTTTATTATTTTTCAATATGAGTACATAAATAACAAAATAGTTTTTTATTGGCGAATGAAATGCTACACGAGGTCAGTCGTCTCTAGTAGCCGCAGTACTTTTAGTTCCCGAATCTTGTTGTAATAAAAATAAATAAAAAATAAAGCCGGAATCAATTTTGTATCTCACACCTTTGTTGTTTTATTTAAATTTTTCTATCGTTCTTATCTGGTCACCATATACTAAGTTAAGTGAAGTTTAAAATTAAATAAATCATAAAAAAAAAATAGGGAATTAAAGAAATTAAACCAAAAAATAACAATTCAATAAAGTGAAAAAGAAAATATTGAATTTAATAAAAATAATTCAAAAAGGAAATTTATATAAAATTGAATTAGAAAATAACTCGAAAAATCAAATTTTGAAAACTAAGGAGTAAAAAAAAAAAAGATAATAATTATTTTAGACTTTGGATGTCAGAAAATTTGTTGATTTTTTTAGCATGCATGGATGTTAGTAATAGTTCATAGAGAATGTATGTTCAGCTCGTCAAGATAGAATAAACTTGCCAAATCAGCATGAATCTTGTTAAAAAATAAAGCCATATCTCAGGTTTGACTTCAAATATCCTTAATCAAAGCTCGCGGCGTTAACCAATATTTAGAATCTTTAACTTCGTATATAATCTTAGATATACCAACTATAGCCATCCCCTTTATCAAGTCCTTTTCTACGAAAGACAAATAGTCTAATTTAAGAACAACATATAAACAGACAATTATTAACCAATTAACAATCGAATAAATAATTGAAATTACTAATATGGAAGCAGAATTTACAAAATCGTTAAAGAAAATAAAGAACATGGAGATGAAATTGTACTAAAAATTAGGTTATAATCAAAATTAACTTAAGAAAAAATAATTAATTAATAATATAAACAGCTTATATTAAAAAAAAATTTTTTTTGTTTTTCTCCTATGCAACCCAATTATTACTGAATTATTGTTTGAATCAGAAAAGACACCTTGATTAGTATTGATGTAGCCCTTGAATTCATGGTTCGAGAAGACATTAGCGTTTTTTGGAAAGACGCAGAATAAATGCGACCGAAGCCTTTTTTGAGTGATATAGATTAATCTGTGGAAACCGTATCATTGCTTCAATTTACCAGAGTAGCCTCCAATCACGGTGCTGTTCGAGTCCTCCGACTCTGAACAAGTGCCCGAAAGCTCATATTCCTCTGATAGTTCGTCATCGGTTTCCATTTCCGACAAAGTGTCAGAAGGGGAGGCCGACGGCTTAGTTGTCACCTCGGATAAATTGGAGTCTTCGCTATCCATTTCTGGAAAGGATATCGACGCTCCAAGATCTAAGTTTCAGTTAAAGTAGGAGGAGGTTGCTTATCAGCATCCAGCTCACCCTTTTTTATAAACCCTTAGGTGAATTGACTCAAAGCCGAACCGAATCATGCCTTAATCTGCGCTAGAGGACTAAGCGAATCCTTATTGATCACAATTAACGCGCATCTATAAAGGCCCCACCTGAGATCCAGGCGCAGGTTCTAGGTCTGCTATGGATATCCTCCTTTGACACGACCTCAAGTTTTGTACCTGGCCAACACTCTCGTAATCCACCTATGGCTTTGGTGTAAAGATCGGGAGACCTTTGATCGGCTCATGCGATAAGTTTGACCTGGCCTTGGTGCCAGCCAGCGTTGCCGGAAAGCTTTAACTTGACCAACTGTCACCGTTCAGATGTTATCGATCCGTCGGTATCGTTTTTGTCGATTACCGCGTTCGTTATTGCATCTTTAGGACTTCGCTCAAAGATATCAGAGATGTACATATTATTGGAAAGCACAGGGGTTTTGGCGTTATTAGTTTTGGGCGTCTTGGGAACAGGTACAGGCACAGGTCCTTTAGCGTTTTGGGAACAGTGGGTAATATGACTTTTAGGATGTTGTTAGCCCACTCAATCTTGCTCTTTATGTCTGCACTCCTCTCAACCTCCAGAATGGATACGAAGTTTGCTGACGCAGCTGAGCCCCTGATTCCTCCTTTAAGAGAGGAATTTTAGTAGCAGGCCGTGGCCTGCCACAAGCTTGCTGTTGCTAGAGGTGGATGAAGTAATAGGACCCGGTTTTATCGTAGTCTTACCATTCCTTTAAATATTGGTTTTATGCTCTTTGCGTTTACCTTGGCCTGCCACAGTTTTACCTCCGCTCGACAATGCAGGAGCCTTGCCGGTAGTCGGTTCAGTCAGCGTTCTACCGTCTGGTATTAAAGGAGTATCGGTTTTGGTCGTATGACACCTTGATCCAGCTCAGGAGAAAAGCAGTGGTTAGTTTCGGGGCTCATCTGGAGAACTTCTAGAAATTCATTGAGTAAGGTCATTGAGAAGCCAGCCACTCTTACTGCTGATTGTAGCTTTCAATCTGCGATTCGTGGCCTGCGGTGGGGTATGACACATGTGGCAGTTCACTCATGTCTGCTTGGAACTGCTGCAGTGTTTCTACTCGTTACTTCATTCGGCTTTGCAATTGGACCTTTTAAACCTCCTGCATGTGGCTATCCCCAAACCGTTTCTCGACAACCTGCACTAAAGGCATATGGTCTCTATTCTTTTCGATATCGACTGTTTGTACGCAGACCATAAGGTCTGGCCGTCGAACGAGGGGCATCATCTCTTTTCTCCTCGGACCGCTTAAAGAACAGTCTCGCAGTTTCTGTTTTCGCTGTTTTGCAAGTTGCTCAATTTTGCTGTCCATTTGTTCGAATTTTTCCTCAACATTCTTCTCTATTCTTTCAAATTTGTCATCGAATTCTTCGAACTTTTGCTCGAGAATGTTCTTTTATTCGTCGAATTTTTGTTCAATGCTGCTCTTTTCGGAGGAGTTGCTGTTAGTACTCACTTGTTCTTCCTCATCAACGTCAAAGGAGTATGTATCTGGATCATGCCTTCGTTGTTCAAAGCGTCCTGAAGTCAGAGCAAAAAGTCGCTATTTCCTCCACTGGCGCTGGGGTTTCTCTTGTTCAAGTCAGATTTGAGTTGGACGTGAATTAGCTGCAATAGTTTTCAACCCATTACAGCTTTTTCAAACAATAACAAACACTTTTTTTTCTACACACAATAAGTCCTTATCTTTCCCACTTCTGACACCAATGTAAAATGCACTTATTCCTTTCAATACATCCACTTTATTTAATATAGTTACAATTCACAATTCAATCACTTATCTCAACTATTTTTACTTTCCTTTTACCTACATAAACCACCACTCGTAAATCACTTTTCAAATTCTACTTTAAAACTAACTTGCATACCTTGAGAGATGCTGATATTCGACATCTGACATCGAGAATATTCTGTACCATCCAGCGTTCCATACAAAATTCGATTCCATTCTCGATTGACCAATGGTTGAGTCTTCTGCTATTGAAATACAGTAACAAAACATTAAACATTACCTAACTCCAACATACAGAAGCGAGGTAAATGATAAAAACAGATAGAAATATATATATACTGATATATTCTTTAATAGGTCTGAAAGAACAATTATCAAAATCTTTGAAACATATACGCGTTACAGTAACGATAGTTCGGGGTACGAAAATTCAATAATCTCATCTCCAAAATATGAAAAACAACCAAAAGATTATTGTTTCAACAAATTAATAAAACACCAAAAACCAAAAAATTATTGTTTCCACAAAATAATAAAACAAAACATATGTATATATAAAAAAAGAGAGAAATCAGGGGGAATGTTTCCCTAAATTATTAACAAATTAAAACTTCAACCTATTTAATTCTATGAAATATTTATAAAACTGTATATGCATATAAATAATTATTGTAAAGCCCTTATTTTGTAATAATATAATGATTCCCTCGCAAAAGTTGCATATTTTTTCATATAAATCGCCCGTCGTGACAGTTAAGGACGGCGACGCACACTGGGGCAGAATGGCCCAATTGTTTGCAATAAATCAAAAAATGAAGTTGCTCGTATGGGGCCGTTTTTATTTTTTATTATTGATCAAATACCCCACTGTCGATAATATGACAGTCCTAAGTCGTTATCATAAACACATTTAGCAAAAAATGCATTGGCGCGAGCCAGTTTTGTTCATTGATAGCTAGAGTTTGTTACGAGCAGTTTAGGAGTGTTTTTTGGTTGCAATAAAAGTTATTACGGTTATGAAAAAATTTAATTTTCAGTATGGAGGAGCCCTCAAGTTCTGGAATGAGTAAAGCTATTTAAGAGTTTTTTTTTTTTGAGAGAATGCTACTATTTTTTATATCATCAAAAGTTGTGTTCCAAAGCCGTCCAAAGCTTAAAACTATTTTTTGTTGGTGGTTGATATTTGAAGCACGAGGTGTTAAGGGCTAATACATGTTATGGGGTTGAAGATATACATATGTGCATGAGCGCTAGAGCAATTTCCCGATTTTAAGTTTTGTCAAATTTTGTGCTCAGGACATTAAGTACCTACAAAATTTGATAAATCTCCAAGCATTGAGCAACATCGAACTTATTCAGAAAATGAATATTTACGAGTACATATTTGCTCCCTTTTCTTTCAAGTTATGTAAAAGTGAGTTTATAAAACTTGTATGCAAAGATCGAAAATCTTCAATTCCGGGACTCGGGGACAACGCAGTAATGTACGGCCGAATATATGGTAGTTCGAACAAGTGGAATGGGATCTCAACTAACTTGGAGTGCCGCACCGCTGGAAACAGCTGGCGAAAGATCGCGCCAGGTGGAAAGGCTTGTTGGTTGAGGTCCTGCTCCACCCCGGACTGTAGCGCCACCTAAGTAAGTAAGGACAATATTGGAAATATTTTTCCGACAGCCATGAATGAGCCATATTTTAACTAGCAAAATCAATACTATATACAGAAATAGAGACTTTGGATCCAATTTGTTAAACCAGTCTGAAGTAGCACCGGTTGCCAAGGTTTATTTTGGCCGTAGTCTTCGACAAGGTGTCATTTGTTCAGTTTGCATTAACCCAGAGGAAGAGGAACTCCTCTAAAGTGATGAGCATTTACAGTGACAAATTGTACGATTTGGTAGATGACGGGGTTATCTTTGCTCGAAAAATATACTTTACAATGGCAGCAGATTTTGGCCACCCTGAAGTGTCTATATCAATGACGTGTCCCAACAGCTGGGCAGTGCTGTGCCTATACCTGCCTACGGTTACATAATACGAGTATTTTAATATGAGATTGAAAAAACCATATTATGAAAGCGTATCTATTTGCCGGAATCCTGTGGAGGTTTGGAAAAATTCTGAGGTTTAGTTTGCAAGCTATAAGGCGCATCGCAAATTTTCTAGTATGATGCGACACAACCGGATAAGTTTTTTTGGGACCCCGAATTAGGTCATCGCATTATAAGCATAGGTGGTAGGTATTGACTTGGAACTGGCTAGTTCTTTGCAAGATTTTCCAGGACGGAAGTCACACTGCTTTCGGTAAATTTTTGTGGACCGAGGAAGTTTTACGCGTTCACACAGTACACTGAATAGAATCATAATGCCGACATTAGGCAAACATATCCCTCGAAGCGGGCGTTATCCATCGTCATCCTGCACAGACGGACGAGTGTGGCAGGGATGTCAAGACTAGACATTGCTCTATATAGCTCGTCTCTATAAATGCTGTCATAGGCAGCCTTAAAATCGATAAGCAGGTGGTTCGTATCGATCTGGACTTCTTGGGTTTTCTCCAAGATCTGCCGGAGTGTGGAAATCTAATCAATTGTGGACTTTGCTGGCGTGAAACCGCACTGATAGGGTCCAATCAGATTGTTTACAATGGCTTCAATCAAACCAATCCCAGAAGAAACATGTTTTTATCAGTGATTTTGTCAAATGGGCCCCGTGTGATTTTTTGTTATTCCCCTAATTCAAAACTTACCTTAAGAGTAAGTTGCCGCTTAATTATATAATTACCCCAAGCACACCAGTAAATTGGCTAAAAATTGGTTTGGAATCAATGGGATTAATGTTATGGAGTGGTCTGCTCAGTCTCCAGATCTTAATATCATTGAAAACTGATGGGCTGATGTTAAACAAGAGGTTTTTAAGGCAAAACCAAAAAACGTTGGTGAATTATGGACTACAGTGCAATCTGCATGGGTAGGTATTTCGAGAGAGACTAGCATGCGCTAGTCGACTCTATGCTACTTCGTTGTACTGCAGTTCTGACAAACAAAGGCCATTCAATGAAGTATTAAGCAGGTGCAACATATTCAATTTTCAGTTTTTTTTTTAATTAATTTTGCAACAATGAACTTGTATTAAATTTTGCGTAGAAAACGGATTTAATGGTGCGCGAACATTGGAAATGTTGGAAAAGTGTTTCGGCAACGATTCTCTAAAGAAAATGGTCGTTTACCATTTGGCACGAGCGGTTCAATAGTGGTCGTGAGTCAATCGAAGATGATGAACGCAGTGGCAGACCAGCGACGTCGAAAACCGATGAAAACATTGATGGAGTAAAAGAAATGTTTGTCAATGACCGCAAATTAACCATGAGAGAGATAGCGGAGACGTTCAAGTCCTCTATGGATCCGTCCAAGACATTTTGGTTAATGATTTGGGTTTCCGTCGTGTAGCAGCAAAGTTGGTGCCAAAAGATCTCAATTTCATCCAAAAGAGAGACTGTGTTGACGTAGCAAAAGAGATGATTTGCGAGGCTGAATCCGATCCCACATTCATCAAAAGGATCATTACTGGAGACGAGACGTGGGTTTATGAGTACGACACGCAATCCAGACATCAGGCAAAGTGAATGGCGTTCACCAAATGAGCCGGGACAAAAAGAACCACGTCGTTTTCAGTCAAAAAATAGTATTATTTGGGCGTTATGAGACGTTTGCGTGAAGCAATTCACCGAAAGAGACCAGAATTGTGGGCAGCAAACTCGTGGATTTTGCACCATGATAACGCACCGTCGCACAGTACCATCATTATTCGTAATTTTTTGACGAAAAATTCAACATATATCATCCAACAGCCACCGAATTCACCTGATTTGGCTCCCTGTGACTTCTTTCTGTTCAATCGAGTTGAAAAACCACTACGGGGAACGCGTTTCTGTAGCCGAGAGGAAGTAATGGAAAAATTGCAGGAAACACTAATGGACATACCGAAAACGAATATAAAAAATGTTTCGAGTATTGGATCAAGCACTGGCATAAGTGTGTTGCAGTCGATAAGAGATGTCCAAAAGTTTCCCAATGCATTGGGAGTTTTTGGTGTCTTCTTCCAGGGTTGTTGTCGAGCAATAATAGGTACCTTCTATATGGGGCAGTTTATATATGGTTTGACTGTTATTATTGTTGTATCATTTACTGGGAGTGGAATAATATGATACATATAGTATTTTTCTTTTGACATTATAGGTATAAGAATATTAAATATAATATTTGATCCATTATAATAGGCTTGGAGTATTAAAGGTCGATATTGAAATTAAGTTGGTTAAAATATTGTATGTCTGTTAAGTGTATCGTGTCCTCTTCTAATTTTATTTGCCACTTTTTTGAGGAAGTTTGATATGTTGTTTTGCTCTGTATTAATGTGGTTATTTATATTTTTAAATCTTTCAATCATTTGAGAGTTTAGTACATGTTCCTTTTCTAATGAATTTGCTAAATCGATAATGTTAGTACTAATATATGTGCTTGAAACTCTACAACGGCCAAATCTACATGTTAGTGTTATGCCTTCACACGCGGATTTTTCTGATTGAGTTCCAATTACACAAATGAAAAACTTGTCATGAATAGGATTCGAACCTTGACCCTCCGAGTGAGAAGCGATTGCTAGTACCACTACATCACGGCCACACCAACAGATACTTTCTTGGTTTTCATTGATTCCGTATTAGAAAACATCAAACAACCTCTTCGCGACTACCAAAAATAAAATACTGAATTTGACGAAAGAAGATTTGATTGCCTTCATAGTTATAAACTTTTATATGGGTTTTACGGATTCCACATATGGTATAATTATATATAGGGTTTTCCAATAAGGACTTGACAACTCTTTTTTTTAAATTAAACGCAAACCATTTGAGATATTTCAAAAACTTTATTATCGGCTTGAAGTACAATCAAAACATTTATGAATGGAACTCGACTTCGTCGATTCGTTGGACCCAATTTTCAAGGACTCGGCCACACATTTCAGCCGAAACGATCGCTATTTCGCGTTCAATGTTGGCTCTGAGCTCTTCCAACGTCGTCGGCGTGTTGGCATAAACCAATGACTTAACGTAGCCCCACAGAAAATAGTCAAGAGGCGTTAAATCGCACGGACGAGGCGGCCAATCGCTCACCATACTTACTCTTCAATAAATCGATTGTAGCGTGTGCTGTGTGGTTTGTGGCATCATCCTGTTGAAACCACATGTCGTCCAAGTCCATATCTTCCAATTCGGGCCAAAAATAATCGGTGATCATGGCGCAATAACGTTGACCATTGACAGTAACGTGACGATCGTTATCGTCGACGAAAAACTATGGCCCAATAACGCCGCCGGCATGCAAACCGCACCAAACAGTTATTTTTTGTGGATGAAGTGGTGATTCATGAAGCACATGTGGATTTTCACCTGACCTATTTTGCTTATTGACGAACCCATTGAGCCAAGAATGAGCTTCGTCACTGAAGATGATTTTACGATGAAAGTCATCATCTTGGCGCAACTTCTCCAGAACCCAATCGGAGAACGTACGTCGCTTCAAATGGTCCATCGGCTTCAATTCTTAAGTCAGCTTGATCTTGTATGTGTGTAAACCAAGATGCTTTCGCAAAATACGCCATAATGTGGTCGGAGCGATGTCCAATTCTTAAGAACGCCGTGGAATTCACTGATTTGTATCGTTTGCTACGGACGCCTGAACGGCAGCGATATTTTCGACACTTCGACCAACCCGTTGTCTCACTGACACGGCAACATCACACAACGAATATGTAGACTCAAATTTTTGCTCTAAACTTGTTATTGCCTGTCTACTAGGGCGAGAATTACGACCGAAAATTGGAGTTAACGCTCTTGAAGTTGCAGACACCGACTCCGGTAAAGAATTTTTATAATTTGTATACGTTTCTCGTTCGTGTACTTTACCATATTGAGTTTACTGAGTAAATTGACAGTGACAGTTTGATGATTAGTGAAAGAGTGCGTTCACAAATTAAATTCAGAGTTGTCAAGTCCCTATTGGAAAACCCTTTATAATCGTTGGTGCGTCTATTAGTGATCGTGTAAATTCTGATTGAGGTCATATTCCTACAATACGAGTATATTTGTTTTTGCGGGACGATGGCTCATAGCTGTGCCAGAATCTGATAGGTGGCGCTGTAGTCAAATTTTATTCATATTGTGCTAACCACTCAAACGTGAGCAGCGACATCTAGCAGAAAATGTCGAAACTCGAAGACTCGAAGGTTTCGATAATGGATTAGCAAAGTCATTGACTGGAGAGTATAATCGAATTTTCTAGCAAATTGGAAATTGTATGGGACGCTGGGTGGCGAGTATTGTTCTCGAAGTATGTCATTCGAGTATAAATACCAGCATCCCAAAGGTATGCAAATCAGTTCCAAAGTTGAATTTGAAGTGTTAATTAGAAGAAGTGATTAAGTGGTTTAAGTAAAAGATAAGAAAAGTATATGTGGTTGAGAAATTGAATTGTACTGAGATAAAGAATTAAATAGTGAATTGTAACTGTACTGAATAAAGGGATTTGTATTGAAAAGAATAAGTTCTATCATTTGTACCCACACAAACATTTTACATTGGTGTCAGAAGTGGGATAGGACTTATTGTGTGTAAAAAAAAAAAAAAGTGTTTTCTGACTATTTGAAAAAGCTAGAATGGGTCGAAAACTATTGCAGTTGACCCTCGTCCAACTCAAATCCGAGTTGAACAAGAGAAGCCTCAGCGCCAGTGGAGGAAAAAGTGACCTGGTGCTCAGACTTCAGGAGGCTTTGAACAACGAGGGTCATGATCCTGATGCATATTCCTTTGATGTTGACGAGGATGAACAGACAAGTACCGGCAATGACATGGCTGCGATGATACAACTCCTCTTGTTAAAAATGGAAGAACAGTCTGGAACAAAAAATGGACGAACAGAAGAGCAGTCTCGACGAACAAAAGAAAAATCTGGAAGAACAAAAGAATAGCCTCGAACAAAAGCTGGATGAACAAAAGAAAAATCTAGACGAGCAGAAGAGCAGCATTGAACAAAAATTCAACGAACAAACCAACAATCTGCACGGTCTTCAACAGAAAATGGATGAACAAAAGAATAATCTGGAAGAACAAAAGAACATTCTCCAGCAAAAATTCGAAGAAATCGATGACAAATTTGAAAGAATAGAGAAGAACGTTGATGACAAATTTGATAGAATAGAGAAGAATGTTGGCGAAAAATTCGAGGAAATGGACAGCAAAGTTCAGCAACTGGCAAAAGAGCTCGACACAGTGCGAAAACAGAAACTGCGAGAATGTTCTTTAAGCGGTCCAATGAGAAAAGATTTGAAGCCTCCCTCATTCGATGGCCAGACCTCATGGTCTACTTATAAGAAGCAGTTTGAAATGCCTGCCTGTTCAAACGACTGGGACAATGAGGAAAAGTGCTTTGCCCTAACAATGGCCTTGCACGGTCCTGCAGCAGAATTGTTGCAAACAGTAGACATCGAAAAGCATAAAGATTATGTGACTTTAGTACAGGCTATCGAGAAACGGTTTGGGGATAGCCACATGCAGGAGGTCTACAAGGTCCAATTGCAAAGCCGAACGCAGCAACGAGGAGAAACACTTCAGCAGCTCCAAGCAGACGTGAGTAGACTGGCACATCTGTCATACCCCACCGCAGGCCAGGAAATTATCGACGAAATGGCAAAAGATGCATTTATCAGGGGAATTGCAGATTCGAAGCTACAGTCAGCAGTAAGGATGGCCGGGAAAAGAACCCTTGCTGAAGCACTTGCCTTCGCTCTGGCGATGGAAGCAGCCAATCAGGCTTCCAGGGGAACACATTTCGTCAGGGAAGTAGCATCTGTCGAATGCTCCTGCACAAGAATTAGTGCCGAGGAACGAGATACTCGACGGGATAGACGAATAATGCGCTGCTGGAATTGCAATAAAATAGGACACCTTCAAAGGCAGTGTAAAGAACCGGTGCGACGAAAAGACTGCCCTCACTGTGGTGACAAGCAAATAGAGGAAGAAACCCGCAGAAACAGCTATCAAGAAGCCGGTCAACTTTCCCGAAGTCATCAGTCGGGAAATGCTTAAGCACCAACTTCGCGGGGCAGAAGTTGGTAGCAGGAGTCGACGGCCCCAGGACCATCATCCAAGTCTCGTCTGGCAAAACGACGCAGCGAAAGCCTTCTAGTAGAAGTAGTCAGTGGAAAAGAAAAATGGATGGCAACAATAGACACCGGTGCCACGGCCTCAATCATCAGGAGGAATCTTGTGCAGAAGTCTTGGCTGCATAACACTAGCAGTTGCAGCTTGCGAACAGCTACAGGAGCAACGATTAAGGTATATGGTGAAGTCCGCATAAAAATCCAACTGGCCGGAATAACATTCACTCACGCGTTTCTGGTAGCTGACATATGTGACGAGTGCATCATTGGTACAGACTTCATGAGAGAACATGGACTTGTAGTCGACTTGGGGGCACAAACCCTGAAATACGGAAACATGGAGATACCAATGATATACGGAAACGCCAATACCACAGTCTCAAATGTCGTTATCTGCAGCAACCAGAGTCTAGAGCCTTCGTCAGAAGCAATTTTGTGGGCAGAAGTGGAAGGTGGTCCTGGTAGCCACCTATTCTATTTGATGGAGCCAGAAAAGAAAAGAGACTTCATGGTGGGAAAGACCTTAGTGGAGCCAAAGAACAACATGGTCCCTGTAAGGATTCTAAATCCAAAGACATTCAGTGTAAAGGTGAAAAAGGGGGAGATAGTGGGAAAATGCGTACCTGTTGAGGCTATATCGACCACAACGGAAAAACAGGGTGCAAAACCGGTCACAACAGTTCAGAGCATAAAAATCAAGAACAAAATTCTCAGCCTCTGTAATCTGGACGAAGATCAGCGAATCCTGCAGAAAAACTAATCGGTGAGTACGCTGATATATTTGCTACACAAGACGGAGAATATGGACGTACGCATATTGTTCAACACCACATTGACACCGGAGACGCTCGACCAATCCGTCAACCTGTTCCATCGGCAAAGCAAACAGAAGTTGCCGAAATGATGTCGAAGATGAAAGCTGAGGGAGTGATTGAAGAATCGCAAAGTCCGTGGGCATCTCCAGTGGTCCTCGTGAAGAAGAAAGATGGCAGCACGAGATTTTGTGTAGACTACCGACGTCTCAATGATGTCACTAAAAAGGACAGCTACCCACTTCCGAGAATCGATGACACTTTGGATATGCTTTCTGGAGCGAAATGGTTTTCAACACTTGACTTGAAGAGCGGTTACTGGCAGGTACGGACCATCGTACGGACCGTGAGAAAACTGCCTTCACTACAGGAAGCGGTCTTTGGCAGTGTGCAGTGATGCCGTTTGGACTGTGCAACGCTCCGGCCACCTTCGAGCGACTAATGGAACGAACATTGCAAGGACTCACCTGGAAAACCTGCCTAGTATATTTGGACGACGTTATCGTCATAGGTAAGACGTACGAGGAGCACCGCGAAAATCTAAAAGAAGTGTTTGAGAGGCTACGAAGTGCTCGTTTAAAGCTCAACCCGGAAAAGTGCGCCTTGTTTCGTCCGGAAGTAAAATATCTGGGTCACATTATATCAGCGGAAGGAGTAAGAACGGATCCTGACAAAATAGAAGCCGTGAAAAGTTGGCCTTCTCCAAAAGATAAACACCAACTGAGAAGCTTCTTGGGACTCGCCACGTATTACAGAAGGTTCGTAAAGGATTTTGCTGGCATTGCAAAGAGCCTGCATCAACTTACAGAAAAAGGCCGACAGTTCAGGTGGTCTGGCGAATGCGAAAAAGCATTTCAAGAACGGAAGCGACAGCTGTGCAAAGCTCCCATCTTGGGTTACCCCACTCCCGGAAAAATGTTCATCGTGGACGCAGACGCTAGCAATGTTGGGGTCGGAGCTGTGATCTCCCAAGTTCATGACGGTCAAGAAAAAGTGGTCGGATATTACAAAGTACTCTCCAGACCTGAACGGAACTACTGTGTAACCCGGCGCGAGCTTCTGGCTTTAATTCTGGCTACGAAGCATTTCCATAAGTACCTCTACGGACAAAAGTTCATTCTCCGGACAGACCACGCAGCTCTGAAATGGCTACTCCAATTTAAGAATCCTGAAGGCCAAGTTGCAAGATGGATCGAGCAGTTGCAGGGCTACGACTTTGAAGTGCAACACCGCAAGGGAACACTCCACTCAAATGCTGATGCTCTATCTTGTCGACCGTGCGGAGTAAAATGCGAACACTGCAATCGTAAAGAAGCAAAAGAACAGGCAACTATCCAAATGATCAGGACTGAGCCAATAGAGGGTTGGAGTATAGACGAAATCCGTTCCTCCCAACAGGCAGACAATGACATCGAACCAATATTGGCCTGGAAGGAACACGAGGAAAGACCAAGCTGGCAGCAGATATCAGATCGGAGCCAAACTCTGAAGGCATACTGGGCACAGTGGGAATCGCTTTTGTGCAAGATGGATTGCTGAAAAGAAAATGGGAAAGTGCAGATGGGACAACATCTCGTATGCAGCTAATAGCGCCACGGTCCAGAGTCAGCCAAGTACTCCATGAAATACATGACGGAATCTCAGGAAGCCATTTGGGAATAAACAAGACGTTGGAAAAGGTAAGGGAACGTTTCTATTGGTTAAGCGCTAAACAAGATGTCGAGAATTGGTGCAAAAAGTGCATAAGGTGTGCGGCTACCAAGGGTCCAAAAGTAAAGCCACATGGACAAATGCAACAATACAATGTCGGAGCACCTTTCGAACGAATAGCCATCGACATCGCTAGGCCGTTTCCCGAAACCTTTAATGGTAACCGATATACACTCGTAGTCATGGATTACTTCAGTAAGTGGCCGGAAATGTTTGCCATCCCAAATCAAGAGGCTAAGACCGTAGCCGAACAGATAGTCAACAACTGGGTGAGCAGATTTGGGGTCCCAATGGAGCTGCACTCTGATCAAGGGCGAAACTTTGAATCAAAAGTCTTCCAGGAAATATGCGAATATTTGGGAATGAGAAAGACAAGGACAACGCCACTACACCCTCAATCTGATGGAATGGTCGAGCGATTCAATCGGACCTTGAATGAGCATCTATCTAAGGTTGTCAGCAACTGCCAGCGGGATTGGGATCGACACATACCCCTCTTCTTAATGGCCTACCGAAACGCGATCCATAGCTCAACAGGGCACACACCATCCGAGATCTTATTTGGTCAAACAATTCGGTTGCCAAGTGAAGCAAAATTCGGATCCCCACCGACGGAGCCCAAAGAGGTGAACGAGTACGTGAATGACTTATGCAGCAGGATTCGTAAATTGCATGAAGACACCAGAGAAAAGATGAAGCTAGCAAGCAGCCGCATGAAGACTAGGTACGATATGAAAGCAAAATCTTCCAGTTTCAACGAAGGAGATCTGGTCTGGCTGTATAATCCTCAGCGTAAGAAAGGCAAATCACCAAAATTGCAACAGGACTGGGAAGGTCCATACAAGGCGATAACCCGCATTAATTACGTTGTCTACCGGATCCACCGTGGGGATGGAGGAAAATTGAAAGCGGTCCATTTGGATAGAATGTGTCATTTCAACGGGATGCTGAATGACGAAGTTGTTCGGGACGAGCAATGTGATAACCACTTAAATGTGAGCAGCGACATCTAGATTCACAGAGCAGAAAATGTCGATACTCGAAGACCAGAAGATTTCGATACTTGAATAACAAAGTCTCGACTGAGAGTGGAATCGAATTTTCTAGCAAATTGGAAATTGTATGGGACGCTGGATGGCGAGGATTGTTCTCGAAGTATGTCATTCGAGTATAAATACCAGCATCCCCAAGGTATGCAAATCAGTTCTAAAGTGAAATTTGAAGTGTTAATTAGGAGAAGTAATTAAGTGGTTTAAGTAAAAGATAAGAAAAGTATAAGCGGTTGAGAAATTGGATTGTACTGAGAGAAACAATTAAATAGTGAATTGTAACTGTACTGAATAAAGGGATTTGTATTGAAAAGAATAAGTTCTATCATTTGTACCCACACAAACATTCTACAGTATTTAAAGATTTTACATTTGTCACAGTTATTAATTGTTTTCGTTATTAACTCTTTCATTTTGGGAAAGTAAACTTCCCTCTTTAAATACAGGAAGGATTCATTTATTCCCCTGTGATTTGTGTTTTCGTGGTAGTTTCTAATAAGTATTTATTGGTCGTCCTCTAATCTAATGTCCCTAAGGATTTCTGTGCAACTAACTAATCGGAAAATTTTATTTTGGCTGAAGAATTTGGAATAGGTAGACTGTACGAGAAGGAATGTATTATCATTTGAATATATTGCGCTGAATTTATCTGGAGGAAAGTAATATTTAAAAATGTCTACCATTGTTTTCTCATCGAATTGGGGTCTTCGGAATGTTTATCCAGTATTTCTGAAATATTCGGAATTGAGTATCTATCGGATATTATTTTATCATTGACTCTCCGATAGTCAATGACCAATCTCCATTTTCTACGTCCGCTGGCATTTTGTTTCTTCGGGACAATCCAAACTGGAGAGCTCTGATGATTCTTTGATCAAACATGTTAGTGATTTGGTTTTTTACTTCTTGCTTTTGAATAAACGGATACCTGTATAATTTAGTATAGATTGGTACTTCATCGGTGGTTTTTATGTCATGTTTGATCTTATTCGTAAAGGAAAGTGGTTCGCCCTCTCTAGACAGTATTTCACTGTAGTTTCTACATAGTTGAAGGAGTTTTTTGCGTTCTTCTGCGTTCAGATGGCTTATGGCTGATTAGTCATTTACGTACGTGTTGGCAGGTTAATGGTCCTCTGTTTCGCTGTTGAAATTATTTATCTCAATGAAATTAATGGGATCATACGTTTCCACCTTTTAGGGGTTGTTCAATGATGATCTTTTGGTCGTTTAATAGTTCATTTGTATCAGCTCTAGGCGTTGTATAGACCTTGAGTTACGTACGGATGTGTGTTTAGTTCTGTTTTGTTGATATAAATATTGCCATTTTCTTTGTTGACATTTTAGATTTGGAAGGTTTACCTGAAGTGTAGTTGGGTTTGAATAATAAGGGTTTTGTTTTCGAGATCAAGTTTAGCTTTAAGCGATAATAGTGCGTCAATACCTAATAATCCGTCAAAGTAATGGTGGAATTTGAATATCAGAAATTTTAATGAGCCTGTTTGATTGAATTCTGCAAAAATGGGGATAATCGATTCTTTGTTCAACTGGTATTTTTTGAATACCGGTGCAATTGTAATTGTTTCACAGTTAATCTGCCTATCTTGTGGTATAAATTCGGGGTTTATGAATGATGTCGAAGCCCCAGTATCTAGGAGGACCCCGCAGGGGTCGCCCGAAGGGTGACGAAATATTTATGTATGGCAAAATTGCCGGATATATCTTTCGATCTATTTATCCTGTGGCTTGCTCGAGGCTTGTTTGGAAAAATTTTCCTCATTCCACCCAACTAATAGGGTCATTCTCGAAAAAACTGTCCAACTGTTGATAATTATTATTTTCTAAATTGTGCATTTCTTGAAAATTGAAGTTTTCCCTTCTAGTGTTTCTGGTTTCTGGTTCTAGTGTTTTTGGTAGTGACTAGGGCTTGATTTGATTTGTGGCTGATGGCTTGTCAGGTTTGGATCAGTTTGAATCTGCTCTGTTGGCCCTTGGTAGCTTGGGTTCCTATTCTGTGTGTTTGGGTTTGTTCTAGTATATGAATTTATTGAATTGGAAGGTCTAGTTTGGTTCCTTTCGTGTTAGGATTGGCCCGAATGAGCTTGAATGAGCTCTGTCTTGTGGGGAATTGTAGGGTTTATATTGATAAGGTCTGTAATGGTTTGAGTATACTTTTGGTACGAAATATTTTGTTCTTTGATGCACTGAGTCAATGCTATTGCCAAGGAAAGGAGTCTGGCTGCATAGCTCTGACTCTGGATCCTAGAGGCTCATTGAGTCCGCTGAGAAATGAGTTGAGGCACATTTCTGAGTAGAGATCCGTTTTGGCTTTGATGGCTTTGGCAGATTGTAATTCTATTATCTGCCCGTAAAAAGATTCAACTGTTTTGTTTAGCTGTTTTATTCGGTGGAGATCTCTTATCAGGGATGTTTCCGTACGTTTGTCGGAATAATGTAGGATGAAATTCTTTTTGATATCATCCCAGTTGAGAGAGGTTCCGTACATATTGAAGCTCGTTGGCTTGACCCTCAATTTTATTGCGTATGGCTCTCAACAAAATCTTCCCGTATGGGGTGTTATCGGTTTCTTTAATGTAGAGGAGGGTTTCCTCCACATTATTAAGGAACTCATATAAAAGTCTTTGGTTGCCGTCAAATTTCGAGAGATCCTTGATGTCATCCGGAATTCTTAATGAATTGAATATGTCCATGTGGTTAGTTAATAGGTTGCTCAAATTGATTATTGTTCATTGTTTCAGAATTGGAGAAATTTGGGGATGACGAGATGACGAGGTTTCGAGAGGAACTCCTGAATCGGAAGTTTCTGGGATAAGGATAAGTTCTTTGACAGTCCTCTTAGGTTGTATGGGTTAAATCTAGATTTTTGTTTTAACATAAATTGATTTAAATATTGTATCTATGTATGTGTGTTTTTTTTTTTTGATCATATACGATAGCTTAAAATTGTATGAATATATTCCCTCTATTTATTATTAATTACGTAGTTCTTGAATTTTTGTTTATAATGTGTTTCGTAATATATGTATACTTATTAGAACTGGAGTGCCTTGCGATAAGGGTCGCAGTTTTTATATTTTATTTTTTATTTTTACTGAAGTGCCTTGCTAAGGGTCGCAGTTCTTTTATTTGTACCTGGATTTCCTTCCAATAAGGGTCGCAGTTTAAGCATTTTTTTTTATTTTAACTGGAGTGCCTTTCGATAAGGGTCGCAATTCTTTTATTTGTAACTGGACTTCCTTGCAATAAGGATCGCAGTTTATAATTTTATTTTGTTTTATTTATTTATTTTTTTTGACTGCAGTGTTATATAGTTATGTCACATACAATAGTCACTTATATGCACCCAATAGAAGTAATAATGCCGATTAGTAGCATTACCGATGATACTGATGGTGGTTGAGGTCAGCTGATGTGGATAAGCGATGATGATTGTGATCCGATGATGTGGGTGAACTATGATGATTGTGGTCAGATGATGCGGATGAACGATGATGGTTCGATGTAACGTAACTGGCTTAGCTGACTTAACACATCTCTATGTGTTACTGAGATAATCACGCGAAAAAAAAAACCCCGGAGAGGAGGGGGAACTCAACCAAATTAGAGTTTGCAGTTTGTGTCCCATACCCGGAATGTAACGGTATCTAAGAAAGTACACTTTGACCCTTGACCCAATTTCTGAGTTGATAAGTTGAAAACGGTCCAATACGTTTTCTTATTATTATTGTTTCGAGACTTCTCCCACCACTGCCGAAGAAGAAGTGATTCATCTGCAGAAAGATCCGCTATATGCAGGGATAGCTGGATAATTTAAGTGAGGTGGATTATGAAGGCTTACCTGTAAATGAGGGACATGAGGAAACGTGAAATTTTGCTTAAATTTGAAGTGTTAATTAGGAGAAGTAATTAAGTGGTTTAAGTAAAAGATAAGAAAAGTATAAGCGGTTGAGAAATTGGATTGTACTGAGAGAAACAATTAAATAGTGAATTGTAACTGTACTGAATAAAGGGATTTGTATTGAAAAGAATAAGTTCTATCATTTGTACCCACACAAACATTCTACAGTATTTAAAGATTTTACATTTGTCACAGTTATTAATTGTTTTCGTTATTAACTCTTTCATTTTGGGAAAGTAAACTTCCCTCTTTAAATACAGGAAGGATTCATTTATTCCCCTGTGATTTGTGTTTTCGTGGTAGTTTCTAATAAGTATTTATTGGTCGTCCTCTAATCTAATGTCCCTAAGGATTTCTGTGCATCTAACTAATCGGAAAATTTTATTTTGGCTGAAGAATTTGGAATAGGTAGACTGTACGAGAAGGAATGTATTATCATTTGAATATATTGCGCTGAATTTATCTGGAGGAAAGTAATATTTAAAAATGTCTACCATTGTTTTCTCATCGAATTGGGGTCTTCGGAATGTTTATCCAGTATTTCTGAAATTTTCGGAATTGAGTATCTATCGGATATTATTTTATCATTGACTCTCCGATAGTCAATGACCAATCTCCATTTTCTACGTCCGCTGGCATTTTGTTTCTTCGGGACAATCCAAACTGGAGAGCTCTGATGATTCTTTGATCAAACATGTTAGTGATTTGGTTTTTTACTTCTTGCTTTTGAATAAACGGATACCTGTATAATTTAGTATAGATTGGTACTTCATCGGTGGTTTTTATGTCATGTTTGATCTTATTCGTAAAGGAAAGTGGTTCGCCCTCTCTAGACAGTATTTCACTGTAGTTTCTACATAGTTGAAGGAGTTTTTTGCGTTCTTCTGCGTTCAGATGGCTTATGGCTGATTAGTCATTTACGTACGTGTTGGCAGGTTAATGGTCCTCTGTTTCGCTGTTGAAATTATTTATCTCAATGAAATTAATGGGATCATACGTTTCCACCTTTTAGGGGTTGTTCAATGATGATCTTTTGGTCGTTTAATAGTTCATTTGTATCAGCTCTAGGCGTTGTATAGACCTTGAGTTACGTACGGATGTGTGTTTAGTTCTGTTTTGTTGATATAAATATTGCCATTTTCTTTGTTGACATTTTAGATTTGGAAGGTTTACCTGAAGTGTAGTTGGGTTTGAATAATAAGGGTTTTGTTTTCGAGATCAAGTTTAGCTTTAAGCGATAATAGTGCGTCAATACCTAATAATCCGTCAAAGTAATGGTGGAATTTGAATATCAGAAATTTTAATGAGCCTGTTTGATTGAATTCTGCAAAAATGGGGATAATCGATTCTTTGTTCAACTGGTATTTTTTGAATACCGGTGCAATTGTAATTGTTTCACAGTTAATCTGCCTATCTTGTGGTATAAATTCGGGGTTTATGAATGATGTCGAAGCCCCAGTATCTAGGAGGACCCCGCAGGGGTCGCCCGAAGGGTGACGAAATATTTATGTATGGCAAAATTGCCGGATATATCTTTCGATCTATTTATCCTGTGGCTTGCTCGAGGCTTGTTTGGAAAAATTTTCCTCATTCCACCCAACTAATAGGGTCATTCTCGAAAAAACTGTCCAACTGTTGATAATTATTATTTTCTAAATTGTGCATTTCTTGAAAATTGAAGTTTTCCCTTCTAGTGTTTCTGGTTTCTGGTTCTAGTGTTTTTGGTAGTGACTAGGGCTTGATTTGATTTGTGGCTGATGGCTTGTCAGGTTTGGATCAGTTTGAATCTGCTCTGTTGGCCCTTGGTAGCTTGGGTTCCTATTCTGTGTGTTTGGGTTTGTTCTAGTATATGAATTTATTGAATTGGAAGGTCTAGTTTGGTTCCTTTCGTGTTAGGATTGGCCCGAATGAGCTTGAATGAGCTCTGTCTTGTGGGGAATTGTAGGGTTTATATTGATAAGGTCTGTAATGGTTTGAGTATACTTTTGGTACGAAATATTTTGTTCTTTGATGCACTGAGTCAATGCTATTGCCAAGGAAAGGAGTCTGGCTGCATAGCTCTGACTCTGGATCCTAGAGGCTCATTGAGTCCGCTGAGAAATGAGTTGAGGCACATTTCTGAGTAGAGATCCGTTTTGGCTTTGATGGCTTTGGCAGATTGTAATTCTATTATCTGCCCGTAAAAAGATTCAACTGTTTTGTTTAGCTGTTTTATTCGGTGGAGATCTCTTATCAGGGATGTTTCCGTACGTTTGTCGGAATAATGTAGGATGAAATTCTTTTTGATATCATCCCAGTTGAGAGAGGTTCCGTACATATTGAAGCTCGTTGGCTTGACCCTCAATTTTATTGCGTATGGCTCTCAACAAAATCTTCCCGTATGGGGTGTTATCGGTTTCTTTAATGTAGAGGAGGGTTTCCTCCACATTATTAAGGAACTCATATAAAAGTCTTTGGTTGCCGTCAAATTTCGAGAGATCCTTGATGTCATCCGGAATTCTTAATGAATTGAATATGTCCATGTGGTTAGTTAATAGGTTGCTCAAATTGATTATTGTTCATTGTTTCAGAATTGGAGAAATTTGGGGATGACGAGATGACGAGGTTTCGAGAGGAACTCCTGAATCGGAAGTTTCTGGGATAAGGATAAGTTCTTTGACAGTCCTCTTAGGTTGTATGGGTTAAATCTAGATTTTTGTTTTAACATAAATTGATTTAAATATTGTATCTATGTATGTGTGTTTTTTTTTTTTGATCATATACGATAGCTTAAAATTGTATGAATATATTCCCTCTATTTATTATTAATTACGTAGTTCTTGAATTTTTGTTTATAATGTGTTTCGTAATATATGTATACTTATTAGAACTGGAGTGCCTTGCGATAAGGGTCGCAGTTTTTATATTTTATTTTTTATTTTTACTGAAGTGCCTTGCTAAGGGTCGCAGTTCTTTTATTTGTACCTGGATTTCCTTCCAATAAGGGTCGCAGTTTAAGCATTTTTTTTTATTTTAACTGGAGTGCCTTTCGATAAGGGTCGCAATTCTTTTATTTGTAACTGGACTTCCTTGCAATAAGGATCGCAGTTTATAATTTTATTTTGTTTTATTTATTTATTTTTTTTGACTGCAGTGTTATATAGTTATGTCACATACAATAGTCACTTATATGCACCCAATAGAAGTAATAATGCCGATTAGTAGCATTACCGATGATACTGATGGTGGTTGAGGTCAGCTGATGTGGATAAGCGATGATGATTGTGATCCGATGATGTGGGTGAACTATGATGATTGTGGTCAGATGATGCGGATGAACGATGATGGTTCGATGTAACGTAACTGGCTTAGCTGACTTAACACATCTCTATGTGTTACTGAGATAATCACGCGAAAAAAAAAACCCCGGAGAGGAGGGGGAACTCAACCAAATTAGAGTTTGCAGTTTGTGTCCCATACCCGGAATGTAACGGTATCTAAGAAAGTACACTTTGACCCTTGACCCAATTTCTGAGTTGATAAGTTGAAAACGGTCCAATACGTTTTCTTATTATTATTGTTTCGAGACTTCTCCCACCACTGCCGAAGAAGAAGTGATTCATCTGCAGAAAGATCCGCTATATGCAGGGATAGCTGGATAATTTAAGTGAGGTGGATTATGAAGGCTTACCTGTAAATGAGGGACATGAGGAAACGTGAAATTTTGCTTAAATTTTATAAGGAATGCTTATAATTATTTATCTTTAGACATTGTTAATACGTGAGCTCATAAATTTTAAAGACAAATTCTTCATTCGAAATAGCTGTCTTTATTTAATCATTGAGCAGATTAGTCTCCGAATTATTGAAAAAAGACATGTTTTGTATGCTTCAAATGCAAATGTTGTGTGTATATTTTTTTCTAAAACTAGAACTCACACGTTTCTAATACTCGTGCGTTTTTTGTCTACTGAAAGGAAGGAAATAAGTTATTGTAATCTAAATAAAATCCATTGAAATCATAATAAATATTTTAAAACTTTATTAACTGTTGCGCATATGGAAAAGTCTATCAGTGCCGACATGTATGCCATTTTGATTTTAATTAATCATCTTATATGTGCGATAACAACCGTGCGATAAATAACCTGAAAAGTTTTGTGCCAAAAATGTAGCTCCTTAGTTTTGTACTTTTAACATTTTAAATAAATTTCAAATAATTTTAAATAACAAAAGTATTTTAAAAATATTTTTTATAGCTATAAAAAATGCGCTCAAACAAGAGAATCTTAATCCTGAAATAGAAGAAAAGCTAATAAATCTGCAAAAATATCAGGAACGTCAGATGAAATCCGAACCAGTTACAAGTTCGGCTGGAAATTCAAATATCAGTTTAATATCAGCAAGTGAGACGTTATGTACCTCAAGAAAGCGATATAGCAAACCAAACGAGGAAGCAGACATTACGTGTAAATCAATCAAACCTAATCATTTTCTTGGTGGAGCCGCGAAAACAGAAAATAGTCTAATTGTTAACAGTCAATCTGGTATACCTTCAAATGAAAATGCTGCAAAAAATGAAGCCGAACGAAACAAAAATGCAGCACACGTCTATGTAAGTATTAACGGTCAAAAACTATTGATTCTAATTCTTTATTGCACGTAGAATAAGTTTAATAGTATTCTCAGAACTCGTGATATCCCTTACATGACTTTCATATATTTTAAGACATGCTTATAATTTCTAACTTTGTAGTTATTATCCCTTGCATTATAACTAATGGCCAAAAACTTATTGATTTATGAACGTGTAAACTCTTTACTTATTGTTGATTTCACAACAAAAAAAGCCATAAAATCTGAGGCTGAAAAATGTAGAGAGTAATTGTTTTTGCTTTTGGTTTTTCAGTGTTCTATTTCTGACAGCTCACACGTGATTCGTTACGCGTGTGTCAAAGTCAAACCTGCTCAGTTAGCATTTCATCATGGAAAAACGTACACGCGAATAACAATTACAAGTTATTGATATTTATTATCAAAATTCGTGCTCATAACCAAACAATGCAAGCCATAGTGACCAAATAGACACCAATTTCATGCTATTGGACATCAGGTCACCTACCCGTCTGCGTGGAGTGCGTACAGATGAAAATATTGTAAAATGTTTGTGTGGGTACAAATAATAGAACTTATTCTTTTCAATACAAATCCTTTTATTCAGTACAGTTACAATTCACTATTTAATTCTTTCTCTCAGTACAATTCAATTTCTCAACCACTTATACTTTTCTTATCTTTTACTTAAACCACTTAATCACTTCTCCTAATTAACGCTTCAAATTACACTTTAGAACTGATTTGCATAACTTTGGGATGCTGGTATTTATACTCGAATGACATACTTCGAGAACAATCCTCGCCATCCAGCGTCCCATACAATTTCCAATTTGCTAGAAAATTCGATTCCACTCTCCAGTCGAGACTTTGTTATTCCAGTATCGACATTTTCTGCTCTGTGAATCTAGATGTCGCTGCTCACATTTAAGTGGTTATCACATTGCTCCCTCCCTACAGTTGTTCGTTCCGAACAACTTCGTCATTCAGCATCCCGTTGAAATGACACATTCTATCCAAATGGACCACTTTCAATTTCCCTCGATCCTCACGCTGGATCCGGTAGACAACGTAATTAATGCGGGTTATCGCCTTGTATGGACCTTCCCAGTCCTGTTGCAATTTTGGTGATTTGCCTTTCTTACGCTGAGGATTATACAGCCAAACCAGATCTCCTTCGTTGAAACCGGAAGATTTCGCCTCGAAATCGCCTTGATATCGTACCTAGTTTTCATGCGGCTGCTTGCTAGCTTCATCTTTTCTCTGATGTCTTCATGCAATTTACCGAATTGCATGGCAACCGAATTGTTTGACCAAATAAGATCTCGGATGGTGTGTGCCCTGTTGAGCTATGGACCGCGTTTCGGTAGGCCATTAAGAAGAGGGGTATGTGTCGATCCCAATCCCGCTGGCAGTTGCTGACAACCTTAGATAGATGCTCATTCAAGGTCCGATTGAATCGCTCGACCATTCCATCCGATTGAGGGTGTAGTGGCGTTGTCCTTGTCTTTCTTATTCCCAAATATTGGCATATTTCCTGGAAGACTTTTGATTCAAAGTTTCGCCCTTGATCAGAGTGCAGCTCCATTGGGACCCCAAATCTGCTCACCCAGTTGTTGACTATCTGTTCGGCTACGGTCTTAGCCTCTTGATTTGGGATGGCAAACACGTCCGGCCACTTACTGAAGTAATCCATGACTACGAGGGTATATCGGTTTCCATTAAAGGTTTAGGGAAACGGCCCAGCGATGTCGATGGCTATTCGTTCGAAAGGTGCTCCGACATTGTATTGTTGCATTTTTCCATGTGGCTTTACATTTGGACCCTTGGTAGCCGCACATCTTATGCACTTTTTGCACCAATTCTCGACATCTTGTTTAACGCTTAGCCCAGAGAAACGTTCCCTTACCTTTTTCAACGTCTTGTTTATTCCCAAATGGCCTCCTGAGATTCCGTCATGTATTTCATGGCGTACTTGGTTGACTCTGGACCGTGGCACAATTAGCTGCGCACGAGATGTTGTCCCATATGCACTTTCCCATTTTCTCTTCAGCAATCCATCTTGCACAAAAAGCGAGTCCCACTGTGCCCAGTATGCCTTCAGAGTTTGGCTCCGATCTGATATCTGCTGCCAGCTTGGTCTTTCCTCGTGTTCTTTCCAGGCCAATATTGGTTCGATGTCATTGTCTGCCTGTTGGGAGGAACGGATTTCATCTACACTCCAACCCTCTATTGGCTCAGTCCTGATCATTTGGATAGTTGCCTGTTCTTTCGCTTCTTTACCTTACCACTGACTACTTCTGCTGGGAGGCTTTCATTGCATTGTTTTATCTGTGAGACTGGGATAATTACCCTGGAGTCGACTCCTGCGAAGTAAGCATTTCCTAACTGATGGCTTCTGGAAATTTGACCGGATTCTTGGTAGCCGTTTCTGCCGGTTGTTCTTTCTATTTGCCTGTAACCCCAGTGCAGGCAGGCTTCTCGTCGTACCGGTTCTTTACAATGCCCTTCCAAATGTCCTACTTTATCGCAGTTCCAGCAGCACATCCTTCGTCTCTCCCGCGGGATATTTCGTTGCATTGTAGTTGGTCTTGAGCAGGAGCATTCACCATATACTATTTCCCTTACGAAATGCATTCCTTTGGCAGCCTGATTGGATGCTTCCATTGCCAGAGCGAAGGCAAGTGCTTCAGCAAGGGTTCTTTTCCCGGCCATCCTTACTGCTGATTGTAGCTTCAAATCTGCAATTCCCCTGATGAATGCGTCCTTTGCCATTTCGTTGATTATTTCTTGGCCTGCGGTGCGATATGACAAATATGCCAGTCTACTCACGTCTGCTTGGAGCTGTTGTAGTGTTTCTCCTCGTTGCTGCATACGGCCTTGCAATTGAACCTTGTAAACTTCCCGCATGTGGCTATCCCCAAACCGTTTCTCGATAGCCTGCACTAAAGCCATACAGTCTCTATTCTTTTCGATATCGATTGTTTGTAACAATTCTGCCGCAGAACCGCGTAAGGCCATTGTTAGGGCAAAGCACTTTTCCTCATTGTCCCAATCGTTTGCACAGGCAGCCATTTCAAACAGCTTCTTATAAGTAGACCATGAGGTCTGGCCGTCGAATGAGGGAGGCTTCAACTCTTTTCTCCTTGGACCGCTTAAAGAACATTCTCGCAGTTTCTGTTTTCGCACTGTGTCGAGCTCTTTTGCCAGTTGCTGAACTTTTCTTCGAATTTTTCGCCAACATTCTTCTCTATTGTATCAAATTTGTCATCAACGTTCTTCTCTATTCTATCAAATTTGTCATCAACGTTCTTCTCTATTCTTTCAAATTTGTCATCGATTTCTTCGAATTTTTGCTGGAGAATGTTCTTTTGTTCTTCCAGATTATTCTTTTGTTCATCCATTTTCTGTTGAAGACCGTGCAGATTGTTGGTTTGTTCGTTGAATTTTTGTTCAATGCTGCTCTTCTGCTCGTCTAGATTTTTCTTTTGTTCATCCAGCTTTTGTTCGAGGCTATCCAGATTTTTCTTTTGTTGGTCGAGACTGTTCTTCTGTTCGTCCATTTTTAATAAGAGGAGTTGCATCATCGCAACCATGTCATTGCCGGTACTTGTCTGTTCATCCTCGTCAACATCAAAGGAATATGCATCAGGATCATGTCCCTCGTTGTTCAAAGCCTCCTGAAGTCGGAGCACCAGGTCACTTTTTCCTCCACTAGCGCTGAGGCTTCTCTTGTTCAACTCGGATTTGAGTTGGACGAGGGTCAACTGTAATAGTTTTCGACCCATTCTAGCTTTTTCAAATAGTAAGAAAATACTTTTTTTTTTTTACACACAATAAGTCCTATCCCACTTCTGACACCAATGTAAAATGTTTGTGTGGGTACAAATGATAGAGCTTATTCTTTTCAATAGAAATCGCTTTATTCAGTACAACTATTTAATTGTTTCTTTCAGTACAATCCAATTTCTCAACCGCTTATACTGTTCTTATCTTTTACTTAAACCACTCAATCACTTCTCCTAATTAACACTTCAAATTTCACTTTAGAACTGATTTGCATACCTTCGGGATGCTGGTATTTATATTCGAATGACATATTTCGAGAACAATCCTCGCCATCCAGCGTCCCATACAATTTCCAATTTGCTAGAAGATTCGATTCCACTCTCCAGTCATCAATGGTCGAGACTCTGTTATTCAAGTATCGAAATCTTCTGGTCTTCGAGTATCGACATCTTCTGCTCTGTAAATCTAGATGTCGCTGCTCACATTTAAGTGGTTATCACAATACATTCCCCTGTATTTGGCAAAACACGTTGATGGCTGTATTCTGTTAAATGGCAAAAACGAGGTTTGCCACACGCGCATATTTTGATTTGGTTGGTCAACAAAATACAGTCAGAAGAAATTGATAAAATTATCTCAGCAGAAATTCCGGATCGGAATATCGATCAAGAATTGTATGAAATTGTTACCGCTAACATGATCCATGGTCCATGCAGTGCTATAAACATGACTGCGCCGTGCATGGACAATGGAAAATGTACGAAAAGTTTTCCAAAAAATTTTATTATTATTATTATTATATCTTTATTAAACAAGTAATAAATTACAAGTTAATGCTATGAGAGAGGAGCTAGAAGCTGCAATGGCCTTACGCTCAAAGATACTTAAACTAGTTTAAAATTATAATATAGAAAGCTAAAGTGACTTATATATTAATGTCTGTTTTAAAAAATATGGCATTGATTTTCTGTATGTTAGATTTTTTCGGATATTTTAAAGTTTCGATGATGTCGTTTCCTGTTAGTAAATTGATGATGGATGGTTTAGTTTTGTCGCAGTTGTAGAGTAGGTGTTGAAGATTAAGAGTAGTGTGGCAGGTAGGACAAGTGGGAGGGGATTCTTTTTTAAGGATGTAGAGATGGGTAGCAGAGATATGGCCAAGTCGTAGTCGGATGAAATTGGTGATTTTAATTTTTGATATGTTTGTAGGGTAGATGGGTGGAGTCTTTGTTGGGTTAACTTTAGCGTAGTGGTGCTGATACAGGAGCCAATCATTTTGTTCGACGCTTGCAACTTTTTCCATACGATATTTAACAAGGTCATTTTTAGTGTAGAAGTTGTAGAGGTAAAGTGGTGATTTCAGTGCGAGGTTGGCAGCTTCATCCGCCCGCTCATTTCCTGGGATACCCACATGTCCTGGAATCCACATCAGCTTTATGAAGTGAGTTGACTTGATTAATAAGTGCCGGATGTTGTTGATGACATTAGTGTCATTATTGGTATTTGCAATAGCTTTGATAGTAGAGAGGCTGTCTGTGCAGATGATTCGCTTTGTGCCAATTTTTGTGGCCTCTTTTATCGCAAGAAGAATGGCGAAAGCTTCGGCGGTGAAAATGGATGCTATTTGTGGAAGTATCCCAAGTCGAATTGTACTGCCATCATCATTAACGATAGCAAAAGATGTGTTATTACAGGTCTTTGATCCGTCAGTAAACATAAGATTCCAATTGTTGGCCTTGAAATCGGATGAGATGCTTTGATATAGCTTTCGATATATGAAATCACTTGTATTGGGTTTTCCATACGATGCAAGGTCCATTATAAAAGAGGTTGAGTCTATTAGCCAAGAGGGTTCCAAAGAAGTTGGCTTTATTATTTTAAATAGCTCTTTTTTCGGGGAAATTCGTCATTGCCAGATTGTAGAATTGTCAAGAGGGCTGGTGGGATCTTGTATTTCCTTTTACGATCCATTGTGAGGTTTACTTCTTTGTCGATTGGCGAATTATACGAGAAAATCAGTTTGGCGTAGAGTTTGTGCGTTATTTTATCTCTTCGTTCCTCAATAGTCGGTAGGCCAGCCTCTGCCAGGATATTTTTGATAGGAGTGGTGCGAAAGGCGCCAACACTACATCTTGCTGCTTGGTGATAAATTGGTTTTATGATTCCGAGTGTCGTTTTAGGAGAATTGCCATATATGAAAATGCCGTAATCTATTTTGCTTAAAATAAGTGATTTAGTAATATAACAAAGTGAATTTACGTGTACGCTACTTTTTTTACTTGATAAATATTTAACAATGTTTGCCCTTGCAGCCAGAGACTTTTTAAGATCTAAACAATGGTCTCGCCAGTTGTATCTTCTATTGAATATTAGTCCTAAGATTTTTAAATTGTTAACATTTTGTATTTGTACATTATTTATACTTAAGTTAAGGGGTGTACATAGATGCTTACGGCATACGTGCAGCACTTTACATTTTGATAATGAAAGCTTGGAACCTGAGGTGATTCCCCATTCCAAAATGTCTTTAATTGCGTTGGTAAGAATATTTTGAATATCGTTTATTTGTTGTCTTTTACACAGAATATAAACATCGTCTGCGTAGACGCAGTAGTTTAAGAATTTGTGTTTGGATAGGATTTCGCAGATGTTTTGAAAGGCAATTGAGAACAATACAACTGACAATGGTGAACCCTGGGGAATACCATTGTCAAGTCTATGTGGGGAGGAGTAGGAACCATTACACCTTATGTAGAAGTTTCTATTACTTAGGAATGATTTCACGTAGCTGAAAATTTTGGGGCCAAAACCCCATTCCTTAAGTTTATTTAATATAACATGAATGCCTATCCTGTCGAATGCCCTTTCGAAATCTCGGTTCGGTTTAAACGCTACTTGGTTTGGACTAAGAAGATTATTAGTCTCAGCATACCAGAATATTCGTTTGGCAACTATTTTTTCAAGTACTTTTGCAAGGCATGGTAAGAGTGAAATCGGACGATAGCCCTCTGGCGTTTGTTTGTCTTTACCGGGCTTAGGGATAGGAAGTATGGAGGCTGTTTTCCAGATTTGAGGTATAACACTTGTATTTAAGATATTGTTATAGAGGTTGAGGATTCGGAGCTTTACGTTGTCTGGAAGATTTATAATCATAGGGTATGATATTCTATCCCGACTGGGGGTTTTGCCTTTAAGTTTCGCTAGACACGATTCGAGCTCAGTAATTGAGATATCACGCTCAATGACAAGAGCGTTATAATTGGTTCCTTGGGAAGGAGTAGGACAGGATACGGAGTCTTTTTTCAGATTTCTAAACTCGTTTGAGAAAGGTATAATCGCCTGAGTACTTTGACCAACTTTGTGAGATAAAGTTTCCTATTTCAGATGGATTTGAAAGTGGACCATAAGGAGTTTTAATGGAGCTTATTGTGAGTGAGGTTGGATTTCCTATTAGGCATCGAATACTGTTCCAAACTTTGCTTGGTGGGGTGTTGGGATTAATGGAAGTTGTAAAATCTTCAAAACTTTTAGATTTGGCTATTTTGAGCTGTCTTCGGAACCTAGCATTCGCTTTTTTGAAAGCTACTAGATTGGTTTGGTTTCTATTTTTTTTGAAAATTTTCCAAGATACCATTTTGATTTTTCGGAGCTCAGCTAGGTCCGCGTTCCACCAAGGGGTTGTTCGTTGGGATTGTTTTGGGTGTGTTTGCGGGATCGAAACGTTTGCAGCAGATCTAATTGCCTTTAATATAGTTGCAGCTTCTTTATTTGTATTTGTTGTAGGGGTTTTATACAACAGGTTTTGTGAAGCATGAAGCTTTGAAAACTGGCCAGTTTGCTGAATCAGTTTTAAATTTTGGGCTAGGGGTGGAGTGACTGATATAGTGATTGAGTTTAATAGTTGTGACTATTGGAAAGTGGTCGCTATTGTGAAGATCATCTATTGTTTGCCAATGTATTTTAGGAAGAAGTTCGGGTGAAGAGCAGGTTATGTCAATATGGGTGAGGGTGTTATGCGTGGAGAGATGGGTTGGCGAGCCGTCGTTCAAGATGGAGAGATTGGAGTCTAGAAGAGAGTTTTCAATTATTTTCCCCCTGTGATTCGAGTTGGGTGACCCCCAGAGGATATTCCATGAGTTAACATCTCCAGCTAAGATCACTGGGCGGGGGAGTTGGCTTAGTATGAAATCAAAGTCGTTTTTAGAAAATAATTGTTGAGGATGAATGTAAAAGGAGACTATACAGATTTTTATTGGAATGGTTATTTCTATGGCGGAACAAGCTATAGTTGAAGTGATAGGAATTACCCTATGGTGTATATCATCTTTTACTAAAATTGAAACACCTTGTTTTGCTGACGTATTTGAAGGGAGATTTTTGAAATAGCCTTTGAATGTCTTAGGCGGAATCGGCGTTGCGTTAAAAGGGGAGTGGGTCTCTTGTAGGCATATGACAGAGGGTTTGATTTCTTTTAGGAGGATATTAAGTTCATCGTAATTGTTTACGTAACCTTTCAGATTCCACTGGAGAATCTTAAGTTCAGCTTTATCCTGAGTGTGGGCGAATCTCAGCACAGCGTTTCGATGTGAACACTGTGTGAAGTTCTTTTGGTTAGAGATTAGAGGTAGGATGTGATGATCTCGATGTTTGGCAGTCGGGGCAAGCAAGCTTGCACATGAGCTAGACTGTTGTTGAACCAGGACATCGAGGTCTTGGATAACTGGCGGAAGATTGTTGTTTGTGATAGTTTTGTTAGATGCTGAGTTTGGTTCTAGAAAAGGTGGGTTAGGTGATTTTATGTTGGCGTTGACAATATAACCTTGCTGTTCGGTGGTTGAGGTGCTCGGACAACAATAACTGTCCGGGCGCCTCCGCCAATTTTCAGCGGGGCCAGGGGTTACAGGTAGTTTTTGATTATTTGTTTGGTTGTTTTTCATCATGTTTACGGTTTTGAGGCACATAGTACTCGTATTTATTTTCTTCTATTGGAGATTTAGTAATAGCTGAAATTGGTGAAGAGACATTAGCATCTTCTGATTCAGAGTAAGAGCAGTTAATTTTTTTGAATAGATTATCATTTTTTGGATTTTTTTGTTTTTTTTTTGGAGTTTGATGTGTGATTTCTTTGTTTTGATGTAGGTTTGTAGCAGTTTGAGTAGTAGCACACGATTGTTTTTTATTGATTGGAAGTTGTTGTGATGTGTTAGAAAGAGAAGGGGTGAGTGGTTGTAAATTTGGAGAAGAAGAAGCTTGTGAGTAAGAAAGAGAATTATGTGGAGTTGTTTTAGAGTTAGAAAGAGAAGAGGTGGGTGTTTGTAAATGTGGAGAGGTGGAAACTTGTGAGTATGAAAGAGAGTTATGTGGAGTTGTTTTTGAGTTTTCTCGTGAAATGGCATTATCTGTGGAAAGGTTGTTGCCTGTTTTTGCTTTAACATTGTAGGGTATATAATTAAAGCTTGTTTCAGTAGGTTTGCTAAGGTTATATAGGCGTCTCGCTTCAGCCATGCTGCATTTGTTTCTCGTCTTAATTGTTAGAATTTCTTTGTTTTTAATGTATTTGGGGCATTGAATAGAAGAGGACGGATGTGGTTCTGCAGTTGGTGGGCAATTTGCACACATGACACGTGTACAAGTGGCGGGAGCATTTTCATGTGCTTGGAGGTTGCATGTGGCACAAATTTCTTCTTTGGTGCACCTTTTGATGGTGTGCCCAAGAATCTGGCACTTGCGACACCTCATAGGATTAGGAATGTATTCCTTTACTTTTTCTCTGTAAAAACCGATTTCGATCGAAGTTGGGGGTTGGTACAGATCAAATGTAAAGATCATGAGGCCGGTCGGACGATTCTTGCCGTCAACGTTTTTAGTAAATTTGTATACCTCAGTAACACCTTGTATGGCCATTTCCGAGATAATATCTGACTCCGGAACATTGATAAGATAAGGTGCAAATACGATTCCTTTGCTAGAGTTGAGGCGATCGTGATATTTAACTTTAACAGGACATTGGTTTACTATGTTAGACATCTTTATAAATTTTTCTGCAACAGTTTTGCTTTTTGCAAGAATAAGTATGCTCCCGTCGCGAAGTTGGGAGACATTTTCGTACTCTTTACTAATAGCATCTATTGCTTTCTTCAGAACAAAGATACTTACCCTAGAGAGTGGTTTATTTTCATCAGTAGATGAAATAAGGACAAATTTGGGGTTTTTGCAATTGGTTCGGGGAGGAAGTTGGGGGAACTCTTCGAAGTTAGCAATCCTTTTTGATCGTTTGTGGGGAGGAGAGTGAAGGGGCGGTGAGTTAAGAGGTGTATCCGCAGATAACCCCTTGAATCTATTCCCATTCATTTTAGCCCTTCGGGATGGGCTTTGTGGGATTGGGGCAAACACTATATTAAATAGAAAGTAGCACACGCGTGGGAGTAGGAAAAAGTGATTATATGAAAAGAGAAAGGCGAAAACAACCAGTTAAAGAGGTTAGATAATGCACTTGAAGAGAAAAGTCACAGGCTAGGGAAACGATGTTAATGCAACGAATGCTAGACGGAGACTGAAAAAATTTTTTTATAAATGATACAATCACTAATATCGATGGTTATCCATTGTATCGTCGTAGAGACACTGGTGGTCAATCACATCAATTACGCATGTCAAACGGTACAACAGTTGACATTGACAATCACTTTGTGGTTCCGTATTAACCATTGCTGTGTAAAATCTACAAAGCACACATAAACATTGAGCTCTGCAGTTCGATGAAGTCCATAAAATATATATGCAAATATGTCCATAAGGGCAGTGATATGGCTGTATTAGCTGTTCAAAATGTTAACGAAAACGATGAAATAACACGGTATCAAATGGGCCGATACATCAGCAGCAATGAAGCAGTTTGGCGTATTTTGAGTTTTCCGATACACGAAAGAGTCCCTGCTATTATACATTTGGCCGTGCACCTTGAAAATGGACAGCGTGTTTATTTCACGGAAGAGACTGCTCTTGCATCAATTGCCCCAAAAACCACATTAACTGAGTTTTTCGAAATATGCAACCGACCAGGTATTCCCGGTCAATTCGCAAAGACATTAATGTATACTGATGTGCCACGATATTTCACATGGAACAAACAGTCAAAAAAGTCGGAACTACGAAAGCGAGGTGTTCCGGTTGAAGGATACAACGGAATATTTATGGGAAATACATTAGGCCGATTACACAGTCCATCCAAAGCAACGCGAATGTTTCTTCTTGCGTTTATTGTTGGTCAATGTACCTGGACCGACGACCTTTCAATACTTGCGAACAGTCAATGGCATTTTGTATGGCACATATCATGATACGTGTCGCGAATTACATTTGCTGGAAGATGACAATCATTGGGATATTACACTTGCAGATGCAGCATTGAGTTCCTCTCCTCATCAAATTATCGCCAATTATTTAAAGCTTCTGTCCTCTGGGACAAATATAAAGATTCGTTATTTGCGTTAATAAAGATTGAAGATATTTGCATTCTGATTTCGAATATGCCACTCATTCATTTTGGTATGCCCTCACCTAACCGCTCAGCATCAGACATCATCAACAGCGAGATTCAGCGCGAACAACAGTTCGATACGGTCTCTTTAACTACTTTCGTTGAAAATAATGAGCAACTACTCACTGATGAACAAAAGAATGTATACGATCGAATTAATTTGTCAATTGCAGCAGAACAAGGTGGATTCTTTTTTTTTTGACGCACCAGGTGGCACTGGAAAAACGTTTCTCATCTCACTAATACTTGCGCGCATTCGATCACAAAATCATATTGCGTTAGCAATTGCTTCATCAGGTATTGCAGCCACTTTGCTTGATGGCGAACGGACTGCACATTCAGCACTCAAGAGATGAACATTCACACAAATCTAGATGCAGTGTGCAACATAAAAAAGCATTCCGGTATGGCTAAAGTTTTTCAAAAATGCAAAATTATTGTCTGGGATGAATGCACTATGGCCCACAAGCATTCACTTGAAGCTCTCGATAGAATGATGAAAGATCTAACTAATAACACCAGGCTTTTCGGTGGTGCTGTACTACTGCTGTCCGGTGATTTTAGATAGACATTGCCGGTTATTCCACGCGCTACATAAGCGGATGAAATTAACGCATGTATAAAATAATCATATCTATGGCGAAATGTCAGTACATTACGTCTTAACACAAATATACGTGTTCAACTGCAAAACGATCCATTGGCACTATCATTCTTCGAGCAATTGCTCAACATTGGAAATGGAACAATACCATTGCATGGAGACACACAATGCATTAAGTTGCCAGACAATTTCTGCAACATGGTAAATACGAAAGGTGCTTTGACAGAAAGCATATTTCCAGATTTACAAGCTAATTATATTAATCATGCGTGGCTTCGTGAACGAGCAAGAAATATCGATGTTGACGTTATTAACTTCAAAATACAAGAGTCATTGCCCAGCAATGAGATATTGTTCAAATCGATCGACACTGTTACCAATCCTGACGAAGCAGTCAACTATCCTGTTGAATTTTTGAATTCGCTGATTTACCAGGAATGCCACCACATAACTTGCGATTAAAAATTGGCTCACCTATCATTTTGCTTCGGAATTTAAATGCACCTAAGCTATGCAACGGTACAAGATTAGTCATAACAAAAATGATGGGCAATGTTCTTGAAGCTACAATTTTGAACGGAAAATTTTCTCCTGCTATGAATCCCAATGATCCCTTCAGACTCACCCATTCCATTCAGACGTCTGCAATTTCCAATTCACTTGGCATTTGCCATGACTATTAATAAGTCACAAGGTCAAACAATGTCGATTTGTGGGTTTGATCTAGAAAATCCGGTCTTTTCACATGGCCAATTATATGTGGCGTGTTCTCGCGATGGAAAACCGTCAAGTTTATTCATTTATACTCCTCAGGAATTGACTAAAGATATTGTTCGTCAACTCGCATTAAGATAAAATTAACCAAACATTATTGATTTTAACGAATTGTTTTTAGAAAAATTTATGTTATTTCAAAATTATTATATTATTTGTCTTTATCTGTCGGGTCCGCTAGTATATATATAAATCTACATAAAAGTTTTAGACTAATTGATATATAAACTTCCTAAACAATATCTATTGTTTTGTCGCCTTGATGTTTTAAAAATAAGTAATTTATAACTTTATTTGCAGAATATTTTTGATAAATTCAATAAGTAAACTAAATTAATTTCATCACAATCTGACATGAGTGGAAAAAAAACCTGACAAACCTCATCAGCGCGTGCAGCGTCTAAGTGTATGTAACAACCGATGGATAGCATGCTATGGGTATGAATTTTATTGGTGTTCCTTTTCCTATTGTTGTAAGGGCATAACACCTACAACAATTTGATTCGGTAAACCAACATCACAGCTGTGCTTAGTAACGTCGGTGTTTGTGTTTTTTGTGTTCGTCTCTTTTTTATAATGGAGTGGATATTGAAAACAATCGCGGGCTAAAAACGAAACACTTCTGCGTACATCCACGTCTGTAAATACAGATCAGCTGTTTTGGCACTTAGATCACTCTGATTTGAAGATACCGGGGCTACAAACTAGCGCCACTATTCTTCTCTCACCGCGGTCTCGCTATTTACGTGCGTAGTGATGTAGCTTACCAAACTCCACCACAATGTAGTCTCTGTTCCAATCCGACTATTTATTTCATGTGGTTAAAATTACATCTCCGTAAACAAGTTATCCACTACTGTTTTATTTACAAAAGCCCCGAACTGGACAACAACTCGACCTTTAATGAGTTTGATGCACTGTCTGACTCCATACAAAGAATTGTATTCTTGTATCCTCATACTGAAATCGTCATTACGGGTGATTTCCATATACACAATTCTGGGTGGCTGCGACATTCTGGATAGACCAAACCCGAAGGACAATGTGTTGGGATCTTCGCTGCGGAAAATTACTTAACCCAGATTGTAAATGAGCCCACTCGAATACCAGACGTTCCCAAATACAATAAACACACCGACAAATACAAGTTCAATGCGCTATCCCCTCTAGGCTCGTCGGATCACTGTGACACATCAGCTAATTTCTCGTACATAGATAAAGCCAACTGGAGAATTTTAACTGGTCGTTATTTTTCCTCGGTAATTACGTGGATGTCGCTGCTGATATGATCACAGACACTATTCCCTTTGGAATGAGAACCTTTATCCCTCATCGGATGGAGAGTATCAAAACAAAAGAAATGGGAAGACTCGAGCTGGTAAGAGGCTGTCAAGTTAGAGAAATATTTTGTCGGTCCTTCAAGACTAACCGGACAGAGGAAAACCTAGAAAAGTTCAAACGAGCCAAGAATGACTGCTTTCTTAAGAGTGTGAAATTCCAATACGACCAAAAACTGAGGCAAAAAATACTACAAAGTCCCAAAGGTAGTAAAATTTCTTGGTCGTTCGTACAAAATATTAAAAATTCTGCCTCATCTTCCATCCCAACGCTCATTAATAATGACATTCTAGTTGTCAGCTCTTTGAACAAGGCAATCTGCTTGCTGCACACTTTGCAGTTAGCAAAGTTTTATTTTTTATTTTTATTTAAACTTAACACTCTAGAGGATATGACTACACTTATGATGCCTGAAAAAAAAACTCTTTCGGTCACGGCTGGTATTGAACCCCGAATCGTCCGCTTAGGAAGCCAATTCACTACCACTTGAAACACGGCCACCCACGACTGTGCTTTGTCTCCGCCTACCGTTGAGTGCGTCGAATCTTCAATGGGACAAATCCACTTTCGCAATAGTGTAGGAGCAAGAGTTCTTAAAGATCTTAACATTCACAAATCCACTGTCTAGATGATATATCTCCTCCTTCTGAAGAGGTGTTCTTCCTCGCTGGCAAAACCACTGCGTAAGCTTTTTCATCAATCCTACTCTTTAGGACTCTTTGCGAGCAGATGGAAACAGCATTTGTCCAGCCCGTCCCTAAAAAAGGCGAAACTTCTTCTCTATCCTCCTACAGACCCATCATACTTACGTCCCTTCTTTCCAAAGTCATGGAAACGCTGATAAACCGTCAGCTCTTGAAATATTTGGAAACACGAAAACTTCTCAATGACCAGCATACGGTTTTCGTAGCAATAGGTCCACTGGTGATCTGATGGCATGTCTCACCGAAAAGTGGAACCAAAGCGTACATCAATCTGGCGAAAGCAAGATAGTTGCACTTGATATTTCATTTGGCAGAGTTTGGCACCATTGGATTGGCAGTAGATGATTTCAAGTCTGACATTCACAAAATAAAACCTGGTATGCCCCAGGGCTCCATTTTGTCTCCGACACTTTTTTTTTAATTTACTTTTCGGTAGTTGTGGTTGTAAGCCAAAGGACACCTTTCTTCAGAACGTTGCCTGGTGCACTCTCTTCAAACTTGGATTGGCAGATCCGTAAAATAAATAGATGAGACCATAAAACGAATGATAGACAGAAAGATACAAAAGTAGTCTGCTGTCGAAACTAAAAGCTTTTACGACTCGAAGATCATGATACTGAAGTATTTAAAGATCAAAAAAATTCAAATAATAATAGAAGAAAATCCTGTAAATTGGTTTATAGCATTAAAGTAAATAAAATATTTCGGAGGCTTTGTATCTTTCTTTAATATTTGCAGGTTTTTGATCGCCGACTGTAATAGTATGAGTTCCGAGTTATTTATGTCTGTCAGTAAACTGCCTGTAGGAGGTTTTTAATATCAAGAGCAGGCTACTTTTGTTTCGATGGAGTCTTCATGTCACTCTGTCGATACCGAGGTATCGTGTTGTTAATTGTTCGTTTTATGTTCTCGTCCATTTGTTTTAGGTATCTGTTAATCTCCTATTTTCATAGACACCTGTTGCCCGGTGGGTAGAGAGAGTTAAAATCTCGATTATGAGATAATTTTCCTCTGATTCTAACCGTAGGAATCGAACATGTGTCTCGAGTTCTGAGATACATATGGTGGATTGAGTTGCTTCAGGTGCATAGATAGAGGCAATATACAATCGATTTCCACTACAGAGATGAATGTATTGTTTAAACCACATATCCTCAAAACCGTCCAGTTTTAATTTATCCCACAAAAACATTGGTTAACATTGAGTGATATGTGGCTCCACTGACTAGTACAGTATTGCCCAGTTCTCTGACCAGTCAATTATTTCGTATATAATGGCTGCTTTTGGAACACCTCTAGCCAGTCTGCTTTACAATTGACCGAAAATGTGCTCTCAGAAATATTTTTCGGTGACAATCCAGGTTTTTTTCAATGAGTAATAAGTAAGTCAGCGATTGTTGAAAGTACATTTGGCTTAAACTCTTGGGTCAATACGTTCTTATAGAATATATTATTTTTTTACATAAATTATTTCATTTTTCTGTGGGAATTGTTATTACGTCATGGTATGAGACGACAGCAGCATAGTTTGTGTTTATATTATTTATAAAATTATATTGTACACTGTTAAAAAGAAAATAAAAACAAAAGAATAGTATAAAATCCACTTTTTTATTTCTCGACCACTATGATAGACCGATGACTTATGCATTTCGTGATAACCACAGATAGAGGTAAAACTATCTTCACTGTACTTCAGACTTTAATTGTACAGAGCATTGAAACTTACAAATTTTGTGATAATATAATGTTAAAATTAACAAAAGCGAGAGCTATTTGTGAAAATATATGTATCATATATGGGTATATTTATGTAGTTCTTATGTCCAGTATGTTTATATGTATATATTACTGTTTTTCACAAATTACTTTCATATTTTTCCAGCGATTACATCGACAAAAAGAACTGCTAAAAAAAGATATATTAAAAAAAAGAGCTATTCTGGAGAGGACATTACATATTGAAATCCAAAAAGAACTTTATTGTGAAGTCCCGGAACAACAAACGCACCATGTTAAATCCTTAAACTTTCCTAAAGCAAATATAATTGAGAAGTAATGTTAACCGCTTAGATGTCGACTAGATATTAATACTTACATATTTCATTTTCAGATATTCCCCTCAGGAAAGAAATTCTGAAATACATTCAAACAACAAAATGCTTTTTGGAAATAAATCAAAAAAAGGTTCAAGGTCACCAATAGTTACCAAAAAACGAGAAAAATTATATTGCACTTGTAGAACACCATATGATGATACAAAGTAAGCGTTATATACAATACATATTTCATATGCTTATTCTGGAAGTTGTACTTAATGACTTAATATAGGAACAAGTATATGTCTATAAAAACAGTAAAAAGATTATACCAGAGCTGTGTTTAGAGTGAAAGATATTTATAAAATATACATTTTTCCTTAAACTAATGAAACATGTGCCTAAACGCAGAAATGTGATCTGATACTAAATTGTACGAAACGAATTAAAAAAAAATTAACTATTTACTAAAGGTAATAATTAAAGGCACCTGAATATTTAAAGATCAAATCAATATACATGATAAGCAAGAATGTTCACACATTCAGAAAAACAAAAGTGTTAAGTTACGACATATAACAACATATTGTGTTAAATGTAATTATCATAATTATAAGAGCGAACGCTAGGGCTTTGTTTGCTATACTAAAGAAGATGAAATCATGTTTCCATAAACTATATTCTCCTGCTTTGGAGCTTTCATCCGGTGGAAAATAAAGAAGCAAATATGGTTAAGAGTCTTCTGCTGGTAGCAATATGTCGTCGTGTCATAAGTACATACGTATACGAGTATACTGTTTAAGAAATAGAATGAACCAAGTCCTGTTGAACTGATTTCAAAAAATATGACTGAATTTTAGTTTTTGCAGAAAATTGAAATTTAACCAACATCTTAGTATTAAGTATTACAACAGTCAGTTTGATTAGTTGGTTAATCAAATATCCTGTTAAGTAATATGTAAGAAAAAATAGTGGGCAAGGTTCACTTTATTTCGGAACCACTCATATTACGTACGGTTTAAATTGATAGGGTTCATTAGCTCTTTGCAAATAATGGGCGATTCTGATTTTTATTTTAATTGCTATTAATTTCTATTATCAATATTTTTATTACTATTATTTTAGCTTCAAGCAATTCGGCCACCAGCTTCTAAGTGGAAAAGAATATAACTATTCGCAATACAATAAGGAGATATTGAAAAGAGTTTGAATACAGTTAGTTACTGTTGATGGGTGTCCCTTTAAGGTCTTGGAGAATTCTCCTCCTTCTTATTGACCCTATCATTGCCACTCTAAATTAATGTAATCTTTTTTTTTACTTGATTTTAGTTAACAGAAAAAATGAATGGCTTGTGCGAGGCTGGGATCCGAACACCGAAGCTTCCGATTTGGAAGCCAATTCACTTGATTCCACCATTCGGACAGAAGGTTCAGAAGTTTAAGGGCGAACTTTCGTGCCTTAAACTATATACAAAATGTAAAACTCGCTTGGATGGGCAAATCTTGGGAATTAATATCCAGTTCACCCAAGAAAATAAAATTGAATGGTCTCTTTGTTAAAGAGCTTTTCGCCAGTCACGCTGCTGAAAATTTAAAACCAGATATCTTGGAAGTGGCGCGTGACCGGTATTTCACCGGCAATGATTTCTACTGTTACATCAGAAAATGCATCAAACCTGCTGAAAACTACCCGCCTCTTTTCAGAGGATTCATTGTGTGATCAAGAATTAGTTGGTGAAGAAAATACCAGCAAAAGTGATGAAGATGTAGAAGAGTCTATAATTAAAAGCTTTAATATCGACGCGCTTATTCCAACGCCTGCAACTCCATTTTTGAGAAAGTTACGACCAATGTTTGTAGAATACCCAGTGCCACATTAAGTCGGACGACTGCAAGCGTTCATCATGTTGGTGACCTTCCTCTATTTCTGACGTCTTCTCTTGGTCTCCATTCCATAAGTCTTTTTGTCCACCTGTTGTCTGCTGTCCTCTCCACGTGTCCTGCCTACATACAGTTCAACAGCCTTTACAACGTGCCTGATTATATCAATGACTCAAGTTCTTCTTCGATTTTTTTCAATTGGAATGCGGTCCCTTAGGGTTATACTCTTTGGGCTATTTCGAGCTTGTAAATAGACTATCTTGTAAGGGTTAAGGTCTGAGCTCCTTAGGTTATAACTTGTAGTATACATTGGTCGAATACTTTTCTCTTTAGGCGCTTAGGAATTTCGTATTTCAGGACATTTCTCAACTTGCCGAAGGCGGCCCAGCCTAGTCCAATAGGTCGTTGGATTTAAGTTTTGAACGCATATTCCAGAAAAAGTTCTAATTATAACTCGGTGCTTCTTTGTTTTTTCATGTAACACGACACATGGTGTAGCGTTGTCGTATATGTGTTGCAAAAGTTGCAGGTACCTTCCGCCTATTCTGCACTGCTATATATTTCGACAATATCAAAAGCTTCTTGGAAATCAACAAAAATTAGTACTATTGCCCGGTTGTATTCGACTGACTTTCTCGATAACTGCTTCTAAGCCCAGCTTGCTCTCGTGGCTGAAAGAAGTTGAGTTTTTGTTCGATTCTTTTTGTTATAATTTTTGTCAATAGATTAATCGGTTTTCCAGATTCGTAATATCCCCTTTTTTGTGGATAAGGATATACGAATTTCTCCATTGCACTGGTATTTCTCCTTGCTCAATGCACATATTAAACAGCTTCGTAATTTCTTGCATTAGTCTTTCTTCACCTACTTTAATACGAGTAGTATCTACTACTATCTGGTATTTAGCTGGAGCCTTGTTGTAATTCTTCCACCGTCACGTCCGCCTTTTCCTCCGATCCAGAATTTACAAGTTGGTGTCTGGTTAATTATGTGTTGATTGCTTGTGATGTTTGGCTTGCATATAGAGTACTGTAAAATGTTTCTGTTAAACGTAGTATTTCGTATTTGCTTGTAAGAATTTCATCGTTTTCGTTCTTGAGTTTTACTATTTAATTTTTTCCATCAACTGTAGTTTTTCTCAAAACTCTCATACTATTGTTTTCTTCTGTGCTTTTGTATTTTGTCGTTATACTTCGGATGACTTCGAATTTTCTTGGATATTGCTTCATTTAATCGGTTTATTTCTACAACATCCTATTTTTCTCTTGCTTTTTTTCTTTTTATTATAAGTTATTTTGTTGGAGTGCTTAGTTTTTCGTGTTCATTAACTTTAGTTAATTAGCTTTTCTTTTTACTAATTTACAATATGTACAAGGTGGCGCAAAATCAATCATCCAATTTTGTTTTTGAATTACTTACTAAATAAAAAAAAGTATTTTAAATGATGGAAATCTTTATTTGGACCTTTACAATTATTTCTACTAAGTGGAAAAGATGATATCCGCCAAGTCGCTGCCGCCAGTGCTGACACACATTTGTGCCCGTTTTACCGCATTTTCTATGACATTCCGCAAGTTTTCCGATGATAAAGGAAGCGCTTCCTTAACAATATCCATTGTGGCTCGTGCTGTGTGTGCGGTTGCACTGTCTTGTTTAAACCATATTTTAACCAAGCCCCACTCACCAATTCCGGCAATAAGAAGCCGTTTATAATGTTGAGATTGAGGATGGTTTTAGAGCAATTCACACGCGACTGACGGTCCGGAGGCATTAACTGATGCACTGTTTGCACTTTGTACGGGAACATGTGTAAATCTCACTAAAATTCGCTGATGCCCAATTGCGTGGCCTGTCGTCTGGTTAATGTTTCTTCGTTCTCAGCATAGGCAGCCACAGCCGCAATATTATCGGCCGAGCGACCAGTCCGATGGCGGCCACGCTTTGCGTGATTTCCTGTGGTTCCAATCTGTTCGAGTCGAGTAGTTAAGCGCCGGAATGTTCGCCCAGTTCGCGCGACACGATTGGGAAATCGACGTCGAAATTCACGCTGCGCTAACACCACCGACCGATTATTGGTCAAAAACTTCGACACAATTATTCCAGTATAGCTCTCCATTGCTTGTATACTGCAGCTGTCTAGTTCACAAGTGTCAAATATGATTACGACGCCATTTGCAAAAATTATACCATCTTCCGGTAGGGTGATTAATTTTGCGCCACTTTGCAAAAATCATATATGTTATATATCATTTGAGCAAAAATTATATAGGTATAAATGAAATGTTTTGAGTTAAAAAAAGTATTTTTATTCGAATCTCCAAACAGAAATTTAAAAATTTATTAATATTATAATTGCGATACTTATATTGTTGCTTAACACGATGACGTGTGCAAATTACCGAGAGTCCCAAATTGTTCAACGACATTGTACACATAGACTAAAGGTTTCCTGAACGAAATAAAATGTTTTTAACTACTATAGACAAATTTTCCAAATATGAAACGATCGATAAATTGGAATCGGAACTGGATTGCTATCTGCTATAGAAAAGGATAAAATAAAAGTATACAAACTTACGAGGGGCGTTCAACATATTCTCGGTATCGGGGTGAAGCTGTTGTATATTTGTATATTTAAATTGACTTATTTATCAAGTAATACTATTATTTTAGTGCATGTAAAATTTCATATAAATGTGATTATTAATTCGCATTTTATCTCTAGTTAAACAGAACTATAATGGCAACTGAGACGATGATGGTGAAAGTTGAGCATCGCGCTGTAATTAAATTTCTCACTAAGCAAGGAAAAAGTCAAAAAACTATTCATGAAGAGATGGTGGCTGTTTACCAGGGTTTCGCACCTTCATTATCAACTGTGCAAAAGTGGTCAAGTGAGTTCAAGAGAGGCAGAGAGAGCATTGAAGACGACCCCCGCTCCGGCGCCCCGGCTACTGCTTGTACGGGAGAAAGCATCAAAGAAGTCGAAAAACTTGTTCTTGAGGATGCCCGAATAAAGGTGAAAATGTTGGCAGAGATCACCAAGCTTTCAATTGGTACCATTCACACCATTCTTCATGACCATCTTAACCTTTCAAAGGTCAGTGCAAGGTGGGTGCCACGAATGCTCACAGCGCCTCAGAAAAAAGTGTAGAGAGCTTTTGGAGATGTGTAGTGAGAACGCGGACGGTGTTATATCGAATTGTTACTGGGGACGAAACATGGGTCCACCACTATGACCCTGAAAGCAAACAAGAGTCCACGCAGTGGCATAAAAAAGGAACAGACCCCCCGAAGAAGTTCAAAGTCACTCCGTCTGCCGGGAAGCTCATGGCCACAGTTTTTTGAGACTCAAAGGGAATCTTGCTCATTGAGTACAAAAAAAAAGGTGAAACCATCAACGCCACATCCTACGCTTCCACTTTGCATAATTTGCGAGAGGAAATTATAAAGAAAAGACGGGGTAAACTCGCAGCGGGTGTGTTGCTTCTTCATGACAACGCTCCTGTTCACAAGGCTGCTGCGCGAGATTGTGGTTTCGAAGAAATCCAACACCCACCCTATAGTCCAGATCTTGCCCCTAGTGATTATTTCCTGTTTCCGGATTTGAAGAAATGTCTTCGTGGAAAAAGATTTTCGGATGATGAAGAACTCAAGTCGGCAATAAATGGGTATTTTGCAGAGAAAAAGGAAATTTATTTTTTTGAGGGTTTAAAAAAGCTTATCTCAAGATGTAACAAATGCATTGATGTTAGGGGAGATTATATTGAAAAATAAAAACAATTTAAATTGAATTCGCATTTTCCTTCATATCGATACCGAGAATATATTGAACGCCCCTCGTAGATCCGAAGAAATAAGGGGAAAATGTCAAAAAAAGATTAACGAAAAAGTTACGAGATACGTAAAAAATGCAAATATATACCATGTTTATATGACAGCTTAATGCGCATTGCTTCAATACTCTGATATCATTCAATCATTCGTTTATTCCTGTTTATAAACTCCATTGAAAATTTGAAATCGCATTTAAATATCATATAAACACTTTCAAATCGCATTGAAACACTTTACTCTCTCGCACTCTCATCATCCGAATTAATTTACACGCACTTCGAATTTACCAAACTGTCAGTTCAATGAGCTGTTTGTTAAGCTGTCTCAATTTGCTCTCGCTCATTTTGGATTCGGTTTTGGATAATTTCACCCTTACTTTGTGTATTGAACCAATGCGCATTGTCTACATGCGCATTAGGCTGTCATCTAAACTGGGTTATTGATATTAACAAGGGAATACGATTTAAGGAAACGATGTCGATTGTAACGAAAAAAATATGTAATATAATATCCATTAGTTTTTATCCTGTCACCTCTAGTTTACTATCTACCAGCTCATATAAAAATCGCCTTCTGCGCCCTTTTTCAATGAAACCATTAAAATTGGAAATAAAAATGACACCGTAGATTCGAATTAAACCAACTGAATTAAAATAGCTAACTAAGTTTGAAGCTGCAGTATGCATTTACTTCACACTTCTTGGGTCCGTTGTCCGTTATCGCCTTGCATATCAGCGCTGACGCCTCGCAGTTTCAAGCTTCTATAAGCGCACTGTTATAGAGACGGTATGGGTTTATTTCCTACGCTCTCCTCGACTTTATCGAATCACCACTCTCCTCGCGGTTAAGTTTGTATTAAGCCTAATTCGATTTCACAATAACACTGATAAAATAAATCTAAATATTTCATAATGGCTAGTAAGTTAAGACGTTGTGTTAACGACCCTGATAAGTTTTGTTACATTTGTGGAGAATATACTCGTATTTTCAAAGATCAGCGAATATTAATAAAAAACACTGTGATCCACTTGTATTTTGCTTACTTCAATATTGAAATTTGCAATCAAGGTAAAGCGTGGGCGCCTCATAGTGTATGTAAAATGTGAACTGAACATTTGCGACAATGGGAGAAAGGTGCACGTAAATCTTTAAAATTTGGAGTACCGATGATTTGGCAGGAACAAAAAAATCATCGTAATGACTGTTAATTCTGTATGGCAAGTATAGTGGGCATCACAAAAACAATAGCCACAAATGGAAATATCCTAATATTTCTTCACCAAAAGACCAATTATCCTCATTCGGGAGACATTCCGATACCAGTTTTTCATCAGCTGCCACAATTTCAGGAGGAAGAAATTAAAGGATCTAGTGCTTCTCAAGTAAGCGATGACTTTGAATGCTCTTTAGAAACATCGAAACCTAAAATATTTTCTCAAAACGAGCTTAATGATCTCATCAGAGACTTAGATCTTTCAAAGGAGCTGCTTGCATCAAGGTTAAAAGAAAAAAATTGCCTCTGATGTGCGAATTGCTTTCTTTCGCACAAGAAAACAAAACTTGTTGCATTTTTTTTCTTCTGGTGAAAATTTTGTATATTGCAGTGATGTGACTTTCATGGGCTTGGAGACCTAACAGGGAGGTAAGTGACTGGCGTTGCTTTATCAAAAAAAGAAGTCTCAAGGCTGTCCTTTTACTTAATGTCAATAATCATGCTCTTATTCCAATTGCCCACTCTGCTTGTGTGGAGGAAGAATATGAAGTAATTTCAGTTCTATTGCAGAAAATAAAATTAGTCGAACATAAATGGGTGATCTGTGTCGATTTGAAGATGGTTAATTTTTTGTTAGGTCAACAAAGTAGCTATGCAAAATATCCATGTTTTATTTGTCTCTGGGATAGTAGAGCAAAATCAAGACACTGGATACAAAAAAATTGGCCTGTAAGATATGCTATGGTCGTTGGTGAAAGCAATGTGATAAATGAGCCTTTAGTTCCCCGAGAAAGAATCATTCTTCCGCCCTTGCACATAAAATTGGACCTAATGAAGCAATTTGTGAAAGCTCTGGACAAATTTTTTCATGGACAATGTTTTCAGTATATTTCTCAAAAATTTTCTGGGTTAAGTGATGAAAAGTTAAAAGTAGGCATTTTTGACAGACCCCAAATACGGTTATTAATTAAATGCTCTATTAATTTTAACGCATCCATAGTCATATAGATCAGTTTCAGCATAAGCTGGGAGAACGCTTCCATCAAGATATAAAAACAATGGAGAACAGGTATCAAGGCAGATGGGACGTTCATATGATGGTAAACTATTGCTGGGGAATTACGCGCGATTGTCCAAGACAACTTCACTCTAGAAAGTCCCTTAAACGACAATTTCTTCAAGTATAATTTTAATATAAAGCCGTATTTTTTAAAAAAATAATTTTTTGTCCATCTCATAAATTAGAACTGATACAAAAAAACAGTTAACATTTTTGAAATCACCTCATTAGATATACTTAAAAACAGGTCTTAAATCCTAGGCACCAAAATGTGTGCAGGGCAGTGTTATTACTCTGTAGTGCATATAAATAGTAATAAGTAATTGAATTTAATTGAAGTGATAATTAAAGTGCACGGGTTAAACTATAAATGTATGTTTCTTTCATATTTACATATATTTTTTATTTCAATATATTTTATCCATATATGTATTACTTGATATATATATGTACATATATCTACTAAATTTTTATTTAAAATAACTAGCGGTTAGGTGCAGGTATTACAGCACATATTTATATGTGCATATGTATATATGTGTATATGTGTATTGATTTTCTTAATACAATTTGAGCTGTTTTGCTCCTATAATAAGATTGCTAGGTTAATCACAAACTACCTACATATCTACATACATATTTTTAAAAGCTGAAAAGTTGGTAAACATATCTCTATATTTGACAAGAATTTACAAAGAAAAATGTCCTGGAGGAGAACAAAGTGCGCAATAACACATTGCTGTGCAACCGAAAATCAGTTTTCGGATAAGAAATTATTTCGTTTCCCTAAAAAGACACTGTTAAATATGATGAATGGTTAGCTTTGACGGAGGAGTCTCGTGAACATACCTTAAAAAATCTTACATTTGCAGCAAACATTTTGAAAATGCCCAAAAGAAAAAGAAGTTGTGGTTATTTTTGACGAGATGAGCCTTCAGACGGATCTAACCTACAATAAATTTTCCCAGGCCATATAGCCCCATTTGCGAAATCGATAGCTGAATTTATTAAAAAATAGATCGCCTTCCGACCTTTTAAATGGAAAACCATCTGTTGTACGGAATGATACAAATATCCATTTTATAATAGAAATGAAGGATTAAGTATTAAATATTAAATCCATTAACGCAACAAATTCTGTTTTAAAGGTTTGGCTCTAACTATGGGGAGCATTTTAAGAATAAGGGAAACATTATTCACGAATTATGATGATTTATATTACGTTTATGTAAATAGATTTTATCAAGATCCATTAGAAACTTATTTGGGAAAATAAGAGCGCGGAACATAAATAAAAGTAATCCCAGTATTGCCGAATTTAGCACATTTATTTACCATATATTTAAATCGAAATTTTCCAATTGCGAGGAAGACGATTCGGAATACTTGCAGGTGCTTTGGAATCCTGTTTTGCAGAATGATACAGAGGAGCAAACAGTTCTTAATAAAAAATATTCTTCAGAATGAAAACTGTTTTGAAATACTTATAATATAATTAACCCATTAGATGAAAACACAGTATCAGTTAAGGTACCGCAAGTCAACCACCTTGCTATTAGATATTTTGCAGGATACTGCTATTTCAAAACAATAAAACGATGAATAAAATCTGTGAAAATTGTTCGGGAGAAATGTTAAAAGACAAACACCAGACAAACCTAACAGAAGTACTGATAAAATTAAAAAGAAATCTATCAAACATACCTTCAAAGTAGGTCACTTAAGAGCGTACACAGCGATTCCAACGATGCTGCCACTCTTCGTAGCAATGCTGGAAGCCAATTTCTAACATCACCTTCATAGCCTTGGTCGTAGCTTTTTTACATTTTCTACCGCGCCGAACCGTTACTCTTAAGGTAAGTTTTGAGTTTGGGGAATAAAAAAAGTCGCACGGGGCCAAGTCCGGACTCATTTGACAAAACCACTGATAAAATGCCTGTCATAGGCATGACAGATATAGAGATATATAGAACGATGTCTAGTCTTAACAACCCTGCCAAACTCGCCGTGTGTGCAGGATGACGATGGATAACGTCCGCTGCTGGGAGGTATTTGTCTAATTCGGCTATATGATTCTATTCAGTGTACTGTGTGAACGTGCTAAACCTCTTCGGTCCACAAAAATTTACCGAATCAATTAGGAAAAACTGACTTTCGAAAACCCTCAGCGCCCTCAAGATCTGTAGAAGACTTCACCTTGCATTTTTTTCACAACTATTCCATGTCGTTTTTGTCAAGCGCATAGCCTGTAATAACACACATTAACAGTCCAAAACGAACCTACGTGCAATGGAAGTAAAATTCTGGTTCAGCATCACCGCAAGCTTCTTTGCACAGAAATAGCTGCTCCTGAAGACCCCATTTGACCGAATCAAGTGGTAGTGTATTGTCTTCCCAATCGGACGGTTCGGGGTTCAATGCCAACCGTGGCCGAAAGACTTTTTCGGGCAACTAAAATCTCGTGCGATGAATGTTTGCCTAAATAGAACCAGAACGGCCAGTGCCGTGAATGTATGGGTTGGTAAAACGTTCACCTTGTCCTCTCCACACGCGTACTCGTTTATCGTCACTCGAAAACTTGACCTTACATTCGTCTGTAATGAGGACAGGCCTGCAGTTGTCCACAGTCCAATCGGAATGCTCACGGGCGTAACTTAAACGTGCTGCCCGATGCGCCCTTGTCAGTCTCGGTCGAATGGCGCGCACTCTGGACCGTTGACCATCTTCGTGGAGTCAATTACGTACGGTTTGATCACTTACTTGAGTGCCAGTAGATTGCCACAGTTGATTTTGTAACGCCCGGGCTGTTACGGTACGCTCCCGACGTGCAATTATTCTTACGTACAGGTCTTCTTGTGCAGTTGTGACTCTGATTCTTCCTGATCCATGTCTCATTGCTACACTCCCGGTTTCTTGGATGCGTTCCCAGACGTTTCGGATACACCGATACGAATTGTGGCAGACTTTTGAGACTGTCCCTCCTGTAACAAATTTATCGCTCTTACTGTGTTTTCGATATCCATTGATGCCCAGAACTGGTAATCACAATTAATAAAGTCGTTGAAGAAAACAATTAGAGAATGTAACACTTAGCGACAAGGCTTGGAATTGGACTGAGAAAACAAGTACAGGAAATTTTGCATTAGTTGATTTTTTTAGAGCAATGCGCTTTCTCTGCCTACTAAGCTGGAGGCAACGGTAAAATTGTTCCTGAAAGATATGCAAGCTATGTAGTTAAATACTTCGCTTCGATAATGTTTACCAATAAGTAATTTTTAGACAAAAATCAAAATAAATTTTTGGTTTGCTTTCTCTCCCTACTAAGATGGAGGCAACGGTAAAATTGTTGCTCAAAGATATGCAAGCTATGCAGTTAAATACTTCTCTTCGATAATGTTTACTAATAAGTAATTTTTAGACAAAAATCAAAATAAATTTTTGGTTTGCTTTCTCTCCCTACTAAGCTGGAGGCAACGGTAAAATTGTTGCTCAAAGATCTGCAAGCTATGCAGTTAAATACTTCGCTTCAATAATGTTTACCAATAAGTAATTTTTAGACAAAAAATCAAAATAAATCTTTGGTAGGCCCTACTTTGTTTTGAGTAGTATAAGTGTAGTCAGTTCTCCAATTCTTTTGTATTGGGTTGTACTACATGAAATGTCCGATTTCGTCTGAAATAAGAAGTTCTCTAGTGAACATTTGTGCCAGAACGTTAAATTTTCTTTTTTTTTATAAAATAAAGTGGTACGTGTGTTTGACGTGTGAGAATTTGAGTGTTCGTTACAAGTACCGTCATTTTTTGTTCTAGAAATTATTTACAATGCTGATGGCAGTTCAAATTCGAACCCTCTTCTTTTACGTTTTTAAAATGTGACATAATGCGTCATTGGCAATGAAAAACATTAATGACGCATGCGGTAAACGAACGCACTATACGACGCTGGTTTGGAAAGTTCCGTTCGGGAGATTTCAGCCTCGAAAATGAACCACGTGGGGAGCCGGAAACGTTAGTTGACGACGATGTTTTAAGAGCAACGGTGAATGCGGATCCAACGAAATCGTTGCGGGAGATTGGAGCATGGGAGTATCCCCAGTGACAGTAAGTTGACACCTTTCTCTCATAGGAAAGGTAAAGAAACTTCATAAGTGAGTACCCCATGAACTGCGGCTCTGGAAATCTGCGCTTCGCTTACATTAAACTGAACCGTTTTTGCACCGGATAGTCACCTGTAATGAAAAGTGGATACTGTATACAATAATCGTAAAAGATCTGGGCAGTGGTTGGATTTCATTTCTTCAACCAGGAGAAACGATAAACGCTAGAAAATATTGTGAGGAAATCGACATATTGTATTCTTTTGCAGGTATTTCCAATTATCAAGGGTTTGTCTGCAAACTTATTGACGATTTTGTTTTATTATTGTTACTTTCATAAGAATGAAGTTGTAAAACTTTATGTTAATTAAGCATTTTTAGGAGAAAAGTGACCTCAAAGTCAAAAATTAACATGGGCAATGAAAATGGAATAGGCTTAGAAATTGGATATCTAAAGACTCAAATGAGATATCAACGCCGTTACAAAGGCTAGCATTTCATCTAAAAATAAAGTCCTACACGAAGTTTTTACCATTAGTACTAACAGCGCAATTTGCGTTAACATGGGTCAGGGTACACCAAAGTAAGCATTTTCTTAAATCCTCGATAAATGATGTCAACATTGGAGATAGACCCTTATTGTAGAACGTTTTTTTTTTAGGATGTACCCAGGAATCATTGCTCAAATTATCTTTGACAAATTAGGAGACACCCTGTATATTCCGTTCTAAATTAAGACAGAAATTTTAATATATGTATATTTTGGACACATTCGTCCATATATTTTCTAATTGTTAAATGGTATAAATATTTTCATACTTCCTTAATTAGATGCTTGAATATTTTTCAGGTTTTACGTTGGATGTGATCTGTGTAGCAACTGGTTTCACGGCGAATGTGTTCAGATTACAGAAGAGGCCTCAAAAAAGCTTTCAGAATTTATTTGTGAAGAATGTCGACGTGCTAGAGATACGCAGGAACTTTATTGTTCATGTAAGCAGCCATATGATGAGTCGCAGTTTTATATATGTTGTGACAAGTGCCAGGACTGGTTCCATGGTCGTTGCGTTGGTATAGTTCAAAGTGAAGCTGAATTTATTGATGAATATATTTGTCCTGATTGTCAGCGTAATAATACTGTTAATATAGCAAACATGAAAAGTCTTTCTACTAATGAGTATGATGAACTCAAAAAACTTATTAAACAAGTGCAGGTAAGTTTATTTTAGATAATCATTTTCAGGAATATAAATTGAATTGTTTATTGTGTACTGGAATCTCAACTCCGAAACTCAATTAAACTGATTTGATGTGTTTTTAAGACCAATTATTGAAGGAAATTATTATTCCCCTTATTATGCAAAACAAAAAATATTGTACAGTAGACGTAATACGAATGATATATTGTCAGGACTTTTAGTATGATTGGACAAACCGGTTTTCTTTATATATATTTTTTACAGGAACAAACCCATAATGAAAAAGGAATTTGAAACAACTTTAAGAAAAAAAAACATTGCGCCATTAACCATTTATAAACCGCTTCTTCCACAGCGAGTGCTGAGATTAGAAATTTTTGCGTCTTCATTGTAATATGTTTATGTACGAGTATGTATAGTGGATTTAATTAATCCATATTTAATTGAGAATTTTTAGATAATGATTTTCCATTGTTCGTTATCTGCGATTATATTAATTTTTTCTCGTAACGAAATGTTGTGCTTTTTCTTTTGTGCGCACACAAAAATGTTTTTTAAGAAGAATCACAACTTCTTTCACCCAATCTTGCGAAAAGCGAGTGTGCTCAAAAAAAATTACTGCACAGTTTATGGAAGAAAGAGAAAGACCAGAAAAATCAAGACAACTGACGAATATTTTTAAACTAACCGTAATTCGTATTATCGAATATCTAATGTTACCCATCATTCGTATTAAAGAGTTGTGATTAGGGAAAATTAGCTATTATTGTATTATTGGATATTCGTGGAACCAGAAGTTTGTACGAGTGGGCTGGACGGTCCACTGTATTGAATATTGTAGTACAAGTTTTATGGATTTGTAAGTTTTAATATGTTTTCCGTAATTTTCACTTGCCTCGCAACCTGCAAATGAAACATAAAACCCGTAAAAATTAGTCTGATTTTGATAATGTTTGTTGGCAGTAACTAAAGTTAAGATAATTAGTAGAAACGAAAAAAAAATCATTTCATAAAATTTATAAAAAAAATAGTTTTACATGATGACGGCCGTGAAAAAAATTATGTGTCTACAGGTAGAGGAGTCCTCCTGGTTTTTGAAACCAATCGCTGACTTTGAATCTGTGCAAGGCATCGAGAAAATACCAAACACATTTATTCGATGCAATGAACTTAAACGGCATAAGCGATGACCTGTAATTATAATAATAATAATCATTATATCAATGAATGATGTTGTTAAAGTTTGTACTGCAATTCTACCTGGCCCTTGTTAACAAAGAATTCTGCAAAATTCTTATTCCTCTTGTTTATAATCACTAAATATGCATTAGACCAGTTGAATGACTCAAGTGGTGCGTATTGTATTACAAACTATCATACACCACAGCCAAGATCACTTTTTGTTCGTCTAGTCAGTCATTATACTTTAAATGTTTGTGTGGGTACAAATGATAGAACTTATTCTTTTCAATAGAAATCCCTTTATTCAGTACAGTTACAATTCACTATTTAATTCTTTCTCTCAGTACAATCCAATTTCTCAACCACTTATACTTTTCTTATCTTTTACTTAAACCACTTAATCACTTCTCCTAATTAGCACTTCAAATTACACTTTAGAACTGATTTTGCATACCTTGGGGATGCTGGTATTTATACTCGAATGACATACTTCGAGAACAATCCTCGCCATCCAGCGTCCCATACAATTTCCAATTTGCTAGAAAATTCGATTCCACTCTCCAGTCGAGACTTTGTTATTCCAGTATCGAAATCTTCTGGTCTTCGAGTATCAACATTTTCTGCTAGATGTCGCTGCTCACATTTAAGTGGTTATCACAATACAGTTATTACATACAACACATAGAATTAAAACTTTTCTGCCCAGTTACTAAAAAACAATCCAATGTATACTAAAAATAATAATTTATTTTAAACAAAAACAATTCATCCGTAATAGTTCGTCATTTTTGTTAGCATTTTTTTTTTTAATTAAGGTCAATTAGTATTGCTACAGCCTTAGTACTACAACAACTACTACAATTAGTATCTTGCAACCTTTTAAGGACTAAAAGTCAGTGTTATTCACTTTTTTGCTTGTTGACCATTCAAGTGCTCCCAAATAATTGAACAGCATCTCTAGACCACACTGAACAAAACCTGTACCTTGTTGTTGTTCTTCTTCATCGGTATATGAGAATATCTGATCTTCATTGCATTTGTTCGGATCGGTTGCCGTATATCTACTAAACCAATTACTTGTTCCTTAACCACCATATTAGCATTAGTCGTTAAATTGTTACGAAGAATACTGAGAAGTATTTCATCTTCATCCTCAAAATTTTTTATCGAGTCTTCTTCAAACGAAAGGACGTTTTTCACATTTTTCGCAATGACTGAAGCATCTAATTTGTCCCGTGCTGCAGCCAAGTTAAAAACAGCAGCTTTTATTGATACTTAACGAAAATCAAGTAAGATGAGTAGTTGCCTAGAAATCAACAACAAGCCAGCTTCCACTAAGAATTTAGTCTCCCCATTAAATGCCACCCATGGAGCGAAATAGCCACTGAGCCCAAACAACTTTCTTTCTCTCTCTATCCCATTTTCCAAAAAACTTAACACGTGCTCAGGCACTTAAAGTGTATTCATACCCACTTGATTGTTAAGTTCTGAACCCCGCTTTTAGCCACTTGTGGTGTCCCACAAGGCAGCCATCTAGGTTCCCTCTTTTTCTTTGAGAAGATTATCAAACACTGCTCCGTAACCATTTACGCCGATGACAATAAGTTCTCCAAAACTATTTCTTCACCCCAAGACTCTATTCTCCTTCAAGAAGACCTCGATGAGTTTTCTACTTGGTGTCTAAAAAATTGCTTTGACCTTAATGTCTCCAAATGCCAATCTATGACTTTGTCTCGTTAAGTCCAATACCCCTCTCGACTTTATTTTCTGCATGACCAACCTGTACCCCAGGTTCAATCCCTTCGCGATCTTGGAGTTTTATACGATAGAGAGTTAAACTTCCTTTCGCATATTGATGAGATAATCCTTAAAGCCAACTTATCGCTCGGTTTTATCAAACGTTGGTCTAAAGAATTTTGCAACCCTTATGTAACAAGGTCACTTTACACATTACATGACACATAACATTCAACGTCGTTTTCTTCGATTTGCTCTTCGGGGACTACCCTGGAGTGACCCATTTATCTTACCTCCCTATCGCTACCACCTCAAACTTCTTAACCTGAATACCCTCGAAAAACGCAGAGACGTAGCTGACATTCTTTTCATTCATCGAATACTCTCCGGTTCTGTGGACCTCGCTTCCCTTTACAATTCTATTTCCTTCAACACTAACCCTCGTAATTTACGCTGTCCTTCTATATCCCAACCCACCGCACCTGTTATGGGTCTAACGAACCAAATTCCGCATGCTTCGTAAGGTCAACCACCCCCTTTTTGATTTTAACCTGAGCACTTCTCGTCTTAAATTTGATCTCCTCCACCATTCCCTTACTTCATAATCCTTAACTCTTGTTAGTTTTTAAGTCCTAGTTTTTAAGTTAGTTTAAGCTTGCATTAAGCGAAATAAATGGTGTTAAAAATTATAAAATTATGACTAATGTAGTTTAATGTAATTTGGACTATATTTACAATTCATTATAAATTAATAAAAAATACATTTCTATTTAGAATCACAAAAATTCGTGGCCATTTATGGAACCTGTAGATCCAGAAGAGGCACCTGATTATTATAAAGTTATAAAAGAGCCGATGGGTAAGAAAAGTATTTAATTCTTATAATATACTCGTATAGGTACTTATGTATCTTAATTTTTTTTATTTCAGATTTGAAAAAAATTGAGAAAAAAATTGATGCTAAAATGTATATAAAATTATCTGAATTTATCGGTGACATGACAAAAATATTTGATAACTGCCGCTATTATAATCCGAAGGAATCAACATTTTACAAATGTGCAGAAAGCTTAGAAGTATATTTTGTTCAAAAAATAAAAAACCTGCGTGAAAATGTCATTTTAAAATCTTGAAAATTTAGATTTAAGTCACACTAAAACACTGATTCATTATGAAAGTATTAATTTAAGAGAAAATTAAAGTAAATATAGCATAAGTTTAAAACATGCTATACCACAGCATAATTTGTACACATTAAAATAGTGTAACTTACCAAAATAAAAATAACTGCGTGTAAATATACAAGTAAAAAAATAAAATAATAATATAAAATAAGCATAACCTTTTTTTTACTGTAAACATTAAAGCGTGAATTTAAACTTGCTTATTTATTTATATGACCTAGGAATAATTGCTGTTTGTTCTTTTTTGTATTGTATATAAATTAATTATTATAAAGGTTATATGTATATCAAATTAATTCTACGTACTTGAATTGTAAGCTGGAAATAAAATAAATTAAATGATTCTAACACCTATCGTTGTACTAATAAAAGTAAGCATTCAAAAATAAGGTTTTATTATACTGTAATTTCTTTATATAGTTATTGTAAAACCCGATTGAGAACCGCCCACATAATGTCCTTGGTTCCTGTGAACCTATTATTTATAATGAAATGTTCGTATTAAATTTCGAATCGACTTTTGTTTTACTACCTTTCTCACAAAAACTCGCCGTTTTTCTTATCTTTATGAACATTTAGCCGACATAAGTACACTTCGGCTTCTTCTCAATTTCCCAGAATGTTAATTGTCAGAATCAGCATTCGAAAAGGGATCCAAGGATATGTTTTGCTTATTTAAACCTTTCCAAATATTATGATTATTATGCATTCGAATTCGCATAACGCAACAACTACAGATTGTGAACCTAATAGAAAGAGAAATAAAATCATCAGAAGATATAGCCCAGTTTGATTGTAAGTAGAAACGCGAGAAAAAAAATGCTCAAACAAATAGGAAATTCAAGCCAAATCATTAACGAGGAACTTTAAATAAAACGCTTGTAATAAGTTAAATCACAGATGCTATAGGTTACATAGATATTGCAAGCCGAGGGAAAAAATCTAACCAGTTTTTCATTCAACGTACGGGTACGTCCCAGTTCGATTGAACTGCAATGAATCATACTCAGACATGATGTTACTCTTAATTGTTTTGTATTATCAAGTTGCGTCTTCTGTTTGTTGGATAGAAGTTTTCCGTTTTTCGCAACGTATTTGTTTTAAATCAAATTTGACTGATAATAAACATTATATTTGAGAACCGTAGGAAAGTCAAAGCAGAATGCGCTCTCCTTAATGTTGTGTTTATTTAATAGTTGTTTTACGTTTTTTTCCAGATAAAATTTGAATTTTTTGTTTTTTTGATGCTATGTTTTTTTCTATCGTCCACGAACATGCTTCCGTAATAGAACGAGGAGAGCAAAGTATAGAAGGTCCTTGCGATGCACATGGCAAGGCCTATTTTCATCATCCCATTTCATCGCATACGATTTCTTACGATCCTTAAGCAATGAAGAAGTTTTTGGAATATTAGTTTGAGTTGGGGATAAGTCTACGTTTAAAAATTCTACATCATCATCATCACAGTTACTGAAAGGAGAAAAATTAATAAGATTTGACGAGAGAATTTTCGACATCAAAACATTAAATTCGTAAACAGAAGCAGTTTTGTTGTAACCACCTTTGATGCGAATAATAGAAAATACATTTTCTAATACGTCTTGATGAATTCTCTTTGTTAGTAAATAATCCACGTTCACATATAGGCCATTGCTTATATCATGACAATGTAATAAGACTCCGATTATAGTTTGTTCCATTCCTTTTAAATAAAAGTTTCTTGGGAGGTTAACTGATTTTTGTACATCTTTTAAGTAAGACAAAAATTGTTTCAACTCATTATATGACATTATTGTCATAATGTGAACCACTATCCATGCATTCAAATACATTGTTCACTTTTAGTACGAACTCTTTCGTTTCTACAGCTTTATTAGAGCTTTCTTTTAAGCAATTAAGTTCAAAAGCAGTATGAATCGATGCCGCAGTTGTCCGGTTAAATATTTGCGTTGCAAGGTGAACATGCATTTTTTCGTAGGCATTTGGTGCTATGTGACAACTTCTAAATTTTAAACATGTCTTAGCTACGTTGTCAACTTTCAAATTGTATATTTCTCTGATAACACCAAAATACACTTTACCATCTGGAGTTTTTAGATCTGATTTCAATAGAACATTACGAAGTGATTTTACCAAATGAGAGAAATCATAAAAAGAAAATATTTTTTCATCATTAAAAAATATAAATGGATTTTCTTCAGAAATACCTAATATTTTATAAGATTATTGGCCCCTTGGTCGCAAACAATAGCACATGCCTTTAGATCAAGTTCTTGACAGAGTTTCAAATTGTTTTTTATAATTTCGCTTATGTTATCCCCATTTACACCGTTTGCTGATACAAAATAGTTTAAATCACTTTTCCAACTATCAAACATACCATTTAGCATGAAAACACATATTTCATTAGCAAGCAATCTACTTCTTTCTACACCAAGGTCTTCGAAACCATCTTCTAAATAATTTTTTATATTATATGTGAGGTTTTTACGAATCCTGATTTCATCAAATATCAGGACAAATGGACGTTCTCGGTGGTTTAATAAAGCGAACTTTGACTTAAGATACGAATGAGCATTGTTTTCATATCCTGTTGTAATCCTTTTACAGGAGCCCATCTACAGAAAGAGGAAATGTGATAAAGTTTAAAGCCAAGTCCATCTCCCAAAAATTTATAGGCGCTTTGTGATCTAAATAAATATTTTGGGAAAGTTATTTTTCGTGGCTGTTGTATTTTGTAGTCTTTGATTCTTTCAGAAGCATTTTACAAAATGTTTTTAAATGGTCTGAAATATTGAGCCTTTCGATTTGATGTTTTTAAATGGTCTGAAATATTGAGCCTTTCGATTTGAGTCGTCGTAGATATTTTATTTTTATTTTTTATTAATTCCTTTTAGTTTTCCTACAAAGAGAACAAGAAACTCCAGATAATCTCTTGTCACCCATTGCTCTCAAAAAATAAGCTGCAAAATATTATATCGCTGAAAAGGTACCGCTGACCAAGTTTACAAAGAAAAATTGTTCAGTGACATAAATAAACATCCAAATCGGTCGAGAGTCGACGGCGAATGAGGTAAAGCAACTACACAGCCAGCGAGCGCGCCGCGCAGCTCCGTGAACTGTGGTTCTTTTATGTATGAAGATAAGGGTTGAAAACAGAAACCACAGACATATCTGCACGATGCGGCGCATGTCTGCTCGTCGGCTATACACACAATACAACACATACGATCCCAAGAATTGACTTCGGTTTTATAATAGATTTTGTTCACACAAATTGTTCAGAACTTGAACTTCGAAGTAAAAACAGGTAATTAAAAACTGGTTACATTTTTTGGCGTGCAATATCTATGTAAACAGGAGCATTTATGGTAAAATCGATTTCCGTCGGAAAACTAAAGCAGCCCATACACAATTCAATTCGGTTGTAAACTGAGTTGTCAACTGAATTGATACTTGGCCACACACTACATCAACTGAATTGAAAGTAGAGTTCCTCAAGGAGCTGGGTTCAAGTCCAACCGGTATGTGGTTTTCAGTTGACGCTATAGCTTCATATATGATTCTTCTTCTTTAAATAATTATGTAAGAAACAGCAAACTAAGACAATTTTGGTTGCTTTTTCAGGACACAAGTTTAATGCTTGAAGCAATACTTCAAAGCGGTGTGCAAGAATGCCAAAAGTTAACTTTTAACTCCTGCATTTGTTAAAATTTAACTCCTGTGCAGATATATGGCTTCATTATGTATTCTTTCAGTGGGAAAGCGTCATCCGCCACGAAAACATACTGCAACTTTTCACCGTCTGCAACGAGTTCTTCTGCATTTGGAATATTTAGGGAATTATTCTCTAACATTCTAGCAAATGTGTTGTGTCCGAAAACTCCGCCATCGAAAATTCGTCCATTTTTTCCAACATCAACCACTAGAAGCTCACTATTTGCATTAACAACAGCCATCAGGACTATTCTGAATGTCTTTTTGTAGTTGAAGTAATATGTGGGAACCCGCTTACATTGAAAAATTTGTCGGACTCAAATTTCACTCATCAGTAGTTTTTGGTATCTAAACAAGAACACACAGAATCACAAAATTATTTGTTAATTTAAAGAAGCAATACTCCAAAAATATTACCTTGATGTATTCGTTCAATACCAATATTATGGCTTCACAGGTCTCCATCACTATTTTCGCAATAGCCTGAGGAGAAGCAGCATAAAAAAATTGTAGGTCCTCAAAATCATTTTCCTGGCAAGGTATCTAAGAGCAATCGAGAGTCGCGTTTCCGGAGATATTGCATTTCTCATAAAAGTATCCTCTTTTGTAATAAGTGGAGTAACTCTTTCTAAAATTTCCTGAAAGGCTTCTGCATTCATTTTTGTAAAATTCGAGACATCATTCGGCTCATTTATTTTTAGTTCTCTTATTAATTTTTCATTCGAAAACTGTTTTTTATTTTTTAGTCATTCTTTCATCAAAATTCAAGTTTTTATAACTTCCATTTCTTCAGTTTCACTGTTGATACATTCTGCAATTATCATTAATGCTTTTTTCTTTTCTGCTACTTTTTTTTTCCCACTCATCTTTCAAAATTTACGCGCGTCGTAAAAACAAATATATATAATAATATTATTGACAGTAGAAGCAGTCTTTCAATTCAGTTGATGTAGTGTGTGGCCAAGTATCAATTCAGTTTCAGTTGATAACTCAGTTTACAACCGAATTGAATTGTGTATGGGCTGCTTTAATAACCACCGAATCCGAACTTTTTCTTACTCTTTCTATCCAATTTTTGGAGTATTCATACTCTGAGTGAAAGTTCTTAAAAGAAAAAATACTGTGATAACCACTTAAATGTGAGCAGCGACATCTAGATTCACAGAGTAGAAAATGTCGATACTCGAAGACCAGAAGATTACGATACTTGAATAACAAAGTCTCGACCATTGATGACTGGAGAGTGGAATCGAATCTTCTAGCAAATTGGAAATTGTATGGGACGCTGGATGGCGGGGATTATTCTCGAAGTATGTCATTCGAGTATAAATACCAGCATCCCCAAGGTATGCAAGATGAGTTCTAAAGTGAAATTTGAAGTGTTAATTAGGAGAAGTGATTAAGTGGTTTAAGTAAAAGATAAGAAAAGTATAAGCGGTTAAGAAATTGGATTGTACTGAGAGAAACAATTAAATAGTGAATTGTAACTGTACTGAATAAAGCGATTTCTATTGAAAAGAATAAGTTCTATCATGTGTACCCACACAAACATTTTACAATACTGTGATAACCACTTAAATGTGAGCAGCGACATCTAGATTCACAGAGCAGCAACTGTCGATACTCGAAGACCAGACGATTTCGATACTGGAATAACAAAGTCTCGACTGGAGAGTGGAATCGAATTTTCTAGCAAATTGGAAATTGTATGGGACGCTGGATGGCGAGGATTGTTCTCGAAGTATGTCTTTCGAGTATAAATACCAGCATCCCCAAGGTATGCAAATCAGTTCTAAAGTGAAATTTGAAGTGTTAATTAGGAGAAGTGATTAAGTGGTTTAAGTAAAAGATAAGAAAAGTATAAGTGGTTGAGAAATTGGATTGTACTAAGAGAAACAATTAAATAGTGAATTGTAACTGTACTGAATAAAGGGATTTGTAAGTACATTGGTGTCAGAAGTGGGATAGGACTTATTATGTGTGTAAAAGAAAATAACAAAAATTTGTGACTGTTTGAAAAAGCTTGAATGGGTCGAAAACTATTGCAGTTCATTTTTATTTTTTATTTAAACAAAAAATCCATAGAACACACTAAGAAATGAAATTGTACACACATATGATGTCTTACGTCAATTCACACAAGCCACATATTTTATCAAATGAGTTACACAATACCGAGAGTTGATTAAATTGATTATATGTAATGTAAATTACATATCATCTGGGTTTGTTTTGTTTTTATTATTTTTTAGAAATTATCTGGTGCAAACCTCTTTTGTTCAATGTCTAACGAAGTCAATCGGTAGAAGTGTGAATGAAAATTCGGTATTTGATAAAGCGTTTAAGTGTTTCTTATAACTCATATGTAACACTTAGCATGTAACACACATCACATGCCAATTGCCACATGCTATATACTTGTCACCGCTAGTCTTCGGAGGTCATAAACCACAAGTCACATGTTACGTGTCACAGATCACGTGTGACCTTTTGTACTACTTATTGACGCTGATTTTTTTCAGTTTTTATTGGCTTAATACAGTCGTGCTGGCTCAAGATTTTTCTATTACATATTCTGATGCGACCAATGGTGACCATTCCAGCTATAACAGCGGCGGGTTTGTTTGAGGTGGTGCTATCATCTCCTTCGTTCTTAGCGAATTTTCCTAGATTGGGCCAGCACATAGAAAATGCTTCTAAAATCGCCACAAAACTCGACAACTATAACAAAATTATGGTTCTGAATTTAAATATTGCCAATATATAATGATAAACAATAAATAACGTAATGCATAAACCACAAATTTATAACCATTTGTCTTATGTCATTGCGCAAAAAAAAATTAAATTCCAAAAGCAGGGGTACCCGGTTTTCTTACTACACCCTGTCTAACAAAACTCTGCATGGGTTATGTTGGCTTTGAAGGCCACTGGCTTATGCGCATAGACCTGCGACTTCAGAAATCCCCACAAGAAAACGAGGTCAAATCGCACGATCTCGGCGGCCAGCTCACATCATGTCTTTGGTGCGTATATCATCTAATTCAGGCCAAAAGAAGTTGGTAATCATCGATCTACAGCGCTCACCGTTGACGGTAACGTCGTTCTCAAAGAAATATGGACCGATGACGCCGCCAGCTCAAAATCCATACAAAACAATGACTTTATCGGGATGCATTGGACGCCTAAATTCGACAGTTTTATTTGTTGACGTACCCATTCATCCAGAAATGGGCCATCATTGAAGATGAATATTTCAGCTTGAAAAAAAATCGTACGAATCGTACGTACGAATCGAAATGAATCGAAAAGTAAAGTCCCATTTTTTCTTCAATAGTTATGCTATTTGTATCATCTAATTGGAGTGCCATGGCGAATTTTGAGAATCTACCGATAGGTTAAGAAATAATATTTTTTGTTCATGTAAATATTTCATTTCAATTTCTTTAGTTTCAGTTAAGCGAAATTTAGTTTCTACCGGTTTTCTATCATATTTTGCTCGATCGCAAACATCGTAATATATTTTTGTATTAGAAGCTTTAAATTTGTCCATTATATAAGTTTATTTTTTATTTTCGAAATGCTTGCATTACCAGTTTCATTTTATGGTAATTGACTATTTTTTTGTATGCCTCTTCTTCATTTTTCACAACTTTAGCATGAAATTAACATTTAAAAAATGTAAGCTGTATATTAAATATTTCCAAGAGATTTTGTTGCACTGTTCTCCCTTTTTGCTTTCTTCTATTTGTTGGGCCGGATGTTGCTTTTCTTGGCATTCCTCTCTTTTTCATTGATTGACGGAATGTAGCTGTTCTTCTCCTTTTTTTTGTGTTATTTAAAACAAGGTCCTTGGACTTTCGCTTTTTGTTTTGTTTTTTTTTTCACCAGAATTTTCGGACTTTAGTTCTTCAGATACCCACTTTTTTTCTAGGAATAAATTTTAAGATTTTTTTCCTATTAAGTCGAAAATCTTTTAGATTTTAACTTTTCTTACCCGAGTATTACGATTAACTTTCAACTTTGGTTGAATAGTTTTTTTTTTTTTTTAAGGCTTGCGCTGGAATGGTAGACTACATCGACTGCGCCAAGTTTGTATGTTCTGAAAGGAAATTGGTTTGTAATAGGTACTGTCTTAGTTGCTCGAATCTACATCTATATATTTATATGAATTATGTTATTTCTACCTATTTGTTGTTTACGAAAACGATATTTAAGAATATGAAAATGATAAAATGTTTGTTTGCTCTTTACAAAGATACTATATGTTTTCGAAAACGAGTTGTGTTTACAATCTTGTCTATGTTTGCTTTGTTTTTATTTTCCTTTCTCTGTGTTTTTCCTTTTGTTTTATTTTAAACAATTTTTTTTCGTGTTTAAAATATGATTTTTTTGCTTCAAAAATATGTTATTCGATTAAAAGTTATTCGATTAAATTGTTAGAAAACAAACAAATATGATGAAGGTACTTATTTGGGCTTTTTTAAAAAATAGGATTAAGGTCAAAACCAGTTTTTATTAGAAAAGTAAATTATATGTAAAAGTTTTGATATAAAATATGTGCTGTTGTTTTTATCATCTCAATTAATAGGAGCAATCAATAGCTGGTTCTGTGATAGCATAGTAAACAGACCTATGCAAGGCAACTTTTAGATGATCACGATGACTGGCACAAATATGACTTTTAAACAAGAAAGAAACTAAGCCCTGTGGCTTTTTTTTTATAAAGTAGTGCGCAAGTCATGTTGGGAGATCCGCGGGATTAGAAAAAAAACAACCCTTTTCTCTGTCTGAACAATACACAATGCTTTATTAAATTTTCTTTACAATTAATTACATGTTTACTTTTGATTACTTTACAATTTTAGATTATAAATTTGTGCTGCTTCGGCATTTACAAAGTTTTTGATTGATTTTATTTATTTCCTCAATGGGTTCCAATTGCATCCGATTGATTGCTGTCCCAATGTTGGGTTGTTGGGGTTATTAGCGGTCAAAGTAGTTGACTTTGGCGTGTTGCGAACGTAACTCCTCCGCCCTTAGAGTAAAGCGATGGCCAAAGTGACGTTATCGAAGCGGTCTCGGAGTGATGAGGTGATGTCTCTTTGGCAGGAGCGTATGCTACATGATCTGGTGTACAAATTTTGTAAACATGGTTTTTGGTTATAGAGGTAGCCAGGATGATTATGATGATAAAGATGCTAACTATTGATGTTCGCGTTAAGTAGTTGGATATATCGGTAGTGGATCTCATTTCTAGTATCTTAGCTTCTGTATTGAAGTTAAAGTCTTATAGTTTTCGTAAGCTTAACACGTCTGTTGTGGTGTTGGTATGGATCCTGCTACTTTATGGAGGAAGAATGTGTACAGTATCCCAAAAGGTATCCGGGTTGCCTTGGTACCCGTATGTTATCCCGTTAACATCGATGTTGCATTTCTCGTAGTGTATCAGACTGTGCCTTCTAAAGGGTTTTTTTTTCCAATAGGGACTTGACAACTTTGAATTTAATTTGTGAACGCACTCTTTCACTAATCATCAAACTCTGACTGTCAATTTATTCAGTAAACTCAACATTTTAATCATAGTAAAGTACATGAATGAGCATCGACTGCAACTTTAAGAGCGTTAACTCCAATTTTCTGTCGTAATTCTCGCCCTAGTAGACAGGCAATAACAACTTTAGTTGAAAAATTTGAGTCTACATATTCGTTGTGTGATGTTGCCGTGTCAGTGAGACAACGGGTTGGTCGAAGTGTCGAAAATATCGCTGCCGTTCAGGCGTCCGTAGCAAACGATCCAAATCAGTCAATTCCACGGCGTTCTCAAGAATTGCGCATCGCTCAGACCACATTATGGCGTATTTTGCGTAAGGATCTTGGTTTACACCCATACAAGATCAAGCTGTCTCAAGAATTGAAGCCGATGGACCATCTGAAGCGACGTACGTTCTCCGATTGGGTTCTGGAGAAGATGCGCCAAGATGATGAATTTCATCACAAAATCATCTTCAGTGACGAAGCTCATTTTTGGCTCAATGGGTTCGTCAATAAGCTATATATGCGTTATTGGTCGGGTGAAAATCCACATGTGCTTCATGAATCACCACTTCATCCACAAAAAATATTGCATGCCGGCGGCGTTACTGGGCCATATTTTTTTGTCGACGATGACGATCGTCACGTTACTGTGAATGGTCAGCGTTATCGCGCCGTGATCACCGATAATTTTTTGCCCGAATTGGAAGATATTGTAGAATGTTTGTGTGGGTACAAATAACAGAACTTATTCTTTTCAATACAAATCCCTTTATTCAGTACAGTTACAATTCACTATTTAATTCTTTCTCTCAGTACAATTCAATTCCTCAACCACTTATACTTTTCTTATCTTTTACTTAAACCACTTAATCAGTTCTTCTAATTAACACTTCAAATTCAACTTTGGAACTGATTTGCTTACCTTTGGGATGCTGGTATTTATACTCGAATGACATACTTCGAGAACAATCCTCGCCACCCAGCGTCCCATACAATTTCCAATTTGCTAGAAAATTCGATTCCACTCTCCAGTCGAGACTTTGCTAATCCAGTATCGAAATCTTCTAATCTTCGAGTTTCGACATTTTCTGCTAGATGTCGCTGCTCACATTCAAGTGGTTATCACATTGCTCCCTCCCTACAGTTGTTCGTCCCGAACAACTTCGTCATTCAGCATCCCGTTGAAATGACACATTCTATCCAAATGGACCACTTTCAATTTTCTTCGATCCCCACGCTGGATCCGGTAGACAACGTCATTAATGCGGGTTATCACCTTGTATGGACCTTCCCAGTCCTGTTGCAATTTTGGTGATTTGCCTTTCTTACGCTGAGGATTATACAGCCAAACCAGATCTCCTTCGTTGAAACCGGAAGATTTCGCCTTGATGTCGTACCTAGTTTTAATGCGGCTGCTTGCTAGCTTCATCTTTTCTCTGGTGTCTTCATGCAATTTACGAATCCTGCTGCGCAAGTCACTCACGTACTCGTTCACCCCTTTGGGCTCCGTCGGTGGGGATCCGAATTTTGCTTCACTTGGCAACCGAATTGTTTGACCAAATAAGATCTCGGATGGTGTGTGCCTGTTGAGCTATGGACCGCGTTTCGGTAGGCCATTAAGAAGAGGGGTATGTGTCGATCCCAATCCCGCTGGCAGTTGCTGACAACCTTAGATAGATGCTCACTCAAGGTCCGATTGAATCGCTCGACCATTCCATCAGATTGAGGGTGTAGTGGCGTTGTCCTTGTCTTTCTTATTCCCAAATATTGGCATATTTCCTGGAAGACTTTTGATACAAAGTTTCGTCCTTGATCAGAGTGCAGCTCCATTGGGACCCCAAATCTGCTCACCCAGTTGTTGACTATCTGTTCGGCTACGGTCTTAGCCTCTTGATTTGGGATGGCAAACACTTCCGGCCACTTACTGAAGTAATCCATGACTACGTGGGTATATCGGTTTCCATTAAAGGTTTCGGGAAACGGCCCAGCGATGTCGATGGCTATTCGTTCGAAAGGTGCTCCGACATTGTATTGTTGCATTTGTCCATGTGGCTTTACTTTTGGACCCTTGGTAGCTGCACATCTTATGCACTTTTTGCACCAATTCTCGACATCTTGTATAGCGCTTAGCCAATAGAAACGTTCCCTTACCTTTTCCAACGTCTTATTTATTCCCAAATGGCCTCCTGAGATTCCGTCATGTATTTCATGGAGCACTTGGTTGACTCTGGACCGTGGCACAATTAGCTGCATACGAGATGTTGTCCCATCTGCACTTTCCCATTTTCTCTTCAGCAATCCATCTTGCACAAAAAGCGAGTCCCACTGTGCCCAGTATGCCTTCAGAGTTTGGCTCCGATCTGATATCTGCTGCCAGCTTGGTCTTTCCTCGTGTTCTTTCCAGGCCAATATTGGTTCGATGTCATTGTCTGCCTGTTGGGAGGAACGGATTTCGTCTATACTCCAACCCTCTATTGGCTCAGTCCTGATCATTTGGATAGTTGCCTGTTCTTTTGCTTCTTTACGATTGCAGTGTTCGCATTTTACTCCGCACGGTCGACGAGAGAGAGCATCAGCATTTGAGTGGAGTGTTCCCTTGCGGTGTTGCACTTCAAAGTTGTAGCCCTGCAACTGCTCGATCCATCTTGCAACTTGGCCTTCAGGGTTCTTAAATTGGAGTAGCCATTTCAGAGCTGCGTGGTCTGTCCGGAGAATGAACTTTTGTCCGTAGATGTACTTATGGAAATGCTTCGTAGCCAGAATTAAAGCCAGAAGCTCGCGCCGGGTTACACAGTAGTTCCGTTTAGGTCTGGAGAGTACTTTGCTGTAATATGCGACCACTTTCTCTTGACCGTCATGAACTTGGGAGATCACAGCTCCGACCCCAACATTGCTAGCGTCTGCGTCCACGATGAACATTTTTCCGGGCGTCGGGTAACCCAAGATGGGGGCTTTGCACAGCTGTCGCTTCAGTTCTTGAAATGCTTTTTCGCATTCTCCAGACCACCTGAACTGTCGGCCTTTTTCTGTAAGTTGATGCAGGCTCTTTGCAATGCCAGCAAAATCCTTTACAAACCTTCTGTAATACGTGGCGAGTCCCAAGAAGCTTCTCAGTTGGTGTTTATCTTTTGGAGAAGGCCAACTTTTCACGGCTTCGATTTTGTCAGGATCCGTTCTTACTCCTTCCGCTGATATAATGTGACCCAGATATTTTACTTCCGGACGAAACAAGGCGCACTTTTCCGGGTTGAGCTTTAAATGAGCACTTCGTAGCCTCTCAAACACTTCTTTTAGATTTTCGCGGTGCTCCTCGTACGTCTTACCTATGACGATAACGTCGTCCAAATATACTAGGCAGGTTTTCCAGGTGAGTCCTTGCAATGTTCGTTCCATTAGTCGCTCGAAGGTGGCCGGAGCGTTGCACAGTCCAAACGGCATCATTGCAAACTGCCAAAGACCGCTTCCTGTAGTGAAGGCAGTTTTCTCACGATCCGCACGATTTATCTCTACCTGCCAGTAACCGCTCTTCAAGTCAAGTGTTGAAAACCATTTCGCTCCAGAAAGCATATCCAAAGTGTCATCGATTCTCGGAAGTGGGTAGCTGTCCTTTTTAGTGACATCATTGAGACGTCGGTAGTCTACACAAAATCTCGTGCTGCCATCTTTCTTCTCCACGAGGACCACTGGAGATGCCCACGGACTTTGCGATTCTTCAATCACTCCCTCAGCTTTCATCTTCGACATCATTTCGGCAACTTCTGTTTGCTTTGCCAATGGAAGACGCCTTGCAGGTTGACGGATTGGTCGAGCGTCTCCGGTGTCAATGTGGTGTAGAACAATATGCGTACGTCCATATTCTCCGTCTTGTGTAGCAAATATATCAGCGTACTCACCGATTAGTTTTTCTGCCAGGATTCGCTGATCTTCGTCCAGATTACAGAGGCTGAGAATTTTGTTCTTGATTTTTATGCTCTGAACTGTTGTGACCGGTTTTGCACCCTTTTTTTCCGTTGTGGTCGATATAGCCTCAACAGGTACGCATTTTCCCACTATCTCCCCCTTTTTCACCTTTACACTGAATGTCTTTGGATTTAGAATCCTTACAGGGACCATGTTGTTCTTTGGCTCCACTAAGGTCTTTTCCACCATGAAGTCTCTTTTCTTTTCTGGCTCCATCAAATAGAATCGGTGGCTACCAGGACCACCTTCCACTTTTGCCCACAAAATTGCTTCTGACGAAGGATCTAGACTCTGATTGCTGCAGATAACGACATTTGAGACTGTGGTATTGGCGTTTTCGTATATCATTGGTATCTCCATGTTTCCGTATTTCAGGGTTTGTGCCCCCAAGTCGACTATAAGTCCATGTTCTCTCATGAAGTCTGTACCAATGATGCACTCGTCACATATGTCAGCTACCAGAAACGCGTGAGTGAATGTTATTCCGGCCAGTTGGATTTTTATGCGGACTTCACCATATACCTTAATCGTTGCTCCTGTAGCTGTTCGCAAGCTGCAACTGCTAGTGTTATGCAGCCAAGACTTCTGCACAAGATTCCTCCTGATGATTGAGGCCGTGGCACCGGTGTCTATTGTTGCCATCCATTTTTCTTTTCCAGTGACTACTTCTACTAGAAGGCTTTCGCTGCATCGTTTTGCCAGCGAGACTTGGATGATGACTGATGACTGATGACTTCGGGAAGGTTGACCGGCTTCTTGATAGCTGTTTCTGCGGGTTTCTTCCTCTATTTGCTTGTCACCACAGTGAGGGCAGTCTTTTCGTCGCACCGGTTCTTTACACTGCCTTTGAAGGTGTCCTATTTTATTGCAATTCCAGCAGCGCATTATTCGTCTATCCCGTTGAGTATCTCGTTCCTCGGCACTAATTCTTGTGCAGGAGCATTCGACAGATGCTACTTCCCTGACGAAATGTGTTCCCCTGGAAGCCTGATTGGCTGCTTCCATTGCCAGAGCGAAGGCAAGTGCTTCAGCAAGGGTTCTTTTCCCGGCCATCCTTACTGCTGACTGTAACTTCGAATCTGCAATTCCCCTGATAAATGCATCTTTTGCCATTTCGTCGATAATTTCCTGGCCTGCGGTGGGGTATGACAGATGTGCCAGTCTACTCACGTCTGCTTGGAGCTGCTGAAGTGTTTCTCCTCGTTGCTGCGTTCGGCTTTGCAATTGGACCTTGTAGACCTCCTGCATGTGGCTATCCCCAAACCGTTTCTCGATAGCCTGTACTAAAGTCACATAATCTTTATGCTTTTCGATGTCTACTGTTTGCAACAATTCTGCTGCAGGACCGTGCAATGCCATTGTTAGGGCAAAGCACTTTTCCTCATTGTCCCAGTCGTTTGAACAGGCAGGCATTTCAAACTGCTTCTTATAAGTAGACCATGAGGTCTGGCCATCGAATGAGGGAGGCTTCAAATCTTTTCTCATTGGACCGCTTAAAGAACATTCTCGCAGTTTCTGTTTTCGCACTGTGTCGAGCTCTTTTGCCAGTTGCTGAACTTTGCTGTCCATTTCCTCGAATTTTTCGCCAACATTCTTCTCTATTCTATCAAATTTGTCATCAACGTTCTTCTCTATTCTTTCAAATTTGTCATCGATTTCTTCGAATTTTTGCTGGAGAATGTTCTTTTGTTCTTCCAGATTATTCTTTTGTTCATCCATTCTCTGTTGAAGACCGTGCAGATTGTTGGTTTGTTCGTTGAATTTTTGTTCAATGCTGCTCTTCTGCTCGTCTAGATTTTTCTTTTGTTCATCCAGCTTTTGTTCGAGGCTATTCTTTTGTTCTTCCAGATTTTTCTTTTGTTCGTCCATTTTTAATAAGAGGAGTTGCATCATTGCAGCCATGTCATTGCCGGTACTTGTCTGTTCATCCTCGTCAACATCAAAGGAATATGCATCAGGATCATGTCCCTCGTTGTTCAAAGCCTCCTGAAGACGGAGCACCAGGTCACTTTTTCCTCCACTGGCGCTGAGGCTTCTCTTGTTCAACTCGGATTTGAGTTGGACGAGGGTCAACTGCAATAGTTTTCGACCCATTCTAGCTTTTTCAAATAGTCAGAAAACACTTTTTTTTTTTTTTTTTTTTACACACAATAAGTCCTATCCCACTTCTGACACCAATGTAGAATGTTTGTGTGAGTACAAATAATAGAACTTATTCTTTTCAATACAAATCCCTTTATTCAGTACAGTTACAATTCACTATTTAATTCTTTCTCTCAGTACAATTCAATTCCTCAACCACTTATACTTTTATTATCTTTTACTTAAACCACTTAACACTTCAAATTCAACTTTGGAACTGATTTGCATACCTTTGGGATGCTGGTATTTATACTCGAATGACATACTTCGAGAACAATCCTCGCCACCCAGCGTCCCATACAATTTCCAATTTGCTAGAAAATTCGATTCCACTCTCCAGTCGAGACTTTGCTAATCCAGTATCGAAATCTTCTAGTCTTCGAGTTTCGACATTTTCTGCTAGATGTCGCTGCTCACATTTAAGTGGTTATCACAATATGGACTTGGATGGCATGATGCCACAAGCCACATAGCACACGCTACAATCGATTTATTAAAGAGTAAGTATGGTGAGCGTGTTGTTCAGGCCAAACAAAACAATGCATATTTCACAACACACCGCATAGGGCAACGAACAAACTACCAAGGCATAAATGCATAATAAACACCACGGAGCAACGAGCGGAACATAAGGTACAACAAACGACAACGAACCTAACACCTCGGCAGTATACTTGGTTGCGTCATACCATTAAGTGTTTATTATGTTCACTTTGTTTATTTAGGTAACTAATAATATTTCTAGATGTAAGCAATATTGTTATTAATTGTACGATTTATAGATGTATGCAATATTGTTATTAGGTGTAATGTATAAAAGAGGCATTAGCCCAACAAATAAATGTCAGTTTAATTCAGTTCAATACTGATCAACAACCAAGCGTTTTAATCCGCCAGAGCATCTTCATCCAGTGAACAGGTTCATGTGCTTGTCTCACAATTCAACAAGATATCTGGTTTATGTGCCTGATATCAAACGGAAGATATTCCGTTCAACATTTTGGTGACCCCGACGTGATTGTTTCCCCCCACCAGTGGTAAGGGGCAATTCACCTCCATTAATTCACATCAATTAACAAAAACCCTTGTCAGGGCTATACACTGGCAGGACCATCAGGTCATAATCATCATCTCGGTTGCTGCATTCAGCTAATGGTCAATTAACGTTACCAGGGCTATAACACTGGTAGTTGTCTCAACCATCTACACAATTTATACATGGAAAAAATGACGGCGACTTAAAGGTCACTTGGAAAAGAAGTCCAGCAGATCATCAGAATCTTCACGAAGGATTCTCCATGTCGAAAAACTACGCAGGAGTATTTTATCTCCAGATTAGACACCATATGGGAGGAATTCGAAGCCACCGACACTAGAATCCGATCCCTTACGGCGGTCCTTCTAGACGACAAATACTTCTTGTTAGACTACTACACCAAGATCAAGGAGCTATACACCAAGTATAGGCAGATCTTGAGTGATTTGTTGGGCCAGATCAAGGCAAGCAATGTCAAAACGCCTGTTACTGGACTAAACCCGACGACAGAAAACGTCTTTCCAATTGTGGCAGAAAGGTCGTCAACAAGTAAAGACGACAAAACAGTGGTATCAACATTCAAGCTACCAGGGGACCAGCATCAACGGGCCATGGATCAGCTTGAATTACTATTCAGAAGACAAAGAGTCATGATGTCTTCATTGGAACGAATCATCAACGGAACGGCCAAAGACGAAGCACCAGTGCAATGTCTATTAGCCATGAACAAGTTATGGACCCAAATGGAAGGAATCCATTTCTCCATTTGGGAAACTTGCAACGATCCCCTAGTCAAAGGATATGACATGCAGTCAAACACTGATCTGGAGACTAGGATCCTTCGCAATCGAGCCACTTTGGAAAAGACATCAGGTCAAGTTCATTTCCCCGAAACAAAGCAATCGGTAGGCGAGCACACAGCAATCCAGCTTCGAAAAATGACCATACCGAGATTTGAGGGCGATCATCTGAAATGGCAAACATTTTCAGACATATTTAAGAAAATGATTCATGACCAGCAAATACCACTTATTCATAAAATGTCGTTTCCGGCGATGCAGGACGTTTCTTGCGGCATCTCGAGCTAACCGATTACAACTACAACATAGCTTGGAATATTTTACAAGATCGTTTTAACAATAAACGAGCCTTAACTTCAGGCCTGCTACAGCGAATTCTCAGTCTGTCGAACCTCACATCCGAAATGAAGGCAATCAGAGAGTTTCATGATGCCATTCATGATTGCCTAGAATCACTTAAAACTCTGGGAGTAAACACGGAAAACTGGGACCATGCCATTTTCACAAATAACTTTAATTTTTTTTCTTTAGAAATTAACTTCACAACTATGGTCACTAAAATAACACCTTTCTCTTACACCGAAAACTTTGATGTAACGCGAAACGCAAAGCCTACTATTTTGAATGCATAATAACTACCAAAATTGAATTTCTTGATAAATTCTAAAATTTAAAAATCGAAAAGGCATACTATGTTTTTTCTTGCGTTAACGCATCAATGGACATAAATGGGTTAAGTGGCATAAAGAAGTACGTCAGCCTTTACGGCATCACAACAAAAATTGTATGTGATCACGGATCAGAATTTATTGCCAATATTTTCAAAGACAACATGAAATAACCTTGCACTACACAACTTTCCAACTAACCAGTAGCAATGGTCCAGTAGAAATATTACACTCAACCCTTACAGAAATATATAGACTTATTCTATCAAAAAGACGAGAACAGAGACTCACTACTGAACACAAAGAGATACTAACGGAAACCTTCATAACTTATAACAACGCTATATACTCTTCAACAAAACACACCCCTTACGAACTGCCGGCCCTACAAATTTAGGAAAACCCTTGATTTCTCAAACGAACACGAGTACCCTGAAAAGCTAAACGAATTCCTTAATGAATTACTCGTATATCCAAAATTCATGAAAAAGTAAAGAACATTACTGACGCGAGGATAAAAAAGTTAAACCAGTCGAGAGAAACCCCGGAAGAAGTAGTTGAAGGCAAACCAGTGCTTAGAAAAGAAGCTAGACGCGACAAAATAACACCAAGATTCTCAAAACATACAGCAAAAAGAAATAAGAAAATAACAATCATTACAAATGAAAACAAAAAGATCAATAAATGTAAATTACGAAAAAAACACAAAAAAAAAAAATATATATATATATACATGTATTTAATTTTAAGTATTAATTAAGTTGCACTCATTTAACATTAATACGAGTCCACTAACCCTTCCCAAAATACTTATAATAAAGCATTCAACCACCTTCTCTCACTCACCTACAGTAGGCCACTCGCTGACACTCAACGAATAGAAATATTCAACATTTCCTCCGACTAGGACCATCTAGAAATATCACTAGCTTCCAAAATTTAATACACATCATAAATCTCGATGATTACAATAACAACATAGAAGATATCACTAACTCTCTTCATCTCTTCCAACAACATACTACTATCAAATTGAAAAACTTAACAGAAAACTTCAAACACTATATCCCTTTAAAAGAAACAAACGCGGACTGATAAACGGATTAGGTTCCGCAATTAAGTTAATAACAGGAATTATGGATGCACAAGATGTAATTAAAATTAGTGCCCAAATACAAAATATTAATACTAACATTAACGATTTAGCAAATTCATTAGAAAAGGAACATGTACCAAACTCTCAAATGATTGAAAGATTTAAAAATATAAGTAACCACATTAATATAGAGCAAAACAACATAGAGAACTTCCTCAAAAATACGGCAAATAAAATTAGAAGAGAACACGATGCACTTACAGACATACAATATATTAACCAACTTAATTTCAATATCGAACTATTGGCTAATCGCCTCTCAAATATAGCAGAAGCAATAGTCCGTAATAAACTAAATTTCATTCCCAAACTCTTACTAACATATGATGAATTAATGCTTATAAAAAATAAATTAATTGAACAAAATGTTACCATTAATGCATTTGAGCAAAGTTATGAATTTTTAGAACTCCAAGCCTATTATAATGGATCAAATATTATATTTAATATTCGCATACCTATAATGTCAAAAGAAAAATACTATATGTATCATATTATTCCCCTCCCAATAATTGACATAAAAATAATAACAGTCAAACCATATATAAACTGTAATGAAAAACACATACAACACTTCGAAAACCCCTGCCCCAAAACAAAAGGTATCCATTATTGCAAGAATACACCAACAACTCCAAATGCATTGGGAAACTCTTGGACAACACGGTTGCACACTGTCCACTCAGCGACGTGGGCAGAGTCACAACAATAACGCAACGCAACTCAATTTTATATTATTTACTAACGTATATGAATTATTAATAAACTCTACCTGCATACCTAAAACACATCTTATAGAAGCCACAGTCTTGATACACTACGAGAAATGCAACATCGCGGTTAACGGGATAACATACCAAGGCAACCCGGACACCTTTTGGGATACTCTACACATTCTTCCTCCATCAAGCCGCAAGATCTATACCAATACCACAACAGACGGGTTAAGCTTACGAAAACTACAAGACTTTAACTTCAATACAGAAGCTAAGATATTAGAAATGAGGTCCACCACCGATATATCCAACTACTTAACGCGAACATCAATAGTTATCATCTTTATCATCATAATCATTCTGGCTACCTTTATAACCAAAAACCATGCTTACAAAACTTCCACACCAGATCATGTAACAATCCTTCACTCAACATACCCTCCTGCCAAAGAGACATCACCTCATCACTCCGAGACCACTTCGATAACATCACTTTGGCCATCGCTTTACTCTAAAGGGGGAGGAGTTACGATCGCAGCACGCCAAGGTCAACTACCCTGACCGTCGATAACCCCAGCAACACAAACAAGCTACACATTGGGACAGCAATCAACCGGATGCAATTGGAACCCATTTCCTCAATAAATCAAATCAATCGAAAACTTTGTAAATGTAAACAAATGTAAACTCTAAAGTTGTAAAGTAATCAAAAGTAAAAATATAAATAATTGTAAAGAAAATTTAATAAAGCATTGTGTATTGTTCAGACAGAGAAAAAGATTGTTTTTTTTCTTATCCCGCGGATCTCCCAACATAACACGGACGAAGGAAAATCAGGGAGGTTAGAAAGAGAGGTGCCGGTGAACGTGGGTTAGGAACGAATCACGATATTTTAGAGCGCGTTCGATGGTGGTCTTGAGGGTATACTGATGATCATTCATAGCGAGACGGGTATTACGGTTAAAAAATTGAAGGAGCGGAATGTTATTGGCGATTTCTATGTATCACTGGTGGTGGAAATAGCGATAAAATTGAGTAAGACACGAGTCGGTGTTCGAGGGTGTCACCAATTAGTTTTATCGTATGGTTTTGAATCATATCTAACAGCTGGAGAGATATTTTGGGAGCACCCGACCAGATGTGGGCATTGTACTCTAATTTCGGCAGATAATCGCCTTATATATTGAGGCCAGATCAGAGGGGTGAAGTATTTATTTCTTACATCGCTTGAGGAAACCTAGACATTTCGCAGCATTTTTGAAGATACCGAATATGTGGTCATTTCAACGTATGTTGTCATTGACACACATACCGAGAATGGAAAATTTATACATTCATGGATAGCGGCTGCGTGTTTAAATTTAGTGAGACGTGAGTCCAGGAGCGAATATGAAAAGCAGAGAGTACTGTCCTCAGCAAAGGAATATATTGGATTAGTAGCAGCAATTTCACCCAACACCATCCTAAAGATGTCTTTTTTTTGAGTCCTTTTCGTCAAGACTGTTTTCGATTCGGAAATCAAGGTACCTGTTGTATAGCATAAACAATTCCGATATTATATATTTTGCATCAAATTATTTGTTTCTGGTAACAGCTTAGATAGTTAAGTAGATTGTTTGCTGTCTTCCGTGCTTAATAAATGTTGACTGGGATTCAATATTGTTAATTTACCGCTACGATGATGTAATCCCATTCCCAGATGAAGAATTGTTATAATTAATGTGTTAAGAGTTATTTCACATACTGAGATCAGTACTTGGTATTTCCGACCTCTTGTTAGAGCATTCGGAAACCTGCCGATTGGGAATTCCTTATTCCTCGTGGCTTTTTAGTAAAACGCCGGTTGTCCCAGATATTGAACGCCACAAAACGCCCTCGTCGGGAAGCAGGTATACACTCCACATACGATCCACTGTCATTGCAACAGCTGACAGATAAATTTCAAATTAATCAAAACAAAGTTTTCAAAAATATAAGTTAAGTAAATATATATGAATAGTGTTGCATTATCTCCAAGGAAGCGTTCGTATATTTGGTGAACGAAACAAAGAATTGTATTCTTGAAACTAAGAGTTCGTCATCGGTGCCTTTAGTATTGAAGCTTGCTGCTACTTAGCGCTTTTTGGCTGAAAGTGGGCACAAAAGGGTGTGGGAAATGATTTCAACTTAGGAGTAGCACAGCCCACCTTTATCAAAATACTAACAGAAATGTTAGATATAATTTAGACCCACGTTGCCCTCAATGGGTAAAATCAGAGTATACCGAGCAAGAGAAAGATCAAGCCAAATTATATTTTTTTGAAAAAGCTTTATTATTAGCTGTGTTAATTGTGGCACCCAACAAAACGGTCCAGCATTTATATTACAACAGAAAAGGATATTAAAGTCTAGGTTTAGCATCAAGGTTTGAATTTTCTCTTTTAAATCATAAACCAAAGGTTTATTGGCTTCCACTAGTTCCACCAAGGCTTTAAAATGTTTTTGATTTGTTATTTTGACCGTACAAAACAAAATAAATTAAATTAGATTGATAAATAAATTAACAAATTACGAAAACTTACAATTTCAGTTGATGTTCACACCTAGGCGTTCACTATTATGATCGACAGATACCGTCGTTTTTTCTGACATTTTATGGCGTTCAACGAATCGTAGAATAACAGTCAAAATGCTTAGACGCCATCTGTCGTCAAACAATGGGTTACACAAACCATTCAACGACAAATGGCATTCAACGGTGTAAAACATAATTGCAGTCTGGCGTTTTACTAACGAAACGCTTTTAAAATGCTTCACGGAATCAGGGTTATTTCTTCAAGGAACTCGGTGCCTGGAATCCATACTGCGCTCCGATACGACCGGGGAAAATAGTTTCGTTAAATTTTTCATTACACTTTTATCAAAACGAATAAAAAAAAATTTAAATTGAAAAGATTATCTCATATAAAATAATGATTTATTTTCTTTTTTCTAAGTCCAGTGGTATTATATATAATACATATATATATATGCATGTGTTTAGCCGATAAGACTACATTCCTATTCTATATATAACATTATAACATAAATAAGAAAAACAGTGAAAATTCCGAATAACGTCTATTCTTTCATGAGAACAACTTTTGAGTGCCTATTGCAATGAATTAGACGCATCAAATCACTTAAAACCCATCAGTGAATCCACGCCTTTTTTGTTGATCTGGTGGTGGTGTACTAGTTCAGGAACTGTGCTTCCAAGCTCTTCAACCAACAGTGGTTCACAAAACGTCATTGCACATATACGCAATCTATTCTAGATGATTGTAGGACAGTGGTATGGTTGATTGCCATTTTCATGCATCGATTGCATTTTTTCGGTTTTCTTTTCATCACGAGACGCATCGGGGCAAAGGTAATCTTCGATTTGGAGCTCTTTATCGCTCAAGTGTCCATGTATTATAAACCGTTCATCATCAGATTCGTAATCATCATCATCGACTGGTTCCTCTTCCCCTTACTCATAATTCGAATCAGTTTCGTAATCGAAGAATTTCTATCAAAAAGAAAGAATCGATAGGTCGATGAGTGCATGAATATTAGTTAGTGGAAAATATAAATAATAAGAACAAACCTTGTCAGTAGCAAATATCCTACTTATAGTTATCACACTGCTTTTCTTTCTCCATGTCCCGTACAATTTTAGGCAGTGATTTTCAAGTAGAATTTAATTAATATTTAAATAAAATATTCTTACTATGCATAATACAAACTTACCTGGCTTGGTCGCAACTTGGATGCTAGGTCTTACATTATAAACTGCATATCTGGGTTTTCCCCATTTTTATCAATGGGGTAAAAATGGATATGTCGCATATGTATGTACCAAACTACTTCTCCTAATTTTTCCCACATTTATTGATCTACAAAGTAAAAATCTAATAATTTTGTAAATAGAAATAAAAGAAACTTTTTTACATACATTTCAATAAAATATTGGCATTTCTTCATTTCATCATGGTGTGGGCAAATTTTTCGCTTCATCATAAACGCTTTTATCAGGAGAGTATGTCCCCAAAAAAGAAGTAATTTTTTTTTGTAGGTACTTCGAGATTAAATTAAACGCAATAGCTCCAGGAATAATTCACTTAATTTAGATCTTTATCCAATTACAAGGAGTGCTACTTACTCGGTTGGTGGAATATGGCCAAGTAAGTATATGCCATTTGTACATATATCAATATGACTGAGAGAACTCTATCTCTCAGTTCGTTCAATATAATTCAATATGTAACAGCTCTTCCCTCATACGAATTACTCGTATTTCATTGCTTGCAGAAAATAAAAGTAACTTAACAAACTTAATAATTCATTAAGGCAAAATTTCACAATTAGATAATAAGAAAAAATATATATATATAATTCAAGGACATTAACCAAGGGAAAAGCAATAACAAAAGAAAACTTAATATTCAATATTTCATGGAAACTTAATTCTACCAAAACCATAGCGATCTGCGGCCTGGTGTGTTCTAACAGTACGTTTTAACGAAGTGGGAACTTGACTACTTTTGTTTGAGTCACCTGAATCTCCCGGAAGCGTAGCGTGCTCGACACACGACTCCAACAGATTTGGCTTTTCGATAAGGTCTGGTGTATTCTTTGAGCTATTATCTTTAGTTTCTTCTGGATCTATTATTCCCCTTCGTTGTCTCCCATCGTTTGTTCGGCTAATATTACTGGATATTTCACAATGTCTTCACCTATTCTCCTCATTTGGTCAACGTGGCGTTTCCATATTCGACCATCTTCTAATTTATTATTATTATTATAATTTATTACCATGTAATTTAAATTACAATGTTAACAGGAAAAAAACGAGCACAAGCTACTGGGGCTTTCGGCTCTGAGGTGTCTTAATGTAAAAATTAATATTAACTTACGAGTAACTAAGGTTAAATACTTATGCTATTTTTTTTAACAAAAGAGTGAATTTTAAGTATTTATATTATCATGACTAGTGTTTTTTAAGGCTTCGTAAATGGGCAAGTTGGGTGTTGAGTTTAATTGGTGAGTAGTTCTGGCTGGACAATTGTGTAAGTTTAATAGGTGGTTAATATCGACGCAAGCTCTGCAGGTTGGACATGTGGGCGGACTTTCCTTACGGAGAAAGTGTTGGTGAGTTGTGGTTGTGTGACCAAGCCGCAATCTAATGAAGGTGGTATTCATAGATTTTGTTGTGGTGGTAGGGAAGATTGGTTGCAGCAGATCAAGTTTGGTGTCAACTTCAAAATTATAGATCGGTGTATTATGGGCTTGCACAGCAGTTACTTCAGCGAGTTTATTACCCTTTATACCCATGTGGCTTGGTACCCACATCAGCTTAAATTTTTTGGGCTTGCTGATAAGAAAATCACGGATTTTACATATAATTTCAGTATTGTGACCAGGGTTTTGGACTGCTTTTATCACTGAAAGGCTGTCTGTAGCTATAACGAATTTGCCTGCATGCGTAGCGTAGATGTTTATGGTCTTCAGAGTAGCAAAAGCTTCAGCAGTGAATATAGATACTTTGTTATCTAGAAGTCCTACACAAATCAGTGAGCCGTTTTCAGTAACAGATGCAGAAGATCTGTTTTGTGTAGTTTTAGAACCATCTGAAAATAAGAATTTCCATCCTTCTTTCTTTAGTTCCGTAGAAATGCTTAGGAAAACTTGGCAAAAGATTTGACTGGTAGTGCTGGTTTTGTTAAAGTTTACCAGATTCATAATAAATGATTTAGGTTGTATGTACCATCGAGGATAGCGTGGAGTGTACTTGGCGATTATCTTCGTGCGAAAGCCCGATTCTTTAGCTGAAGTTATTGTAGTGGATATAGCTGATGGTATTCGTTTTATAGTTTTATAATTCATTGCACGAACAACGTCCTTTACCAGTATAGAACCATTTGAAAAAGCTAGTTTGATAAAGAGTTGGGCTTTTGTTGACGCAACTCTTTCTTCCAAGGTGGGTAGACCGGCTTCAACCAGCATGTTTTTTATAGTGCTTGTTCTACGTGCACATTGGTGGTAGGGTGGTTTGATGATGTTTAATGTTGATTTTGGTGAATTGCCTTATATAATTAGCCCGTAGTCAATCTTACTTAAAATTAGTAATTTCGTTATATTACATAGTGTATTCACATGAACATTACATTTGTTACTTGCCAAATAATTAATAATATTTGTTCTTTTAGCTAAGTTTTGTTTTAACTCCAAACAATGAGTTTTCCAGTTATATTTACGGTTAAATATTAAACCTAATATACTTAAACTATCAACATTTTTAATATTAACATTCTTTAAAGAAAGAGGAATTGTAGTACAGAATTTCTTACGGCAAATATGAAGAGTCTTACATTTATCTAAAGATAACTTAGCTCCAGACCAAGAAGACCAAGCAAGTATATCATTAAGGAGGTTTGTCAGTAACAAATTTATAGTTGATGTGTCATTGTGCTTGCATAAAATGTAAAAGTCGTCGGCATAAGACGTGTGATGAAGTTGTTTATGATTTGATATGATTGCGTCTAGATCGTCAGAGGCTATAGTAAACAATACCACAGATAGTGGGGAACCTTGTGGAATCCCATTTGCCAATGGATAAAAACGAGAGAAACAATTGTTTATTTTGACTCCGATTTTCCTGTTGGTAAGGAAAGCCTTAACATATTTGAATATTTTTGGACCTATTCCCCACGCTTTCAGCTTATTGAGTATTATATGAATTCCTATCCTGTCGAAAGCTTTTTCGAAATCTAAGGAGAGAATTGTAACATGGTTGCGTGCAGATAAGGTATTGGATATCTGAAAATCTAGATGGAGTAAGGCATCGGCGCAGCCTTTATTTGATTATAAAGCTTGGTTGGGTTTTATCAGCTTCCTAGATTCCATAAACCAAAGTATTCTTTTGGCTACGATTTTTTCAAGAATTTTGGTCATGCAGGGTGTTTTGGAATAAATCAATTCGTAAAATTTGTTATCCATAAAATGTTTTAAATATGTTAATTAATTAAGTTTGTGATGGGTTCTTGCCAGAGTGTAGTTTACCCAGCAAAATCTACCATCGAAATCGAAGCATTTGAGTTTATTCACCACTCGTAATGAATTCGCGCACCCTGCACTTGCAGCATTTCTTTTCTCTCTTTCTCGTCTTTGAATTTCTCTCGTTTAGGGTTTCGGTTTCGCTGGTGGATCTTGCTGTGTGAACTTCTCGCCCACTTGTTTGCAGACCACAGAAGAGGTAACACGTAATAAACATTATAATTCGTTTAATTTACCCTCTCTGCTTCTCTGCTTAATTTTTTTTCTTCGATTATTCTCAAACATTTTTGTGGTCCCAATTCGAGCCGGATTCTCGATTATTCGTGAAAAAAAAAACTTTTTTCGCTAAAAACATTCTCGTGGCATTGTGAACATTTTTCCTATTTTACTGACTGCACGTGCTGTGTTTAATTACTCGTAGTAATATATGTACACTCGGTGTTTATAAAGACTACATTCGGTACGCATTGTCTTAGACTTTTTTTGGTAAATTTAATATAAATGGAAAAACAATTCAATTATGAGCTTAGCAAACTCACTTGTTGCTCTTCGCCTTACACGCGGTCACATCAAAGGTTCAATTACCAAGCTGGGTACCTACGCTGACTCTATAACGGACATAACTTCTCTTGTTGATCTCGAGGTTAAGCTAGGTCGAGTTGAGGATTTATGGCGCGAATTCAATGCAACGCAAAAAATGTTTTATGAGTTCGCAGACAAGGAAGGTTATTCAGATCCTGGCCCTGACTTTGATGAGATTGAGTCAAAGTATCTTACATTAAAGTCAGTATTTCTTTCTGCTATTAAGGATCGCCAACAAGAAGAAAGAAGTAAAGATGCCGTGAATCGAATAGTAGAACAGCAGCAGATTTTAGTTGACTCCTTAAATAAATCTTCTTCGAGTAGGAATTCGGACAGCTTTCTTCCCTCGATTCGCATCGAACCATTTAGTGGGAGCTACCAAAAGTGGCCCACCTTCCGCGATATGTTCAAAGGCGCGGTCCACCATAAGGATAATCTTACGCCAACCCAAAAATTTCATTTTCTTAAATCTTCTCTTCGTAATGAAGCGCTTAGCCTCTTAAATCATCTTCCGATCTGTGATGCGACTTATAAGCAGGCATGGAAAAGATTAGAAAGGCGCTACGATAGGCCGCGATATGTGATCAACAATTATATTCAAACGTTCATGGATCTTCCACCGGTTACTAAATCCAACGCGGTTCAACTTCGTAAAATATCCGATGGAGCAGATGAAGTTATACGCGGTTTAACTGCAATAAGTTGTACTAATAGAGATCCATGGCTAATTTATATACTTATAAGTAAGTTGGACTCTGGAACACGTCAGGCTTGGTCGGAAGAGAGTATAGATGAAGACTATCCTACCTTCGATCAATTCGTTACATTTTTAGAACGGAGATGTGAGGCACTTGAAAGCTGCATATTAACCACTCGCGACCACAAAACCTAAATCCCACGTGATCAGAAGCATGCATGTCTCTTCAAGTTTAAATTGTCCAATGTGTAATTCGACACACAATCTTTCCCAATGCTCTGACTTTCTAGCTTTGCCTGTAAAATCTAGGCGAGATTTCGTTAAAACAAATAAAATATGCTTCAACTGCTTACGTACTGGTCATTCATCGGCGCGTTGTCAGTCAAAGTTTCGGTGTAGGACCTGTAACACTCGTCACCACACTTTGGTCCACGATAATTCGGTAAACAGTAACCTTAACCCTTCGGCTAATACATTCGTTTGTGATCCTCTGCAGCATGATCAAATCGCTCCCAATACTCGCCCAAATCATTTTATTAATTCTACCCCGGCGTCAACATCGGACATCGTCATAAGCAACCATTCGGTAAACATCGCGCATCGTTTTTCTCAAACTCTATTACCCACAGCCATCGGAAATGTTATGGATATCAACGGTGTATATCAGCAGGTGAGAATACTTGTTGATACAGGCTCACAGGTATCTTTTGTCTCTGAGTCCTGCGTCCAAAGACTAGGATTTAAGCGAAGAAACGCTCGTATACCGATAAGCGGTATTGGCTCTACCAACGTTGGTAAATCCAGAGGCCTCATTTCGTTGACAATATTGTCACGCTGTAACCTAACTAGTATCACAGTTGATACGTATATCTTATCACGCGTGACAGCCGATTTGCCAACAAATTCGTTTACCGTAGACGACTGGAAACATTTGAACCAACTGGACTTAGCGGATCCTTCCTTTAACGAATCCAATTCAGTCGATGTATTGCTCGGAGCAGACAAATCATGGGAAATTCTTCAGGGAAGTGTGGTTCGAAGTAAACAGGGGTACCCTATAGCCCAAAACACTATCTTCGGTTGGATCTTAGCCGGAAAGTTGCCTTTTCGGAGTGAGCCCAGCATTATTACCAACCACGCATGCCTAGACATCGATGCGATTTTACAATCCTTTTGGACTATCGAAGAAGTCTCCACATCACACGTAACGACCGAAGACAGAAAGATCGAGGAACATTTTTTAAATACCCATCGCCGTGATGCAAAAGGTAAATATATCGTTAATCTACCTTTCAAATATTTTCCAGAATTTTCAAATACGCTAACTGGAGCTCTCTCGCGCTTAAGAGGTATGGAGAGAAAATTCTCTCAAAATAAAGAACTGTTTGTGAACTATTCTCGATTCCTCGATGAGTATTTGTCTTTAGGACATATGACACCGATTCCAGCTGCAGAAATAGCCAGTTCCAATGTGTTTTATCTTCCCCACCATGCTGTGCATAAACCAGATAGTACCACTACCAAGCTTCGGGTTGTGTTTGACGGGTCCTTTAGGGATAAAAACGGGCAGTGCTTAAATGACACTTTGATGATAGGTCCTCCTATACAAAGAAACCTTTTCTCCGTGTGTATACGATTTCGTCGGTTTCGGTACGTGTTTACAGCGGACATTGTTAAAATGTTTCGCCAAATTTGGGTATCGGAGAAGGATTCTGACTTTCAGAGGATCGTTTGGCGAAAATCCCCTAACGATCCATTTCAACATTTCCGCCTCCGCACTGTTACATACGGTACGTCCTGTGCGCCTTACTTGTCGGTTCGAACCTTAGAACAACTTGCGAAAGACTACCGAAATCAGTTTCCCATCGCGTCCGAAATCGTGCTTAATGACTTTTACGTGGACGACGTAGCTTCCGGAGCAGAAACACTGGCTGAAGCTATTGCTAAGAAAAATTCGTTAATAGAACTGCTCTCCAAGTGTGGGATGGAACTTGGCAAGTGGCAAAGTAATAGCAACGCTTTGCTTGATAGACAAAACCCAATTTCTTTAGAAAATCTCCCGTTCGACACAAATGCGGATTCGTGGGTAAAAGTTCTCGGTCTCAGTTGGAACCCTAAAGATGATATATTCAGTTTTCGCTTAAATTGTCCACCAAGTGATACGGTTACGAAACGCCAAATCTTAAAAGACGTTGCTAGAATTTTTGATCCCCTCGGGTTTCTTTCCCCCTCGGTCGTTCAACTCAAAATTATTTTCCAAGAACTTTGGCACCAGAATCTGGACTTGAAAGTAAAATCGGGCCGTAAAACAAACTTTTGTAAAGGATATATCGCGTTATTTGTGTGTCTCGTAACAAAAGCCGTTCACCTAGAACTAGTGAGTGCGCTTACTACTGAAGCTTTTCTTGCCGGCTTTCGTCGTTTCGTTTCTCGCCGCGGAAAACCATCCAACATGTACTCAGATAACGCAACGAACTTTCACGGTGGCGCGCGTGTACTATCTGATATGTTTGCCTTGGTGTTATCACAAGAATATAACTCGTTAGTAGCGGAATCGTTGGCTCGTGATGGCATAACATGGCATTTCATTCCCCCTTCGGCACCACACTTCGGCGGTTTGTGGGAGGCGTGTGTAAAATCGGTAAAGCAAGAGTATTACACTCTTTTGACACAAATCGAAGCGCTACTCAATTCGCGGCCACTTTGCCAGATATCAGATACAGACCTAGACCCTTTAACACCCGCTCACTTTATTCTAGGTGAATCATATGCCACTATACCGGAGCCCTTTATCGACATCCCAGCTAACCGACTCACAACCTGGCAAAATCTGCAATCGAAAATACAGGGATTCTGGAGGCGCTGGCAAAACGAATATTTGACATCTCTGCAACAACGTCCAAAGTGGCAGCAGACTGAGAACAACATCAAGGTGAACGATCTCGTTGTAATTAAAGAAGCTAACTTACCACCGGGGAAATGGGCCACGGGACGAGTAGTTCAAGTTCACCCGGGTGCGGATGACCTTGTACGTGTCGCCACTCTTCGCACAACTAGCGGCAACCTTACTCGCCCTGTTCACAAGCTAGCCGTTCTACCAGTATGCTGAAACGCTGTTTCATGGGAGGCGGGATGTTTTGGAATAAATCAATTCGTAAAATTTGTTATCCATAAAATGTTTTTAAATATGTTAATTAATTAAGTTTGTGATGGGTTCTTGCCAGAGTGTAGTTTACCCAGCAAAATCTACCATCGAAACCGAAGCATTTGAGTTTATTCACCACTCGTAATGAATTCGCGCACTCTGCACTTGCAGCATTTCTCTTCTCTCTTTCTCGTCTTTGAATTTCTCTCGTTTAGGGTTTCGGTTTCGCTGGTGGATCTTGCTGTGTGAACTTCTCGACCACTTGTTTGCAGACCACAGAAGAGGTAACATGTAATAAACATTATATTACCATTACCATTCGCTTCTCTGCTTATTTTTTTTTTTTCTTCGATTATTCTCAAACAATACTTTTGGACCGATTCTGAAATTGTTTTAAATTGGATTAACTCCAATTCATCGTCATTTCACACCTTCGTAGCCAATAGGGTAGCTACAATTCAGAATCTTTCAGTTGCCGAGCAATGGAGACACGTCAGATCAAAAGACAATCCTGCTGATGTACTATCACGTGGGTTATCTCCGAGTCAGCTCAAGTCTTGCGGAATGTGTTTATACGGACCGCTGTTTCTTCATGGGACGGGGGACACATGGTCAAGGCCTTCTTGTAAAACTTTTGCAATAAACACTGATGACGAACGAAGGAAGAAAATTTCGGCTACAGTAACAAGTGTCGAAACAGAAAATCTTCTCCGGAGAGTCAACCACGGCAACTCATTCAAGACACTTATACGCATTATAGCCTATGTTCAAAGGTTTATACGTCGTTGCAAACAGAATCGACTTTCAACTCCAACACAATTAACACTAACACCCATGGAAATAGATGATGCACTAATGAAAATTTTATCAACATTACAGCAAACACACTCTAATAGTGAAATCAAGGAATTGAAGAAATACAAAGAATTACACAAATCAAGTTCTCTCAGTGGTCTCTCCCCATTTCTGGACGAAAATGGAATTATTCGGGTTGGTGGACGAATCAACTCTTCATCCCTGTCATACAATGCAAAACATTAAATGCTCCTATCATATGATGACCCAATAACGAAACTGATCATGAAAGATATTCATGGGAAAAATTATCACTGTGGACTCAAACATTGCTAGCCCACACTCGACAAAGATTCTATAAAGGGAAAAATCCTTTCGCGATCAATCGTGCAAGATTGTATAAGGTGCAATAAGCCAGGCCACACTTTCTAAAGCAAATGATGGGAAATTTACATCCTACACTAGTCCAACCAGCAAGACCCTTTCTGAATTCGGACGTGGATTATTGCGACCCATTCTGGGTACACTATAAAATACGAGGAAAAAAAACACAAAAGTCGTATGTTGCGATATTCTGCTGCTTCACAACAAAAGCTGTGCATATAGAGATTGTTAGTGACCTAACAACGGAGTTGTTTATTGGCGCTCTTAATCGCTACATAGGCCGCCGAGGACATTGCGAAAATCTTTACTGCGACAACGCCACAAACTTTATTGGCGCTCGTAATCAACTTGCGGAACTATCATCAACCATCTATTCCTCAACTGCAAGTGACAAAATTATGAAGGCCTGCAGCGACAAGGGAATTAAATTCAACTTTATTCCTCCTAGAGCCCCACATTTTGGTGGGTTATGGGAAGCTGCTGTTAAGTCTGCCAAACATTTATTAGTGAGAAGTGTTTCTACAGCATCATTAACCTATGAAGAACTGGAAACAGTTATGATCGGCATTGAAGCAGTTTTGAATTCACGACCAATAACTCCAATGTCGGAAGACCCAAATGATCTGACTGCCTTAACACCGGGACACTTTTTAATCGGTCAACCTTTAACAGAGATACCTGATGTAAACACAACTACACTTAACGCAAACGCGTTAACACGCTGGAAACTGGTTTCACATCTAAAGAACGAATTTTGGAATAGATGGTCTAGAGACTATTTGAATGAGCTGCAATACAGACACAAATGGAGATAGCAATCTCCTAATATTAAGCCTGGATGATTACATCAAGGAGGATAATGCTCCAATTCTTCAATGGCCCCTTGAATTCAAGTCGCAGACGTTAAGACCTCAACCGGTATTTGGAAACGAGCAATACATCGATTAGCACCTTTACCAATAAAGGAAAATCATGAAGAAATTGAAACCCAGCCCGAGTTCAATGAAACCATTCAAAACCATCATGAACCTGTAGAAGTACCAAGAAAGAAAATGAGGCGCTTAAGCAACACCAACTTGATCATAATGCTTATAGCATTGATGTTCCCCATAATTGTTGCAAATCCTGTTCAAATAACAAGGTTTAAATCTGAGCCAGGAATTCACTTTGAAGGCATGGGCACAACAAGATTTGTCACAGCTGAATGGAAAATGATTGCATACTACGAACTAGCACCATTCAAGAAGGAAATTGCAGCATTATCAACCGGAACGCTTGCCTTACACAATTTGTGCGAACAATTTTCAAAGAGGACTATCTGCCGTTATTTAGTTGATCATTTCAATGAGACTAAAACCAACTTGCAGTTTGACAACAGTTTGCTTTCCGAAAGGAGAGTTAAAAGGGGCGCTCTAAATATTATTGGAAACGTCGCCCACTCTCTCTTTGGTGTCTTGGATTCCAAATATGCTGAAAAGATGTCAAGCATAATTGTTAAGGTTAAGGAAAATGAAGATTACTTATTAGAACTACACAAAACCCAGACGTCCATGATTGATTCTACTGTGAACATCGTCAAACGAAGTCAATTAGACACAACTTCTAAATTTACACAACTTGAAAAACAGATTAATATGGTTATGAATGGTATACAAAAGACAGAAGCAGAAGTAGATCTAATTCAAATGTTCAACTCCATATCTATTCAGCTGCCAAGGCTAGTGTCCAACTTACAGAGAATGCAAGCAGAAATACTCGACGTGCTTACTGACACACATCATGGAAGAGTAAACCCACTACTTCTTTCACCCCAGCAGCTAAAATTAGAAATTTAGAAAATTAAAGGCCACTTGTCAGCTACTCAGCAACTCCCCGGAGATGAAGCAGACTTACTTCAGCTTTACAAGTTAATGGCGATTAAGGGCAGCATCACAAATGATCATGTAGTATTTATCATCAACTTACCATTAATCAATCACGAAAAATTCGATCTCTTCCATATGATACCCATACCAGTTGTTATAAACAAGACTATGCTGGCAATCAGCCCGTGTACGAGTCTCATTTCAATAAGCAGTCACAGAGATCAGTACGTTCCAGTAAGCAAAGACAATTTAAAAGAATGCCGGATGATAAAGGATTGAACTTGTTTGTGTTCCAACTCACAAGCGAAATTCAACAAAGGATCTGAGTTACGATCTTGCAGCTTTAACCTGTTCAACAATCTCACGAAACCAAAATGCAAGCTAATAGAAGTCCAAAACAATTTCGTCTTAACACAACTATTTCATAAGAACCAATGGATATTCGCTACTAGAGTACCAATTCAAATGTCCGTGTCGTATGTGGAACAAGATTCTTTCAATTACAACTGAAGGAATCAGGATTTCTTAATCTCGAACCAGGTTGCATCATCAAACACAACTCCGTTACTTTTCAGGCTTACTACGAATACACATCTGCATTAAGACCATCATATACAAGTTTTAGCATCAGGACTGAATTTCCAAGTCCACCAAAGAAGGAATCATCTTTGAATAATGCCAACCCAACTCAATATAGATTCGAAGGTGAAGAGCTTACGGCCTTGAAAACTTTACTTAGGACTCAAGATTTTGTAAAGCTACCAAACAGAATCAAGGCCAGTGAGTATCATCATACAACAATCGGTTACTCCGCACTTTTGTTATCCATCAGTGTAGCCTTTGGTTTTATATGGACATGGAAAAGGGGCTACTTTTCAGCAAAGAAACCATCAGTGTCACAACGCCGCATCAAGATTCTCCTACCGATCCTCCGACGCCACAGCCAAGAAGCACACTTAATGCAAACAAGTTTGCTGTACACATTTAAATGTTGAACAATTGTTCAACGCGCGGGAGAATGTTTAGTTTTTAAGTATCTTTACACACAAACTATAATTCATTGCACTTACAAATTATGCGACTCACATTTTGCTACATAGAAAATATTTGTTTCACTGTAATTTTTTGCTTTGTATGAACAATAATTATATAGGTCATGTTACTTACTCGTATTTTGTTATTCCTCATTGTTATACGTAATTTAAGCTTAGTTAGCAATAATATTGTATAAATATAGTGAAGAGTTCAATAAAGAGTCACTCGCTATTGATCAACACTTCAAGCTTGTCCTTTTCGCTACGTTAAAACTTCCCCCCACCATTGGTAAGGGGTCTTAGTCATAATCTCCACTGTAGTCCAGGTTTATGCGCTTGGATCTATGTACAACAAAAAAAAATGGACAAGGTTTATGTGCCCTGTCCAATTCCTTAAATAAAACAGTCAATGCAAACGAGCATTGTCTTCAACAGTGATAACCCGCATTAATGACGTTATCTATCGGATCCAGCGTGGTGATCGAGGAAAACTGAAAGTGGTCCATTTGGATAGAATGTGTCATTTCAACGGGATAATGAATGACGAAGTTGTTTGGGACGAACAACTGTAGGGAGGGAGCAATGTGATAACCACTTAAGTGTGAGCAGCGACATCTAGAGCAGAAGATGTCGATACTCGCGGAGCAGAAGATTTCGATACTAGAATAACAAAATTTCGACCATTGATGACTGGAGAGTGGAATCGAATTTTCTAGAAAAATTGGAAGCTGTGTGGGACGCTGTATGGCGAGGATTCTTCTCGGAGTATGTCATTCGAGTATAAATACCAGCATCCCCAAGGTATGCAAGGAGTTCATCAGTTGAATTTGAAGTGTTAATTAGGAGAAGTGAGTAAGTGGCTTAAGTAAAAGATAAGAAAAGTATCAGCGGTTGAGAAATTGGATTGTATTGAAAGAAACAAATAAATAGTGAGTTGTATCTGTACTGAATAAAGCGATTTCTATTGAAAAAAATAAGTAAGAATATGAAAAGAATATCATTTGTACCAACATGTTACAATATTATGAGTTGGGCGGAAACACGGCGATGCAAATATTGAGTTTTAATATTATTGATCCGACACCGTAGTCATAAATTTTACTTACATGCCCTTAGTCAGTATTTGATGACATCATTCTGGAAAATCATTTGCCAGATAGCCCATACTCCAAATGGTTAATCTGCAAAGAAAAATGCATTAGATATACAGCAAAACGAAAAGGTATACTTTTGACACATATGTATGTCTTTAGTTAGCATTTGAATCTATCACTTAGAACCCTTTAGTTTCGTTATTCTTATTGTAAACAAAGAAGTAAAATTGATTATAATGGTATTAAAATGTTTTTAATTACTCACAAGAAAACGTAAACAAATAATTCGAACTGCTCTTGCTACCACATTCACCTAAAAACTCTCTGTTGGAGGTAGCAGTATTTTGTAGAAAATTGTTTGTACTTGCTCCAGATATCTTTGTTATTGTTCTTTTATACTTCTAGACAATAAAATAAAGAAAATTTGTTTGCAACTTACACGAAAAAAAGGAATTGACCTCTTCATTTTTATATGGATGGCGTCAATCTTCAAATTTGAGACTAATTGACTTGTGGACAATTCACATGTTTTCACAGGCAGGGTTACACGGTTTGGGTCAATCAGTGCAAAGCCGTTCTTGGTACGTGCAAAGATTGGAAAGCTTTTTATCTATGTTTGTTTAACTATGTCCTTGGGCATGCTGATTTGATGGTTTCAAGCTGGAGGATTTAATGGCATTACTTCATTTTCTGTGACTGACCTTCATCTTCTTCATGCAAAGTAACATATGATGATAGTTGTAATGAGGAGGCTCAGGCTAACCATGCTTAGTGATTAAAATTATAATGGTTACACAGTGTCTAGCTATGAAATCAAAATATGCTATATATATCGCTAATGGAGACCGCCATAGCTGCTATATGGATATACTTCTATAAATGTGTGTATAAATGGATATAAATGTTTATTATGTATAAAGATGTATATATACGCACTGAAAAAATTAATTTAAGCAAATAAAAACGTAAATATGTACACTAAGTAGGACAGTGGAAAAAATACAATATAACAATTGAATAAATTATAAAACTAAAACTAAATTATAACATTCTAAATAAATTATGAAACTAAACAGAGATGGCTTGGTAATTGCCTACTTAATTGATAATTGGATTTTTTTTTAAATTAAATCAAAAAAAAAAATATAATCCACTAATTTGGCGAATTTTGTTGGTTACCCTTCTTCTTCTCGTGAGGGAGGTTAAAGGAAAAAAAGGGGGGAAGAAAAAATTTGGCGATCACGGTATTTTTTTTTTTGCCGTGATCGCCCCGTCGGTGGATGAGGATGTCGTCCGACTCCTTGCTGTTTTTCTGCTGCGTAACGCAACCAAAACCTTAAATTCATTTTTTTATAAATGCTACGCTGTAATACTCTTACTCCTAGCACTCTCCTCGAAGTGTCCATCAAATATTCTTTCTCCTTTCACTTTTAAATTTGTTTTCCCGCTTTTTTTTCTTTGATTTATTTCACCTTGCTGTGCATAAATATATATATACTCGTATTTTATTTCTAACTTTCTCACTGTTTTCTAGTACATATTTGTGCCTTTATTCCTTTTTTTGTATTTTGATTTTAAATTTATGTATATATTTTTTTTTCTTGCAGGATTACTGCAACTTGACTTGTTGCAATCAATGCACTTGGTATTATGGAGTGATGCGTTTTCTCCCTATCCCGATGTCTTCTTATTCTGTTGTTTACGTTACCATCATTCAGCCACTCGCTCCCACTAACACCGAGTTATTTCTCGTAGGCAATCAGGGTTCTCTTCCGAATAGCTTATTGGAAGTTTTAAACTATTGCTCCCTACCTTTCCCACTGCCTAAAATTGTAGGTTCTAAACCATGCTGGCTTGGCACCACCTTCTTGGTTTCCTTCAAAAATCGAAATTCATTCGAAGTTGGAATTCCTGTCCCCACCATTGTGGTTCTTGGTTTGAGAATTTTCAAATAAATTATATTGTTTTGTTTAGAGGATGTTCCGGTAAGTATTTGGATATATTTTTATTTTTATTCAACCTAATTTCTCTTTTACAGGGAGATGTAACAAAACTCTGGACTTTACAGAGTGCTCACGACGGAAAAGACTGAGGACAGCTACCTGGATTGGAACACTTGGTCGTGGTGAAGAACCCCACGCTATGATCACACGAAATTATTGATCAACATATGTACATATGTATGTTCATTTCTGCCTATGTGCGTTAGAACAATGGACTTTCCAAAACAGCTGGGCGAGTTCTTGGTATGATAGCAACGGAAGTACATACAGAAATAAATATATATATGCGTGCAAATATATTGAAGACATAAAAAAAACTATACGATAAGTAAATTTCTAAGTTTGAGTACATAATATAGATAAATATTTAAATAAATAAACATTTAAATAAATAAATGTATATAAAAAAATTAATATATAAACAAATAAATGTAAATAAATAAATACATAAAGAAATAAATGAGTGGTCTAACTGCAAAACTCACATTCTCCACTTTCGATAACTTTTGGCAAATTGCAAAAAACTTATAAAACCTTGCTTTAGCTAAATTGTTTAAATTTTTATTTTTCAATTGTTTATATTAAGGTCTACGAGGAAAGAATAAGAAACAACTTATCAGGAAAATCAAGCTTTTAAACTATAAATTTTGGAGAATGTGAGAAAAGTTGGAGAATGTGAGTTTTGCAATTAAGACCACTCAAATATATATAAGTAAATAAATGTATAAATAAATACATATATGAATAAATAAATATATAAAAAAATATAAATTGTTCTCTATGCAATTACATACATGAATAAATAAATACCTAGTCCTAACTCAGTCTATAGTCTCTAAATATATTGTGATAACCACTTAAATGTGAGCAATGACATCTAGATTTACAAAGCAGAAGATGTCGATACTCGAAGACCAGAATATTTCGATACTTGAATAACAAAGTTTCGACCATTGATGACTGGAGAGTGGAATCGAATTTTCTAGCAAACTGGAAATTGTATGGGACGCTAGATGGAGAGGATTGTTCTCGAAGTATGTCATTCGAGTATAAATACCAGCATCCCCAAGGTATGCAAGTCAGTTCTAAAGTGAAATCTGAAGTGTTAATTAGGAGAAGTGATTAAGTGGTTTAAGTAAAAGATAAGAAAAGTATAAGCGGTTGAAAAATTGGATTGTATTGAGAGAAACAATAAATAGTGAATTGTAACTGTACTGAATAAAGGGATTTGTATTGAAAAGAATAAGTTCTATCATTTGTACCCACACAAACATTTTACAATATCTATATAAATAAATAAATAAATTAGTTAATAATTATAAATTTATGACTACATAGATGGTTTTTTTTGTGTAACTTCACGTTGCTGTCACTGTTTCATGTCCTTCGCGTGGTAAACTCCGATTTCCGATCCAACTAGATTTTCCAACTCGTACAAGTTCCGACCAATTGCTCTGACTACCGACATTTAACATATTTTGGACACAGTGTAGACGCTAAGTGCTTGAACGTATCACTTAAAACAAATTTTTTTCGGTATACCTCTTGGCCAGGTATATATCGTACTATTCGTGTTCTCGTGTTGTAGGTTTTAGCGCTCCTTTCATAGGATTTCTTAATGTTCTGCTTAATTTTATTTCTCAAGCACTGCAATCGATTTTGTCTTGAGAGAGTTATTAGTTATCCGTCCTCTACAGCAATGAGTCTTTGAGCCAGTTCATAGAAGCTGCCGTATGTCATCATATTTATGCCAAACAAGGCAAAGTATGGTGATACACCGATTGAACTATGCACAGAACTCCTCAACGATCCAGCTATGTCACTTAAATGAAGATCCCAATCACGATGGTCATTCGTTATGTAAGATCTTACGGCCGTGATTATTGATCTATTTACTCTCTCAGACGGATTCGATTGAAGCGAGTAATTGCCGGTTCTGAGGTGTCGAATTTGCAGTTGTGTCAGAAGATTTTGGAAATCTTTTGCCAAGAATTGCTTACTTGTATTACTTGTGGTGCACGGAACATGTTAAAAGCATCTTGTAAAAACTGGACGAACTTGCCTTTCTCAGCGCTTTCAATAAAATAAACTTTGACAAATGATCGAGGACCACAAATATAAATCTTTTTCCGGATCTTGATCTGGGGTATGGTCCCAAAAAATCTATATATAATTTCTGGAATGGACGATCAGTACAAAAATTTGTTGACATTGGGGGACGTTGTATGAAGTTGGACACATATCGATGAATTTGGCCAATAAAATAATTGCTTGATCCTGTTCATTGTTTTTGCAACACCACCATGTGAAGCTTGCGGAGGATTGTGTGCTCTGGAAATCCACTCCTCTGTGAGATCCGACGGGATCCATAATTTCCAGTTGTGTTCAACCGTGGACTCATCTTCGTACGGTGTCAGGGACCCCTTATACACATAATCTTCTTCTATTTTAAGGTCTGGAAATTCCTCTTGGTGTTGCCGGATCGTTTTTATTAGCTCTAAATATTCTTCTGATTTGAACGCTTCGGAATTTAAATACACAAGCGGAGCGATGCCTTCCATCTCGAGGCTGTCGATATGTACACGGGACAGAGTATCTGTTCAGCGAACCTTTCCATTGTTCGATTTGGAAGGTATACTTTTGCAGCTCCAGACTCCATCTTCCAAGTCTGCCGGAGAGGTTCTTGAGGACCATCCGCCACCTTAGACTGGAATGGTCGGTAATGATGGTAAAGGACATACCTTCCACGTAGGGTCTGAGCTTCTGGACGGCCAGTACCGCTGCTAGACATGCTTTCTCTGTCACACTATAATTGCGTCTACATGAATTTAACTTCTGAGAGAAGTACGCGATGCGGCATTCTTCTTTCGCTTGGTTAATTTGGATCAAGACTGCACCTATTCTCAAGTCAGAAGCGTCTCACTGGATGAAAAATCTCTTGGAAAAATCAGGGTGGATGAGTACTGGGTTGGTTGTTAATGCGGTCTTAAGTGCTTTTAAGGCTTTCAGCGCCTCATCAGCCATCAGAAAAGGTTCTTAATTTTTCTTCGTGGTTTCAGTTCAGGGGGCAGTCAGGCTAGAAAATCCCTGATAAATCGTCTATACCACCCAGCGATGCCAAGTAGACTGCGTACTTGCTTTCGGTTTTTCGGAACGGGTAGACCACCTACTATTTAGCCTAGGTAGCAGACTCTCACTCTCCTCGATAACGCCGAGGCTTATCATCCGGCCTGTCTCAGCATACAGAAGATCTTGTATGGCTGGGGAAACAAGGAAACAAGTGACGTTGCTTTACAAGTTCCGCCTCCTCGGTGTTGATGTTCACAATTTTTCCCTAATATACTTATGCTAGCCCCGCTATCGAGGAGACCTAACATTTCCCTTTCTCCAATTTTTACTTTCACATAAGGCCTTGGATCAGAGGATGTGTCGACTATAGTTGACGCTATTGCTCTCCTGACCATCTTTCTAGTTTTATATCTTTCCATAGCTTTTATAATTCTATTAGTTACTATACTTTTTCCACCTATGATTCTATGTCTTGCCTTAATATATTCCTTTAATCTTACATGCAGGGGTTTTATTTCCAATTTCTTTGGCTCTTCAACTTCTCTTGTTTCTTGGTTCCTCTTTAGTATTCTAGTCTGCCCCTCATTTCCTTCTATGTCTTCTTCTATCTGGATGATGACACATCTTTGATTCTTTATTCAGGGAATTGCGTCGAACGCGTCTTCCTCGCTGACATCACGTTCCTCTGCCTGTTTTCCGGGTTGCACCGATGACATTTCGGAGATATCACTTCCTCTTGCCCACACCGGTAGCAGAGATAGTTCTACTACTAGAAGGACAGTCCATGAAGGTGTGACCCTCGGCCTTGCATTCCCAGCAAGACAATTGTCTTGGCTCTGCAAAACAACTTATCGGCTTCGGCCTCGGTTCACCATACTCCATGGCTGCCTAACCTCTGACGTGTCATCTTCCGAATTTATGTAAGCTATGCCACTTAAATTATTTCTATACGGATTACGCATCGGAAAGGCATTCTCTGCATCTTTGCAGGCGTATCTCAGTTGGTCCAAAGTAAAAATTGCCATGGGATAAACCAACTTACCAATTCTTATGTTTAAATTTATTTTAATTATTTTAACCATTTCAAACTCTGGGGCTTGAATGGTCATTTGTGATCTGAGTTTGGCGATCGCTGCGAAAAACTCATCAGTTGACTCTCCGGCACCTTGCCTGCGGTCCATAAGGCTCTCATTATCTCGAATTCTGACTTCGCATTGCGGAATTGACGCATGAGTGCATCACGCAGAGATGGCCAATCCGAATAGTAAATTGCCAATACCATTCGTATGCAGTACCAGAGAGGAGGATGTGGAAGTCGCGCAAAATCTCAGATCATGGACACTCGTACTGGCGTTGAAGAGTTTCCAATTGAAAAATGAAGTCCTCCACAGTTAGAGAATCTGGTTTTCCTTCAAAGTAAATGCCCCACTTGTCGATTTTTATCGGGCCTCTTATATTAGTGTGGTACCTCGGATTGGTTGCATGCTGTGGAGGGCTCTGAACCATTCCCAGAGTTTGTCTTAGTGGTAATGTAAGTGTTTGTTGTCCCTGCTGGTTCATCCCCTGGAACTTGAGAAGTAAGTTTCCCTTGGTTGAAATGGTTTCGAGGTTGGATTCAAGTGGGAATTTAAGTTTATTTAACAAGGATACTGTTCCGAATGATTTGATACCGGTGCTTGTGCAGTTTCACTAATTGTTGAGGGCCTTGTTTAGGATCCTGGATTGAATCAACTTTTTTTGTCTAAGCAGTGGTTGGATTAGCTCGTTTATGCTTTTCGTAAACTCGAGGAAGCTTCTTCTCATTTCTTCTTTCATCGGGTTTGCGATTTCTTCTTTTAGGGACTCGTTATATGAAGAATAAGCATTTACCACTGCCAGGTTAACAAAAACCCTGATGTTTGAAGGTAGACTATTTTTGTTTGCGTTGTCATTTTATGCATTGTTAACACGTTTCTGCTCTTCTATTAGCGTAATATCGGACTTAGTGCTTTGATTGAGGGTTTCTATCCCTACAGCTCTCTGCTGACTAAGTCTACTACAAGATGTCGCTGCTTCTTCTCATCTTTTGTCTTTCTTTTTCAGACTCATCCATTTTAAGAAGGGTACTACTAACAATAACTTACAACCAAAATCCCTTGAGATAATGAAAACTAATTGTAAACAAGCAGGTATGAAGGCAATCTAAAAGTTTCGTGCTAACACTGATATATATTTCTTTTATGCTAGCCAACCAAATTACGAGATCTGTATGTGGATGTGATTATATAATACAAATTTTTCCTATTCAATTGCAAAAAGGAATATGTAGGAAGTAAATTATGTAACTGGGTTTTGCTATCCCAATAAAGAAGTCAAAAAAAAAATATAGTAAAGCATGTGCAACATTCAATTAAATATCCATTTCACAGCCAAAAAGGGTACATTGTACTATGTAAACAAACAAATATAGGTACTCATATATATATATCACACTCTATAAATAAATATTGTAAAATGTTTGTGTGGGTACAAATAATAGAACTTATTCTTTTCAATACAAATCCCTTTATTCAGTACAGTTACAATTCACTATTTAATTGTTTCTCTCAGTACAATCCAATTTCTCAACCACTTATACTTTTCTTATCTTTTACTTAAACCACTTAATCGCTTCTCCTAATTAACACTTCAAATTACACTTTAGAACTGATTTGCATACCTTCGGGATGCTGGTATTTATACTCGAATGACATACTTCGAGAACAATCCTCACCATCCAGCGTCCCATACAATTTCCAATTTGCTAGAAGATTCGATTCCACTCTCCAGTCGAGACTTTGTTATTCCAGTATCGAAATCTTCTGGTCTTCGAGTATCGACATTTTCTGCTAGATGTCGCTGCTCACATTTAAGTGGTTATCACATTGCTCCCTCCCTACAGTTGTTCGTCCCGAACAACTTCGTCATTCAGCATCCCGTTGAAATGACACATTCTATCCAAATGGACCACTTTCAATTTTCCTCGATCCCCACGCTGGATCCGGTAGACAACGTCATTAATGCGGGTTATCACCTTGTATGGACCTTCCCAGTCCTGTTGCAATTTTGGTGATTTGCCTTTCTTACGCTGAGGATTATACAGCCAAACCAGATCTCCTTCGTTGAAACCGGAAGATTTCGCCTTGATATCGTACCTAGTTTTCATGCGGCTGCTTGCTAGCTTCATCTTTTCTCTGGTGTCTTCATGCAATTTACGAATCCTGCTGCGTAAGTCATTCACGTACTCGTTCACCTCTTTGGGCTCCGTCGGTGGGGATCCGAATTTTGCTTCACTTGGCAACCGAATCGTTTGAACAAATAAGATCTCGGATGGTGTGTGCCCTGTTGAGCTATGGACTGCGTTTCGGTAGGCCATTAAGAAGAGGGGTATGTGTCGATCCCAATCCCGCTGGCAGTTGCTGACAACCTTAGATAGATGCTCATTCAAGGTCCGATTGAATCGCTCGACCATTCCATCAGATTGAGGGTGTAGTGGCGTTGTCCTTGTCTTTCTTATTCCCAAATATTGGCATATTTCCTGGAAGACTTTTGATTCAAAGTTTCGCCCTTGATCAGAGTGCAGCTCCATTGGGACCCCAAATCTGCTCACCCAGTTGTTGACTATCTGTTCGGCTACAGTCTTAGACTCTTGATTTGGGATGGCAAACACTTCCGGCCACTTACTGAAGTAATCCATGACTACGAGAGTATATCGGTTTCCATTAAAGGTTTCGGGAAATGGCCCAGCGATGTCGATGGCTATTCGTTCGAAAGGTGCTCCGATATTGTATTTTTGCATTTGTCCATGTGGCTTTACTTTTGGACCCTTGGTAGCTGCACATCTTATGCACTTTTTGCACCAATTCTCGACATCTTGTTTAGCGCTTAGCCAATAGAAACGTTCCCTTACCTTTTCCAACGTCTTATTTATTCCCAAATGGCCTCCTGAGATTGCGTCATGTATTTAATGGAGCACTTGGTTGACTCTGGACCGTGGCACAATTAGCTGCATACGAGATGTTGTCCCATCTGCACTTTCCCATTTTCTCTTCAGCAATCCATCTTGCACAAAAAGCGAGTCCCACTGTGCCCAGTATGCCTTCAGAGTTTGGCTCCGATCTGATATCTGCTGCCAGCTTGGTCTTTCCTCGTGTTCTTTCCAGGCCAATATTGGTTCGATGTCATTGTCTGCCTGTTGGGAGGAACGGATTTCGTCTATACTCCAACCCTCTATTGGCTCAGTCCCGATCATTTGGATAGTTGCCTGTTCTTTTGCTTCTTTACGATTGCAGTGTTCGCATTTTACTCCGCACGGTCGACGAGAGAGAGCATCAGCATTTGAGTGGAGTGTTCCCTTGCGGTGTTGCACTTCAAAGTTGTAGCCCTGCAACTGCTCGATCCATCTTGCAACTTGGCCTTCAGGGTTCTTAAATTGGAGTAGCCATTTCAGAGCTGCGTGGTCTGTCCGGAGAATGAACTTTTGTCCGTAGATGTACTTATGGAAATGCTTCGTAGCCAGAATTAAAGCCAGAAGCTCGCGCCGGGTTACACAGTAGGTCCGTTCAGGTCTGGAGAGTACTTTGCTGTAATATGCGACCACTTTCTCTTGACCGTCATGAACTTGGGAGATCACAGCTCCGACCCCAACATTGCTAGCGTCTGCGTCCACGATGAACATTTTCCGGGCGTGGGGTAACCCAAGATGGGGGCTTTGCACAGATGTCGCTTCAGTTCTTGAAATGCTTTTTCGCATTCTCCAGACCACCTGAACTGTCGGCCTTTTTCTGTAAGTTGATGCAGGCTCTTTGCAATGCCAGCAAAATCCTTTACAAACCTTCTGTAATACGTGGCGAGTCCCAAGAAGCTTCTCAGTTGGTGTTTATCTTTTGGAGAAGGCCAACTTTTCACGGCTTCGATTTTGTCAGGATCCGTTCTTACTCCTTCCGCTGATATAATGTGACCCAGATATTTTACTTCCGGACGAAACAAGGCGCACTTTTCCGGGTTGAGCTTTAAATGAGCACTTCGTAGCCTCTCAAACACTTCTTTTAGATTTTCGCGGTGCTCCTCGTACGTCTTACCTATGACGATAACGTCGTCCAAATATACTAGCCAGGTTTTCCAGGTGAGTCCTTGCAATGTTCGTTCCATTAGTCGCTCGAAGGTGGCCGGAGCGTTGCACAGTCCAAACGGCATCATTGCAAACTGCCAAAGACCGCTTCCTGTAGTGAAGGCAGTTTTCTCACGATCCGCACGATTTATCTCTACCTGCCAGTAACCGCTCTTCAAGTCAAGTGTTGAAAACCATTTCGCTCCAGAAAGCATATCCAAAGTGTCATCGATTCTCGGAAGTGGGTAGCTGTCCTTTTTAGTGACATCATTGAGACGTCGGTAGTCTACACAAAATCTCGTGCTGCCATCTTTCTTCTCCACGAGGACCACTGGAGATGCCCACGGACTTTGCGATTCTTCAATCACTCCCTCAGCTTTCATCTTCGACATCATTTCGGCAACTTCTGTTTGCTTTGCCAATGGAAGACGCCTTGCAGGTTGACGGATTGGTCGAGCGTCTCCGGTGTCAATGTGGTGTAGAACAATATGCGTACGTCCATATTCTCCGTCTTGTGTAGCAAATATATCAGCGTACTCACCGATTAGTTTTTCTGCCAGGATTCGCTGATCTTCGTCCAGATTACAGAGGCTGAGAATTTTGTTCTTGATTTTTATGCTCTGAACTGTTGTGACCGGTTTTGCACCCTTTTTTTCCGTTGTGGTCGATATAGCCTCAACAGGTACGCATTTTCCCACTATCTCCCCCTTTTTCACCTTTACACTGAATGTCTTTGGATTTAGAATCCTTACAGGGACCATGTTGTTCTTTGGCTCCACTAAGGTCTTTTCCACCATGAAGTCTCTTTTCTTTTCTGGCTCCATCAAATAGAATCGGTGGCTACCAGGACCACCTTCCACTTTTGCCCACAAAATTGCTTCTGACGAAGGATCTAGACTCTGATTGCTGCAGATAACGACATTTGAGACTGTGGTATTGGCGTTTTCGTATATCATTGGTATCTCCATGTTTCCGTATTTCAGGGTTTGTGCCCCCAAGTCGACTACAAGTCCATGTTCTCTCATGAAGTCTGTACCAATGATGCACTCGTCACATATGTCAGCTACCAGAAACGCGTGAGTGAATGTTATTCCGGCCAATTGGATTTTTATGCGGACTTCACCATATACCTTAATCGTTGCAGGAGCATTCGACAGATGCTACTTCCCTGACGAAATGTGTTCCCCTGGAAGCCTGATTGGCTGCTTCCATCGCCAGAGCGAAGGCAAGTGCTTCAGCAAGGGTTCTTTTCCCGGCCATCCTTACTGCTGACTGTAGCTTCGAATCTGCAATTCCCCTGATAAATGCATCTTTTGCCATTTCGTCGATAATTTCCTGGCCTGCGGTGGGGTATGACAGATGTGCCAGTCTACTCACGTCTGCTTGGAGCTGCTGCAGTGTTTCTCCTCGTTGCTGCGTTCGGCTTTTCAATTGGACCTTGTAGACCTCCTGCATGTGGCTATCCCCAAACCGTTTCTCTATAGCCTGTACTAAAGTCACATAATCTTTATGCTTTTCGATGTCTACTGTTTGCAACAATTCTGCTGCAGGACCGTGCAAGGCCATTGTTAGGGCAAAGCACTTTTCCTCATTGTTCCAGTCGTTTGCACAGGCAGCCATTTCAAACTGCTTCTTATAAGTAGACCATGAGGTCTGGCCATCGAATGAGGGAGGCTTCAAATCTTTTCTCCTTGGACCGCTTAAAGAACATTCTCGCAGTTTCTGTTTTCGCACTGTGTCGAGCTCTTTTGTCAGTTGCTGAACTTTGCTGTCCATTTCTTCGAATTTTTCGCCAACATTCTTCTCTATTCTATCAAATTTGTCATCAACGTTCTTCTCTATTCTTTCAAATTTGTCATCGATTTCTTCGAATTTTTGCTGGAGAATGTTCTTTTGTTCTTCCAGATTATTCTTTTGTTCATCCATTCTCTGTTGAAGACCGTGCAGATTGTTGGTTTGTTCGTTGAATTTTTGTTCAATGCTGCTCTTCTGCTCTTCTAGATTTTTCTTTTGTTCGTCGAGACTGCTCTTCTGTTCGTCAATTTTTTGTTTCAGACTATTCTTCTGTTCTTCCAGATTTTTCTTTTGTTGGTCGAGACTGTTCTTCTGTTCGTCCATTTTTAACAAGAGGAGTTGCATCATCGCAGCCATGTCATTGCCGGTACTTGTCTGTTCATCCTCGTCAACATCAAAGGAATATGCATCAGGATCATGTCCCTCGTTGTTCAAAGGCTCCTGAAGACGGAGCACCAGATCACTTTTTCCTCCACTGGCGCTGAGGCTTCTCTTGTTCAACTCGGATTTGAGTTGGACGAGGGTCAACTGCAATAGTTTTCGACCCTTCTAGCTTTTTCAAATAGTCAGAAAACACCTTTTTTTTACACACAATAAGTCCTATCCCACTTCTGACACCAATGTAAAATGTTTGTGTGGGTACAAATAATAGAACTTATTCTTTTCAATACAAATCCCTTTATTCAGTACAGTTACAATTCACAACTTAATTGTTTCTCTCAGTACAATCCAATTTCTCAACCACTTATACTTTTCTTATCTTTTACTTAAACCACTTAATCGCTTCTCCTAATTAACACTTCAAATTACACTTTAGAACTGATTTGCATACCTTCGGGATGCTGGTATTTATACTCGAATGACATACTTCGAGAACAATCCTCACCATCCAGCGTCCCATACAATTTCCAATTTGCTAGAAGATTCGATTCCACTCTCCAGTCGAGACTTTGTTATTCCAGTATCGAAATCTTCTGGTCTTCGAGTATCGACACTTTCTTCTCTGTGAATCTAGATGTCGCTGCTCACATTTAAGTGGTTATCACAATACGTTAGATTTGAAATTAATGTATTTATGCGAAATAGGGCTAATAATTGTAAATTGAAAACTGTTAATTCAAAAATTGAAATGTTTTATAAAATAAATTCTTTATCTTTACTTATCATTATAAACTTATTACTAATATTAATAACCTTTGGCACAAAAATTATTTCATACATATCAAACTGTTCTTCTGTTACAAGGGGTATTTTTAGTAATACAATAATGTAATTATCTTTCGCATAAGCTTGTATTTCTAATTCTTTCATTATTGAGGCATAGTTTTATATACTTGGTTCAAAAACAAGAGAATTTTTAAGATGTAAATTATTCAATTCTTCTAGTAGTTGCATTGGTTCAATGATTCTTGGATGCAGAACCCCGTTTTGAATAAACAATAAACTATCTATTATTTGTTCTATTTCTAATTCTAACTGAATAATTTTAAAATTGACCTTATTCATTATTTCGTTAAAATATGATTGAATGGAATTGCTACTTTCAATACTTTTTCGTCGGCTTTTATTAAGTTTATTGAATGGATAATTTCATTAATTTTACTTGCGGTTATATTTTGTATTGTGCTTACATTAATAACTTTTTTTCCTAATTTTGGCATTAACTTAATATTTTCTTCAATACCATTTTTAATTCTGATTTCGTTACCTTTAATTGTGCTAATGGTTTCCGAATAGTATTCGGCATCTTCGTTGTCCATTATGCCAAACAATGTTTTAAACCTGTACCTACTATATTGTAGAATGTTTGTGTGGGTACAAATGATAGAACTTATTCTTTTCAATACAAATCCCTTTATTCAGTATAGTTACAATTCACTATTTAATTCTTTCTCTCAGTACAATTCAATTTCTCAACCACATATACTTTTCTTATCTTTTACTTAAACCACTTAATCACTTCTTCTAATTAACACTTCAAATTCAACTTTAGAACTGATTTGCATACCTTTGGGATGCTGGTATTTATACTCGAATGACATACTTCGAGAACAATCCTCGCCACCCAGCGTCCCATACAATTTCCAATTTGCTAGAAAATTCGATTCTACGCTCCAGTCAATGTTCGTCCCGAACAACTTCGTCATTCAGCATCCCGTTGAAATGACACATTCTATCCAAATGGACCACTTTAAATTTTCCTCGATCCCCACGCTGGATCCGGTAGACAACGTCATTAATGCGGGTTATCACCTTGTATGGACCTTCCCAGTCCTGTTGCAATTTTGGTGATTTGCCTTTCTTACGCTGAGGATTATACAGCCAAATCAGATCTCCTTCGTTGAAATCGGAAGATTTCGCCTTGATATCGTGCCTAGTTTTCATGCGGCTGCTTGCTAGCTTCATCTTTTCTCTGGTGTCTTCATGCAATTTACGAATCCTGCTGCGTAAGTCATTCACGTACTCATTCACCTCTTTGGGCTCCGTCGGTGGGGATCCGAATTTTGCTTCACTTGGCAACCGAATTGTTTGACCAAATAAGATCTCGGATGGTGTGTGCCCTGTTGAGCTGTGGACCGCGTTTCGGTAGGCCATTAAGAAGAGGGGTATGTGTCGATCCCAATCCCGCTGGCAGTTGCTGACAACCTTAGATAGATGCTCATTCAAGGTCCGATTGAATCGCTCGACCATTCCATCAGATTGAGGGTGTAGTGGCGTTGTCCTTGTCTTTCTTATTCCCAAATATTGGCATATTTCCTGGAAGACTTTTGATTCAAAGTTTCGCCCTTGATCAGAGTGCAGCTCCATTGGGACCCCAAATCTGCTCACCCAGTTGTTGACTTTCTGTTCGGCTACGGTCTTAGCCTCTTGATTTGGGATGGCAAACACTTCCGGCCACTTACTGAAGTAATCCATGACTACGAGAGTATATCGGTTTCCATTAAAGGTTTCGGGAAACGGCCCAGCGACGTCGATGGCTATTCGTTCGAAAGGTGCTCCGACATTGTATTGTTGCATTTGTCCATGTGGCTTTACTTTTGGACCCTTGGTAGCCGCACACCTTATGCACTTTTTGCACCAATTCTCGACATCTTGTTTAGCGCTTAGCCAATAGAAACGTTCCCTTACCTTTTCCAACGTCTTGTTTATTCCCAAATGGCCTCCTGAGATTCCGTCATGTATTTCATGGAGCACTTGGTTGACTCTGGATCGTGGCACAATTAGCTGCATACGAGATGTTGTCCCATCTGCACTTTCCCATTTTCTCTTCAGCAATCCATCTTGCACAAAAAGCGAGTCCCACTGTGCCCAGTATGCCTTCAGAGTTTGGCTCCGATCTGATATCTGCTGCCAGCTTGGTCTTTCCTCGTGTTCCTTCCAGGCCAATATTGGTTCGATGTCATTGTCTGCCTGTTGGGAGGAACGGATTTCGTCTATACTCCAACCCTCTATTGGCTCAGTCCTGATCATTTGGATAGTTGCCTGTTCTTTTGCTTCTTTACGATTGCAGTGTTCGCATTTTACTCCGCACGGTCGACGAGAGAGAGCATCAGCATTTGAGTGGAGTGTTCCCTTGCGGTGTTGCACTTCAAAGTTGTAGCCCTGCAACTGCTCGATCCATCTTGCAACTTGGCCTTCAGGGTTCTTAAATTGGAGTAGCCATTTCAGAGCTGCGTGGTCTGTCCGGAGAATGAACTTTTGTCCGTAGAGGTACTTATGAAAATGCTTCGTAGCCAGAATTAAAGCCAGAAGCTCGCGCCGGGTTACACAGTAGTTCCTTTCAGGTCTGGAGAGTACTTTACTGTAATATGCGACCACTTTCTCTTGACCATCATGAACCTGGGAAATCACAGCTCCGACCCCAACATTGCTAGCGTCTGCGTCCACGATGAACATTTTTCCGGGCGTCGGGTAACCCAAGATGGGGGCATTGCACAGCTGTCGCTTCAGTTCTTGAAATGCTTTTTCGCATTCTCCAGACCACCTGAACTGTCGGCCTTTTTCTGTAAGTTGATGCAGGCTCTTCGCAATGCCAGCAAAATCCTTTACGAACCTTCTGTAATACGTGGCGAGTCCCAAGAAGCTTCTCAGTTGGTGTTTATCTTTTGGAGAAGGCCAACTTTTCACGGCTTCGATTTTGTCAGGATCCGTTCTTACTCCTTCCGCTGATATAATGTGACCCAGATATTGTTGTTCAAAGCCTCCTGAAGACGGAGCACAAGGTCACTTTTTCCTCCACTGGCGCTGAGGCATCTCTTGTTCAACTCGGATTTGAGTTGGACGAGGGTCAACTGCAATAGTTTTCGACCCATTCTAGCTTTTTCAAATAGTCAGAAAACACAGTTTTTTTTTTTTGTTTTTTTTTTTTTTTTGTTTTTTTTGCTTTTACACACAATAAGTCCTATCCCACTTCTGACACCAATGTAGAATGTTTGTGTGGGTACAAATGATAGAACTTATTCTTTTCAATACAAATCCCTTTATTCAGTACAGTTACAATTCACTATTTAATTCTTTCTCTCAGTACAATTCAATTTCTCAACCACATATACTTTTCTTATCTTTTACTTAAACCACTTAATCACTTCTTCTAATTAACACTTCAAATTCAACTTTAGAACTGATTTGCATGCCTTTGGGATGCTGGTATTTATACTCGAATGACATACTTCGAGAACAATCCTCGCCACCCAGCGTCCCATACAATTTCCAATTTGCTAGAAAATTCGATTCTACTCTCTAGTCAATGACTTTGCTAATCCAGTATCGAAACCTTCGAGTCTTCGAGTTTCGGCATTTTCTGCTAGATGTCGCTGCTCACATTTGACTGGTTATCACAATATTAATCAATCCCCTTCGTGATCTAATCTGTTTACCTACTATATTGTATACTATATGAACTTTGTGTTCGATCTTAATTAAATTATTACGTACTACTTCTTGGTATTTTCTGCAATTGGTTATATACTTAAACATGCTTCGTTTACTGTATTTATGATATTTCTAATATTTTCTACGTAGTCGTTTAACTCTCCTATATCAATCTTGTTTAATAAGGTTAACTTACTTCCTGTTTCCCTAGCTTGACCTTTATGATTAAAATAAAGTCCGGTATTATCGTTTAATTTTCTTACTTTGATGCTTCCTGCCGTGAACTTGAAGCAACAGGTGACTCTGTAAAGTAGGGTCTAATGTTAGATTTATTATATTTTTGCTTTTTATTTTTTATCTTAGCAATAATAAAATCATCGTGAACTTCTAAAATTTTAAAGGGACCTTTGAATGTACTTTCTAATTTTCCTTTAACTACATTCTTAACTAGTACCACAGATAATGAATCTATACAGATGTCTCATTCATATGGGAAGTTTTGTCCTATGAAAATGAAATCGAACTAAAAAAATAGCTTTTTTAAAAAGCTGCAAAGAGCAGAAAAATCATTTTATTTCTTTTCGCTTTTTGCTCTTGCTACTTGTCACTCACGAATGCAAAGTCGTTTATCATGCAAACCCGTGAACGAAAGAAATAAATAAAAAAAAACATACGTTGATGTTGCCCAGCATAACCGGTTTACTTGGGTTTATGTACGTGTTATTTTGTTTGTAACTTGTTATGCAATGTAAATTAAATGGGGGTAGGAATATAATTTTGAAGATCATAAGATCGACGGTCCGGGAAGGTGGACGTGCTGGAGGGGGTGGGTGTGACGTTGCACCACACTATAAAAGTGGTTGATATTTGAAGCACGAGATGCTAAGGGCTAATACATGTTATGGGGTTGAAGATATACGTATGTACATGAGCGCTAGACCAATTTCCTGATTTTAATTTTGTGTTCAGGACATTAAGTACCTACAAAATTTTATAAATTTCCAAGCATTGAGCAACAACGAACCTATTCGGAAAATGTATGTATATGTTATTCACGAGTACATATTTGCTCCCTTTTCTTTCAAGTTATGTAAAAGGGAGTTTTTAAAACTGTACGCAAAATCTTCAATTTCGAGACTCGGGGACAACGCAGTAATGTACGGCCGAATATATGGGAGTTCGAACAAGTGGAATGGGATCTCAACCAACTTGGAGTGCAGCACCGCTGGAAACAGCTGGCGAAAGATCGCGCCAGGTGGAAAGGCTTGTTGGTTGAGGTCGTGGTCCACCCCGGACTGTAGCGCCACCTAAGTAAGTAAGGAAAATATTGGAAATATTTTTCCGACAGCCATGAATGGGCCATATTTTAACTAGCAAAATCATTACTATATAGAGTATGATTTTGTTCCTTGGAGTAGGGACTTTGGATCAAATTTTTTAAACCAGTCTGAAGTAGCAGCTTATTCTGGTGGTAATCTTCGACAAGGTGTCATTTGTTCAGTTTGCATTAACCCAGAGGAAGAGGAACTCCTCTAAAGTAATGAGCATTTACAGTGACAAATTGTACGATTTGGTAAATGACAGGGTTATCAATGACGTGTTCCAACAGCTGGGCAGATCTTTATTGTGCTTATACCTGCCTGCGGTTACATAATACGAGTATTTTAATATGAGATTGAAAAAACCATATTATGAAAGCGTATCTATTGGCCGGAATCCGGTGGAGGTTTGGAAAAATTCTGAGGTTTTGTTTCCAAGCTGTAAGGCGCATCGCAAATTTTCTAGTATGATGCGCCACAACCGGGGACCCCGAATTAGGCCATCGCATTATGAAACCTAGTACAATGGAGGCTGTCATAAGCATAGGTGGTAGGTATTGACTAGGAACTGGATAGTTCTATCCAAGATTTTCCAGGCCGCAAGGCACACTGCTTTCGGTAAATTTTTGTGGACCGAAGAGACTTTAAGTGTTCACACAGTACACTGAATAGAATCATAATGCCGACATTAGGCAAACAGATCCTTCAGAAGCGGGCGTTATCCATCGTCATCCTGCACAGACGGACGAGTTTGGCAGGGATGTCAAGACTAGACATTGCTCTATATAACTCGTCTCTATAAATGCTGTCATAGGCAGCCTTAAAATCGATAAGCAGGTACCCACCACCTGGTGGATCTGGACTTCTTGGGTTTTCTCCAAAATCTGCCGGATTGTGGAAATCTAATCGATTGTGTACCGCACTGATAGGGTCCAATCAGGTTGTTTACGATGGCTTCAATCAAACCAATCCCAGAAGAAACATGTTTTTATCAGTGGTTTTGTCAAATGAGTCCGGACTGGGCCCCGTGCGACTTACTTACTTACTTACTTACTCAAAACTTACCTTAAGAGTAAGTTGGGGTGTACCACCAAAAAATTGGCTAGAAATTGGTTTGGAATCAACATTAATCATGGAGTTGTCTGCTCAGTCTCCAGATCTACAGTGCAATCTTCATGGGCAGGTATTTCGAGAGAGAGGTGCATGCGCTTAGTTGACTCTATGCCACTTCGTTGTACTGCAGTTCTGGCAAACAAAGGCCATTCAACGAAGTATTAAGCAAGTGCAACATATTCAATTTTCAGTTTTTTCTTTAAATTAGCCGAGACCAAAAAGACCACGTCGTTTTCAGTCAAAAAAGAAGGCAATGCTCACGGTTTTCATGGATTACAACGATGTAGTGCATCATGAATTTTTGCCAGAAGGCCAGCCAGTAAACAAAAAGTATTATTTGGGCGTTATGAGACGTTTGCGTGAAGCAATTCGCCGAAAGAGACCAGAATTGTGGGCAGAAAACTAGTGGACTTTGCACCATGATAACGTACCATCGCACAGTGCCATCATTATTCGTAATTTTTTGACGAAAAATGCAACATATATCATCCAACAGCCACCGAATTCAACTGATTTGGCTCCCTGTGACTTCTTTCTGTTCAATCGAGTTGAAAAACCACTACGTGGAACGCGTTTCAGCAGCCGAGAGGAAGTAATGGAAAAATCACAGGAAGCACTAATGGACATACCGAAAACAAATATAAAAAATGTTTCGAGGATTGGATCAAGCGCTGGCATAAGTGTGTTGCAGTCGATAAGAGATTACTTTGAAGGGGACAATATAGATTTAGATGAATAAACTTGTATTTTTAATTTTCTCAATAAATTCCTTTTCATCAAGGTGGTATTTTAGGTTTTCTATAAGAATGGTTAGTTACTTAATTTCAAATTCAATACGAAGTCTTTAGAACATTAGAGAAAGAAAAAATAAATAATTAAAATACAGGTGCTATAAAATTTGTTTAATTGTAAAATAAAAAGTTAAGCATCTAACACTGCTATTATTTTGCACACAGGTGTATCTGCACTGCATATTAATAACACGAATAATATTTTGCTCGTCAAACTTCAATTACAAAATGAAAAGAAATATTCTACTTTTCCCGCCTTTGAATTTTTCTTTCTAACATACACACCCATACGCTCAAACTAAATACCAATTCATGAAAAATTACATAATTTCCTATTGCAGTCGAATGAAAACAAACAGCCAAGTCTTCATACCCCTTCACGAAAACCCCTTGCAATTGTTTTTCATATTCCTTTTGCCACTGCCTTCAACTTGCGGTGAGAAAAAAAAAATCTCTCAATAAACAAAGCAAGAAAGAGCGAAAATAAAAAAGCTTTACATTATTCCGAAGGCTCGTGTCGGCTGGACGGGTGTCGGCTAGCCGACAAAAATTGAACCATCTTTTTCTACAGCGATGAGACATCTGTATAGATTTATTATCTGTGCTAGTACCTTTTGACCTACTCTGTATTCTACTTGTTTGCCAATATGTTGGTCGTATCTTACCTTAGATTTTTCCTTTGATTTCAATGTATTCTCTACTGCTTTAGAACTAGCTTGCATTAACTTTGCTTGTAATTCGTCTAGATAATCAAACATGGTTTTTTCGCCTAGGTCTTCAATTTGGCTAGGTTGGTTGCCTATATTCTCAAAAACTAATTCATATGGTGTATACCCTGTGGTATTATGTCTTGTTGTATTATAACAGAAACTAGCGTAAGGCATTCTGTCGTCCCAATCTTTCATGTTATTTAATTCTCTTCCCGTGGTTTTTAAATATTCAGTTAATCGATAATGTGCCCTTTCAACAGCACCGTTTGCTTGAGGATAGGCAATGCTCGTCGTTATATGGTTGAGGTTTAATATCTCACACATATTTTTAAATAATTCATTGCAAAATTCATTACCATTATCGGTTAAAATAATTTTTGGTAGACCAAAATTCAAAACCCATTCGTTAATAAATGAATTCGCTACTACTCCCATTTCCTTTGTCTTAAGTGGTATGAATTTTATAAATTTTGATAAATCGTCCTGGATTGTAAGACCAAATTTAAATCCATTGCTAGTTACTTTGAGTGGACCAATTAAATACATCGATATTTTTTCTAAAGGTTTTTCAGCCGTTGTAACTATTTTCATAGGATTCCGGGTTGGTTTTCTAATCACCTCCTCCACTTGACAATGCTCACAATTTCTGATAAATTTTTCTACGTCTTTTTGCATACCTTTCCAATAAAACTTTTTCTTTAGTTTCTCATATAACGCTTTTTGTCCTATGTGGCCTCCCAATAGACCATTATGGTTGTCCGCTAAAATATTTCGCCTTTCGTCTAAATCATTGACCTCTCTTTGATCACATTGTTTACTAGTCTCGTTTTTTGAAGAATCTTCAACTTCTACGTCATTGTTGAGGTTTGTATGTCTATCTTCATTAGCTATGTCTCGTAACATGTCCTCTATAATGTCATCTACCTCGTCTAGTGATTCTATTCTATTATCCGAAATAGCATTGTCTTTTTCCTGTTCTAGTATTCTCACATTTCTTGATAATTCATCTGCAACAACATTTTCACTACCCGTTTTGTATTTTATCTCATATTCAAATTCTTCTAATTTAAGTCTCCATCTGATTAATCTAGAACCTGGATCTTTAACGTTGAAGAGCCAAGTAAGTGGTCTGTGATCAGTCTGAACTATGAATTTTCTTCCGTATATGTACGGTCTAAATTGCTTTGTCGCCCAAACTATTGCCAAGCACTCCTTTTCAATAGTGCTGTAATTTTGTTCTGCTTTGTTAAGCGTACTACAAACAAATTGTATTAGCAAATCTATTGTGCCATGCTGTTGGCTAAGAACAGCTCCTATACCCTTGTTCGATGCATCTGTTGTTATAATGAAAGTCCTATTATAGTCTGGATATTGCAGGATTGGAAACTTTGTTATAGCACCTTTAAGTTTCTTAAAAGATTCTTGTTGCTCTTCTCCCCCAAAGTGAATTCTGTATCTTTTTTTAACAGTCTATTTAATGGTTCTGCTATCTTACTGAAATTTTGGACGAATTTCCGATAATAACCTATCATTCCTAAAAATGATTTAACTCCTTTTTGATTACATGGTGGTTGCATCTTTACAATACTATCTATCTTGTTTGGGTCAGGTTTTACCCCTTTGTCAGTTATTATGTGTCCTAAATATTGAACTTCCTTGCGAAGAAATTCGCACTTATCCGGTTGTAACTTAAGATTTGCGGCTCTTATTTGATCAAGTACCTGTATTAACTTATCATTATGCTCCTCAAGACTCTGTCCATATACAACCACATCACCAAGGTAAACAAAGCATTTAATGCCCTGTAACCCTGATAATACTGTGTTCATTAAGCGTTAAAAGCATGCCGGAGCATTCAATCCAAATGGCATACGAGTAATTTCGAAATGCTCATAATGTGTGTTAAAGGCGGTCTTTTCTCTGTCCTTTTCATCAACTGCGATTTGATGAAAACCGGAAGTTAAATCTAATGTTGTAAAATACCTGGCTTTTCCTAACTGATCTAGAATCTCATTTATATTAGGAAGAGGGTAATTGTCGGATATCGTTAACTCGTTGAGTTTACGATAGTCAATTACTATCCTCCATTTTTTAATGCCACTCGCATCAGCCTTCTTTGGAACGATCCAAAGAGGTGAGCTCCATGGTGACTTGCTGTCTCTTATTATTCCGTCTTCCTTAAGTTCTTCTACCTGGCGGCGTACTTCCTCTTCATGAATCTTTCTTTAATTTGGTGCTTTGTCACGTCTGTATTGCTTAATTTTTCGTCTTTGATGCTAAACACGTCACAATACGTTCTAATTATTGAAATAAGACTCTCTTTTTCTTCACTGTTCATGTGGTCGGTTCTAATATTTCCCGTGACTTCAATTTTTCTATCTTCTTTATGCGATATGACTTCGTACTCGTCTAAATTTTTTCCTACAATCCTAATGTTGCTGATATCTAAACTTTCTGCTGTGGTATTTACTATTGACATTCACCATTATTATTCCTTGTTATACACTCTGGGATAATAATTCCCTGTTTTATTTCTTGTTTGGGAATAACTATTTCTTCATTTAGATTGATATTATCTTTAGTTTGATAATCCTAAAATTTTCACTTCAGCCTGAACGAATTTTTCCTCACTCAAATACCTGAGATTTATTTCTTCGTTTCTATTTCTCAAGATACCTTCCTTGTAATGGATGGAGTATCCTCCTTCCTTAAGAAAATGGCTGCCTAAAATTCCATCATAGTTGCCAAGTAAATCGTTCTCTATTACTTGCATAACAACTCTAGTTGGTTTTAATTTACCTTTTTTATTTGTGAATAGTTTAATATCTTTAACAGTTTCACCTAAGGTTTCCTTGGGTTTACCTCCTAGACCTTTAAATTTTATTATTCTACTTGTGTCAACTTCACGCTTATAAACACTATTCGCACAAATCATGGATATTTCCGCCCCTGCATCGATGATTAAATTTTTTATATCCCCGTTTATTAACGCATTTATGTGTGGACTTTCTGAGTTACCTAACTCGTTTAATACTTCATAATCTTTTATTGTCCTCACATTTGGTTCATTCTTGAAATCTTTTTTGCCTGCCTTCTGGTTTGCATTTGAACTAGAAGCTGAGTCAATACTTGTATTATGATCCCTAGAACTATGATTCTCTTTTTGTTTTCTTGGAAGCCGGCAATTCCTTGAGATATGGCCTTTCTTTCCGCAATTAAAACATTTAATTTCTGTGTAGTTCACCCTGGCTAAATTTCTGTTCGAGTAATCTTTATTTATGTTAGTTTTAAATAAATTGAGTCTCTGTTCTTCCTCTTGAGCACATCGACTTGCCTCTTGTTGGGTATTGTTAAATAAATTAACAGATATAAAAAAAACTAGCAAACTTAATAAATTAATCAATATAAATAAGTTAACATTTATGAATATATAGATAAAGAAATTAAATAAATGAACAGCTGTAGCGTTCAAATAATCTGTCAAGCCTTAAGGATACTTTTTCTATTTTTGATATAACATGTAACTCCTCAGTCGAAAAGCCCCAAGGCAAGTTTAAAATCATTTTCAAAAGTTTGTTTTGTGTTACTTGTAATCTACGGCGGTGACTTTTTGAACATTTGCCCCAAACTGGCGATCCATAAAACATTAGGTATTGCTTGGAAAATTGCTTTGACAATAATAAGTTTATTTTCATTACTCATTTTTGATCTCCGGTTTATAAATGGATATAACATTTTAATTGTAAGGTTGACCATTCTGATGGTTTGTTGAATATGAAGACCAAATGTTAATGATTTTTCGATGTGTACCCCAAGATACTTAGCACTTGATTTCCATTCCGTTTGGATGTTATTTAATACTAGCCTGTTGCTTGGTAAGAAGCAGACTTTTCTTTTTCTTGTAAAAAAGATAGCCTGAGTCTTTGAAGCATTAATTTTAATCTTCCAATTTTCAAAGTATTTTTCGATATCATTTAAACCAGATTGCAAATAAGCTTCAATATTCAAGCCAATTGAATCTGAAGAATAAATGCATGTGTCATCTGCAAAAATAGCAGATTCGCAATTATTTAATCTTGGAAAATCATAAGTGTAAATATTATAGGAGTCAAGGAGAACCATACCAGTACTTTTTCCCCTTTCAAAATTACTTTGTGAATTTGGTGTACTGTGGAATGATGCGGTCTAAAACTGAATTGTTCTGCAGGTAATATATTGTCTATTATATTCTGCAGATTATATTAATAGACTGTTGAACTGTATATACTTCCCTGCTAATTATGTTCCTACCTATTGAATGGTTCGCAAAGAAAATCTTAGCTAGCGCATCCGATTTTTCGGCATTGGACAGCAATACTGTGCTTCCGTCTTTAAATGCGGGGATGAAACAGTTTTTCCGTTTAACAACTTTGATAATGTTGCAAAAGGGTTTGCTGAATTTGTCTAGAGCTTGTAGTTTTCTATTCCAGCATTTGTTTCAAAAACTCAAAATTAGTGACTTTATGGTTCCCATTAAAGCTTTTGCTTAGGCCAAATATGAGTCAATTCTCGTTCTTATCCATCTGGATCTGACATAATTTCTCATTTTGATCAGATCAACGATGTAACGTGAGCTATTCCAACACTTGATTTTCTTAGGTACTGACTCATCAATACAATCGAGTACTGAACTTGTGAAATGACTTCCAGCTTCGTTGATTTGGTTTTGATTTATTGCATCAGGTAACATTTCCTGATAATTTCTCAATTTCAAACGTATTTTGCTCCTAAATCGATCCCAATTAGCACTCTTAGAGTCAAAAACTAAATTGTTCGTCTGTTTGGGTGACAAAACAATTTACATTTAACCGGCAAATGATCAGAGCTTAGATCATTTATTACAATAGGTTGGCTAAAAAGTTCTTGCATATTTGTGAGAAACAAATCCAATGTTGACGGGTTAGCCCGCGGGTTTGGAATAAATGTTGGATGAGGAGGGTATAAAATATGAAATGGGTGCCTAGAATGCAGATCAGCACGTATATTTCCCAACGAATTTGCTCTGAGACAACCCCAGTTCCTATGCATACAATTTAAGTCGCCTCCTACTAGAAAAATGTCGTTAAACTAGTCAATTTCCGTAAATCGCGATTTAAATCAAAACGCTTCTGTGCTGTAGCACGACCACCAGCAAAGTAAACACAAAAAATTTTTATTGAACAGCCATTAGTAAAAGATATTTCAATATCTATATTCTCAATCAGTTTTGTTTTTACAATTGGAAGAATTTGGTGTTTTATTGTTCTTTTAACGACAACGGCAACACCACCATCCTTTCTCTCACTTCTATCTAAGCGGAAACATTTGTATTCTCTATTTGACAATTTATGTACATTTTGATTGAGTCCTGTTTCAGTGACCAGAGCTACATCAATGTCAAGTGAGCTTAAAAAAGCAAAAAATTCTAAAGCTTTATTGCGAATGCTTCTAGCACATCAACATATATATTTAAACCGACGTTCATATTTATTTATATCAAACAAATACTTAATAGCTAATTGCGCAATAGTATTAAATTGGTCGGCTTTTGTGTTGCATTTTTCAAGAAGCGTGATCATCTCAGCAGTAAGAGCGTTGATTTCTTCAAAGGTGAAAAGTTTGCTGGTTTTCTTTGGTGCCGCAACTGAGTTGTCCACGCATTTGGGCAATTGGTTCTTTGATTTGCTATTGGCATGATCTTTGGCAAAGTACTTTTTCGCCGCGACGGGAGAGCGGGAAAGTCGTTGGTGTTTGGGACGAGCCCTTGCATTTGGTGTTGTTGCTGGTAATTTTTATGTGCATCAAACATCGCCGGCTGTGAATTATTTTTATTAGAGAACCGTCCTCTAATTTCTAAGAAAGATTTTCGACTTTCCCAATTGGGGTCGGTAGATTTGTGAGTTTTGCTGCAGTTTGCACACTTAATATTATTAGACATGCACTCACTTGAATTGTGGTTTTCGGAGCAAATTCCACAATGCGTTTTAATACGAGTATGGCAACTCTTTTCGCCATGGCTAAACATTTGGCAATTGTAGCACTGCGTGACTTTATTGCGTTGCCTACGGGCGAAATCCCATTTGACGTGAGTTCTAAATATGGCTCGAACATTTTTCTTGAGATCATTTAATTTAATAGAACCGCACTTAAGAAATACAAGATAGAACACATCAGTAAATCCACGGTAGTTCTTCTTAATAATTTTGATGTGTTGGACTTGTAGCCCTAAGGAAATGAGTTCTTTTTTTGCAGATTCAATGGGATATTCGTCAAGCCCGTACAACATGACTTTGAATGACCTTGCAGTTGGAATGCTGCCTTTTATGACTAGAGATCGATTAGCTTTTTTCTTAATTTAAGCAAATAAGAACGTAAAATATGTACACTAAGTATGACGGTGGGAACAATACAATATAACAATTGAATAAATTATAAAACTAAAACTAAATTATAACATTCTAAATAAATTATGACACTAAACACTAAACAGAGATGGCTTAGTAATTGCCTATTTAATTGATAATTGGAATTTTTTTTAAATTAAATCAAAAAAAATATAATCCATTAATTTGGCGAATTTTGCCGGTTATCCTTCTTCTCCTCGTGAGGGAGGTTAAAGGAAAAAAAAGGGGGAAGAAAAAATTTGGCGATCAGGGTATTTTTTTTCTGCCGTGATCGCCCCGTCGGTGGATGAGGATGTCGTCCGACTCCTTGCTGTTTTTCTACAGCGTAACGCAACCAAAACCCTAAATTAATTTTTTTTTTAAATGCTACTTACTTATGCACTTACCCTTTCTCCTCGAAGTGTCCTTCAAATATTCTTTCTCCTTTCACTTTTAAATTTGATTTCACGCTTTTTTTTTCTTTGATTTATTTCACCTTGTCTGTGCATAAATATATATACATTTTTTTCTAACTTTCTTACTGTTTTCTAATACTTATTTGTGTCTTTATTCCTTGTTTTTTATTTTTATTTATTTTTATTTTTTTCTTGGAGGATTACTGCAACTTGACTTGTTGCAATCACTGCACTTGGTATTATGGCGTGATGCTCTCCCTATTCCGATGTCTCCATATTCTGTTGTTTACGGTACCATCATTCAGCCACTCGCTCTCACTAACACAGGCTTATTCATCGTAGGCAATCAGGGTTCTCTTCCGAATAGCTTATTGGAAGTTTTAAGATATTGCTCCCTACCTTACCCACTGCCTAAAATTGTTGGTACTAAACCATGCTGGCTTGGTACAACCTTCTTAGTTTTCTTCAAAAATCGAAATTCATTCGAAGTTGGAATTCCTATATCCACCATCTTGGTTCTTGGTTTGACAATTTTCAAACAAATTAAATTGTTTTGTTTAGATAGAAAGAGGATGTTTCGGTAAGTAATTGGATATGTTTTTATTTTTATTCAACCTATTTTCTCTTTTACAGGGAGATGTAACAGCGTACAACGCGAATACAGAAGTAGTGTGGACAATGGATATTTTAGAGTTTGTTCATGATTTTTTTTTTTTTGCATTTGAGTAATCTGTTAAATTATTTTTTAACCATTGTTAAATTATAACCTTCGAATCACTCTGAGTGAAGAAAAAACTCTCCGTTCTATTCGGACTCCCACCCCTGGACAGCGAATATCGAAACCAAACACCAGAGTTTCAAACCAGTACAAAAAACCGATTTTCCTTTCTCCTCCTTCTAACTTTCCGCACGCGCCTGGGCAACAGTAAAAGGGTATCAACCCCTTAGGCGCGCGTATATAATAAAAAAAACCTGGCAAAGTTATCTAATTTGCTCCTTGAATTATTGCAGTTATCATTTCCTCACGTAGAAACTTTCTCGGATAAGTGCACTGCTTATTAGATCACATTTAGAATTACCCGTTGATATTTGAAACATTTTCATTTCCGTAGGTAGCTGTAATTTTTACTTTCCGCGGAAGTACTACTTTCGTCGCGTCAATCAAGTCGACCCACGCTAATTGTGCGAAATCGTTATCGTAATTTCCTATGATGGTTAACAACTTTAACGACTTTTTTTTTCTAAATAGATATTATGAGTTGGGCAAAAAAACAGCGATGCAGATATTGAGTTTTATTATTATTGATCCTCAACCGTAGTTATAGATTTTACTCACATGTCCTTAGTCAGTATTTGATGACATCACTCTGGAAAATCATTTGCCAGACAGCCCGTACTCCAAATGGTCAATCTGCAAAGAAAAATGCATTAGATATACAGCAAAACGAAAAGGTATATTTTTTACACATATGTATGTATGTCTTTAGTTGGCATTTGAAGCTAACTAAATTTAGAATCCTTTAGTTTTATTATTCTTATTGTAAACAAAGAAGTAAAATTGATTATATTGGAATTAAAATGTTTTTACTTACTCACAAGAAAACATAAGCTTTTGCTGCCACATTCACATAAAAAGACTCTGTTGGTGGTAGCAGTATTTTGTAGAAAATTGTTTGTACTTGCTCCAGATATCTTTGTTTTTGTTCTTTATACTTCTAGGCAATAAAATAAAGAAAATTTGTTTGCAACTTACACGAAAAAAAGGAATTGACCCCGCCATTTTTATATGCATGGCGTCAATCTTAAAATTTGAGACTAATTGACTTGTTGACAATTCACATGTTTTCACAGGCAGGGTTACATAGTTTGGGTCAACCAGTGCAAAGCCGTTCTTGGTAAGTGCAAAGATTGGACCGTTTTCTATCTATGTTAGTTTAAGTAAGTCCTTGGGCATGCTGATTTGATGGCTTCATGTTGGAGCCAGTCGTTCATAGACCTCCGTGAGGAATAGACGTGTTGCGGCTTTCAACGTGAAAAAGTAAATAAGCAAGTAAAATAAAAGTGAATTAGGAACATTTTGGCCAAGTGGATCGGTGGCTTAGTGGTAGTGATGTCAGCCGATAAAGCAGGGGTCGTGGGTTCGATTCCCCAAAAAATTACATTGACATTTTATTTTTAAAAGTTTAAATTAGTCAAATAAAATAAAGTACGAAAGAGCGATCGTACCGATGAGTGATGGCAAGCGGTCCGCTACTCCAATAGCGGGAACAGCACATGACATGATGTCATCCGAAAATGGTGCGAAGAAGAGGAGGAGGAGGCTAAATTCATCTCCGAATTTGGTAATGCGCCCCTCCCTAACAACTCCTACTGAAAAGCTGCCAAGTAGAGTAAGGGAAGGAGCGCCAACAACGTCAGCAAAGGCTGCAGCTGAATCAGACCAAGACGAAGACCCCCGCGTGTCTGATGGTGGAGAAGACCGCTATATGGGTAGTTTGAATACCTTCCAATCTCTGATGGCTACTGAATCAGAGGATGAAGAGGAAGAAGTACATGCAATAAATAGCTGCATTAAAGAGTTGCAGCAAAAAGTATTAGCTATTAGAAACAAACAAGTGGCGAGAAGACAAAATGAGGTACAACAACAACTCCAGATTTGTAAGGAACAGCCCACAAATAGCGAGGCTAAACAGAAAGAACAGCCGCTACAACAGCAAAAAACAGCACATGGGAAAACGAGAAACAAGTCCAGACACAACAGAAGCAAAAGCAACAGCAACAACAACAACAACAAAAAACACAACCTCAGCAACAACAACAAAAACCACAACCGCAGCAACAACAACAACACAAGTCCCAGAAACAACATCAGTAGCAGCAAATACAGCAACACCAACAGCAACAACATCAGCAGACGTAGCAAAAACAACAACAACCACCAACGAAATCAACTAAGCAGCGCGTACCTCCAATCAACACGTTTAAGATTAATTTTATAATAGTGCTCCACTGAATGCCAATTACTGAAGGATTCGACGACGGAGTTCTTCTCCTACACCTCGAAGGGGGACAAGCTGCAAACAATGCTGCTGAGGGGATTAGAACAGTCGACTGATCCGGAGGAGTTCCTTGCACTGCTGAAAGAGAAGAAGAGCGAAGGGCTCCAATTCGTGGGGGTCAAGCCTTTCACCACAGCCAGATCCAAAAGGGAGAGCGGCAACTGCCGATTTTCCTGGTCCAGCTAAGTCCCACCACCAATCTGGATGGTCTAAGGAGTATTAAAGTCCTGAACTACCAGGTTGTACACTGGGAGAAATTAAAGAGGAGCGAAAACATTTTACAATGTGTTCACTGCCAAAGGTTCGGGCATGCCGCGTCGAACTGCGAAATGCAGCCTCGATGCGTGAAGTGCGGAAAGAACCACAAGTCCGAGGATCGCGCTCTGGGTAAGGACGGAGCGTCTAAAAAAGCCAACTATCTTGTGCTTTATGTAGGAACACGGGACACACCGCAAATTATCGGGGTGGGGGAAATATGGTACAGCAAGCGAATATTGCTTCTCAGGCCCCAGCGCCCAGAGCACCGGAACCAGTACCTGACATGCTAGCTATCTTGCTCTCTATCCAGGAGCAGATGGCTCAGCTACAACGTCATTTAACTGAACAGACCGCGCGGGTGGATCAAGTATACGCGCTGCTGCCTGGCCTAACGCACCTTTTGCCGTAATGGGTTCGCACGTGGCGGAGCAAACTCTGAAGGGCCTTGCTGTGAATTCACTGATTAGGTTCGAACAACGAGCCACACTATTTAAGTTTCTTAAAGACCAAGCCCCTGATGTACTGTTGGTTAACGAAACTAAGCTTACCAAGAAACACACAATGAGGCACAGAAGATACAAAATAGTACGGAGAAACCGACCCAACTCCATTCAGGGAGGTGGCGTTGCAATTTTCGTACGAAAAGGTATACGTTTTAAAAGAGTATACAGTCGTGTAGTACGCTCTTTCCAGGTGCTGGAAGCATGCATCGTGTCTATTCCCCTCCGTAGTGGAAAGCGGTTGTACATGGTGTCTCTCTATGCGCCTAAGGCTACTCAATCCACCTTATTCATCTCAGAGCTCGAGACGCTTTTTCGATTCCTGAGGCTGGAATTGGAAGATAACTATTTTATTATCGGCGAATATTTCAACGCCAAACATAGTGATTGGGGAAATAATACACCAAATACTAGAGGGAACCTACTATTCAATTGGTGGGGTCAGCACAGTGTAATGTAACGACTCGGGAACAATAAAATTCGAGCTGTAAACACCAGCAATCCGAATATGTTCCCGCAAATAAATAAAATATTTCGGAGAAATAATAAGAACGACCTTCCATGCCTTAAAATAGCAGATTCGCAATTATTTAATCTTGGAAAATCATAAATGTAAATATTATATAGGATTGGACCAAGTACCGAGCCCTGGGGTACCCCTGCCTCTATAGGAAAACCTGTTGATATTACCGATACAAAGAAAGTACGAAAGATTGACTGAATTATTTTTATTAAATACATAGGGAAATACAGGCTGCAAAGTTTGTGCAGAAAGCCTTGGTGCCATACAAAAAACGTTTTTTCGAAGTCAAGGAGAACCATACCAGTACTTTTTCCCCTTTCAAAATTACTTTGTATGTGCTTTGTTATACGGTGCATTTGGTGTACTGTGGAATGATGCGGTCTAAAACTGAATTGTTCTGCAGGTAATATATTGTCTATTATATTCTGCAGATTATATTAATAGACTGTTGAACTGTACATATATACTTCCCTGCTAATTATGTTCCTACCTATTGAATGGTTCGCAAAGAAAACCTTAGCTAGCGCATCCGATTTTTCGGCATTGGACAGCAATACTGTGCTTCCGTCTTTAAATGCGGGGATGAAACAGATTTTCCGTTTAACAACTTTGGTAATGTTGCAAAAGGGTTTGCTGAATTTGTCTAGAGCTTGTAGTTTTCTATTCCAGCATTTGTTTCAAAAACTCAAAATTAGTGACTTTATGGTTCCCATTAAAGCTTTTGCTTAGGCCAAATATGAGTCAATTCTCGTTCTTATCCATCTGGATCTGACATAATTTCTCATTTTGATCAGATCAATGATGTAACGTGAGCTATTCCATCACTTGATTTTCTTAAGTACTGACTCATCAATACAATCGAGTACTGAACTTGTGAAATGACTTCCAGCTTCGTTGATTTGGTTTTGATTTATTGCATCAGGTAACATTTCCTGATAATTTCTCAATTTCAAACGTATTTTGCTCCTAAATCGATCCCAATTAGCACTCTTAGAGTCAAAAACTAAATTGTTCGTCTGTTTGGGTGACAAAACAATTTACATTTAACCGGCAAATGATCAGAGCTTAGATCATTTATTACAATAGGTTGGCTAAAAAGTTCTTGCATATTTGTGAGAAACAAATCCAATGTTGACGGGTTAGCCCGCGGGTTTGGAATAAATGTTGGATGAGGAGGGTATAAAATATGAAATGGGTGCCTAGAATGCAGATCAGCACGTATATTTCCCAACGAATTTGCTCTGAGACAACCCCAGTTCCTATGCCTACAATTTAAGTCGCCTCCTACTAGAAAAATGTCGTTAAACTAGTCAATTTCCGTAAATCGCGATTTAAATCAAAACGCTTCTGTGCTGTAGCACGACCACCAGCAAAGTAAACACAAAAAATTTTTATTGAACAGCCATTAGTAAAAGATATTTCAATATCTATATTCTCAATCAGTTTTGTTTTTACAATTGGAAGAATTTGGTGTTTTATTGTTCTTTTAACGACAACGGCAACACCACCACCCTTTCTCTCACTTCTATCTAAGCGGAAACATTTGTATTCTCTATTTGACAATTTATGTACATTTTGATTGAGTCCTGTTTCAGTGACCAGAGCTACATCAATGTCAAGTGAGCTTAAAAAAGCAAAAAATTCTAAAGCTTTATTGCGAATGCTTCTAGCACATCAACATATATATTTAAACCGACGTTCATATTTATTTATATCAAACAAATACTTAATAGCTAATTGCGCAATAGTATTAAATTGGTCGGCTTTTGTGTTGCATTTTTCAAGAAGCGTGATCATCTCAGCAGTAAGAGCGTTGATTTCTTCAAAGGTGAAAAGTTTGCTGGTTTTCTTTGGTGCCGCAACTGAGTTGTCCACGCATTTGGGCAATTGGTTCTTTGATTTGCTATTGGCATGATCTTTGGCAAAGTACTTTTTCGCCGCGACGGGAGAGCGGGAAAGTCGTTGGTGTTTGGGACGAGCCCTTGCATTTGGTGTTGTTGCTGGTAATTTTTATGTGCATCAAACATCGCCGGCTGTGAATTATTTTTATTAGAGAACCGTCCTCTAATTTCTAAGAAAGATTTTCGACTTTCCCAATTGGGGTCGGTAGATTTGTGAGTTTTGCTGCAGTTTGCACACTTAATATTATTAGACATGCACTCACTTGAATTGTGGTTTTCGGAGCAAATTCCACAATGCGTTTTAATACGAGTATGGCAACTCTTTTCGCCATGGCTAAACATTTGGCAATTGTAGCACTGCGTGACTTTATTGCGTTGCCTACGGGCGAAATCCCATTTGACGTGAGTTCTAAATATGGCTCGAACATTTTTCTTGAGATCATTTAATTTAATAGAACCGCACTTAAGAAATACAAGATAGAACACATCAGTAAATCCACGGTAGTTCTTCTTAATAATTTTGATGTGTTGGACTTGTAGCCCTAAGGAAATGAGTTCTTTTTTTGCAGATTCAATGGGATATTCGTCAAGCCCGTACAACATGACTTTGAATGACCTTGCAGTTGGAATGCTGCCTTTTATGACTAGAGATCGATTAGCTTTTTTCTTAATTTAAGCAAATAAGAACGTAAAATATGTACACTAAGTATGACGGTGGGAACAATACAATATAACAATTGAATAAATTATAAAACTAAAACTAAATTATAACATTCTAAATAAATTATGACACTAAACACTAAACAGAGATGGCTTAGTAATTGCCTATTTAATTGATAATTGGAATTTTTTTTAAATTAAATCAAAAAAAATATAATCCATTAATTTGGCGAATTTTGCCGGTTATCCTTCTTCTCCTCGTGAGGGAGGTTAAAGGAAAAAAAAGGGGGAAGAAAAAATTTGGCGATCAGGGTATTTTTTTTCTGCCGTGATCGCCCCGTCGGTGGATGAGGATGTCGTCCGACTCCTTGCTGTTTTTCTACAGCGTAACGCAACCAAAACCCTAAATAAAATTTTTTTTAAATGCTACGCTGTAATACTCTTACTGCTAGCACTTACCCTTTCTCCTCGAAGTGTCCTTCAAGTATTCTTTCTCCTTTCACTTTTAAATTTGTTTTCACGCTTTTTTTTCTTTGATTTATTTCACCTTGTCTGTGCATAAATATATATACATTTTTTTCTAACTTTCTTACTGTTTTCTAATACTTATTTGTGTCTTTATTCCTTGTTTTTTATTTTTATTTATTTTTATTTTTTTCTTGGAGGATTACTGCAACTTGACTTGTTGCAATCACTGCACTTGGTATTATGGCGTGATGCTCTCCCTATTCCGATGTCTCCATATTCTGTTGTTTACGGTACCATCATTCAGCCACTCGCTCTCACTAACACAGGCTTATTCATCGTAGGCAATCAGGGTTCTCTTCCGAATAGCTTATTGGAAGTTTTAAGATATTGCTCCCTACCTTACCCACTGCCTAAAATTGTTGGTACTAAACCATGCTGGCTTGGTACAACCTTCTTAGTTTTCTTCAAAAATCGAAATTCATTCGAAGTTGGAATTCCTATATCCACCATCTTGGTTCTTGGTTTGACAATTTTCAAACAAATTAAATTGTTTTGTTTAGATAGAAAGAGGATGTTTCGGTAAGTAATTGGATATGTTTTTATTTTTATTCAACCTATTTTCTCTTTTACAGGGAGATGTAACAGCGTACAACGCGAATACAGAAGTAGTGTGGACAATGGATATTTTAGAGTTTGTTCATGATTTTTTTTTTTTGCATTTGAGTAATCTGTTAAATTATTTTTTAACCATTGTTAAATTATAACCTTCGAATCACTCTGAGTGAAGAAAAAACTCTCCGTTCTATTCGGACTCCCACCCCTGGACAGCGAATATCGAAACCAAACACCAGAGTTTCAAACCAGTACAAAAAACCGATTTTCCTTTCTCCTCCTTCTAACTTTCCGCACGCGCCACGGCAACAGTAAAAGGGTATCAACCCCTTAGGCGCGCGTATATAATAAAAAAAACCTGGCAAAGTTATCTAATTTGCTCCTTGAATTATTGCAGTTATCATTTCCTCACGTAGAAACTTTCTCGGATAAGTGCACTGCTTATTAGATCACATTTAGAATTACCCGTTGATATTTGAAACATTTTCATTTCCGTAGGTAGCTGTAATTTTTACTTTCCGTGGAAGTACTACTTTCGTCGCGTCAATCAAGTCGACCCACGCTAATTGTGCGAAATCGTTATCGTAATTTCCTATGATGGTTAACAACTTTAACGACTTTTTTTTTCTAAATAGATATTATGAGTTGGGCAAAAAAACAGCGATGCAGATATTGAGTTTTATTATTATTGATCCTCAACCGTAGTTATAGATTTTACTCACATGTCCTTAGTCAGTATTTGATGACATCACTCTGGAAAATCATTTGCCAGACAGCCCGTACTCCAAATGGTCAATCTGCAAAGAAAAATGCATTAGATATACAGCAAAACGAAAAGGTATATTTTTTACACATATGTATGTATGTCTTTAGTTGGCATTTGAAGCTAACTAAATTTAGAATCCTTTAGTTTTATTATTCTTATTGTAAACAAAGAAGTAAAATTGATTATATTGGAATTAAAATGTTTTTACTTACTCACAAGAAAACATAAGCTTTTGCTGCCACATTCACATAAAAAGACTCTGTTGGTGGTAGCAGTATTTTGTAGAAAATTGTTTGTACTTGCTCCAGATATCTTTGTTTTTGTTCTTTATACTTCTAGGCAATAAAATAAAGAAAATTTGTTTGCAACTTACACGAAAAAAAGGAATTGACCCCGCCATTTTTATATGCATGGCGTCAATCTTAAAATTTGAGACTAATTGACTTGTTGACAATTCACATGTTTTCACAGGCAGGGTTACATAGTTTGGGTCAACCAGTGCAAAGCCGTTCTTGGTAAGTGCAAAGATTGGACCGTTTTCTATCTATGTTAGTTTAAGTAAGTCCTTGGGCATGCTGATTTGATGGCTTCATGTTGGAGCCAGTCGTTCATAGACCTCCGTGAGGAATAGACGTGTTGCGGCTTTCAACGTGAAAAAGTAAATAAGCAAGTAAAATAAAAGTGAATTAGGAACATTTTGGCCAAGTGGATCGGTGGCTTAGTGGTAGTGATGTCAGCCGATAAAGCAGGGGTCGTGGGTTCGATTCCCCAAAAAATTACATTGACATTTTATTTTTAAAAGTTTAAATTAGTCAAATAAAATAAAGTACGAAAGAGCGATCGTACCGATGAGTGATGGCAAGCGGTCCGCTACTCCAATAGCGGGAACAGCACATGACATGATGTCATCCGAAAATGGTGCGAAGAAGAGGAGGAGGAGGCTAAATTCATCTCCGAATTTGGTAATGCGCCCCTCCCTAACAACTCCTACTGAAAAGCTGCCAAGTAGAGTAAGGGAAGGAGCGCCAACAACGTCAGCAAAGGCTGCAGCTGAATCAGACCAAGACGAAGACCCCCGCGTGTCTGATGGTGGAGAAGACCGCTATATGGGTAGTTTGAATACCTTCCAATCTCTGATGGCTACTGAATCAGAGGATGAAGAGGAAGAAGTACATGCAATAAATAGCTGCATTAAAGAGTTGCAGCAAAAAGTATTAGCTATTAGAAACAAACAAGTGGCGAGAAGACAAAATGAGGTACAACAACAACTCCAGATTTGTAAGGAACAGCCCACAAATAGCGAGGCTAAACAGAAAGAACAGCCGCTACAACAGCAAAAAACAGCACATGGGAAAACGAGAAACAAGTCCAGACACAACAGAAGCAAAAGCAACAGCAACAACAACAACAACAAAAAACACAACCTCAGCAACAACAACAAAAACCACAACCGCAGCAACAACAACAACACAAGTCCCAGAAACAACATCAGTAGCAGCAAATACAGCAACACCAACAGCAACAACATCAGCAGACGTAGCAAAAACAACAACAACCACCAACGAAATCAACTAAGCAGCGCGTACCTCCAATCAACACGTTTAAGATTAATTTTATAATAGTGCTCCACTGAATGCCAATTACTGAAGGATTCGACGACGGAGTTCTTCTCCTACACCTCGAAGGGGGACAAGCTGCAAACAATGCTGCTGAGGGGATTAGAACAGTCGACTGATCCGGAGGAGTTCCTTGCACTGCTGAAAGAGAAGAAGAGCGAAGGGCTCCAATTCGTGGGGGTCAAGCCTTTCACCACAGCCAGATCCAAAAGGGAGAGCGGCAACTGCCGATTTTCCTGGTCCAGCTAAGTCCCACCACCAATCTGGATGGTCTAAGGAGTATTAAAGTCCTGAACTACCAGGTTGTACACTGGGAGAAATTAAAGAGGAGCGAAAACATTTTACAATGTGTTCACTGCCAAAGGTTCGGGCATGCCGCGTCGAACTGCGAAATGCAGCCTCGATGCGTGAAGTGCGGAAAGAACCACAAGTCCGAGGATCGCGCTCTGGGTAAGGACGGAGCGTCTAAAAAAGCCAACTATCTTGTGCTTTATGTAGGAACACGGGACACACCGCAAATTATCGGGGTGGGGGAAATATGGTACAGCAAGCGAATATTGCTTCTCAGGCCCCAGCGCCCAGAGCACCGGAACCAGTACCTGACATGCTAGCTATCTTGCTCTCTATCCAGGAGCAGATGGCTCAGCTACAACGTCATTTAACTGAACAGACCGCGCGGGTGGATCAAGTATACGCGCTGCTGCCTGGCCTAACGCACCTTTTGCCGTAATGGGTTCGCACGTGGCGGAGCAAACTCTGAAGGGCCTTGCTGTGAATTCACTGATTAGGTTCGAACAACGAGCCACACTATTTAAGTTTCTTAAAGACCAAGCCCCTGATGTACTGTTGGTTAACGAAACTAAGCTTACCAAGAAACACACAATGAGGCACAGAAGATACAAAATAGTACGGAGAAACCGACCCAACTCCATTCAGGGAGGTGGCGTTGCAATTTTCGTACGAAAAGGTATACGTTTTAAAAGAGTATACAGTCGTGTAGTACGCTCTTTCCAGGTGCTGGAAGCATGCATCGTGTCTATTCCCCTCCGTAGTGGAAAGCGGTTGTACATGGTGTCTCTCTATGCGCCTAAGGCTACTCAATCCACCTTATTCATCTCAGAGCTCGAGACGCTTTTTCGATTCCTGAGGCTGGAATTGGAAGATAACTATTTTATTATCGGCGAATATTTCAACGCCAAACATAGTGATTGGGGAAATAATACACCAAATACTAGAGGGAACCTACTATTCAATTGGTGGGGTCAGCACAGTGTAATGTAACGACTCGGGAACAATAAAATTCGAGCTGTAAACACCAGCAATCCGAATATGTTCCCGCAAATAAATAAAATATTTCGGAGAAATAATAAGAACGACCTTCCATGCCTTAAAATAGCAGATTCGCAATTATTTAATCTTGGAAAATCATAAATGTAAATATTATATAGGATTGGACCAAGTACCGAGCCCTGGGGTACCCCTGCCTCTATAGGAAAACCTGTTGATATTACCGATACAAAGAAAGTACGAAAGATTGACTGAATTATTTTTATTAAATACATAGGGAAATACAGGCTGCAAAGTTTGTGCAGAAAGCCTTGGTGCCATACAAAAAACGTTTTTTCGAAGTCAAGGAGAACCATACCAGTACTTTTTCCCCTTTCAAAATTACTTTGTATGTGCTTTGTTATACGGTGCATTTGGTGTACTGTGGAATGATGCGGTCTAAAACTGAATTGTTCTGCAGGTAATATATTGTCTATTATATTCTGCAGATTATATTAATAGACTGTTGAACTGTACATATATACTTCCCTGCTAATTATGTTCCTACCTATTGAATGGTTCGCAAAGAAAACCTTAGCTAGCGCATCCGATTTTTCGGCATTGGACAGCAATACTGTGCTTCCGTCTTTAAATGCGGGGATGAAACAGATTTTCCGTTTAACAACTTTGGTAATGTTGCAAAAGGGTTTGCTGAATTTGTCTAGAGCTTGTAGTTTTCTATTCCAGCATTTGTTTCAAAAACTCAAAATTAGTGACTTTATGGTTCCCATTAAAGCTTTTGCTTAGGCCAAATATGAGTCAATTCTCGTTCTTATCCATCTGGATCTGACATAATTTCTCATTTTGATCAGATCAATGATGTAACGTGAGCTATTCCATCACTTGATTTTCTTAAGTACTGACTCATCAATACAATCGAGTACTGAACTTGTGAAATGACTTCCAGCTTCGTTGATTTGGTTTTGATTTATTGCATCAGGTAACATTTCCTGATAATTTCTCAATTTCAAACGTATTTTGCTCCTAAATCGATCCCAATTAGCACTCTTAGAGTCAAAAACTAAATTGTTCGTCTGTTTGGGTGACAAAACAATTTACATTTAACCGGCAAATGATCAGAGCTTAGATCATTTATTACAATAGGTTGGCTAAAAAGTTCTTGCATATTTGTGAGAAACAAATCCAATGTTGACGGGTTAGCCCGCGGGTTTGGAATAAATGTTGGATGAGGAGGGTATAAAATATGAAATGGGTGCCTAGAATGCAGATCAGCACGTATATTTCCCAACGAATTTGCTCTGAGACAACCCCAGTTCCTATGCCTACAATTTAAGTCGCCTCCTACTAGAAAAATGTCGTTAAACTAGTCAATTTCCGTAAATCGCGATTTAAATCAAAACGCTTCTGTGCTGTAGCACGACCACCAGCAAAGTAAACACAAAAAATTTTTATTGAACAGCCATTAGTAAAAGATATTTCAATATCTATATTCTCAATCAGTTTTGTTTTTACAATTGGAAGAATTTGGTGTTTTATTGTTCTTTTAACGACAACGGCAACACCACCACCCTTTCTCTCACTTCTATCTAAGCGGAAACATTTGTATTCTCTATTTGACAATTTATGTACATTTTGATTGAGTCCTGTTTCAGTGACCAGAGCTACATCAATGTCAAGTGAGCTTAAAAAAGCAAAAAATTCTAAAGCTTTATTGCGAATGCTTCTAGCACATCAACATATATATTTAAACCGACGTTCATATTTATTTATATCAAACAAATACTTAATAGCTAATTGCGCAATAGTATTAAATTGGTCGGCTTTTGTGTTGCATTTTTCAAGAAGCGTGATCATCTCAGCAGTAAGAGCGTTGATTTCTTCAAAGGTGAAAAGTTTGCTGGTTTTCTTTGGTGCCGCAACTGAGTTGTCCACGCATTTGGGCAATTGGTTCTTTGATTTGCTATTGGCATGATCTTTGGCAAAGTACTTTTTCGCCGCGACGGGAGAGCGGGAAAGTCGTTGGTGTTTGGGACGAGCCCTTGCATTTGGTGTTGTTGCTGGTAATTTTTATGTGCATCAAACATCGCCGGCTGTGAATTATTTTTATTAGAGAACCGTCCTCTAATTTCTAAGAAAGATTTTCGACTTTCCCAATTGGGGTCGGTAGATTTGTGAGTTTTGCTGCAGTTTGCACACTTAATATTATTAGACATGCACTCACTTGAATTGTGGTTTTCGGAGCAAATTCCACAATGCGTTTTAATACGAGTATGGCAACTCTTTTCGCCATGGCTAAACATTTGGCAATTGTAGCACTGCGTGACTTTATTGCGTTGCCTACGGGCGAAATCCCATTTGACGTGAGTTCTAAATATGGCTCGAACATTTTTCTTGAGATCATTTAATTTAATAGAACCGCACTTAAGAAATACAAGATAGAACACATCAGTAAATCCACGGTAGTTCTTCTTAATAATTTTGATGTTTTGGACTTGTAGCCCTAAGGAAATGAGTTCTTTTTTTGCAGATTCAATGGGATATTCGTCAAGCCCATACAACATGACTTTGAATGACCTTGCAGTTGGAATGCTGCCTTTTATGACTAGAGATCGATTAGCTTTTTTCTTGATTTAAGCAAATAAGAACGTAAAATATGTACACTAAGTATGACGGTGGGAACAATACAATATAACAATTGAATAAATTATAAAACTAAAACTAAATTATAACATTCTAAATAAATTATGACACTAAACACTAAACAGAGATGGCTTAGTAATTGCCTATTTAATTGATAATTGGAATTTTTTTTAAATTAAATCAAAAAAAATATACGAGGGCGGGTCAATAAGTCCGTGACTTTTTGAATTTCTGACCTCTTTACTGAAACAGCAACACTGTTCCTGTCAACAGGCATCTGTCAGTTGACTCCTGTCAAAATTTAAACTTGCTGCGTCAGTTAGTTTGTGTTTGACAGCTATTTTTATCAGACTACTCACTAATTTGAGGAGAAAATGGAAAAAAGTGAATTTCGTGTGCTTATTAAGCATTATTTCTTGCGAAAAAAAACCATTACCGAGACCAAGGCTAAGCTTGATAAATACTATGGGGACTCTGCACCATCGATTTCAATGGTAAAAAAGTGGTTTACTGAATTTCGTTGTGGCCGTACAAGCACTGAAGATGCCGAACGTCCTGGACGCCCAGTTGAGGTCTCTACACCCGAAACAATCGAAAAAATTCACGATATGATGTTGGCCGACCGAAGATTGAAAGTGCGAGAGATTGTGGAAGCCGTAGGGATCTCGCATGGCTCAGTGGTTTCAATTTTGAATGATCACTTGGGCATGAGAAAGCTTTCCGCAAGATGGGTGCCGCGTTTGCTCACAGTCGACCACAAACGCAATCGTGTAACAACTTCACAGGAAGGTTTGGCGTTGTTTAATCGCAATATGGAGGAGTTTTTGCGCCGTTTTGTAACCGTGGACGAAACATGGATCCATCACAACACACCAGAGAACAAACAACAGTCAAAACAGTGGGTTTCTAAGGGTGAATCGGCGCCAAAGAAGGCCAAGGTGGGTTTGTCAGCCAATAAAGTTATGGCGACTGTTTTTTGGGATGCACGCGGGATAATCCACATTGACTACCTTCAAAAGGGAAGAACAATCAATGGGGAATATTATGACAACTTATTGGACCGATTCAATGACGATTTGAAAAAAAAACCGACCTCATTTGGCCAAGAAAAAAGTTCTTTTCCACCAAGACAATGCAAGGGTGCACACATGTGCAGTTGCCATGGCAAAAATCCATGAATTGGGCTATGAATTGCTCCCTCATCCACCCTATTCTCCAGATTTGGCTCCGAGCGACTACTTCTTGTTCCCAAACCTGAAGAAATGGCTTGGTGGAAAAAGATTTGACTCCAATGATGAAGTCATCTCGCAAACAAAGGCCTATTTTGAGGACCTCGACAAATCATTTTTTTTGGAAGTGATAAAAAAATTGGAGAAGCGTTGGACAAAGTGTATAGAGCTCAAGGGAGACTACGTTGAAAAATAAAATTATTTTTTTATCAAAAAATCTGTTTTATTCCAAAAGTCACGGACTTATTGACCCGCCCTCGTAATCCATTAATTTGGCGAATTTTGCCGGTTATCCTTCTTCTCCTCGTGAGGGAGGTTAAAGGAAAAAAAAGGGGGAAGAAAAAATTTGGCGATCAGGGTATTTTTTTTCTGCCGTGATCGCCCCGTCGGTGGATGAGGATGTCGTCCGACTCCTTGCTGTTTTTCTACAGCGTAACGCAACCAAAACCCTAAATAAAATTTTTTTTAAATGCTACGCTGTAATACTCTTACTGCTAGCACTTACCCTTTCTCCTCGAAGTGTCCTTCAAGTATTCTTTCTCCTTTCACTTTTAAATTTGTTTTCACGCTTTTTTTTCTTTGATTTATTTCACCTTGTCTGTGCATAAATATATATACATTTTTTTCTAACTTTCTTACTGTTTTCTAATACTTATTTGTGTCTTTATTCCTTGTTTTTTATTTTTATTTATTTTTATTTTTTTCTTGGAGGATTACTGCAACTTGACTTGTTGCAATCACTGCACTTGGTGTTATGGCGTGATGCTCTCCCTATTCCGATGTCTCCATATTCTGTTGTTTACGGTACCATCATTCAGCCACTCGCTCTCACTAACACAGGCTTATTCATCGTAGGCAATCAGGGTTCTCTTCCGAATAGCTTATTGGAAGTTTTAAGATATTGCTCCCTACCTTACCCACTGCCTAAAATTGTTGGTACTAAACCATGCTGGCTTGGTACAACCTTCTTAGTTTTCTTCAAAAATCGAAATTCATTCGAAGTTGGAATTCCTATATCCACCATCTTGGTTCTTGGTTTGACAATTTTCAAACAAATTAAATTGTTTTGTTTAGATAGAAAGAGGATGTTTCGGTAAGTAATTGGATATGTTTTTATTTTTATTCAACCTATTTTCTCTTTTACAGGGAGATGTAACAGCGTACAACGCGAATACAGAAGTAGTGTGGACAATGGATATTTTAGAGTTTGTTCATGATTTTTTTTTTTTGCATTTGAGTAATCTGTTAAATTATTTTTTAACCATTGTTAAATTATAACCTTCGAATCACTCTGAGTGAAGAAAAAACTCTCCGTTCTATTCGGACTCCCACCCCTGGACAGCGAATATCGAAACCAAACACCAGAGTTTCAAACCAGTACAAAAAACCGATTTTCCTTTCTCCTCCTTCTAACTTTCCGCACGCGCCACGGCAACAGTAAAAGGGTATCAACCCCTTAGGCGCGCGTATATAATAAAAAAAACCTGGCAAAGTTATCTAATTTGCTCCTTGAATTATTGCAGTTATCATTTCCTCACGTAGAAACTTTCTCGGATAAGTGCACTGCTTATTAGATCACATTTAGAATTACCCGTTGATATTTGAAACATTTTCATTTCCGTAGGTAGCTGTAATTTTTACTTTCCGCGGAAGTACTACTTTCGTCGCGTCAATCAAGTCGACCCACGCTAATTGTGCGAAATCGTTATTGTAATTTCCTATGATGGTTAACAACTTTAACGACTTCTTCTAAATATTCTAAATATTCTAAAATAAGCTTTTGCTGCCACGTTCACATAAAAACACTCTGTTTGTGGTAGCAGTATTTTGTAGAAAATTTTTGTACTTTTCCAGATATCTTTGTTTTTGTACTTTTATACTTCTAGATAATAAAATAAAGAAAATTTCTTTGCAACTTACAGGAAAAAAAATTCTTATATGGATGACGTCAATCTTAAAATTTGAGACTAATTGACTTGTTGACAATTCACATGTTTTCACAGGCACGGTTACACGGTTTGGGTCAATCAGTCCAAAGCCGTTTTTGGTACGTGCAAAGATTGGAACGTTTTCTATCTATGTTAGCTTAAGTAAGTCCTTGGGCATGCTGATTTGATGGCTTCATGTTAGAGCCAGTCGTTCATAGACCTCCGTGAGGAATAGACGTGTTTCGGCTTTCAAAGTGAAAAAGTAAATAAGCAAGTAAAATAAAAGTGAATTAGGAACATTTTGGCCAAGTCGATCGGTGGCCTAGTGGTAGTGGTGCCGGCCGATAAAGCAGGGGTCGTGGGTTCCATTCCAAAAAAAATTACATTGACATTTTATTTTTAAAAGTTTAAATAAGTCAAATAAAATAAAGTACGAAAGAGCGTTCGTACCGATGAGTGATGGCAAGCGGTCCGCTACTCCAATAGCGGGACCAGCAGATGACATGATGTCATCGGAAAATGGTGCGAAGAAGAGGAGGAGGAGGCTGAATTCATCTCCGAATCTGGTAAAGCGCCCCTCCCTAACAACTCCTACTGAAAAGCTGCCAAGTAGAGTAAGGGAAAGAGCGCCAACAACGTCAGCAAAGGCTGCAGCTGAGTCAGACCAAGACGAAGACCCACGCGTGTCTGATGGTGGAGAAGACCGCTATATGGGTAGTTTGAATACCTTCCAATCTCTGATGGCTACTGAATCAGAGGATGAAGAGGAAGAAGTACATGCGATAAATAGCTGCATTAAAGAGCTGCAGAAAAAAGTATTAGCTATTAGAAACAAACAAGTGGCGAGAAGACAAAATGAGGTACAACGACAACTGCAGATTTGTAAGGAACAGCCCACAAATAGCGAGGCTAAACAGAAAGAACAGCCGCAACAACAACAAAAAACAGCACATGGGAAAACGAGAAAACAAGTACAGACACAACAGAAGCAAAAGCAACAGCAACAACACAACAACAAAAACCACAACCGCAGCAACAACAACAACACAAGTCCCAGAAACAACATCAGCAGCAGCAAATACAGCAACAGCAACAACAACAACATCAGCAGACGCAGCAAAAACAACAACAACCACCAACGAAATCAACTAAGCAGCGCGTACCTCCAATCAACACGTTTAAGATGGAGTTGAAAGAAACAATTGACCTATGTAAGTTCGGCCATAGGAAATAATTTTTACATTAAAAGACTTAGTTTAGATAGGCATGCGATCCACTGCAATTCAGTGGAGCGCTATTATAAAATCAAATTTATATCAAATAAAATCAATTTTATAATAGCGCTCCACTGAATTGCAGTGGATCGCATGCCAATTACTGAAGGATTCGACAACGGAGTTCTTCTCCTACACCCCGAAGGGGGACAAGCTGCAAACAATGCTGCTGAGGGGATTAGAACAGTCGACTGATCCGGAGGAGTTCCTTGCACTGCTGAAAGAGAAGAAGTGCGAAGGGCTCCAATTCGTGGGGGTCAAGCCTTTCACCACAGCCAGATCCAAAAGGGAGAAGCGGCAACTGCCGATTTTCCTGGTCCAGCTAAGTCCCATCAGCAATCTGGATGGTCTAAGGAGTATTAAAGTCCTGGACTACCAGGTTGTACACTGGGAGAAATTAAAGAGGAGCAAAAACATTTTACAATGTGTTCGCTGCCAAAGGTTCGGGCACGCCGCGTCGAACTGCGAAATGCAGCCTCGATGCGTGAAGTGCGGAAAGTACCAAAAGTCCGAGGAATGCGCTCTTTGTAAGGACGGAGCGTCTGAAAAAAGCCAACTCTCTTGTGCTTTATGTAGGAACACGGGACACACCGCAAATTATCGGGGTTGTCCCAAATTCCAGTACATCAAAAAAATAAATCTGGCCCGGCAGCAGAAAGTGGATGGAAACGTCCACCCGTGCTTTTGCAAACTCCAGCCGTTACTCCCCATGTTACCTACGCCCAAATGGCGGCAGGTGGGGGAAATACGGTACAGCAAGCGAATATTGCTTCTCAGGCCCCAGCGCCCACAGCACCGGAGCCAGTACCTGACATGCTAGCTATCTTGCTCTCTATCCAGGAGCAGATGGCTCAGCTACAACGTCATTTAACTGAACAGACCGCGCGGGTGGATCAAGTATACGCGCTGCTGCCTGGCCTAACGCACCTTTTGCCGTAATGGGTTCGCACGTGGCGGAGCAACTCTGAAGGTCCTTGCTGTGAATTCACTGATTAGGTTCGAACGAAGAGCCACACTATTTAAGTTGCTTAAAGACCAAGCCCCTGATGTGCTGTTGGTTACCGAAACTAAGCTTACCAAGAGACACAAAATGAGGCACAGAAGATACAAAATAGTACGGAGAAACCGACCCAACTTTCGTACGAAAAGGTATACGTTTTAAAAGAGTATACAGTCGTGTAGTACGTAGGTTCCAGGTGCTGGAAGCATGCATCGTGTATATTGCAATTCTACAAAAATTCTCGTCGTGTTCGGACGTGTTTTGGTTTCGCTCCACATCAAACTTTTAAATATTATTTATTTCTTCCCCTTCCATATCTCTACTTCTGATATCAGTTCCGCGACATTATTACATTACCCCAAGTGCTGACTGTCTTTTTGGTTTGTTTTGTTTTTTTGGCTGACCTCAATCTTTCGCGCTCAATAACTGCCGCTTCTGAGATCGGTTCCGCATATATTTAGTGCATTACCCCCCCAAGTGTTGACCAATTTTCCGATTTTGCTGAATTTCACTTGCAGTGCATAACAGTGCGTAAAGTTCTTTGTTTACCTTTTTGTTTTCATTTGATAAATTTGTCATGTCTTGCGGAATTACTAACTGTCCAATCTTTGATGTCAATGCTGACTTTGTCACTTGCAAGGGCATCTGTGGAAAATCATTCCATGCAATTTGTGTCGGATTAAATAAAAGGAATAGTGTATACATCAAAGACTTCTCTGACAACCTCCTATTCTTTTGTGATGAGTGCAAGATAATAAGATAATCTCGCTTTCGCACGTGTTGCTTGCTATAAAGTGCCTCAGTGACTCTAATGACTCATTCCAAAAAAATCTCACAAAAATGATAACGACGAATCAGTCCAACTTAGAAAGTAGTGTCAGTTATGCTGATGAATTAGGCAACTCGATTCTGTCCTCAACCGATATAATTAAGTCCAAGCTCACCAACATCGACAAACAATCTGCAAGTCTGGTCGAGATGAAAACTGCGATCAATGATCTCAAAGCAGTTTGTTCCGCCCAAAACATCTCTAACCTTAAATTGTGCGAGTCGATAAATAACCTGCGTGAAGATCTTGAGACTCAATTTCAATCTACCTCAAAGAACCATCCATCTCTAATGCAGCCTGATCCAATGCTCGAAGTAATCTTTGACAGAATCAACGGTGTTGGTGACTATCTAGCTGCCGCACAATCAACCATTTTCGATATTGAGAATCATATCGAAACGGTAAGCAGCAAAATTGACGATTTACCATTCCACACACAACACCATCAGAATGTCCACTACAATACATCAATTTTGGCTGAATTACTGGAAACCGAAGTCGACCCACTTTTACCACCACCTCCTCGTCCACCACGGTTAATTAAATCTACAAATTCTCCCGCTGCCACTTCAATCCAGGAGACCGAAACTGTTTCACTGTCAACTCCTCCCATCGCCGCCCCACGCAAGCTAATCAAACATTTTGGTACTACATGGACACCTTCCGAATGGAGGCGTAGACTGGAAAAAATTGAAACCGATATGAGTACATTCTTCATCAAAGGCACCCCCGTAAACGCTGATATTTCTTGGATCACGAAATTCTTCGCAGACAAATACGGCATCACCATCAGCAAATGTGAAATGTTCCTGCCATCTCACCACAAAGGTAATCGAAGCTTTAAATTCGACCTCCCTGCTAGATACGAATGGTTATTTAAAAACCCTGCTGGTACTAATTTCAACGTTGGAAAGATGCGCATCTGTAAATGGATAGAAACACCTACCAAGAAACAGGATAAAAAGAAGCTTAAATCTAAGTTACCTAATTCCGATTCCAATTCCCATCCCAAACCGGACTCTAATAAAATACCGAAATCCGTCCCAAACCGTAGCAAACCTGACTCTGTACCGAAAACCGTTTCCAACTCCCGTTCCAATTCTGACTCTAATTGGAGATTTAAAACTAATATATTCCCCAATTTCGCCCCTCCCACTCACATCCCGAACCGACTTCATCGGTCCTCTAATTATATTGCACCTGCAGCCTCCGTTCCACCCAAGCCACCGCGTCAACGCGTCTCTTTCAAATTAGCACCAACCGCTCACAATAACCCCTCGGAAATACCTAACCCCTCTGCACGTGGCCCCACTAGCACTTCTTTCCCTAATTTTGACCTTAAAACCGGAGCTAAATATCCCAATTTCGTTAGGTCCCATGTTATAAATCCCTCACATGAACATGTGTCTAATGCCCCTTCAATCACCCCTGCATAGCCTTCAAAATCTTCGTCCACCTGCCCCATTTTTGACCTCCTTCTGCCTCCCACAGTTAAAATAACCCAACAAACTTTTGGCTCAACAGAATGTCGTTATGCACTTTCTAGGCTTAGAGAAAAAAAGACGTACGAGAATATACGTCTCCTTCTAGCATATCTGCATGACAAATCAGACTCAGTTTGTTATGAGGGGAAAACTAAAACAAGCGTCATGGTCTCAATACAGCAGGAAGGTCTCCCTACTGACCTTACAAGTCTAAGGAACTTATACATCAAGTTCCACGAGATTTTTAATATGTCTCCGCAAAAAGTCTCAGACGACCTTGCTGCTTTCGGTAACTATGTGCACTCAAAAAGGATCTCACACCTCCAACGAAGCAGAGCTGACAACGACAAATTTTTTCGTCCCTAACGTGCTACCATTGCCAGTGTTTCGACCATCCACTCCTACGCCCTCTCGTAATAACCTTCCTCTTACCTTTTACTATCAAAACGTAAGAGGACTGCGATCTAAGACCCGTGCCGTCTTGCGCCAATCTCACGCTCTCCCATTTGAGGTCTACGCTCTGACCGAAACTAATCTAATTCCCGATATAAAGAATCAGGAATTATTCCCCCCTAGTTTCAATGTTTTCCGAGACGACGATCTTACCCGCCCAAATGATGATGCTCCGTGTCGAGGTGTCCTACTGGTCGTCCGCAATGACCTAAACTCTTCACCAATCGCTGTTTCTACTTCCTCTAAACTTGACTACGTTTCAATAAAGATAACACTCCCCTGCAGGTCCCTGTACATTATGTGTTTTTACATCCTACCGGCCCAACCAATCGAATGCTACCAACTCGCTATCGATGCAATTGATCAAATAATTAACTTATCTGATCCTCTCGATGATATCATCGTATTTGGCGATTTCAATCTACCTCAGCTGCACTGGACTCAATCAGATGATAAATCTTTTTTTATCGCTTACCCTGTCTCGAGTAAAGAATGTCTCTTCTTGGATGAGCTCACAGACTCTAGCTTATGCCAAGTTAGTGGAGTCTCCAACTATATGGGAAGGCAATTAGACCTCATTTTCACCACTGACCCCATAAACTCCTCTGTCTCGCTCTGTCCCCTTTCACTATCGACCATTGATAACTTTCACCCACCACTTCTTCTTTCTCTTTTCCACCACTCTACTTTCCGCCCCACCCCATCTCCAGCTACCACTTCTTACGACTTTCATAAAGCGAATTTCCGCAAAATTAACGCATATCTTAGTAAGTGTTCTTTTGATTTCGCCAATATGCCCCTAAAAAGTGCTCTCTCTATTTTCTACAGAGAATTACTTAATTCTATTTCTCTCTATGTCCCCTTTTTGCGTAATAGGACCTCTTCTACGAGCCTCCCGTGGTATAATCGTAAACTTCGCTCTTTACGTAACAAAAGAAACAAATTATGGAAAGTTTTCCTCCGGTCCAACTCTTTTGTTGACTATTCAAACTATCTCGGGTCATACCTTCAATTCGCCCAGCTCTATAAGTTTCTCTATCAGCGATACCTTGATAGTGCGCAATCAAGGCTTATAAATGATCCTAAGTCTTTCTATCAATTCGTTAATTACAAAAAAAAATCCGACGGTTTTCCTCCATCCCTCTCATACGAAAATATATCATCAACTGATCCGCATACCATAGCTAACTTTTTTGCTACTTTTTTTAAGCAATCTTTTGCCGATAATTCCTTCGTACCGGATCCCTCTTATTTCAAATACCTACTTAACTTCCCTATTGGCCCTACTATTTCTCATAGCTTTGATCATACAGTAATAGAAAACAAATTACAACAACTTAATGATGAATACTTACCCGGCCCAGATGGCCTTCCATCCATATTTCTTAAAAAGTGTTCCTCAACTCTTTCACGCCCCCTTGCTAATCTCTTCCGATTATCGCTCTCTCAAGGTGAATTTCCACTGATATGGAAGTCCTCTTTCATAACACCCATACACAAAAAGGGATTAAAGAGCGAAGTCACTAATTACCGCCCTATAGCTAAACTTTCCCATATACCCAAACTCCTCGAAAGTATTTTGCACGAAGCCTTAAGCTTTCAGTGTAAATCTTTTATTTCCCCCAATCAACACGGCTTTCTGAAGGGTAGATCAACTACCACTAACCTCGTAGAATTCGTGTCCTCTGTTCTCTCAGCCTTAGAAAATGGTAAAGAAGTTGACGTTATAACAACTGATTTCAGTAAAGCTTTTGACAAGATATCTCATAAATTAATCCTGTTCAAATTGTCCGTCCTGGGCTTTGAACCCATTTTGCTTAAATGGATATCTTCTTACTTGGATAATCGTTTTTATAATGTTCGTTTCAGATCTGTCCTATCGGCCCCTTTCTTGGCCACTTCAGGTGTTCCTCAAGGTAGTCACCTAGGTCCACTCCTCTTCATCCTAACTATTAACGACCTTCAAAGGCTCATTCAACACTCAACACTTTCTCTCTCGCTGACGATACCAAATTTTTTAAACCCATTTCCTCACAACAAGACTCCACCCTCCTTCAAATAGATCTAAATAGTTTTTTCACCTGGTGCATCAAGAACTGCTTAGAGCTCAATGTCTCCAAATGTCAATCGATTACTTTCTCACGTAAGTGCAAGAAGTCTCCTCAACGAATTTACCATCTCGACGGCCAACCTATACCCCTTGTTGAATCTATCCGCGACCTTGGTATATTATGCGACAGGCAGCTTAATTTCCGCTCGCATATTGATGAGATAATTTCTAAAGCAAACTCATCACTCGGCTTCGTTAAAAGATGGTCCAAAGAATTCTGCAACCCGTACGTGACTAGATCACTATACATCACTTACGTTCGCCCCCTTCTCGAGTACGCTAGCCAAGCGTGGTGTCCCTTTCAACGAGTTCATGTATCTCGTATTGAGAGGATCCAGCGTCGTTTTCTTCGCTTTGCTCTTCGAGGTCTACCTTGGAACGATCCTCTAATCTTACCTCCCTATCGAGACCGTCTCAAACTCATTAACCTGAATACCCTTGAGGAACGAAGGGACGCAGCAGACATTTTGTTCATTCACCGACTCCTCTCAGGCTCCATCGATTGCATGCCTCTTTGCAACTCCATTTTCTTTAACACTAACCCTCGTAATCTACGTTCCACCCGTCTCTTTTATCTACCTATCCACCGCACCACATATGGCTCTAACGAACCAATCTCCCGTATGCTGCGTAAGGTAAACTCCAACCTTTCCGTTTTCGATTTTAATCGCAGCACACTTTCCCTCAAATTCGATCTCCTTCACCATCCTTAGCTTTAAGCCCTAGTATTAGTTTAAGTCTTAGTTTTTAAGCTTGTATTAAGCATAATAAATGGGGGCGTTAGCCCCCACGAAAATTAAATTAAATTAAAAATATCCCTCTCCATAGTGGAAAGCGGTTGTTCATGGTGTCTGTCAATGCACCTAAGGCTACTCAATCCACCTTATTTATCTCAGAGCTCGAGACACTTTTTCGATTTCTGAGGCTGGAATTAGAAGACAACTATTTTGTTATCGGCGGAGATTTCAACGCCAAACATAGTGATTGGGGAAATAATACACCAAATACTAGAGGGAACCTACTATTCAATTGGTGGGGTCAGCACAGTGTAATGTATCGACTCGGGCTTAAGACGACGGATAGGCCGTCGTTTCCCAGATACGGGTCCTATTTGGATCTTCTGCTGTTCGACTCACGAATATAACTGACATGCACTAACCAACAAACTACAAACTGTCTACGCACTTTCATGTATGACAGTGACCATTGCGGTCTCAGCACCGAAATAACTGTTCCAAACGAAATTGCGGAATTGGATGAGTTTGTTCAAAGGCATTCCTACAATTATAGTAGTCTGCGTTGGACACACTTCACCAGAACACCGACTAGAGTACTCTCCTCGAATTCGCTCTATCCACCGTCCAACAGAAATCTGTTAAACGAGGAGATTGACAGGTATCTAAAACTAATGGACGAGACAATTAAACGAACAATGGACAAAACGATACCGCGGTATCAACACACTGACGAAGAAGACTTATTCCGCAACGCAACTATTGACGCGCTGCACCGACATAAAAATAGACTGCTGTCAAGACTAAAAACCTTGTACAGACGGTTTTCTGACAGACATAACCCGGAGATCATGACACTGAAGTCCTAGATTAAAAACCTCCAAACATTAATAAAGTATAATTACAGAAATTCTGTAAGTTTGTACTGGAACAATAAAATTCGGGCTGGAAACACCAGCAACCCGAATATGTTCCCGCAAATAAATAAAATATTTCGGAGAAAAAATCAAAACTACCTTCAGTGTCTTAAAATCGCCCGAACGACGAACAACGAACACATACTGGTAACAGCGGGCATAGATCCAAATGAGGCTGTTGATGATGACAACTTCTTTGTGATCGAGGATCCGCAGGAACAGGTAGAGGCTATAGGAGCGACTTTCCAGGAAGCGTGCAAGGCGAATGTTATCATTGGCCCGAACCACGATCTTGAGAATCGAGTCCTTGTGCACAATTTCTACCTTCGAAATGAAATTGTGAATTGGGGATTCGAGAGCTCGGGTTTCACCCAGTTCAGTGACGAAAATATGGCAAATAATGCCATATACCACCCTGTTTAATAATGCGACGAATAATGTACATTATCCAGCGCATTGAAAAACTGCGGTGGTACACCCAACCCCAAAAGCGATAAAGATACTTCCAATCCGGCGAATCTCCACTCGATCAGTCTTCTTCCAAACATCAGTAAGGTTTTCGAGAAGGTGATCAATAGAGTCCTGACTAAGTGGGTTGAGGACAAACATATAGTTCCGGATAATCAGTTCGGTTTCAAGGCGGGACATGTTATCATTCATGCTGCGTCTAAACTGGTTTCTGATATCCAATGGAACAAAGGCAAGAAATAGTGCACTGGTGCCTGCCTGATTGACTTAGAAAAGGGCTTCGATACCGTATGGTTAGAGGGACTCTTTTTCAAGCTGGACAGGTGGGGCATTAGTAAACCACTGCTGTATATTCTTTTTGATATGCTCTGCAGTAGACAGTTCACCGTGAAGAATGGCGATGTGACTTCTGCTGGAACTTTTAACATTAAAAACGGTCTGCAACAAGGTGCGCCGATCCTATTCAACATTTACACGAGTGATCTGATAGGTTCACTTCACCTGTGACTCTGCGTACGCAGATGACTTAATCGCGTACAGATTGGGTCCAAAGATTGGGTCCAATTTTTCATTTGTAATTGGAACTCAGACAGAAAAATTCTGCGTGTGAAGGCATAACACTGACACGTAGATTTGGTTGTTGTAGAGTTTCAAGCACAGAAAAATATACTGAGAATTATAACTCGAATCACTCTGAGTGAAGCAAAAACTCTCCGTCCTATTCGGACTAACACCCCTGAAGAGCGAATATCGAAACCAAACGCACCTGAGTTTCAAACCACTACCAAACAATTTTCCTTTCTCTTTCTTCTACCTTTCCGCCCCCGCCCAGGCAACAGTAAAAGGGTAACTAACCCCTTAGGCGCGCGTAAATTATAAAAAAAAGAGTCTCAGTACATAAAATTCTATCCCAATGAGGTCCTGTACAATAGGGCGAACCTAATAAGAGTGGACAATTCCGTCATTAAGTTGACTCGAAGGCACGTTGCAAGAGCAATGACCTCATCGAACAACCTGATCTCCGGGTGTTTCTACCCCAGTTATATGTATTACGAGAGAGTTCGCTTTGACGGCTTCATTCCTCCAGAAGCGTTCCTCTATCTAGATAGTAAAGGTCTGATCCAGGACAGATTGGCGGTGCCGCTAATCTTCCACGTCGCTCGAACAGCTCCGGACAGGCGACTCAACTACGATAGAGACGTCGAACACGGCATTTCGGAGCGTCTCCGGTTCAGTAGGTCGGTAGGGAGTCACGACATGAGGGATGTTGCTCGGCAGCACCAACAATTTTGGTGGCTAGTTGAAGGAGGAGAAGTTTCGTCGTCTCTAGGTAGCTCTATTGGAAGCAAAGTCGGTCGTCTGACTATTTTATTAGCCTTGGCCGGCTTACATAGTTTTAGGTATGATTAAGATAGTTTTTAAGAAAAAAAAAATAAATACAAAAAAAAATTAATAAAACAAAAAAATGAAAAAAAAAAATATATATATTGTTATGCCTTGGAGCACAACTGTATGATTTGTTTTTGTTTCCGATTCCTTTTTCTTCACGTCAGGCCAGAATATCGCCTGGGATTTGGGCTTCTGGTGTTTCCTTCTGCTACTTTTATGCTTTAGATGGTTTAAAGTTAGTTATAGACTTTTAAGTCGTCCGTCGATTTTACTTCCCACAAAAGTCAATTTTACTTCCCAAGAGTTTTGTACAACACACACACAGCAAAAGCGAGATGATTGAAAGATTGTCTTTTAGATCTTATAAACTTATTTTTTATTTTACGTTTTTCTTACTTATTGCTAATAATTCTGAAACTTAGTGATATGAAGCTTAATGATATTGTTCTGACACGGTTCAACTCCAACTTCGACATTTGTGTGAGTTTCCCCCTATAAATAATTTTTATTTGCTTACTCAACGTGAGAACGTTTTCTGCAACTTGAGTTAGTTGTTTTGCGAGAAAATGCTGACGTAGCGTCTGGGTGACTGCATAACACCTCCCCCTTTAAAACACATCTATGGATATTTTAGCCTTAGATTGGATTTTATTGTCTGTAATTCCAAGGCTTCCGTTGAGATGCTGGCTTCAGGTATCGCTAATGTTATTTCCGGATTAACTCGGTGCTTTCTATTAAAGCATTTATTGAAAATTGAGAAAGTTGTTCTTCCAGAATTGCATTTCCAGATGGAGTAGGCGATACCGAATAGGCTAATGACTCCAAGTAAGGACATTAGTATTCCCTGCGAGCGTTCTGGAATATTGTCTAATGCTTTCGACCAAAAGTTTCGTTGATTTTGTATATCTGTAGATAAGTCCTGCAGTTCATGCATGTCTTGGCAGAAATTTTTGCTATTGGTTCTTGGTGTATTCTTACATTTCTTAGCTTAGTATTTATGCAGCTGTCTTCCAGTTTCGGTTGTTCTTAGTGTTGTATCATAGGTTTCTAACTTACAACTACTTTTAAAAATAACTAATCCTGATCCAACAAGTTTTCCTTCTTCTGTTTTGTTATTACATTTACATTTATAATTTGTCTCTTCTGTTATGGTAAATAAAAATGTATTTTCGTTAATTTTATGAAAAATTTCAATTTGGGAATTTATAATTTTCGGCTTACAATTTTCTGCCCTGTTTCTCATAAAGATGTTTATTTCACAATTAAAATCACTTAAAGTACTCCTTAATAACTGTGGTTTACAAACGTGAACATTACTAATTATCTTACAATCATTTAAGTTATCTTTTAAGACATATTCTTCTTTATTTTTATTTATTATTAAAAATTTATCTCTTATCTCTAATATTACAATTCCATTTTTTATAATTTTTGGGATAGTAATTACTTCATAGATGTCAAATAACTCTCTTGTTACTGTCGGAATAGAAATAGAATATTTTGATCTTTTATAAATGCTTTTAATTCAATCTTTTTTAAGTGTTCTGAGTAATTCTCTACACTAGGTTCTATTGCAAATATTTTAGTATCCTTGAGTTCTCGGATTTCGTTAAGTAAATCCAGTGGTTCTATTATTCTTGGGTGCAGGATACCTGCTTGTATAAATAAGAGGCTATCTATAACTTGCTCTATTTCTAATTCTAAATGCATAAATTTATGATTGATTTTGCTTTTAATATCCTCAAAGTATTTAATGATAAGAAGTGTTTGATTAAAACCTTCTTGGTTATCCCTAACTTTATTAATTTCATTTATGACTTCATTAATTTTATTAGCTGTCACCTGGTTATTTCTAACACTGTCTAGAACTTGCTTATTTAACTGACTCAAGACTCTAACATTTTCTTCCATACCATTTTTGAAACGTTGTTCATTCTTGGCAACATTTTGGATAGCCTTGTAATAATACTGAGCATCTTCGTTGTCCATAGTACCAAAAAGAACTTTGAAACCTGTTCCTATTACATTCATTAAACCTCGTTTTTGCCGTTTTGGTTTACCAACTATTCCTGAAATTATTTGAATCCTATGATCTAATTTTGTAATTTCATGTTTCGCAGTCTGTTGAAATTCTTTACATCCTATAACAGATTCAATACAAATACTATCAATTGAATTTATCATGGTTCTCATCTTCAAGCTAGATTCTTCTAATACAGCTATATCTAAGTTAATTACTAATACTACGTTACTTAAAATTTCTTTTCCATGTCCTACATGGCTGAAGTAGAGGCCACTATGGTATTGTAGGCCTTTAATTTCGACATTCATTTCGGCGGTGATCCGTGTGGAGAACACGATCCTGAAACATATGGTTTGACGTTAGACTTATTGAACTTTTGCTGTTTATTATTCATTTGTAATACTAAGTTATGTTCATTTATTTCAACTATTTTAAATGGACCTTTATATTGACTTCGCAACTTTCCCTTTCTCTCATTTCTAACTAAAACTTCTTGCCCAACTTTATACTCTATAGTTTTGCCTAATTTTTTATCATATCTTACCTTTGATTTCTCTCTACTCTTTTTAGTATTTTCCTTTGCTACTTCTTGTTTTTCAAATAGATTTGCTTTGAGTTCATCGATATAATCGAACACTGATTGTTCGCTATAAGAATCAACACCGCTGGGTCTGTTGACGTCAAAACCGAATATAAGTTCGTAAGGAGTATAGCCGGTTGTGTTGTGTTTTGTGCTATTGTAACAAAATCCTGCGTATGGCATACGTTTGTGCCAATCTTTAAGTTGATTGAGTTCTTGTCCCGTTGATTTTAAATACTCGAATAGTCTGCAATGAGCTCTTTCCACACTGCCATTGGCTTGTGGATAAGCTACACTTGTGGTGATATGTTTTATATCCAGAATTTTACAAAATTCTTCAAAAAGATTATTGCAGAACTCCAATCCATTGTCGGATAAAATTATTTTTGGCATACCGAAATTCATAATCCATTCTTCCATAACAGCTTTTGCAACAGTTTGCATATCTTTGGATTTGAGTGGTATAAACTTTATAAATTTTGAAAGATCATCTTGGATGGTTAGTCCAAATTTGAATCCTTCTTCTGTTATTTCAAGAGGGCCTATTATGTCTAGCATAATCTTTTCTAAAGCCTTGTCAGCTGAACTGACAATTTTCATTGGATTTCTAGTTGCTGATCGGTTAACTTTTTCGGTTTGACACAGAGGGCAATTTCTCACATAATTTTCGATGTGCCTCTGCATTCCTTTCCAGTAATATTTTTTTCTTACCTTCGCGTATGTAGCTTTTTGTCCCGTGTGTCCGCCTAGTAAACCATTATGATATTATTTTATTATAGCTTCCCTTTTATTCATGTCATTTACGATTTCTACATCCTCTTTTAATTCTACATTTATTCCTACCGAACTTTCACCTGATTCACTAACCTGATCATTTTCCTTTTCGATAGAAGTATTATCGTGATTTCTAATATCCGTTTCATTGCTTTCGGTGTTTATACTTTGGTCATTTACTTCTTGATTGTTTTCATTTCTAGTTTCAAAACCTTCCTCCTCAATTAGACTCATTAAATCCTGCCAAGTTTCTTCTTTTTCTTTTTCAGTTATTCTAATGTTTCTACTTAATTCATCAGCCACTACATTCTCTTTGCCTTTCTTGTAAGTGATGACGTACTCAAATTCCTCTAATTTCAGACGCCACCTTACGAGTCTACTACCAGGGTCCTTGACACGAAACAGCCATGTTAGAGGTCTATGGTCTGTTTGAATTATAAATTTTGTCCCATAAATATATGGTCTAAACTGTTTTGTAGCCCATACAATAGCCAAACATTCTTTTTCTGTGGTTGTATAATTGACTTCGGCTTTATTCAACGTACGGCTCGCAAAATGTATTGGAAGATCTTTCCCGTTATGGTCTTGACTTAGCACGGCTCCTATGCCTCGATTTGAAGCGTCTGTCGTAATGATAAGGTTCTATTGAAATCTGGGTATTGCAATATCGGATAATTCGTAATAAGTTCTTTTAATTTTTCGAACGCCTCCTGTTGATCTGGACCCCAGATAAAATCAACATCCTTTTTTAATAGTCGATTCATTGGTTCTGCAATATTACTGAAATTTTTAATAAATTTCCGGTAATATCCAATCATCCCTAGAAACGATTTAATTCCTTTTGGATTATTTGGTGCTTCCATTTTTACGATGCACTCAATCTTGCCCGGGTCGGGTTTAACGCCCTTATCTGTTATAATATGGCCTAAATACGAGACTTCTTTCCTCAAAAACTCGCACTTATCAGGTTGCAACTTAAGATTTGCCTTTCTAATCTGCTGAAAAACTTCGACCAATTTCTCATTATGCTCAATTAAATTTTTTCCATATATCACAATATCGTCCAAATAAACGAAACACTTGAGTCCCTGAACTCCTGTTAAAACAGTGTTCATCAGCCTTTGGAAGCAGGCTGGAGCGTTCTTCAGACCGAATGGCATTCGAGTATATTCAAAGTGGTGTACTGAAGGCCGTTTTCTCTATGTCTTCTTCTTCCATAGGGATCTGATGAAATCCGGACGTTAAGTCCAAGGTGGAGAAGTACTTCGCCTTTCCAAGCTGATCCAGAATTTCATTTATATTGGGCAGAGGGTAGTTGTCCGATATAGTTAAATCGTTTAACTTTCGGTAATCAATTACCATGCGCCATTTCCTTTTTCCACTTGCATCAGCTTTTTTAGGGACTATCCATAAAGGCGAACTCCAAGGAGAACTATTATTACGGATAATTCCATCGTTTTTTAATTTTGTTACTTGTTCACGAACTTCTTCGTCGTGAACTTTAGGATATCTATAAGTTTTTGTAAAAACTGGTTTAGAGAAATCTGTCGTCTTTATCCTGTGTTTCATCACTGAAGTACACGAAAGTCTTTCATTGTCGACACTAAAAATGTCGCTGAACTGTTTTACTATTTCTAGCAAGCTTTCTTGCTCTTCCTTATTCAAATGTTCAGTCCGAACATTTCCCGAAACTTTTTGATGACGTTCTTCGCATACTTCAAAGTCACTAAAATTAGATCCGCGTAATCTAGCATTTGTTAAATCCACAGGTTTGTCCGTTGTATTTACAACTGAAACTAGACATCTACCATTTTTGTTGGACGTAACGCAAATTGGGACTATTACTCCTGCGCTAATTTCTTGTTTGGGAATGACAATTTCTTTGTTTATGGTGTCGTCAACTTTTACTATTCTGAAAGCCTCTGACCTTTCCCTAATTATATTTTCTTCATATAGAAATCTTAATGGAGTTTCCCTATTAATACCATTTAAGGTATTATTTTCATAGTTGATATTAAAACCACCTTCTCTAAGGAAATGGCTTCCTATTAGTCCATCATACGCGCCTAATAAATTATTTTCAATAACTTCAAAACTTATTTTACTTAACTTAGCTTTGTTTAAACAAGGCCAAAATCTGAGTTCAACCTGTGTTTCACCCATTGTTTCACGCATTTTTCCACCTATTCCACTAAATTTTATTTTTACTTTTGAATCAACTTCGTCTTCATACACACAGTTAGCTTTGATTAAGGAGATCTCGGCTCCTGTATCTATAAGTAACTTTTTTACGTCATTATTAATTAATACTAAAACGTGAGGGCTTTCGCAATTATCTAAAGCTCTAAGCTGCATAGTTGCCTCGGACACCATACAGCTTACGGAAAATCCTTCTTCTTGAACTGTTTTTCTTTTTGCTCAGTCTCAGACTGATTTTCTTCTTGTTTTGCTGTATTTTTAGAAAACTGTTTTTTGTTGTTTTTCGGTGCCCTACAATTCCTTGCAATATGACCTACTTTTCCGCAATTATAACATTTTATTTCCTGCAAATTTATCTTAGCTAAATTCCTAGAGGTGTAATCTTTTTGGGTATTTGTTTTAAAGAGGTTTATACGTTGTTCCTCTTCACACGCGAACTTACTAGCCTCGGATAGTGTTTTGGGACGTTGCGTAATCACATACGTTGACAATCTCTCTTTTAACCCGTTTATGAAAACTGTTAGGGTCTCATCCTGTATGTATTAACTGCCCAGCCTTATGTTCACTTTTAACATTTGAAAGTTTGCTTTGTAAAAGACGCCTTTGCAGAGTCTCAACACGCTGTAAAAAGTGGACAACAGACTCTTCTTTATTCTGTCTTATTGAGATTAATTCCCTATGTAATTGAAGAGAACTATGAGGTTCTCGAAATACTAGAGTTAACTCTTTTTTAAGGGAATCCCAGTTTTCTATTTCTCTGTTCATTAAAATAGTTGTGGCATTGCCACGAATCTTGGTTTTTATAAACTTGAATAGAACAACCTTTTGTGCTGCTGATGCCAATTCGATGGCATCATTGCATGAGTCGATGAATGTGAAAACTTCATCACTCGTGCCATTAAACGTTGGAATGAAGGAGATTAACACGCTTATTGGTATCTCTGCCATAGTTAATTCTGATACTCTGTAACTAATATCACTAATCTCACTAATCTCACTTTCTAGTTTACTGTCTGTCGTTCGAAATCCCGAGAACATGGATATTTAATCTATGTATTTGACTTTGATAGAAGTAATAACTTTACAATAATTTACAACTTACATGAATATTATTAACACTTTGTCCATCGATGAGCAATGCAAAGTCTATCGGCTGATTATCCCACCAAAATTTAAGTTATGCCTTGGAGCACAACTGTATGATTTGTTTTTGTTTCCGATTCCTTTTTCTTCACGTCAGGCCAGATTATCGCCTGGGATTTGGGCTTCTGGTGTTTCCTTCTGCTACTTTTATGCTTTAGATGGTTTAAAGTTAGTTATAGACTTTTAAGTCGTCCGTCGATTTTACTTCGCACAAAAGTCAATTTTACTTCCCAAGAGTTTTGTACAACACACACACAGCAAAAGCGAGATGATTGAAAGATTGTCTTTTAGATCTTATAAACTTATTTTTTATTTTACATTTTTCTTACTTATTGCTAATATTTCTGAAACTTAGTGATATGAAGCTTAATGATATTGTTCTGACACGGTTCAACTCCAACTTCGACATTTGTGTGAGTTTCCCCCTATAAATAATTTTTATTTGCTTACTCAACGTGAGAACGTTTTCTGCAACTTGAGTTAGTTGTTTTGCGAGAAAATGCTGACGTAGCGTCTGGGTGACTGCATAACAATATATTTTTACATGTATTTACATATTTAGTATATATATATTGTATGTCTATACTTGTGTTAGATGTAAGTAGGTTAAGTAGATTAAGATTTATTTTTAGGTAGTCTGTAAGTTTTTAGTTTTAAGTTTTATAATAAAAAAAAAAAAAAAGGTCATGGAACTAAGTTTTTTGTTAAAAAATGTTTTCTTAGTTTTAGTATTAATTAGTGTTAAAATGCAAATAAAATGAGACTGTAAGATACGTCGAAAGACATAGTTTAAGTGTTATGTTTAACTTAGAGTGCCCGCATGGGGCCAGTAAGTTATAATAAGATATTTCTAAGTTATTTAAGCTAATTTTTAAGCGTTTTTTTGTCTAGCAAGTAAGAGTAATTTAAGCGACATAAATAAAGATGCATAGAAACTGCAAAAAAAACTGACTGCTTCATGTTGGAGGATTTAATGGCATTATTTCATTTTTCTGTGACTGACCGTCATCTTCTTCATGCAAAGTAACATATGATGATAGTTGTAATAAGGAGGCTTAAGCTAACCATGCTTAGTGGTTAATATTATAATGGTTACACAGTGTCTAGCTATGAAATCAAAATATGCTATATATATCGCTAATGGAGACCGCCATAGCTGCTATAAATCTAAAGTCTGCGATAAGAGTATGCTTTTATCGCTTACTTTTTATAGTATGTGATAATAGCAGGCAGAACTGTCATTTACATCAACCATGGTCTTTAGGACTAAAGATGTAAAAAATATTTTTTTAATTTTGTAAGTAAAGGAGAGTGGAATATATTTTGATCTCGTAAGTTATAATGTTTTATTCCCAAATGTTTATCGGACAGTACAATTCTATTTCGTGTTTGATGGAACGGAATTGACTTCATAGTTGCATACTAACGTAATACGAATTGAGATATTTTTAGCGAGGACGATTTAATAGCTGTGATTGTTATCTAGTATAATAAATATTTGTGCTCTGCTCAAAGTTGAATATGTAACAATGTTTTGTTTTCCCTTGTAAAATGACCCGAACAGGAAAATAATATTTGTTGTGAGGAAACTATTATTTAAAAAGTTATGAACGATCAAAAAAACTAAATTATTAGCAAAACCACCAAGGTTCATATTTCAATATAATTTCTTATGATGGTTAACAACTCAGCATATATAATGACTTTTTCTAAATACATATTATGAGTTGGACAAAAAACGGCGATGCAGATACTGAGTTTTAGTATTATTGATACGCATACATGGTCATAGATTTTACTAACATGTCCTTAGTCAGTATTTGATGACATCACTCTGAAAAATCATATGCCAGACAGCCCGTACTCCAAATGGTTAATCTACAAAGAAAAATGCATTAGATATACAGCAAAATGAAAAGGTATATTTTTTACACATATGTCTTTAGTCAGCATTTTAAGCTATCTTTTAGAATCCTCTAGTTTCATTCCTTTTTTTAAATGGATGCCGTCAATCTTAAAATTTGAGACTAATTGACTTGTTGACAATTCACATGTTTTCACAGGTAGGATTACACGTTTTGGGTCAGTCAGTGCAAAGCCGTTCTTGGTACGTGCAAAGATTGGAAAGTTTTCTATCTATGTTAGTTTAACTATGTCCTTGGGCATGCTGATTTGATGGTTTCAAGCTGGAGGATCTAATGACATTACTTCATCTTTCTGTGATTGACCGTCATCTTCTTCATGCAAAATAACATATGATCATAACTTTGGCTAACCATGCTTAGTGATTAATATTATACTGGTTACAAAGTGTCTCTACTAGCTATGAAATCAAAATATGCTATATACAGCGCTAATGGAGACCGCCAAAGCTGCTATAAATCTAAAGCCTGCGATAAGTGTATGCTTTGATCGCTTACATTTTATAGTATGTGATAATAGCAAGGCAGAACTATCATTTACTTCAATCGTGGTCTTTAGGATTTGAGATGTAAAAAATATTTCACCCTCGTTGATCTGCGGATTTACTTACTCACTTATTTACTTCGGTGGCGCTACAGATCGGGATGAAACTGGGCGTCAACTAAAAGGCCTCCAATTAGCCTGGTCTTAAGTTCACTGTCTCCTGTTTCGCACTCTCTGTTGGTCGGGGTACCATTCTACTTGCGCGATATTCGTCTACTGCATCCTACATGTCCTAGCCATCTCAGGCGACTGATGCACAGTTTTCTAACTAGGTCGGTGTTTACGTACAGCTCGTATAGTTCGTTGTTGAATTTATTTCTGCTAAGGTGTTGCTGGCAGAATTTAAAGCAGAGCCAGTAGACAAAGTCCCTTACTACCTCGAAATTATAGATGTCGACTGTGACATTCTGTCCAGTTCATCGATGTTGGACACACAACTTCTTGACAGCATTTATTTTGTTTTGCACTCATTTACCGCCAAACCCATTTTAGCACTTTCCGTTTCAATAATGGCGAAAGGAGTGGTGACAGCCCGATGTGTTCTCCCAATTATGTTGATATCATCGAAACAGGCATTAAATGTATTGGGAAACTAAAATGTAAACTTTTTACTCAAATGTGTTAGTGACATTTGTACTCCCAATGTTGAATCTGCACAGAAAAAGTCATTAAATATCGGGCTAAACTAAAATACAATATATTTTTACTCACATGTTTTTATTGATGAGGTGGCCGTGGTGTAGTCGTACTAGCAATCGTTTCTCACTCGGAGGGTCAAGGTTCGAATCCTACCCGTGACAAGTTTTTGATTTGTGTAATTGGAACTCATTCAGAAAAATTTTGCAGGTAAAGGCATAAGAACAAGTACAAAAAACAAGTGTGAATTATAACCTTCGAATCACTCTGAGTGAAGAAAAAGCTCGCCGTCCTATTCGGATGGAGAGCTAATATCGAAACCAATTACACCTGAGTTTCAAACCACTACAAAAGCAATTTTCCTTTCTCCTCCTTCTTACTTTCCACCCGCGCCAGAGCAACAGTAAAAGGGTATCTAACCCCTTAGGCGCGCGTAAATTTTAAACAGAAACCATTTGATGTTTCCACCCTTGGAACGCTTTTGACAGGACATTTGTACTCCAACTATTGAATGATTTATAAATATGAATATGACTAAGCTAAAATATATACTTTTCACTCAAATGTGTTTAAAAAATCAATCTGTTAATGGCAACAGAATTTTGTAGAAATATGTTTCTTCTTGCTGCAGATGCCCTTAATTTCCTTCTTTTGATGTCCTACGAAATATAAGAAAGAAAATGACTTTCCAACATTAAACTTTTTTTTGCAACACACGAAATTAGAGTTATGAGAATGAGAAATGTCAAAACAGGAACTCACCTCGTCATTTCTATATGTGTGACTATATTCCTAAAACTTCTTGAATTTTTAAAATTTCACACGTAACAACAGGTTCGAATGGTTACGGACAATCTGTGAAAATCGGGTTTCGGTTTTCCAATGTCTGGAAAGTTTGCCATTTATTTTATTTTATTTCTATTTTAAATGTTTATTGGTGGGTAAATTAAAAAAAATATTTTAACATTGACGGCTTTTACACGTCGCAAGTGTATAACGCGCATGTTCTTGTTACTTTCTTTTGAACTGTCATTGAGTGATGGCCGCAATTTTACACGAAAGCATTTCCCCTTCTTTGGTTTTTCATGTTATTTGACAGCTCTCTTTCATTTCATCTTTGGCGCTCAGTCTTTCATAATTGAAAATGAGCCCCCTTGTTCATTCTTTGGTTCATTTGAGTTCATCCGCCATACTGAAATGTTGTGCTCGTAACAACAGCGAAAGAAGTAATGAAGCAAATGCGAAAAAGAAAGAAGAAGGAGAAAAAGAAATGTCAAAAACATGCAATGAAAATCCTACCCACCGGCAGTGGGAATTTGATTAATTGGGTATTTTTTGTTTCATTATCCCTCTCTTTTGCATTCATTTGAATCTTTCGAAACTTGCGACGTGTAAAAGCGGACTGTTGCCCATGCAGCTGCTGCTTTACGGGAATGGAAATAGAATCGGAACATTTTGAACCGCAAACTCCGCCATCAACAAGGCTTGTCGGTTCATTGACAGATGAACAAAAAGCATTTGGCCTTTCTTAATCGAAAGTTCTCATCGACTGGACGCAGGAAAAACAGGTGGCAAGTAGCAAAGATACCAATTTTGTAACCTTACGTCAGGATTATAAATAAATCAAATTAAATTGAATTAAATTTTAACGCGTTTAATTTCTGGCGGTTTGACAAAATCTCCCCTAACAATTTTAGAAAATTGTTCACACTGTTGCCAAAGGTCCAGTATCATCAAGGGAACCAACAGATCGCGTGCAGGAATACAATTGCCAACTGTGCAACGATCCCGATTCGGAAGACAACATGGTGGCGTGCGTACATGTGAAAACTGGTTTCACTTTACGTGTGCTGGTGTTGACAGCTTTATAAAAAGCCGAAACTTCGCCTGTGAAACCTGTACAGTTATACACCAGTTGCCAAAAGGGCATTCAACACCAACGCTACTGAAAAATCCAAATGAGTCTTCAAGGCAAGCAACAACTAGCGATGATGGCGCTCCACTCTTCCCGGCGCGCCCGAGTGTAACTCGACCATCGACAACCAACACGTACGCAGAGCCATTACCAGAAGCATCAGTCCATCAGAGTGTCTCTCAACCGCTGACATCACACATGTATACGGCACCCGCAAACATATCTAAGCGCACGTCTGTCTTTATCGAAGTTCCACCGTACACCTCCACTTCGCAGTACCTAAGACAGTACGCATTGCCGGCGGTGGCAAATTCAGCTATTCAATGCAACGAAATACCATTACCTTCAAAGTACAGGATATCCTCATCTACACAGGATCCATAAACAGTGGTGCTGAAGGCACCTGTTTTGGTAAGTGCTCCGTTACAATCGGATCATCCAAGTGCGGCTTGTGCACTGACAAGAAATGAAGAGGACAAGTATAACTTAGGCTATCCGGCTGTCACTTTGCTAAACGAGAACAACCTGTCAAAGGAACATGCAGCGAACATAACCTCAAAACGTAGAGGTTCAAAGTCTTCGCAAAGTTCTTCATCTATAAGACGACTTAATATCGAACTGCTGAGACTGAAAGAAGAAAGGACGTTGGAAAAAGGATATTTTAACCGTAAGTACCAAATTTTAACTGAAATTGCAGAAGATGATCCTGATACCGAAGTTGATGACGAAGTCATTTCCACGGACACCAACAGCAAAGTCCAGGACTGGTTAAAAACCACGCATTCATCTCAAGTGTGCAAGGAAAGAAGACAGAAAGCAGTTGCCGGTCCGTCTAACCCTAAAGGCCTTGGCTCAACCGTGAGCTACACATGGCTCTGTGCAAATGTGCATCAACAAATGCCAAAACAACATCGGCCAATTCAAATGTCATCCAATCCTTGGTATCATTCAGTTTTACCGTCCAAACAATCACTCGTAAATTCATCAACTTTCCAGCGAAACATTCTTCTATTCCATACAATCAGTTCCCCCCAAAGTGTGAAGCAGCGATCAATATGCAGCAGCGTTCATCTTCACGTCATCATCCTCCAGACACAACCTTCAACATCCAGCAAGCGCCATCAAAGATGTATCGACAACAGCCAAGTTTGCCTGCTTATAGATCTACGGAAATTCCAACGTATAGAGTGACTAGCAACCAAATTGCCGCCCGTCATTCAATTTTAAAGGATCTACGTTGTTTCAGTGGTAACCCAGAGGAATGGCCATCGCTCATAGCTAACTTCAACAGAACCACGAGGCTTTGTGGCTTTTCTGATGAGGAAAACCTGCAAAACCAGAAGATACTGAAGGATAATGCGCTCGAAGCAGTACAAAGTCTAATGAACAATCCAAACTGTGTGCCCCGTATACTTGCAATGCTAGAGATGTTTGGGAAGCCTGAAAAGATCCTGAACTGGCTTACGCTGAAGATCCAATCAACACCATCATCCAAAGCTGATAAGCTGGATACCCTTGTCCAATTTGCTGTATCAGTTCAGAACCATTGCGCAACACTAGAAGCCTCTGGCCTTTCATCGCATCTTAATAACTCTTCTTTGTTACAGGAGTTAGTGGCGAAGCTACCAGTTTCCATCCAGCTCAACTGGGCAATTTATATGCAAACATTACCTGCGTGTTCTCTCTCAGAGTTTAGCGATTGGATATATCGGATTGCAGATGCTGCTAACTGCATTATACCGGTGCCAACCAAAACTTCAGGGATGACTGGCGGGAATAAGACTGGCGCACTACCAAAGAAAGAGAAAGGTTTTCTGCATGCACATTCCGAGGTTACGGAAACGATAACTAATTCCGCCTCTCAGGAACTTAAGTGTCTGGTGTGTGGCAAAAAATGTCCATCCGTGGAAAGCTGTGTTAAGGACCTAAACATCACGTCCAAATGGGAAGTTGTTCGAGAACATAAACTATGTCGGTGTTGCTTAAGATGACATAGTGGCTACCGTTGTCGGTCAGCTGCGGTGTGCTTCAAAAGTAATTGCACCTTTAAGCACCATCAACTTCTTCATAACGACCACAACAACACAGTTAAAACAAACATCTCCGATAAATCTGTTTCCCCCTTAATACCACAGCCTAGTAACGCCCACATCCAACACAACACAGCGGTGATGTACCGCATAGTTCCTGTTACTCTCCATGGCAATAGAGTACAAATAAAGACATATGCATTCTTGGACGACGGCTCATCGCTGACACTCATGGATGAAGATATAGCTGCCCAACTAAACATCAAAGGGACTCCCGATCCTCTTTGCATCAAATGGACTACCAACACACATAGGTACGAAGATAACTCAGTAGTAATGAATTTTAGGATTTCCGGCACAAGCGGCAAAGGTAAGAAGTATCCACTTAATAACGTCCATACAGTGAACAGTCTTCAGTTGCCTCGACAATCGCTGGACTCAGCAAAGCTTCAGGAACAGTATGGGCACCTAAAACACCTGCCTATAGCGTCCTATTTCAACGCAGCTCCTCGACTTCTTATAGGGCTTAACAATTGGAAGCTAGGACTCACCCTTAAGTGCAAGGAAGGAAATGCTCATGAACCTGTGGCTACAAAGACCCGCTTGGGGTGGACAGTCTACGGCTGCCGCCCCCAGCCAAAATCTTCAAGGACCCAAACCAGTTTAGATGAACACATCAACTTTCACATATGTGACTGCAGCCGCGAAAGCGAATTCGAGTTGGAGCAGCTTGTAAATGAGTTTCTCTCCAACGAGAAATTTGAATCTTCTGCCTCTAGGATTTTACAGTCAACCGACGACCAAAGAGCCTTAGAACAACTTCGAAACAATACCCACCGTAAGGATGGACGTTTCGAGACGGGATTGCTTTGGAAATATGAACAAGTTTAACTTCCCGATAGTTACCTGATGGCAAGGAAGCGTTTGTCATGCCTCCAACAAAGGATGAACCGCGATTTTCTACTAGCAGAGGAGCTTCATAGTAAAATCGAAAGCTACGTTACCAAAGGTTACGTTAGAAAACTTACGCCAGAAGAAGCTGCTGAAGATCGATCACATACATGGTACCTGCCAGTATTCCCAGTTAAAAACCCGAACAAACCGGGTAAGGTAAGACTTGTCTGGGATGCAGCCGCTAAAGTTGGAGGAGTTTCCCTCAACTCGGTGCTTCTCGAAGGCCCCGATTTATTAACATCCTTAATGTCCGTCATCCTCAAATTTCGTGAAAGGCGCTTTGCTATATGCGCTGACATTCAAGAGATGTTTCATCAAATTTTGATAAGGAAAGAAGATCAAAATTACCAGCGATTTTTGTGGTTCAGCAGGGACACCAATGAAGTGGAGGAGTATGTTATGCTGGTCATTACGTTTGGGGCTACATGCTCTCCCTGTTCGGCGCAGTTCATCAAGAATAAAAATGCGGAAGATTTTAGGAGCGAATACTCAAGAGCCGTAAAATCAATTTGCTCAAATCATTATGTAGATGACCTCATGAACAGTGTGGACTCCGAAGAAGAGGCGGTGAGACTTGCTAGGGATATAGCCTTTGTTCATCAACAAGGGGGGTTCCACATCCGAAATTGGATCTCCAATTCTAAGGTAATCGCTAATATATTTCATTCCAGCTCTCCCGCTGAAATCAGCCTTAGCATGAAAACTGAACTTGCACCCGAGAAAGTTCTCGGCATGTGGTGGTGTACAACTGCAGATGTCCTTACGTTCAAAATCACCACTACTTCAACTAATAAAGATATCCTTCTCGACAAACGGATTCCAACCAAACGCGAAGTACTGCGAACCCTTATGAAAATCTTTGACCCGCTGGGATTGTTGGCAAATTTCGTAATGTATGGAAAAATACTTTTTCAAGACATCTGGCGCAGTGGAATTAGCTGGAACGACGAAATCCAAGAAGCTGAGCATGACAAATGGTTGCATTGGATAAGCTTCTTCCCCCATGTCGAGGAGGTACGTATCCCTAGATGCTCTCTTTCCCAGATTACGAGCTCCATGTCTTTGTCGACGCCAGTGAGAATGGTTTCGCAGCGGTAGCATACGCCAGGATGATCTCGAACGACGTCATTGAGTGTTCATTGATTGCGGCGAAAACCAAAGTAGCTCCGCTAAAGAGTCTCTCGATCCCCAGACTCGAGTTACAAGCTGCCGTGCTTGGAGCACGCATCGCCAAGAAGCTATCGGAGTCACATTCAATTTCCTTCAACAAACAGTACTTTTGGTCGGACTCAAAGACAGTCCTTAGTTGGCTAAGGTCCGATCATCGTCGATACCGACAATTCGTCGCATTCCGAGTAAGCGAAGTCCTCGAGATAACCAAAGTCGGCGAATTTAGGTGGGTACCCACCAAGCTAAATGTGGCTGACGAGGCAACCAAGTGGCATAATGGTCCTAACCTTAAAACGTCAAGTCCGTGGTTTAAAGGACCTGATTTTCTGATGTCATCTCCAGAATCCTGGCCAAATAAGGAATCCACTAAGTCAGACACCACAGAGGAATTGAAGGCGCAGTTCGTTGGAGTGCAATGTATTGAAGATCGACGTTTGTTTCATCCAGAGCTATTTTCTCAGTGGTCTCGGCTTCTTCGGTCTGCCGGAAGAGTTATTCGATGTGCCTTCAATTGGAAGATGATTCGGAGACAAGAAGAGAAAAGATCTGGCCCACTGACAAGAGAGGAGCTACAGGTGGCAGAAAGGATTCTCTTCAAGCAAGCCCAGCGCGAAGTATTTTCTGAGGAGATAGCTTGTTTATCTAAAAAATATAAAATTAACAAATCAAGTTCAATTGGTTCTTTATCTCCTTATTTAGATGACTGCGGAGTCCTTCGTGCCAACAGCAGAATCGGAAGATATGTTGAATCGTGCGTGGATGTGGAACACCCAACTATACTTCCTACTCCGCACCGCATAACAACTTTAATAGTGGAAGATTATCATCTCCGCTACCATCATGCAAACCACGAACCCGTTGTGAATGAGCTCAGGCAAAAATTCCACATTGCAAAGTTGAGAGCTGTGCTGTGTAAGATTCGTAGAAACTGCCAGACATGTAAGAATGCTGCAGCACAACCGCAACCGCCAATGATGGCTCAGCTTCCAATTGCTAGGACATCGCCATTTTCTCGCCCATTTTCATTTACAGGAGTGGACTATTTTGGGCCTTTAACCGTCGTCAACTTGAGAAGGCATGAGAAGAGATACGGAGTTTTGCTCACATGCCTTACCTGTAGAGCTATTCACATCGAGATCGCCCATTCGCTGAATACGGATTCCTGCATAAGTGCTCTTCGGAACTTCATAGCGCGCCGAGGTGCTCCCATCGAGCTGTTTAGTGATAATGGTACGAATTTTAGAGGGGCTGACGCTGAACTGAAGCGGGCGTATCAAAGTATCGATAAGGACAAGCTTGAACGGGCCTTTACTTCGACAAACACCAAATGGAGTTTTATCCCACCTGGGTCACCTCACATGGGTGGAAGTTGGGAACGACTCGTGCGTTCCTAAAAACTGTGTTGACCCAAATTTCTCCGAATCGTCATCCATCAGACGAACTGCTGAGAAGCATGCTTATTGAGGTGGAGAATATTGTCAACTCTAGGCCGCTGACATACATCCCTATTGACAACGAGAATGAGGAAGCGCTTACACCCAATCATTTTCTTTTGGGTTCGTCCAATGGATCGAAGCCATGGGCTGTATTTAATGACGACAAAGAAGTTCTTAGAAATAATTGGCTGGCTTCTCAGCACTATGCCCAACAATTTTGGCGACGTTGGGTCAACGAGTATCTTCCGACAATTACACGACGCACAAAATGGTTTGCTCCAGTTAAGCCTATAAAAAAAGATGACATCGTGTTAATTGTGGATCCTGGAAATCCCCGCAATTGCTGGCCGAAAGAACGGGTCATAGGAACAAAGGTCTCAAAAGATGGGCAAGTAAGAAGTGCTACGATTTTAACAAAGACAGGTATTTACGAAAGACCTGCTGTAAAGCTAGCTGTCTTGGACGTCCGCAAAGATACAGAGGTAAATCCACCAGTGGACATACCAGGAGGGGGTGTTGCCCATGCAGCTGCTGCTTTACGGGAACGGAAATAGAATCTTAACATTTTGAACCGCAAACTCCGTCATCAACAAGGCTTGTCGGTTCATTGACAGATGAACAAAGAGCATTCGGACTTTCTTAATCGAACGTTCTCATCGACTGGACGCAGGAAAAACAGGTGGCAAGTAGCAAAGATACCAATTTTTTAACCTTACGTCAGAATTATAAATAAATCAAATTAAATTTAATTAAATTTTAACGCGTTTAATTTCTGGCGGTTTGACAAAATCTCCCCTAACACGGACATTGTACGAAATTTTGTAAGGCAAGGAGAGTGGATTATATTTTGATCTCGTAAGTTATAATGTTTTAAGCCCAAATGTTTATCGGTCAGAATACTCGTAGTTCTATTAAATTCGTGTTTGACGGAACGGAACTGACTTCATAATTGCGTACTAACATAAAACAAATTGAGAGGTTTTTATCGGGGACGATTTGATAGCTGCGATTGTTATATTGTATAATAAATGTGTGCTCTGCTCAAAGTTGAATATGAAACAATGTTTTGATTTCCCTTGTAAAATGACCAGCACAGGAAAATAATATTTTTTGTGAATAAACTATTATTAAATAATAAAGCTATGAACAAATAAAATTATTAACAAAACCCACCAATATATATTTCTTAATATAAGGAACGCTTTTGACAGGACATTTGTACTCCAACTGTTGAACGGTTTACAAATATGAATATGACTAAAATAAAATATATACTTTTCACTCAAATGTGTCTAGTGAGCATTTGCCACATCCACAAAAAATCAATCTGTTGGTGGCAACAGAATTTTGTAGAAATATGTTTCTTCTTGCTGCAGATGCCCTTAATTTCCTTCTTTCGATGTCCTACGAAATATAAGAAAGAAAATGACTTTCCAACATTAAACTTTTTTTTGCAACACACGAAATTAGAGTTATGAGCATGAGAAATGTCAAAACAGGAACTCATCTCGTCATTTTTATATGGGTGACTATATTCCTAAGTCCGCTTTTACACTTCGCAAGTTTCGAAAGATTCAATGGAGTGCAAAAGAGAGGGATAATGAAACAAAAAATACCCAATTAACCAAATTCCCACTGCATGTTTGTAGGATAGACCATTTTTAGACGTCGCAAGTTTCGAAAGATTCAAATGAGTGCAAAAGAGAGGGATAATGAAACAAAAAGTACCCAATTAACCAAATTCCCACTACATGTGGGTAGCAATTTCATTGCAAGTTTTTGACATTTATTTTTCTCCTTCTTCTTTCTTTTTCGCATTTGCTTCATTACTTCTTTCGCTGTGTTACGAGCACAACATTTCAGTATGGCGGATGAACTGAAATGGACCAAAGAATTAACAAGGGGCTCATTTTCAATAATGAAAGACTGAGCGCCAAAGATGAAATAAATGAGAACTGTCAAATAACATGCAAACCCAAAGAAGGGGAATGTCTTCATGTAGATTTGCGCGCATCACTGAATGACAGTTCAAAAGAAAATAACCAGAACATGCGCATTTCACACTTGCGACGTGTGAAAGCGGACATATTCATTGCATCTTTTTGACATTTCTTTTTCGCATTTGCTTCAGTACTTCTTTCGCTGTTGTTACGAGTACAACATTTCAGTATATCGGATGAACTTAAATGAACCAAAGAATTCACAAGGGGGCTCATGATGAAATGAAAGAGAGCTGTCAAATAACATGAAAAACCAAAGAAGGGGGATAGTCTTTCCTGTAAAATTGAGCGCATCACTGAACGACAGTTCAAAAGAAAATAACCAGAATGTACGCATTACACAATTACGACGTATAAAAGCGTACAAAAACTTCTTGAATTTTGACATTTCACACGTAATCACAACAGGTTCGCATGGTTACGGACAATCTGTGAAAATCGGGATTCGGTTTTCCAATGTCTGGAAAGTTTGCCATCTATTTTATTTTATTTCTATTTTAAATGTTTATTGGTGGGTAAATTAAAAAAAATATTTTAACATTGGACGAAATTTTGTAAAGAAAGGAGAGTGGATTATATTTTGATCTCGTAAGTTATAATGTTTTAATCCCAAATGTTTATCGGACAGTATACTCGTAGTTCTATTAAATTCGTGTTTGACGGAACGGAACTGACTTCATAATTGCGTACTAACATAAAACAAATTGAGAGGTTTTTATCGGGGACGATTTGATAGCTGCGATTGTTATATTGTATAAGTATTTGTGCTCTGCTCAAAGTTGAATATGAAACAATGTTTTGATTTCCCTTGTAAAATGACCTGAACAGGAAAATAATATTTGTTGTGAAGAAACTATTATTAAATAATAAAGTTGTGAACCAACAAAATTATTAACAAACCCCAGCAAAGTTCATATTTCAATATAATATTTGTTGTTTGAAATATTTCTTAATATAAGGTCTGTTCAGAAATACAAAAACAACTACGAGGGTTTTGACAGTTTTGTGTTTTTTTTTCTTATTTGTGGATAAGGCGAAAAGAGAAATAGTGTGGACAATGGATATTTTAGTGTTTGGTCATGTTTTTTTTGCGTTTGAGTAATCTGATTATTAGTTTTTTTTTTAAATTCCTTTGAATATCGACTTAAACGTGATTCTGTTGCTTTTTGGACCGAATTTTCCTATTGAGGTGGCATAGTTATCTAATTTGCTCGATTGAATTCTTGCAGTTATCATTTCCTCACGTAGAAACTTAAAAAAAAAAATGCAGTAGATAAACAGCAAAACGAAAAGGTATACTTTTTATACATACGTATGTCTTTAGTTAGCATTTGAAGCTATCACTTAGAATCTTTTAGTTTAATTATTCTTATTGTAAACAAAGAAGTAAAATTGATTATATTGGAATTAAAATGTTTTTACTTACTCACAAGAAAACATAAACAAATAATTCGAACTGCTTTTGTCACATTCACATAAAAACACTCTGTTGGTGGTAGCAGTATTTGACTTGCTCCAGGTATCTTTGGTTTTGTTTTTTTATACTTCTAGACAATAAAATAAAGAAAATTTCTTTGCAACTTACACGAAAAAAAAAATTGTGGAAGACGTCAATCTTAAAATTTGAGACTAATTGACTTGTTGACAATTCACATGTTTTCACAGGCAGGGTTACACGGTTTGGGTCAATCAGTGCAAAGCCGTTCTTGGTACGCGCAAAGATTGGAAAGTTCTCTATCTATGTTAGCTTAACTATGTCCTTGGCATGCTGATTTGATGGCTTCATGCTGGAAGATTTAATGGCATTACTTAATTTTTCTGTGACTGACCTTCATCTTCTTCATGCAAAGTAAAATATGATGATAGTTATAATAAGGAGGCTCCGGCTAACCATGCTTAGTGATTAATATTATAATGGTTACACAGTGTCGAGCTATGAAATCAAAATATATGCCATAGCTGCTATAAATCTAAAGTCTGCGATAAGAGTGTGCTTTTATCGTTTACTTTTTATGTGATAATAGCAGGCAGAATTGTCATTTACATCAATCTTGGTCTTTAGGATTAGAGATTTAAAAAATATTGTTTTTTTTGTAAGTATAGGAGAGTGGAATATATTTTGATTTCGTAAGTTATAATGATTATTGGATCACATTTAGCATTACCCGTTGATATTTGAAACATTTACATTTCCGTAGCTGGAATTTTTGCTTTCCGCGAAAGTACTACGGCGCGTCAATCAAGTCGACCCACGTTAATTTTGCGAAATCGTTATCATAATTTCCTATGATGGTTAACAACTCAGTGTAGATAATGACTTTTTCTATATAGATAGTATGAGTTGGGCGAGAAAACGGCGATGCAGATATTGAGTTTTAGTATTATTGATCCGCAACCGTAGTCATAGATTTTACTCACATCTCATTAGTCAGTATTTGATGACATCACTCTGGAAAATCATTTGCTAGGCAGCCCGTACTCCAAATGGTTAATCTGCAAAGAAAAATGCATTAGATATACAGCAAAATGAAAAGCATTTGAAGCTATCACTTAGTTTTACATAACGATACGATACATAACATAACGATATTTTCACTAGATTTTTAAGTTTTATGTCAATTTAAAATAAATTTGTAAAAAAAGTACATTACTACTTATTACATAATTCATTCTATAATATATATATAATTTTTTTTTTACGAATATATGTACTTGATTTATTTATAATTCAAATTCATTTATTAATATAATTCAAACTCTTGAATTAGTGTATTTTCTTTACTTTTCTACCTGATCTACGAGGGGCGTTCAATATATTCTCGGTAGCGATATGAAGGAAAATGCGAATTCAATTTAAATTGTTTTTATTTTTCAATATAATCTCCCCTAACATCAATGCATTTGTTACATCTTGAGATAAGCTTTTTTAAACTCTCAAAAAAATAAATTTCCTCTTTCTCTGCAAAATACTAGGGGCAAGGTCTGGACTATAGGGTGGGTGTTGGATTTCTTCGAAACCAAAATCTCGCGCAGCAGCCTTGGAAACTCGCGCCGTGTGAACAGGAGCGTTGTCATGAAGAAGCAACACACCCGCTGCGAGTTTACCCCATCTTTTCTTTTTAATTTCCTCCCGCAAATTATGCAAAGTGGAAGCGTAGGATGTGGCGTTGATGGTTTCACCTTTTTTTTGTACTCAATGAGCAAGATTCCCTTTAAGTCCCAAAAAACTGTGGCCATGAGCTTCCCGGCAGACGGAGTGACTTTGAACTTCTTCGGGGGGTCTGTTCCTTTTTTATGCCACTGTATAGACTCTTGTTTGCTTTCAGGGTCATAGTGGTGGACCCATGTTTCGTCCCCAGTAACAATTCGATCCATAACACGGTCCGCGTTCTCACTACACATCTCCAAAAGCTCTCTACAGCATGCGATTCTCACTTTTTTCTGAGGCGCTGTGAGCATTCGTGGCACCCACCTTGCACTGACCTGTGAAAGGTTAAGATGGTCATGAAGAATGGTGTGAATGGTACCAATTGAAAGCCTGGTGATCTCTGCCATCATTTTCACCTTTATTCGGGCATCCTCAAGAACAAGTTTTTCGACTTCTTTGATGCTTTCTCCCGTACAAGCAGTAGCCGGGGCGCCGGAGCGGGGGTCGTCTTCAATGCTCTCTCTGCCTCTCTTGAACTCACTTGACCACTTTTGCACAGTTGATAATGAAGGTGCGGAACCCTGGTAAACAGCCACCATCTCTTCATGAATAGTTTTTTGACTTTTTCCTTGCTTAGTGAGAAATTTAATTACAGCGCGATGCTCAATTTTCGCCATCATCGTCTCAGTTGCCATTATGATTCTGTTTAACTAGAGATAAAACGCGAATTAATAACCACATTTATATGAAATTTTACATGAATGCACTAAAATAATAGTATTACTTGATAAATAAGTCAATTTATATATACAACCACAGCTTCACCCCGATACCGAGAATATGTTGAACGCCCCTCGTAGTTACATACGAGTAGTAACCAGATGGAGAGCTTTTTCTATCATCTTTATTACTTCGCGTTGGCAAGATTAGGTGTGTGTTGTCGTTTGGATTAGGTTTTCATTGTTTTGTTGACTATCCAGCAATTCAAAATCAGGCGATGTGAATTGTGGCGCATGAACTGACCTTCTCAAATGACTTGAATTGCGCCGAAGTAAACTTTTATCTTCAGTTTGCACAATATATGACCTAGGAGTACTGTGGGGTTTAACTACCTGGGCTGGCTCCCAAATTTTATTTCGTTGTATTACTACATTTACTCCTTTAGCAAAATTAATTTCTTTTTCAATTCTTACGTGACTGTCATGGTAACTTTTGTAGTTTTGTTGATGTTCTTTTAAAATATTTAAAGGATTTTCAACAATTTTAGGTTTTAAAGAACTTTCTAGAATAGGAATTTTAGATCTTAAAATTCTGCTCATTAACAGCTGTGATGGTGTAGCATTAGTACCGGCTATTTGCGAGTTTCTATAAGATAATAAAGCACTAAAAATGTCTTTTCTATCCTCATATGCCTTTTTTAGTAATTGTTTTGCAATATGCACTCCTTTTTCTGCCAATCCGTTCGAGCGAGGATACATAGGACTTGACGTTGTTACAGTCATGTTCCAAGCATTTGCAAATTTCTTAAAACTGTAGGAATTAAAAGGCATATTATCACAAATGATTTGGTTTGGAATACCGTGGGTTGAAAAAATATCTTTCAAAACAGAGCTTACCGACAGTGCAGTTTTATTAGCAAGTGGTTTTATTTCTAACCATTTCGAAAAATAATCAACAAGCACAAGATAAGGCTTGTTTTGAAATTCTAAGATATCACAACCCACTTTAAAAAATGGAATGTCCGGAATTTCTTGTGGAATTAATGGGAGTTTCGCATTTGAGCGCTGAAATTTGTTACAAACTTTACATTGAGAGATAAGTTTCTCAATATCTGAAGATATATTTGGCCAATAAATAGTTATTCTCGCCATGGCTTTGGTTTTTGTCATACCTAAATGACCTTCGTGAAGTGTTTGAAGTAATTGTGCTCGCAAACTTTTTGGAACAATAACACGTTTTTGAAAAAATAATAATTCATTCTCGTAGTAAATTTCGTATCTTAAAGGCCAGTACTTTTTAATCAAATGATCAATCTTTTTTAACTCATTTGGCCATCCAGTTTTGCACATTTGGATAAGTAGTTTCAGTTCTCTAACACGTTCCATCTCTTTTTTGATAAGATCAACTCGATTGTCTGGAATTTCAATACTATGCACAATTTCATTAAGAAAAGAATCTATGTCATTCTCATCATTCGACTGAATGTAACTTCTGGATAAAGTATCCGCTATAAACATATTTTTTCCTGTTATATATTCAACTGTTAAATCACATTTTGAAAGTTTGAGTTTCATTCTTTGCAGTCTACTAGTTTTTTTCATTATAGCCACAAGTGGCTTGTGGTCTGTCAAAATTACTATCGGTCTCCCATATATATAATAATGGAATTTAAGGCACGCAAAAACAATTGCCAACATTTCCTTTTCAATTTGTGCATATGACATTTCTGCTTTGCTTAAAAATTTTGATGCATAACAAACTGGTCTCTCCATCTGAAGAAGACAAATTCCAATTCCACTCCGAGATGCATCTGTTTGAATTACAATAGGCAAAGAATCTCTAAAATTTTGTAAAACGGGAGCCTGAGATACTTTGATTTTAAGCATATTAAATATTTGTGAATGATGCGACGTCCACACAAATTCATTATCTTTTTTTAAAAGTTCTCGGAGGGAAGAGGTCAACTCTGATAGGATAGGTATGAAGTTTCTCAAATAATTTATAATCCCAAGAATCTTTGAAGATCTTTTTTATTTTCAGGTATCTTTAACGCTTTTATTGCTTCTATTCTACTTGCATCAATAGAAATCCTTTTTTTAGAAAAAATATATCCTAAATATTTAACTTCTTTAAGTTTGTATTGCAGTTTACTTTCATTAAATTTTATATTAACCTCCTGAGCTCTCTTTATTACTCGGTCTAAATTATTGTCATGTTCTTGTTTATTCCTTCCTCCAACAAGAATATCATCAATATAAATGAATGTTCCTGGCAAGTCTAGAAAATATTTTGTGTTTCATTTTTGAAATAACTCCGGTGCGAAACTAACTCCAAAAGGCACACGCAACAATTTATATAAGCCATATAATGTACTAAAAGCACAATAATCACTACTGGCTTTATCCAAAGGCACTTGCCAAAACCCATCTTTCAAATCAATGACTGTAAAATATTCCATATCTTAAAATGCTGTGGTTAAATCTTCAAGACGTGGAATTTCAAAAGGCTCTTTTTTAATGTTTAAATTTAATTCACGAGGGTCTAAAAATAACCTTATTGACTTATCTGGTTTCTCAACTAATACAAGGTTATGGACAAAATCAGTAGGATAGTCTTTTTTTGTATAATTCCTAATGTTTCCATTTCCTCTAATTTGTTTTTTAGTTTCGACCTTAAGCTCTTTGGAATTCGTCGTGGAGCTTTAACGCTCCCTTTTGAACCATCTTTCAAATAAATTTTGCATTTATCGGGATAGCAACCTAGTCCAGTAAAAATTTCTTTATGCTTTTGAATTTTTTTCTTTCTCATATTCTAACTGCCTAGATTTATGCAATTTAATTTCATTTATGTTCTTTAAAATTTTTAGCTTCAAACAAGTTTCCAGACCTAATATTGGTGCAGATTCGCTATTATGAAGCAAGTGTTTATTTTCACATCATTGTGACTTATTTGCAAAAATGCCATACCTATAACATCGATTTTAAAACCACCATATCAACTTTATCAAAACATATCAACTTTAAAATGAACACATTTCTGCCAACATCAATCCTCTCATACCAACCCGAACGATTATTTTCTACAGAACTAACTGCAACTGATTCAATAGTGAGATTATTTACATCTGGATATGTGTAATTAATACTTTCTGTACTACTTGTAATTTGGTTATCTAGGTTATATACTTTTCTACTAGGGCATGCATAAAAAAAATGATTAAACTGACCACAATTGTTGCACTGCTTTCCTTTAGCCGGGCATATCATCGGCTTATGACGATAAGAACACTTGCTGCAAATCTGAAGTACATTCCCTTCATCATTCCTCCTCACTTTATAGCGGTTAAATTGTTCTCTCTGGCTGGATCCTCCTCTCTGATTATATCTCTGGCTGTATCCCCCTCTCTGGCTATCTCCTCTTCTCTGGTTGTATAGACGTTCCGTTGGTTTTTCTTTGTCATCAGCATCAGCTTCATCTCTTTTGTTTTTAAACGTGTGCTTTTTACATATTGCACTGACATTTGACTGCCTTTGTACGTCTCTTGCTTGTTCATGTGTAATTTCTGCTACTCTGCAGAATTGTATTGCCTTCTTTAGTGTTAGCTTCTCTGTTCTCAAAAGCTTTTCTCGAGAATCTCCATCTGTAATTCCTAAGACAATGCGGTCGCGTATCATCTGATCAGTGACGTTTTTTGTTGTACAGTTGAAATCGCATTTTTTAGCTTGGCTCACAATATCCGTCAAAAAACTATCGAATTGTTCACCAGACTGCTGGACTCTTGAATGAAATTTAAACCTTTCGTATATTACGTAGTATTTTGGTTGACAATATAAATCAAAATGTTCCACCACTTTATTGTAGACCTTAGCATCAGCTTCTTATATGTCTAATGTTTCATATATTTCGATGGCTTTTTCACCCATTAAATTCAATAACATTGCAATTTTCTCTTCATCGTCAAGAGTTTCTCCTTTAGTAGTTGCCTGGAGGTAAATCGAAAAAAGCTTTTTAAATTTTGCCCATTCACTGCTCACATTTCCTTCAAAATTTAAAGGTCCTGGTGCTCTAAATTTATCCATTTTGTTTGTTTAATGCCACAATGTTACTTTTATTTAGATATCTCAATACACTTTCTCTTTTTCAATAAAATAACTTCCTGTTTACCGACTGCGCCATGTTACATTTCGTTAAAACTAAAATACAGCATTCAACTTTCTTTATTTATTTATTTTCACGTTCGTGGCTCAGCTAGGACTGCCGTTTACATAAAATAGAACATAAGAGCAACCTATAAGTGTTATACCATATTTCACATGACAACAAGATATAAATGTTATATCATATATATAACACTTAGAATCTTTTAGTTTCATTATTCTTATTGTAAACAAAGAAGTAAAATTGATTATATTGGAATTAAAATGTTTTTACTTACTCACAAAAAACGTAAACAAACAATTCGAACTGCTTTTGCCACATTCGCATAAAAACACTGTTGGTGGCAGAAGTATTTTGTAGAAAATTGTTTGTACTTGTTCCATTATTGGTTGAATAAATCTGTTGTCGTCATAATATTCAGAGGTAATTGCCATCTTAAACATATTTTCAACAGTCAGGACACAAAGTTTTCTTTCATATCTACGACAAGTACTATTTACTTGTTTTACTGCTACGTTTTGGAGCCTTTGCAACTTTTGGATGTGGGTTGGAGCTGCGTTTCTCCAAACAAGAACACCATACCTTAATTTTGACTCAACCGGAGCGTAATATACTTGTTTCATAACGGGAAACGTGGCATGGTATTTAATGTGAGCTAATGCATAAAGAGCTTTCTTTAGGTCCATGCGCAGCTTGTCAATGTTTTTATCCCATAGGAAGTGTTGGTCAATGATAATTTCAAGATATTTAAATTTGTCCACTATCTTAATGACTTGGTTTGTAGAGTTAATGCATCCTTTATTTCTTAAAAATATATAATTTTGCACTTGTTTGAAATTAGGATTTCGGATATGCATGATTTTTGTTTTTGTCGCGTTGATTACCAGCCCGTTATCGCGACACCATTTTGCTGCAGAATCAAACTCATCTTGCAAAATGGATGTTGCCATTTCCAAAGACCTGTGGTGTACTACAATGGCTATATTACCGGCAAAAGCAAAAGATATGCTGTTTTGAATACTTGGAGAAGTTCGTTGGTGAATAGTATAAAAAGTATATATTGTGAGAACCACTTAAATGTGAGCAGCGACATCTAGATTTACAGCGCAGAAGATGTCGATACTCGAAGACCAGAAGATTTTGATACTTGAATAACAAAGTCTCGACCATTGATGACTGGAGAGTGGAATCGAATTTTCTGGCAAACTGGAAATCGTGTGGGACGCTGGATGGCGAAGATTGTTCTCGAAGTATGTCATTCGAGTATAAATACCAGCATCCCCAAGTTCTAAAGTGAAATTTGAAGTGTTAATTAGGAGAAGTGATTAAGTGGTTTAAGTAAAAGATAAGAAAAGTATAAGCTGTTGAGAAATTGGATTGTACTGAGAGAATCAATTAAATAGTGAATTGTAACTGTACTGAATAAAGTGATTTCTATTGAAAAGAATAAGTTCTATCATTTGTACCCACACAAACATTTTACAATATATATACTTTGTTCTTTCGCTAAAAACGTTGTTTATTCTTACTTGAAATAACCTGTTATATAGATATTCCCTTAACCACTCCGCCATCATTCCTCTTTTTCCAATATGTTGCAGTGCATATATTAGTTTGTTGTGGTCTATGGTATCGAAAGCTTTACTCCATGAATAGAACAAGAACATGTTGACTCCTATTTAGACCTTCATTGACGTAGTTCGCAAATTCACTAAGCAGTTTGCCTGTACTTTTCTGATATAAGGCGTCAGCATTGTTTTGATTTATTACTTCTGTCCAGTCCGTTTCTTCTATTAGTTGGTTAACTCTCCTGTTACAAAATTGTTGGCAATTTGTGATGTTTTCAGCTGCAGCTAATTCCTCAACTGTAACAGAATACAGCAAAATGGTCCGTCATACCACTTTCTATCACAGCAGAATGAATTGGCATATTCGTTTTGCTAAGCAGGATGTCATCGATTAATGTTTTTGTTCCGTTTTTCGGGTCTATTCTTGTATACTCTGTTATAACATTATTGAGTCTGAATGACGCTAACATTTCGAGGTAATCTTTTACATAGTTCGATTGCGGATCACATGCATTTATATTTATATCGCCCATTATAGTTATTTCACTTTTATTTTCTAATAGGTCCAGGTTATCTGCAAGTTCTTTAATAAACTCTCCTTTATTTAATTCTGGTGGTCTATAGACTCCGAAAACGTATGATGTAATCTTATTTTCAGTATATTTTATCTTTATACTTTCATATTGTAAAATGTTTGTGTGGGTACAATTCTATCCAAATGGACCACTTTCAATTTTCCTCGATCCCCACGCTGGATCCGGTAGACAACGTCATTAATGTGGGTTATCACCTAGTATGGACCTTCCCAGTCCTATTGCAATTTTGGTGACTTGCCTTTCTTACGCTGAGGATTATACAGCCAGACCAGATCTCCTTCGTTGAAACCGTAAAATTTTGCCTTGATATCGTACCTGGTCTTCATGCGGCTGCTTGCTAGCTTCATCTTTTCTCTGGTGTCTTCATGCAATTTATGAATCCTGCTGCGCAAGTCATTTACGTAGTCGTTCACCACTTTGGGCTCCGTCGGTGGGGATCCGAATTTTGTTTCACTTGGCAACCGAATTGTTTGACCAAATAAGATCTCGGATGGTGTGTGCCCTGTTGAACTATGGACCGCGTTTCGGTAGGCCATTAAGAAGAGGGGTATGTGTCGATCCCAATCCCGCTGGCAGTTGCTGACAACCTTAGATAGATGCTCATTCAAGGTCCGATTGAATCGCTCGACCATTCCATCAGATTGAGGGTGTAGTGGCGTTGTCCTTGTCTTTCTTATTCTCAAATATTGGCATATTTCCTGGAAGACTTTTGATTCAAAGTTTCGCCCTTGATCAGAGTGCAGCTCCATTGGGACCCCAAATCTGCTCACCCAGTTGTTGACTATCTGTTCGGCTACGGTCTTGGCCTCTTGATTTGGGATGGCAAACACTTCCGGCCACTTACTGAAGTAATCTATGACTACGAGAGTATATCGGTTTCCATTAAAGGTTTCGGGAAACGGCCCAGCGATGTCGATGGCTATTCGTTCGAAAGGTGCTCCGACATTGTATTGTTGCATTTGTCCATGTGGCTTTACTTTTGGACCCTTAGTAGCCGCACATCTTATGCACTTTTTGCACCAATTCTCGACATCTTGTTTAGCGCTTAGCCAATAGAAACGTTCCCTTACCTTTTCCAACGTCTTGTTTATTCCCAAATGGCCTCCTGAGATTCCGTCATGTATTTCATGGAGCACTTGGTTGACTCTGGACCGTGGCACAATTAGCTGCATACGATATGTTGTCCCATCTGCACTTTCCCATTTTCTCTTCAGCAATCCATCTTGCACAAAAAGCGAGTCCCACTGTGCCCAGTATGCCTTCAGAGTTTGGCTCCGATCTGATATCTGCTGCCAGCTTGGTCTTTCCTCGTGTTCTTTCCAGGCCAATATTGGTTCGATATCATTGTCTGCCTGTTGGGAGGAACGGATTTCGTCTATACTCCAACCCTCTATTGGCTCAGTCCTGATCATTTGGATACTTGCCTGTTCTTTTGCTTCTTTACGATTGCAGTGTTCGCATTTTACTCCGCACGGTCGACGAGAGAGAGCATCAGCATTTGAGTGGAGTGTTCCCTTGCGGTGTTGCACTTCAAAGTTGTAGCCCTGCAACTGCTCGATCCATCTTGCAACTTGGCCTTCAGGGTTCTTAAATTGGAGTAGCCATTTCAGAGCTGCGTGGTCTGTCCGGAGAATGAACTTTTGTCCGTAGAGGTACTTATGAAAATGCTTCGTAGCCAGAATTAAAGCCAGAAGCTCGCGCCGGGTTACACAGTAGTTCCGTTCAGGTCTGGAGAGTACTTTGCTGTAATATGCGACCACTTTCTCTTGACCGTCATGAACTTGGGAGATCACAGCTCCGACCCCAACATTGCTAGCGTCTGCGTCCACGATGAACATTTTCCGGGCGTGGGGTAACCCAAGATGGGGGCTTTGCACAGCTGTCGCTTCAGTTCTTGAAATGCTTTTTCGCATTCTCCAGACCACCTGAACTGTCGGCCTTTTTCTGTAAGTTGATGCAGGCTCTTTGCAATGCCAGCAAAATCCTTTACAAACCTTCTGTAATACGTGGCGAGTCCCAAGAAGCTTCTCAGTTGGTGTTTATCTTTTGGAGAAGGCCAACTTTTCACGGCTTCGATTTTGTCAGACGAAGGTCAGCCTTGCAGGTTGACGGATTGGTCGAGCGTCTCCGGTGTCAATGTGGTGTTGAACAATATGCGTACGTCCATATTCTCCGTCTTGTGTAGCAAATATATCAGCGTACTCATCGATTAGTTTTTCTGCCAGGATTCGCTGATCTTCGTCCAGATTACAGAGGCTGAGAATTTTGTTCTTGATTTTTATGCTCTGAACTGTTGTGACCGGTTTTGCACCCTTTTTTTTCGTTGTGGTCGATATAGCCTCAACAGGTACGCATTTTCCACTATCTCCCCCTTTTTCACCTTTACACTGAATGTCTTTGGATTTAGAATCCTTACAGGGACCATGTTGTTCTTTGGCTCCACTAAGGTCTTTCCCACCATGAAGTCTCTTTTCTTTTCTGGCTCCATCAAATAGAATCGGTGGCTACCAGGACCACCTTCCACTTTTGCCCACAAAATTGCTTCTGACGAAGGCTCTAGACTCTGATTGCTGCAGATGACGACATTTGAGACTGAGGTATTGGCGTGTCCGTATATCATTGGTATCTCCATGTTTCCGTATTTCAGGGTTTGTGCCCCCAAGTCGACTATAAGTCCATGTTCTCTCATGAAGTCTGTACCAATGATGCACTCGTCACATATGTCAGCTACCAGAATCGCGTGAGTGAATGTTATTCCGGCCAGTTGGATTTTTATGCGGACTTCACCATATACCTTAATCGTTGCTCCTGTAGCTGTTCGCAAGCTGCAACTGCTAGTGTTATGCAGCCAAGACTTCTGCACAAGATTCCTCCTGATGATTGAGGCCGTGGCACCGGTGTCTATTGTTGCCATCCATTTTTCTTTTCCACTGACTACTTCTACTAGAAGGCTTTCGCTGCATCGTTTTGCCAGCGAGACTTGGGTGATGGTCCTGGGGCCGTCGACTCCTGCTACCAACTTCTGCCCCGCGAAGTTGGTGCTTAAGCATTTCCCGACTGATGGCTTCGGGAAGGTTGACCGGCTTCTTGATAGCTGTTTCTGCGGGTTTCTTCCTCTATTTGCTTGTCACCACAGTGAGGGCAGTCTTTTCGTCGCACCGGTTCTTTACACTGCCTTTGAAGGTGTCCTATTTTATTGCAATTCCAGCAGCGCATTATTCGTCTATCCCGTCGAGTATCTCGTTCCTCTTCACTAATTCTTGTGCAGGAGCATTCGACAGATGCTACTTCCCTGACGAAATGTGTTCCCCTGGAAGCCTGGTTGGCTGCTTCCATCGCCAGAGCAAAGGCAAGTGCTTCAGCAATTGTTCTTTTCCCGGCCATCCTTACTGCTGACTGTAGCTTCGAATCTGCAATTCCCCTGATAAATGCATCTTTTGCCATTTCGTCGATAATTTCCTGGCCTGCGGGGGGGTATGACAGATGTGCCAGTCTACTCACGTCTGCTTGGAGCTGCTGAAGTGTTTCTCCTCGTTGCTGCGTTCGGCTTTGCAATTGGACCTTGTAGACCTCCTGCATGTGGCTATCCCCAAACCGTTTCTCGATAGCCTGTACTAAAGTCACATAATCTTTATGCTTTTCGATGTCTACTGTTTGCAACAATTCTGCTGCAGGACCGTGCAAGGCCATTGTTAGGGCAAAGCACTTTTCCTCATTGTCCCAGTCGTTTGCACAGGCAGCTATTTCAAACTGCTTCTTATAAGTAGACCATGAGGTCTGGCCATCGAATGAGGAGGCTTCAACTCTTTTCTCCTTGGACCGCTTAAAGAACATTCTCGCAGTTTCTGTTTTCGCACTGTGTTGAGCTCTTTTGCCAGTTGCTCAACTTTGCTGTCCATTTGTTCGAATTTTTCGCCAACATCCTTCTCTATTCTTTCAAATTTGTTATCGATTTCTTCGAACTTTTGGTGTAGAACGTTATTTTGTTCTTCCAGTTTTTGTTCTAGACTATTCTTTTGTTCGTCGATTTTTTGTTCAATGCTGCTATTCTGCTCGTCTAGATTTTTCTTTTGTTCATCCAGCTTTTGTTCGAGACTATTCTTTTGTTCTTCCAGATTTTTCTTTTGTTCATCCAGCTTTTGTTCGAGGCTATTCTTTTGTTCTTCCAGATTTTTCTTTTGTTGGTCGAGACTGCTCTTCTGTTCGTCCATTTTTAACAAGAGGAGTTGCATCATCGCAGCCATATCACTGCCGGTACTTGTCTGTTCATCCTCGTCAACATCAAAGGAATATGCATCAGGATCATGTCCCTCGTTGTTCAAAGCCTCCTGAAGTCGGAGCACCAGGTCGCTTTTTCCTCCACTGGCGCTGAGGCTTCTCTTGTTCAACTCGGATTTGAGTTGGACGAGGGTCAACTGCAATAGTTTTCGACCCATTCTAGCTTTTTCAAATAGTCAGAAAACACTTCTTTTTTTTTACACACAATAAGTCCTATCCCACTTCTGACACCAATGTAAAATGTTTGTGTGGGTACAAATAATAGAACTTATTCTTTTCAATACAAATCCCTTTATTCAGTACAGTTACAATTCACTATTTAATTCTTTCTCTCAGTACAATCCAATTTCTCAACCACTTATACTTTTCTTATCTTTTACTTAAACTTCTCTTCTAACTTCTATCACTTCTCCTAATTAACACTTCAAATTACACTTTAGAACTGATTTGCATACCTTGGGGATGCTGGTATTTATACTCGAATGACATACTTCGAGAACAATCCTCGCCATCCAGCGTCCCATACAATTTCCAATTTGCTAGAAAATTCGATTCCACTCTCCAGTCGAGTTTTTGTTATTCCAGTATCGAAATCTTCTGGTCTTCGAGTATCGACATTTTCTGCTAGATGTCGCTGCTCACATTTAAGTGGTTATCACAATATGAAGTGGTTTCAGATGGTAAGGGTCTGTGATTTAGTTCCGTACGTACAAACATGAGTACTCCTCCCCCTTTACGTTTGTTTCTATTAGAAAATTCGGGCACAAAACCATCTAAAGTATAAAAGTCTTTTTCGTTATCATTGATATTTGTTTCGATCAGGACTATTATTTGTAACATTTCTACGAAATGGCGTATACTAAGGCAAAAACCATTCCAGTTAGCTAGTAGTGATCGTATATTAAAACATAAAATACCTTTACTGTTTTTTAATTCGTTCGTATTTATGCCGTTAGAACCCTACAATACCCTACATTCAATATTTGTTAATACTTCATCTTTTCTATATGTGTATTCATATTGTCCAAAAAAATGCTATCTATTGTTCAAATTATTTTTTCACGCAGTGCAACAGTTACTGAATGCGTGTAATTTTGGCAGTACTTATTATTATTGATTGTGTGTTCTCTGCTCTTCGTGCTAACATTCTTCTTGCACTCTCCCACACAAACTTAAAAATTTTCTTGTTTTGCCTTTTCCTTTGTTTGTTTTGTCTCGTCAGCTGATTATTGTCGTAGATCGTGTTGTCAGTTTTCATTGCATTTATATTGCTGTTCTGCATTACTAAAGTCAGTTTAATGGGACGGGCGGTACGAGCTTTTTTCACAAAATTAATTTTGTCGACGTTTGAGGTGAAAGAAACAATTATCGTTGACTGATCTGGATTTTTTGTTATGATCCTATATGTGTCTATGATGTCAGTGTCTTTTAATTCATGATTAAGTGTTTTGCCGACTCCTTTTACTATTTCAGTCAGGTTTAGTTTGGTGTTGGAGGGATATTTTTAATTTCGACATTGTTTTTTTTTATAATTTGTTGTTCCATTACATTCAATACCTTCAATAATGTCGTGTTGCTTTTCGTTGTTTTGTTTTAGTTCTTTAATTTCTTTGTTTAGAGTCTCCATAATGTTGTTATTTTTCAGCATGTTGTTATTGAGATCGTCATATTTTGAAGCCAAGAAATCACAGCTTTGCTGCTATTTCTTTGATTTCGACTCTTAGCAGTCGAATCTCAGTTAGCACAGCTGAGCTATTATCGGCTGGATTTATATTTTTTTCCTGGCTGTTGGCTGGCCTAACCCTTTTGGCGGTTTGTGTTCTCGGTGTTGGTGTTTGAACCTTTGGGGAAACTACTACCGCGGCAGGAGGTCGATCACTCATGCTGTTTCTGCATGTATGGCAAGACCACAATTCTCTCCGTTTGCCCATGTTTCTCCATGACCTCTCTGTAACCGTAGTACACTCGAAGTAAAGTTTGCGGTTGCAGCTTAAACATACAGCAAAATCACCATCATTTGGAAGTCTCCCCTTGCATTGACCGCACGCATACATGCTTACCGGAATTTTAACGGACATATTGAAAATAAAAAATTTGTACATAAAAAATTTAAATAAGCTTAAATAGTTCCAAGAAAAGGTATTTTTAATACTTTTTATGACTTAAACAGTTTAAAATTGGCTGAAGGAAGGAAAGTCACTGTATAATTGTTTGCAGAAATTATCACTATAAAAAAAATACTTTTGTAGCGTTTAAAGAAAAATACGTTCAATTGCTAGGCTTCACACAAGTTTTTGGTGAACATTGAAAGGACCAATTCACTTTTCATTTCTTAAACCAGGAGAAACGAGACCAAACGAGGAGAAACCAACCTGCGTTGGTCAATAGGCACGTTCCGATCCTTTTGCTAGACCACCTACCACACAGTAAAACGGTGCAAAAACGGTTGCAGTTGGGATTTGAAATTCTTCCACCGTACTCTCCTGATATTTCCACAACGGATTACCAGCTTTTCCGCAATCTGGATTCATTTTGCCAGCACAAGGTCTTCCGGAACCGAGCAGAGGTCATAAAAGCCTTTGAAGATTTCATTGCCTCAAAAAGTCAGCACTTCTACGAAAAAGGAAATTTGGCCTTGTACTCGTATCAAGTTGGAAGAATGTCATAGATGCCCACGGATCCTATTTTGATTGAATAAAAATTTAGGGAAAAATAACATTGGCTTTTAAATTTTTACTTTAATATTTAATATTTCATGTGGTACAACCCAATATTACGTTTACCGATACAAAGTGACAGGAAAGCGTTCTATAAATAATTAGTGGAATAAATATATTGTGTTTAGTATTGTGTACTTATATTTTATTTAAACCATCTTGGTGTTGCGATGGCTCTTTTAATTGTTATGATGAAAATACTTATTAGAACATTTGTAATTATTTATATTTTTTTTTTAGCCTACTATGCCCCCACCCAGACCAAGAGGATTTGGCAACAGTTCGGGCATATCTGGTGGCAGACCTAGTCCGAGTACTCCAATGTCAGAACGGCAACAAATGGCACTTTTAATGCAAATGACATCATCTGCGTCTCCATCATGTAGTCCTGGTATGAAAAACTTGCATTTGTATATATACTCGTAAATAGACGTTATAGATGAATACATACATTTATATTTATGTCTATATATATATACATATATATTTTGTTTCCTTTTTATTAAAGATGTAAATCAATCAAGTAATGTGAATCATCTGGCTTCAAGATCACGTGATCGTAATGAACGTGGAGAAACAAGTTTACATGTAGCCGCAATTAAAGGTGATCAAGAAAGCGTTAAAAAACTTCTAGAGTCAGGAGTGAGTCCAAATGTTTCAGACTTCGCGGGTAATTACCAATAATTTGTTATGAATAAAACATTGATTAATGTGCTAAGGCACATGGTCTATGTTAGTATGGTATTATTACAATGCATGTAAAGCCAATTAGTTAGAATATGTATTTTATTAAAAACGATAAGAAATAGGAAAAAAGTTCTAAAGTTATGACAAGTCAGCGGATTATATTTAGCTGACTTTGCAACTAACTCGTATCTGTTTTTGAAAGTGTTGAAAACGATTAATAGACAAGAAGTTTGTGTTTGTTTCATATTGAAACTTTTCCTGCTTTTGCGTCTCAATTATCTTTTGACTTACTTTTTGACGATCTTTAATATGTGCATAAACTGATTATAAGTTTACTCTGAGAAAATTTAAGGATAACACCGTCATCATCATGTCTCCGGATGTTCGGCCTAAACCCGAAATGAGTATCTGCTTCACCATTTCCTCTTGCTGCAAGCCTTTCAGTATATTTGATTCGAAAACAATTTCGATGCGCTGGTATTTACAATAATTTACACTTCCCTATTTTAGAAAAAATGGAAATAATAATATAGGGTGTCCAGTGGAATATTTTCAATTTTCATGTTTTAAAAACAATATTGTCTAAATGCCGTCCATTCCTTTCATTTATGGGGGAGACTAAATTATTAGTCTAAATTGACTTGTTGTATTTTAGGCAACCATTCATCTCACGGGATTTAATTTTAGTTGCCTGAGAAAAAGAACATCTTTCGGGCACGGCTGGTATTGAACCCCGAACCGTCCATCAACAGTCAACCAATCGTATTCGCCTGATTTAGCACCGTGCGACGTTTATTCGTACTTTTTCGGAAAAATGCATTTACCGATGAAAGGAAAGTGTTTTGTGGACGTCCCAACATCCTAAAGGACATCCCAGCCGATGATCTAAAACATTCATTCGACATGTTTCTAGACCTTGGAAATAGTTGTATTGATTATTTTCAATAAAATAAATTGCTTGGCAGATGGTATATCAAACCCATTCAGCATGCTTCAAAGATACAGGTTAAACAATGGGGGGAAAAAGTAAACAAACAAAATTGTTTATAAAGAATTTAGCGTCTAGTTTCCAGACCAAAAAAACAATAAAACATTGCAATCATCGTTTTATATGTTACACTTGAAAGACTTATACGTTCTGAGCCATATCTTTTTCTGTCGCTGTAGATCTGTGTTCTACTAAGCAATGGATTGCTTTCTAGCTGGACATGTCAGTTCAAAACACTTGGTGAAGGTACATTTAGGTTCTGAATAGCTTCCTCTAGCTTAGGTATAGCATTTACCCAGCTACTTAAGTGGGTATTATTACACTTAAAATGCCTGGGCTCAGTAGTTGTTTCGCTCCATGGGTGGCATCCAACATTTAATGGGGAGACTAAATAATTAGTGTAATTGGACTTGTATTATAGGCAACCATTCGTCTTACGTGAATTAAGTTGCCTGAAAATGTCTTTCGGGCGAGGCAGGGATTCAAACACCGAATCTGCCGATTTGGAAGCCAATACACTTGTGCCACGGCCACCCACGGTATAATACAATAATAATGATGATACAATAAATTGCTTTTTAACCCCAGGTGAGTGATGCAAATAGCGATAGTAGCAACATATTACATATCAGGAAGCGAAGAAATGTGTCTTGTCTTTTTTCATCTTCTCACAAAAGCAAGAGTGATCATTTAGAAATGGATTCTTACGATTTCACAAGATCATAAGAAAAGAATTAAACTAACAGTTCTGCATGGAATATACAAGAAAATATTAGGGCTCCATTTGATTTTTGTGGAAATTCCGGTCAAAATGCGTAGATCATCAGAAGAAAAGTGTATATTTTATTTTGATAAAATGCTAGATAATGAATTCATATCCATAATTTTTGAACGAATTGTATGCAACAATATATCGTCGCTGTGAAATTAAACCGGCATATCAGCAAAACGACTATTTTTATCCTGAGCAATAGATTTGTCTTCTAAAGAAAATGTCTATTCCCGCGTAAATGCATACCGGCCCAACACCATCTGACGGAATTTTATTCAACTATATAATATGCCGGTTCGCATATCCCATAATTATCCACAATATAAAACTACAAATCGTGTTGTTCTTGATATCGGCGACGACCTATTACACCAGGGGTATAAAGTATATCTAGATAACTCTTATACGATCACAGAGCTCACAAAGGGACTATGTCCCGATCAAACAGATATTTTTGGTACAACACGGCAGCAGAGACTTGGTGTCCCATCATATATAAAAACAACCACTAAAAAGGGACCAGTGTATTCCAATGTATAATAATAAAATAATGCTATTGAAGTGGTGGGATAAAAGAGATGTACTGGTTCTTAGTACAATTCATGGCGCTACTATGATAGGAAAAGAAAAACGAGGTATTTAATAAGGAAATGGCTGTTTTTAAGATGAGAGGCGAACTAATACGTCTTAATTATATCCCACATCGTCCAGATCTACCAATTTATTGTAGTCTTTGCAACTTATCTGAGAGAGAAGACGTTATACATTTCATCGGAAGATGCCCCATCCTTAAAGAAATAAGAAGATGTTTTTTAGGAAACGACACAATATCTGAGGAAAAAGTTATAGAGTATCTAAACTGCGAAAGTGATGTAAAACAACGTTTTTACTTCTATAAAGCAGCAAGCAATTACCGTAGTAAAATTATTACTGAGAACTTTTAACTTTGTAAAAAAATCAAATTAGTACACTATTTTTTATTTTTTGCTTGTTTACATATCTTTAAATCTTTTTAAATTCAATAATTGAATATACTTTAAAACAAACTTGTTATTAAATGTTTAATTTCATATAAACAAGAAAACAAACAATAAATCTAATCTAATCTAATAAGGAAACCGGGAGTGGTCATTTGCTATAGTACGAAAATGGGTGGTGTCATATACAGGGAAAAGAATGAAGAAGTATTATAAGAAAATATTCCTCCACCTCATAGACATCATTTGTTTTATATCATACATGCTATATAATAAAAAAAGGGAAAATTAAATAGGCTAAACTTTTTATTGAAATGTGTTGAGGAATATGCAATTCAGCAAACACAAAATTCGAAAGCTGGTCGAGCATGTACCGCTTTGTGAAACCGTTCTTCGAGAAATATCGCAACGAACTTAATTGAATTTTTTTTGAGAATTTTTAAGTTTATAAACACAATAATAAATTGTTAAGTTTTTATTAAATAAAAATGTAGTTCTTCCTCGGTAGTTCCACACCGAAATTAAACTTTACATATGAATTTTGTCCTGGAATTTTCGACTGTCAAAAATCAGTCTAACCGTGTAGGTAAAAAAAATGCTCCAAGGGCGCTGAAAGCACTTTACCGAGTGTCAATTGGACTATTGGTGGAATTTTTTTTTTACCTACACTGCTAGACTGATTTTTGACAGCTCGTTGCAAGGAGCAAATTCATATGTAAAGTTTAATTTCGGTGTGGAACAAAATAAATAAATATGTTGAAGAATTTATTGTTGTCTGATAAGTATAAAGTTAAAATGTCGAGAGTTAATTAGTTCAAAATTCGATGCTTACGTATCTTGGAAACAATTGAAAACTTGAAAACAACAATTTCTGAAAAAAGGAAATGAAAAGGAAAAGGAAATACGGAATAAGTCCGTACCAATGAACTGTTTTCGTTCCGGGTGTCAATAAATTTCCGTCTTGAGTAAGACGTTACAAAAAAGCAGTAACAAGAGAACGTGTGATAATAGTAGAGGCTGTCGCGTACGAAGAGTAAACGGAAGATTTTACGGAAGAAGAATGAACTTCAAATAAGATCTCTGCGAACTCTGTCGAACCTGTTTTCCGATCATTAAACTTTGAAATGCATCATATTTCGACCTGCCTCCCACAAAGCCGCATTGACTGCCATGGAGTTCAATAATATTCCGTTCTCCGCAAATTTATCCAACCCCATATTTTTTTTTTATAATTTACACGCGCCTAAGGGGTTAGATACCCTTTTACTGTTGCCAGGGCGCGGGCGGAAAGGTATAAGGAGGAGAAAGGAAAATTGTTTTGTAGTGGTTTGAAACTCAGGTGTGTTTGGTTTCGATATTCGCTCTTCGGGGGTGGAATCCGAATAGGACGGAGAGATTTTTCTTCACTCAGAGTGATTCGAGGTATAATTCACAGTATTTTTTTCTGTGCTTGAAACTCTACAACAGCCAAATCTACGTGTCAGTGTTATGCCTTCACACGCAGAATTTTTCTGTCTGAGTTAAAATTACACAAAGGAAAAACTGACTTGCCATGGGCAGGATTCGAACCTGGACCCTCCGAGTGAGAAGCGATTGCTAGTACCACTACACCACGGCCACCCGGCGCAATAGCCACGCAGATACGTGGAGAAATAATAGAACTTTAGATATTTCAAGAAAAAGGAAAATAGAATATTATGTTTCTTTTCTAGCTCACACACTTAAATTGTGATGTCATTGTACATACATATATACCAAAAAATGAATAAAATGCAATGAATCTTAAATGTGTAATTCCAACTATTGCAAAAAAAATTTCCAAATTTTAGTTATAACTTTAAACACTGCTCTCAATTTCGAAACAAAATAATATATGTACGAGTATACACGTCTATGTAAAGAGTGTCCCAAAATTCACGGATGACTTAATTTTGATAAAAATTTAATTAAAATTCATAAATTTCTTTTATTGCTTCGTAAAGTATAGGGCATAGATGAACTAGTGTAGATGTCAACGACTTCGCAACACTGAAAGCATCGGTTCCCACTAGATCACCGAAATCAAGCAGTGTTGGTCGCGGTAAGTATCCAGATGAACATTTTCATCTGCATATAACTCGCAACATCTTTAAAAAACGAAAAAAACAAAATAGACGGCAAGCTCTTAAACTTTGCACAGACACATTGTAAGTGAATTAAAAACACATTGTATAAGCCTGTAAACTGCTGGAATTTACTAGTAAAGATGTTAGAATGGGAGCAATTTATGACACAAAAGTAAAATTCACTGTTATGTATGTGGTGACGTTGTTGTATAAAATGTGAAGGGAATTGACATTGTTGACAATTCACACGTTGTGAATACAGGTTCACACGGATAGAGCCAATCAGTGGGAAATTGGTTTTGAATTTCCAATATCTAAAAGTATGGGTTATGGAATTGCATATCTGGTAAATGCCGTCCACGTCATTGCTGGCACATACGCACTTGTTTGTCGAAGTTCTCCATGACAGTTTTGCATAAATTTAGCTGAATTTGTTAATAAAACGCTCAATTTCCTTTTTCAAGGTATGAATGGTCGTGGGCTTATTGGACTAAAAAATTAAAAAAAAAAAAACGTCTAACGGCGTTAAATCGCATGATCAAGAATTGACTTATGCATTAATTGAATTGGTTTTTGCATGTGACACCGTTGCTGAAACCACGTGTCGTTACAGCCATATCTTGCAATTTAGGTACAAGAAACTGGGTTTTCATGTTGCGAAAGCGAGCACCATTCACTGTTATTGCCTGACCTGCCGCACGTTCAAAGAAGAATGGTTCAATGATGCCGCCAGCCCAAAATCTGCACCAAATAGTCACGCGTTGTGGATGCATTTGTTTCTCAATTGTGAACTGCAAATTCCGCAATTTTAACGATTAACAAAACCATTAAGATAAATATCAGCCTCATCGTTAAAGACGATTTTGTTTGAAAAAATCCTTCATTATTTTTAAAATGTTGCGTGTCCGTATTTAAAAAGCCTGAACTGTCAGTTGTCACGCAAATCTTGCATGCATTTTGGACATCCTTTACAAACACATGTATGTTTATTTTTTTATAACAGCTGCTTTGAAAAACTATTTCAATATGTTACAACATTATATATTTTCTGTTTTTAGGCTGGTCGCCCCTTCATGAAGCTTGTAATCACGGGCACTACAATATTGCCTTTGCACTTGTTAAAGCTGGAGCAAATGTAAATGCTAAGGGATGTGATGACGACACACCTCTTCATGATGCTGCACTTTTAGGAAATTTAAAGTTGGTAAAATTGCTTATAGAAAAAGGTGCAGATATATTTGCTAAAAATAAGAAAGGCAAAACCCCTTTGGATGTAGCTAGTTCTGTTGTATCTTCGTATTTAAGTTCTATAAAAGGTAATAAAACTAGTTGATATGATTTATATATTATAATCGTAATAATTTAGATAATAATCAAATAAATACAAAACCTTCACAATCCATGAAGAGAGCTTTACTATCAGAACAAAAAATTGATGAAAACGACGTAAATAATATGGATGACAGCGTAAGCAATGAGGAAGTTAATGTGGGTATATTTAAAAAATCTTTGAATGATGATGACAAAAATGAAGGACGCATGAAAATCGATAAATCGTTAACATTAATGCAGTTGGACGAGACTTATATGGAAGAAGATTTAAAATTGGCACAATTAAACATTCCATTAAAGCGAAACCATTCAGATGCAGAAATAGATGAGTGTTTAGATGCAGATGACTCAAAAAAAAAAAAAAAAAAAGAGCAAGAAAATATGAAAGACAATTTAAAAAATACCCTAAATAATAAAGTGCCCGGAAGGCATGAAAAAATTTTGAAACAAGCAACTGCTGTGGCTAAAACAAATACAGTGTCTATAAAATTAAATACAGAGAGAAGGAGCCCCTGTGTCAGTCCTAAACTATCTTTATCAAAAACCAATGAAATCGATCTAGATCCAGATGATTCAAAGGTAATGGAGTCAAGTTGCGGCGGACCCAAAGTACCACCTTTAAAAATTGTCATTCCACAGCAAAATTGCGCTGTTGATCTTGATTGTGGATCAAGAAATGGAAAAACTAGTTCAACCCGAAATCACCCTGCCTTGCCATACGTAGTTTCATCATCTAATAGCAATGACTCTGTATCAACAGAAAAAGAAACAAATATATCCCGTTGTGACAGTCCAGCAGAAGTTTCACACAAAAATAACGCAGTTAATGCAGGTTTCTTAGAAGAAAAAAACCTAAAACTAAGTAATGAAGAAAAGGGACAGCAGAGAATACTAAGAAGCTCTCACCGCTCAGCGGGTCATAATATTGATAGAAGCTCCAATAACTCTTCCCCACAACTACAAAGTAATTCTCCTTCCCCTGCTATATTAACGGATGTAAATGATAAACATTTAAACATGACTACTAGTTCATGTGTAGTAAGTCCACAGTTACAACCCCATTCTTTGGAAGTAGATACGAATGGAAATGCTCCGAGTCCTTCAACGTCGTCAACATCCTCCATTAAGGAAATACATTCCAACTCGGTGGAATTACACCCACGTAAAAGAAAAATCCGTGCGAAACAAGAAGAAAGTTTTGGCAAAGCTACATCATTATCAGCTGGACCCGACACTAGCAATTGTGTGAACGATATTCATCCACATGATCACCCTTTTACAAATTGTTACCATATGTATTTAAATATACGAAAGCAAGTAGAAAAACGACATAGGAGTCTGTATCCTATTCAACCAAGGCCTCCTCAGGGATTTGCTGACTACTTAATGAATAGACGTTCATACCTCTTGGCAAACAAAAATGCGCCTGAGTTTTATATTAATATACCTCCCAATTTGCCCTCAAAAATGATTGAGTTATTTACTTCACAAGAAAGGGCTCGTTTCAAATTAAAATTAAGACATATAGTTGAAAAAGAAAAACTTGGTTTGTCCGTTGAACAAGAAATTTTAAGAGTTCATGGAAAAGCCGCGCGCAGCTCAGCTTGTCAATCATCGCCCTTTTCAGTTTGTACTTTACTAAAAGATGAAGAAATATACAATTTAATTACACCAGAACAAGAGGAAAAAGATAGAAACGCACGTTCTCGTTACAATGGACGCTTATTTCTTAGTTGGCTACAGGACGTAGATGACAAATGGGAAAAAATTAAGGTAAGTTGCCCAGATGTGAGATGATGTGATGGATTTTTTTTGTGTGACCATGTACAATAAAAGTAAGGCTTTACCCCAATTTTTGTTTCAAATGCTTGCATTTTATTATTACCCTTTTGTTTAACCCATTCACTGCCAACTACGAGATACGTAGTACGCATATGCACCAAAGCTGCCGTAGTGTGTGCTGTAATTTTAGATCGATTACGTATGGCCATTTGAGATACGAATTATTAGAAACTATTGTAATTATAAATTTTTATTATAAAAGCTATCACTTAGACGATTAGATGATAACATAATAATTACACATATGTATATGAATGCATTACTAAAATTTAAAAATATTTTATTGTTGTTGCTGTGTATGATGGCAATCAAGGATCAATGCAATGGCTTTGTAGGCATCCTTTAGTTTTTGTTGAGGAAGATGTTCTGAGTACTGAAAATCAGTTGTATTTGTACTATAATGCATTTTTTCTCCTGTATTTCTGCCATCGTCATCAGGTAAATGTATAATAACGCATTCTCTAAATTTAAGCAGCATCATCTATTTATTCCATCGATTTCTTTGGTTATAGAACATGTATGCATTCTGCAGGAAAATTTCGAAGTAGTGTTGTGTAGCGCAATTTTCTTGTACCGATGGATGGATTTCCTGAGGAAAGAGTAGTAGGACATACGTTGGTCAGAGCGATCAACACCTACCATTCCTAAAGTATAATCGAAAATTTTCCTTTTTTGTTTTTCACTTGAACCATTTCGTCTTATGCACGTTGGGTATAGCCAGCACATCCATTTGTTGACCATAATGGATCCTGACCTCAGTCATTGACGTTCTCCTCAATTCAGTTTCTTTTTGACCAAACTTTCTGCATTTCTCTTCCGGTCGAATCTTAAAGTGCCGCATACATTTGCAATTTTTTTCAAATCCAATAATATCCTTTATTAATTGCTCTAAAGAAAGAATTCTAATGAAACTTTCAGCCAAAAATATTACTTACAGTTTAATACTTAAAAGGAAACAAAGAAATTTAAAATATGTACCCTTGATACTTTGTAAAACATAAAAAAACGAGTTTATTCATTTTAAGGCTGTGCAAAATATATGCAAGTTTTTTTTGTTCATCAATATTTGGTCCAAAAACCATTGTTTTTAATAACTTCCGCACACCTTTTCGGCATGGAAGCAATAAGGAAGTTTGTTAACTCACTGGGAATTTTTTTCCACTCATCCTTTAAAGTTTCATACGAGGGGCGTTCAATATATTCTCGGTATCGATATGAAGGAAAATGCAAATTCAATTTAAATTGTTTTTATTTTTCAATATAATCTCCCCTAACATCAATGCATTTGTTACATCTTGAGATAAGCTTTTTTAAACCCTCAAAAAAATAAATTTCCTCTTTCTCTGCAAAATACCCATTTATTGCCGACTTGAGTTCTTCATCATCCGAAAATCTTTTTCCACGAAGACATTTTTTCAAATCCGGAAACAGGAAATAATCACTAGGTTCAAGGTCTGGACTATAGGGTGGATGTTGGATTTCTTCGAAACCACAATCTCACGCAGCAGCCTTGGAAACTCGCGCCGTGTGAACAGGAGCGTTGTCATGAAGAAGCAACACACCCGCTGCGAGTTTACCCCGTCTTTTCTTTTTAATTTCCTCCCGCAAATTATGCAAAGTGGAAGCGTAGGATGTGGCGTTGATGGTTTCACCTTTTTTTTATACTCAATGAGCAAGATTCCCTTTGAGTCCCAAAAAACTGTGGCCATGAACTTCCCGGCAGACGGAGTGACTTTGAACTTCTTCGGGGGGTCTGTTCCTTTTTTATGCCACTGCATGGACTCTTGTTTGCTTTCTGGGTGATAGTGGTGGACCCATGTTTCGTCCCCAGTAACAATTCGATCCATAACACCGTCCGCGTTCTCACTACACATCTCCAAAAGCTCTCTACAGCATGCCATTCTCACTTTTTTTTGAGACGCTGTGAGCATTCGTGGCACCCACCTTGCACTGACCTTTGAAAGGTTAAGATGGTCATGAAGAATGGTGTAAATGGTACCAATTGAAAGCTTGGTGATCTCTGCCATCATTTTCACCTTTATTCGGGCATCCTCAAGAACAAGTTTTCGACTTCTTTGATGCTTTCTCCCGTACAAGCAGTAGCCGGGGCGACGGAGCGGGGGTCGTCTTCAATGCTCTCTCTGCCTCTCTTGAACTCACTTGACCATTTTTGCACAGTTGATAATGAAGGTGCGGAACCCTGGTAAACAGCCACCATCTCTTTATGAATAGTTTTTTGACTTTTTCCTTGCTTAGTGAGAAATTTAATTACAGCGCGATGCTCAATTTTCACCATCATCGTCTCAGTTGCCATTATGATTCTGTTTAACTAGAGATAAAACGCGAATTAATAATCACATTTATATGAAATTTTACATGAATGCACTAAAATAATAGTATTACTTGATAAATAAGTCAATTTATATATACAACCACAGCTTCACCCCGATACCGGGAATATGTTGAACGCCCCTCGTAAAGAACATTTTCCGAAGTAAACCGTTGCCCCTTTGTCCGCTGTTTTAGGATTCCCCACAAGTTTTCGATTGGGTTTAAGTCGGGAGACTGTGGAGGCCAATCTAAAGCATTTACTCCCCGAGCCCCTAAAAATTCTTTAACGAACTTTGAGGTGTGCTTCGGGTTGTTGTCTTGTTGAAACCTCCATAACAAGAGCAACTCCTCCTCAGCGTATGGAAGCATGACTGTGTCTAAGATGTCCTTATACACAAAGCGATCCATTATTCCAGTTATTTGGTATGAGGGACCACATGCTTGAGCCGAGAAGCATCTCTAAACCATAACGAAACCGCCCCCATGCTTCAAAGTAGCTCGGATGTTCCCGATTCAATCGAGTACCTGGCTTTCGGCGAACGTAACCAATACCATCGGTAGATAAGATATTAAATTTGCTCTCATCGCTAAATAAAACGTTCTCCACTGTGTCAGGGACCAAGTTGAATATTTATGAGCAAATTGAAGTCTAAGTAATAGGAAATTAGAAGCAGTTTTTTATCAAACAAAGGGACTACCTTTTTTGACGGTGTTTCAAGGTTAACAGAGGCTTATTTACAGCTCGGTATGCCCTCAAATTACTTTCTATTGCACGTCTACGAACTGTGCTTGCATCGCTTGACAAGTTGAGGTCCTCAACGATTGCAGTTGAAGACCCTTGCCGGATAATGTTGATAATTTTTTATCAGTTTGCATTCTGTTTTTCGGGGACGATAAATTTTGTCGGAACTTTGTAATTATCCGGGAAACAGTCGATTCGTGAATCTTGAATCGTTTAGCTATCTTTCTTTGCTTTGATCCGTTTTTAAAAGCCTCAACTACCAGTCCCTTTGTTCGGGTATCGTACTTATTGCCAGTAATTTTTTCAACGCAGATTTAGTGAAAACTGAATAAAAAAACCTGCCTATGAACATAATTTATTTGATAAAGAACACTATTTTACTAACCTGATCTGAATATCTTGGAAGTTAAAACAGAAATGAGTGAAAAATAAAAAAACTTGCATTTGTTTTGCACAGCTGCATATTTGACAAACTAAATAATGCTCGTAATATACGAGGGGCGTTCAATATATTCTCGGTATCGATATAAAGGAAAATGCTAATTCAATTTAAATTGTTTTTATTTTTCAATATAATCTCTCCTAACATCAATGCGTTTGTTACATCTTGAGATAAGCTTTTTTAAACCCTCAAAAAAATAAATTTCCTCTTTCTCTGCAAAATACCCATTTATTGCCGACTTGAGTTCTTCATCATCCGAAAATCTTTTTCCACGAAGACATTTTTTCAAATCCGGAAACAGGAAATAATCACTAGGGGCAAGGTCTGGACTATAGGGTGGGTGTTGGATTTCTTCGAAACCACAATCTCGCGCAGCAGCCTTGGAAACTCGCGCCGTGTGAACAGGTGCGTTGTCATGAAGAAGCAACACACCCGCTGCGAGTTTACCCCGTCTTTTCTTTTTAATTTCCTCCCGCAAATTATGCAAAGTGGAAGCGTAGGATGTGGCGTTGATGGTTTCACCTTTTTTTTGTACTCAATGAGCAAGATTCCCTTTGAGTCCCAAAAAACTGTGGCCATGAGCTTCCCGGCAGACGGAGTGACTTTGAACTTCTTCGGGGGGTCTGTTCCTTTTTTATGCCACTGCATGAACTCTTGTTTGCTTTCAGGGTCATAGTGGCGGACCCATGTTTCGTCCCCAGTAACAATTCGATCCATAACACCGTCCGCGTTCTCACTACACATCTCCAAAAGCTCTCTACAGCATGCGATTCTCACTTTTTTCTGAGGCGCTGTGAGCATTCGTGGCACCCACCTTGCACTGACCTTTGAAAGGTTAAGATGGCCATGAAGAATGGTGTGAATGGTACCAATTGAAAGCTTGGTGATCTCTGCTTTTCACCTTTATTCGGGCATCCTCAAGAACAAGTTTTTCGACTTCTTTGATGCTTTCTCCCGTACAAGCAGTAGCCGGGGCGCCGGAGCGGGGGTCGTCTTCAATGCTCTCTCTGCCTCTCATGAACTCACTTGACCACTTTTGCACAGTTGATAATGAAGGTGCGGAACCCTGGTAAACAGCTACCATCTCTTCATGAATAGTTTTTTGACTTTTTCCTTGCTTAGTGAGAAATTTAATTACAGCGCGATGCTCAATTTTCACCATCATCGTCTCAGTTGCCATTATGATTCTGTTTAACTAGAGATAAAACGCGAATTAATAATCACATTTATATGAAATTTTACATGAATGCACTAAAATAATAGTATTACTTGATAAATAAGTCAATTTATACGAGTATATACAACCAAAGCTTCACCCCGATACCGAGAATATGTTGAACGCCCCTCGTAATAACTAAACTAAATTTACTTTTTCCGTTTTTATTGCTGAGACCTAAGAGTGTACTGTCTGTCAACAACGGATTTATTTTTAAATTCTTACATATTATCCTTCTTTGTATAGTTAATCAAACAAAACCTCAGGAGAAAAAAATTTGCAAATGTTTTGCACACTACTGTATGTTGATTTTCTCGTGAGATCTTTCGCAAGCCCAACTGAAATATACTAGTTGTCCATATAAAGCTCATGACCACGATTCAGGAAACCATCCAGCAGAGCTAAAACGACATTTGAAGCACGACTTCGTCTACTCTGCTATCTATCTGCCCGCATACATTTTCATTCAAGGTCATTCCTTCAGGTTCGCAAAGATCATAGAGTTTGATGCTTATTCCGTTTGTTTTTTATGTATTGCCGAAAAACAAAATTTCAAAGAACTATCGCTTCGTCAAATACACAATTTCCTCCCCGGTTTATAGATGCAGTCCATAGTTTCGTTGAAGTATATTGGATTTATCTTCAATAATCAATCTTCAACTTGTTCATCATTATCTCAAAATTAATTGAAAGCGATTTCTCTTCTTCCAAAAGTCGAAATTATGCAGGTAAACTAATTGTACCGGTATTCTTTAGCGCTGCTCCCTTCCAATATCGCAAGTTGGGAGAATCGCAATACTTCAGACATTGCTATTTGTTGGGCAGCATAGCATTTCTTGAACAATTTTATTCAAAAAAGATTCTATCAAAAACCGATAGAAGAAAAATATAAACCCAGGATTTCCTCTAATTTCGAACTGTGGCGGATCCCTTTTATCGGTCTTCCATTTATCCGCATAATATCGATATGCGGCGCTTGGTAATGGTGATTCAGGACTCACTCGATGAAGTTCATTGAATCCTTCGAGGTCGTTTTGCTGGGAAAGGTCCTCTTTCATCTTCATTTTCAGAAGTGGGCTCGGTAAGTGGGACACTTACCACTTCCTACCGAAAAAATTTCACTAATGTCCAAAATGTCAGATAACTCTTCTCCACGATCCATTATTCTGGGTTGAGGAAATAAGTTATTTAATTTCGGGATTTTCATCCAAAAATTTTAATTTATATTGCTAACATTTGCATATGATGTACTTACGTTAACGTGACATGCTAAATTTTTTTGTAATAGATATTACTTTCTTAAATGTCCAGTTATTTAATTGAACACTGTTTGCTATGTTCGATTCCCGACACCGATACGGCGATGCCCCGAACAAAACGATAACAAGTTCTGGGATCTCGCTATCTCCGCTGTGGGTTCCTCCAGGTAGCGCTTGGAAGGCAGCTAAATCTGGGTGAACTTAAAGGGCGCCACGTGATTTTTCGCCGGAATCACGAAACCAAAAACCCCGAAAGAAAATCTTCCCCGAAGGAAAAAAAAAGCGAACAAAGAAAAACGAAAAGAAGAAAAAAAGACTAAATTTACTCAACGTTATAACGGCTCCGTTGGAGCTCGACGATTTATTTTTAATTTACGTAGCGGTACACTCGTCGATAGAGTGACCCGCTATTTAACAGTCCCGAATAGTACCACGTAACTAACGGGTCGCGTGTCCCGGCTTTTCTCGGGATTTTTCTCACGCGCGGCCCACCAGAGTCTCGATTTTCAAAGACTTATTTTTATAATTTTTTTTTCTCTATAATACACTATCACTGCACTATACTTAGCTTTTTTCTTTTCTCCTAGCGGTGCTGCGCCCCTTCCTGGCACAGTTCTCTCCCCCTTTTTGTTCCGCTACTCCAGCTATCCCGTTCCTCGTTCCTGTGTTTCCCTTTTTTTTCCTCAATTTATTATTATTTATTTTTTTTTGCCAAAGCCAAACTCGCGACTCTACTTTAAAAGTTTGCTCTTTGTGCTGCGAGGACATATAATAGACAGCGGTCTTCTTCTGAGGTTCTTCACAATAGGAACCTTACGAACGATGATTGTGACTTCTACATAGGGAATCTCTATTCCGTAGTACGAGAGGCGATGCAGTCGTCAGTACTGACGATGAAGAGTAGAAACAGCATGGAATGCTATTTAAACAGTGACATACAGAGACTAAAAGATCATAAAAGCTTTCTGATAACTCAGATAAATAGGATACGCCGACAATTTCAGGATGTTCCTAACAATGGAGAACTGGTAAGATTGAAGTCCCTCCTGAGAAATGTAAAGTCGCTCATAGAGCAACAATATCGGAATGCGGCCAATGCCTACTGGAGGCAACGTGGGGAAAAAGTAATGAAGTCTAACTCAAGGAACATGTTTCCTCAAATCAAGCAGATCTTCAAGCCTCGTAGCATTGTCCAAATTCCAAAACTCAAAGTGCCACTGCTCTCTGAGCGGCTCCTTTCTCAGGCAGGGATTAATCCCCAACACTGTCCCACAATCGACAACCACTACGTGGTTGATAGTGAAATAAAAAAACTCTATCTTATTGGTTCCCATTTTGAGTCAGTCCACAAAATCGATCTCCCAAGTCGGAAATCTGTTGAGGTGGCTGAAGAGCACCGCGTAACCAAAGCAGTGACACTTTCATTCCACTCAGGTTTTCTGAGGATCTAAAAGCAGACGAACTGATAACAGAACAGACGAGAAGCTACTACACAACACTTGACGAGCTCACAGAAATATTCAGAAAACTGAACAACAAAAATTCATCTGGTTTGGATAGTACTCGTATCCCAAATGTTGTACTTAAGCATATACCGATAGAAATCATAAGGCAATACTGCGTAATTTTTAACAACTTGCTTAACAACTGCTACTTCCCAAACTGTTGGAAAACATCGAAGGTATTTCCGATAGTAAAAAAAAGAAGGATCCTTCAGATCTTTCGAGCTATAGCCTGCCTAATATTGGGAAGGTTTTTGAGGTAGTTGTCAGCAAGTCAATCTTGATCATCCCGCGGAATCAATTTGGATTCAAAAGATTTCACTCGTCAGTGCACGCTATAACAAAACTTGTTTCCGATATCAACTGGAACCTTAACGCCAAAAGATGTACAGGTGCCTGTCTAGTGGACGTCGAAAAAGCCTTCAACACGGTTTGGTTAGACGGGTTAATATATAAACTTATTAAGTCTGAATTTCCCCCCCACCTTATAAAGATGATCAGTTCAATGATACGCAAGAAGAGATTTGTTGTAACAGATAGAAAATACACGACGACTAGAGTCTTCAAAATCGCTAATGGTCTGGCACAGGGCACAGTAACGGCGCCAATCCTCTTTAATATCTAAACCTCTGAAGTACTTAGGGACATGGCTTCCTCGATAGCGTTCGCTGATGATGTCATATTATACTCTCATGGCTCTAAAATCACCGAGATACAGAATAATCTCCAAATAAAATTCGACCATCTTCAAGTTTACTGTCAAGATTGGAAGCTCAAGATAAATAGCTCCAAATGTGAAAGCATACTGTTCCGCACCCCAGTAGGCTAGGGTAATACAGACTTGAGACGCAATTTACGAAACCTGGTAATAAAATCCTCGGATGGGCTTCGCATCGAGTCAAAGACTGTTGTGAAGTATCTAGGTGTCCATCTGGATAAATTTTTATATTACAATGAACATATAAACCAACAACTCAAAAAAGCGAGAGCGGCATTTATGTCGCTATGATCCGATGTGAAGGTCATTTGCTATCAAGCGTTTGTGCGTCCAATATTGACTTACGCGAGTCCTGTATGGTGGAACATAAATCCTTCTTACATGGAGAAATATCGAGCTTTCGAAAGAAAATGTCTTCGAGCTTGTTTACGAATGTACAGAAGCGCTCATTCCGATTTTCGGCATTATGTCAGCAACAAGACAATATTGGATGCTTCCGGTGTGTCCAGGATAGACAATGTTATTCTGGACTTTGTCAGAAATCATTTCGCACGCTCAGTGAAGGTTGTTGAGAACGAGTTCATATCGGGCTTGTTTTATCCTAACCCTGGTTACTTCAGAAACACATTGTCGAGTGTATATATACCACCTGAGGCGTTCTTGTATCTAGATGCACACGGCTATCTATCTGATGCTAGTAATGTTCCGATTATTTATCATGCTGCTAGAAGGGACACAGGCAAAAGAATCCTACATGTGCCGGTACACTCGGGTGATGGGGCTAATGTTTGGAGATACTGCATGAGCGTTCCTGAAAGAGATACTCTCGATACATGTAAATCAAATCGGGATAAATACTGGTGGCTTCATTGGGCTGAAGGTGACGCTTAGGTTAGTCTAGTATTAGTTTTTTTTTTAGTATCGTAGGTAATTTTAAGTAAAAAAATATTAAATACGCAAAAGAAATTTTTTTTCCAGATTTTGTTTCTTAAAATAACAAGGTCCATATTTAAACAAAATGTTTATTCAATTCATTTAACACAGAACTATAGCTAGCTTAACATATAAAGATTTAATGTACTGCGTACCACTTCTAATGTGGTTTTGTACTTCGTTATTAAGATAGTTCGTAAGTATTTCGCTTATTTTTGATTAGTTTTTATTTTAAGAATTTTTATATATACATTTGATACACACGGCTTGTAATAAGACTGACTTTATTTGAAATAATGATATGTTTTCATTAAATCCATTAATGTTTTTGGGGAACTCTTAAATATCAACTTAAAAGGAGTCTCATTTGTAACTGTAGTTGGAGTGGAACGATATTTCAGTAAGAAATTTTCAATTTTAACTTTAATACGAGGGGCGTTCAACATATTCTCGGTATCGGGGTGAAGTTGTGGTTGTATATATAAATTGACTTATTTATCAAGTAATACTATTATTTTAGTGCATTCATGTAAAATTTCATATAAATGTGATTATTAATTCGCGTTTTATCTCTAGTTAAACAGAATCATAATGGCAACTGAGACGATGATGGTGAAAATTGAGCATCGCGCTGTAATTAAATTTCTCACTAAGCAAGGAAAAAGTCAAAAAACTATTCATGAAGAGATGGTGGCTGTTTACCAGGGTTCCGCACCTTCATTATCAACTGTGCAAAAGTGGTCAAGTGAGTTCATGAGAGGCAGAGAGAGCATTGAAGACGACCCCCGCTCCGGCGCCCGGCTACTGCTTGTACGGGAGAAAGCATCAAAGAAGTCGAAAAACTTGTTCTTGAGGATGCCCGAATAAAGGTGAAAATGATGGCAGAGATCACCAAGCTTTCAATTGGTACCATTCACACCATTCTTCATGGCCATCTTAACCTTTCAAAGGTCAGTGCAAGGCGGGTGCCACGAATGCTCACAGCGCCTCAGAAAAAAGTGAGAATCGCATGCTGTAGAGAGCTTTTGGAGATGTGTAGTGAGAACGCGGACGGTGTTATGGATCGAATTGTTACTGGGGACGAAACATGGGTCCGCCACTATGACCCTGAAAGCAAACAAGAGTTCATGCAGTGGCATAAAAAAGGAACAGACCCCCCGAAGAAGTTCAAAGTCACTCCGTCTGCCGGGAAGCTCATGGCCACAGTTTTTTGGGACTCAAAGGGAATCTTGCTCATTGAGTACAAAAAAAAAGGTGAAACCATCAACGCCACATCCTACGCTTCCACTTTGCATAATTTGCGGGAGGAAATTAAAAAGAAAAGACGGGGTAAACTCGCAGCGGGTGTGTTGCTTTTTCATGACAACGCACCTGTTCACACGGCGCGAGTTTCCAAGGCTGCTGCGCGAGATTGTGGTTTCGAAGAAATCCAACACCCACCCTATAGTGCCCCTAGTGATTATTTCCTGTTTCCGGATTTGAAAAAATGTCTTCGTGGAAAAAGATTTTCGGATGATGAAGAACTCAAGTCGGCAATAAATGGGTATTTTGCAGAGAAAGAGGAAATTTTTTTTTTTTACCTTCATATCGATACCGAGAATTTATTGAACGCCCCTCGTAGGTACTGAACTCTTATGCGAATCTAAAAACAGTTTTCTTAAGCTTGACTTAATGGTTTGCACACCTCTTTCGGCTAGCCCATTAGATTGAGGATGGTAAGGGGGACTCTTCATATAATTTATGCCATTATCTTGACAAAAGTTCAAAAACACCGCTGACCCAAATGGCGGCCCATTATCTGATACTATGGTATCAGGTAATCCAAAATATGAGAAAATCGTTCTTAAGTCATTCATTACTGACCCAGCGGTGGTTGTTCTTAACAGTTTTACGTCCATCCAGCGGCTAAAACTGTCCATTAAAATCAAGAATGTGTCTCTATTAAAACAAAAGAAATCTATATGAATTCTACCAAAAAACCTTTCAGAATTAGGCCAGCTAATTGTTTCGTTTGTACAAGCCCTCTTTGAAGTAAGTTCACAACTACGACATTGCTTTACATATTGCTCAATGTCATCGTCCATTCCCAACCACCATACATATTATCGTGCTAAGGCCTTCATTCGTACAACCCCTACGTGAGTATCATGTAATATTTTTAAAGTTTGTGTTCTCAGTTTGGGAAGTATAAGAATTCGATCGCCGTACAAAATGCAATGGTTTTGAATAGATAAATTTGCCTGTTTACGATGGTATATCTCAAACCCAGGTGGAATTGATATAGGAAATCCCATTTTCAAAAATCTATGTAGTTTTCTCAAATCTTTTTCTTCTCGAGTTTGGACTCCAATTTCCTTAAACATGAGAGGAACACTGCCACTAATACTCAATGAACTAATGTTGACATCATCAATTCCTGTAGTATTTTCGAGGGGAAGGCGGGACAATCCATCTACATGTTGCATTTTGGTGGCTGATCTATGAACAAGAGTATAGTCATACATACTAAGAAAAATTGCCCAACGGCTGGACTTAACGTGCTAGACGTAAATAAAACCGGTCGCTCTTCCCCATTTACAATGTGTGATAGAATACCTGAAACCCCATAAGGACTCGCATCACAACTAACAATTATCTCCTTTTCTGGGTCATAGTGGACTAGAATCGAGCTGTTCATAAGCAAACTTTTGCTTTTTTGAAAAGCCTTCTCACATTCTTGCGACCATTCAAACCTAACATCCTGTTTTGTCAAATTATAAAGAGGCTTAAGCTCTGCCGAAAAATTCCTAACAAAACGCGAATAGTAATTTATTAATCCTAAGTGTGACTTAAGCTGCTGTAGGTTGCGAGGAGTTGGGGCTCTTTTTACTGCTTCCAGTTTTTCATAATTTGGTTTAATACCTTCTCCAGATATGCAATGACCCAAATACCTTACTTCACGACAAAAAAAATTACATTTGGATATATTAACTTTTACGTTATGAATCTTTAGCCTTTCCAAGACCTCCAGGAGAATTGTTTCACATTCTTGTTCATCCTTACCACCTATCAAAATGTCATCTCTAAAGCACTTAACGTTCTTTATACCCACTAAAATTTGATCCATATTGCTTTGAAAAATGGCAGGATCACATTTAACCCCATATACAAGGCGTCTATACCTGTACAGTCCTCTGTGAGTATTAATGGTAAGATACGGCTGTGAGTTTTCTGTAACTTCTAGTTGAGCATACGCTCCCTCCAAATCTATAGTACAGAATACATTACATCCTACCAAACTAGCAAAAATTTCATCGACTCTAGGAAGGAGATAGTGATTTGTGTCGACGTACTTATTAATTGTTACTTTGCAATCAACGCACAGTCGAACTGCTCCATTTCCCTTATCTACCACAACCATCGGAGATGCCCAATTGCTGTACCTAACTGGGAATATTATATTTTCTGCACAAAGTCTGTCTAACTCCTTTTCCACAGTCTCCCGTAAGCCAAAAGGTACGGTGTAAGGTTTACAGAAGATAGGAACACAACCTTGGTTCATTACTATTTCTGCCCTGTGGTTTTTGATAGGATCATTATTTGTCTTGGAAAAAATCGTAGGAAATTTTTTAATTATAGACACAACATGTGGGTCAGCTACAAATTGATTAACCTTGAATGTCCCCCGCCAATCTTTAAACAAAATATCCATCCAACTACGACCTAAAAGAGGAGTGAATTGTCTACTAGTATCCACCAAATACAGCTTAAGATTACAATTTTCATTATTTCTGACCGACACTACAACGTTCGCAACACCAACTATCTTCACTTGATCTCCCGATATGACGTGTACATTTTTATCACAACTCTGAAATTTCGTTTCTGGAAAGATGTCCTTAAACATGTTATATTGAATAACGGAAATGCATGCACCCGAATCTACTTCCATGTTAAATATTTTATTATTACAACATACCTTAATATATAATGCGTTATCTATTTTGTTTATACAGCTTATATTGCTAAAATCTACACAATTCACATAATTTAAATCACTGCTGTCGCTGCTTCCCTGATTCGATGTTGTCTAACTCAGTTCGTATATGTTCCCTTGTCGCTTCATTTGCCTTATGTTTGTGGTGTAGCAGTTTTTTGATATGTGGCCCCACTTATGACATCTAAAGCACTGAATGTTGTGCTTATAAGCTGTTTTCCCCTTGTGACTGTGATTGTTTTTATTTAGCGGAGATGGAGAACGGTAGTTCCTTTGTTGCCACGATCGATGGTCTCGAACCAATGCTTTTGGCTCTGAGTGCGCATGTGAATTTGGGCGTCTACTAGGACTTACTTGACTTGGATTATCGTAATCGCGGCGAATATGAGCTTTACGTAATTGACACTAGAAGACTTTGAATGAATTGTTTCCATTTCATTTTGTACAAGTTCAATAGACAATGCCTTCTCTAAAATCCTTTCCCAAGTCAAAGTTACTGCGTCTTCATCTATAAGCCTAGCTTGCACTTTTTTGTTGCTAAGACCCATCACAAACTTGTCTTTTAAAGCCGTTTCTAAAAATGTATCAAATTTACAACTATCTGCTAAAGTTTTTATAGCCACTTCATATTCAGATATTGATTCACTGTCTGTTTGTGAACGTGACCAAAATTTAAAATGTTCGGCAGTAATGTTCTTTTTAGGCTCAAAATGTTTTAAAAGGTTTTCTATTAATTCAGGGTAAGTAAATGTTTCTGGTTTCTTTGGGGCAACTAAGGTTTTAATGATTTTGTACAGTTCTATTCCACCAAAGCCTATTAGAAATGACACTTTATCTTTCTCATCCGTTATTCTATTTAACCGTAACAAATGCTCCATGCGCTCATTATACGAAGCGAAATCATCACCAATATTATAATATTCAATTTTGCTACAAAATTTGTAGCCATTTTCGATTTTTCACTATCTAGTTCTTTCACTTGCACAATGTCCTTCTTAATTTCCTTGTTAGAATTTAATTCACTTTCAACATCCGACATGAGGTAATTTTAATGATATACATATACATATTCTTCCCGAGCACTAACACTTCCCATACAAAGTATGCGATCCCATCCTTGTCGCCAATTTTTATATATACATACATTTGATACACACGGCTTTTGTAATAAGGCTGACTTTATTTGAAATAATGAATGCTCTTAACAAATTAGCTGAAAACTTAACTAGCGGCATCATACAGTAGGGTGTAAAACAATTCATACATCACAAGAATATTGTAAATAGTGGAAATAAACAAGTTTAACAAAAAAAAAAAAAAACTTTAAAACCAAAAAAAAATCTACTCTACCGAATTGCCTTTCGCAATTCTCAAACTTCCAAACAAGAAAAAAAACTCTGCCTTTCGCAAAAAAAAAAAAATCGCACAAAAAAAACTAAGTTGACCCTAGCTAGTCTCTCACACATACCATTTTACTCATTCATGCTAAACTCCTCAGTCTCGAAGTTCGCTCCCACTTCCAGTAATGACTGGGAACTCCACTGAGCGAGTTTATGGAAGCTGTGGATCCTAACTATTTACTACTCTTAGGTTCTACAAATAGATTTGCGAAAAGCAATGTTTCCTTCCTTTCTGTTGCCCGGATATTTATCCCCCATCGAATTAAACTAGTACAATTTTGCAAAAAATCAAAACGCCCGCGGAGGAGAAAGGAAATGCGATGGGTCGGTAGCTGGAATTTTGGGACAAAAGGAAAAAGGGATTGTATCTCGTTCCAACCATCCGTTGGATCGCCGCCCCTCACGAAAGCCAAGTTTAGTGCCTGTGAAAATAATAACTACTCCGGTGGATCGGCGTTCAGATTTGGGGGGGTGTGGGGACTGACCAATAGCGTGTCACTCCTTGAAATTATTTATTTATTATTTTTTTTTGTAATTGGGCCCTTCTGCCTTCTGGCCTCTCTGCCAGTTTGTACTTTTGTGTACAATCGTTGTTTGTTGTGTGTTTGCTGGTTGTTATTGGTTAGCGTTCTTTGTTGTTGATTGGTGTTCTTGGTTGTTGGTTGTTGTTGTATGTTTGTGTAGTGTATACCTGTTTGTTTGTTCCCTCGGTGGAGGCGGTTTTAATACTTGGCCGTCCGCCTACACGTCTCTGCTGTTCCTTCAGCGGTCCATCGGTGGGGTGCTGGCTTAAAAAGGGGTTGTCATCCCTCCATCCATCGAACCGAACTTTTAAAGCTGGTACGTCGTTGGGGTGTGCCCGATTATACTGGCCGTCCGCCTGCACATCACTGTTGCACCCTCGTTGGGGTGTTGCTGTAAAAGAGATCGTCGTCTCTTCACCCATCGATCAAATGGCTCGGTGTTAGCTCTAGCTAGCTGCATCCACATCAGTTGTGGGATGTGATGCCGGTGTCCGCACCCACATCGGTAGCAGGATGGGATGTTCTCTAAGCCTCCTATTGTTGGCTTTCGTTGGGGTGTTTGTTCCAGGGCTCGTCTTCCCCCACCCGTCATCATCGTGTTGGGGTGTCTGGATTGAAAGGACCTTCCGTCCCCACCCGTCCTGTCTGATGCTCCCATCTATTTATGGGCTCCGACAACGGTGTTCCTGGTGGACCTCCTATCGCACCCTGGGATTCTTCCCGTGAGTCTATGTGGGTTGTTTTCCGAGGTCTGGGGTTGGTGGGCCACTGGCTGATGGGACCATGGGACCATGGCTGCCCTCCACCTCCGAGCTCGGTGTTCCCATTCAAAGAAAACAGGGACCGAGGGACTTGCAAGGGAAAAGAGAGCCAAACTTGTTGCGGCAAAATGTACCGCAACATGTTTTTTTATAATACGAGTAGATACTTAAATGATATATACTGGGAAGTGATCCTACCCATTGTAGTACATATTAGAAGCTACGGCACGCTTCTTGCAATGCAACTATAATTTGAAACTGTACTCTCACTAATTGGTTTTGTCTGCTAATTATTACTCGTAGGCGACACTCTGCACAGAAATCATATTCAGTGATGGTTCGAGTTATCTCTTCAGGTTTTTTTTGTAAATTTTAGTAAATGTCATTACAATATTTATATCTGTAACTTTAATACTATTATATTTTGTAAAATTGTATGTTTTCTTTAAAATAAAATGGGTTATACCCTACCTAAATTTATCTAAAACATACTGATCCTATCTCATAAGGAATCAATTAAGAGATTAAATACCTACTTTATTATATAATGACAAATATATCGTCAAGTCATATTACCATTCTGGAATGGTTATAGTAACTCTACTATGATGTTCGTAGTCGTTAGACAAAATAATGCGGTGGGAAATTCGAATATGAATTTATTTTATTTGAATAATACTTAAAAATTTCAGTAAAAATGTATTTAGGATATGTACATTATCCAAAAGGTATCTTGTTGAACTCGTACCAGATCGCCCAGATGGAGTAACGAAAGATTTGTATTTCTTGTTTTCTTCTGCTACTGCGATTTTCTATATTGGAAATACCCTAGCTTCACTCAACGTGTCAATTTGTTCATCTGCCAGTGGCATCGGACAACGATCTCGTATGAACTCTCGGTTACGTTGCGATAGCCCACGCACAGTCGCTTCGACCATTTGCAAACTGCAACCACTGCTTTATCTACTCGTTCATGATCTTTTTTTCGAGGGTTTGGCAGATTGCTGCTTTGATTCTCAGAACAACTTTTTTTTGTACCATGTGAACATGTATATTTCAATCAATTCTCTAATTTCCCTTTTACACTTCGTATTAACAGACCTAAACTTAACATCGAACGTTTTTGAGAGGTTGAAGCACTTAAGTCCACATATTTTCCTTAACCCAAATTATTCCACGGTTGCCATTTGGCAACATCGGTCAGTGTTTAAACCAAGTTCACATTGCAAATGAAGCAATACGCGCTTATAAACATATGCACGGATATTATTTATTTACATATGGCTGCGACTTCAGCTATTCGCCTTAAAGCGACTGTTAAAGAATAATACGAGCAATTGTTTGTATTTGCACCGAAATGATTTCAACGAATTTTGCTTATGTGCAAATACAAAATGGTTGACAAAAGTTTATTATTAATTAATTAATGTAGGTAATACAATTTTGATACTTATCGTGTGGTGTGAATAAATCAGAGCACAATTGTTGTACTCTTTTCTACCCAATATTTCACACAAGCAGTAAAGTTGTTGTTGTACAACCTGCGCGATAGCATACGACGAATGGGCATAAAAAGAAATAATGCAAAAATTCAAGCACACACAACACGATTGATCTTCATCAAAGATCAAAGTGATTGATAAAAATGATAAGCATGCGAATAGTTACACAATTTTGAATGTTGAAAGAAAATTACATCTTACAGAAGATTGACAAATATCAAGATACTCTTATGTACATATGTTACTTGTTGGATGAGTTAACAATTTTAAAAGCAAAAAAAAATAGTTGTTTGAGTCCCAAACATCCCGCTTCCCCTGAACGAGTTTCAGGACATTGGTAATGGTGCTAGCTTCGTAGTTGGTCGAACGAACGTTCCACCGGAGTTGCGAATTGTTGTTACTCGTACACGTCGATCAGGACCCTCGTTAACAGCTTCGATGTGTCCTGAAAGCCACTTTGTGGGAGGTAGATTTGGCTCTTTAATTACTACTAAATCGCCAGGCTTGAGATTGATTGTGGGTTGTTGCCATTTGGGTCGCTCCTGTAAAGTTGTCAAATATTCCATGTGCCACCTCTTCCAAAAGCCTTGGATCATGTTTTGGATATGGTTCCAGCGATTTAGCCGATTTGTTGGTAATTCCAGGTGACTGGGCTCAGGAACGGCTGTCAATGGTTCACCTACGAGGAAATGACCTGGTGTTAGAGGGTTTAAATCAGTATCGGACATAGAACATAAAGGACGAGAATTTAACACAGCTTCTACTTGACACAACAATGTACAAAATTCTTCAAACGTTAAGATCGAATTTCCTATAACGCGTCTTAGGTGCAGCTTTGCTGACTTAACGCCAGCTTCCCAAAGGCCACCGAAATGAGGTGCCGATGGAGGGATGAAGTGCCATGGTATACCATCCTTGGCAAGAGCGGCACCAGTGGTGTTGTTGTGTGTTTGCTCCAGAACTAATTTGTGCATCTCCGTGAGGCACCGTCGAGCTCCTTGAAAATTGGTCCCGTTGTCGCTAAAGATACTTGAGCATTTCCCACGGCGTGAAACAAATCTACGTAAAGCAGCGATGAAGGCATCTGTCGTAAGATCGCTTACCAGTTCCAAGTGAATTGCTTTGACATGCATATGAATAAGGCAATGTACGACTTTGCCATTTTCGTCTTGCGACATCGAGACAATTTAGTTAAAAAGGGTCCAGAGTAATCACATCCGGTAGTTGAAAATGGACGGCTCTGTTGAATCCGATGTGATGGTAGATCACCCATTATCTGCTGACTGGTTTGCTTACGTTGCATGAAACACTGTTACACTGGTGAATTATTTTGCGGATTAGATTTCTGCTACCCATGATCCAAAATTCTTGCCTTACGAAAGCAAATGTCTTAGATACTCCTGAATGCAAATACCGTTGTGATTATCTGAAACAATCAAAGAATAAACAGGACTATTTTTGGTAAAATAATAGGATGCTTAATGCTGAAAGATACGTAGGCATTTTTAATGCGTTCACCAACACGTAGGAGTCCATCCTCATCTAAGAAAGCTGAGTATTTTAAAAGTTTTGATTTTGGCGATATTTGGTGTCTAGTACGCAGATATTGAATGTCGCTTTCGAAGGCTCCAAGCTGAATCATCTTTAAAATAACAATTTTCGCAGAACGAATCTCGGAATAGGTCAACCTGTGGATGTTTCGATTTGAACTATCAGGTTTGCTATTGTTCACAAACCGAATACAGTACGCAACAATGCGTTGCAGTTTATACCACGAAGAATTCCTTTTTAGTAGTCCCTCAAGTACAGAAGCATTTAAAAGCGTGACCAGAACCAGCTTTGGGGTTGGCCTTTCCTCCTGTGTAATCGATTTACAGTTTGAAATATCGAACTGAATCTTTGATTCTGGCCAATATTCCTCGGGTGATGATAGAAAGGGTGGACCTGACCACCACAGATCATGAGCAGGTAGACGAGAGGGCAGAACGCCACGCGACGCACAGTCTGCTGGATTTGACGCTGTTGGCACATAATGCCACGAGTATCTCGGGATTTTCTCCAAGATGGATGCAGAACGGTTAGCAACAAAGGTTGTCCATCGCCGGGGTTCGAGGAAAGCCAATGTAGTACAATTTCTGAGTCGCACCATGCGAATGTCCTTCCGATATTGGACGTTACCGATGATTTCACCAACGAAAGAAGACGAGACAATAGCAAAGCACCACACAGTTCGAATCGAGGGACAGACACAGGTTTTAGAGGGTCAATTTTTGTTTTCACTGCAATGATAGTGGTGGTAATATTTCCCTGGGGTGATTTAGAACGCGCATACACGACCGCGGCGTAGGCCAGAGTTGAGGCATCCGAGAACCCGTGAAGTTGTATGTCGTCACCGGATTGAAAGATATGTCGTGGAACCTTTATTTTTTCAATGCATAGCAGTTGTTGGCGGTAAGAACTCCATTTTTCACAGAGCACCATGGGTAGGGAATCGTCCCAACCTAATTTTAATTCCGACGACCAGAGCTCTTGGAACAAGATTTTAAAAAGAACAACAGACGGCGCGAGAAGGCGATTTCAGAAAGCATTGTTCGTCGGGTTACCGATGCGCACGATTTGAGTTGGTTTGAATTCAAACGATACGAAAACATGTCACTATGGGGATTCCCAAACACGCCGAGTACTTTGACAAGCGATTGTGAACGTTCCGGATCGAAAAAAGAGTACTCACAGTCTTCGGGTGGTTGTTTTGCGAGAAGAGCCCAAGAATTTGAGCTCCATTTACGAAGCTGGAGGTTAGCAAGCGACAACAATGCGACTAGGTCCGATTGTAAGTCTATCAGTGTTTGGATCGAATTTGCACCTGTCATAATGTCATCGACGTATCATCATTCAGCAATATTTTATCAGCCTTCGGATATTTTGCTTCGTAATCCTCTGCGATTTGCTGCAATACGCGAACCGAAAGACAGGGTGCCGATGCTGTACCGTACGTCACTGTTTTCAGTCGATAGTGTTGAATACTGTCTCTTGCACTTTCACGCCATACGATGCGTTGTTAGTTAGTGTCTGAATTGCGAACCCATATTTGCCGAAACATTTTCACAATATCTGCCGTGAAAACATAACGATGTTGTCGAAACCGCAAACACACTCCGATCAAATCGCACTCTGAATTGGTGGCCCGTTTAGAAGTTGGCTATTTAACGAGATTCCATTTGAATCTTTGGTCGAACCATCAAACACGACACGTAGTTTTGTGGACGAACTATCAGGTTTTAGAACCGTGTGATGAGGCAAATAGATTTTCTGCGAAGGGTCTTGGTATATTTCGAGGCAAGGGGTTAGGGACATATGGCCGAGGTCGAGGTATTCCTTCATAAATTTCGAATATTGTTGTTGCAATTCTTGATTGTTTCGAAACCGACGCTCCATCGAGTTTAAGAGCGAAACCGCCGTGTGAAGAGTGTTTCCGAACCGAGGGAAGGAGGTCTTAAACGGAAGAGCAACAATGTATTTTCCGTCAGGCGACTGTTACGAAACTGTTCTTCAGCTAGGTCATTAAAAGAAGAATTGGCTTTGATGCTAGGAATTTCTTCGAGCTCCCAGAATCTTTGTAGAAGAAGGTCTACGTCTATAACGGAAAAGAATGGCGATAGACCACGATGGTTTGGATCTGAGAGCTCTCCCGAAATAACCCACCCGAATGAAGTATTTTGAGCGATAGGTGTTCTTTCGGGCCCGCGTATTTGTTCAGCTTCAAGAATGTTAAACACTTTATCTGCACCAGAAGCATATCCACCTAGTTGGAAATGTTAAAGAGCGGATCGGCTAATATCAATTTTGAAAGATGCTCCCATGTAGACGCGTCGAACGATTTAGATGGTAACTTTGAAGTCGGTTTACCGAGAATAAATGCATCTACCGATAACTGGGTTGAGTTCACTCGCGAATGGATTTGGATTAAAACGCAACCTTTAGTTTCACTAGCTTCTAGCGATGATAGTCGTGTGACCTATCCTTTGCACGAACGATTCAGCGATGAATGAAGATTGTGAGCTCGTGTCCAACAAAATGCGACAATCGACGAACTGCCCCCGATTATCTTGAACCTTTGCGAGAATTGTTGACAAAATAGTTTGATTGCGAATGCTTGGTTCAAGCGAGTGGTTACTGACCAGTGGGGGTGCAGTATGAGGAGTGGACGACGAACATTGTGAATAGTTTTGTGTTGAGGAAGGTGGGGTATCAGAAGTCGAGATAGATGGAACCGACACGGAAATGTTTGTAGAATCATCCTGGTGCACTAAAGTGTGGTGACGAGATTTACACACACGACAACGGAAATTTGATCGACAATTATTCGAGGAGTGACCAATTCGAAAACAATTGAAACATGCGGACTAGGTTTTAACGAATTTTCTACGCGAATTAATGTCTGAAGATAGAAATTGACACATTGGGACAACACATGATCATTGATTGTTCGAGGAAGATTTAGCATGATGAGTTCTAATTTGATTAGATTGTTTTGAACGCGAGGGAATGGAACGATTAACAGTCTGACAAGCTTCTAGCGCATCACACCGCTATATTCCCATTATTATCTTATTTAAATCACGGGGATATAATGCAACTGGAACTATTCGACATAATCGAATACCCTCAAACTGTTACATGAAGAAAAAAGAACGTTAAAAATCCGAGTGCGTTACAATTCATAATAGTGATATAAGACTGACTAAATGGCTTGATAATAACGTTGTCTCAATTGCCTCCACTATTTATGGCTCTAGTCCTCAGTCACATTCAACGTTATTCCAAACACTTGCATACAAATTTTTCTTTGTACAGAATTGCACATCGTGGGGAAAAAATGGTGGAGCTCTATTTTTATTTGGCTTGTAAATGCAAGTATTCAAAATGCATGGCAGTTACATCGTAAAGGCCAAACAAATATTAGCCAGTTATTAGGGTTTCGTCGCCAAATCGCTGTATATTACTGCAACCATTTTGGTGAAGAACCTAAAGGAACTGGTCAGCAAACAAATCATCGACGAGCTTTTGATGAAACAACTGTATAGTTCCAATTTCAATTTGATGAAATTGGACACTATATAATACCAACTGAGAAAAAGCGAAGATGCGCAAGCGAAACATGCAAAACAATCGGTAGGACAGCCTGTGTAAAATGTAATGTTGGTTTGTGTATTAAATATTTTATTTCCTACCATAATCAGAAATAGTTAAATGAGTACTGCTTTATTATTATTACTATTCGTATTATAATTATTGTTACTTATTATTAGTATAATTATTTTATTTTTATTGTTTTTATTATTATATTAAAAAAAAATATGTTGAGATCTTAGTTCAAAACATTAAACCAAACAAACAAACATTATTTTATTGCTTTAAACTCCAAATTTTCCTTTATAAGGCGACTCGTACCCAATTTATCCCACGGTTGCCATATGGCAACAAGATATTCCTCCTTATCCTGTGGCAAAATTTTGATAAACGTCACATATTTTTGTTACCTAGAACCTATTCACTTCACCAACGATTTTTTTCTTCTTTGTCGAAAAAAAAAGTTCTGCGAAAATTTGGGTTAAGAATTATATTATAACCTATTCTTTCCGGAATTTAATCGTCGTCAAAATGTCTTTTCGAGATAGAATGTAAATTCGTCTCGTTCTGATTTCCGTTCTTTGGGACGACTATCTCTGAAGCGCTTGTAAGTCTTATGTATAGTCCGTTTCAAATCACCGTACAATTGGAAAGTCGCGCAAAGATAGCATGGAAGCAGCGCATGCTACTCATGTGCTGACTGGAAAATAATATTTACGAAACGGCTGAACTTTCTCCACTTCCTTTCATATTTATGGGTTAACTGCATCATAAGTGCATATATCTTCCTTTTGTTATTTCTTCTGTTCAACACAGTAATTGTGAAGGAGTGCTTTACATAAAATCGTCATTGCCAACTCCACTGAAAAAATATCCAATGGACACGCCTTCCACGTCCATGCATTCTCTCTACACTCTGGTTTCGCATCTGTCAATACCGGCTTTTTATCTTTTCCACAATGCGTTATCCAATGTTATTCAAGCAGATAATCAGTACGCGCTGAGACTCAGTGCAATCAATATCAAAGTATGGTTACGCTCGAATTTCGTCTGGATCACTTCCAGGATTACCGTAAAAGAGGGCGCATGCGCAAGAAATTGCACGGTGATTTGAAATAGACTACCGGCTACGAGATATCTCGTAGTGTGCTGAAATTTTATTGTAGATTGATTACAAATGTTCATTTAAGTTAGTAATTATTAGAAAGGCTGAATGAAAACATAAACATATTAATTATTAATTTTTATTATGAAAAATATAACTTAGACGAGATAATGACATAATAATTACACATTTATGATTATATTACTTAAATTTAAAATATTTTAATATTGTTTAAATTTTATTGTGTTTGCTGTGTATGACGAACTTTTAAGCAAGGATCAACGTAAAGTGCTGGGTTGTTGGGGTACTCTGGACAAAAATACCAAGTTTCCTTGCGTTGATTTTGTTTTGTACACATTCGACATGGCTTTGTAGGCATCCTCTTTTTCTGCGGGGAAAGGTGTTCTAAGTAATGAAAATCAAGTGTATGTGTATTTAGTAAATGCATAATAACTGATTATATAAATTTAAGCACTGTCAGCTTTTTATTCCCTCAATTTCTTTGGTTATAGAACATGTGTATTACAATTTTCATGTACCAATGGGTGGTTTTCCTGAGAAATGAGTAGTAGGACACACGTGAATTACGGAAATGAATAATCATAGAACCTTACCTTTCGCCTATAAAAAAAAAAACTCAGTCAGAAAACTCAGAGATGGAAGTTTGTTTGTATTATCGTTTGTTAAATAAAATAATACTTTGCGACAACTATCATCTGTCATTAATATAGTTAATGGAAGACCATCTTGATAGTCTCAAACATAAAGTACCTTTAAATCTTGAAAATGGTTTCCACAATGTGCCTCTTAATGAAGATTCTATTAAGTACACTTCTTTTATCACGCCTTTCGAGCAATTCGAATACATTAGAATGCCATTTGGGCTTAAAAATGCTTATCCGTATTCGAAAGATACATGGAAGCATGCTTTTGGAAAACTAATTTCAGAAGGCAAGATATTGACGTATTTAGATGATTTTCTCATCGCAACGGAAATAATAGATGAACACTTGAATATTCTAAAAGAGGTAGTTGATGTAATAATCAACAATTGCTTGCAATTAAGATTGGAGAAGTGCTTATTTATGCAAACGGTAACTGTCTATTTGGGTTGCAAAATAAACAAAGATGGCGTAAGGCCGAACAATAGTAATTTAAATTACGTCAAGACGTTTTCGATGACTTCATGCATTAAAGACGTGCAAAGTTTTATCGGTCTTTGTTCATATTTTCGCAAGCTTATAAAGAGCTTCGCTATCCTACCAAAGACACTTTATGACCTGCTTAAAAAAGATGCTCCATTTACTTTTGGAGAAGAAGAACTTCAAGCGTGTGAATTATTAAATGAAGAATTTATTTCATCCCCAATACAATTTGGGGCTGTTCTAATTCGGCTTCCTACGTACTACTGAAAGTGAAAGTAAGTTCCATAGCTTTGAATTACAAACACTTTCAATTATATATGCTCTACGCAGATTTAAGGTTTACCTAATCGATATACCATTTAAAATAGTTACGGATTGCCAAACCTTGAAATTAACTTTGCCAAAGAAATATCTTAATCCACGTATTTGGATTAAGATGGGTTTTTGAACTTCAGAGTTTTGATTATAAAGTAGAACATAGTGCGATCGAATGTCGCACGATGATGCTTTAAGCAGATCATCTAATATTCTTTACGTTGAAAATGAGACTTAACTGCTACACAGAGACAAGACCCGAAAATAATTTCGATCTATCGCAAAACAAAAGATAAATTTCTTTTTTATGTACCATCCCATATGTGATCTCATTATGAGGCCTTGTGCTATTTAGGGGTGGACAAATGTTTTGAGCATCTATCTAATAGATACTGGTTTCCCAAAATGAAAGGAAGAATTAAAAGCTATACTATTTTATTTCTCAACTGACTCGGGTAAGTCTCAATTCCCAAATTCTCGTATTCCCAAAGGAGATATGTTGCCTTTGACACGTTTTATATTGATCACCTTGACCCATTATCAAGACAGGAAAGCTGGCTTTTCTAAATTCATCAAACACCAAAGTTTTAGTTTTTTTGAAATCATTTTTCGAAAATTACTCGAAGACCTAATAGTTTCAGACCGAGGAATTTGTTTTACTTCGAAGGAATTGACTTCCTGAAAGAAAGTAATATTGAACAGATAGAAACGGTCAAGTTGATCGCATCAACCGAGTTCTTCTCCCAATGATAGCAAAAGAGTGTGATGTTAGTACAATGGGTATTTGGAACAGACATTTAGACAAAATTGAATTCACATTAAACAATACTTTTAATAGGATTACAGGGTTTTCTCCAAGTCTATTATTATTCGGTACAAGCCAAATCGATCTAAGGGATATAAGGGCTAGAGCTGAAAGGATTCAAGAATATAATAAGGACTATTATAACAAGCGTCATAAGAAGCCAGAAATGTACAACAAAGGCGTTTATGTAATGCTTAAGAACACATCAATTCCATGTGTTAGTAAAAAAACTCTTTGCTATGTATCATTTAGTTAACAAGGTTTTTTTTTTTTTTTTTTTTTTTTTGTTTTTATAATGTGCGCGCGCTCGAGGGGTTTGTGTACCCTTAATGCGATTGTTCACAGCGCGGGCAAAGGAAATTTAGGGAGGAAGAAAAGAGAGATACCGATGTACATTGCTTTTAAATGTTTGCAAGCTATAATGACCAGGAAATACAGAGATCGGCAGGGCATTCCATAAGCGAGTTGTACGGCTTAGGAACGAATCACGATATTTTAGAGTACGTCCGAAAATGGGCTTGAGGTGAGGGTATACTGATGAGCATTCATAGCGAGACGGGTGTTACGGTTGAAAGTTTGAATGGGCGGAATGCTACTGGCGATTTCAGTGGAGCACTGGTGGTGGAAATAGCGATAAAACAAAGTGAGACAGGAGACATTACGTCAGTGTTCGAGCGTGTCAATTGATTGACAGGTATTAGTATCATCAATAAGTTTTATCGCACGGTTTTGAATCCTATCTAGCAGGTGCAGAGATGTTTTAGGAGGACCTGACCAGATGTGCGCATTGTACTCCACTTTTGGGCGGATGAATGCCTTATATATTGAGGCCAGATCAGAGGGGGTAAAATATTTCTTACATCGCTTGAGGAAACCTAGACATTTCGCAGCATTTTTGGCGATATCAAATATGTGGTCATTCCAATGTAAGTTGTCATTGATACACATACCGAGAATGGAAAGTTTTTCGGTTTCGACGATGCAAGTGCCATTCATAGATAATGGCTGGGTGTTTAAATTTCGCTTTAAAGACAGCAGACAGCATTGTGTTTTGGAAGCATTAAATTCCACTCTGTTGATAGTTCCCCAATTGGTTATGCTGTTGATATCGGAATTTAATGAGCTTAGCATACGCTGCCGTTCTCGTTCTACAGCCGAAGAGCAGGGCCGTGAGTCCGGAAACGAATATGAAAAGCAGAGAGTACTGTCATCAGCAAAGGAATATTGTAAAATGTTTGTGTGGATACAAATGATAGAACTTATTCTTTTCAATTTTTCGGTAAGACATGCCATCAAATCACCAGTGGACCTGTTGCTACGAAAACCATATTGCCGGTCATTGAAAAGTTTAGAGATATTTCATGAGCTGACGATTTATCAGCGTTTCCATGACCTTGGAAAGAAGGGACGTAAGTGCAATGGGTCTGTAGGAGGAGAGAGAAGATGATTCGCCTTTTTTAGGGACGGGCTGGACAAATGCTGTTTTCCATCTGCTCGGGAAGAGTCCTAAAGAGTAGGATTGATGAAAAAGCTTACGCAGTGGTTTTGCCAGCGAGGAAGAACACCTCTTCAGAAGAAGGGGAGATATACCATCTGGACCAGCGGATTTATGTATGTTGAGATCTTTAAGTACTCTTGCTACTACACGAGTGCGAAAGTAGATTCGCCCCATTGAAGATTCGACGCACTCAAGTGTAGGCGGAGACAAAGCACAATCTGGGAGTGTTGAGCTGGCCGCAAAGTGTGCAGCAAGCAGATTGGCCTTATCCAAAGAGCTGACAGCTGGAATGTCATTGTAAATGAGCGTTGGGATTGAGGCTGAGGCGGAATTTCTAATGTTTTTGACGAACGCCCAACAATTTTTACTGCCTTGGGACTTTGCAGTATTTTTTGCCTCAGTTTTTGGTCGTATAGGAATTTCACACGCTTAAGAAAGGCGTTGCAGTCATTTCTGGCTCGTTTGAACTTTTTTCGGTTTTCCTCTGTCGGATTGGTCTTGTAGGACCGAAAAATCATTTCTCTAACCCTGACGGCCTCGTTACAGCTCGAGTCGTACCATGCCTTTTCTTTTGGTTTGATACTCTTCATCCGATGAGGAATAAAGGATCTCATTCCAAAGAGAATGGTGTCTATAATCATATCAGCAGCGGCATCCACGTCGTTATCGAGGAAGCATAACGACCAGTTAAAATTCCTAAAGAAGCTGTTAAGACCGCTCTAGTTGGCTTTCTCGTATTGCCATACGGTTCTTTTAGAAATTTTTTCTCTAACTGTGTGGTCGGTGTACGAGAAATTAGCTGATATGACACAATGGTCCGACGAGCCTAGAGGGGAGAGCACATCAATGGTGTACTTATCAGGGTGAGAAGTTAAAAACAAGTCCAGGGTGTTGGCGGTATGACTATCAACGTCTGGAATTCGCGTGGGCTCATTTACAAGCTGCGTTAGGTTGTTTTCCGCAGCGAAAATCTCAACACACCGTCCTTCGGGTGTTGTCTGTCCAGAATGTCGAAGCCACCCAGAATTGTGTATATTGAAATCGCCCGTAATAACGATTTCAGTATGAGGATACAGGGATACAATTCTTTGAATGGAGTCAGACAACAACACCAAACTCGTTAAAAGTTGAATTGCTGTCCAGTTTGGGGCTTCTATAAATAAAGCAGTAGTGGATAATTTGCTTACGGAGATGGAATTTTAACCACATGAAGTTGAATTCCGGAATGGAACATGGATCACATTGTGGTGGAGTTTGGTAAGCTACATCACTACGCACATAAATGGCGAGACCGCGGTGAGAGAAGAATAATGGCACTAGTTCGTAGCCAGGTAGCTTCAGATCAGAATGATCTGAGATGTGTGGACGGGGATCTACCTGTGTTTCACTAAGTCAAAAAACAGTTGGTCTGTACTTACAGACGTGAACGTACGCAGAAAAGTGATTACTTTTTAGCCCGCGTATATTGGCTACGTCTACCCTGAATTCCCTAGTCATAATCACAGACAAACACAGAAAACACAAACACCGACGATACTAAGCAAGACTGACATTGATTTACCGGATCAAATTGTTGTAGGTGTTATGCCCTTACAACAATATGAAACAGTGCACCAACAAAATTTTCACTCACAACCCGCTATCCATCAGTTGATGGAATAGAATAGGAATGGAACAGTTGAAGCGTCATAAGAAGCCAGAAATGTACAACAAAGGCGTTTATGTAATGCTTAAGAACACATCAATTCCATGTGTTAGTAAAAAAACTCTTTACTATGTATCATTTGGTTAACAAGTTAACAAGGTTCTTTCTAGTGATCGATACCTTATCACAGATATGGAAAACATGATTACCATACAAAGGAGTATCGTCGCGTATGAGACCATTTCTAATGCAATCTGGCAGCGAGTGTGATGAAGATGAAATTGTGGACCGCAGGGAAGATGCCGACTGAAAGTAAGGCATTAATATAATGCATATAATTTCCAATTCATAATACAGACCAATTTTTTTGTTTTGATTAATATATGAAATAATTGGATTAAAAATAAATTGGAAATAAATTGTGAAAAAAATAAAATAATTTAGTTGTATCTATCGATTATACCGATAAGTTAATGAATATGTTTAAATAAATGGATCACAAAAAAAAATTCATAAAAAATAAGTATTCGATAAGTAATTAATTAAATAAGCTATGTCATATGAAAATATTGAACAAATCATTGTATTAATATAATTAATGTATAATTTGTCTATTAATTTTTTAGCAGAAGTTTAATAGTTCAATTAATACCAAACAATCTTTCCTATGTACATAACACATGTTACCATCCAATCGTGCGATCTGCTCGAAACGGTGATATTCCAATGAATTCACCATATAAAAACAAGGGATCTAACAATATAAGCTCGCTCTTGTTTTTTTGATTTCTGCTAATAAAGCCAGCAACACACTGATTATTGTCCTTTTTTTTCGTTAGTATGTCCCCCACAATATGCTTTTCCACCGGTTAGGGTTTATGGAAAATTTGTAACCTTAAAAGACAAAAAAAAAATTTCGCTTTGAGGTGTTAAATACTACAGCCGATCTTTCAGATCTAATTTTTCCCTCCGATATCATTAGTCGGAATTTGTAGGTAATTTTATCCATTGTCACATACCTCATGAACAAACTATAAACTTTGAACAGAGCTCTAGCATACAAAATGTGACGTACACGGTCTATTGATGTATGTCTTTATTTTCAACATCATTTGTGACCGTACCGCCGCGTTTGAATTCATCTAACCAGTGACAAATAGCTGTTTTCGACTGAGCAAATTTCTTATAATGGTCATTCTAGAGTTTTATCACTGTGTGACAAGACTTTAATATTTCAATGACTAAGGGTCGTTATGGTATTTGATATAACACGGTTGGCTCTAACTAAAAATTATATGCAAATGCCATATACTCGTATGTGTTAGTTTCGAACTACCTGTTATTATTTTATATTCGTCCAATAGCAATTAAATATGTTGAAGAAATTATCGTGAAATAGTAATTGTGAGCAACGAGTCAAAGAAATAAATATGCATTAAGAACATACATTCACATTTTTACAAATTTTATATGAAAGTAATTTAACTATATATGTATGTTCTGTAGGAAGCAATGATTTTACGACATCATAATGAAGCAGAAAGCTTACACGCAATACAACGAATGGGCTGGGAGGAAGCTCTAAAGGAACATGATTTGTGGGATAATAAATCGCAGCCTTACATTTTGGAAGACTACGTCCCAATTGTGCAAGTTAGCGATGACTTTGATTTACTTCCTGCATAATGGATACATTGAATCAATTTTGAATGTACTAAAATATTTTACTGTATTTATACCAAAAAATTTAAAAAAAAAATAATAATAATATTTGTGTGAAAGCCAACCTTACTTTAAGTTTTTGCTTTCCAATTTCCAGGAATAACATAAACAATTCAATAATTTTTTTACTGGTATTTTTTAAACAGGCATAAGACATACAAGTTCAGCAACAAAAATGTAAGCTAATTTACTACAACATTATCAAAGCATATGACGATGAAATTTAAAAAAACCTATATAAGAACATGATGTTTAGGGTATCCCAGTTCCAGTGATCAGAAGATTATTAATATTGTAAAATGTTTGTGTGTGTACAAATGATAGAACTTATTCTTTTCAATAGAAATCGCTTTATTCAGTACAGTTACAATTCACTATTTAATTGTTTCTCTCAGTACAATCCAATTTCTCAACCGCTTACACTTTTCTTATCTTTTACTTAAACCACTTAATCACTTCTCCTAATTAACACTTCAAATTTCACTTTAGGACTAATTTGCATACCTTCGGGATGCTGGTATTTATACTCGAATGACATACTTCGAGAACAATCCTCGCCATCCAGCGTCCCATACAATATCCAATTTGCTAGAAGATTCGATTCCACTCTCCAGTCATCAATGGTCGAGACTTTGTTATTCAAGTATCGAAATCTTCTGGTCTTCGAGTATCGACATCTTCTGCTCTGTAAATCTAGATGTCGCTGCTCACATTTAAGTGGTTATCACAATATTTTCGCTCAATTTCGAGTTGAAGTACATCACCTCAAATATTGAAGGTGTAGCTACTTGAAATACTATACCAAATACAAAATAAATTTTTGCGAAAAAATAAAGTAATTTAGTTCGTATCTATCAATTTAGTGTGGGCTAACGCCCCCATTTATTTCGCTTAATGCAAGCTTAAAGTAACTCAAAAACTAGGACTTGAAAACTAACAATAGTTAAGGGTTAGGAAGTAAGGGTATGGTGGAGGATATCAAATTTAAGGCGAGAAAGTCCTCAGGTTAAAATCAAAAAGGGGGAGGTTTGAGTTGACCTTACAGGGCATGCGGGAGATTGGTTCGTTAGAGCCATAAGAGGTGCGGTGGCTTGGGATATAGAAGAGACGAGGACTGCGTAAATTACGAGGGTTAGTGTTGAAGGAAATATAATTGTAAAGGGAAGCGCAGTCCACAGAACTGGAGAGCAGTCAATGAATCAAGAGAATGTCAGCTACGTATTTAGATTAAGAAGTTTGAGGCGGTCGCGATAGGGAGGTAAGATAAATGGGTCACTCCAGGGTAGTCCACGAAGAGCAAACCGAAGAAAACAACTTTTAATGTTCTCGATTCGGGATATATGAATTCGTTGAAAGGAGGACATACTTGGCTGGCATATTCAAGGAGGGGCCGGACAAGGGTAATGTAAAGTGACCTTGTCACATGAGGGTTGCAAAATTCTATAGACCAACGTTTGATAAAACCGAGCGATGAGTTGGCTTTAAGGATTATCTCATCAATATGCGAACGGAAGTTTAACTGTCTTTCGTATAAAATTCCAAAGTCGTGAAGGGATTGAACCTGGAGTGCAGGTTGGTCATACAGAAAATAAGGTCGAGAGGGGGATTGATTGGATTTACGAGACAAAGTCATAGATTGGCCTTTGAAGACATTAAGCTCAAAGCAATATTTTAGACACCAAGTAGAAAATCTATCGAGGTCTTCTTGAAGGAGAATAGAGTCTTGGGGTGAAGATATAGTTTTAGAGAACTTAGTGTCATAGGCGTAAATGGATACGGAGCAATGTTTTATAATCTTCTCAAGATCGTTTATAGTTATAATAAAAGAGGGGACCTAGATGGCTGCCTTGTGGGACACCAGAAGTGGCTAAAAACGGGGTTGAGAAGGCTGACCTGAAGCGAACACTGTAATAACGGTTCTCCAGATATCCATTTTAACAATACGGGGTCAAAACCGAGGGAAGGCAATTTAAAAAGGATCAGTTGATGTGATATTTTATCGAAGGCCTTAGCGAAATCTGTAGCAATAACGTCAATTTCGTCGTCATTTTCTAGGGCTGAAAGAGCAAAGGATATGAATTCAACTAAGTTTGTAGTAGTCGATCTACCTTTTAGAAATCCGTGCTGACTGGGTGATATAAGTGACTTGCACTGAAAGCTTAGAACTTCATATAAAAAACTTTCGAACATTTTAGGAATGTGAGAAAGTTTAGCAATGGGACGGTAGTTGGTTACTTCATTCTTTGATCCCTTTTTGTGAACCGGGGTTATAAAAGAGGTCTTCCAAACTTGTGGGAATTCCCCTTGTGTGAGGGACAAATGAAAAGGGGAGCAAAGTGGGTGCGAAACATTGGAGGCACACTTTTTGAGAAATATTGCTGGGAGCCCATATGGGCCGGATACAAATCCATCATTGAGATTTTGTAACTTTTCTTCGATAAGGGTGGGATCAAAAGGTTGTAATAGAAAGGGGCCAATGGAGAAATTGGGAAGGTACTTGAAATAGATGGAGTCGGGTACAAAGAGGTTGTCTGCAAATGACTGTTTAAAAAAGTTTGCAAAATAGCTGGCTATAATATGTGGGTCGGTCGATGATACATTATCGAACGAGAGAGAGCGGGGATAACCGTCTGATTTTCTTTTGTAGTTGACGAATTGATAAAATGTCTTAGGATCGTTGATAAGGTTGGTCTGCGCTGTGTCGAGAAAGCGTTGATAGGGGTAGTTATAGAGCTAGGTGAATTGCAGGTAAGTTCCAAGATAGAGTAGTTAGTTAGTTAGAGTAGTCATAATAAGAATTGGTGCGAAGAAAAACTGCTCATAATTTGTTTGTTCTGTTTCGTAAAGAGCGAAGTCTTCTGTTGTACCATGGAGGGAAAATAGATGATGTTTTATGCCTTGAAAAGGGGACATAGAGAGAAATGGAATTAGATATTTCACTGTAGTGAAGAAGTGAGTTCAAGAGAGGCAGAGAGAGAATTGAAGACGACCCCCGCTTCGGCGCCCCGGCTACTGCTTGTACGGTTGAAAGCATCAAAGAAGTCGAAAAACTTGTTCTTGAGGATGCCCGAATAAAGGTGAAAATGATGGCAGAGATCACCAAGCTTTCAATTGGTACCATTTACACCATTCTTCATGACCATCTTAACCTTTCAAAGGTCAGTGCAAGGTGGGTGCCACGAATGCTCACAGCGCCTCAGAAAAAAGTAGAATCGCATGCTGTAGAGATCTTTTGGAGATGTGTAGTGAGAACGCGGACGGTGTTATGGATCGAATTGTTACTGGGGACGAAACATGGGTCCACCACTATGACCCTGAAAGCAAACAAGAGTCCATGCAGTGGCATAAAAAAAGGAACAGACCCCCCGAAGAAGTTCAAAGTCACTCCGTCTGCCGGGAAGCTCATGGCCACAGTTTTTGGGACTCAAAGGGAATCTTGCTCATTGAGTACAAAAAAAAGGTGAAACCATCAACGCCACATCCTACGCTTCCACTTTGCATAATTTGCGGGAGGAAATTAAAAAGAAAAGACGGGGTAAACTCGCAGCGGGTGTGTTGCTTCTTCATGACAACGCTCCTGTTCACACGGCGCGAGTTTCCAAGGCTGCTGCGCGAGATTGTGGTTTCGAAGAAATCCAACACCCACCCTATAGTCCAGACCTTGCCCCTAGTGATTATTTCCTGTTTCCGGATTTGAAAAAATGTCTTCTTGGAAAAAGATTTTCGGATGATGAAGAACTCAAGTTGGCAATAAATGGGTATTTTGCAGAGAAAGAGGAAATTTATTTTTTTGAGGGTTTAAAAAAGCTTATCTCAAGATGTAACAAATGCATTGATGTTAGGGGAGATTATATTGAAAAATAAAAACAATTTAAATTGAATTCGCATTTTCCTTCATATCGATACCGAGAATATATTGAACGCCCCTCGCATTACTTGCAAACAAACATATCTGTTGAAAACAATTATTAACAAAATTTAATTAATTTATTTACTTAACACATGTCAACCTAAAAGAGCAACAAGGAAATTGATTTTAAAAGATGCCATTAATTAACCATCCCTTTCATCGACGTCCAGAGTACAGAGTTTGTGCCTAAACATGCAAAATGCTTATACAATTGCTTACAATACCAGCTTAACCTTGATTTCAGAATTGTAATAGTTTCAACTCATTTATATCCTCAAACGAAACATTCAAAATATGATCCTTAGGTCCTTTTTTAATTTTGTTCTGAAACCATGTAAAGGGTGCACTTGAAACAAAAAAAAACGATTTTTTTCATATATTCTATTATCTTCACTTTTTTACCACTTTGAATTAAATATTCACCAGCGAAAAATATTTTTCCTTTTATTTTTGCCTTTATTTTATATACCTAGTGCTCATTACGTGAAATTTGTTGTCATTTTAGCCATTCTGACAGATTATAGAGATGGAGAATGTTTGGTAATTCACTTACTGTTTGTCTGTGCGAAAGTTAAGGGTTTGCAGAAGCATTAGTAGAGTTTGATATCACTTCCAGGATTACTGGAAAAGAGGGCACATGCGCACGGATTGCCGGCCATAGACTAACCATACCTAGATATCAAACTTTCCAGATATTGGAAAATCAAAACCGGTTTTCTACTGATCGTCACTATCCGTGCGACTCTGTCTGTGAATACGTGTGAATTGTGATCAATGGCAATTTATCTCCTTTTTTATACAAACCACGCCCATTTGAACCAAAAAACGTCATCCACATTACACACACTCGTGCAAATCGCTCTTATTCTAGCAATTTTACTTGTAAATTGCTCTCATTCTAGCAAATTTTGACAAAGTTATAGAGATGCAAAAGTGTTGGAATTCACTTACAGTGGGTCTGTGCGAAAGTTAAGGGTTTGCAAAAGAATTAGTAGAGTTTGACATCTGGTTTAGTTTATCTATATTGCCGGCTCGAAGATATCTCGTAGTGTGCTGCAATTTTATTGTAGATTGATTACACATGGTCATTTGAGTTAGGAATTATTAAAAAGGCTGAATGAAAATGTATCCATATATATATATATGCATATATATATATATATGTATACTAGGGTGTCCCAGGCTATAAGGGTTAAATTTTTTTTTTTAGATAGAGATACGCATACCTTTTTTTTTTTTCTATTTGACCCAGATAAGTGAAATATCAAATATTATTGCGATCGGATGACGATAACCCGTGCCGACTTAACGCCAAAATCTAAACATAAAAATTAGTATGGAGCAATGGAGGGAAAAGCAAAACTCATTTATTTTTGAAATAAGGCATCCGGTATTGGACTTTATTATTATATTAATTGTTGAAAGTAGGTTAATTATTTATTAATTTTCTTTTTAATGTTTGTTTTTTACAGTCAGGATACTTTTGTCGATGTTCTTGTACGCAACGAAATAAAAATTGCTTTTGCTCCTCTTGAACAGTTAGCAGGCCGTGAAAATCTTGCATCAACTTGACTGCTCTTTCAGCAGAGTCATTAACTGCTTTCAGTTTTAATAGCTTGCTTTTAGCATGTTGGTACGAAGCATTTTTAAGCCACAAAGAGGGGCACTCGTGGAGAAAAGCACCATCAATTTTCAATCGACTAAATAAGGACTTGCTTTTGACTGAAACAAAGTCATCGATGTTTTTTTCTGAAAACAAAAAAAGGAGGATTATTGATATAATTTTTTAGTTATGTAAATAAAAAAGTTAAAAAAACAAACTTAATTTTCAAACTTACCATAAAGTCTGCCACAAAGTTCTTCTTTCGATGGAATGTAGCATTTACCATAGGCAGATGGATATTCTTTGGCTAAGTTAGCAACCATTTTGACTTTCGTTTCTTGGCTTACATCATCATCAAATAGAGACAAGATAGGCACTTCGTCTGTCAAATACCACAAATGCAAGCAAAACTTCTGTAATGCTGCTTTCGAGATGCTTTCATCTATTGTTTCATAAGATTTTATAGCTTTCAGAAAACACAAATCCTGGTAAGGTGCTTTTACTGCTAAAATGCATTGCAACCAAGGCCTAACGTATATTGTCACGATGAACAGGCAGACGTCTAACAGAGCTTCTTTATCTTTGTTAGAAATTCTTAATTGATCACCAAGTAACGATATTTTTAATGAGTAAATCGCTCTCGCCATCCATCGAGCTTGGTGCATGGCACCTGGAGGCCGGATCTTAAATTTTTTTTCTGCATCGCCGCCAAGAAATATTATTGAAAGTTCGATTAACTCTCTGTAATCATCCCTAGTAATTTCTTTAGTTAATTCAATTTGGTAAAAATCGATAAGTCTGTTGATCTCAGAAACATTCAAACATGATAGCTTTTCTGTACAGCTCTGTATTTTCTCGGGATCGACATTCTTCCAGTTCTCTCGAAATTTCTTGAACATTGGAATGTCTGGGCTTGTGGTAACTTGGCAGATTTTTGCTTCAAACACGCTTTTTAGTACTAATTCGTAGACGTGATGGCGGCAAGCAAAAATAATCATTTCCCTGCCTAGTTTCTGTTCGAGAAGTACACAAGTACCATTGATTCGACCAGTATTTGAAGCAGTCGTATCACAACACAAAATCTGCACTTTATCCTCAAGATTCCAATCAATTATAGCATTCCAAAGTACCTGGGCCTGTTCCTTTCCTGTAGAGTTATCCAACTTTGGTACAGCGATAAGTTGTTCTTTATCGTCAAACGTTATAACTATCGGCAGACGTTCTTCCTTAGATTTGCGTGAATCTAAAGCGGGCAAAAGTTTACCATCCCAGTGGAGTGTTACAATATCCGGAACCTGGTTTTGAAAATTAACCTTTATGGCTTCCGCTCGCTCTTTTCGCTTTTCCGTACGAACCCTTTGAATAGTGGACTTGCTTATAGGAAATTCGTCTGTGTTATGTCCAAGAGCTTCAATAGTTGCTTCAATAATAAACACAGCATCTCTCACACTCAATTGACACCGATCTAATGCTGCCACTAATTTTGGAGTGATAAAATTCTTCCTCATAACAGCTTTATTTATACTGGATTCTGTTTTGGTTAGGTTTGGCAAAATTTCCTGTAAATCCATCAATTCTGAATCAGACGACAAACTTTCTTGTAGCGGGTCATAAGATGATGTTGAAGGAGCTAAGGATGAAAAATATTTAGCACGTCGTTTTTGCTCCTCAACGTTTCTAAGGTGCGCTCTTTCTTCTTTGTGTGTTTGTTTTTGGTCAACTCCGGCTAAATGACCAGGTCGGCCTGGTTCTCTTTGGCGCTGCAAAAAAATCCTATCTTCATCTATCTTTATTAATTGAAGTGCATCCGCATGTGCAATGTCAAACAAATTGTTTAAGTTTGTAACAAACTCATGTCGACGCTGCTCAAACACGTTTTTTGTTTTGTTTGCATTTTTTTGCAAATTTCTCCAAACTTGAAACAATGTAATTAATTTTTTAACACAATTAGGTAGAGATCTTGTCGGGATACGGGCCTTTTCCCAATAAATAATGCACTCACGAATAGTAAGATTTGCGCTCTCATTGACACTTAAATTCACTTCACGAATATTATAGAACAAAACTGCCAGTACTTGCCCATTAGAGGGAAGTTTTGAACCAGTAATTTGATGTTTAACGTTCCCTATTAAAAATATCTCCTTTCTACAACTGCGTAACTCCACCGACATGTTAACAGAACGAGAACAATGTGTTTACTAATAAAATAAACATGCAATAACAAGTTATCGATATGTTATTACTCGCGTGCCATGCCTTGCAAGTACTGACATGTTTAGATGCAAGTCGGCACGGGTTCCTCTGGTTCAAAGTACATGAAACTTTATTTACTATTGTTTTGACAGTATTCGAATAAAATAAGAGGGTATGCGTTACAAAAATTTAAACTTGATTTTTTTGGGACACCCTAATATATACATATATAATATATAATAATAATAAACATATTAATTATCAATTTTTATTATGAAAAACATAACTTAGACGATTAGATAATAACATAACATAACAAATAAGTTTAAAATATTTTAATATTGTTTAAATTTTATTGTGTTTGCTGTGTATGACCAACTTTTAAGCAAGGATCAACGTAAAGTGCTGAGTTGTTGGGGTACTCTGGACAAAAATACCAAATTTCCTTGCGTTGATTTTGTTTTGTACACATTCGACATGGCTTTGTAGGGATCTTTTTTCTGTGGGGGAAGATGTTCTAAGTAATGAAAATCAAGTGTATGTGTATTTAGTAAATGCATAATAACTGATTATATAAATTTAAGCACCGTCAGCTTTATATTCCCTCGATTTCTTTGGTTTTAGAACATGTGTATTACAATTTTCATTTACCAATGGATGGTTTTCCTAAGAAATGAGTAGACACACGTGAATTACGGAAATGAATAATCATAGAAACTTCCCTTCAGTCAGATTTTGAGATGAAAGTTTGTTTATATTATCGTTAGTTGAATAAAATAATACTTCGCGACAACTTCCATATAGTTAATGGAAGACCATATCGATCGTCTCAAAAACAAAGTGAATTTAGATATTGAAAATGGTTTCCACCATGTGGCTCTTAATGAAGATTCTATTAAGTGCACTCCTTTTATCACCACGCCCTTGGGGCAATTCGAATACATTAGAATGCCATTCGGGCTGAAAAATGCTCATCCGTTATCGAAAAATACATGGAATACATACTTACATGGATATGCTTTCGGAAAAGTGATTTCAGAACTCAAGGTCTTGACGTATTTAGATGATTTTCTCATCGCAACGGAAATAATAGATGAACACTTGAATATTCTAAAAGAGGTAGTTGATGTAATAATCAACAATTGCTTGCAATTAAGATTGGATAAGTGCTTATTTATGCAAACGGTAACCATCTATTTGGGTTACAAAATAAACAAAGATTGCGTAAGGCCGGACAATAGTAATTTAAATTACGTCAAAATGTTTTCGATGCCTCCATACACTAAAGACGTGAGTAGTTTTATGGGTCTTTGTTCATATTTTCGCAAGTTTATAAAGAGCTTCGCTATCCTATCAAAGCCACTTTAAGACAGGCGTAAAAAAGATGCTCCACATTTACTTTTGGAGAAAGAGAACTTCAAGCATTTGAATTATTAAAGGAACAATTTATTTCATCCCCAATGTTAGATCTCTTTTGATCTAAAGTTAGACAACACGGTTGGATTGCGAGTGACTCTTTATTAAAAATTTTAGTTCCTTAAATACTACTTAACAAACAAAATGTAATTCTATGGGTGTATTCTGTTACGTCTGGGCATTGCTACCTAATACTGCATTTGATATTGCAGGTGCGAGCAAAACCCATACGTCAGCAGAATATTCGGTGGGAACAGAACTTAGACTGGTAAAATTGTTTATTTAGCAGAATAGAGTGTGGGAACGGATAATATGGATAGGAGCCATAGGAATTTACAGTATGTATGTAAAGAAAGGAAATATAGTGAGGCTTACAAGAAAAATACTTTTTAATTAAATTAAGATTTAAACATCCTCCCCGGCCTTGAGATCCTGAAGCTCAAAGACATTTTCTTGAATTGGACATCGTTGTTTCCTTATTCTTTTTTGGTGGATGACGAAGATGATGATCAGGATAAGTACGCCAAACAGTGACAGGTAGCTAATGGAATATTGGTGCACATCATGATGAGTGATAGGTTTCGATAGTATTTGTTTAGGTTTTAAGTCTGCAATTTCCCTTTGGATTGCTACCAGGTCTTCGTCTCCGCGGCTAAGGAACTCATTGGTCTCAGATGTTTCATGAGATATTTCTGGCATAGAGTTCCTCAATAGCTGGGTTAAATTTAAGGCTGGCACAAAAGATGAAGTAGCATTCGTTAAGTAAAAATTATGGGCATTAATCGTCATCATCGGTTGTTTAATGACGCAATTCGAAGCTAATTTTAGTAATCCAACTCCATTAAGTTTGGTATTCGAAATATTAGCGCCACAGACTATAGAAAGCGTTTCTTCTTCTTTAAAAGCAAAAATCCAGTAGTTTGGGTTATGTGATTGGATTCACATTTTCCCCGGTTTTGATGTTTTAAGCAGGCATCGCGCTGATAACTGTTTCTCGTGGTTAAGTAGATAGATCTCACACTGATGTTCCGTCGAGTGAGTGTTGAAGATAGGATGGCGTTGCTTACACAGGTATTTATCATCGTCGGTTTGCAAGCATTCCTTATACTCATCCTGAGATAATGGAAAATATTGGTCTCGATACGGGCTTATGGCCAGAAACGCTGTCGATGGCTGAATGAATATGAAGGAATCACTATGCTGGACCGGTAGTGGAATAAGCTTGAAGATCTGGAACCTTTGACTACTTAATAGTGGTAGTTTGACGAGAAATAGAATCGCGGATGTGGTTACTCGCGTTTTAACTCTAAGTAACTCATAAAGTTTAGGTAGATTATGCTCGTCATATCCCGGCAGAGTTAAAGTGGGTGGTATGTGCTTATGTATGTTGTCGATTTCTTTCAGTAGTTGTCTTGGTGATAGAAGAAGGGAGCTGATTCTTCCTTGATGGGTATCAGTAATGGTCTCAAGGATAGCTAGTTGAGTCCGCTGGAAACTGCCAATTATTTGAGATATATATATTGCAATGTAGTTAAACGTTTCTGCTTCGATTGTTGCGTAGTTAAGCTCGTTGACGGACTGATAGACCTTTGTTAATTGATTATTTACCAAAACGAATTGTTCCTTAATTGAGGACATTGATTTGTTAAGAACGTTAACGGTTGATTCTACTATCGATGTTTGTTTTTTGTTTAGTTGAAGTAGATATTTTTCGTTTCTGTTGACTTCTTCAATTGTGTTTTCGATGTATTGTGCGTAGTCTTGGTCGAGAATACCAAAAAGTTTGTTTGCAATTGTCCCAATGATATCAAACGGAGATCTCTTTTTTCGTATTGCGATTCCATTTCTATGCTTTAAAATTTCATTCAGCCTTTCTGTTTCCAGGAGTTGGTGTTCTAGTTGCTTCACTACTGCCTTACAAAAGTTGTTTGGGTTCTGTCTCAGCATTTCACACTTTTTTCTTAGCCCCTGAATGCCTTCCTTTAATCCTTGATACTCATTCCAATAGTTTGACATGTTGAAGTATACAAAGAGATTCCATTCGTCCGTTATTAAATTAACCTTACCCAAATCTTCAAAGTACATCCCCGGATTATTTGTGAATTTTTCAACTTCTACCAAACTTTGAGTTGCTGCTTGTCCAAATGCTGTGCCAATGATTATTAAACCGATCATAAGAGAGGAGACAGGATTAATTTTTATTTTTCGCTTCGGTTGTGGTGAGTTGAAGGACTTCCTCTTTGCTGGCCGACTTGGTAATTTTAAGGGTTCCTCAAGCCTTGAAGTCTGCTGTGTTCCGGATGGTAGTGGACATATCTTGAAGATAGATCGCCTAATCACTCCATTGGATGTCTTGATGTCCACAACTCTAGTCAGCTTGTCCTGTCCTGGTATTGTTTGCAATACCCTTCCCATTCGCCATCTGAGTGGAGGTAAGTTATCATCTTTAATCAACACTAGAGATCCTGGTTTAACATCTTCTTGAGGGTGTTTCCATTTGTAACGGTTTTGGATTTCTTGTAAGTATTCCTTGCTCCATCTGCGCCAGAATTCTCGATGTATGGATGTTACTAAATTCCATCTTGCTGCAGTTGACAGGTTTGTCGGTTTCGAATCGGGATCATTTATTGCTGTTAATGGTGCGCCGGTTAAAAAATGTCCCGGTGTAATAGCTTCTAAATCGTTGGGGTTTGATGATATCGGTGTTAGTGGTCGCGAATTAAGTACAGCCTCAATTTGAGCTAATGCAGTGGAAAGTTCTTCTTGAGTTAATGTGGTTCCCGAAAATATGCGTTTCATATGATATTTTGCGGACTTTACTGCAGCTTCCCATAGTCCTCCAAAATGAGGTGATTGTGGTGGTATGGGTTTCCATTCAATACCCTTTTCTGTACAGTGAGCGGATATAGTATTGTGACCTTCTTCATCATATATTTTCGCATGCAGTTCATTGAGTTCGTTCCGAGCTCCCATGAAGTTTGTAGCGTTGTCCGAGAAAATTTTGGCGGGTAAGCCACGGCGAGCCACGAACCTTTTTAGGGCACCAATAAACGATTGGGTTGTCAGATCTGATACTAACTCCAGATGCACAGCCTTCGTTGCAAAGCATACGAATACCGATACATAAGCCTTTGTTGGCTGTTTTCCCCTGATCCTATAGTGAATATACACTGGACCCAGGAAGTCGACTCCTACGTTGGTGAATGGTCTTGAAGGTTGTACTCGTTCTGGCGGTAGATTTCCCATAAATTGTTCAATATTCCTTGGCTTTGCCTTAAAACATCGTATGCAGTTGTGTACGATTGTTTGAGCGAGTTGTTTTCCTCTCACTATCCAATAGTCTTGCCTTGCGAAAGCTAACAATGCTTGTGGCGCTGCGTGGAGGTTTGTATGGTGCAGATGTGTCATCAATAATTTCGTAAATAAATGTGAGCTGGGCAAGATGATCTGGTGTTTTGCCTCGTATGGCAATTTAGAAGCCTCCAGTCGACCACCTACACGTACAACACCTCTATTGTCGATAAATGGAGACAATGGACTTAATCGGCTTTTCTCAGGTACTTGTCCAAATTTTTTGAGTGCTTTAATATCGTCTGAGAATGTGGTTTCCTGAATGTATTTGGCTATGATTATATTGGCTGTCTTTAATTCTGGTGCGGAGATAACCGTCCCCTTTATCCGATAGGCCTTCGCTCTTTTCAGATTGCTGATGAAACGTACGATGTATGCTGTTATTCGCCTTAGAGTGGCGAACGAGCTTCGATGATTAATCTCTTCAAGGAAGTGGGTCTTTTTGCTTGTGGCTAGTAAGACTGTTTTTATCGCTTTTACTTCTGGAAGATGTTCGCTTTTCGTTAGTGATGATTGCACTGGCCATGTTGATTGAGATCGGTAAAGGAATGTAGGTCCCTTGAACCAAGAAAGGGTCTTGAGAAATTGGTCGGGAAATACTCCCCGAGACAAAATATCAGCTGGATTTATTTCTGTATTGATGTACTTCCATTGCCCCTTTTTGGTTTCTTCGTTTATGAACGAGATACGGTTGGCGACAAAGGCTTGTAACGGTGATTGGGTGTTTATCCAAGCTAAGACGATTTGAGAGTCAGTCCAGAACGTTGTTTTGTGGATTTCGAGAGGTAGACTCGTTTTGACCACGTTGGCTAGTTGTACCATTAATTTTGCAGCACAAAGTTCTAATCGTGGGATCGTCAGTTGTTTTATTGGTGCAACTCTACATTTTGAACAGACCAGTTGTACTTTAATTTCTCCCGTCTGGTTTGATGATGTCATGTATATAGCCGCTCCATACGCCCGTTGTGAGGCATCTGAAAAACAATGAAGCTGGATATCAGTTGCGGATGGCACTACTACCTGCCTAGGTATTTTTAGGCTGTTTAGGTGTTGAAGTTCTGTCCTGAAGTGCAGCCATTTGGTGTGTATTTCCATTGGAACTGCAGCATCCCAATCCAGTTTAGATCGCCACAATTCTTGTAAAAAGATTTTTGCCAGAATGATTACCGGACTCACAAATCCTAAGGGGTCGAAGATGTGAGCGATATCCGCAAGAATTGTCCGTTTAGTGACCTTTACAGCACTTCTCCATTTAGTTTTGATTATGAATTGATCGGGGTTGGAAGCCAGGTTAGTCCAAGAGTTTTAACTGATGCTTCGGATTGATCGGATAGTATCGTCTCAACTTCACAGTCTTCTTTAGCTAATCCTTTTAGTAGTGCTGGTGTGTTGGCGCACCATTTTCGTAACGGGAATTGCCCCTGTTTGAGCAAATTAATTAATTCGGTCTTCATTTGGCATGCTTCTTGTAAATCGTCGCTTCCCGTTAAAATGTCATCCATGTATATATCACGTCTGATAATGGTAGCTCCTAATGAATATTGACTCGTTGCAGTTAGAGCCAAATCTTGAAGACACTTGATTGCTAAGTATGGTGCCGATTTTGTACCATAAGTTACTGTGTTTAAATGATATACCCTAATAGGTTGACTGCGGGACTCCCTCCAAAGGATGAGCTGGAACTTCTTGCTGTCATTGTCAACAAGTATTTGGCGATACATCTTGGAAATATCGGCTGTGAATACGTAAGCAGGAATTCTGAAGCGTAATAGAATTGAGAACAAATCGTTTTGCAATGACGGGCCAGCGTGTAATACATCGTTTAGCGATATATTCGTAGATGTTCTTGCAGATCCATCGAAAACCACCCGCAGTTTGGTTGAACTGCTCTCCGGTCGCAAAACGCAGTGGTGTGGCAGAAAGTAATGCGGTCCGCTGATTGATTCTGCTCGGCTGTTTATTTCTGTCATATGGTTGAGGTGAATATATTCCTTCATGAACTGAATATATTGCTGCTGTAATTCTGGATTTCTGTATAATTTCCTTTCCAAGCTAAGAAATCGTTTAGTAGCAATTTCTTTTGATTCTCCCAAGCTAGCTGTATTGTTGGCGAAAGGTAGTTTTACGATATAACGACCGTTTTCTGCCCTGTTTGTTGTGCTGATGAAGATCTCTTCGCATCTTCGTTCTTGCGGGGTCAATTGTATTTCTTGAGATGATTTTGTCGATTGTACTTCCTCTATTTTCCAGAACCTTTCTACTATCTTCTCTAACGTACTTGTTCCCGAGGCAATACCGCAAAAGAGGTTTGAAGTCGATTTTTGAAGTGTAGCCTTTCCCATTACGACCCATCCAAGTAGAGTGTTTTGGAGTGCTGGCAAGTTCTGCTGAATTTTGATCTGTCCAATTGAAATAAGCTCGGGGAATAACTCTGCTCCAATTAGTAGGTCAATCTCCTGAGGTTGGTTGAATGCATTGTCTGCGAGCTGGATATTCTTTGGTAAATTCCATCTGCTCGTATTAATAAATTGACTGGGTTGACGTGACGTTATAGTATCTAGAATGTATACTTCCAGATCCGTACTGAACCCAGTAATTCGGGATTGAAGGCATAGGTTGACCTTCTTGTCGATTTTAAGATGGTTGCCTCCTACACCGGAAATCTCCAGTAGTTCTTCCTTTGGTCTTAGCTTCAATTTGTTGGCTAATTTACTGGTTATGAAGCTCATCTGAGAGCCTGAGTCTAGCAGTGCCCTCGCCTTCATTGGACTATTAGTTTTGTTAAGCACGTTAACCATAGCTGTTCCTAAAAGCACATAGTTAGTACCAGCGTTGTCTCCGTTGATTGCTGATAGACTCGTTTTGTTATTGATCTGTAGAGTCTGAGTCTCGGGCTTCGGTTTGAACTCTGTTATGTGGAGCAAAGTATGATGAAATTTGTTGCATTTGATGCAATGCCCTGCTTTACAATTTGAAACCGTATGCCCAAATCGTAAGCAGTTTAAACATCTTTTTAATGCTTTAACCTTTTTAAGCCTCTCCGTGACTGAAAGTTGCAAAAAGGTTGGACATTTGTAAATGGGATGGTTCGGCTGCTCGCAGAGAAAACACTTGTTATTTTCTTGCGTGGTAGTCAGAGTGACTCTGCTTGATCGTTTAGATTCACCCTTTTCTTTCGTTCCTAGTGCCTCCAACATTTGAAACCGATTCTCTAAGAACGCAAGTAACCCTGTTACTGTCTGAAGCTCACGTGGGTTGTCCAGCGATTGCTCATAAAGTCTATGAGTTTCCTTGTCGATCTTCGGAAGAATCAGATGAATCAATAATGGGTCCCAATCCTGGATAGGAATGCCCAGGTTGCTTATTCCGAAGAGGCACTCCCTTGAAGTGTCGTGTAGTCGTTTGATTGCCGTGGCCGAGTCTCCTATAATGACTGGTTGTCCTAAGAGCTTATTGAGTAATGCTGCAAGTAGTAATCGCTTATTGTTGTAGCGATGTTCGAGGGTTGACCAGGCAGAATGATAGTTGTCTTCTGATACCTGAAGGTGTTGAATTAGCTTGGCCGCTTCTCCAGACAAATTAGCCTTCAGATAGAACATTTTCTCTGCCTTACTCATCGGTTGTTGGTGTATAAGCTGGAGGTAGAGATCGTGAAACTCCTTCCATTGGAGATAGTTCCCGCTAAATACAGGCAGCGTTATCTCCGGTAGTTTCAGCTTGTTGAACCGCTTGGCCTCTGAAGTCGCTGCCGGTGACGTCTTGTCCAACTGTTGATCCAAGTGTTCCTGCAGTTCGATAAGTCGCGATTGACAGCGTTCTTCTAGCTTCTGAATGCTATCAATCGAATAATCTAAGGTCTCTTCTTCTGCCATGATTTGGAGGTGTAGACCAGAGATAATTGACCATTGCTGTGTAAGACTCGCTAGTTTTTGTTTGTAGTATGCAGCTGAACGGTGTTCCATGTTGTCATCGGTGGAGGCAAGTAAATGATCCATTGAGCTGACTGAGGCCTTTTGCTGCCTTATCAGCTTCTGAATGATGTTCCCGCTTTCGATTTTAGTATTGGTGTAAGTGGACATCTCAAGATCGGTTTGTGCTTGTAGTATAGCTGCCTTGTACTCAGTGTACACAGCCTCAACTTGTGCATAGTACTTCCTTTCGAAGTAGCTGCTATCTGGCCGTTCTGTCCGGTATGCTTCTAACTTGATGTCCCTGCTTTCGAATTCACTCCATTCGAAGTCAAGCCGCTCCAGCCGGGACTCCAAGTATGATTTAGTCCGCCTGCCTGGTCCGTCCTTCTTAAAGTTGGAGAATAACTTTGTTATTTTCTCGGCTGAAGTTGCCTGTTCTTTGATGAGGGCTTCCATTGGTTTTTTTTTTTTTTTTCTTTTCAGCGGGATCACGTTGTCGATTGGTACCAGTGTTTGACGCCCTGGTAACGCGTGTGCCAATAATTTTAGCTTGCAAGTGATTTGCCCCTTACCGCTGGTGGGGGGAAGCAAGATCACGTCGGGGTCACCAAAATGTTAGATCTCTTTTGATCTAAAGTTAGACAACACGGTTGGATTGCGAGTGACTCTTTATTAAAAATTTTAGTTCCTTAAATACTACTTAACAAACAAAATGTAATTCTATGGGTGTATTCTGTTACGTCTGGGCATTGCTACCTAATACTGCATTTGATATTGCAGGTGCGAGCAAAACCCATACGTCAGCAGAATATTCGGTGGGAACAGAACTTAGACTGGTAAAATTGTTTATTTAGCAGAATAGAGTGTGGGAACGGATAATATGGATAGGAGCCATAGGAATTTACAGTATGTATGTAAAGAAAGGAAATATAGTGAGGCTTACAAGAAAAATACTTTTTAATTAAATTAAGATTTAAACACCCAATACTATCAATCTTATAGTCCATACAATTTAACTGAATTGCATTGCGATCCTACTAGATTTGGGGCTGTTGTAATGTAAGTTTCATCCGGCTTCCTACGCACTACTGAAAGTAGTGTAGAAAGTAGATACCGTATATTTGCTAAAATAAAATTGTGAATTAAAACGTTAATAAAAAAAAATTAATTGAGGACACTTAATGAAATTTTGTTATATTGCTTGAAGGAAAAAAAAAATTGATTAAGCTTATACGAGTGTGTGACCGGCATCTCTAGTAAAAGTTTTTGAAAATTTGCATTTTTTGAGTAACGATACAAACACTGGATTTTTGTAAAATTCAACATAATACGAGTATGTGACCTGCATCTCTATTAAAAGTTTTTGGAAAATTTGGATTTTTTTGAATAATGGATACAAATACAGGACTCTAGTCGAAATTTACAAATTTACAAGTTTGACAATTTGTTTGGAGTGAATTCAATATCTGTTTATTATTTAGTGACAAATATATCGTCCAGTCATACCACCAATATCAATTTAGTTATATATGCTTTGTAGGAAGCCATGATTTTACGACATCATAATGAACCAGAAAGCTTACACGCAATACAACGAATGGACTGATAAGAAGTTCTAAATAAAAATGATTTGTGGGATAATAAATTGCAGCTTTACATTTTAAAAACCTACGTCCCAATTGTGCAAGTTAGCGAGGACTTTGATTTACTTCGTTCATAATGGATACATTGAATCGATTGCGAATATACCATATATTAACATAAATATAGAACTGTTATTTATAATAATTGTTGTGCTTGTGACAACCGAATAGTCACAAAATACATAAAAGGGAAAAAGATAAGTACGGTATTAAATTCTATACCCTATGAGCTTAATTGGGCGGATGCGTCCTAATAAGCAGAATTTTGTTAAATCAATAAAATTTTCAAAATTAATTATAAGTATAATCTTTCATCATTCCATTAGAATTTCGAATCATTAAATCCTTCAAGCTTATTTTGGTTTGAAAAGTCCTATTTCATCTTCATTTTCAAATGTGACTCAGTTTCGTACTTATTACTTCTAACCAAAAAAATGTCACTAACGTTTTAAAACAACTCTTCCTCGTGGGCAGAATATTATTATTTTTCAAGGGATTGATGCAAATGAATTTGTAAAGTCCGGGATTTTACGCCGAAGTAAGTTAATACTATTTTATGCTATGTTTACCAAAATAAAATTATAAGTTACAAATTATTTTTGTTAAAACTTCAATTTTTTCAGGTCAATAAAAAAAACTTAATTGAGGACATTTACTGAAATTTTTTTATATTGCTTGAAAAAAAAAAAAATTCGATTGAGCATATATGTGAAAGGCATCTCTAGTAAAAGTTTTTGGAAAATTGTAACCTTAAAAGGCAAAAAAATATATATTTTTAAGTAATGATATTTGGCAAAATTCAATTAGATTGATTATATAACTGGATATTGAGAAAACTGGGATATTTAACTTTTCGAATTGTACAGACAATAAAAGGCATAAAAAAGACAATAAAACAAAAACTAAACAGCAATCTTTTAGAATTTTAGTAAGAAGAAAATATAAAAATTAGGAAGTCAATCGAAATTCAGCAAAATCAGAAATTATTCCTGAATCAGTTTAATAATTTTATGATATGTAATATCATTTAAATATTATTATTAACTTTCAAGAGATCGATACAAATGAATTTCTAAAGTCCGGGATTTTTGGCCGGGGTCTATGCCCACGTGGCGTTTGTCAACAGCACGCGGTGTACCGAGTTCTCCACTAAATAGTCTTAACACATTTTTGTTTTTAATACGAACAGATATTTAATGAAAAGTGATCCTACCCATTGTAGCATTAGATGCAGAAAATACTTCTTCAAGAAATATTAACTCTTATGATATGCGAGATGCCACATATGATATACTTAATTTTTACTCTTAAAATATCTCCACTATAAGTCCAACACAATGTTGTAAAATATACAATTATGTACTTGTAAAATGTAAATAAAATTGAAATATATGTATGTTCTTAATAACTGTAACATTTTTATGCCTTCTTATCTGCCCAACCCTTAAAATATACCTGCAGAAAAACACAAATATATTACGGTAGCGTAACTCCCCAAAAAATACATTTATACTGAAATGTTGATATTTTTATTTTGTCATTTCGAAAAAAATGGACCATAGAAGGAACGAGCAAGATGCCACATATGCGTAAGCAAGGAATGCAAACCTTCATTCTGTTGAGTGTGATAAATGTAGAAGCAAAGTTTGTCCACAAAATCATCTTTCAATACATGTACAAATTACCTTACTTTTTGTTTATTATATTGCTTAAATTAGAATTTTGTTTGTTGTGACAAATTGATACACCAGCAAGTGATTTGTTATTTTTTCGAGAAACGGATGCGTACTAATAAGCAGAATTTTATTAAATCACTAAAACTCTCAAAATTAAGTCTTTTTGAAAATATATCAATTAGCTTTTATCATTTCACCTTCCAACCGAAAAAAAAGTCACTAACGTTTTAAGACAACTCTTCCTCATGGAGGAAGGGATCAATGCAAATAAGTTAACAAAGTCCGGGATTTTACGCCGGAGTAACTTAATACTATTATATGCTATTGTATAATTTCGATATGTTTGCCAAAATAAAATTATAAGTTAAAACTTTGCCCATATGTTAATATTTAGAATTAAAGTAATTTGACTTTACTAAATTGAAGTGACAAAATCACCAGATATCTGAGAATTGCTTTATCTTATTATTTTATTTTGGGAAACAATAGAAATTGTACAATACCATATAATAATATTAATTTACAGAGGCAAACAATTGTTACGTCATTTGCTTGCAGTATATTTTATTAAAAAAAGAACTCGTAAAAAATTTCTGACAACTAGCACACAAAACGAATAAGTATATCATATACATATCATAAGAATTAATATAATAGAATTTGTAGCTGCATTGTAAAAGCGTGTAGTAGCGTCTAATGCTATAATGGGTAAGGATCGCTTTCCATTAAATATCTGTTTGTTTGTTAATAAAAAGTAAGTGTATCGTTATACATATCATAAGAATTAAAATTTCTTGAAGAAGAATTTTCTGCTGATGAAGAAGCGCTCCCTTAAAAAGTTAAAGACATTTTTTCAAGAAATGTTGAAATATCCCCACTATAAGTTCAACACAATGTTGTAATATATACAATTACTTGTGAAATGTAAATCGCCTAACCACTGCTTTATCTGCTCGTTCATGATCACTTTTTCGATTGTTGCTAATCTTCTTGGGCGTTGGCAGATTCTCATAAAGATTTTTTTGTACCATGTGAACATGTATATTTCAATCAATTTCCCTTTCACACTTCGCATTGACAGACCTAAACTCAACATTGAACGTGTTTGAGAGATTGAAACACTCAAGTCCACATATGTCTTCCTTAACCCAAATTATTCCACGGTTGCCATATGGCAACATTGGTCAGTGTTTTAACCAAGTTCACTTTGCAAATGAACCAATATTCATAATAAATCTAACAATTGAATTAATAAAGTAGCTGCAATCTATAGTTCAAAGGGAACTAGATGCGAAAGCAGAATGAAACAATGTGTTTTCATTTAATTTTCAATTGATAAACACTAAGAATTTGTAATCTAGTGGGGTCCTACTATTTCTATATTCTATAACATTTTTTGTGTATAGGTATATTATTAGGCTTGATATTAGCTTTAGGTATATAACAAAGAAAAATTTTATAAGGTTTATGAAAGTAAAACAGAATAATTTAAATTATAATGGATAATAAACTAAAAATATCCTCATAGCTTTTGTCTAAGAGCCATGATTTTACTTTCTTGAAAAAAAATGGATTTATTTCTTATGATTTTAATGTTATTAGGTAAGCTGTTGAAAAGCCTAGGTGCAGTTGCCGTAAAGAAGTTAAAGAAAATTTGCAGATTGTGATTTGGTACAATAGCAAGATTTAAATTGTTGATTCTGAGGTTATAGTTAGCAGAGAATCTATTTAATTGATAGCCCGACCTTACAAAAAATATCTTTTTTAAGACTTTATAACAATACAAATGTTTAACAGGAAGAACTTTAAGACTTCTGAGAAGCAGACTACGATCACGACTCTTTTTGTTACAAATAAGACGAATAATATGTTTCTGAGAAACTAGAAGAGGGTTGAGCTTGTTGTTATGAGTGCCACCCCAAGAGGTTAAGCGATATTCTAGCTTTGAATGAACTAATCCATAATAGATACATTTTAGAAGATCTCGAGAGCAGTAGAACTTTAAAAAGTATAGTTGTCTTGTGGCAGCTATAAGATACTTCTTTAGTGAACTAGTATGATCAGACCAATTCATTCTCCAGTCAAGCAACACACCAAGATACTTAAAAGATGAAACGCTTTTTATACTAAAACATTTATCAGCGCATGTACTCGCTTCAAAAAATGTTTGTGTTCTTGTTACAAATATCTTTACTGTGTTTAAATATTTGTGTTCTTGTTACAGATATCTTTACTGTGTTTAAATTTGCTGCAGTTCGCACAATGAAAAAAGAAATTTCCAAAGTTCAACTCCCTTCCATTCGCACTAAAAAACATAATTTTAGTTTTGTCACTAATAACTAACTTATGTTGTTGGAACCAGTGGCCCAAGATTTCCAGGTCATGGTTTATATCAGAAATTAGATTTAACGCGGAATTACTTTGGAAAGCACATGCCATGTCGTCAGCAAATGCGTTGACTTTGCTACGATAATTTTGTGAAAATAGCGAATTTATGAAAATTAGGAAGAGTATTGGACCGAGCACTGAACCCTGAGAAACTCCTATAGAAATATTTTTAGTAAAACTTAAATGACCACCGATTTTAACTCTTTGCCCTCTATTAGATACTCGTAAATAAGAACCGAACCAATTTTGCATTGTACCCCTAAAACCACACTTATTTTGTTTTTCTAAAAGAATTATGTGATCGACGGTATCAAAGGCTTGTGTTATGTCAACAAAAAGAGCCGCAGTCAAATTCCTGTTATTAAAACCATTATATATATTTGTAAAGAAATTTAAAAGAGCTCCCTTAGTTGAGTATCCCGAACGGAAACCAAATTGGTTCTCACTAAAAAAATTGTTTTTTTTTTCTAAAAACTTTACCATTCTATTTTTAATAGCCTTTTCGAACATCTTCGAAAAAACAGGAAGTAATGATATTGGCCTATAGTCATTTATTAAATTTTTATCACCTTTTTTAAATAATGGTATAACTTCGGCTTGTTTTAAATCATCTGGAAAAACACCACTCGAAATACTTTTGTTATAGATATGGCATAAGATGTCACAAATGTTCAAAGCTATTCTTTTTATAAAATTATTTGAAAAGCAGGTAGATGTTTTAGAATTGGAATTTTCTAGTGATAGAATGATTTTATACAGTTCCGAGGACATTATTGGATCAGCATAAAAACTCTGAGAGGAGGATACAACATTATCTGAACAATCACACTCAGAAAGATCATTGCAGCTGTCCGAAACTACTTTGCTACCAATAGAAATAAAGTAGTTATTAAATTTTTCAGCTAAATCCTTGGGGTCACAAATGGTAACATTTTCAACATTAATACTATGGACTAGAGTGCTTATAGACGTTTTGTTCTGAATTTCTTTAATCAATTTCCATTCCTTTCTCGAGTCACCTTTAACTTCTCGAAACTTGTTGGAATAATAATTACTTTTACACCGCATAACACTTTTTGAAATATCTTTACATAATTTTTTGTAAGTATTGATAATTTTAGCGTTATGAGGGGATTTAGTTTTCTTTTTGTAAAGTTTGTTCCTTTCTTTAATTTTAATAAGCAACTGAGCAGTTATCCAAGGTTTTAATCTTTTCATTTTATTCTTACTTTTCTTTACTTTTTTCGAACAAAGGATGACATACTTATTCAAAGTATCCATAAATTGGCTGTAAGCTATGGAAGGATTATCTTCGTAAATTACGTTTGTCCAACATTCATAACGCAAAAATTTATTAAGTTTTCTAAAATCAGTGATAACAGAATATCTACACGAAGAATAGATATTTGAATTTTTAGCAGGATTATAATTGAAACTTAAACACGTCATGCAATGATCAGATATTTGCAAATCGAAAACAGAGCTGCAGAGTAAAATTTTTTCAGAATTTAAAAATCGCACCATGATGTGGTCAATGCAAGTTCTTGATGAATTGGTTATACGAGTGGGTCTGTTAATACATGATTATAAGCCATAAGATGCTAACAAAAATAAGTAGTTATCTACAAAAATAGAGTCACGTAGGATATCTATATTAAAGTCACAAAATAATATTATGTCATTTGATGACACACTTGATAGCAGATTTTCCAATTCTTCTAGAAACATATTAGAAACAGAATTCTCATTAAGTCTATAAAAACAGAATATTGTCAACATTTTTCACACAATTTCACTTTTAAAACATCACAACTCTGTAAGTTTTCGCAGACAACATCAACGTTTATATCATTTTTTATAAAAGCGGCAACACCTCCAGGAGCATATTTATTATTGCAACATGGGTTAAATTCATATCCATCAATATCAAAAAATTCTTTTTCTTCATCATAAACCCAAGTTTCAGTTAGGAAAATAAAATCTGGCTTGTTCACAAACAAATTTTTTTACGGATACTTGACAACTTTATTGTGCATATATATTTTGGTGAATAACTAAAAAAACAACTTAAGTATTTCTGGTTAAAAGCGATATTAAAGGGATCAACATTTACGCAATCGACAGAGGGAATATAAGCTAGTGGATCTTGCATAACAACAATGTAATTATCATTATCCCTCTTGCGCATAAATATTCTCCCACCCTTTACCCAGCAATACTTATACATCTTTTCTTTTTTAGCTATCTGTGCAGCCTTTAAAATATGTCTTGTTGCACCACTTAAAGATTCGTTTATAAAAATTTTTGTATTATTCTTACAACCAAAAATTTTTGATGTTAAATTATTTTTATTACTTGATTTACTTTTCATAATCATATTTTTCTTTAAACAGGAAATTAATTTAACTATTAAAACCTTTGCTATACTACCTTCTGAACTGTTCTTCTTTTTAACATTTTTGACAAAACAATTATCAATATCGGCTGCAGAAACATCTGCACATATACCCTTTACAACAGGAACAACACCCATTATCTCCACACATTTTTCTCTCCTCTCCTGGTGCAAGTAATTTAGCTCTTTTCGAAGATCATTTACTGTCTGTAATAATGTACTATTTTCTTCTTGTAAAGAGCTGATCATAGAAAGAGCAAGTGCATTTTCAGATCATTCAATTTCATTGTACACTGATTCTAATGTTATTACTTGATGTAGTTGTTGATTCACATTCGGTGGTTTATTTTTTTCGCGTTGGCTTTGTTGGTGAGGCAGCTGACCCTGTGTTTCACTTGTCTGCATAGGAAGCGTAGATGCAAATTCGGCTGGAGAGAAAGGCGAACCATTGACATCAAACAGCTGTTGCGGTACCAGCTCACGTTCTCGTTTAGTGGAACTGGTAGTAGGGGGAGAGCAAAGGGAGCCCCTTCTCGCAGCAGAGCAAGCCTTATACCGAAATTGCTTGTTTGACTTTTGTAAATATTCAATATCAGCTGGTTGAATATTTACACAGCTGCAGTGAAAATAATCGTTGCAACCCACACATTTAATCTTAGGCTGGTTACGTTCAACTTTTAGTCTGCACACACAAGGCATTGTACTTTAATTTGATAGTAAACGAATTTTTTAAAAGAAAAAAAAAAGATCACAATACGTGTTGACCCCACAACTTCACAATGACTAATTATACTATCACATAGTAATCATTAGTTTCGTTTTGTTCAAATGATTATAAAAATATAATATTATTTGGTTAAAATGTTTAATATTATACGTTGCCATATGGCAATCGTGGGCTAGTTTGGGTACGTGCTGTGTGAAGCACTTTGTATTCAGTTTCCATTGTTTTTTCGTCGTCATTTGTGTAAGATGCACTATGTTCTATTTTCTGTACTATTTCTGATTAAGAGAATTATCTATCTTGATATCTATTCTGTTCAAGAAAAATATCTTCGCAGGAAGCTCTCGAAAAACGATTGAGACGTATTCAGCCATCATGCTCTAACGTGCCACTACCACAATCCAATAAAAATACAGATTTCAAGTGGTTGAAGAGCAATCAATATTGATTGCAATATTTCCCTCCACGAATTATGAAGATTGCCGTAATTATTTGCCTCACGAACAATTTGAGAGGTTTTTCGACGATATTTTATTCCAACATATCATTGAGGAGTCGAATATATATGCAATATATCGAAATAAACATCACCCGAATTTCACTATTGCCGAACTTTGAACATGGCTTGCAATCCTAATTATTTCTGGTTATAACCATCCTTCATCAATACGAAATATGTGGAAGAAAGAGTATGAATCAAAATAGGTTTCAAGAAATTGTGCAATATTTGCACTTTGAAGACAATAATAAAGACGATACTAGAGAAAATCCAAATCCAGACAAAATGTGGAAATTGCGCCCTTTGACGGATCATTTAAAAGCAAAAATTATAGAAAACCTTCATCCTGAGCAAAATTTATCATATGATGAAAGCATGATAGGCTATTTTGCAAGCAATTCATTAAAGGTCAAATGTTCATACTTTTTACCGTTTTGTTTTTTTGAATATTATTCTATTATAGGCATGCCGCTGCGGTTTGTATTCAATGTACACCATCAGGATACATAATTAATTTTGAAATTTATTAAAGCAAAAATCCTCGTTCTAACCAGGAAATTGAAGAACGCTTTGGAATGAGCTCCGCGCCATTAATTGGAATGATTGATGACCTTCCGGACAGTGTAAAAGCTTTGCCATTTTCTGTCTTTTTCGACAACTTGTTTATTGGTTCCCCATTATTATCTTATTTAAGATCACGGGTATATAATGCAACTGGAACTATTCGTCATAATCGAATATTGCTGCAAACTGTTACATGAAGAAAAAAGAACGTGAATAATCCGAGTGCGTTACAATGCATAATAGTGATATAAGACTGACTAAATGGCTTGATAATAACGTTGTCTCAATTGCCTCCACTATTTATTAGTCACATGCAACGCGTTATTCCAAACACTTGCATAAAAAAGTATCAATTTCAAGACCATGTGCAGTTGCCGAATGTAATAAATATATGAGCGGAGTTGATCGTTTCGACCAAAATATTTCTCACATAGTGGGAAAAAATGGTGTAACCACAGATGCTATAGGTTACATAGATATTGCACGTCGAAGGAAAAAATCTAACAATTTTTCCATTCGACGGGACGTACCCGTAAGTCCCAGTTCGATCGAACTAGAGTGAATCATACTCAGACATGATGTTACTCCTAATTGTTTTGTATTATCAAGTTGGATAGAAGTTTTCCGTTTTTCGCTACGTAATTTTTTTAAATCAAATTTGACTGATAATAAAAATTATATTTGAGAACCGTAGGAAGGTCAAAGCAGAATGCGCTCTCCTTAATGTTGTGTTTATTGAATAGTTGTTTTACGTTTTTTTTCCAGATAAAATTAGAATTTTTTGATTTTTGGATGCTATGTTTTCCTCTATCTTCCACGAACAATGCTTCCGTAATAGAACGAGGAGAGCAAAGTATAGAAGGTCCTTGCGATGCTCCTAGCAAGGACTTTTTTCATCAAACCATTTCGGATCTCTAGTATTTGTTATTTTCTTATATTTCTTTCTTGTGGACGTTCTCTGAAAATTCTATTAAATACTGAACTTTACAAACGTTAAAAATTTCATTAATTGGTGCCTTCGGACTTCCAAAGTCACTTCTTTAACAATAATTTTTTGCAAAGATGAAAAATTCTAAAGGACATGTTATTTTTTCATCAGTTTTTTAAAAATAGTTTGGAACAATTTAAACATTTGTTCCTTAAAAGCATTTTAAAAGCAAGATATCCAGTAAAATATCACATTGCTGTTGTTTCTAATGTGATTTTAGTTTCGATTTCCATATCACAAATGACTTTTTCGCACAGAGTTTCATCGCATACGATTTTATAACAATCCTTAAGCAATGAAGAAAGTTTTGGAATATTAGTTTGAGTTGGGGATAAGTCAAATCAAAACATTAAATTCGTAAACAGACGGATTTTTGTTGTAACCACCTTTGATGCGAATAATAGAAAATAAATTTTCTAATACGTCTTGATGAATTCTCTTTGTTAGTAAATAATCCACGTTCTCATATAGGCCATTGCTTATATCATGACAATAGTTTGTTCCATTCCTTTGTCCGCTTTCATACGTCGCAAGTGTGTTTAGCGCAAGTTCTGGTTATTCTCTTTTGAATTGTCATTCAGTGATGCGAGCAACTCTACATGAAGACTTTCCCCTTCTTTGATTTTGCATGTTATTTGACAGTTCTCTTTCATTTCATCTTTGGCGCTCAGTATTTCATAATTGAAAATGAGCCCGCTTGTTAATTCTTTGGTCCATTTCAGTTCATCCACCATACTGAAATGTTGTGCTCGTAACAACAGCCAAAGAAATAATGAAGCAAATGCGAAAAAGAAAGAAGAAGGAGAAAAAGAAATGTCAAAAACTTGCAATGAAGATGCTACCCACAGGCAGTGGGAATTTGGTTAATTGGGTATTTTTTGTTTCATTATCCCTCCCTTTTGCACTCACTAGAATCTTTCGATACATGCGACGTATGAAAGCGGACTTTTAAACAAAAGTTTCTTGGAAGGTTAACTGATTTTTGTATATCTTTTAAGTAAGACAAAAATTGTTTCAACTCAGTTAAAATTGGATTCTCCAGCGCCTTAAAACATTACTGTCATAATGTGAACCACTATCCATGAAGTCAAATACATTGTTCATTCTTTCGTACGAACTCTTTCGTTGCTACAGCTTTATTAGAGCTTTCTTTTAAGCAATTAAGTTCAAAAGCAGTTTGAATCGATGTCGCAGTTGTGCGGCTAAATATTTGCGTTGCAAGGTGAACATGCATTTTTTCGAATGCATTTGGTGCTATATGACAACTTCTAAATTTTAAACATGTCTTAGCTACGTTGTCAACTTCCAAATTGTATATTTCTCTGATAACATCAAAAGACACTTTACCATCTGGAGTTTGTTGATCTGATTTCAATAGAACATTACGAAGTGATTTTAACAAATGAAGGAAATCAAAAAAACAAAATATGTTTTCATTATTAGAAATTAGAAATGGGTTTTCTTCAGAAACACCTAACATTTTATAAGCTTTTCTATTATTGGCCCCTTGGTCGCACATACCTTTAGACCAAGTTCTTGACAGATTTTCAAATTGTTTTTTATAAATTCGATTAGGTTATCTCCATTTACACCGTTTGCTGACACAAAATAGTTTCCCACTATCAAACACACCATTTAACATGAAAACACATATTTCATTAGCAAACAATCTACTCCTTTCTACACCAAGGTCTTCGAAATCATCTATTAAATCATTTTTTATAAATATTATATGTGACGTTTTTACAAATCCTAATTTCATCAAATAACAGGACAAAAGGACGTTCTTGTTGGTTTAATAAAGCGACTTAAGATACGAATGAGCATAAGACCGAACAGTAGTAATTTAAATTACGTCAAAACGTTTTCGATGCCTCCATACACTAAAGACGTGAGTGGTTTTATGGGTTTTTGTTCATATTTTCGCAAGTTTATAAAGAGCTTCGCTATCCTACCAAAGCGACTTTAAGACCTGCTTAAAAAAGATGCTCCATTTACTTTTGGAGAAAGAGAACTAAGCATTTGAATTATTAAAGGAAAAATTTATTTCATTAAGTATTTTCAGCAATATGTCATTTGTCACGAATTATGCCATTTTTTTGACTTGTATCTGTAACTTAATATTAATATATTGTAATATTGACACCCGGTAAAGTGCTTTCAGAGCCCCTTGGTGGCATTTTTTGTACCTCCACGACTGGACAGATTTTGGCTGGGAGCAAAATCATATGTAAAGTTTAATTTCGGTGTGGAACAAAATAAATAAATTAGTTAAAGAATTTATTTTTGTCTGATCAGAATAAAGTTGAAATGTCGAGAAAAAATACGCGAGTTTCGAAATAAATGCTTGTGAAGTGTGTAGATGGGTTAATTTGAATAGAATCGTGCTTTAAAAAATGTAAACAAAGCACTTGTGAAACACGAACAAATTGTTGTGTTGTTACTTTTGTATTAAATATTTAGTGAATACTGTGTAATATAGTGTCTTTTTGTTAAATATATGGTTAAACAAATCAATAAAATAGTGAAATGCTGCTGAAAATTCGCATAGTTGGAATACTACACATGTGTATGTATATGCATATACTCATAGCAGAATATTTTAAAAGGACTATTTCGTTTGGTGAAAGTGAAAGAATACTGAAAGCTGGTTGCAATTACTCTCTTGCACTTGATCCTGCTTCAATTATAACTTAAAAACTAAACCAATTTGCACCAACTTTTCAGTTTCACCAGCGGAAACATTCCCCTTGAAATAATATTGCTGTAACATTAATAGGATTCCATCTATGAAAACTTTAAGTTGCATTTCACTGTCTTTATTGACTTGTTTAACAATATATTAAATAAACACTTTATATTATTCACTACGAACTTAATATTGAATAAAGAAATAACAAGAAAATCAATTTCTTCGCGTTTAACAAATGCTTTGTTTACATTTTTTAAAGCACGATTCTATTTAAACTATCCCATCTAAACACTTCACAAGCACTTATTTCGAAACTCGTGTATCTTTTCTCAACATTTTAAGCCAACACGTATTTGAAAACAAAAATTTCTTTAACAAAATTAATAATATTATTCCGTACCGAATTTTCACTTCTCATACGAATTTGCTCGAGCCAACGATCTGTCAGAAATTTATATAGTCGATATAGTACAAAAAATTTCCGCAAGAATTTTCGTTCCGAGTCTCAATATGTAAATTACTAGATGTCGATAAAATAGTAGAATTTAGCAGCGCCCTCTAGTAATGAATTATGTAATCTAATGTATGATGATAAAGTAGATTTGTTAAAGAGGAGGACTTCAGTTTTTAGTTTGGGATCGTGACGAGAAGTTCAAATAAACAGCGTTTAAGATCCAAAATTTAAATTACCATCTTTTTACTAATCTTATATCTCAGGTGTGGGGTGGAAAATACATAAACTAAAAACTTTATTAACCTCAGTATCGAGTTGTTTACTTAAGTGGAACCGCCGTAAATTTAGAAATAATGTCAACCACGCGCACGCCTTCAGTAAGAAAAGGCAAAGAAGAGGCACAACGTAGCCGAAAGACTACTGAGCATGAATTTCTGGTAGCGATAACAGTTGTGCAACGTCCGGAATTGCCAGAACTCGCCGAACCAGTCGCCGAAGCACCCGTAGAACCATCCGCCGGACCACCGCCGAACTATCCGCCGAACCATCTGCTGAACCATCCGCCGAACCATCAGCCGAACCAACCGCCGAACCACCTATTGATCAATTTGCAAAACTCGCTGCACAATCGGAATTCAATTATCTGCAACAGCAAATCAGTATACTACGTATGCGGCGAGAAATGCTGCTGTTACAGCAACAGGTACAAGGGTTGGAGTGGAGCCCCCGAAACGGAAATAACATTCAGCACTCCGTGAATTACGAGCACTTGGAGAACTCCTTCAGTCCGTTCACAGTGAAGGAGCATCATGACGTGCATAAATGGTTTGCTGAATATAAGCAATACACCGAGACACGTGGCTTCACGGAAGACGAGATGTACCTGGGCGTACGAAGAATAATGAAGGGGACGGCGAAGGATTTCATCAATACTTTGGGTGTCGTCAGTTACGCTGAGCTAAAGGAATCGCTGATAGGGACATTTGGAAGACAGGTTACCTACAGGGAGGTATACCGCCAGTTAGAACAACGAATCATTCAGCCCAACGAGACGTGTTTGGAATACGTGATCGCTATGAAGGCTATTGCATCCAAGATAAACGTTCCTGAAAGACAGCTGGTCACATTCGTCATCGATAGATTCAACGACAACAGTGCAAATATCACGCTCATCTATAGCGCACTGACTATTCCCGACCTGGTTTCCAGGCTCGACCGATATCAGCAAAAGAGATCGCAGGTGCACAGGAGGAGTCAGCAACCATTGTAAAAAGAAACAAGCCAGCCGTTCTTAATGATCTTTCGGAGGTACCATGCTACAACTGTTCCAAATTTGGTCATTATAAGACCGAATGCACCAAGCCGTTGAGACATGTAGATGCCTGTTTTACCTGCAACAAGACTGGACATTTTCATCAAAATTGCCCAAAAGCCAATCAAAGACAGCAGAGGGCAGTAGCAGCTGTAACCAAAGCAAGGGATGAGGACCAGGATAGTGACGAAGATTTGGCTGGTGCCATCAGCGCCATGCAAACGGTGAGTGTTGCCTTTTCTGTTGCTGAAGGTAGAGGTGCTAAATTAATAAAATATCTTTCTTTATTCGATACCGGTAGCGCAATAAGCCTAATTATGCATTCTTTTATCCCTCGTGGTATCAAGATAGACACGGAATTGAAACAAACCCGATATACTGGAGTAGGCCGGATTAAAATTTTCGCGTATGGTATGATCAAATGTTTTATTAAATTTCGAAAATATATTAAAAAGATTACCCTCTAGTAGTACTAGACAATATGATGACCATACCACTCATTTTGGGACGCAGTTTTTTAAATACATTTGATATTCACTTATTTCGAATGAATTAAAGAAATATGTTATTGTTAAAGTTACGAACCAGACGGAATCTGGAATTGAGTTGAATAAAAATATTGACACTTTTAACTTTGAGCAATTAAGTAGCATAGTTTGTTGTGGTGCTTCGGACGTAGATGGAGGTGATAAGTGTCAAGCTGACAATTTTCCGTAGTAGGGTGGGAATGTGGGCCAAACCGACGTGTTAGTGTCATCAGCTCGTGCTGTTCCGCCGTGGGGGTATTGTGGTGTAAACCATATCTTGTCAATTCTAGAAGATGATGGCTGTAAGTCAGAGCTGGATATCCAAATGAACAATCAGCTTACCGAGGAGCAAAGAGATGCCCTCAAAACAGTAATCAAAAATAGTTACCTAAGCCCGACCGATATTGAACGTCGGCCCCATGGGTATAAAATGAAGGTTAATCTTACGGATTATACGCCATTTCATTGCTCGCCAAGAGCACTTTCAGTTCTCGAAAGAGGAGAAGCTAATAAAAAGGTAAGGGACCTATTAACAAGAGGGATAGTTAGGGATAGTGGTTCTCCTTATGCCTCCGCGGTAGTCCTCACAAAGAAAAAGAATGGTGAATTACGAATGTGTATCGATTATCGGGCGTTGAACCGGAAAAGCGTCAGGGATAACATTCCTTTAACCCTTATAGAGTATTGTATGGAGTTTTTAAGAGGAAAACGATGGTATACTTTACTTGATTTGAAAAATGGTTTTCATTAGGTAGAAATGGACGAAAAAGCCATTCCATTTACATCTTTCGTTACTCTAGACGGACAATATGAGTACATATGCTTGCCATTCGGGTTAAAGAATGCACCGGCTAATTTTCAACGTTTCTTACATGAAATATTTCGGGATATGATCGAAGTTGGGATATTTTGATCGCTACGGCTAAATTTAAACCCCATTTAGAAGTTGTTACTGAAGTTTTGTGTCGTCTTTATGAACGCGAGCTTGAACTCAAATTAAACAAGTGCAAAGTTGCTCATAACGAGCTGGGATACCTAGGCTATTCAGTATGTAATGCCGGTATAAGACCAACCAACTCACATATTCAAAATATTAAGTAGTACCCGCCGCCTAAAAACCGAATTGAATTACAGCGATGTATTGGCTTATTCTTATATGTATTTCCGCCGTTTTGTGCCCTCGTTTTCCAAAATAGCGAAACCCCTATTAGATCTATTGCGTAAGGAGATCAGATATGACTTTAATAAAGAATGTCTCGAAGCTTTTCGAGAACTTCGCGATAAATTGGTTACCAATTTTGGCAATTTACAGCCCCAATAACGAAACTGAGTTACATTGTGACGCAATCAGTCTAGGGTTTGGTGCCGTCCTGAGGCAACGTCAAAACGATAACAAATTTCACCCAATTGAAAATTACGATTACACTATACAGCATCGTAGTGGGGCATCTATGGGACACGTAGACGCGCTAAGCCGGTGTCATGTAGATGCTGCCGTTACAAGTGACGAAATCGATACGCACATTCAAGTAGCCCAAAGTAGAGACCCCATAATTTCAAAGCTCCGTAAACGTCTTCAAGAAGAAACGTCTGAAAGATATGAATTACATGATGGGTTAGTATTCCTTAAGGTAGATAATGTTAGGCTCTTACTATGTGTGCTGAAATGAGAGATAACGTAATCAGACTGGTACATGAAAAGATTTGTCACTTGAGTACTGAAAAGACATATAATCAGATCCGAAAGCATTATTGGTTTCCCAGTATGAGGAAAGAGATCGAGCGTTTTATAATGAATTGTATCAAATGCATTATGTACTCGACTCCAGCTAGGTCACATAATCGGAACATGTATAGTATACCCAAAAATCCGGTACCGTTTGATACAATTCATATCGACCACTTTGGGCCTTTACCTGCATTGAGTTCTAAAAGAAAACACATCCTAGTGGTAGTGGATGCATTCACGAAATTCGTACGTCTCTATGCAGTTAACTCAAACAGTACAAGTGCGCTTCACTTGATAAATATTTCAGCTACTACAGTCGGCCTAGACGGATAATCAGTGATCGTGGCAGTTGCTTCACATTTTTAGAGTTTGTCCAGTATTTGCTAACTCGTAATGTGGACCATGTCAAAGCTGCAGTAGCCTCTCCCCAAACCAATGGCCAGGTGGAGCGAGCAAACAGAGTAATTAAAGCTACTCGTATCTTAAGCAAGGTCACATCCCAAGAATATAACGAAAAATATTTTCTGCAACACAGTATTCAAGTAGGGACGTACCAGGTTGGTGACTATGTAATCGTTAGACATGTTGACACGTCTGTTGGGACAAACAAAAAGTTTATTCAGAAATATCGGGGTCCCTATATAATCCACAAAATCTTACCTAACGATCGCTATGTAGTAAAAGATATCGAAAACTGTCAGCTGACACAATTGCCATACGATAACATTAGAGAAGCTAATCGTATAAGAAAATGGGTCACTCCATCTGCGGGTGGAGCTGCAGCAGCTTGTACTCAAAAGGCATGACCTTATTAGATAGGTATTTATATCAGGGCGGGGTCTCCAATTGCAATTCATGATTGTGTAAAATATTACTTTTGTTTGTTATGATCGCAGTCGATCATCTGTCAGGTTGACCGACCTGTAATATATGTAAAGTACTAGATGTCTATAAAATAGTAGCATTTAGCAGCGCCCTCTAGTAATGGATTATGTAATGTAATGTATGATGATAAAGTAGATTTGTAAAGGAGGAGGACTTTAGTTTTTAGTTTGGGATCGTGACGAGAAGTTCAAATAAACAGCGTTAAGAATCCACAATTTAAATTACCATCTTTTTACTAATCTTATAATATGCTGTTTTCAAAGCAAAATAAGATTGAAGGATTCAATGATTCTGAGCATCTCGATAACATTCTGTTACAATGGTAAAAATATGTAGCAGGTTTATATGGATATATTGGCAGAAATACTTAATTTTGAGAATGTTAGTGATTTAGTAAAATTCTGCTTATTAATTAAACTGATTGAGTAATATTTTTGTGAACTTCGGTTATGTTGAAGAAAACATAAAATTGTGAGCTTGAAGTATTGACAAATACATTGAATACCGAGATTTTTAGTGATTTTGTTAAAATCGGTTATATTAATAGAAATATTGAACTGTAATTGTGATGTAATAGTAATAGTGATTTCGTAAAATTCTGCTGCATAATTAGATAATTAAACTGATTGAGGAATATTTTGGTGAATTTCATTTGCTTTAGAACAATTTTGCTATATTAATTAAATTATTGTACCGATATTTTGTAATTTTGTTGAAATTCGGTTATGTTGAAAAAAATTGCATTTATTGCAAAGTAATACAAATGGACAAAACGAATTAGTGAGGTTACTGTTTCAAATTGTAGTTGCATTGCAAAAAAAATAAAACTTAATTCAAATGCCAGTACATATTATGTAATCTGTAATTTTCATATTGTTATATTTTGTAAAATGTTATGATTTCATTGAAAAAAAACCTTGGCACCAGGGGCAAGACGCTTTAAATTTGACTTGCAGAAAATTGGCTAACAACTCTATTGAATCAGTGATCGAAATTACTAAACTTGTTAATTTTTTTAATTTCTTCTTAAATTTTACCAGAATTACTAAAATTCTAAAATATTTTATTCAATATGACTCAATTTTACTAGAGTCCCTACAATTCGAAAAGTTAAATAACCAAATTTACTCAATATCGCATTTTATGATCTGTATAATTGATAATTAACATAATCTTGTGTTTGTATCACTACTCAAAAAAAATCCACATTTTCCAAAAACTTGTACTGGAGATGCAGGTCGCATAATTGAAAATCGTTTTTTTTTTTCCTTTAAGCAATATAATAACATTTTATTAAATGTCCTCAATTAAGTTTTTTCATTGGCTTGACAAAATAAGCTTAAGCGATTAATTGATTCTGAGCATTTCAAAAAGCTACACCTTCATCAATATTTGAAGTGTTGCTACTTCAACTTGAAATAATCTTTTGTTCATTGAAACTACCTCCTTTAAGATTTTGGCTGCTTTCCAAAATTCAAACTAAATGCATATTGTGACTGCACCTCACATCTGCGATGCTTTTATTATGTGTATCCCGTTACGCTACGAATCATAATAAATTGATTGGAATTTATATACATAATAAATCATTTGCTAAATAATTGTGGTACTTGTGATAACCGAATATTCACAAAATATATTTTAAAGCTAAAATACAGCTAGAGCTGAATTCCTTTGTAAAAATCTCGCTTTTTGTCCATTATCCATTTCTGCATACAAATAACTATAAACATACACTGGCGATCACTAGGATGAGGCCATACATTTTCACTCTCTATATTTGTTGGAAATTTTGTAGCCTGAAACTTTTACTACCTGTGATCAGGTACATATTTTCTCAACAGGAAGTCATAAAATTAAAGGGTGAATAAGAAACGACCGTTAGAATTTTCCTAGATCAAACAATGTATAGTATAGATATTTATTGTGGCAGAAATATTACAATTAACAAAATACAATCTTCATTTTACAGAGATTTGGTTTGCATTACCTTACATCTAGAATATTTATATAATTTCTAAATAATATATCACAGAAATACTACCAGTTTGAAGGAAAGCCACTAAAAACCTTCTTGATAAATAAAATGCTTGGAGGGATGAGAGAAGTGGTGTTAATACATGATTTCAAAGTGCTATGAACTAGTGGAAAAAGAAAATAAATATAATTATTTACACTTAAATAAATAAATAAATAAATGACATATAAGAAATAAATAAATAAGTAAATAAATAGATAAATAAATAAATAAGTAAATTAATAAATAAATAACAATGAAAGAAAAAATATTGTGATAACCACTTAAATGTGAGCAGCGATATCTAGATTCACAGAGCAGAAAATGTCGATACTCGAAGACTAGAAGATTTCGATACTGGAATACGAGTAACAAAGTCTCGACTGGAGAGTGGAATCGAATTTTCTAGAAAATTCGAAATTGTATGGGACGCTGGATGGCGAGGATTGTTCTCGAAGTATGTCATTCGAGTATAAATACCAGCATCCCCAAGGTATGCAAATGAGTTCTAAAGTGTAATTTTAAGTGTTAATTAGGAGAAGTGATTAAGTCGTTTAAGTAAAAGATAAGAAAAGTATAAGTGGTTGAGAAATTGGATTGTACTGAGAGAAACAATTAAATAGTGAATTGTAACTGTACTGGATAAAGGGATTTGTATTGAAAAGAATAAGTTCTATTATTTGTACCCACACAAACATTTTACATTGGTGTCAGAAGTGGGATAGGACTTATTGTGTGTAAAAAAAAAGTGTTTTCTGACTATTTGAAAAAGCTAGAATGGGTCGAAAACTATTGCAGTTGACCCTCGTCCAACTCAAATCCGAGTTGAACAAGAGAAGCCTCAGCGCCAGTGGAGGAAAAAGTGACCTGGTGCTCCGTCTTCAGGAGGCTTTGAACAACGAGGGACATGATCCTGATGCATATTCCTTTGATGTTGACGAGGATGAACAGACAAGTACCGGGAATGACATGGCTGCGATGATGCAACTCCTCTTGTTAAAAATGGACGAACATAAGAACAGTCTGGAACAAAAAATGGACGAACAGAAGAGCAGTCTCGACGAACAAAAGAAAAATCTGGAAGAACAAAAGAATAGTCTCAAACAAAAGCTGGATGCAGAAAAGAAAAATCTAGACGAGCAGAAGAGCAGCATTGAACAAAAATTCAACGAACAAACCAACAATCTGCACGGTCTTCAACAGAAAATGGATGAACAAAAGAACATTCTCCAGCAAAAATTCGAAGAAATCGATGACAAATTTGAAAGAATAGAGAAGAACGTTGATGACAAATTTGATAGAATAGAGAAGAATGTTGGCGAAAAATTCGAAGAAATGGACAGCAAAGTTCAGCAACTGACAAAAGAGCTCGACACAGTGCGAAAACAGAAACTGCGAGAATGTTCTTTAAGCGGTCCAAGGAGAAATGATTTGAAGCCTCCCTCATTCGATGGCCAGACCTCATGGTCTACTTATAAGAAGCAGTTTGAAATGGCTGCCTGTGCAAACGACTGGGACAATAAGGAAAAGTGCTTTGCCCTAACAATGGCCTTGCACGGTCCTGCAGCAGAATTGTTGCAAACAGTAGACATCGAAAAGCATAAAGATTATGTGACTTTAGTACAGGCTATAGAGAAACGGTTTGGGGATAGCCACATGCAGGAGGTATACAAGGTCCAATTGCAAAGCCGAACGCAGCAAAGAGGAGAAACACTGCAGCAGCTCCAAGCAGACGTGAGTAGACTTGCACATCTGTCATACCCCACCGCAGGCTAGGAAATTATCGACGAAATGGCAAAAGATGCATTTATCAGGGGAATTGCAGATTCGAAGCTACAGTCAGCAGTAAAGATGGCCGGGAAAAGAACCCTTGCTGAAGCACTTGTCTTCGGTCTGGCGATGGAAGCAGCCAATCAGGCTTCTAGGGGAACACATTTCGTCAGGGAAGTAGCATCTGTCAAATGTTCCTGCACAAGAGTTAGTGCCGAGGAACGAGATACTCGACGGGATAGACGGATAATGCGCTGCTGGAATTGCAATAAAATAGGACACCTTCAAAGGCAGTGTAAAGAACCGGTGCGACGAAAAGACTGCCCTCACTGTGGTGGCAAGCAAATATAGGAAGAAACCCGTAGAAACAGCTATCAAGAAGCCGGTAAACCTTCCCGAAGCCATCAGTCGGGAAATGCTTAAGCACCAACTTCGCGGGGCAGAAGTTGGTAGCAGGAGTTGACGGCCCCAGGACCATCATCCAAGTCTCGCTGGCAAAACGACGCAGCGAAAGCCTTCTAGTAGAAGTAGTCAGTGGAAAAGAAAAATGGATGGCAACAATAGACACCGGTGCCACGGCCTCAATCATCAGGAGGAATCTTGTGCAGAAGTCTTGGCTGCATAACACTAGCAGTTGCAGCTTGCGAACAGCTACAGGAGCAACGATTAAGGTATATGGTGAAGTCCGCATAAAAATCCAATTGGCCGGAATAACATTGACTCACGCGTTTCTGGTAGCTGACATATGTGACGAGTGCATCATTGGTACAGACTTCATGAGAGAACATGGACTTGTAGTCGACTTGGGGGCACAAACCCTGAAATACGGAAACATGGAGATACCAATGATATACGGAAACGCCAATACCTCAGTCTCAAATGTCGTCATCTGCAGCAATCAGAGTCTAGAGCCTTCGCCAGAAGCAATTTTGTGGGCAAAAGTGGAAGGTGGTCCTGGTAGCCAACGATTCTATTTGATGGAGCTAGAAAAGAAAAGAGACTTCATGGTGAGAAAGACCTTAGTGGAGCCAAAGAACAACATGGTCCCTGTAAGGATTCTAAATCCAAAGACATTCAGTGTAAAGGTGAAAAAGGGGGAGATAGTGGGAAAATGCGTACCTATTGAGGCTATATCGACCACAACGGAAAAAAAGGGTGCAAAACCGGTCGCAACAGTTCAGAGCATAAAAATCAAGAACAAAATTCTCAGCCTCTGTAATCTGGACGAAGATCAGCGAATCCTGTCAGAAAAACTAATCGGTGAGTACGCTGATATATTTGCTACACAAGACGGATAATATGGACGTACGCATATTGTTCAACACCACATTGACACCGGAGACGCTCGACCAATCCGTCAACCTGCAAGGCGTCTTCCATTGGCAAAGCAAACAGAAGTTGCCGAAATGATGTCGAAGATGAAAGCTGAGGGAGTGATTGAAGAATCGCAAAGTCCGTGGGCATCTCCAGTGGTCCTCGTGAAGAAGAAAGATGGCAGCACGAGATTTTGTGTAGACTACCGACGTCTCAATGATGTCACTAAAAAGAACAGCTACCCACTTCCGAGAATCGATGATACTTTGGATATGCTTTCTGGATCGAAATGGTTTTCAACACTTGACTTGAAGAGCGGTTACTGGCAGGTAGAGATAAATCGTGCAGATCGTGAGAAAACTGCCTTCACTACAGGAAGCCGTCTTTGGCAGTTTGAAGTGATGCCGTTTGGACTGTGCAACGCTCCGGCCACCTTCGAGCGACTAATGGAACGAACATTGCAAGGACTCACCTGGAAAACCTGCCTAGTATATTTGGACGACGTTATCGTCATAGGTAAGACGTACGAGGAGCACCGCGAAAATCTAAAAGAAGTGTTTGAGAGGCTACGAAGTGCTCATTTAAAGCTCAACCCGGAAAAGCTCGCCTTGTTTCGTCCGGAAGTAAAATATCTGGGTCACATTATATCAGCGGAAGGAGTAAGAACGGATCCTGACAAAATCGAAGCCGTGAAAAGTTGGCCTTCTCCAAAAGATAAACATCAACTGAGAAGCTTCTTGGGACTCGCCACGTATTACAGAAGGTTCGTAAAGGATTTTGCTGGCATTGCAAAGAGCCTGCATCAACTTACAGAAAAAGGCCGACAGTTCAGATGGTCTGGAGAATGCGAAATAGCATTTCAAGAACTGAAGCGACAGCTGTGCAAAGCCCCCATCTTGGGTTACCCCACGCCCGGAAAAATGTTCATCGTGGACGCAGACGCTAGCAATGTTGGGGTCGGAGCTGTGATCTCCCAAGTTCATGACGGTCAAGAGAAAGTGGTCGCATATTACAGCAAAGTACTCTCCAGACCTGAACGGAACTACTGTGTAACCCGGCGCGAGTTTCTGGCTTTAATTCTGGCTACGAAGCATTTCCATAAGTACCTCTACGGACAAAAGTTCATTCTCCGGACAGACCACTCAGCTCTGAAATGGCTACTCCAATTTAAGAACCCTGAAGGCCAAGTTGCAAGATGGATCGAGCAGTTGCAGGGCTACGACTTTGAAGTGCAACACCGCAAGGGAACACTCCACTCAAATGCTGATGCTCTCTCTCGTCGACCGTGCGGAGTAAAATGCGAACACTGCAATCGTAAAGAAGCAAAAGAACAGGCAACTATCCAAATGATCAGGACTGAGCCAATAGAGGGTTGGAGTATAGACGAAATCCGTTCCTCCCAACATGCAGACAATGACATCGAACCAATATTGGCTTGGAAAGAACACGAGGAAAGACCAAGCTGGCAGCAGATATCAGATCGGAGCCAAACTCTGAAGACATACTGGGCACAGTGGGACCCGCTTTTTGTGCAAGATGGATTGCTGAAGAGAAAATGGGAAAGTGCAGATGGGGCAACATCTCGTATGCAGCTAATTGTGCCACGGTCCAGAGTCAACCAAGTGCTCCATGAAATACATGACGGAATCTCAGGAGGCCATTTGGGAATAAACAAGACGTTGGAAAAGGTAAGGGAACGTTTCTATTGGCTAAGCGCTAAACAAGATGTCGAGAATTGGTGCAAAAAGTGCATAAGATATGCAGCTACCAAGGGTCCAAAAGTAAAGCCACATGGACAAATGCAACAATACAATGTCGGAGCACCTTTCGAACGAATAGCCATCGACATCGCTGGGCCGTTTCCCGAAACCTTTAATGGAAACCGATATACTCTCGTAGTCATGGATTACTTCAGTAAGTGGCCGGAAGTGTTTGCCATCCCAAATCAAGTAGCCGAACAGATAGTCAACAACTGGGTGAGCAGATTTGGGGTCCCAATGGAGCTGCACTCTGATCAAGGGCGAAACTTTGAATCAAAAGTCTTCCAGGAAATATGCCAATATTTGGGAATAAGAAAGACAAGGACAACGCCACTACACCCTCAATCTGATGGAATGGTTGAGCGATTCAATCGGACCTTGAGTGAGCATCTATCTAAGGTTGTCAGCAACTGCCAGCGGGATTGGGATCGACACATACCCCTCTTCTTAATGGCCTACCGAAACGCGGTCCATAGCTCAACAAGTCACACACCATCCGAGATCTTATTTGGTCAAACAATTCGGTTGCCAAGTGAAGCAAAATTCGGATCCCCACCGACGGAGCCCAAAGAGGTGAACGAGTACGTGAATGACTTACGCAGCAGGATTCGTAAATTGCATGAAGACACCAGAGAAAAGATGAAGCTAGCAAGCAGCCGCATGAAAACTAGGTACGATATCAAGGCGAAATCTTCCGGTTTCAACGAAGGAGATCTGGTTTGGCTGTATAATCCTCAGCGTAAGAAATCACCAAAATTGCAACAGGACTGGGAAGGTCCACACAAGGTGATAACCCGCATTAATGACGTTGTTTACCGGATCCAGCGTGGGGATCGAGGAAAATTTAAAGTAGTCCATTTGGATAGAATGTGTCATTTCAACGGGATGCTGAATGACGAAGTTGTTCGGGACGAACAACTGTAGGGAGGGAGCAATGTGATAACCACTTAAATGTGAGCAGCGACATCTAGCAGAAAATGTCGATACTCGAAGACCAGAAGATTTCGATACTGGAATAAAAAAGTCTTGACTGGAGAGTGGAATCGAATTTTCTAGCAAATTGGAAATTGTATGGGACGCTGGATGGCGAGGATTGTTCTCGAAGAATGTCATTCGAGTATAAATACCAGCATCCCCAAGGTATGCAAATGAGTTCTAAATTATAATTTGAAGTGTTAATTAGGAGAAGTGATTAAGTGGTTTAAGTAAAAGATAAGAAAAGTATAAGTGGTTGAGAAATTGGATTGTACTGAGAGAAACAATTAAATAGTGAATTGTAACTGTACTGAATAAAGGGATTTGTATCGAAAAGAATAAGTTCTATTATTTGTACCCACACAAACATTTTACAATATATAAGAATAAAGTTAGAATTGCACATTATGTAACTAGGATTGAAATCAAGTCGTTGCCTGAAGCCAGACAAGATAAATTATATTGACTATGATGTTTCTGAATTCTGAATTCTAGTTGAAACCATTTCGATGCTAGCTATGTTATGTAATTCTTCTGTCGAGAAAAACCAGGGCAAATTTAGGATCATTTTTAATTAATTATTTTCTGTTGTTTGGAGTCTACGAAGATGACTTTTTGCGCACATGCCCCAGAAAGGAGACCCGTAGGACATGATCGCTTGGAAAATAACCTTGAAAATCAATACCTTATTATCATTGTTCAGCTTTGAATTCCTGCAGTTGAATGGATAGAGAATCTTAATCGTAACATTAATCTTGTTTATAACTTCTTGTATATATAGCTTGAAAGTTAAATGTTTATCTAAGTAAATTCCAAGATACTTTCCACTAGATTTCCAGTCAATTGGAACACCGTTGAGTTGAAGGCGGTTGCTTGGAAGTAAGCAATCTTTTCTTTTTGTGTAAAAAAGATAGCTTGAGTCTTAGAAGCATTAATATTAATGTTCCAATTATGATAATATGTCAGAACTGTATTTAAAGCAGATTGAAGATTAGTTTCAATAATGGAACCAATTGCATCCGACGAATAGATAAAAATATCACCAGCAAATAAAGCAATATTGCAGTTAATCAAAGTGGGGAAATTAGAGGTATATATATTAAATAAGATTGGCCCAAGGACTGACCCTTGTGGGACTCCTGCATTAATCAGTTTATTGTCTGTGAGAGTTTGGTTTAAGGACACGATAAAACTTCGAAAAGATAGAAATGATTCAATAATAAGGTATAACGGAAAATTGAAACTCAGAAACTTGTGTATCAGACCATCATGCCAAACGGTATCGCATGCTTTTTCTACATCCAAAATTATCATACCAGGACTTAAGCCTCTAGCAAGATTACTTTTGATATATTTTGTTATACGATCCACTTGATGTGTAGTGATGTGCAAAGCCCTAAATCCAAGTTGATATTGATATTGAAGGATATAATTCTCTTTCTGATAATCTTCTCCAGGCACTTACTAAGGGAGCTCAGCAGACTTATTGGTCTGTAACTAGAGGGCGAGTTTGCACTTTTGCCAGGTTTCAAAATTGGAATTATCTTGGCAGTTTTCCAGTTTTTCGGGAAGAATCCCAGCTTAAGACAGCCATTGAAAATATTTACCAAATATTTAAGAGAAGAATCTGGAAGATTCTTAACAAACAAGGTTTTGATCGTATCGAAGCCGGATGACTTTCTGGTTTTTAAATTGTGTATAGTGTCCCTGAGTTCATTTAAGGATATTAGATTGACATTTCTTATCAGTGGGTGTGACCTAATGAAGTTGTCTGATCGCTCAACGGAGGATGTTATGTGCGTGGCTGGGTTAATATGACTAGAATTTAATGATTATTTGCAAAATTATCTACTAAGGCGTTAGCTTTTTCCAAGCAAGAATGTAACACAAAGTTCCCAACCTTAAGTAGAGGAATGTATGTGTGTTTCTTTTTAATTATTTTAACAATGTTCCAGAAAGTTTTGCTACCTTTCTCTAACCTTTGGAGTCTATCGCTCCATGATTGGTTTCTAAAATTTGTAATTGCATATTTAAGTAAAAAATTAATTTTTTTATATTCGGTGAGATTTAAGTCATTTCTTGTACGTTTCCATCTGGATCTACGAGTATTCCTTAACTTTATTATGTCAAGAATGAAGTGCGGAAGGATAAATGACTTATGTCTAGAAACCATTTTTTTGGAATTGGCTGATCAATGCTTTCAATAATGGCAGTCGTGAAAGTGTTTATATTTTGATCAACTAGAGATTGGCTAGTATTTTGGTCTAATGTGTTTTCAAGTTTTTCCCGCATTAGCCTTTTGAATAACATTTTTGAGATCAAAAATTTGGTTTGTGTAAGGAACTGGAGAAAGAATTATACTACATTGTACTGGTAGATGGTCGGAACTAAGTTCATTAAGAGTTTTAGGCTCGGTCAAAAGATCAGGTATGTTTGTTAAAAATAAATCTAAAGTTGAAGGGTTCCTGTTCCTACTCGATGGGATGTAAGTAGAATTTGGTGGGTAGAGTATTTCAAATGGATGTCTTGTAGCTGGGTTAAAATCACCGCCGATTAGAAATAAATCATTAGTATTAATAAGCTTTATTAAATCATTGTGCAGATCCGCACGTCTTTGCGGTGATGTTGATCCGCCCGGAAAATAAGCACTAAACATTTTCAATGCGAGCCCATTAACAAAGGGACACCAATTGTTTCAACTAATTTCGTACTTGAGATAGGTAGTAATTTATGTCGTATGGAACGTTTTATTACCACGTCAACACCGCCACCACTTCTATATTCCCTGTCCAAACGATAGCATTTGTATACAGAATTAGATAAATGGTCGGTTGAATTCAACCAAGTTTTTGATACTAATGCTAAGTCAATGTTGTAAGTCATAAGGAAGGAGTAAAATTCAATTTGTTTACCGCGAATGCTTCTAGCATTCCAACATATTATATTTAAGCTACCTAGATTCATTTCTTAGATGTATATAAGTACTTAATTGCAAGTTGAGTGATGATATTAAATGGCTCCGCCTTGTCGTACAATTTCCCAACATGGTGATCATTTCTGCAGTGAGTGAGTTTATCTCTTCCAAAGAAGAAAGCTCTTTGTTGCTATTAACACTATTGTTGTTGGTAGCCTTAGTTTATACATTTGATGTGCTGCGGCTGGATGTAGCTTCAGCATTAACTTTGGCACTACGATGGTGTTGGAGTGAGGGGAGATCCATGATGTTGGTTTCGTAAATTGGGTGCGCTTGTTTCACACGTATAATTTTGTTCTTGACCGAAAACTTTTCCCTCATTTCAAGAAATCGTTGGCGGCTTATACTCGTAAGATCAGTCGATTTATGTGTCCCGTTGCAGTTGGCTCACTGAATGGTTTTGGAAGTGCATTCATTAGTTTTGTGGCAGTCGGAGCAAATAGCGCAATAGGTTTTGATGTGACAGTTTTTCTCACCATGTCCATACATTTGGCAGTTATAACACTGCGTAATTTGGTTTTGCTGACTTCTTGCGAAATCTCATTTTACTTGGGTTTTGAACACAGATCTAAAGTTTTTTTTTTAATTCCATTGTCATATGGTTTGATAATGTTGTAGTAAATTAGCTTGTAAATTAGTATGTCTCTATGCCTATTTAAAAAATATTATTGAATTGTTTATGTTGTTCTTGGAAATTGGAAAGCAAAAACTTAAAGTCAGCCAAAAGAGACAAATTTTTAAATAGTGCCTTTTCGCACAAATATTTATTTTTTTTTTTAAATTTTTTGGTATAAATACAGTAAAATATTTTAGTACATTCAAAATTGATTTAATGTATCCATTATGCAGGAAATAAATTAAAGTCATCGCTAACTAGCACAAATGGGACGTAGTCTTCCAAAACGTTAGGCTGTTCATGTTCCTTTAGAGCTTCCTCCCGGCTCATTCGTTGTATTGCGTGTAAGCACGGATGCTATAGGTTACATAGATATTGCACTTCGAAGGAAAAAATTTAATCATTTTTCCATTCAATGGATCGAACTAGAGGCAATCATATTCAGACATGATGTTGCTCTTAATTGTTTTGTATTATCAAGTTGCGTGTTCTGTTTGTTGGATAGATGTTTTCCGTTTTTCGCAACGTAAATCAAATTTGACTGATAATAAACATTATATTTATATTATAAGCAGAATGCACTCTCTTTAATGTTGTGTTTATTGAATAGTTGTTTTACGTTTTTTTCCAGATAAAAATTTATTTTTTTGATACTATGTTTTTTTCTATCTTCCACGAACAATGCTTTCGCAATAGAACGAGGAGAGCAAAGTATAGAAGGTCCTTGCGATGCTCATAGCAAGTTATCCTTGTTATCCTTATACATTCCAAGGCCATTGTCTCTCTTATATTTCTTTCTTGTGGACGTTCTCTGAAAATTCTACTAAATACTTTGAAGTGAACTTTACAAACGTTAAAAAATTCATTAGTTGGTGTCTTCAGACTTCCAAAGTCACTTCTTCAAGAATAATTTTTTGCAAAGATGAAAAATTTCGAAGGACATGTTATTTTTTCATCAGTTTTTAAAAATAGTTTAGAACAATTTAAACATTTGTTCCTTAAAAGCATTTTAAAAGCAAGATATCCAGTACAATATCGCATTGCTGTTGTTTCTAATGTGATTTTAGTTTCGATTTCCATATCACAAATGACTTTTTCGTACAGAGTTTCATCGCATACGATTTTCTAACAATCCTTAAGCAATGAAGAAGGTTTTGGAATATTAGTTTGAGTTGGGGATAAGTCTACGTTTAAAAATTCTACATCATCATCATCACAGTTACTGAAAGAAAAATTAATAAAATTTGAGGAGAGAATTTTCGACATCAAAACATTAAATTCGTAAACAGACGGATTTTTGTTGTAACCACCTTTGATGCGAATAATAGAAAATAAATTTTCTAATACGTCTTGATGAATTCTCTTTGTTAGTAAATAATCCACGTTCTCATATAGGCCAGTGCTTATATCATGACAAAGTAATAAGACCCCGTTTATAGTCTGTTCCATTCCTTTTAAACAAAAGTTTCTTGGAAGGTTAACTGATTTTTGTATATCTTTTAAGTAAGACAACTCATTATAAGCTGGATTCTCCAGCGCCTTAAAACATTCTTGCCGTAATGTGAACTACTATCCATGCAGTCAAATACATTATTTAGACTTAAGAATTAATTTTATAAATGTACAGCCACAATTTAAAATAAAAATAAATAACCCACATGATACACCCTATATGCACATCGCACAATGTACCATACACCTGATACAATGCACCTGATGCACACGATAGAATATCTTTTTTTTATATTAGTAGGTACGAATAATTTTGTATTAGAATAACTTTTCTTTTGTTGTATAAAATATAATTTTGTATTTAAAATGAAACGCAAGAGATAAAGACGTTACAATTTTATTATTCTTCCGATTCAAATGACTGGCGATTAGTGTCGAGGAAACTTGTCTCATGAGATGAAGAAACCTCGGTGTCTAACAGCTGTTATGCTTTTCTTTTATATACATGTGTCAATGAATTCTTAAATATTCATGTAATATGTAATGGCACATGTGTTTGTACATTATGTTTATACCAATTAAAATTTATAATGCCCCATATATAAATTATGAAGTTAGAGCTGTGGCTATTAACCTTATGGAGCTATAGGTGTATGCTTTCTCGCTTTTTAAGTCGGCCATTAATATAAGGTTTTTGACCTAGCATGACTAGCGACACTAGATGTGTCATATTGGTTTTGGACGATGCTAGAGAGAGAAAGCATGCATCTTAACAATCTGGCCTTGCACATTTGACATTTCAGGTGTTTTTGTTAGTTATTTTCTATTATTTTGGTTGTGGTTTTATCTACGTGCTTACAATTTGTGTTTTCATGTTCGTCAAAACTAGTAGTCGAAGATATCAAAGTTGCATTTGCAACCAGCGTTCTAGTTATATCTCGACGACCAGTCCAACGCACAGGAAACCATTTCATCTTTTCATCGCCTCAAGTGTCAAATGTGCGCCGCCTTACAATAGGTACATTTTCGAATGCAAGATATGAGTGTAATTGAGTTTTTATGGTTTGTGCTGTTTTGTTGAGAACCAACATTTGTTTTGTGTACCTAATATCAATTTTTATGCTAGGCTAAGCTATAATTTTGTATAAATAGTGTCGAAATAAAGACTGATTTTTCAGAGATTATCAAGCAGTTGTTGAAGACTTATTTTTTACTATTCCAAGTGAGTATGCTTGGAGCTGCGAAATTTTCTCTCTTCCTTTTGGGTGTTCTGGTGTACCATCAGCAATACTGTTAGTGGTTATCTGTTAATTTACATAACGGTAAAGGAATCGTTACATTTTTTGGTGACCCCGACGTGATTAGTTTCTTTTGCTTTCCCCCACCAGCGGTAAGGAGCAAATTGGACTAATCTGCTAATTAAGGGCTAAACACTGGTATTTTTTAATATCATACACAACAATCAACACAAGTACAATAAGCGTATACTAAGGCTAGACACTGGTATTCAACAATCTACATTCCAACGATAATCAACATTCAGAGCATATATTCTACAGTCAACATATAGAGCACATACAATTTCATGGACAAGTTAGCATCTCAGCAAGATGAAACAGGATCGGAGATTCTACGGATTAAGCTAAATCTGAAGAAGGAACCAATCCATCGACGAACAAAAGAGTTGTACACAGCTCGACTTAAGAGTCTCAATCAACTTTGGGACGATTTTGAGAAAACCGACAACATTATCCGTATCGATCCTGCTGATGAGCTTTCTCATCCATATCTCGCTACTACTACAATCAAGTGCAAGAGGATTTCTATTTAGCAAGAAATGAAATCCTGCAAAAACTGAAGACCATACAAGATGATGACATCCCTATTACCCATAGTGGTCGGGATGATCCTCAAGATAGTGTCGCTCCAGAAGATGTCACTCAAGGTGACAATACCCAGCAGCAAGAGGTTGTATCAATACCACCTCCAGTCAAGGCACGACAACCATATCAACCAAATGATCTTACAAACATAGCTGGACTGATTAGAAGACAGCAAGCGGTAATTGAAGCACTGCAACAGGCGCTTCATGGGCTATCTGGGGATTTAACTCAAAAATCGCAAGAATATTTTAAAATAAAGATCAGATCTGTAGAGCGGTATTGGGATGAAATCCAATGGCTGCATAGTCAGATGTACGAGCGGTCTACAAATCCGGCACTGGATGGATACAATGCACAACAATATTTCGCCTTAGAAGATAAAACGCAACTGAAGCTTATCCAAATGTATGAATTATCTAAAGAGATACAGCCACAGTCAACTATCGGTAGCAATTTAAGAAGCCCTACTATTGGACTTCAACTACCACACATTACCATGCCAACGTTTAATGGAGATCATATGAAATGGCGGCAATTCTCTGACCTTTTTACGGAACTCATACACAACAACCCATCGCTAAATGTCAAAACATGTATTTTCTAAAGACAAGCTTGTCTGGTGAAGCAGAGAGATTGATTTGCCACATGACTCCCACTGAAGCAAATTATGAGGCAGCCTGGAAACTTATTAAAGAAAGATATGAAAACAGACGTCTTTTAGTTAACGCTGTGCTTAACAAACTTCTTAATCAACGAACATCAACGACTGAAAGCGTGTCTTCAATTAGATCACTTAATGACATTACTCAAGAATGTCTGCTAGCATTAGATGGTCTTGGAATGGACACCTTATCATGAGATACAATACTCCTGCATATCATAGTAAAAAAATTAGACAGAAATACCCACACATTGTGGGAGCAGTCTCTCAAACAGCCTAGAGAACTTCAAATATTAAAGGAATTTCTTGAATTTTTGGAGACAAGATTCCAGAGTAAAATCCATGCTCACTGATGATTTCAAAAGGCGATTACCCTATCAAAAATTTCTCGCTACAACATCAACCACAAATAATTCACATTCATGCAAATGCTGCAAGGAGAATCATTAATTATTCGCGTGCATACAATTTTTGCAAATGACACCATCAAAAAGGTTGGCATTTGTAAAGCAATGGAACGGCTGCATTAATTGTCTGAGGGATGGACACACATCGTCAAAATGTTCATCTTGAGGATGCAAAGTATGTTCGAAAAAGCATAATACATTATTACATTTGGAAAATACTGTTCAGGGTTCATTGGCCGACAGAAAGAGTACGAGTACGTCAAACACATCAACTGTTAAGAGTAATTATGCAACAAACTCCACTAACCTACGCAAACTACGACCTCTTCTTGTATTGCTAGTCCATATGAAACCCGCTTGCCATCGAGCATCGGCCCTCAAGCCAGCACTTCACTTACGGCGGGTGTCAATAATACAAAGGAAGGTTATGTTTTTCTAAGCACTGTGTCAGTGAAGCTGATGAGTAACAGTGGAGCCATTATACAGTGTCGTGCTATCCTGGACTCTGGCTCGCAGGTGAATATAATAACAGAGAGAATGATGCGTAAACTGGAGATGCCACTAACAAAGAGCCCAATGATCATTCATGGTATCGGGCAATTAAAACGGCAAACAGATCTCAGATCAAATTTCGAGCTCTTATCCAACGTAACAAACTTTTCAACAAGGATAGAAGCTATTATATTACCTCAAATAGTATCCCCACAACCTTCACAAACGTTCGATGTTTCTACTTGGCCAATACCAAAGAACATCAAGTTGGCAGATCAACAATTTAATAAAACGAACCGCATTGATCTACTTATCGGAGCAGAACACTACCATCAACTTTTATGCGTTGGGCAAATCCAGCTAGAAAAAGGGCTTCCACTACTTCAAAACACCCTTCTTGGATGGATTGTCACGGGTAGTATCAGCAAGGATTCAACTTCACTTTCAACTTGCGGTATATTTACACAGGATGAGTTTCTTAAGCAAGCGATAGAGAAGTTTTGGGAAATTGAAAAACTACCAGGAAGTTTTTGGATAAATCCAAAAATACATTAGCAGAGCAATGCTGCGAATAACTTTTTGATCAAACAACCAAAGCGGATGCAGCGGGAAGGTTTGTTGTAAGGTTACCTTTCTCAATGGAGCCGGGAAAGCTGGGTGCGTCCATTGACATATCACTGAGCCGGTTCTATGTCTTAGAACGGCGATTCACAAGGGATATTAATCTTAAACAGCAATATATTGATCTTATGAACGAATACATTAACCTTGGTCACATGCAAGAAATCGACTACAATTCCATTCAAAATCCGCATAATTTCTTGTCACATCATAGGGTTATTAAAGCAGATAGCAGCAGTACCAAGCTAAGAACAGTTTTTGATGCATCAATGAAGACTTCCACAAGCATTTCCTTAAATGACATAATGTATTCAGGTTCAACTATATAGGATGATCTATTTGCAATTTTGATGCGTTTTAGGCTGCCAAAGTATGTCATTAAGGCCGATATTCAAAAAATGTATCGGCAGATAATTTTACATCCGGAAGACAGAAGGTTTTATCTGATTTGGTGGAGAACAGAATCAAAGCAACCGGTCAAATATTATCAACTCAATACAGTGACCTACGGAACAACATCAGCTCCATACTTGGCTACTAAATGTCTACAAGGGCTAGCTCAAGATTACAAGGTTATCTTTCCATTGGGTTCAGCCGCACTTCAGAGGGACTTTAATATAGATGACGCGATGACAGGTGCAAACAATTTAACGATGGCAAAGGCTATTCAGACACAATTGACAGCATTACTTCAAGAAGCTGGATGCACATTATGGAAATGGAGTGCAAACCACAAACAATTGCTAAAAGATGTTCCATTAGAGGATCAGGAAATCCATTTTGACGAAGGAAATAATGAAGAATTCGTCAAAACTCTTGGTTTAATATGGCTACCAAAATCCGACAAATTTTGCATTAAGGTCAAGTGCGAATCTCAAAAACGAGTAACAAAAAGAACAGTTGCATCCGAAATAGCAAAACCTTTTGATCCCCTTGGTATTATTGCACTAGTTGTAATCCTGGCTAAACTGTTTCTTCAAGAATTATGGGAACTTAAATACGATTGGGATGCCGCCCTTCCAATAGAAATGTGTACCAGATGGTGTACGCATCGAGAATAATTGCAATCATTAGATCGGATTAAAATTCCAAGGCATCATTTTGCTAAAAGGGTTCCTACGTCAGTGCAACTTCATACATTTGCTGAAGCATCCGAGAAGGTCTATGGTGCCGCAGTCTATGCAAGATCCGCTTACGATGATGGCGTTATAGTAGTTCGACTATTATGCTCCAAATCGAGAGTAGCACCAGTCGCGAAAACATCTTCAGGAATACGCTTATTAACCATCCCTCGACTCGAACTATGTGCAGACTATTAGCTGCAGAGCTTTCCAACCGAGTAAAATCCGACTTACGTATTTAAGGAGGAACAACGCATTTCTGGACTGACTCTCAAATTGTACTTGATTGGATTAACTCAAATCCCGAATCATTTCAAGTATTCGTCGGACGTCGTCTAGCAAATATTCAACTCTCCAGCAGCATGCAGTGGCGACACGTCCGTTCACATGAGAATCTAGCAGATGTGTTATCGAGAGGAATTACCCCAGAAAAGTTATAAGAACACAGCTTATGGTTCTACGGTCCAAGATTTCTAAGTGGTAAGGAATCAATATGGCCACCACCATATGCAAGTCAGAGCCCGGCTCTAGAAGAAAGAAAAAAGGCATCATTGTTGATAAATGCAGAAGAGCCGAAAGGAATGTTTGAACAAATTAAACATTCAAATTCCTTTGGCAAGCTTAAGAGGATAACAGCGTATTGTCTTCGCTTCATTGGATTAATAAAGAATGGCCAGTTTCTCCCTAAAATACATGAGTTGAGACGGTTACATTTAAAACCTAACAAAACAATCTGGTCGACGCTACTCAACTTATTCTAAAGTATATTCAAGAACAAGAATTCAAAGCAGACATACTTCATTAAGAGAAGTACAAGGAGCCGAATGCAAGAAGCAAATTAATTGGCCTATCAGTTTTCTTAGATCAAAACAAGCTCATATGGCGCCAAACATCCAATATTATTGCCTTATGCCCACCCATTTGTCAAAATACGAGTACTTATGACATATATACATGCAGAAAATATGCACGTATGCCCTCAAGGTCTATTAGCCATAACAAGACAACGTTTTTGGCCGATCAAAGGAAAAAATATAGCTCGTTACATCGTTCAACACTGCACAGATTGTATCAAGGCAAGGCCTAAGATGTATGATCAGATGATGGGCCATCTACCTGCACACAGAGTTCAACCAGCGCGTCCTTTCATCAATTGTGGAGTAGACTTTTGTGGGCCCATCTGGATTCATTACCGCTCAAGGGGAAGTCGTCCACAAAAGAGCTACCTGTCAATATTCTGCTGCTTTAGCACGAAGGCCGTATACATTGAAGTTGTAAACGACTTATCTACAGACGCATTCATCGGTGCGTTAAGGAGATTTATTGGCCGCCGAGGACATTGTAAAAATCTTTATTGTGATAATGCACTTAATTTTGTCGGCGCAAGGAATCAATTAACTGAATTACAAACAACAATATATTCAACCCAACTCAAGGTCAAATTTCAACCAGTTGTACGTCGAGAGATATAGATTTTCATTTTATCCCACCGAGGGCTCCATATTTTGGAGGTTTATGGGAAGGTTTATGACTTCACAGCAAAAAATTTGCTGAAACGAAAAATCGCATCAGTTTCTTTAACATATGAGGAATTGTGTACCCTAAGTATAGACGCTGAAGCCATCCTAAATTCAAGGCCAATCACTGCCCTCTCTACTCATCCAAATGACCTAAATGCATTAACTCCTGGTCATTTTCTTATAGGAGAGCCTCTCAGGACAGGGAAGCCTTAGCAGCAGATGGAAGCTAGTCTCGCACTTCAAAGAAGAGTTTTGGAAACGGTGGCCTCAAGAGTATTTGAATTAATTACAGCACAGGAACAAATGGAAAGCTTCATTAGCAAACGTAGAGATCGGCACGATAGTTATCATCAAGGAAGACAATACTCCGATAATGAAATGGCCACTTGGCAGAATTATCAAAGTGTACAATGGTAATGACGGTTTTAGCAGAGTAGTAGATGTTCGCACAAAATCGGGAGTCTTAAGGCGACCAGCTTAATTCACAAGCTGGTACCACTCGTCGAGGATGGGGTGGCCGTGGTGTAGTGGTAGTAGCAAACGCTTCACACTCGGAGGGTCCAGGTTCGAATCCTGCCCATAGCAAATCAGTTTTTCATTGTGTAATTGGAACTCAGACAAAAAAATTCTGCGTGTGAAGGCATAACACTGACACGTAGATTTGGCTGTTATAAGAGTTTCAAGCAATGAAAAAAAAAAAAAAAAAATACTGGGAATTATATCTCGAATCACTCTGAGTGAAGAAAAAAAAAATCTCCGTCCTATTCGGACTCCCACCCCTGGAGAGCAAACATAGAAACCAAACACACCTGAGTTTCAAACCACTACAAAAACAATTTTCCTTTCTCGTCCTTCTATCTTTCCGCCCGCGCCCTGGCAACAGTAAAAGGGTATCTAGCCCCATAGGCGCGCGTAAATTATAAAAAAAAAAAAAAGTGAAACAGCCATAGAGGAAGAATCAACAACAGCAAACCAGCCATCTGAAGCAACTCATGATCGAAAGCGCGTAACAGAAGATCCCGACAATTCCTCAGATAACACAAATGGATCGAAAAAGAAGACTCGAAAATTAAGTTCAACATTGCTAACAACTTTTCTTGTTTTGTTACTACTACCGATTGTTAGAGGAAGTACTCGTAATAGTGTGGAAGTAAAGAAATTTGACGCAACTCCCGGAATACACTTTTTTAATCAAGGAACTGTACACTTGGTAGCTAACAAATGGAACTTAATAGCTTATTATAATCTTGATCCATACCGAAAAGAGTTTCAAGTTTTAGAAAGCAGCACAATAACAATGCAAAATGTATGCAACGAAATATCATCAATAAGCATATGCAAACAAGTAGAAGTACTTAAAACTCAACCTTGACCTAACCTACGAAAGGTGAAAAGGTGAGCGGTGGACGCTGTAGGCAATATTGCAAACGCTCTGTTTGGAGTACTTGGCTCTCGATATGCTGAAGAGATGTCTACTAAAATCGACAAAATAATCACTAATGAAGATCATTTACTCGAGGTGCTCAAGAATTATAAAGGGTCCGCCATCTAACGTTTTTTTTTAACTAGTACTTATTTCATGAATAGTAATACTTAGCTCATGTCTGATTTGACAGGTAATTAGTTTTGTCCTTCCGCTGAACGAATATGGTTGTGTATACGCTTGAACAACGCTGCGAAATATTGCGACATTACTTTGAAAATCATGGTAATGTTGCAGAATGTGTGCGAAAATTACGCACGGATTTTGGAAGAAGAGAAGCACCGTCAGTATGTTCGTTATCTTGTGAAAAAAGTGAAAGAAACTGGCATCCTCATCGATAAACCAAAGCGTGAAAAGCCAAAAACAGTGCGTACACCCGAGAATATTGCTGCTGTGGCAGAAAGTGTGAGTGAAGCGCCATCAACATCAATTCACCGTCGTTCTCAATAATTGAACATTTCGGAGACATCATTGAGGCGAATTTTGCATAAAAACCTTAGTATGACGCCATATAAAATACCAATTGGTTCAGGAGTTGAAGCCAACTGACCATCCAATGCGTTTTCGCTTCGCTAAGTGGGCCTGCGATCGACTTAGAGAAGATGCCGATTTTGCCAAAAAAATCATCTTTTCAGATGAAGCTCATTTTGATCTTGGCGGGTATGTAAACGAGCAAAATTGGCGCATTTGGGGCACAGAAAACCCGCACGCATACATTGAAAAGCCGATACACCCAAAACGAGTCACTGTTTGGTGCGGATTTTGGTCCAGAGGCATAATTGGGCCATTTTTCTTCGAAAATGAGCAAGGAATGGCCGTTATAGCCAATGGCGATCGTTATCGGGCCATGTTGAACGAATTTTTGTTCACAAAAATTGAAGAGGAGGATATTGGCAATATTTGGTTTCAACAGGACGGCGCTACGTGCCACACAGCCGAAGCTACACTCGATGTTTTGCGCGCTGTTTTTGAAGATCGCATTATCAGCCGCAGAGCTGATGTCGTTTGGCCACCTCGGAACTGCGATTTGACACCGTTGGACTATTATTTATGGGGTGGCGTAAAAGATAAGTGTTACGCCGACAAGCCAGAGACAATTGACTCTTTAAAGGACAATATTCGTGAAGCCATTGGTGAAATACAGCTGCACACAATCGATAATGTGCTTAAAAATTGGACCGATCGTGTAGGCTACTGCATGGCCAGCCGAGGCAGCCATTTGAATGAAATTATTTTCCATTATTAACCGGAAGGATAAAACTAATTATCTGTCAAATCAGACATGAGCTAGGTGTTACCATTCACGAAATAAGCACTAGTTGAAAAAAAAACGTTAGATGGCGGACCCTTTACTTCAATATTAGACTCCACTATGAACATAATAACAAAAAATCAGGCAGCTATGGACCAATGGCATGACGAACTTTTAACACAAGTAAATCAAATATTCAATCGCGTTATCAATATCACCAGACTCGAATATCAGCTAGACGTTCAGCAATTGTTCTCATCATGGGCTATCTACACTTCACTTCTTATCACTAACATACAACGGACACAAACATCTATTTTTGCGGCACTGGCAGACACTCATTACGGGAAAACCAATTATTTACTGACTTCACCGCAACAATTGGGGGAAGAAGTTATCAAAATTAAAATTCATCTACCATCAGGACTTCATCTACCTATTAAATCAAACCACATACTCGAACTCTATAAACTTATGACAACAGAAGGACAAATTACTAGCAACCATGTCATATTTAAAATTAATCTACCACTAATAGAAGAAGAAGAATTAGTTATGTTTAAAAACATTCCAATTCCAGCGATGACAAACGACATCTTCATCGCCATAGAAGCATCATCTACCTATCTAGCAGTAGACGCTCATCAAGACGAGTATTGCCCATTGTCCAACGATGACATCGCACCTTGCAATATCATAGGGAAGGACAGATACCTATGTACTAAAACCCATCCAGTTTACCGTCGTGGATCGAATATCAGCTTGTGTGAAATTAATCTGCTAAATAATATACCTTCGTTATCAGTATGTAAATTAAAGGTCATTGAAACAATTCCTGTATGGACAAGCATTTAAAACACAAACGAATGGATTTATGCTGTAATGAACGAAACTCTGTTGAATGTGGTATGTAACAATCAACCATCGCTTCTTAAAATCAGTGGAACCGGGATTTGGAAACTGCAACCGACCTGTGTTGTGAGACAAAATTTGTTTACGCTGCAAGCGCATGACATACATACTCGTATATTCAAGTAGTATTCGACTGTCACAGACCAAATTTTTAGATGTTATAAATCTACACAATGTAACATATCTGGCGGCACTTCGTCACAACATGATAAATGTCAACACAAGGATCATGGAACTGCAAGCTCTTCATAAACAAATTAAGATTCAGCAAACAGTTATGCCTAACCTGCTTCACCATCATAACATCCGGCTACAATTATAAGCTCTGGGGGACTCACCCTGGCGGCCGCAGTTGTTCTGTATATACTTTGCAATCACAGTCCAACTATATGCAGAAGAACAACTATTCCAGTACCACAACCAAGAACCCTATCAATCTCTGACAATCCGAGGATCGACAGCGAAGGACAGGATGTTTAGTCTTAAGAATTAATTTTATAAATGCACACCCACAATTTAAAATAAAAATAAAAATAAATAACCCACATGCTACACCCTATACGCACATCGCAAAATGCAAAATGCACCATAGGTTATTTTTATAATTTCGCTTAGGTTGTCCCCATTTACACCGTTTGCTGACACAAAATAGTTTACAACACTTTTCCCACTATCAAACACACCATTTAGCATGAAAACACATATTTCATTAGCAAACAATCTACTCCTTTCTACACCAAGGTCTTCGAAATCATCTATTAAATCATTTTTTATATTATATGTAACGTTTTTACGAATCCTAATTTCAACAACAAAAGGACGTTCTCGTTGGTTTAATAAAGCGACTTAAGATACGAATGGGCATAAGATGGCGTAAGACCGAACAGTAGTAATTTAAATCACGTCAAAATGTTTTCGAAGCCTCCATACACTAAAGACGTGAGTAGTTTTATGGGTCTTTGTTCATATTTTCGCAAGTTTATAAAGAGCTTCGCTATCCTATCAAAGCCACTTTAAGACAGGCGTAAAAAATATGCTCCACATTTACTTTTGGAGAAAGAGAACTTCAAGCATTTGAATTATTAATGCAAAAATTTATTTCATCCCCAATACTATCAATCTTATAGTCCATACAATTTAACTGAATTGCATGGCGATCCTACTAGATTTGGGACTGTTGTAATGTTGGCATATTTCCTGGAAGACTTTTGATTCAAAGTTTCGCCCTTGATCAGAGTGCAGCTCCATTGGGACCCCAAATCTTCTAACCCAGTTGTTGACTATCTGTTCGGCTACGGTCTTAGCCTCTTGATTTGGGATGGCAAATACTTCCGGCCACTTACTGAAGTAATCCATGACTACGAGAGTATATCGGTTTCCATTAAAGGTTTCGGGAAACGGCCCAGCGATGTCGATGGCTATTCGTTCTAAAGGTGCTCCGACATTTTATTGTTGCACTTGTCCATGTGGCTTTACTTTACTTTACTTACTACCCCTGGTAGCCGCACACCTTATGCACTTTTTGCACCAATTCTCGACATCTTGTTTAGCGCTTAGCCAATAGAAACGTTCCCTTACCGTTTCCAACGTCTTGTTTGTTCCCGAATGGCCTCCTGAGATTCCGTCATGTATTTCATGGAGTACTGCTACTGCTCGATCCATCTTGCAACTTGGCCTTCAGGGTTCTTAAATTGTAGTAGCCATTTCAGAGCTGCGTGGTCTGTCCGGAGAATGAACTTTTGTCCGTAGAGATACTTATGGAAATGCTTCGTAGCCAGAATTAAAGCCAGAAGTTCGCTCCGGGTTACGCAGTAGTTCCGTTCAGGTCTGGAAAGGACTTTGCTGTAATATGCGACTACTTTCTCTTGACCGTCATGAACTTGGGAGATCACAGCTCCGCCCCCAACATTTTTAGCGTCTGCGTCCACGATGAACATTTTTCCGGGCGTGGCGTAACCCAAGATGGGGGCATTGCACAGCTGTCGCTTGAGTTCTTGAAATGCTTGTTCGCATTCTTCAGACCACCTGAACTGTCGGCCTTATTCCGTAAGTTAATGCAGGCTCTTTGCAATGCCAGCAAAATCTTTTACGAACCTTCTGTAATACGTGGCGAGTCCTAAGAAGCTTCTCAGTTGGTGTTTATCTGTTTGAGAAGACCAACTTTTCACATCTACGATTTTGTAAGGATTCGTTCTTACTCCTTCCGCTGATATAATGTGACCCAGATATTTTACTTCCGGAAGGAACAAGGCGCACTTTTCTGATTTGAGGCACTTCGCAGCCTCTCAAACACTTCTTTTAGATTTTCGCGGTGCTCCTCGAACGTCTTACCTATGACGATAACGTATACTAGGCAGGTTTTCCAGGTGAGTCCTTTCAATGTTCGTTCTATTAGTCGCACGAAGGTGGCCGGAGCGTTGCACAGTCCAAACGGCATCACTGCAAACTGCCAAAGACCGCTTCCTGTAGTGAAGGCAGCTTTCTCACGATCCGTACGATTTATCTCTACCTGCCAGTAACCTCTCTTCAAGTCAAGTGTTGAAAACCATTTCGCTCCAGAAAGCATATCCAAAGTGTCATCGATTCTCGGATATGGGTAGCTGTCCTTTTTAGTGACATCATTGAAACGTCGGTAGTCTACACAAAATCTCGTGCTGCCATCTTTCTTCTTCACGAGGACCACTGGAGATGCCCACGGACTTTGCGATTCTTCAATCATTCCCTCAGCTTTCATCTTCGACATCATTTCGGCAACTTCTGTTTGCTTTGCCAATGGAAGACGCCTTGCAGGTTGACGGATTGGTCGAGCGTCTCCGGTGTCAATGTGGTGTTGAACAATATGCGTACGTCCATATTCTCCGTCTTGTGTAGCAAATATATCAGCGTACTCACCGATTAGTTTTTCTGCCAGGATTCGCTGATCTTCGTCCAGGTTACAGAGGCTGAGAATTTTGTTCTTGATTTTTATGCTCTGAACTGTTGTGACCGGTTTTGCACACTTTTTTCCGTTGTGGTCGATATAGCCTCAACAGGTACGCATTTTCCCACTATCTCCCCCTTTTTCACCTTTACACTGAATGTCTTTGGATTTAGAATCCTTACAGGGATCATGTTGTTCTTTGGCTCCACTAAGGTCTTTCCCACCATGAAGTCTCTTCTCTTTTCCCGGCCATCCTTACTGCTGACTGTAGCTTCGAATCTGCAATTCCCCTGATGAATGCGTCCTTTGCCATTTCGTCGATTATTTCCTGGCCTGCGGTGGGGTATGACAGATGTGCCAGTCTACTCACGTCTGCTTGGAGCTGCTGAAGTGTTTCTCCTCGCTGCTACGTTCGGCTTTGCAATTGGACCTTGTAGACCTCCTGCATGTGGCTATCCCCAAACCGTTTCTCTATAGCCTGTACTAAAGTCACATAATCTTTATGCTTTTCGATGTCTACTGTTTGCAACAATTCTGCTGCAGGACCGCGCAAGGCCATTGTTAGGGCAAAGCACTTTTCCTCATTGTCGAGCTCTTTTGCCAGTTGCTGAACTTTGCTGTCCATTTCTTCGAATTTTTCGCCAACATTCTTCTCTATTGTATCAAATTTGTCATCAACATTCTTCTTTATTCTATCGAATTTGTCATCGATTTCTTCGAATTTTTGCTAGAGAATGTTCTTTTGTTCTTCCAGATTATTCTTTTGTTCATCCATTTTCTGTTGAAGACCGTGCAGATTGTCTAGATTTTGCGTTTGTTCCTCCATTTTTAACAGGAGGAGCTGCATCATCGCAGCCATGTCTCTGCCCGTACTTGTGTGTTCATCGTCAACATCAAAGGAGTATGCATCAGGATCATGTCCCTCGTTGTTCAAAGACTCCTGTAGTCGGAGCACCAGGTCAGTTTTTCCTCCACTGGCGCTGAGGCTTCTCTTGTTCAACTCTGATTTGAGTTCTCAACCGCTTATACTTTTCTTATCTTTTATTTAAACCACTTAATCATTTATCCTAATTAACACTTCAACTTCAACTGATCAACTAACTTGCATACCTTGGGTATGCTGGTTGTACTCGAATGACATACTTCGAGAGGGTCAACTGCAATAGTTTTCGAGCCATTCTAGCTTTTTCAAATAGTCAGAAAACACTGTTTTTTTTCTGTTTTTTTTTTTTTACACACAATAAGTCCTATCCCACTTCTGGCACCAATGTAAAATGTTTGTACAAATGGTACAAATGATAGAACTTATTCTTTTCAATAGAAATCGCTTTATTGAGTACAGTTACAATGCACTATTTAATTGTTTCTTTCAATACAATCCAATTTCTCAACCGCTTATTATTTTCTTATCTTTTACTTAAACCACTTAATCGATTCTCCTGATTAACACGTCAAATTCAACTGATGAACTGACTTGCATACCTTGGGGATGCTGGTATTTGTACTCAAATGACATACATCGGGAACAATCCTCGTCATCCAGCGACCTATACAATTTCCAATTTGCCAGAAAATTCGATTCCACTCTCCAGTCATCAATAGTCGAGACTTTGTTATCAAGTATCGAAATCTTCTGGCCTTCGAGTATCGAAATCTTCTGCTCTCTAAATATAGATGTCGCTGCTCTTAAATGTTTAAGTGGTTATCACAATATTTTAGAGCTTGGTCATGTTTTTTTGCATTTGAGTAATCTGATAATTGTTTTTTTTTTAAATTCTTTTGAATCTCGACTTCAAAGTGACTCTGTTGCTTCTTGAACCGAATTCTCCTATGACCTTTGTTAAACGTGGCAAAGTTATCTAATGATGCACAGTTTTCTAACTAGGACGGTGTTGACGTACAGCTCGTATAGTTCGTCGTTTAATCTTCTCCTTTGCCCGTCAACGCAAACAGGACCGAATATTTTTCGAAGGATCTTTCTCTCGAAACGACTGGGGATATCTTCACCCGCATTCGATAGATTCGAAGCTGCAGCTCGATAAAGTAGGACTGGGAATTTCAAAGTAAGAGTTATTCTTCGTTTTATTTCAGCGGAGGTGTTGTTGGCAGAATTTAAAGCAGTCCCTTAGTACCTCGAAACTATAGCTGTTGACTATGACATTCTGTCCAATTCATCGATGTTGTGTGTCCCTCCTTCTTGACAGCATATATTTGGTTTTGCCCTCATTTACCGCTAAACCCATTTTAGCAACTTCCGTTTCAATACTAGCGAAAGGACCGGTGAAAGCCCGATGTATTCTCCCAATCCTGTCGATACGAGTATCATCGACGTACGACAGTATTCGTAGTTGCACAAACTTTTGAAAATTGTGCCTCCAGTGTTCGCTTTTGTCAGACTATTGAATCTGCGAAGTAAAAGGCATTAAATATAATATATTTTTACTCACATGTTTTTATTGAGCATTTGATGGTTCCACATGGTTCGGTTTTCCAATGTCTGGAAAGTTTGCCATCTATTTTATTTATTGGTGGGTAAATTAAAAAAAAATATTTTAACATTGGACGAAATTCCATTGGAAAGGACAGTGGATTACATTTTGATCCCGTAAGTTACGAGTATGTTTTAATCCCAAATGTTTATCGAACAGTATAGTTCTATTAAATGCGTGTTTGATGGAACGGAACTGACTTCATAGTTACATACTTACATAATACGAATTGAGATGTTTTTAGCGAGGACGATTTGATAGCTGTACTCTGCTCAAAGTTGAATATGAAACAATGCTTTATTTTCCCTTGTAAAATGGCCTGAACAGGAAAGTAATATTTTTTGTGAAGCAACTATTATTAATAAAGTGAAAAAAAAAACCGATAAAACAAACAAATTTATTGGCAAAACCCACCAAAATTCATATTTTAATATAATATTTGTTGTTTGAAATATTTCTTAATATAAGGTCCGTTCGCGTATTGTCCAAAAGTACAGAAACTATAACTACGAAGGTTTTTGGCAGTTTTGTGTTGTTTTTCGTAGTTGCGGACATCGCGAATACGGAAATAGTAATGACTGCAACGCCCTTCTTCTGAGGCAAAAAATACTGCAATGTCCCAAAAACAGTACAAATTTTTGGTCGTTCGTCAAAAACATTAGAAATTCCGCTTCATCCTTCATCCCAACGCTCATTTACAATGACATTCCAGCTATAAGCTCTTTGGATAAGGCCAATCTGCTTGCTGCACACTTTGCGGTCAGTTCAACACTCCCAGATTGTGCTTTGTCTCCGCCTACACTTGAGTGCGTCGAATCTTCAATGGGACGAATCTACTTTCGCACTCGTGTGGTAGTAAGAGTACTTAAAGATCTCAACATACATAAATCCGCTGGTCCAGATGGTATATCTCCCCTTCTTTTGAAGAGGTTGTTACATCTCCCTGTAAAAGAGAAATTAGGTTGAATACAAATAAAAACATATCCAAATACTTACCGGAACATCCTCTTTCTATCTAAACAAAACAATTTAATTTATTTGAAAATTGTCAAACCAAAAACCAAGATGGTGGGGATCGGGATTCGAACTTCGAATGAATATCGATTTTCGAAGAAAATTAAAAGGTGGTGCCAAGCCAGCATGGCTTAGAACCAACTATTTTAGGCAGTGGGTAAGGTAGGGAGCAATAGCTTAAAACTTCCAATAAGCTATTCGGAAGAGAACCCTGATTGCCTACGATGAATAAGGCTGTGTTAGTGGGAGCGAGTGGCTGAATGTTGGTACCGTAAACAACAGAATATGAAGACATCGCAATAGGCAGAGCTAGAAGCATCACGCCACAATACAAAGTGCAGTGATTGCAACCAGTTAAGTAACAGAAATCCTCAAAAAAAGGAATACTTAAAAATTAAAATTTTTCTTGAACAAGTGAAAAAAAAAAAAAAAAACTAATAAAGACATAAATATATAACAGGAAAAAGTGCGAAAGTTAAAATTAAAAATAAAAATCATAGCAAAGGTGAAATAAATCGAAAGACGAAAAGCAGCTAATATAAAAAAAAATTAAAAATTTTGTTTGGAAGGTGAAAGAGGCGGAATACAAAAAAAAGGGGGAATAATTGAAGGACATTTCGAGAAGAAAGGGTAAGTGCTAGCAGTAAGAGTGTTACAGCGTAGCATTAAAAGATTAAAATTGAATTTAGGGTTTTAGTTGCCTTACGCCGCAGAAAAATAGCAAGGAGTCGGACGACATCCTCATACACCAAGTGAGAAATGGGCGATCACGGCAAGAAAAAAAAAATACCGTGATTGCCATATTTCCCCCCCCCCTTTTTTTTTAACCTCCCTCACGAGAAAAAGAAGAAGAACCGGCAAAATTCGCCAGATTGACATAATGGATTATTTTTTTTGATTTAATTTAAAAAAAAAAGAATTTTTTTTAAGTACAGGCATCTCTGTTGTATAATTTATTTAGAATGTTATAATTTAGTTTTAGTTTTATAGTTTATTCAATTGTTTATTGTATTGTTCCCACTGTCATACTTAGTGTCCATACGTTTCTATTTGCTTAAACAAAAAAAAAAAAAAAAAAAAAAACCTAATATCGATTTTCTAAAAAGGCAGCATAATTCATAAAAGGCAGCAAAATAGTTGCGGTACCCTTAATTTGAGCTCAGATTAGGTAGGTGCATAGAAGTACATATCCATACATCCATCTCAGGTCTCAGGAGAAGGGATATTAGTTTTCTTTTTTTTCTAAAACAAAAAAATAATAATAATAAAAATAAAATACCTAACTAAATAAATCAATTTGTATTAATATATATACCTATCTATTATTGTATTGTATATATATATTGAAACATTTCCATACATCGTTATACATAATAAACATTTATATACATTTATACACACATACATACTTTTATATACATACATTTATATCCATCCATACCTCTAAGCAATATTGTAGAGCCTGAGAGTATGCCATAAATGTAAGGCAAAATAAGAAAAAAAACAGAAAAAGAAGTATTGTTTCCGTAGCATACCAATAGGCGCTACCATGGGCTACTAAAAAGATTTTCAGAGAGTGTCATAGGTAAGAAGATTTCGGCTGGTGATGATATGAGAGGATGAGACGATATCCGCTCATTGGGGAAATCCTGAAGTCGGCCACCGGATTTCCAGGCTGGGAGGGAAATGGCCAGGGCTGTTCAACACCGCAGCGACCCTCAGCATCGTAAGTTCCGTCCGTTTTAAAGGTTTGTATTTTGAATTGGCATGATTTATGTTTTTTTGTTGTAGTAGGTCCTGTAAAGGAGTGAGGACAAGAACCAGCCCCATCCGGCGAGCTTAGCCGTGCCTCGCAAGCATGCCACGCTCCTCACTCCGAGACATCCTTTCCGTTCCTTTTCATTTCCTTTCCCAGTCCGGTCCACATCCTAGTTTCCTGTCACCTTCTCATCTCCAACGCCCTCTATAATCCCATATTTATATTCAAAACATTTTCTTCCTACCTTCCTTTCTTCCTATCTTCCACCCTCCATCTTCCAAAAACACCTATTATTACAAAAAATGGCGCCCAACGTTTTGTTCTTGTCAAATGTCCGTCCTAGTCGTCCATCCGTAGATGTTCTTGTTGCTATCATCAAGGGACCCGTAAGTCTTCAAGTGGCAGTCAGTTGACATACCAACTTGAATTGCGACGGGTGACATTAATGAGGACCACAAGAACAACTCACTCAAACTTGTAGTCCTACGTTTTTTTTTGTACTCTTTTCTTTTAAATGTGCATTTCACTTTGCTATCATAGTTTCAATTTTCCTTTCAGTTCGTATTGTGTTTGTAAACAGTTACAGTGACCTTGTCTCAATGTCGTTATTGCATACACTTGTAGCACTGTTCCGTCCTTATATCTTAGCTTCCTCACGTACATACTGTTCAAATTGTATCAAGTCTTCCAGCAGAGGCCTCCAGGCTGGTCTGGAATTGCGGGAACAATGAAGACAGTATATCTGTATATGTCTCGTATAGTGTCCAGTCCAAATTTTTGCTTACTCGTTTACCTTGCTGAGGGATAACATCACGTCCGTCCGCAGTCTAAATTTCCGGAACATCGTCATCAGCCTGAAACATCATCGTAACCGCCGAGGAAAGCTTCTTAAGACACTCCCATGTTAGAAGAAAGAAAATTCGATTATATAATCCATTTAATTTTATTTATTCATTCGTTAATATTTATTAATCATTCATTAATTGTGTTTTTTTTTTTGTTTTTTTTATTTGTTTATTTATTTATTTATCTAATTATTCATTTATTCATTAATCTATTTATTTATTTATTTATAGAATGTGATATATATATATAAGTACCTATATTTGTTTGTTTACGTAGTACAATTTACCCTTTTTTAGCTTTGAAATAGAGACTTAATTGAATGTTGCACATGCTTTACTATTTTTTTTTTGATTTCTTTACTGTACGTAATTTACTTCCTAAATGTTTTTCTTTGCAATTGAGTAAGAAAAATTGGTATTATACCATCGTTTTCACATCCACATACAGATCTTGTAATTTGGTTGGCTTGTTGCGGCACATTCCCGACATACGCATATTCAGATTCTAGCATAAAAAAAATACATATTATTGTTAGCACGAAACCTTTTGATTCCTCTCATACCTGCTTGTTTATAATTAATTTTCATTATCTCCGAGATTTTGGTTGGTAATTGTTGGTAGTACCTTTCTTAAAATGGATGAGTCTGAAAAAGAAAGACAAAGGATGAGAAGAAGCTTCCTCGAGTTTACTAAAAGTATAAACGAGCTTATCCAACCACTGCTTAGGGAAACAAAAGTTGATGCAATCCAGAATTCTAAACAAGGTCCTCAACACTTAGAGAAGCAATACCCTGCACCCAAACAAGCATCAGCATCAAATCATTCAGAACACTATCGTTCACAAATAAATTTAAATTCCCACCTAGATCCGACCTTGGAACCATTTCATCCAAGAGAAACTCACTTCCCAGGTTCCAGTGATCAAGAGATAAACCACCAGAGACAACAAACACCTCCTATACAAACTCTGGGGATGGTTCAGAGCCCCCCGCAGCACACAAGCAATCCAAGGTACCGCACCAATATAAGAGGCCCAATAAAAATCGACAAGTGGGGCATTTACTTTGAAGGAAACCCGGATTCGCTAACTGTGGAGGACTTCATTTTTCGGCTGGAAACTCTTCAACGCCAGTACGAGTGTCCATGGTCTGAGATTTTGCGCGATTTCCACATCCTCCTCTCCGGTACGGCATACGAATGGTATTGGCAATTTAAAAGAGCTAACTACTATTCGGATTGGCCATCTCTGCGTGATGCACTCATGCGTCAATTCCGCAATGCGAAGTCAGACTTCGAAATAATGAGAGACCTTATGGACCGCAGGCAAGGTGCCGGAGAGTCAACTGACGAATTTTTCGCAGCGATCGCCAAACTCAGATCACAAATGACCATTCAAGCCCCAGAGTTTGAAATAGTGAAAATAATCAAGAGGAATTTAAACTTAAGAATTGGAAAGTTGGTTTATCCCATGGTAATTTTTACATTAGACCAACTGAGATACGCTTGTAGAGATGCAGAGAATGCCTTTCCGATCCGGGATAGAAATCCAAACAGAAATAATTTAAGTGGCATAGTTTACTTAAATCCGGAAGATGACACGGCAGAGATCAGGGAGATGGCAGCTATGCAGTATGGTGAACCGAGGCCGAAGCCGTCAAGAAGTTTTGCAGAGCCAAAAAAATTGTCTTGCTGGAACTGCAAGGCCGAGGGCCACACCTTCATGGACTGTCCATCTAGCAGTATAAATATCTTCTGCTACCGGTGTGGGCAAGAGGGAGTGATAACTCCTAAATGTCGGAGGTGCAACCCGGAAAACAGCCAGAGGAACGTGATGTCAACGGGGAAGTCGCGTTCGACGCAATTCCCCGAATACAGAATCAAGGATGTGTCATAATCCAGATAGAAGAAGACATCGAAGGAAATGAGGAGCAGGTTAAAATACTAAAGAGGGACCCAGAAATAAAAGAAGTTGAAGAGCCAAAGAAATTGGATACAAAACCCCTGCATATAAGATTAAAGGAGTATATTAAGGCAAAACATAGAATAATAGGTGGTAAAGTAACTAATAGAATTTTAAAAGCTAGGGAGCGATATACAATTAGAAAGATGGTCAGGAAAGCAATAGCGTCAACTATAGTCGACACATCCTCTGATCCAAGGCCTTATGCGAAAGTAAAAATAGGAGAAAGGGCAATGTTAGGTCTACTGGATAGCGGGGCTAGCATAAGTATATTAGGGAAAAATTGTGAACAGGTAGTCAAAAAAATAGGTTTACCATTTAGTTCATTCAGTCAGTGCTGGCGTGAAAACTGCCGATGGGAAGAACCAAGCCATTATCGGTAGAATCACTGCACCAGTACAGTATAAAGGTGCGACAAAGACGGTAACCTTTTTTCTAGTCCCGAGTCTCGACCAGGAGTTGTACCTAGGGGTTGATTTTTGGAAGACTTTCGAAATAGCGCCTGAAATTATAGGTTCGATTACACTAACAGGTAATATAAATAATACAGACACTCTCACCAGTTATCAGTAAAAGACCAGTCCAGACTAGAGGCAGTCAAAACAAAATGTCGCTGTTTCACCCAGCATGGTCTCGGAAAAACATCGTTGGAGGAGCATGTCATCGACACCGAGGAGTCGGAACCTGTAAAGCAACGTCACTACCCTGTTTCCCCAGCCATACAAGGTCTTCTGTATGCGGAGATAGTCCGGATGATAAGTCTCGGCGTTATCGAGGACAGTGAGAGTCCGTGGAGTTCGCCCGTTGTACTCATACGAAAACCTGGTAAAAATCGACTTTGCTGGATTCTCGTAAAGTCAACGAGCTTACGAAAAAAGACGCTTACCCTCTCCCCCATATCGACGGGCTTCTCAGTCGGCTACAGGACACTTACTACATCAGTAGTGTCGATTTAAAAGATGCTTTCTGGCAGATACCGCTGGAGAAACAGAGTAGGGAGAAAACTGCTTTTACGATTCCGGGGAGGCCCTTATACCAGTTTACTGTCATGCCCTTCGGGTTGTGTAATGCGGCCCAAAGGATGTGTAGGTTAATGGATAAGGTCATCCCATCGCATCGCGTTTAAGAGAAAAAGTCTTCGTCTATCTCGATGACTTGCTTATTGTATCTCCAGACTTCGAGACTCATCTCGCATTGCTCGAGGAGGTCGCGCTATGCTTGCGGAAAGCGGACCTCACCTTTAACTTGACTAAGTCAAAGTTCTGCTTCAAGGAACTTCGCTACCTAGACTACATAGTCGGTGGTGGAATGCTTAAGACCGATCCGGCCAAGATCGAAGCGGTCGTTGATCTACCCGTTCCAAAAAACCGAAAGCAAGTACGCAGTCTACTCGGCCTCGCTGGGTGGTACAGACGCTTTATCAGGGATTTTTCTAGCCTGACTGCCCCCTTAACTGAAACCATGAAGAAAACTAAAGAACCTTTTCTGATGACTGATGAGGCGCTGAAAGCCTTCGAAGCATTTAAGACTGCATTAACAACCACCCCAGTACTCATCCACCCCGATTTTTCCAGGAGATTTTTCATCCAGTGCGACGCTTCTGAATTGGGAATAGGTGCAGTCTTGTTCCAAATTAACGAAGCTAAAAAAGAATGCCCGATCGCGTACTTCTCTCAGAAGTTAAGTTCATGTAGACGCAATTATAGTGTGACAGAGAAAGAATGTTTAGCAGCGGTACTGGCCGTCCAGAAATTCAGACCCTACGTGGAAGGTATGTCGTTTACCATTATTACCGACCATTCCAGTCTAAGGTAGCTGATGAGCCTCAAGAACCTCTCCGGCAGGCTTGGAAGATGGAGTCTGGAGCTGCAGAAATATACCTTCCAAATCGAACACCGGAAAGGTTCGCTAAACATTGTGCCAGATACTCTGTCCCGTGCACATATCGACAGCCTCGAAATGGAAGACATCGCTCCGCTTGTGGACTTAAATTCGAAGCGTTCAAATCGGATGAGTATTTAGAGCTAATAAAAACAATCCGACAACACCAAGAGGAATTGCCAGACCTCAAAATAGAAGAAGATTATATGTATAAACGGTCGCTGCCACCGTACGGAGATGAATCGACGGTTGAACACAACTGGAAATTATGGATCCCGTCACATCTCACAGAGGAGTTGATTTCAAGAGCACACAATCCTCCGCAAGCTTCGCATGGTTGTGTTGCAAAAACATTGCACAGGGTTAAGCAATTCTTTTATTGGCCAAATATGACAGTCCAAATTCGTCGATATGTGTCCAATTGCGTTACATGTAAACTATGTAAACCGTCCAACTTCATACAACGTCCGCCAATGTCAACAAATTTTTGTACTGATCGTCCATTTCAGAAACTATATATAGATTTCTTGGGACCATACCCCAGATCAAGATCCGGAAAAAGATTTATATTTGTGGTCCTCGATCATTTGTCAAAGTTTGTGTTATTGAAAGCGCTTAGAAATGCAAATTCGTCCAGTGTTGTCCAGTTTTTACAGAATGTTTTTAACATGTTCGGTGTACCACAAGTAATACACTCGGACAATGGCAAGCAGTTCTTGGCAAAAGATTTCCAAAATCTTCTGACACAACTGCAAATTCGACACCTGAGAACCGCCAATTACTCGCCTCAATCGAATGCGTCTGAAAGAGTGAATAGATCTATAATCACGGCCATAAGATCTTACATAACGACTGACCATCGTGATTGGGATCTTCACTTAAGTGACATAGCCGGATCGTTGAGGAGCTCTGTGCATAGTTCAATCGGTGTGTCACCATACTTTGCCTTGTTTGGCATAAATATGATGACACACGGAAGCTGCTACGAACTGGCTCAACGACTCAATGCTGTGGAGGACGGAGAACTAACAACCCTCTCAAGACAACGATTGCAGTGCTTGAGAAATAAAATTAAACAGAACATTAAGAAATCCTATGAAAGGAGCGCTAAAACTTACAACACGAGAACACACATAGTACGATATATACCTGGCCAAGAGGTATACCGAAGAAATTTTGTTTTAAGTCCAAGTACTTATCGTCTAAATTGTGTCCAAAATATGTTAAATGTCGTGTAGTAAGAGCAATTGGTCGGAACTTGTACGAGCTGGGAAATCTAGTTGGAACAGAAATCGGAGTTTATCACGCGAAGGACATGAAACAGTGACAGCAACGTAAAGTTAAAAAAAAAAAAAAGAACCATCTTTGTAGTCATAAAATTATAATTATTAACAAATTTATTTATTTATTTATATGGAATTAGAGACTATAGACTGTATTAGGATTAAGTATTTATTTATTCGTGTATGTAATTGTACAGAGATTTATTTATTTTTTATATATTTATTTATTCATATATTTACTTATTTATACATTTGTTTGTTTACACCTTTATTTATTTAAATGTTAATTTATTTAATTATCTATTACTATTGACTTAAACTTAGAAATTTATTTATTGTGATACCTTTTTTATGTATTCAATATATTTGCACGTATGTATATGTGTCAGCCCAAGAACTCGCACAGCTGTTTTGGGAAAGTTCATTACCCTAACGCACATAGGCAGAAATGAACATACATATGTATGTACACATGTTGATCAATAATTTTCATGCCCGGCTGATCATAGAGTGGGGTTCTTCACCACGTCCAATTGTTCCAATCCAGGTATCTGTCCTCTGTCCTTTCCGTCGTGAGCACTCTGTAAAGTCCAGAGTTTTGTTACATCTCCCTGTAAAAGAGAAATTAGGTTGAATACAAATAAAAACATATCCAAATACTTACCGGAACATCCTCTTTCTATCTAAACAAAACAATTTAATTTATTTGAAAATTGTCAAACCAAAAACCAAGATGGTGGGGATCGGGATTCGAACTTCGAATGAATATCGATTTTCGAAGAAAATTAAAAGGTGGTGCCAAGCCAGCATGGCTTAGAACCAACTATTTTAGGCAGTGGGTAAGGTAGGGAGCAATAGCTTAAAACTTCCAATAAGCTATTCGGAAGAGAACCCTGATTGCCTACGATGAATAAGGCTGTGTTAGTGGGAGCGAGTGGCTGAATGTTGGTACCGTAAACAACAGAATATGAAGACATCGCAATAGGCAGAGCTAGAAGCATCACGCCACAATACAAAGTGCAGTGATTGCAACCAGTTAAGTAACAGAAATCCTCAAAAAAAGGAATACTTAAAAATTAAAATTTTTCTTGAACAAGTGAAAAAAAAAAAAAAAACTAATAAAGACATAAATATATAACAGGAAAAAGTGCGAAAGTTAAAATTAAAAATAAAAATCATAGCAAAGGTGAAATAAATCGAAAGACGAAAAGCAGCTAATATAAAAAAAAAATTAAAAATTTTGTTTGGAAGGTGAAAGAGGCGGAATACAAAAAAAAGGGGGAATAATTGAAGGACATTTCGAGAAGAAAGGGTAAGTGCTAGCAGTAAGAGTGTTACAGCGTAGCATTAAAAGATTAAAATTGAATTTAGGGTTTTAGTTGCCTTACGCTGCAGAAAAATAGCAAGGAGTCGGACGACATCCTCATACACCAAGTGAGAAAGGGGCGATCACGGCAAGAAAAAAAAAATACCGTGATTGCCATATTTCCCCCCCCCCCCCCCCCTTTTTTTTTAACCTCCCTCACGAGAAAAAGAAGAAGAACCGGCAAAATTCGCCAGATTGACATAATGGATTATTTTTTTTGATTTAATTTAAAAAAAAAAGAATTTTTTTTAAGTACAGGCATCTCTGTTGTATAATTTATTTAGAATGTTATAATTTAGTTTTAGTTTTATAGTTTATTCAATTGTTTATTGTATTGTTCCCACTGTCATACTTAGTGTCCATACGTTTCTATTTGCTTAAACAAAAAAAAAAAAAAAAAAAAAAAAACCTAATATCGATTTTCTAAAAAGGCAGCATAATTCATAAAAGGCAGCAAAATAGTTGCGGTACCCTTAATTTGAGCTCAGATTAGGTAGGTGCATAGAAGTACATATCCATACATCCATCTCAGGTCTCAGGAGAAGGGATATTAGTTTTCTTTTTTTTTCTAAAATAATAAAAATAAAATACCTAACTAAATAAATCAATTTGTATTAATATATATACCTATCTATTATTGTATTGTATATATATATTGAAACATTTCCATACATCGTTATACATAATAAACATTTATACACACATACATACATTTATATACATACATTTATATCCATTCATACCTCTAAGCAATATTGTAGAGCCTGAGAGTATGCCATAAATGTAAGGCAAAATAAAAAAAAAACAGAAAAAGAAGTATTGTTTCCGTAGCATACCAATAGGCGCTACCATGGGCTACTAAAAAGATTTTCAGAGAGTGTCATAGGTAAGAAGATTTCGGCTGGTGATGATATGAGAGGATGAGACGATATCCGCTCATTGGGGAAATCCTGAAGTCGGCCACCGGATTTCCAGGTTGGGAGGGAAATGGCCAGGGCTGATCAACACCGCAGCGACCCTCAGCATCGTAAGTTCCGTCCGTTTTAAAGGTTTGTATTTTGAATTGGCATGATTTATGTTTTTTTGTTGTAGTAGGTCCTGTCAAGGAGTGAGGACAAGAACCAGCCCCATCCGGCGAGCTTAGCCGTGCCTCGCAAGCATGCCACGATCCTCACTCCGAGACATCCTTTCCGTTCCTTTTCATTTCCTTTCCCAGTCCGGTCCACATCCTTGTTTCCTGTCACCTTCTCATCTCCAACGCCCTCTATAATCCCATATTTATATTCAAAACATTTTCTTCCTACCTTCCTTTCTTCCTATCTTCCACCCTCCATCTTCCAAAAACACCTATTATTACAAGGTGTTCTTCTTCGCTGGCAAAACCACTGCGTAAGCTTTTTCATCAATCCTACTCTTTAGGGCTCTTCCCGAGCAGATGGAAAACAGCATTTGTCCAGCCCGTCCCTAAAAAAGGCGAATCATCTTCTCTCTCCTCCTACAGACCCATTGCACTTACGTCCCTTCTTTCCAAGGTCATGGAAACGCTGATAAATCGTCAGCTCATGAAAAATCTCGAAACACGAAAACTTTTCAATGACCGGCAATATGGTTTTCGTAGCAACAGGTCCACTGGTGATTTGATGGCATGTCTTACCGAAAAGTGGAACCAAAGCGTACATCAATCTGGCGAAAGCAAGATAGTTGCACTTGATATTTCTAAGGCATTTGACAGAGTTGGCATCAAACTCTTTTGTCGAAAATGTGTCATTTGCGATCGGCGACTCTCTTCTTCAATGGATTAGAAATTACCTTTCGGAACGTTCAATTCAAGTTGTCTTGAACGGTTTCAAGTCTGATATTCACAAAATAAATGCTGATGTGCCCCAGGGCTCTGTTCTGTCTCCGACACTCTTTTTAATTTTCATTAATGATCTCTTGTCTGCTACTTCTAATCCAATATATTCCATTGCTGATGACAGTACTCTCTGCTTTTCATATTCGTTTCCGGACTCACGGCCCTGCTCTTCGACTGTAGAACGAGAACGGCAGCGTATGCTAAGCTCATTAAATTCCGATATCAACAGCATAACCAATTGGGGCACTATCAACAGAGTGGAATTTAATGCTTCCAAAACACAAGGCTGTCTGCTGTCTTTAAAGCGAAATTTAAACACCCAGCCATTATCTATGAATAGCACTTACATCGTCGAAACCGAAAAACTTTCCATTCTTGGTATGTGTGTCAATGACAACTTACGTTGGAATGACCACATATTTGATATAGCCAAAAATGCTGCGAAATGTCTAGATTTCCTCAAGCGATGTAAGAAATATTTTACCCCCTCTGATCTGGACTCAATACATAACGCATTCATCCGCCCAAAATTGCAGTACAATGCCTACATCTGGTCAGGTGCTCCTAAAACATCTCTGCACCTGCTAGATACGAGTAGTATTCAAAATCGTGCGATAAAGCTCATTGATGATACTAATATCAGTCAGTCAATTGATACCCTCGAACACCGACGTAATGTCTCCTATCTCACTTTGTTTTATCACTATTTCCACCACCAGTGCTCCACTGAAATCGCCAGTAGCACTCTGCCCATTCAAACTTTCAACCGTAACACCCGTCTCGCTATGAATGCTCATCAGTATACCCTCAAGCCCATTCACTCTTCACTCAGAGTGATTCGAAGTTATAATTCGCACTAGTTTTTTGTGGTTGAAACTCTACAACACCTAAATCTACGTGTCAGTGTTATGCCTTCACATGCAGAATTTTTCTGTCTGAGTTCCAATTACACAAATGAAAAAATCTCACTCCGAGTGAGAAGCCATTGCTAGTACCGTTACACCACGGCCACCCCCAAAAAAACATAAAAATACTCTGTTGGTTGTAGCAGTATTTTGTATAAAATTGTTTGTACTTGCTCCAGATATCTTTGTTTTGTGCTTTTATACTTCCACACAATAGAATAAAGAAAATTTGTTTGCAACTTACACGAAAAAAAAGGAATTCACCTCGTCATTTTTATATGGATAACGTCAATCTTAAAGAAAATTATTGTCCAACATTAAACTTTTTTTTGCAACTAACACGAAATTAAAGTATGAACATGAGAAATGTTAGAACAGGAACTCACCTCGTCATTTTTATATGGGTGACTCCATTCCTAAAACTTCTTGAATTTTGATATTTCCACGTATTCACGGCAGGTTCGTATGGATACGGTAAATCAGTGAAAATCTTGTTTTGGTTTTCCAATGTCTGCACAGTTTGCCATCTATTTTATTTTATTTCTATTTTAGATGTTTATTAGTTAAATTAAACAAAATATTTTAACATTGGAGGAAATTTTCTAATGAAAGGAGAGTGGATTATATTTGGATCTCGTAAGGTATAATGTTATAATCACAAATGTTTATCGAACAGTATAATTGTATTAAATTCATGTTTGATGGAACGGAATTGACTTCATAGTTACAGACTAACATAGTACGAATTGAGATATTTTTAGCGAGGACGACTTGATAGCTGTGATTCTTATATTTTATAATAAATATTTGTGCTCTACTCAAAGTTGAATATGAAACAATGTTTGGTTTTCGCTTGTAAAATGACCTGAAGAGGAAAATAATATTTGTTGTGAAGAAACTACTATTAATAAAGTTATGAACGATCAAACATACAAAATTATTAACAAAACCACTAAGGTTCATATTTCAATATAATATTTGTTGTTTGAAATATTTCTTAATATAAGGTCTGTTCGCGTATTGTCCAAAAGTACAAAAATAATAACTACGAGGGTTTTTGACAGTTTTGTGTTGTTTTTCGTAGTTGCAAACACCGCGAATACAGAAATAGTGTGGACAATGGATATTTTAGAGTTTGGTCTTTTTTTTTCATTTGAGTAATCTGATTATTAGTTTTTTTTTAATTTCCTTTGAATATCGACTTAAACGTGACTCTGTTGCTTCTTGGACCGAATTTTCCTATGACCTTTGTTAACCTTCATTGGTCCTTTATTTTAGGTAACTTTAAAGTTCTTTGTGGGTTTATATTTTTATCTATGAATGAAATCAATGACGGTTTTCTAGTTGAAAATTTTTAATTATTTATGTCTTTATTAACCCTAGGATGGGCAGCTGTTTGAGAGGCGAACATAACCTGCTGGGCCTCGATGGGCTCATATGAATGTTGTCTAGTCCGAAGTGCCGTTGGTATCGATTATGGTTTGAAAAAAAGCCTTAAATAAAGAAAAGATTTTGTATTAGTTTATTTATAAATTTACTGTTTATTGTGCCAGCTTAAATACATACATAATATATGTATATGTTAAAAATTTAATTATTGGCAATACAACCATTGCATGAAGGCCGCGTTTCAATTTTTGCATGTGTGAGGCACATAAAATCATGACAAAAAAAAAACATTTATAGAATGTTTTACGACGCGGTTCACCTTCGGCTCTACAATGTACACAATCTTTCCGTTCTTTTTTCGGTTGCCCAGCATCGGTGGAGGCGGATGCAGCTAATACAGACGTTGCGGATGATGCTACCTGAGATGGTGCAGCCGCAATTGGTGTCTGAAAAGAGAGAGAATGAAATGTAGAAATAGGTCTATGATGTGCTGTAAGTACTTACAATAACATCGAACTTTTCCATAGCTTGTTTGATACGAGGTTGGCGCGAAACATAACCATTCATTGCTCTAACCTCCTTATGTGGAGTAACCAATTGTATGGGTCCAATTGAGCTAAAAATTTACGACGTTTGTCATATTGCTTAGCTGACTGCAAATGGTTGTGAACAATAAACGAAGCCAAACCGGCAATGTCCAAGATGTTGTAAAACATAGCCAATGGCCATCGATTGGTCCCACGTTTGCAAGAATATCAAATATCATTTGATCTATGGTGTCAACACCTGCTTTATTGGCATTGTAGTCCAAGATTTGATTTGGTTTTAGAGAGCTATTCTCTTCATCGATAGCACACGTATAATGCTCTGTCGACAACACAATGACGGCTTTATTTGGCTTTGGCACGTACGAAAACAAGGCATATTTTTCATTGTAAAAACCAAACAATGTCTGATACAACGTACGATTTCTTGATTTTTTGAAATCAGTCGGAACGAAACGTTTGTTAGAGTGAACGGTGCTAACAATGGCGAGTCCGACTTGAAGCAAATGTTCGGCCAAAGACAACGAAGTGAAGAAATTATCACAATAGATTGTAGGCCTGAATTATGATAACGTTAGATCAACGATAACACAACTCGCTCGCCTTGATTCACCTCTCGCTCTGCATTGGGTAATTTGCCCGTATAAATTTTGCCTTTCAAAAGATAATTTGTACGTGTGTCGCAAGCCCACCATATCTTGATGCCGTATTTGGCTGGTTTCGAGGGTATATACTGGGTGAAGCGGGTATGGCCGCGGTAGGGAAACAACAGGTCGTCAACGGTTATGTTGGCACTTGGCGTATATGCTCTCTCTAAATTCGCGTTCAACATAATCTATATGTCGTCAATTGCCGCAGATTTACTAGTCAGTAGGCGCTGCTCACGTGTATTGCCATTATCAAAGCGAATGTAGCATAGCAAAATGTTGAAACGTTTTAGAGACATTGTTGCTGTGTAAATGTCGTGATTATAAGGCGCCCACGATTCATTGGTCGGCTGGGTATTGGAGTTGAAGAGACCAGACAAACCAATGAATGCATACAATTCATTTTCATTCGTTGGCTGCCAAATCTTTCCATTTGTTGTTGCATGTGTTTTGTTCCAAATGCGGACTATCTGACTTGCTTTTCGGTTTGTTTCGCGGCAAATGATAACAAGCATCTCTGGTGTCACGAACTGTTTGAAAATGGAAATGGGATTTTCCACGAAATTACCAATGGGCCCAACTTTTGCAGCAACAGGCACATTATGTGCTTGTGGCCGGCCAGTTGGTGGTGAAGCTTTCATCCACATAATTCCATCTTTGCACAAATAAAATTCTCCACGCAATTGTTGAGACACGAGAACAGCACCTGAAACCGCGTCAAGTTCTGCTTGGAGAAGTACATTCATCTCATCAACCCCATCGTCACCATCATCATAATCATTTTCCGCCTCTTCCACTTCCAACTCGACCTCAATATCAGAAGCATCACCAGCAACATTATCCAGCACATGATCTCCATCGTCGTCATCACCATCAACAAATGGATCCTCTTCCTCAGTAGTGTGAAGCAGCAATCAATATGCAGCAGCGTTCATCTTAAAGTCATTATCCTCCAGACACCACCTTCAACATCCATCAAGCGCCATCAAAGATGTATCAACAACAGCCAAGCTTAGTGCTTATAGATCTATGGAAATTCCAACGTATAGAGTGACTAGCAACCAAATTGCTGCCAGTCAGTGGTAACCCAGAGGAATGGCCATCGTTCATAGCTAACTTCAACAGAACCACGAGGCTTTGTGGCTTTTCTGATGAGGAAAACCTGCAAAACCTCAGAAGATACTGAAGGATAAAGCGCTCGAAGCGGTACAAAGTCTAATGAACAATCCAAACTGGGTGCCGTATACTTGCACTGCTAGAGATGCTGTTTGGGAAGCCTGAAAATATCCTGAACTCGCTTACGCTGAAGATCCAATCAACACCATCACCCAAAGCTCATAAGCTGGATACCCTTATCCAATTTGCGGTATCAGTCCAGAACCACTGCGCAGCCCTAGAAGCCTCTGGCCTTTCATCGCATATTAATAACCCTTCTTTGTTACAGGAGTTAGTGGCGAAGCTACCAGTTTCCATCCAGCTTAACTGGGCAATTTATATGCAAACACTACCAGCGTGTTCTCTCCCAGAGGTTAGCTATTGGATATATCGGATTGCAGAGGCTGCTAACTGCAACATACTGGTGCCAACCAAAACTAGAGGGATGACTGGCGGGAATAAGACTAGTGCACTACCAAAGAAAGAGAAAGGTTTTCTGTATGCACATTCGGAGGTTCCGGAAACGACATCTAATTCCGCCTCTCAGGGACGGAAGTGTTTGATGTGTGGTAAAAAATGTTCATGCGTGGAAAGCTGTGTTAAGTTTAAGGACTTAAACATCACGTCCAAATGGGAAGTTGTTCGAGAACATAAACTATGTCGGTGTTGCTTAAGATGACATAGTGGCTACCGTTGTCGGTCAGTTGCAGTGTGCGGCAAATGTAATTGCACCTTTAAGCACCATCAACTTCTTCATAACGACCACAACAACACAACTCCGATAAATCTGTTTCCCCCATAATAGCACAGCCTAGTAACACCCACATCCAACACAACACAGCAGTGATGTACCGCATAGTTCCTGTTACTCTCCATGGCAATAAAGTGCAAATAAAGACATATGCATTCTTGGACGACGACACATCGCTGACACTCATGAATGAAGATATAGCTGCCCAACTAAACATCAACAGGACTCCCGATCCTCTTTGCATCAAATGGTACGAAGATAACTCAGTAGTAATGAACTTTAAGATTTCCGGCACAAGCGGCAACGTTAAGAAGTATCCACTTAATAACGTCCATACAGTGAACAGTCTTCAGTTGCCTTGACATTCGCTGGACGCAGCAAAGTTTCAGGAACAGTATGGGCACCTAAAACACCTGCCTATAGCGTCCTATTTCAACGCAGCTCCTCGACTTCTTATAGGGCTTAACAATTGGAAACTAGGACTCACCCTTAAGTGCAAGGAAGGAAACGCTCACGAACCTGTGGCTACTAAGACTCGCTTGGGGTGGACAATCTACGGCTGCTGCCCCCAGCCAGAATCTTCAATGACCCAAACCACTTTAGACGAACACATTAGCTTTCACATATGTGACTGCAGCCGCGAAAGCGAATTCGAGTTGGAGCAGCTTGTAAATGAGTTTGTCTGCAACGAGAAATTTGAATCTTCTGCCTCTAGGATTTTACAGTCTATCGACGACCAAAGAGCCTTAGAACAACTTCGAAACAATACCCACTGTAAGGATCGACGTTTCGAGACGGGATTGCTTTAGAAATATGAACAAGTTCGACTTCCCGATAGCTACCTGATGGCAAGGAAGCGTTTGTCATGCCTCCAACAAAAGAATGAACCGCGATTTTCTACTAGCAGAAGATCTTCATAGTAAAATCGGAAGCTACGTTACCAAAGGTTACATTAGAAAACTTACACCGGAAGAAGCTGCTGAAGATCGATCACATACATGGTACCTGCCAGTATTCCCAGTTAAACAAACCGGGTAAGGTAAGACTTGTCTGGGATGCAGCCGCTAAAGTTGGAGGAGTTTCCCTCAACTCGGTGCTTCTTAAAGGCCCCGATTTATTAACATCCTTAATGTCCGTCATCCTCAAATTTCATGAAAGGCGCTTTGCTATATGCGCTGACATTCAAGAGATGTTTCATCAAATTTTGATAAGGAAAGAAGATCAAAAGTACCAGCGGTTTTTGTGGTTCAGCAGGGACACGATTGAAGTGGAGGAGTATGTTATGCTGGTCATGACGTTTGGGGCTACATGCTCTCCCTATTCGGCGCAGTTCATCAAGAATAAAAATGCAGAAGATTTTATGAGCGAAATCCAAATGGCTGCATTGGATAAGCTTCTTACCACATGTCGAGGAGGTACGTAACCCTAGATGCTATGTTTCAACAAGATTTCCCAGATTACGAGCTCAACGTCTTTGTCAACGCCAATGAGAATGGTTTCGCAGTGGTAGCATACGCCAGGATGATCTCGAACGACGTCATTGAATGTTCATTGATTGCGGTGAAAACCAAAGTAGCTCCACTAAAGAGTCTCTCGATCCCCAGACTCGAGTTACAAGCTTCCGTGCTTGGAGCACGTATCGCCAAGAAGCTATCGGAGTCACATTCAATTTCCTTCAACAAACAGTACTTCTTATCGGACTCAATGATAGTCCTTAGTTGGCTAAGGTCCGATCATCGTCGATACCGACAATTCGTCGCATTCCGAGCAAGCGAAGTCTTCGAGATCACCAAAGTCGACGAATGGAGGTGGGTACCCACCAAGCTAAATGCGGCTGACGAGGCAACCAAGTGGGATAGTGGTCCTAACCTTAAAATGTTAAGTCCGTGGTTTAAGGGACCTGATTTTCTGATGTCATCTCCAGAATCCTGGCCAAATAAGGAATCCACTAAGTCAGGCACCACAGAGGAATTGAAGGCGCAGTTCGTTGGAGTGCAATGTATTGAAGATGAACGTATGTTTCATCCAGAGCTATTTTCTCACTGGTCTCGGCTTCTTCACTCTGCCGGAAGAGTTATTCGATGTGCCTTCAATTGGAAGATGATTCGGTGACAAGAAAAGAAAAGAAAAGATTTGGCCCACTGACAAGAGAGGAGCTACAGGTGGCAGAAAGGATTATAGCTTGTTTATCTAAAAAATATAAAATTAACAAATCAAATTCAATTGGTTCTTTATCTCCTTATTTAGATGACTACGGAGTCCTTCGTGCCAACTGCAGAATCGGAAGATATGTTGAATCGTGCGTGGATGTGAGACACCCAACTATACTTCCTACTACGCACCGCAAGATTCGTAGAAACATGTAAGAATGCTGCAGCACAACCGCAACCGCCAATGATGGCTCAGCTTCCAATTGCTAGGATATCGCCATTTTCACTTACAGGAGTGGACTATTTTGGGCCTTTAACCGTCGTCAACTTGAGATACGAGCGAGACACGGAGTTTTGCTCACATGTGTTACCTCTAAAGCTATTCACAGCGAGATCGCCCATTCGCTGAATACGGATTCCTGCATAGTGATAATGTTTAGTGATAATGTAATGATAAAGTATCGATAAGGACAAGCTTGTACGAGCCTTTACTTTGACAAACACCAAATGGAGTTTTATCCCACCCGGGTCACCTCACATGGGTGGAAGTTGGGAAGGACTCGTGCGTTCCGTAAAAACTGTGTTGACCCAAATTTCTCCGAATCGTCATCCATCAGAAGAGCTGCTGAGAAGCATGCTTATTGAGGTGGAGAATATTGTCAACTCTAGGCCGCTGACATACATCCCTATTGACAACGAGAATGAGGAAGCGCTTACACCCAATCATTTTCTTTTAGGTTCGTCCAATGGATCGAAGCCATGGGCTGTATTTAATGACGACAAAGAAGTTCTTAGAAAAAATTGGCTGGCTTCTCAGAACTATGCCCAACAATTTTGGCGACATTGGGTCAACGAGTATCTTCCGACAATTACACGACGCACAAAATGGTTTGCTCCAGTTAAGCCTATAAAAAAAAGATGACATAGTGTTAATTGTGGATCCTGGAAATCCCCGCAATTTCTGGCCGAAAGGACGGGTCATAGAAACAAAGGTCTCAAAAGATGGACAAGTAAGAAGTGCTACGATTCTAACAAAGACAGATATTTACGAAAGGCATGCTGTAAAGCCAGCTGTCTTGGACGTCCGCAAAGATACACAGGAAAATCTACCAGTGGACATACCAGGAGGGTGTGTTGCCCATGCAGCTGCTGCTTTACGCATACCAGGGCGCGGGCAGAAAGTTAGAAGGAAGAGAAAGGAAAATTGTTTTGTAGTGGTTTGAAACTCAGGTGTGTTTGGTTTCGATATTCTCTCTCCAGGGGTGGGAGTGCGAATAGGACGGAGTTTTTTCTTCACTCAGAGTGATTCGAAGTATAATTCACAGTATTTTTTGAGTTTCAATCTACAACAGTCATATTTACGTGTCAGTGTTATGCCTTCACACGCAGAATTTTTCTGTCTGAGTTCCAATTACACAAATGAAAAACTGACTTGCCATGGGCAGGATTCGAACCTGGACCCTCCGAGTGAGGAGCGATTGCTAGTACCACTACACCACGGCTGAAGAAATTTGACAAACTAATGTTCTTCATGCGCCAAAAATGGTACTTGGCCAATTTAACAGAGGCCCCCGAATTGCGGGGGCCTCGGAGGAATAAACTTCCAATCGATCCCATCCTCGAGACATTGCTGTTGAACTGCTTGATTGTGACTATCACTCAGGAATAAATTTCGAAGATCAGCTAGCTCGTTTTATGTACAAATAAAATTTATAGCGTTGCCGAACCAAATGCATTTCCGCCTGCCCCTGGTTCAAATAAAACCTTTTAGTGCCGCTAAGAAGGCTGGCGTTGACAAATCCTGTACCAGCTCTAAGTGCACAGCTTTGGTTGCGAAGCAGATAAACAAGCAAATGTAATACTTTGTAGGAGGCCTACCTCTTACTTCTGATTGATAGTAAAATGGCCCACAAAAATCGACTCCAGTAAGAAAAAAAACTCTGTTGGATTGCACCCGTTCAATTGGTAGGTTTCCCATTATATGTTGCGCCATTCTTGGTTTAAGCCGAAAACAGCGAATACATTTGTTTACCACACGAATGACTGTGTCTTTCTACCACCAATAGGCCAATGTTATAGTCTTAAGGATGTGAGTAAAGATTGTGGTCCAGCATGCAAGAACTTCTGATGAAAATGATAGATGGTTGATTCTGTAATGCGTGATGCTTGGGATGCTTCGATTCGTAATTTAATGGGGATTTTTGTAGCTGGCCCCCCACTCGCAGCATACCATTACCATCAAGAAACGGACTAAGCGAAATAATGCTACTGGAAGAGTTGATTTTGTTCCTCGCTTCGAGCGTGCTATATTCTGCAGCTAAATTTGTTTTTTTAAATCATGCAATTAAGAAATACGTTCCCTGCTGAATTTCATCGAAAGTAGGAGGACCAGATGACAAATGATCACCGACGTATTTCTTTCTACCTGTACAAAATCGGTAGACATAAGCGTAAATTCCTTGCATTTTTCCAAACGAGTTTAAAAATTTGCAACCGATAGATAAATCTGCTATCTTGGTCGTCGAAAGTAGATTCCTTTTCCGCTTCTCAGGTAAAGCTGAAGTAAAACCCGGATAGCTAGGCCAGAGAGATTGTTCTTTTTTAAGAAATTTGGGGCCATAGTTCCACAGGGACGAACTTATAAGCTGCTTGGGAGTAGCTCCTTTCGATAGAATGTCAGCCGGAATCATGTATTTTAGTCACCCTATTCGCCACGAATACATTGTAGTTGGATGGCTCTTCTTTCAACCAAGATAAGACAACAGTAGAATCTGACCAGCAATGAATTTCACAATCAAAAATATCTGTCCGAGATATGGAGCTACAAAGTTCAGCTAGTAACATTGTAGCAGATAACTCGAGCTTAGGGACAGTAAGGGGTTTGGTGGAGAGACGCTTGATTTCGAGCACAGCAAATTAGTTTGAACAATCTCATTATATTCAGTCCGTATGTAAATACATACACCATAAGCACTAAGAATAGCGTCGCAAAATGCGTGTATCTCCGTTCTAGAACGCGCATTTACAGCCATCATCATTCTAGCTGTACTTATCAATTAATTCGAAGTCTGCACCTAAATTTGACCAAATCGATTGCAACCATTGCGGGAGACCTTCATCCTAATTTATTCTTTCTTTCCATAAAAGTTGAAGCAATAATTTTGCTGTTGTGATCACAGGCCCTATCAATAAAAGTGGATCATAAAATCGAGCAACGAAAGATAGCACAGTGCGTTTGGTAATCTTTTGGTTGGGAGGAAAAGGAATGGACGAAAACAAGAAGTTATCTGAATTGGGGTCCCACACTAGTCGAAGAGTTTTTGTGACATCACATCCGTGGAATTTTAGGAACTGCACTTTGTCTGTTTCTGCGACGTCAGTAAGAACGTTTGGATCATTTGAACACCACTTTCGTAATTTAAAATGTCCTTTGCCGTTGCTGTTGAATCTCCGCCAGATATCAAATCATCTACGTAAAAATTCCTACGAACGATTTTTGCCCCAACCCGATAAATTTTTTCCTCATCAGCAGCTAATTGATGCATTGCCCGAATGGATCGTCACGCCACAATATGCATTGAAGATAACTATCAGCGTATGACACCTTAACGCATCGATACATTTTACAAATATTACCGGTCAATGCAACTTTAAAAGAACGAAATCTCAATAAAATGAAAAATAGTTTTGTTGCTGAATGGTCGGACCCGCAAACAGAATTCATTCAATGAATATCCCGAAGAAGTAGCAGCAGATCCGTCAAAAACTACAAGAAAAATGCAGGTATTCTAGGAGGAACGGATTTTATTGGTGACATGTGTTTGAGGGCAGCATATTCTTCTATGAACTCTAAATATCGGCTTTTAATATCGCTATAGTTTTTTGTCTTTTTTCTAAATTATGAAATAGTTTTGAAGTCTTTTTTCTAAATTATGAAAACGCCGAAGAGCTTGTTGAAATGAATCGCCAAGCATTGTGGGAAATATTTTGTTAGGCAGGCGAACAGCTTCATCTAAGTCCTGAAGATATTCTGCCGTGAACAAATTCTTCATATCCATTAACCGCCTTGTCATTGAAGAACACTTGCGCTTAAAAAATGAAGCGCCTAACGTAGGTTTCGTTCCACCAGTTATTTTGGTGGTTACACTGATGCAGAGAATTCGAGCGAGTGAGAAAACGAAAATATGTAGCTATGCAAAGATATCGAAAGTTTTGTCTACGGGAGTTATTTACTTTACAACAACGAATCGGTAAATTAGCCTGGCAATGAGTAGAAACTCGAATTGGCGGTTACGACGGCATCGACTGATCAGAGAACGGGATCTATTTACTTTAACGCAATTATGTTTTGGAAGCATGCCTGCCCTGTGGGCAGGGATATGCCTGTATTTCACTAAGTGTCAAAACAACTGTTCTGTATTTACAAACGTGGACGTACGCAGAAAAGTGGTTGCTTTTAAGCCCGCGAATATGGGCTATATCCACTTTAGATTCCCGCGCCATTATAAAAAAATCAAACACAAACACCGACGCTACTAAGTGCAGCTGTGTAGTAAAAATTCGGAATTGATTTACCGAATCTCTCATTTCATACACTGAGGCATTCTTCTCATAATAATCTCCGCTTTTGCTGGGAACAACCTTAATCCTGTCGAGCTTCCGATGTGGGTAATTATGAGTCTGTCTCCTTTTCCTGATGGTGACTAGAGTCCAGTAGATAATCCTGCATTAAATGTGTATTTTTTTTTCTTCTCTAAATTTTTTTATTTCCCGTAAATACTTTCGTTTCCAAGTTACTATGTCATTTCTTTCTAGAAGCAAACATTTCTTTCAATGTCAACAAACTTAAAACCAATGCCGTTTTTCAGAATTGAGTGCTTATCTTGGATATATTGTCATTCTGACATACTTCGTGGAGTACTTTATCCAGTGAAGATAAACTGTGGTCAAAGGAAAAGCTGTGTCTAATAACACATTTTTCTCCCATTGGACGTTTTCTTTGGTAGTGAGTTGTGACTTTTATGTAGTGATACAACTAGAATTTTGTTTACTTCTCTCTACTTCCTCTCTTATCATAAATATATCTTAAGCCAATTAATATTAAATATTGCATTCTATCTACATAAGAAGGATTTTTCAACGTTATATACTCGTACCTTATGACGATCGGTTCTATAGAATAGTCGTGTAATCACACGATTCGTGTTTGCTTATTTATATATAATGGTTTGTATAACACTCATTTTAACATCCATATATGATTTTTTAACCAAATAAAGACCTACCGCTAAGAGTTTGTGAAAATATATACAAGCGGAAAAACAATATCGCTTTGTTAAAATTAGTACTGGTAACTCTGGTCCTGTTAGAATCCAGATGATATCCAGAGAATATCAATGGTGGATACACATGTCTCCGACTTCGGGCAGACTGGTCGCATTGGGATTATATCGGATTGTTAGAGGAGTTACAACAACAATGTACTGTGACCCGGGTCCTGTACTGCAGGTTTTGTTGAACAGGGAATAGGTAACAATTTCTGCAGACTAAAAGATTTCACGCATATGCATCCATATACAAGAATTTAAATACCATATTTAGGTAGTTTGTAAGCATGACACGAAAATAAAACAAAATTCATTTATTAAGTTTTTGAAGAATGCATTTTCTTAGCGTTAATAAACCTTAGTCAAAAAAATAAATGAACTATTCAATTACGGCGAATCGGGACAGTAATTTATTTTAAGATAGGATAAGTTAGTAGATAGTTAAAGGTTTATCTATCCAAAAAGGGCCTTATACGGTACGGTTACGGAAAACCGTAAAGTTGACCCTTACGAATATTCAGATCATAATTATGTAGCGTGGGTTATGGATGCATCTATATTTTGAAGTCTAGTAACTAAGTTCTAGTATAAAAACGAAGTATATTTTATTAGTTTTAACATGTGAATTTACTTATTTTATGTCGAAAGACGTAAAATATGGTTTAAATTTAAAGTCCGTGAGTAAGTTCAGCTAATTTCTATGCATTTTAGTTCAACTTTATGTATTACCGTTTTTATTAAAAAAAGGTAGATTAAAAAAAATTATAACTGCACATATCCAGAGATAGAGCATTTTAAATTTAAAAAATTATCATTACACATATTCAGACAAAGTGAATTTTGCCTATATATATAAGGAAAGTTACCAATTACATGATTCCAAATATCTTGGTATTGTACCATTTTTAAGGCAAATGGTCAGCTTCCGCAATTAAAAACATGACCTAAAAACATGACTATGACGATTGAACTTTATCTGCTAGAACTTAACTGGTTGCCATTTCAATATGGAAAGTTGACTAAAAAAGTCGTGCACACCTCAGAAGGTCGGAGAGCTATCAAAATTGGAAAATTGCTCTAGGAAGATGGTATACAATGCAATTCGGTATTTTCAAACGTTTGGAGTAAAGTCTTACATAATTTTCTGAAACTCAATGACAGAGCTTATTGTTTACCAGAATTTGTCACATCAATTTGTTAAATCACTCCGCGGTCCCGAAGGTTCTTCCACCGTTGCTTGTATACTGAAACTAAATGTGAGTTATTCCATTTACTGTTTCTTATTATACTTACAATATCTGAATAAATAAATACCAGAAAAATTCAAAATTAATCAATTTAAATTTTTAAAACTGGCCCACTAACCACCGCATGATAACGTATGTGTTTATATTTTTTTTTTCAGAGCTGTTAACTGTCAAAAGCAAGCAAAAGTTCAGCATGTACTTGTGGCGATTTCAGCACACCACTAGTAGCCGGTTTTATATACAGATGGCGCGCCAGACAACAAATAGAAAAAAAAATCCGAATCTTCTTATCGACTTTACTTCGTTCTGAGATTCAAATTAGTAACGACGCATTTTTCATTGTCTCCTAATTTAAGAGTGTTATTTCCAGTTTCGTTAATATTTAATAATAAAAATTAATCTAACCGTTTGTTTTTTTGACTTTTAATGGACATCAGTTGCCCAAATACTTTTGCTTCACTTTGAAGTCACGTTACGAATACCAAACGTAAGTCCGAAACTCAAAGCGACATTTTGATGCAAGGCATTAAATTCCTATAGTTGATTTTGAAACATCTAAGCGAAACCGAAGCGCTATTGTATTTTAATAATAAAATATACGAATATAGAAAGTTAAAAAAAAAAATTATTGTATGAATGAGCGTGTTGTATGTGTCCATTGTTATCGCGCCCGTATGTGTCAAATTTTGAACGAACGAATGAACAAATAATGCAATCGATTTGAATTTTTGTTCAATGGTGGGTCTTTATATCATTTAATTGTCATTTAATTTTTATCAACATTAACTAGTAACTTTTTTAATCATTCAAAAATAAACAAAATACTTGAGAAATATCAAAATTTTCAGAATCATTATTATGATACGATAATATATATTATTGCAAAGCAGATAATCATTTAATATTTCTAGGGGTGAATACAATAATTTTCTTAATCAGGAAGTTCTTAGCGTAAGTTGAGGGGTCATAGCCACTGCGGCTAGTTTTTTAGGGCTCATTTTGGTCCTACAAAATATTTAACTGCATCAGAAAAGGGTCTTACCAATCACGCACCACACTTTAAAGCGTCCTTAATATATAATATTTATTATTTTAAGTTATTAAATTTATAAGTCTTATTATTCCAAAATAATAAATGTTTTTCCCAATGCGAATAATAAGAACGCTAAAAAATTTTATTTTATTACCGTACACATTATATACATTTAAAATTAAATAGATCATAAAAATCGGTATATTTTCAGAACAGAATATTTTTAAACGTTTATTTGTGACAAAGATTCATTCCTTTGATGATTACACTAACCCAACTATGTAAGAAACAAGAAACATAAATGTACTAGATATATTATAAGCTGTTTTAACATGTCATTCCAAGTTTCTAACTTCGAAGCGTTTAAATGTGTAGTTTATAAACACCCAATCCTTTACAATCTCACTTCCTTTAGGTATTGGTGCAGAAGCTGAATAAAAAGGAAGATACATTTATAATAAGTTTGATAAATTTTATGATAATAACAAAATGAAAGCGAACAAGATATCTTGCTCAATATGGAGAAAAAAATAACGCTAAGAATCGTAAATTATTAGAAATGTATACAATAAAATGGTGGATTAATTCAGCAACAGGCATTTACCATATAATGTCAGTGCTATAGTTATGACTACGCATTATTATTATTATTATTATTATTATAATTATAATTTTACTTTAAGTAGTAGTCATAAGATACATACTAGCACAGATAATAGATTTACCGAGATGTCGCATCCCCATACAAAAAAATCTTGATCTTTTTTGCGATGAGCAAACAACGATGGGCGACCAAAAAGCTTTTCTGCTTCGCAAGGAAAAAAACGGAAAATAAATTTTCTGAGCAAAAGCTCTTCCTTTTGTTTTGCGAAAAGCTTTCACCACCAGCGTAGAGTTTGTGACATACCCTCAGCGAAATATATTTTTTGTTTTCTTTTGTATTCTTGTATTTTTTATCCTGGTGTGTGACTTTGGCACGGTGAGGAACAGACACGGTGAGGTAAATACTACATATGTATATGAAATTAGGATAGGTTAAGATCAGGAATAATTTTAATGCGATCTGCGATGATGTTAAGTATTTGTAGGTACGGTACAAAAAAATTAAATTTAAATAGTATTGTAGTATTGTATTGTAGTATTTATTTTATTTATATGAATGTAGGTATGTACGTATTATAAGATTGAGTCTGAGACAAATAATTATGTTTATTTATTTCCTACTTGTTTGAATACATCTGTCTTTTAAAAATCCTTGCGGTTCTCCTACTCTCATTTAGAGTATGTTTGATGTTTGTTCCTTAGATTTTAAATAAAAGAAGGGGTCTGATAGGTAGCCATAGCCACTCTTTTATTATTTTTTTGTTCATGCACGTTAAACAGTAGGAAACAAAATCACCTCTGCTTTAGTTAAAGGCATTTATGTGTGTGAAAATGCATTTGCAAAATATTTTTGTCTTTACACATTTACATAATACATATTAGAAGTATGATTTTTAGCTATACACAGTGCCTTAACCAATATGGTTTCGAGGGCACACGACACTGACGTGACCCCCACCACCTTAAATTTTGCAACTTTTTTTGTCTTTTGTTTTGGATTCCTTTTCTTGTTCATGCTATTATCAATAAACCACTTACAATTTTTCGAAAGCAGAACTACCACAAGGAAATTAACTGTGCAAGGAAATTTTGTGCGAATAACATTTATTCGTCGTTTCAAACCAATCTGGGTAGTGCAAATTTGTTTTTGAGATACATTGCTAAACTATATTTTCTCTAAGATTAGATGAAAATGGACATTTCTGAAAGCATACTTGTATATGAAGTTGACATATTTTGAAGTACTTGTCTGATGGCCAGACAAGTATTGGATTTTCATCCAAGTGTTCATATTCTTTCAATTTGATCAATATTTCCGTGATATCGAAATTGTTTTTGTCCTTTGTCATTTCTTTGACAGAGTTCTCACAAACCGCATTTATTTTTTTAAGTGTTTTAAAAAAACAGTAACCTGCAAAATACCTTGTGGCTATATCATTCATTTCTGTCATTTTTATTGAAATCGTGCCTTTATCTGGTAATTCTATCGCTAGAAGTTCGGATTCACAATATTTGGCTAGATCGAATATATTTTACTTTTTCTCTTGCTCTTGTGTTGGGGCAATCTTTGTTTTATTTTCAGTATCCAACACAGCATTCCAATCTAACTGTAAATATTCGGAATCCTCTTCTTCACAATTAGAAAATTTTGACTTAAACAAAAATTTTAGAGCCATAATTTAGCCAGTAATAAGCCAAATTCAGACGCGTTTGGATTATTTTTATTAAAATTTTTTTTTCCAAAAAGGTTTTCAAGTGGGTCCTGATTGAACTTGTTAACATATATGTAGGAATGTATAATTTACACTTTGTATTCTAACACTTTATATTCTTTTATTTTACTTTGTATTTTATTACTGTCGTCGAAGTTAGTTTGTACTTTATTATTGTCGGATTGATATCTTGCATTTTATTACTGTTACATTGATTCTATTCTCAGTTTATTTTCCGATCGTCGATGTTTAGTCATAACTTACAGTTTATATTCTATTAAAGTCATATCGATTCTACTCTACTCTCAGTTTACTTTCGGATCGTCGACCGCTAACCATGTTTTTTATGTTTTGAGTTCTAATCATGATGAAACATCGTACGCTCGTTAGTCGAACTTAATGACCTGAATTCGTTTCGTTCTTTGAATCACATCAGTGGAGGTGTGGAATCGATTGCATTGATTCATCATGGATCGGATGCATTTGTTGACCTAGATAAACGGTCATAAAAGGCAAAGATACGCGATCATTCTAATAGCAATACATTGACTCCGCTGAAAAAAGCATTGGTCATATTCGGTGCGTGCAGCGGATGGATTTTGCAATCTTTTATAGTAAAAATTGACTTGGCACTAAGTTCCGAATTCATTTGGCCTATGGAATTGGATGGGTTGAAGGTGAGGAGTCACCGAGCGAGCAACGGTCAGAGAAAAGGATGAGTCTTGTTTGTTCAGAGCCGGAGTACGGTCGATGGTCTGCGTTGAATTTAGTAGTTTAAGTATAAGATTGAATAAAGTCTAAATGTACGATAAAGTTGTACTTGTTATTTACCTAATTTTTAAAATAAAGTTTTAAAAAGTTTCCCTACATATACTCGTATATAATGTGACTCACGGTAATAACTGAATAATTCTTTTTTATCATTAAAATACTTTCAATTGTCATAATCAGGCCCTTAAAGCAGAATGATTTACATTTTGCATTAAGTGGATGAATTTGTTTTAAATATCATTGAATTTCTTTTAAAAATCCAATATTTGGGTCATTTCGAATGAGTGCAGGTCTTCCATTCAATAAATCAAATATTTTATTGATTTTATTTATAAATTCTGCTTTTGGTTCCGCAAACTGTGCAATTTTCTATGGACATTTATTCAAGCGCAGTAATGCATTAATTGCACAAGCTACGGATCTGCTAAGTACTGTGCCGCTATTTTCACATTAATTTTTTGATATTCTGTGGGATCTATATGAGCATATTGTGATAACCACTAAAATGTGAGCAGCGACATCTAGATTCACAGAGCAGAAAATGTCGATACTCGAAGACCAGAAGATTTTGATACTGGAATAACAAAGTCTCGACTGGAGAGTGGAATCGAATTTTCTAGCAAATTGGAAATTGTATGGGACGCTGGATGGCGATGATTGTTCTCGAAGTATGTCATTCGAGTATAAGTACCAGCATCCCCAAAGTATGCAAATGAGTTCTAAGTGTAATTTTAAGTGTTAATTAGGAGAAGTGATTAAGTAGTTTAAGTAAAAGATAAGAAAAGTATAAGTGGTTGAGAAATTGGATTGTACTGAGAGAAACAATTGAATAGTGAATTGTAACTGTACTGAATAAAAGGATTTGTATTGAAAAGAATAAGTTCTATTATTTGTACCCACACAAACATTTTACATTGGTGTCAGAAGTGGGATAGGACTTATTGTGTGTAAAAAAAAGTGTTTTCTGACTATTTGAAAAAGCTAGAATGCAGTTGACCCTCGTCCAACTCAAATCCGAGTTGAGCAAGAGAAGCCTCAGCGCCAGTGGAGGAAAAAGTGACCTGGTGCTCCGACTTCAGGAGGCTTTGAACAACGAGGGACATGATCCTGATGCATACTCCTTTGATGCTGACGAGGATGAACAGACAAGTACCGGCAGTGATATGGCTGCGATGATGCAACTCCTCTTGTTAAAAATGGACGAACAGAAGAACAGTCTCGACCAACAAAAGAAAAATCTGAATAGCCTCGAATAAAAGCTGGATGAACAAAAGAAAAATCTAGACGAGCAGAAGAGCAGCATTGAACAAAAATTCAACGAACAAACCAACAATCTGCACGGTCTTCAACAGAAAATGGATGAACAAAAGAATAATCTGGAAGAACAAAAGAACATTCTAAAGCAAAAATTCGAAGAAATCGATGACAAATTTGAAAGAATAGAGAAGAACGTTGATGACAAATTTGATAGAATAGAGAAGAATGTTGGCGAAAAATTCGAAGAAATGGACAGCAAAGTTCAGCAACTGACAAAAGAGCTCGATACAGTGCGAAAACAGAAACTGCGAGAATGTTCTTTAAGCGGTCCAAGGAGAAAAGATTTGAAGCCTCCCTCATTCGATGGCCAGACCTCATGGTCTACTTATAAGAAGCAGTTTGAAATGGCTGCCTGTGCAAACGACTGGGACAATAAGGAAAAGTGATTTGCCCTAACAATGGCCTTGCACGGTCCTGCAGCAGAATTGTTGCAAACAGTAGACATCGAAAAGCATAAAGATTATGTGACTTTAGTACAGGCTATAGAGAAACGGTTTGGGGATAGCCACATGCAGGAGGTATACAAGGTCCAATTGCAAAGCCGAACGCAGCAAAGAGGAGAAACACTGCAGCAGCTCCAAGCAGACGTGAGTAGACTTGCACATCTGTCATACCCCACCGCAGGCTAGGAAATTATCGACGAAATGGCAAAAGATGCATTTATCAGGGGAATTGCAGATTCGAAGCTACAGTCAGCAGTAAAGATGGCCGGGAAAAGAACCCTTGCTGAAGCACTTGTCTTCGGTCTAGCGATGGAAGCAGCCAATCAGGCTTCTAGGGGAACACATTTCGTCAGGGAAGTAGCATCTGTCGAATGTTCCTGCACAAGAGTTAGTGCCGAGGAACGAGATACTCGACGGGATAGACGGATAATGCGCTGCTGGAATTGCAATAAAATAGGACACCTTCAAAGGCAGTGTAAAGAACCGGTGCGACGAAAAGACTGCCCTCACTGTGGTGGCAAGCAAATAGAGGAAGGAACCAGCAGAAACAGCTATCAAGAAGCCGGTCAACCTTTCGAAGCCATCAGTCGGGAAATGCTTAAGCACCAACTTCGCGGGGCAGAAGTTGGTAGCAGGAGTCGACGGCCCCAGGACCATCATCCAAGTCTCGCTGGCAAAACGACGCAGCGAAAGCCTTCTAGTAGAAGTAGTCAGTGGAAAAGAAAAATGGATGGCAACAATAGACACCGGTGCCACGGCCTCAATCATCAGGAGGAATCTTGTGCAGAAGTCTTGGCTGCATAACACTAGCAGTTGCAGCTTGCGAACAGCTATAGGAGCAACGATTAAGGTATGTGGTGAAGTCCGCATAAAAATCCAATTGGCCGGAATAACATTCACTTACGCGTTTCTGGTAGCTGACATATGTGACGAGTGCATCATTGGGAGCTAACATGGACTTGTAGTCGATTTGGGGGCACAAACCCTGAAATACGGAAACATGGAGATACCAATGATATACGGAAAAGCCAATACCTCAGTCTCAAATGTCGTCATCTGCAGCAATCAGAGTCTAGAGCCTTCGTCAGAAGCAATTTTGTGGGCAAAAGTGGAAGGTGGTCCTGGTAGCCACCGATTCTATTTGATGGAGCCAGAAAAGAAAAGAGACTTCATGGTGGGAAAGACCTTAGTGGAGCCAAAGAACGACATGATTCCTGTAAGGATTCTAAATCCAAAGACATTCAGTGTAAAGGTGAAAAAGGGGGAGATAGTGGGAAAATGCGTACCTGTTGAGGCTATATCGACCACAACGGAAAAAAGGGTGCAAAACCGGCCACAACAGTTCAGAGCATAAAAATCAAGAACAAAATTCTCAGCCTCTGTAATCTGGACGAAGATCAGCGAATCCTGTCAGAAAAACTAATCGGTGAGTACGCTGATATATTTGCTACACAAGACGGAGAATATGGACGTACGCATATTGTTCAACACCACATTGACACCGGAGGCGCTCGACCAATCCGTCAACCTGCAAGGCGTTTTCCTTTGGCAAAGCAAACAGAAGTTGCCGAAATGATGTCGAAGATGAAAGCTGAGGGAGTGATTGAAGAATCGCAAAGTCCGTGGGCATCTCCAGTGGTCCTCGTGAAGAAGAAAGATGGCAGCAGATATCAGATCGGAGCCAAACTCTGAAGGCATACTGCGCATAGTGGGACTCGCTTTTTGTGCAAGATGGATTGCTGAAGAGAAAATGGGAAAGTGCAGATGGGACAACATCTCGTATGCAGCTATTTGTGCCACGGTCCAGAGTCAACCAAGTGCTCCATGAAATACATGACGGAATCTCAGGAGGCCATTTGGGATTGGTGCAAAAAGTGCATAAGATGTGCAGCTACCAAGGGTCCAAAACTAAAGCCACATGGACAAATGCAACAATACAATGTCGGAGCACCTTTCGAATAGCCATCGACATCGCTGGGCCGTTTCCCGAAACCTTTGATGGAATCCGATATACTCTCGTAGTCATGGATTAACTCAGTAAGTGGCCGGAAGTGTTTGCCATCCCAAATCAAGAGGCTAAGACCGTAGCCGAACAGATAGTCAACAACTGGGTGAGCAGATTTGGGGTCCCAACGGAGCTGCACTCTGATCAAGGGCGAAACTTTGAATCAAAAGTCTTCCAGGAAATATGCCAATATTTGGGAATAAGAAAGACAAGGACACGCCACTACACCCTCAATCTGATGGACTGGTCGAGCGATTCAATCGGATCTTGAATGAGCATCTATCTAAGGTTGTCAGCAACTGCCAGCGGGATTGGGATCGACACATACCCCTCTTCTTAATGGCCTACCGAAACGCGGTCCATAGCTCAACAGAGCACACACCATCCGAGATCTTATTTGGTCAAACAATTTGGTTGCCTAGTGAAGCAAAATTCGGATCCCCACCGACGGAGCCCAAAGAGGTGAACGAGTACGTGAATGACTTACGCAGCAGGATTCGTAAATTGCATGAAGACACTAGAGAAAAGATGAAGCTAGCAAGCAGCCGCATGAAAACTAGGTACGATATCAAGGCGAAATCTTCCGGTTTCAACGAAGGAGATCTGGTTTGGCTGTATAATCCTCAGCGTAAGAAAGGCAAATCACCAAAATTGCAACAGGACTGGGAAGGTGATAACCCGCATTAATGACGTTGTCTACCGGATCCAGCGTGGGGATCGAGGAAAATTTAAAGTGGTGCATTTGGATAGAATGTGTCATTTCGACGGGATGCTGAATGACGAAGTTGTTCGGGACGAACAACTGTAGGGAGGGAGCAATGTGATAACCACTTAAATGTGAGCAGCGACATCTAGCAGAAAATGTCGATACTCGAAGACCAGAAGATTTCGATACTGGAATAACAAAGTCTCGACTGGAGAGTGGAATCGAATTTTCTAGCAAATTGGAAATTGTATGGGACGCTGGATGGCGAGGATTGTTCTCGAAGTATGTCATTCGAGTATAAATACCAGCATCCCCAAGGTATGCAAATGAGTTCTAAAGTGTAATTTTAAGTGTTAATTAGGAGAAGTGATTAAGTGGTTTAAGTAAAAGATAAGAAAATTATAAGTGATTGAGAAATTGGATTGTACTGAGAGATACAATTAAATAGTGAATTGTAACTGTACTGAATAAAGGGATTTGTATTGAAAAGAATAAGTTCTATTATTTGTACCCACACAAACATTTTACAATATTTTAGTTTTGGACACATTTTTGTGGTATTATTTCTTCCGGCATTACAGATATACTCAATTATTTTCCAGCTTACAACTTATCTTAAAAGATTGTTTCTTACACTTTTGATTAAATGTGGCACACCATTCATTTTTTTTCTTTATAAAGAAAGGAACTGTTGTCCTCATCCAGCTATAATTTATTGAAAAGGCTTCGATTTGCTTAACAGCAAATGCCTCTTACGTTTAGTCCTAGATTTCTACATATGTCAATACAGTTGTATACTTCAATTTCGAGCTGTTTTGTTGGTATATTGCTTGGACAGATCACATGATAAAGCACTTGTTTATATTTACCACATATACCACGAATCATGAACACGCAAACAGATTTCGCACACAAATCTAATCTTTGGTTTTCTCCATATCAACGAATTCCTCGATTGTGTCTTTATATTATTGTATGTTAAATTCGCCTGGACACTCCTCTCATCGAATATTAAAATGTCTTCTTAGCCCTAAGTATACAAAACAAACATTCTAAATAAAATGTAAATAAAATCGAAAGACATAGGTATAAGAATTTAGAGTAGCTTAGAGTGCCCGTGTGGGGCCAGTAAGTTAGTATAAGATTGTTAACTAATTTTAAGCTAGCATTTAAGCATTTTTTGTTAGTATCTAAGAGTTAATGATTAAGTAAATAAAATGCATTTAAAACTAAACTAAAACTAATATTAAAATGACTTCTTTGCCTTTTGGTTCCAATGTTAAAACATTTTTTTGTATTTCCTCAAAAACATTTTCGTTTAGACCAGGAGATAAACTTTTAAATTGTATCCATCTATGCAATGAAGCTGGGTGTGGCAAGTGCAATTGCAGCTCTGATCGCGAAGAGAATTATATCCGGGCGACGAGCGGAAAATTATACATGGGCAAATCCACCTTTCTTCTTGGGTAAAGTTTCGTTTGCCTTGTGATAAAATGAGTTTGCAAAATGTTTTCGAAATTTTATTCATATCATGTAAGAAATCTATTTTTTCTTCTATTGTTTGCTTTTGACCCCCTCTAAGCTGTGCTTTATCTCTTTTAGCCTGCGGACTTTAATTGCCAGGATATTTCAGAATTTTAGACTTTTTTAGCTCTCTCTTTGAGGATTTTGTTAATTTTTTTCAGTCTACTTATTTGTTGAATATAAAAAAAATAGCTTTTTTGTGTTCGCTTCCCATTTCTTGAATACAGATTCTATGTAATCTATAGATCTGTTGCAGTCTATAAGTGTTGGAACTTCATTTAGTTCATCAATCGCTACTCGTTTACACTTTTAATCTTTTGCGATTGGAGTAGTTTATTTTGGCTTTCTTAGGATCGAAAGCAAGTTCATTGTCATTAGATTCCAAAAACATTTCACTCCTTTTTATAAAAAGTGTCCTTTTTATAAAGCGTCGTGTTTTAATTTTTTTTTTGCTAAAAAATTTCAAATCGAAATGTTTACTACAAATGTATGGCCGTTTATAATTTTCAACATTATCACGGGATTCTTTTGCCTGTGCTAGCCAGTCATTATATTTCTTAGTTCCCTTTTTAGGAAACCTAAGCATTTTCCTTTCTGGAAATTGGGCAGTTGTTGCATTGCAGCATACAATAGCGCACTTTATTCGCCACGACATTTCCTCTAAGTCGATTTTTATTCGCAACTTTCTTGGTACAAATTTGCTAGCAGGATCCGTGACAACTTAGTTAAATACTGTCTGGATGGATGGTTATGTACCAGATATATATATATATATATATATATATATATATATATATATTTATTGCTTAATAGGTGAATATACATATTTCTTTTTGTTTTTAGCACAGCTTCCACAGAGATATGGTGGTATAATTTTACCTTACTACTGAGAAACATAAATTTTAACTAATTACATTCGTTGATCTAAATTTAATTTGAAGGAAAAACTATAAGAAAAACGTTCATTTAAATACAGGAAAAGACTTACATGTTGCATGTTAAATGATAAAACTTATATTACGGAAGTAGTGAATTGAGTTACGAAATTTAAGATACATGTATTTGTTTAGCTATATAAATAACTAAATAAATATAGGTATATATTGTAGTTAAATTAAATTAATAAATTAATATATTTAAATTAATAATCAATAACTAGTCAATGAATATACATAAATTTAAACAGATTCAGTAAATATATAAATAAATGATAAACGGAGAAGAAAAGAAAAGAAAAAAAAATCATTAACAAATAATTATAATAACTTTAAAGTAAAGGCTAGAATTACATCTTTATTGATGTGTTAAAATGTTAATCAATTGATTTTCAGCATATGTACATTTTGAAAATAATTTTTCCATGAGAATTTCAATTCTCCTTGCAACTTGAAGCACACCTATTTTTTCATACAAAATCATTGTTGAGAAGTTCCATGGAAGACCCAACATCATTTTTAATACCTTATTTTGAGCGATTTGCAATATTTTTATATGTGTTTCCCCCAAACAGGCGAAGTATATGTTATCAACGCTTGAAGAATTACTTTAGAAATTATCATTTTATTTTGTTTGCTCAGCAATGAATTCCGATTTATAATAGAGTAAAGCATTTTGATAGCAACATTAAATTTTTTTAACTTTTTGTTAACTTTTTGTCTAAATACACACCAAGGTACTTAACTAAGTTAATACCCTGGCTTTCATTGCTCTTAATTTTTAAATTTCTCAGAGGCATAAAACCATACTTTCTTTTACGTATAAAGAAAATAGCATGACTCTTTGGAATATTTATTTTCACTTTCCAATGCTTATACATACTCGTAGTATTCAAATATTTTGTTTAAACCTATTTGGAGATTTTCTTCAACAACTGAACATAGTTCATGGGAGGAGTATATTGCAGTATCATCAGCATACATTGCAATACTACAGTTGGGTAAAATTGGAAAATCTGTAGTATCGATATTAAATAGAGTAGGTGCTAAAACTGAACTCTGAGGAATTCCAGCTTGAATAGATTATTTTAGAAGAACAGATGTTTTTCAGTGAGACTACAAACTCTCTACCATCTAAAAAACTTTGTATTATTTTAATTAAATACGGAGGGCAGTTAAGCCTCAAAAGTTTGTAAATTAACCCTGTGTGCCAGACCGTGTCGAAAGCCTTTTCTATTTTTTTTTTTTTATAATTTACGCGCGCCTAAGGGGTTAGATACCCTTTTACTGTGGGCGGAAAGGTAGAAGGAAGAGAAAGGAAAATTGTTTTGTAGTGGTTTGAAACTCAGAGTGATTCGAGGTATAATTCACAGTATTTTTTTTCTGTTTTTAAAACTCTACAACAGCCAAATCTACGTGTCAGTGTTATGCCTTCACACGCAGAATTTTTCTGTCTGAGTTCCAATTACAAATGAAAAACTGACTTGCCATGGGCTGGACTCGAACCTGGACCCTCCGAGTGAGAAGCGATTGCTAGTACCACTACACCACGGCCACCTCTAAAACTTAAGACATCAAAATTACTCGAAAAGTACGAAATATCGCGAAAAATGTTTCAGACAAAAGTCTCAAGGTTCTGAAGGGGGCATAAGATGGTGGCCACGAGTTCGACCTTGAGACCTATTTTCAAGGTCAAACGAAGGTCACTTTTGATTTTTCAAATGATAATTCCTGATTTTCATTGCTCAGTCGTATTCTTCTGACGGGAAAAGAACGCATTTTTGAAAAAAGTGTTTCATGTAAAAGAATTGTAATTTTTCACGCAGATTACGAGTCTGTCAAAAAAATAGGTGTTCCCATTAAAAAAATCAAAAGGGACCTTCGTTTGACCTTGAAAATGGGGTCAAGGTCAAACTCGTGGTCACCATCTTATGTCCCCTTCAGAACCTTGTGGCTTTTGCCTTAAACATTTTTCGCGATATCACGATTTTCGAGTAATTTGGATGGATATCTAACCCCGTAGGCGCGCGTAAATTATAAAAACAAAAAAAAAAGTATATCGACATTTTTATTACAAAGAAAATTGAAAAACTCAACGCTTTTGTTTCGTATGCCTCTGGCATTCCAACATAATAGCTTTAGCGAACTGCAGAGGAGAAACACTGCAACAGCTCCAAGCAGACGTGAGTAGACTGGCACATTTGTCATATCCCACCGCATGCCAAGAAATAATCGACTAAATGGCAAAGGACGCATTCATCAAGGGAATTGCAGATTTGAAGCTATAATCAGCAGTAAGGATGGCCGGGAAACGAAACCTTGCTGAAGCACTTGCCTTCGCCCTGGCAATGGAAGCATCCAATCAGACTTCCAAAGGAATGCATTTCGTCAGGGAAATAGTATCTGGTGAATGTTCCTGCTCAAGACTAACTACCCTGCAACGAAATATCCCGCGAGAGAGACGAAGGATGCGTTGCTGGTACTGCGATAAACTAGGACATCTGCAAGGGTATTGTAAAGAACCGGTACGACGAGAAGGTTGCTGCACTGGCGTTACAGGCAAATAGAAAGAAAAACCGGCAGAAACGGCTACCAAGAAACCGGTCAAATTTCCCGAAGCCATATGTTGGGAAATGCTTACTTCGCGGGGCAGAAGTCTGTAGCAGAAGTCGGCGACTCCAGGGCAATTATCCCAGTCTCACAGGCAAAATAATGCAATGAAGGCCTCCCAGCAAAAGTGATCAGTCCTAAAGAAGCGAAAGAACCGGCTGCTATCCAAATGATCAGGACTGAGCCAATTGAAGATTGGAGTATAGACGAAATCCGTTCCTCCCAACAGGCAGACAATGACATCGAACCAATATTGGCCTGGAAGGAACACGAGGAAAGACCAAGCTGGCAGCAGATATCAGATCGGAGCCAAACTCTGAAGGCATACTGGGCACAGTGGGATTCGCTTTTTGTCCAAGATGAATTGCTGAAGAGAAAATGGGAAAGTGCAGATGGGACAACATCTCGTATGCAGCTAATTGTGCCACAGTTCAGAGTCAGACAAGTACTCCATTAAATACATGACGGAATCTCAGGAGGCTATTTGGGAATAAACAAGACGTTGGAAAAGGTAAGGGAACGTTTCTATTGGCTCAAGTTGTCGAGAATTGGTGCAAAAAGTGCATAAGATGTGCGGCTACCAAGGGTCCAAAAGTAAAGCCACATGGACAAATGCAACAATAAAATGTCGGAGCACCTTTCGAACGAATATCCATCGACATCGCTGGGCCGTTTCCCGAAACCTTTAATGGTTATGAAAATAATTTGCCAATATTTGGGAATAAGAAAGACAAGGACAACGCCACTACACCCTCAATCTGATGGAATAGTCGAGCGATTTAATCGGACCGGCTTCAAAGAAGGAGATCTGGTCTGGTTGTATAATCCTCAGCGTCAGAAAGGCAAATCATCAAAATTGCAACAGGACTGAGAAGGTCCATACAAGGTGATAACCGGCATTAATGACGTTGTCTACCGGATCCAGCGTGGTGATCGAGGAAAATTTAAAGTGGTCCATTTGGATAGAATGTGTCATTTCAACGGGATGATGAATAACGAAATTGTTCGGGATGCACAACTATAGGGAGACAGCAATATGATAACCACTTAAATATGAGCAGCGACATCTATAGCAGAAGATGTCGATACTCGAAGAGCAGAAGATTTCTATACTTGAATAACAAAGTCTCGACCATTGATGACTGGAGAGTGGAATCGAATTTTCTAGCAAATTGGAAGTTGTATGGGACGCTGGGTGGCGAGGATTGTTCTCGAAGTATGTCATTCGAGTATAAAAACCAGCATCCCCAAGGTATGCAAGGAGTTGATCAGTTGAATTTGAAGTGTTAATTAGGAGAAGTGATTAAGTGTTTTTTTTTATAATTTACGAGCGCCGAAGGGGTTGATACCCTTTTACTGTTGCCAAGGCGCGGGCGGAAAGTTAGAAGGAGGAGAAAGTAAAATTGGTTTTTTGTAGTGGTTTGAAACTCAGGTGTGTTTGGTTTCGATATTCGCTCTCAAGGGGTGGGAGTCCGAATAGGACGGAGAGTATTTTCTTCAGTCAGAGTGATTCGAAGGTTATAATTCACAGTAGTTTTTTGTGCTTGAAACTCTACAACAGGTTTAAGTAAAAGATAAGAAAAGTATAAGCGGTTGAGAAATTGGATTGTATTGAAAGAAACAATTAAATAGCGAATTGTAACTGTACTGAATAAAGCGATTTCTATTGAAAAGAATAAGTTCTATCATTTGTACCCACACAAACATTTTACAGTATTCTTCAAACAGATGAAAACGGTTTTTAGAACATTAGAAATTGCTTGCAGCGCAGTACCGAAACCTAATTTTACGCTCTTTTTGTCTTTCCCATCTATTTTATGCTTCAAATGTCTATAATAAATAAACAATAAATACATTAGAACAAAAATTCACCTGTTTATTAAAATAGGAAGCAAGGTTTTTGTACATTCATATAATAAACGAAATAGGAAAAGAAAAAAATCTATCAATTTCTGCAGTTCAGCAATGGCTATTGCAGCTTCTAATTCCGTAAGTCCATGCAGTTGGCTAGCGATGCTTCGGCCGAAATTGCTGTACTCATTTTCCTCCTCTTTGGGTTAATCTTTCTTCGACATAAGTATAGCGTTAATAGCGTCATCATATTTCGTTCTGTTAATTGTTTCGCCTTTTCTCAGGCGTTTCTTCGCGGGCTCTACCGAGGTCGATGGGATCGCGAAACTTCTATCTTCCTCTTCTTCTCTTGCTTCCGAAGCTTGCTCCAAAGTATCATCCTGCAACAATTAAAAATATTTATAAAATCTGTTTGTAAGTCTTAATAAGTCTGAATTCTTATAATACTTACCAATTCAAAGTTGCTTGATGTTTTTCTTAATATTATAACCGATTCCGGAAAAGCGAACTGGTCAAAGTAAAATAAATGCGGGGATACAAGTCTTCATACCCACTGCCCGATTGCCTCGAGGCATCTACTTTTTTTTTACTAATGTACGCGGAAGGCAAACTCTTTATTTTCTTTTTAACTTCATCTTTTTTGTTTTAGTAAAACAAGTTGCAATTGCTGTCCAAGCTTTTCTTTTTAAGTCAATTCTTTGATATAAATTGCTTTGGTAATTCCAAAGACATTCATTATCCTTGAATTTATTAATTAAATGTAAAACTTCGCTCTGTGACACACGCCATTCAGCCATTGTTTTTTCTTTTCTTTTCAAATTTCGAAGTCAAACTCACAACCGCTATTAAAATAATGTCTGCATTGAGATCTACTGCGATGACAAGACTAAGAACCAGACATCAAAGTCATGACGCATGTCTTGTCAGCAAATTTCCAGTCTCTACCGAACTTCGTCATACCATGAAGAAGTTCTGCAGTTTCGTGAAAGTCAATGACGTGACAATGAAAACGTGTGAATTGTCAACAAGTCAATTAGTCTCAAATTTTAAGATTGACGTCATCCATATAAAAATGACGAGGTGAATTCCGTTTTTTCGTGTAAGTGGCAAACAAATTTTATTTATTTTATTGTCTAGGGATGTAAAAGAACAAAAACAAAGATATCTGGAGCAAGAAGGACGGTGTAGAAAACAACTTAACACAGCTTGTAAATGAGCCAACGCGAATACCAGACGTTGATATTCATACCGCCAACACCCTGGACTTGTTTTTAACCTCTCACCCTGATAACTACACCGTTGGTATGCTCTCCCCTGTAGGCTCGTCGGACCATTGTGTCATATGACCACTGACCACACAGTTAGAGAAAAAATTCCTAAAACAACCGTATGGCAATACGAGAAATCCAATTGGATCGGACTTAACACCTTCCTTAGGAAATATAACTGGTAGTTATGTTTCCTCGATAACGACGTGGATGCCGCTGCTGATATGATCACTGACACTAATCTCCTTGGAATGAGATCCTTTATCGCTCATCGGATAAAGAGTATCAAACCAGATGAGAAGGCATGGTAACACTCCAGCTGTAAAAAGGCTGTCAGGGCTAGAGAAATGTTTTTTTGATCCTATAAGACCAACCCGACAGAAGAACAACGAAAAAAGTTCAAACGAGGCAGGAATGACCGCAACGTCTTTCTCAAACGCGTGAAATTTCAATATGACAAAAAATTTAGGCAAAACATACTACGTCAAAACATTAAAAATTCTGCCTCATCCTCCCAACGCTCATTTACACTGACATTCTAGCTGTCAGCTCCTTGGACAACGGCAGTCTGTTTGCTGCACACTTTGCGGCCAGCAAAGACGAATCCACTTTCGCACTCGTGTAGTAGCAAGAGTACTTAAAGATCTTAACATTCACAAATCTTCTGATCCAGATGGTATATTTTCCCTTCTTCTGAAGAGGTGTTCTTCCACGCTGGCAAAACCACTGCGTAAGCTTTTTCATCAATCCTACTCTTTAGGAATCTGTCCGAGCAGATGGAAAACAGCACTTACGTTCCTTCTTTCCAAGGTCATGGAAACGCTGATAAATCGTCAGCTCATGAAATATCTCGAAACACGAAAACTTCTCAATTACCGGAAGTACGGTTTTCGTACCAACAGGTCCACTGGTGGAAAAGTGGAACCAAAGCCTACACCAATCTGGTGAAAGCAATATAATTCCGCTTGATATTTCTAAGGCATTTGACAGAGTTTGGCGTCAGGCTCTGTTGTGGAAAATTCGTGCTTTTGGGATCGATGACTCTTTTCTTCAGTGGATTAGAAATTACCTTTCGGAACGTTAAATTCAAGTTGTCTTGGATGGTTCCCAGTCTGATGTTCACAAAATAAATGCTAGTGTGCCCCACTACTCCGTTCTGCCTCCGACACTCTTTTTAATTTTCATCAATGATCTCTTGTCTGCTACTTTTATTCCTTTGCTGATGACAGTACTTTCTGCTTTTCATATTCGTTTCCGAACTCACGTCCCTGCTCTTCGGATGAAGAACGGGAACGGCAGCGCATGTAAAGATCATAAAATTCGGATATTAGCAGCATAACCAATTGGGGAACTATCAAGTGGAATTTAATGCTTCCAAAACACAATGCTGTCTGCATTGTGCATGAATGACACGCACTGTTCATGAATGGTTGAAACCGAAAAACTTTTCATTCTGGGTATGTGTGTCAATGAGAACTTACGTTTAAATGACCACATACTCGATGTCGCCACAATCTCCGCGAAATGTCTAGGTTTCCTCAAGCGATGTAAGAAATATTTCATCCCCTCTGATCTGGCCTCAATATATAAGGCGTTTATCCGCCCGAAATTGGAGTACAATGCTCACATATGGTTAGGTGCTCCTAAGACCTCTTTGCACTTGATAGATAGGATCCAAAACCGCGCGATAAAACTCATAGGTGATGACAATATTGCACAGACGTAATGTCTCTTGTCTCACCTTGTTCTATCGCTATTTTAACCACCAGTGCTCCACCGAAATTGCCAGTAGCATTCCACCCCTTCTAACTTTTAACAGTAACACGCGTCTCGCTATAAATGCTCATCAGAATACCCTCAAGCCCACTTTCGGACGTATTCTGAAATATCGCGATTCGTTCCTAAGCCATACAACTCGCTTATGGAATGCCCTGCCAAGTTCTTTATTCCTTATTCACTACAACTTGCAAAGATTTAAAACCAACGCACATCGGTATCTCTCTTGTGGAAACATCTTAAGGGTACACAAAATCCCCTGTGCACGAGTTACGATCGCAAAACGCCAAGGTCAACTACCTTGACCGCCAATAATCCCAACAACACAAGCAAACTACACATTGGGACAGCAATCAACCGGATGCCACTGGAACCCATTTCCTCCATAAATCAAATCAATCAAAAACTTTGTAAATGCCGAAGCAGCACAAATGAAAACTCTAAAATTGTAAAGGAATCAAAAGTAAACATATAAATAATTGTAAAGAAAATTTAATAAAGCATTGTGTATTATTCAGACAGTGAAAAAGGTTGTCTTTTTTCTTATCCCGCGGATCTCCCAACATAACTGGCGCAGTCGACAGTCCGGTGAAACAGTTTAGAAACTGAGTGAAGATAAATAATTGCGAAACATAGTGATTGAATCGTGAACTAGTTCGATATTGCATCGTGCAGTATAAGTGCTCAATTCAAAAAAAGGAAGACAAACAAAATTTTTTTTTAAATTCCTAAATTAAAGTGGTTGAATCGTGAACTAGTTCGATATTGCATCGTGCAATATAAGTGATAAATCCATGCTTTCGTGATTGTGTCACAAACTTTAAACACTTTAAAAAAAGTGACTATACTTGGATACTAACTGTTGGGTTTTACCCCCTTATTCACCATCGAACCATCATCGTTCATCCGCATCATCTCACCACAATCATCATAGTTCATCCACATCATCAGATCACAATCATCATCGCTTATCCACATCAGCTGAGCTCAACCACCATCATTGGCAATGCTACTAATCGCCATAATCATTTCTATTGGGTGCATTTAAGTGACTATTGTATGTGACATAACTATATAACACTGCGATCCTTATTGCAAGGCAATCTAGTTAAAATAAAAAAAATGTAAACTGCGATCCTTATTGCAAGGAGTTCCAGTTACAAATAAAAGCACTGCGACCCTTATTGCAAGGCACTCCAGTTAAGAAAAAAAAATAATAAAAGAACTGCGATCCAGTTACAAATAAAAGAACTGCGATCCAGTTACAAATAAAAGAATTGCGACCACTATCCCAAGGCACTCCAGTTAAAAAAAGTAATAAATAATAAATAAATTGAATAATATTTTCACAAAACTTTGAACCATATGATCTAAAAATATAAACTTTATATATAGATACAAGTATACATATATTGCTAAACACATTATAAATAAAATTAAAGAACTATGTCCACGAATAAAGGGAATATATTCACACAATTTTACATATACGATAGTATATGATCAAAAAAATAAATAAAAAAAAGAATTATTTTCTAGTACTAAGCAATCCCTATTTAACCTAAGAGGACTGTCAAAGAAGTCATAGAATTTATCCTCTATCCCAGAAACTACCGGTTCAGGAGTTTCTCTCGAAACGTCTTCGTCATCCCCAAATTTCTCCAATTCTGAAACAATGAACAATAATCAATTAGAGCAAGATCCCAACGTAGTTCAGTTTCAGTTTTTTATGCATTTTTATTTTTTTAACTTAAATTACTCTTATATGCTAAAAAAAAACGCTTAAAAATTAGCTTAAATTACTTACAAATAATCTTATTCTAACTTACTGGCCCCATGCGGGCACTCTAAGTTAAACCTAACACTTAAACTATGTCTTTCGACGTATCTTACAGTATAATTATATTTTTACATTTATTAATACTAAAACTAAGAAAATAAATTTTAAGCAAAAAACTTAGTAGATGGACATTTGTTTTTTAATTTTTTATAAAACTTAAAACTAAAAGCCTACAGACTACCTAAAAAATAAATCTTAACATACTTACATACTAATACGTGCACACACATATATAGTTATATATATATAAACATAATACATATATACTTAATATATAAATATATGCATACATATATATATTGTTTTTTTTCAACTTTTTATTTTTATTAATTTTTTTTTTGTTTTTATATTTTGTTTCCTAAAACTAACTTAAACCTACCTAAAACTATGTAAGCCGGCCATGGCTAAAAGAATTTGGCTGACCCACTTTGCCTCAGATGAAGCTATCTATCACTGGAAGCATTCAACTACGAAGCATCCTCCCTATCAACTAGCCACCAAAATTGCTGGTGCTGCTGAGCAAGATCCCTCATGTCGCGATTCCCGACCGACCTACTGAACTGGAGACGCTCCGCGCTGCTCCGCACTATCTATCTATCTATCTTAAGTCGCCTGTCCGCAGCTGTTCGAGCGACGTGGAAGATTAACGGCACCGCCAATCTGTCCTGGATCAGACCTTTACTATCTATTGTAGATAGAGGAACGCTTCTGGAGGAATAAAGCCGTCAAAGCGAACTCTCTCGTGATACATATAATTGGGGTAGTAAGCCCCACAGATCAGGTTGTTCGATGAGGTCATTGCTCTTGCAACGTGCCTTCGAGTCAACTTAATGACGAAACTGTCCACTCTTATTAGGTTCGCCCTATTGTATAAGACCTCATTAGGATAGAATTTTTTGTATTCAGACTCTGGTGTTCTGTATAAGCGAACACAAGTCCTAAGACAAGCCCTCTCAAACACCCGAATCTTTTCCAATAAACTTGCTCTCACGTTGAACCACACGGGACATCCAAATACAGGCATGGGCCTGATAAGGGCCATGTAGCAGTTTACCTTCACCCTCGCATCGAGTTGGCTGTTATAAAACAGTCTCTTTGTAAGGGCAAAAGCACCTCTATATTTTTGTTAAAATACAGAAATTGATCTAGCCAGATCCCAAGGTATCTGACTAAATTTCGACAGGCAAGTGGCTGTGCGTGTTGTCCGACGATAGAAAACTTTCGCCAATTCTTTTTGGTATCCCTAGAGGCCCCAGACAAAGGCGTCCTAAACAGAATGGTTTCCGACTTCTGAAAGTTGATTTTCAACTTCCAGTCATCGCAATATCGCTTAATTTTGTCGAAGTCACGCTGCAAAAGTATATTAATGACCTCAATCTTTGGACCGGATCTGCACGCAATTATGTCGTCTGCGTACGCAATGGCATGGTGAAGTGAACCTATCAGATTACTCGTGTAAATGTTGAACAGTATCGAAGGCTTTCTCCAAGTCAATCAGGTAGGCACCAGTGGTTCTTGCCTTTGTTCCATTGGATATCAGAAACCAGTTTCGATGCAGCATGAATGATATCATGCCCCGCCTTGAAACCGAACTGATTATCTGGAACTATATGTTTGTCCTCAACCCACTTAGTCAGGGCTCTATTGACTACCCTCTCAAAAACCTTACTGATGTTTGGGGATGGGATGTACTACCGCAGTTTTCCAATGCGATGGATAATGTGCATTATTCATTGTATTATTATACAGGGTGGTATAAATGTTCACCGCTTCGACAATGTTCGGTATTTCATCGGTTCCCGCTGATTTCTTACTTCTAAGTGAATCGAAGATCGTTTGGAGCTCTTCTTTCGAAATGAACGGGGGTAGTACCCTATCGTTGGTGATGGCATTATTTGCCATATTTTCGTCACTGAACTGGGTGAAACCTGAGCTCTCGAATCGCCAATCCACAATTTCATTTCGAAGATAGAAATTGTGCACAAGGACTCGATACTCCAGATCGTGGTTCGGGCCAATGATAACATTCGCCTTGTACACTTCCTGGAAAGTCGCTCCTATAGCCTCTACCTGCTCCTGCAGATCCTCGATCACAAAGAAGTTGTCATCATCAACATCCTCATTTGGATCTATGCCCGCTGTTACCAGTATGTGTTCGTTGTTCGTCGTTCGGGCGATTTTAAGACACTGAAGGTAGTTTTGATTTTTTCTCCAAAATATTTTATTTATTTGCGGGAACATATTCGGGTTGCTGGTGTTTACAGCCCGAATTTTATTGTTCCAGTACAAACTTACAGAATTTCTGTAATTTTACTTTATTAATGTTTGGAGGTTTTTAATCTAGGACTTCAGTGTCATGATCTCCGGGTTATGTCTGTCAGAAAACCGTCTGTACAATGTTTTTAGTCGGTGTCGGTGCAGTGCGTCAATAGTTGCGTTGCGGAATAAGTCTTCTTCGTCAGTGTGTTGATACCGCGGTATCGTTTTGTCCATTGTTCGTTTAATTGTCTCGTCCATTAGTTTTAGATACCTGTCAATCTCCTCGTTCAACAGATTTCTGTTGGACGGTGGATAGAGCGAATTCGAGGAGAGTGCTCTAGTCAGTGTTCTGGTGAAGTGTGTCCAACGCAACCTACTATAATTGTAGGAATGCCTTTGAACAAACTCATCCAATTCCGCAATTTCGTTTGGGACAGCTATTTCGGTGCTGAGACGGTCAATGGTCACTATCATACACGAAAGTGCGTAGACAGTTTGTAGTTTGTTGGTAGTTTGTTTGTTTGTAGATCCAAGTAGGACCCGTATCTGGGAAACGACGGACTATCCGTCGCCTTAAACCCGAGTCAATACATTACACTGTGCTGACCCCACCAATTGAATAGTGGGTTCCCTCTAGTATTTGGTGTATTATTTCCCCAATCACTATTTTTGGCGTTGAAATCTCCGCCGATAACAAAATAGTTGTCTTCTAATTCCAGCCTCAGGAATCGAAAAAGCGTCTCGAGCTCTGAGATGAATAAGGTGGATTGAGTAGCCTTAGGCGCATAGATAGACACCATGTACAACCGCTTTCCACTACGGAGGGGAATATACACGATGCATGCTTCCAGCACCTGGAAAGAGCGTACTACACGACTGTATACTCTTTTAAAACGTATACCTTTTCGTACGAAAATTGCAACGCCACCTCCCTGAATGGAGTTGGGTCGGTTTCTCCGTACTATTTTGTATCTTCTGTGTGTGTTTCTTGGTAAGCTTAGTTTCGTTAACCAACAGTACATCAGGGGCTTGGTCTTTAAGCAACTTAAATAGTGTGGCTCGTTGTTCGAACCTGATCAGTGAATTCACAGCAAGGACCTTCAGAGTTTGCTCCGCCACGTGCGAACCCATTACGGCAAAAGGTGCGTTAGGCCAGGCAGCAGCGCGTATACTTGATCCACCCGCGCGGTCTGTTCAGTTAAATGACGTTGTAGCTGAGCCATCTGCTCCTGGATAGAGAGCAAGATAGCTAGCATGTCAGGTACTGGCTCCGGTGCTGTGGGCGCTGGGGCCTGAGAAGCAATATTCGCTTGCTGTACCGTATTTCCCCCACCTGCCGCCATTTGGGCGTAGGTAACATGGGGAGTAACGGCTGGAGTTTGCAGAAGCACTGGTGGACGTTTCCATCCACTTTCTGCTGCCGGGCCAGATTTATTCTTTTGATGTACTGGAATTTGGGACAACCCCGATAATTTGCGGTGTGTCCCGTGTTCCTACATAAAGCACAAGAGAGTTGGCTTTTTTCAGACGCTCCGTCCTTACAAAGAGCGCATTCCTCGGACTTTTGGTACTTTCCGCACTTCACGCATCGAGGCTGCATTTCGCAGTTCGACGCGGCGTGCCCGAACCTTTGGCAGCGAACACATTGTAAAATGTTTTTGCTCCTCTTTAATTTCTCCCAGTGTACAACCTGGTAGTCCAGGACTTTAATACTCCTTAGACCATCCAGATTGCTGGTGGGACTTATCTGGACCAGGAAAATCGGCAGTTGCCGCTTCTCCCTTTTGGATCTGGCTGTGGTGAAAGGCTTGACCCCCACGAATTGGAGCCCTTCGCTCTTCTTCTCTTTCAGCAGTGCAAGGAACTCCTCCGGATCAGTCGACTGTTCTAATCCCCTCAGCAGCATTGTTTGCAGCTTGTCCCCCTTCGAGGTGTAGGAGAAGAACTCCGTCGTCGAATCCTTCAGTAATTGGCATTCAGTGGAGCACTATTATAAAATTAATCTTAAACGTGTTGATTGGAGGTACGCGCTGCTTAGTTGATTTCGTTGGTGGTTGTTGTTGTTTTTGCTACGTCTGCTGATGTTGTTGCTGTTGGTGTTGCTGTATTTGCTGCTACTGATGTTGTTTCTGGGACTTGTGTTGTTGTTGTTGCTGCGGTTGTGGTTTTTGTTGTTGTTGCTGAGGTTGTGTTTTTTGTTGTTGTTGTTGTTGCTGTTGCTTTTGCTTCTGTTGTGTCTGGACTTGTTTCTCGTTTTCCCATGTGCTGTTTTTTGCTGTTGTAGCGGCTGTTCTTTCTGTTTAGCCTCGCTATTTGTGGGCTGTTCCTTACAAATCTGGAGTTGTTGTTGTACCTCATTTTGTCTTCTCGCCACTTGTTTGTTTCTAATAGCTAATACTTTTTGCTGCAACTCTTTAATGCAGCTATTTATTGCATGTACTTCTTCCTCTTCATCCTCTGATTCAGTAGCCATCAGAGATTGGAAGGTATTCAAACTACCCATATAGCGGTCTTCTCCACCATCAGACACGCGGGGGTCTTCGTCTTGGTCTGATTCAGCTGCAGCCTTTGCTGACGTTGTTGGCGCTCCTTCCCTTACTCTACTTGGCAGCTTTTCAGTAGGAGTTGTTAGGGAGGGGCGCTTTACCAAATTCGGAGATGAATTTAGCCTCCTCCTCCTCTTCTTCGCACCATTTTCGGATGACATCATGTCATGTGCTGTTCCCGCTATTGGAGTAGCGGACCGCTTGCCATCACTCATCGGTACGATCGCTCTTTCGTACTTTATTTTATTTGACTAATTTAAACTTTTAAAAATAAAATGTCAATGTAATTTTTTGGGGAATCGAACCCACGACCCCTGCTTTATCGGCTGACATCACTACCACTAAGCCACCGATCCACTTGGCCAAAATGTTCCTAATTCACTTTTATTTTACTTGCTTATTTACTTTTTCACGTTGAAAGCCGCAACACGTCTATTCCTCACGGAGGTCTATGAACGACTGGCTCCAACATGAAGCCATCAAATCAGCATGCCCAAGGACTTACTTAAACTAACATAGATAGAAAACGGTCCAATCTTTGCACTTACCAAGAACGGCTTTGCACTGGTTGACCCAAACTATGTAACCCTGCCTGTGAAAACATGTGAATTGTCAACAAGTCAATTAGTCTCAAATTTTAAGATTGACGCCATGCATATAAAAATGGCGGGGTCAATTCCTTTTTTTCGTGTAAGTTGCAAACAAATTTTCTTTATTTTATTGCCTAGAAGTATAAAGAACAAAAACAAAGATATCTGGAGCAAGTACAAACAATTTTCTACAAAATACTGCTACCACCAACAGAGTCTTTTTATGTGAATGTGGCAGCAAAAGCTTATGTTTTCTTGTGAGTAAGTAAAAACATTTTAATTCCAATATAATCAATTTTACTTCTTTGTTTACAATAAGAATAATAAAACTAAAGGATTCTAAATTTAGTTAGCTTCAAATGCCAACTAAAGACATACATACATATGTGTAAAAAATATACCTTTTCGTTTTGCTGTATATCTAATGCATTTTTCTTTGCAGATTGACCATTTGGAGTACGGGCTGTCTGGCAAATGATTTTCCAGAGTGATGTCATCAAATACTGACTAAGGACATGTGAGTAAAATCTATAACTACGGTTGAGGATCAATAATAATAAAACTCAATATCTGCATCGCTGTTTTTTTGCCCAACTCATAATATCTATTTAGAAAAAAAAAGTCGTTAAAGTTGTTAACCATCATAGGAAATTACGATAACGATTTCGCACAATTAGCGTGGGTCGACTTGATTGACGCGACGAAAGTAGTACTTCCGCGGAAAGTAAAAATTACAGCTACCTACGGAAATGAAAATGTTTCAAATATCAACGGGTAATTCTAAATGTGATCTAATAAGCAGTGCACTTATCCGAGAAAGTTTCTACGTGAGGAAATGATAACTGCAATAATTCAAGGAGCAAATTAGATAACTTTGCCAGGTTTTTTTTATTATATACGCGCGCCTAAGGGGTTGATACCCTTTTACTGTTGCCGTGGCGCGTGCGGAAAGTTAGAAGGAGGAGAAAGGAAAATCGGTTTTTTGTACTGGTTTGAAACTCTGGTGTTTGGTATTCGCTGTCCAGGGGTGGGAGTCCGAATAGAACGGAGAGTTTTTTCTTCACTCAGAGTGATTCGAAGGTTATAATTTAACAATGGTTAAAAAATAATTTAACAGATTACTCAAATGCAAAAAAAAAATCATGAACAAACTCTAAAATATCCATTGTCCACACTACTTCTGTATTCGCGTTGTACGCTGTTACATCTCCCTGTAAAAGAGAAAATAGGTTGAATAAAAATAAACACATATCCAATTACTTACCGAAACATCCTCTTTCTATCTAAACAAAACAATTTAATTTGTTTGAAAATTGTCAAACCAAGAACCAAGATGGTGGATATAGGAATTCCAACTTCGAATGAATTTCGATTTTCGAAGAAAACTAAGAAGGTTGTACCAAGCCAGCATGGTTTAGAACCAACAATTTTAGGCAGTGGGTAAGGTAGGGAGCAATATCTTAAAACTTCCAATAAGCTATTCGGAAGAGAACCCTGATTGCCTACGATGAATAAGCCTGTGTTAGTGAGAGCGAGTGGCTGAATGATGGTACCGTAAACAACAGAATATGGAGACATCGGAATAGGGAGAGCATCACGCCATAATACCAAGTGCAGTGATTGCAATAAGTCAAGTTGCAGTAATCCTCCAAGAAAAAAAAAAAAAAAAAAAAGGAATAAAGACACAAATAAGTATTAGAAAACAGTAAGAAAGTTAGAAAAAAATGTATATATATTTATGCACAGACAAGGTGAAATAAATCAAAGAAAAAAAAAGCGTGAAATCAAATTTAAAAGTGAAAGGAGAAAGAATATTTGAAGGACACTTCGAGGAGAAAGGGTAAGTGCATAAGTAAGTAGCATTTAAAAAAAAAATTAATTTAGGGTTTTGGTTGCGTTACGCTGTAGAAAAACAGCAAGGAGTCGGACGACATCCTCATCCACCGACGGGGCGATCACGGCAGAAAAAAAATACCGTGATCGCCAAATTTTTTCTTCCCCCCTTTTTTTTTCCTTTAACCTCCCTCACGAGGAGAAGAAGGATAACCGGCAAAATTCGCCAAATTAATGGATTATATATTTTTTGATTTAATTTAAAAAAAATTCAAATTATCAATTAAATAGGCAATTACTAAGCCATCTCTGTTTAGTGTTTAGTGTCATAATTTATTTAGAATGTTATAATTTAGTTTTAGTTTTATAATTTATTCAATTGTTATATTGTATTGTTCCCACCGTCATACTTAGTGTATATATTTTACGTTCTTATTTGCTTAAATTAAGAAAAAAGCTAATCGATCTCTAGTCATAAAAGGCAGCATTCCAACTGCAAGGTCATTCAAAGTCATGTTGTATGGGCTTGATGAATATCCCATTGAATCTGCAAAAAAAGAACTCATTTCCTTAGGGCTACAAGTCCAAAACATCAAAATTATTAAGAAGAACTACCGTAGATTTACTGATGTGTTCTATCTTGTATTTCTTAAGTGCGGTTATATTAAATTAAATGATCTCAAGAAAAATGTTCGAGCCATATTTAGAACTCACGTCAAATGGGATTTCGCCCGTAGGCAACGCAATAAAGTCACGCAGTGCTACAATTGCCAAATGTTTAGCCATGGCGAAAAGAGTTGCCATTGTGAAAGTCGAAAATCTTTCTTAGAAATTAGAGGACGGTTCTCTAATAAAAATAATTCACAGCCGGCGATGTTTGATGCACATAAAAATTACCAGCAACAACACCAAATGCAAGGGCTCGTCCCAAACACCAACGACTTTCCCGCTCTCCCGTCGCGGCGAAAAAGTACTTTGCCAAAGATCATGCCAATAGCAAATCAAAGAACCAATTGCCCAAATGCGTGGACAACTCAGTTGCGGCACCAAAGAAAACCAGCAAACTTTTCACCTTTGAAGAAATCAACGCTCTTACTGCTGAGATGATCACGCTTCTTGAAAAATGCAACAAAAAAGCCGACCAATTTAATACTATTGCGCAATTACCTATTAAGTATTTGTTTGATACAAATAAATATGAACGTCGGTTTAAATATATATGTTGATGTGCTAGAAGCATTCGCAATAAAGCTTTAGAATTTTTTGCTTTTTTAAGCTCACTTGACATTGATGTAGCTCTGGTCACTGAAACAGGACTCAATCAAAATGTACATAAATTGTCAAATAGAGAATACAAATGTTTCCGCTTAGATAGAAGTGAGAGAAAGGGTGGTGGTGTTGCCGTTGTCGTTAAAAGAACAATAAAACACCAAATTCTTCCAATTGTAAAAACAAAACTGATTGAGAATATAGATATTGAAATATCTTTTACTAATGGCTGTTCAATAAAAATTTTTTGTGTTTACTTTGCTGGTGGTCGGGGTTGTCTCAGAGCAAATTCGTTGGGAAATATACGTGCTGATCTGCATTCTAGGCACCCATTTCATATTTTATACCCTCCTCATCCAACATTTATTCCCTCAAACCCGCGGGCTAACCCGTCAACATTGGATTTGTTTCTCACAAATATGCAAGAACTTTTTAGCCAACCTATTGTAATAAATGATCTAAGCTCTGATCATTTGCCGGTTAAATGTAAATTGTTTTGTCACCCAAACAGACGAACAATTTAGTTTTTGACTCTAAGAGTGCTAATTGGGATCGATTTAGGAGCAAAATACGTTTGAAATTGAGAAATTATCAGGAAATGTTACCTGATGCAATAAATCAAAACCAAATCAACGAAGCTGGAAGTCATTTCACAAGTTCAATACTCGATTGTATTGATGAGTCAGTACTTAAGAAAATCAAGTGATGGAATAGCTCACGTTACATCATTGATCTGATCAAAATGAGAAATTATGTCAGATCCAGATGGATAAGAACGAGAATTGACTCATATTTGGCCTAAGCAAAACCTTTAATGGGAACCATAAAGTCACTAATTTTGAGTTTTTGAAACAAATGCTGGAATAGAAAACTACAAGCTCTAGACAAATTCAGCAAACCCTTTTGCAACATTACCAAAGTTGTTAAACGGAAAATCTGTTTCATCCCCGCATTTAAAGACGGAAGCACAGTATTGCTGTCCAATGCCGAAAAATCGGATGCGCTAGCTAAGGTTTTCTTTGCGAACCATTCAATAGGTAGGAACATAATTAGCAGGGAAGTATATATGTACAGTTCAACAGTCTATTAATATAATCTGCAGAATATAATAGACAATATATTACCTGCAGAACAATTCAGTTTTAGACCGCATCATTCCACAGTACACCAAATGCACCGTATAACAAAGCACATACAAAGTAATTTTGAAAGGGGAAAAAGTACTGGTATGGTTCTCCTTGACTTCGAAAAAACGTTTTTTGTATGGCACCAAGGCTTTCTGCACAAACTTTGCAGCCTGTATTTCCCTATGTATTTAATAAAAATAATTCAGTCAATCTTTCGTACTTTCTTTGTATCGGTAATATCAACAGGTTTTCCTATAGAGGCAGGGGTACCCCAGGGCTCGGTACTTGGTCCAATCCTATATAATATTTACATTTATGATTTTCCAAGATTAAATAATTGCGAATCTGCTATTTTAAGGCATGGAAGGTCGTTCTTATTATTTCTCCGAAATATTTTATTTATTTGCGGGAACATATTCGGATTGCTGGTGTTTACAGCTCGAATTTTATTGTTCCCGAGTCGTTACATTACACTGTGCTGACCCCACCAATTGAATAGTAGGTTCCCTCTAGTATTTGGTGTATTATTTCCCCAATCACTATGTTTGGCGTTGAAATATTCGCCGATAATAAAATAGTTATCTTCCAATTCCAGCCTCAGGAATCGAAAAAGCGTCTCGAGCTCTGAGATGAATAAGGTGGATTGAGTAGCCTTAGGCGCATAGAGAGACACCATGTACAACCGCTTTCCACTACGGAGGGGAATAGACACGATGCATGCTTCCAGCACCTGGAAAGAGCGTACTACACGACTGTATACTCTTTTAAAACGTATACCTTTTCGTACGAAAATTGCAACGCCACCTCCCTGAATGGAGTTGGGTCGGTTTCTTCGTACTATTTTGTATCTTCTGTGCCTCATTGTGTGTTTCTTGGTAAGCTTAGTTTCGTTAACCAACAGTACATCAGGGGCTTGGTCTTTAAGCAACTTAAATAGTGTGGCTCGTTGTTCGAACCTAATCAGTGAATTCACAGCAAGGCCCTTCAGAGTTTGCTCCGCCACGTGCGAACCCATTACGGCAAAAGGTGCGTTAGGCCAGGCAGCAGCGCGTATACTTGATCCACCCGCGCGGTCTGTTCAGTTAAATGACGTTGTAGCTGAGCCATCTGCTCCTGGATAGAGAGCAAGATAGCTAGCATGTCAGGTACTGGTTCCGGTGCTCTGGGCGCTGGGGCCTGAGAAGCAATATTCGCTTGCTGTACCGTATTTCCCCCACCCCGATAATTTGCGGTGTGTCCCGTGTTCCTACATAAAGCACAAGATAGTTGGCTTTTTTAGACGCTCCGTCCTTACCCAGAGCGCGATCCTCGGACTTGTGGTTCTTTCCGCACTTCACGCATCGAGGCTGCATTTCGCAGTTCGACGCGGCATGCCCGAACCTTTGGCAGTGAACACATTGTAAAATGTTTTCGCTCCTCTTTAATTTCTCCCAGTGTACAACCTGGTAGTTCAGGACTTTAATACTCCTTAGACCATCCAGATTGGTGGTGGGACTTAGCTGGACCAGGAAAATCGGCAGTTGCCGCTCTCCCTTTTGGATCTGGCTGTGGTGAAAGGCTTGACCCCCACGAATTGGAGCCCTTCGCTCTTCTTCTCTTTCAGCAGTGCAAGGAACTCCGCCGGATCAGTCGACTGTTCTAATCCCCTCAGCAGCATTGTTTGCAGCTTGTCCCCCTTCGAGGTGTAGGAGAAGAACTCCGTCGTCGAATCCTTCAGTAATTGGCATTCAGTGGAGCACTATTATAAAATTAATCTTAAACGTGTTGATTGGAGGTACGCGCTGCTTAGTTGATTTCGTTGGTGGTTGTTGTTGTTTTTGCTACGTCTGCTGATGTTGTTGCTGTTGGTGTTGCTGTATTTGCTGCTACTGATGTTGTTTCTGGGACTTGTGTTGTTGTTGTTGCTGCGGTTGTGGTTTTTGTTGTTGTTGCTGAGGTTGTGTTTTTTGTTGTTGTTGTTGTTGCTGTTGCTTTTGCTTCTGTTGTGTCTGGACTTGTTTCTCGTTTTCCCATGTGCTGTTTTTTGCTGTTGTAGCGGCTGTTCTTTCTGTTTAGCCTCGCTATTTGTGGGCTGTTCCTTACAAATCTGGAGTTGTTGTTGTACCTCATTTTGTCTTCTCGCCACTTGTTTGTTTCTAATAGCTAATACTTTTTGCTGCAACTCTTTAATGCAGCTATTTATTGCATGTACTTCTTCCTCTTCATCCTCTGATTCAGTAGCCATCAGAGATTGGAAGGTATTCAAACTACCCATATAGCGGTCTTCTCCACCATCAGACACGCGGGGGTCTTCGTCTTGGTCTGATTCAGCTGCAGCCTTTGCTGACGTTGTTGGCGCTCCTTCCCTTACTCTACTTGGCAGCTTTTCAGTAGGAGTTGTTAGGGAGGGGCGCTTTACCAAATTCGGAGATGAATTTAGCCTCCTCCTCCTCTTCTTCGCACCATTTTCGGATGACATCATGTCATGTGCTGTTCCCGCTATTGGAGTAGCGGACCGCTTGCCATCACTCATCGGTACGATCGCTCTTTCGTACTTTATTTTATTTGACTAATTTAAACTTTTAAAAATAAAATGTCAATGTAATTTTTTGGGGAATCGAACCCACGACCCCTGCTTTATCGGCTGACATCACTACCACTAAGCCACCGATCCACTTGGCCAAAATGTTCCTAATTCACTTTTATTTTACTTGCTTATTTACTTTTTCACGTTGAAAGCCGCAACACGTCTATTCCTCACGGAGGTCTATGAACGACTGGCTCCAACATGAAGCCATCAAATCAGCATGCCCAAGGACTTACTTAAACTAACATAGATAGAAAACGGTCCAATCTTTGCACTTACCAAAAACGGCTTTGCACTGGTTGACCCAAACTATGTAACCCTGCCTGTGAAAACATGTGAATTGTCAACAAGTCAATTAGTCTCAAATTTTAAGATTGACGCCATGCATATAAAAATGGCGGGGTCAATTCCTTTTTTTCGTGTAAGTTGCAAACAAATTTTCTTTATTTTATTGCCTAGAAGTATAAAGAACAAAAACAAAGATATCTGGAGCAAGTACAAACAATTTTCTACAAAATACTGCTACCACCAACAGAGTCTTTTTATGTGAATGTGGCAGCAAAAGCTTATGTTTTCTTGTGAGTAAGTAAAAACATTTTAATTCCAATATAATCAATTTTACTTCTTTGTTTACAATAAGAATAATAAAACTAAAGGATTCTAAATTTAGTTAGCTTCAAATGCCAAATACATATGTGTAAAAAATATACCTTTTCGTTTTGCTGTATATCTAATGCATTTTTCTTTGCAGATTGACCATTTGGAGTACGGGCTGTCTGGCAAATGATTTTCCAGAGTGATGTCATCAAATACTGACTAAGGACATGTGAGTAAAATCTATAACTACGGTTGAGGATCAATAATAATAAAACTCAATATCTGTGTTTTTAATCCAAGCGTTTTTGGACTATTATAGAAAGTAATGGCACGGCCTTTACTTGTTTGTAGAAAACAAAAGAAAAGAAAAATTAAACAAATGATTCTCAGATGAAATTTATTACGTTGGTATTATTAGATAATCTGCACGGCAGGAGAGTACAAACCAAAAGCAAAAACGGATATAAAGAAAAAGAAAGATGGGAGGTCATTGTCATGAGCCTCACATCCTATTTAACATGTGACATTTATTCTATTACAATTTAAATTTAGACCAACTTATAAGATGAGTGCGTTCAAGTTAATAATTTAAACAAAATAGAAGCGATATGCAAAGTGGGCTAAACATCGCTAAACATCCTCCCTACCTTGAAGGGATGAAGTACCTTCAAAGTCCAGTGGTAGTCTTCTGATCTTACATACCGCTCTCTGAATCGTCCCGTTGCTTGTCTTCAGAGTCACAACTCTAACAACGCCGTCCTTGCCAGGATGAAGATTAATGATTCGCCCAAGTTTCCACTTCATAGGAGGAAGATTTTCGTCGTGAATTAGTGCGATATCGCCGATTTGGAAAGGATTGCTCGGGCCTGTCCACTTCGTCCGCTGTTGTAAGGATTGCAAGTACTCCTTGGACCACCGGTCCCAAAAGTGCTGTATATGCCACTGTAATTGCTGCCATCGGTCTAATCGGCTTACGTTCTTGACATCTCTTAAATTTGGTCCCACTATTGCCACCAATGGTGTGCCTATAATGAAATGTCCAGGAGTTAAAGCTGGAAAATTATTAGGATTATTTTGCAAAGGACAGATAGGACGCGAGTTTAAAATCGCCTCGACCTGAATGATTATTGTATTAAGTTCGAAAAATGTTAGAGATGTTTGATTTAGTATGCGCTTTAAATGATACTTGGCAGACTTTACCGCGGATTCCCACAACCCTCCGAAGTGGGGCGATCTGGCTGGAATTGTTTTCCAAGTTATTCCATCTGATGCTAGCTCTCGAATTATATGTTCCCTGCTTTCCCTTTTTTCAAACATGTAACGAAGCTCCCGCAGATCATTTTTTGCACCAATAAAATTCGTAGCGTTGTCGCTGTAGATGACCGAACATAGTCCGCGACGCCCAACAAATCTTCTTAGAGCGGCTATAAATGCAGCACTAGTAAGATCTTCTACCAGCTCCATGTGGACAGCTTTAGTTGTGAAGCAGATGAAAAGAGAAATATATACCTTGACTGGAGATGTGCCCCTTCGACGAAAGTGAACTAGAAATGGTCCGCAAAAGTCAACTCCAACTGTGTTGAATGGCCTAGACTGCTGCACCCGTAATGGTGGTAAGTCGCCCATTAACTGCTCGCATGCAGTTGGTCTGGCCTTAAAACAGTGCATGCAGGTTCGAAATATCCTGCTAGCAATAGCTCTACCATGAATGATCCAAAACGTTTGACGAACCATACTTAAAAGTGCTTGCGGCCCAGCGTGAAAATGTTTTTCATGGAAATGTCGTAAGACTAAGTCAGTAAAAAAGTGCCTTTTGGGTAACAGAATGGGATGCTTGGCATCAAAATCTAGCGTTGCATTTGTCAAACGTCCACCAACTCGAATCAGACCCTCCGAGTCAATAAACGGGCATAGAGAACGTATATGATTTCGTGGACTCAGTGCCTTCCCTTTCATGAGTGATTCCAATTCCTGCTGAAATGATGTCCGTTGAATAATCCTTACTATCACATTACGTGATTGTACTAATTCATTTGGGGTAAGTAATATTCCACATGTTTTAGACACTCCTAATTTCCTCGCAAGACAATTGTTTTTGAATCTAATTATATATGCAACAATCCGCATAAGGCTATCAAAGTTCAAATGATATTTTATATTGGCTAGAAAATTGTCGTTTTCAAATGTTGACATCACCATCTTTACCTTCCTTCTCTCACTTTCGCTTTCATTTTGTTTCGTTGCTCCTATTTCAGTAGGCCAGTTTTCAGTAAGACTTCGCAAAAACCTTGGACCGTCAAACCACAATTCCGAGTCTATAAGAGCCTTTGGATATTCCCCACGGGATATTATATCGGCCGGATTTAACCTTGTAGGTATATGAAACCACATACTTCTTTTAGAAAATTCCTGGATTGTGGCAACTCTATTGGCAACAAACGTTTGCCATGCCGAAGGTTCTTCTGAGAGCCAATTTAGAACTACTGTCGAGTCAGTCCAAAAAAACGTACTCATATTGAAACCAAGTGAATTTATTACACGCTGTACTAGTTGGACCATCAGTGTGGCGGCGCAAAGCTCTAACCGGGGTAAAGATAACCCTCTTTTCGCAACTTTTGATTTTGAACAAAGAAGTCTAACCCTGATAAATCCGAATTCATCCACGCTGCGAACGTACAAGCAAGCTCCATATGCCCGTTCGGAACTATCGGAAAAGGCATGCAACTGATAATCTGTCGGGTCCCCAAAGAAAGCCTTTCTGTGAATAGCGACGTTATTAACATGCTGAAGTTCCTTTCTAAACCTAAGCCAACGATTATGTAACTCCAATGGAAGAGATTGATCCCATTCGAATTTTAGTTGCCACAAGTGTTGCATGAAGAGTTTTCCTAGAACAATAATTGGATTTATAAGGCCAAGTGGGTCAAATAATTTGGATATCTCTGACAAAATTATTCTTTTTGTAACGCTGTTATTAGTTTGTGGCATGACTTCGTAGAGAAATTGGTCAGTTTCCGGGATCCATGTTATTCCTAGGGTCTTTATGGCGTCGCTGTCCTTTATTCGATATAATTTTTCCTGATGTTCTGGTGGTATATTTTCTAATAAACCTGGATCATTTGCACACCATTTTCTTAACTCGAAACCACCCTTTGCTAGCAATGATACGAGTTCCGTTTGCAATTGTTTAGCTTCCTCAAGGGTTTGAGCGCCTGTCAGAATATCGTCTACATAAAATGCTGATGTGATCTGCTTTGCCGCAAGAGGAAAATGATTTCCGTCATCATATGCTAATTGATTTAATACCCTGGTCGCCAAGAAGGAAGCTGAGGCGGTTCCGTATGTGGCAGTGCAAAGACGGTAAATCATAACCCTTTTATTGTGCTCAGACCGCCATAATATGCATTGGTAATTGCGATCTTCTGGAGCAATCAATATTTGCCGGTACATTTTAGTAATGTCAGCTGTGAAAACGAAGTTGTGAACGCGAAACTTTAATGCTATCGCGAATAAATCAGGCTGGACAACTGGTCCTACCATGAGCAAGTCATTGAGCGAATACCCTGAACTCGTCTTTGTGGACGCATCAAAGACCACTCTTAACCTTGTGGTTGAACTGCTTGGTTTAAGAACGCAATGATGGGGCATAAAATAATGCGGCTTTGATTGGTCCAAATGAACAACAGCTTCCATGTGCTGTAATCTAAGATATTCGTTGATGAATGATGAATACTGATTAAAAATCTCTGGATGTTTATAAAGTTTGCGCTCCAATGATAAGAATCGACGCAAAGCTGTTTCATATGATTTACCTAACAAACTAGTTTCAACTTTAAACGGTAATTTGACTTGATATCTGCCTGAGTCTATTCGAGAGTGATTATTTGTAAAGTGTTTCTCACATAATTGTTCTTCTTTTGTCAATAGTGAAGACGAAGTACTCTCATGATTTTCAATATCCCAAAACATTTTTAATGTAGCATTGAGATTCTCACTACAGCTATTGCAGGTGGTACACACGCAATGTGATGAGTTTGGAGATGACTTTCCAATATCAAAGCGAAACGTGCCAGAAACTACCCATCCTAATAGTGTATTCTGTATTGTTGGAAGAGTGTCCGATAACTTGATTTGTCCAACGCATAGGATGCTAAAGAATAATTCAGCGCCTAATAGCAGATCTATTTTTTGTGGACGATTGAAGAGAGGATCAGACAGCTTGATGTTCTTTGGGATTTTCCAATTTCCAATGTCAATTTTTTCATGTGGTAATAATCCAGTAATGTCAGGAATAATATTAGCTTCAATCGAAGCAGAAAAGTCATTGAATTGTGAAATTATAATAAGCGACGTTTTACCTCTGCTTAGAGTCTTTGAGTTCCCAATTCCAGAAAGACAAGATGAACTAGATTCCCGACTAAGCCCCAATGAGTGAACAAATCTCTCCGTTATTAAATTTATCTGCGCGCCGGAGTCGAGGAGAATTCTGCAAGGGACTTGAACCTTGTATTTGTTGAGAACATATACCACAGCAGTGGCGAGAACGGTATATTTGCTATTGGAATATACTTCTGAAGCTTGCAGAACATGTGAAGACATATTTACGGTGCTTACATTGGAAGTATTGTTATCTTGATCTAACATAACATCAGTATGATTTACAAAATTAATAGCCGCAGTAGTAGCTCTATCATCGTGCAAAAGGCTGTGGTGTTTTTGTCCACAAATACGACATGAAGTGACTGACAAGCATTGGGATAATTCATGCTTTCCTTTCAGACAGTTTGAACAAAGCTCTAATGATTGTACTCTCTTTTTTCGATTACTAATTGATAGGTTCGTGAATTTAAAACATTTGTATATGGAGTGACCATCTCGGGAACAAAACAGACATTTAAAATTATCTTTTGTTATCGCCAATACACTCTTGTTATGAGATTTTGAATGAACTTTACTAGTGATGTCATGCAAATTATTATTTAAAATTGGTACATTACCTTCAATTTTTAAACACTTTTTCTTGAGAAAGTCAAATAGTTCCGAAAGTGCTGGCAGTCGATCCACTGGAGCCACATCGTTCCATCCTGAGAGCGTTGATGAATCCAATTTGAGCAACACAATGGTGATAAGTAAATCATCCCAGTGGTTCACCGGTCTTTGAAGGTTACGGAGGCAGCTTAGCTGGTTGTTGATGTTGTCCATGAGAGCTCGAATTTCCAGGGCGGAAGGCTTGCTAATCTTTGGTTGGTTGAAAATGCGAAGAATGTGCTCCTGTGCTATGACTTTCTTATTTTCGTACCTCTCCTTCAGCATTTTAAGCGCATCATTGTAATTTTCAGCTTCAATTTTTAATCCAGCGATGGGGGCTTTCGCAGCTGGGCTCAATTTCGTGATTAAGTGATGAAATTTAGAAAGTGTTGACAAATTAGGATTGCTGTCAATTATGGAACAGAATGTTTGATACCATGAAACCCACGTGGTTACATCACCTGAAAATATAGGCATTTCAATGTCAGGGAGGCGAATAGGGTCATACTTGGTGCTGTGTGTAATGTCATTAGATGATTCATTCGGGTATTTCAAAGTTGCATATATGGTTTTTAAAGAAGATAACGTCTGATAATACATTTCCTCATACTTAGCTCTTTCAATTTGTTGGATTTCGTCCGGATCCAAATCCTCAATTTTGGATTGTTCAGCTTTAAAGCATGTGAAGGATTCCTCAAGTGCTTCAATACGAATGTGAAGTTCCTCCAAAGATGTTATTGAAGCGTCGGGAGACACACGATGTTCAAATTCCGTAGCTCTTTCAATTTGCGATATTGCAACCATACGACGATTTCGCGCCGACATCAACGTCCTTGAAACCTTTAGTTCAGGTCTTTGGTTTGCGTTTTCTGGAGGCGCCATGATAAATCAAAAATGCGATTCCAAGTGAAACGATTTAAATGAAAAAAAGGCGAAAAAAAATATCACGTCGGGGTCACCAATGTTTTTAATCCAAGCGTTTTTGGACTATTATAGAAAGTAATGGCACGGCCTTTACTTGTTTGTAGAAAACAAAAGAAAAGAAAAATTAAACAAATGATTCTCAGATGAAATTTATTACGTTGGTATTATTAGATAATCTGCACGGCAGGAGAGTACAAACCAAAAGCAAAAACGGATATAAAGAAAAAGAAAGATGGGAGGTCATTGTCATGAGCCTCACATCCTATTTAACATGTGACATTTATTCTATTACAATTTAAATTTAGACCAACTTATAAGATGAGTGCGTTCAAGTTAATAATTTAAACAAAATAGAAGCGATATGCAAAGTGGGCTAAACATCGCTAAACAATCTGCATCGCTGTTTTTTTGCCCAACTCATAATATCTATTTAGAAAAAAAAAGTCGTTAAAGTTGTTAACCATCATAGGAAATTACGATAACGATTTCGCACAATTAGCGTGGGTCGACTTGATTGACGCGACGAAAGTTGTACTTCCGCGGAAAGTAAAAATTACAGCTACCTACGGAAATGAAAATGTTTCAAATATCAACGGGTAATTCTAAATGTGATCTAATAAGCAGTGCACTTATCCGAGAAAGTTTCTACGTGAGGAAATGATAACTGCAATAATTCAAGGAGCAAATTAGATAACTTTGCCAGGTTTTTTTTATTATATACGCGCGCCTAAGGGGTTGATACCCTTTTACTGTTGCCGTGGCGCGTGCGGAAAGTTAGAAGGAGGAGAAAGGAAAATCGGTTTTTTGTACTGGTTTGAAACTCTGGTGTTTGGTTTCGATATTCGCTGTCCAGGGGTGGGAGTCCGAATAGAACGGAGAGTTTTTTCTTCACTCAGAGTGATTCGAAGGTTATAATTTAACAATGGTTAAAAAATAATTTAACAGATTACTCAAATGCAAAAAAAAAATCATGAACAAACTCTAAAATATCCATTGTCCACACTACTTCTGTATTCGCGTTGTACGCTGTTACATCTCCCTGTAAAAGAGAAAATAGGTTGAATAAAAATAAACACATATCCAATTACTTACCGAAACATCCTCTTTCTATCTAAACAAAACAATTTAATTTGTTTGAAAATTGTCAAACCAAGAACCAAGATGGTGGATATAGGAATTCCAACTTCGAATGAATTTCGATTTTCGAAGAAAACTAAGAAGGTTGTACCAAGCCAGCATGGTTTAGAACCAACAATTTTAGGCAGTGGGTAAGGTAGGGAGCAATATCTTAAAACTTCCAATAAGCTATTCGGAAGAGAACCCTGATTGCCTACGATGAATAAGCCTGTGTTAGTGAGAGCGAGTGGCTGAATGATGGTACCGTAAACAACAGAATATGGAGACATCGGAATAGGGAGAGCATCACGCCATAATACCAAGTGCAGTGATTGCAATAAGTCAAGTTGCAGTAATCCTCCAAGAAAAAAAAAAAAAAAAAAAAAAAAAAAGGAATAAAGACACAAATAAGTATTAAGTAATAAGTACAACAGTAAGAAAGTTAGAAAAAAATGTATATATATTTATGCACAGACAAGGTGAAATAAATCAAAGAAAAAAAAAGCGTGAAATCAAATTTAAAAGTGAAAGGAGAAAGAATATTTGAAGGACACTTCGAGGAGAAAGGGTAAGTGCATAAGTAAGTAGCATTTAAAAAAAAAATTAATTTAGGGTTTTGGTTGCGTTACGCTGTAGAAAAACAGCAAGGAGTCGGACGACATCCTCATCCACCGACGGGGCGATCACGGCAGAAAAAAAATACCGTGATCGCCAAATTTTTTCTTCCCCCCTTTTTTTTTCCTTTAACCTCCCTCACGAGGAGAAGAAGGATAACCGGCAAAATTCGCCAAATTAATGGATTATATTTTTTTTGATTTAATTTAAAAAAAATTCAAATTATCAATTAAATAGGCAATTACTAAGCCATCTCTGTTTAGTGTTTAGTGTCATAATTTATTTAGAATGTTATAATTTAGTTTTAGTTTTATAATTTATTCAATTGTTATATTGTATTGTTCCCACCGTCATACTTAGTGTATATATTTTACGTTCTTATTTGCTTAAATTAAGAAAAAAGCTAATCGATCTCTAGTCATAAAAGGCAGCATTCCAACTGCAAGGTCATTCAAAGTCATGTTGTATGGGCTTGATGAATATCCCATTGAATCTGCAAAAAAAGAACTCATTTCCTTAGGGCTACAAGTCCAAAACATCAAAATTATTAAGAAGAACTACCGTGGATTTACTGATGTGTTCTATCTTGTATTTCTTAAGTGCGGTTATATTAAATTAAATGATCTCAAGAAAAATGTTCGAGCCATATTTAGAACTCACGTCAAATGGGATTTCGCCCGTAGGCAACGCAATAAAGTCACGCAGTGCTACAATTGCCAAATGTTTAGCCATGGCGAAAAGAGTTGCCATTGTGAAAGTCGAAAATCTTTCTTAGAAATTAGAGGACGGTTCTCTAATAAAAATAATTCACAGCCGGCGATGTTTGATGCACATAAAAATTACCAGCAACAACACCAAATGCAAGGGCTCGTCCCAAACACCAACGACTTTCCCGCTCTCCCGTCGCGGCGAAAAAGTACTTTGCCAAAGATCATGCCAATAGCAAATCAAAGAACCAATTGCCCAAATGCGTGGACAACTCAGTTGCGGCACCAAAGAAAACCAGCAAACTTTTCACCTTTGAAGAAATCAACGCTCTTACTGCTGAGATGATCACGCTTCTTGAAAAATGCAACAAAAAAGCCGACCAATTTAATACTATTGCGCAATTACCTATTAAGTATTTGTTTGATACAAATAAATATGAACGTCGGTTTAAATATATATGTTGATGTGCTAGAAGCATTCGCAATAAAGCTTTAGAATTTTTTGCTTTTTTAAGCTCACTTGACATTGATGTAGCTCTGGTCACTGAAACAGGACTCAATCAAAATGTACATAAATTGTCAAATAGAGAATACAAATGTTTCCGCTTAGATAGAAGTGAGAGAAAGGGTGGTGGTGTTGCCGTTGTCGTTAAAAGAACAATAAAACACCAAATTCTTCCAATTGTAAAAACAAAACTGATTGAGAATATAGATATTGAAATATCTTTTACTAATGGCTGTTCAATAAAAATTTTTTGTGTTTACTTTGCTGGTGGTCGGGGTTGTCTCAGAGCAAATTCGTTGGGAAATATACGTGCTGATCTGCATTCTAGGCACCCATTTCATATTTTATACCCTCCTCATCCAACATTTATTCCCTCAAACCCGCGGGCTAACCCGTCAACATTGGATTTGTTTCTCACAAATATGCAAGAACTTTTTAGCCAACCTATTGTAATAAATGATCTAAGCTCTGATCATTTGCCGGTTAAATGTAAATTGTTTTGTCACCCAAACAGACGAACAATTTAGTTTTTGACTCTAAGAGTGCTAATTGGGATCGATTTAGGAGCAAAATACGTTTGAAATTGAGAAATTATCAGGAAATGTTACCTGATGCAATAAATCAAAACCAAATCAACGAAGCTGGAAGTCATTTCACAAGTTCAATACTCGATTGTATTGATGAGTCAGTACTTAAGAAAATCAAGTGATGGAATAGCTCACGTTACATCATTGATCTGATCAAAATGAGAAATTATGTCAGATCCAGATGGATAAGAACGAGAATTGACTCATATTTGGCCTAAGCAAAACCTTTAATGGGAACCATAAAGTCACTAATTTTGAGTTTTTGAAACAAATGCTGGAATAGAAAACTACAAGCTCTAGACAAATTCAGCAAACCCTTTTGCAACATTACCAAAGTTGTTAAACGGAAAATCTGTTTCATCCCCGCATTTAAAGACGGAAGCACAGTATTGCTGTCCAATGCCGAAAAATCGGATGCGCTAGCTAAGGTTTTCTTTGCGAACCATTCAATAGGTAGGAACATAATTAGCAGGGAAGTATATATGTACAGTTCAACAGTCTATTAATATAATCTGCAGAATATAATAGACAATATATTACCTGCAGAACAATTCAGTTTTAGACCGCATCATTCCACAGTACACCAAATGCACCGTATAACAAAGCACATACAAAGTAATTTTGAAAGGGGAAAAAGTACTGGTATGGTTCTCCTTGACTTCGAAAAAACGTTTTTTGTATGGCACCAAGGCTTTCTGCACAAACTTTGCAGCCTGTATTTCCCTATGTATTTAATAAAAATAATTCAGTCAATCTTTCGTACTTTCTTTGTATCGGTAATATCAACAGGTTTTCCTATAGAGGCAGGGGTACCCCAGGGCTCGGTACTTGGTCCAATCCTATATAATATTTACATTTATGATTTTCCAAGATTAAATAATTGCGAATCTGCTATTTTAAGGCATGGAAGGTCGTTCTTATTATTTCTCCGAAATATTTTATTTATTTGCGGGAACATATTCGGATTGCTGGTGTTTACAGCTCGAATTTTATTGTTCCCGAGTCGTTACATTACACTGTGCTGACCCCACCAATTGAATAGTAGGTTCCCTCTAGTATTTGGTGTATTATTTCCCCAATCACTATGTTTGGCGTTGAAATATTCGCCGATAATAAAATAGTTATCTTCCAATTCCAGCCTCAGGAATCGAAAAAGCGTCTCGAGCTCTGAGATGAATAAGGTGGATTGAGTAGCCTTAGGCGCATAGAGAGACACCATGTACAACCGCTTTCCACTACGGAGGGGAATAGACACGATGCATGCTTCCAGCACCTGGAAAGAGCGTACTACACGACTGTATACTCTTTTAAAACGTATACCTTTTCGTACGAAAATTGCAACGCCACGTCCCTGAATGGAGTTGGGTCGGTTTCTCCGTACTATTTTGTATCTTCTGTGCCTCATTGTGTGTTTCTTGGTAAGCTTAGTTTCGTTAACCAACAGTACATCAGGGGCTTGGTCTTTAAGCAACTTAAATAGTGTGGCTCGTTGTTCGAACCTAATCAGTGAATTCACAGCAAGGCCCTTCAGAGTTTGCTCCGCCACGTGCGAACCCATTACGGCAAAAGGTGCGTTAGGCCAGGCAGCAGCGCGTATACTTGATCCACCCGCGCGGTCTGTTCAGTTAAATGACGTTGTAGCTGAGCCATCTGCTCCTGGATAGAGAGCAAGATAGCTAGCATGTCAGGTACTGGTTCCGGTGCTCTGGGCGCTGGGGCCTGAGAAGCAATATTCGCTTGCTGTACCGTATTTCCCCCACCCCGATAATTTGCGGTGTGTCCCGTGTTCCTACATAAAGCACAAGATAGTTGGCTTTTTTAGACACTCCGTCCTTACCCAGAGCGCGATCCTCGGACTTGTGGTTCTTTCCGCACTTCACGCATCGAGGCTGCATTTCGCAGTTCGACGCGGCATGCCCGAACCTTTGGCAGTGAACACATTGTAAAATGTTTTCGCTCCTCTTTAATTTCTCCCAGTGTACAACCTGGTAGTTCAGGACTTTAATACTCCTTAGACCATCCAGATTGGTGGTGGGACTTAGCTGGACCAGGAAAATCGGCAGTTGCCGCTCTCCCTTTTGGATCTGGCTGTGGTGAAAGGCTTGACCCCCACGAATTGGAGCCCTTCGCACTTCTTCTCTTTCAGCAGTGCAAGGAACTCCTCCGGATCAGTCGACTGTTCTAATCCCCTCAGCAGCATTGTTTGCAGCTTGTCCCCCTTCGGGGTGTAGGAGAAGAACTCCGTCGCCGAATCCTTCAGTAAGTGGCATGCGATCCACTGCAATTCAGTGGAGTGCTATTATAAAATCAAATTTATATCAAATAAAATCAATTTTATAATAGCGCTCCACAGTGGATCTGTTGTACCTCATTTTGTCTTCTCGCCACTTGTTTGTTTCTAATGGCTAGTACTTTTTGCCGCAGCTCTTTAATGCAGCTATTTATTGCATGTGCTTCTTCCTCTTCATCCTCTGACTCAGTAGCCATCAGAGATTGGAAGGTATTCAAACTACCCATATAGCGGTCTTTTCCTCCATCAGACACGCATGGGTCTTCTTCGTGGTCTGAATCAGTTGCCGCCTTTGTTGACGTTGTTGTCGCCCGTTCCCTTACTCTACTTGGCAGCTTTTCAGTAGAAGTTCTTAGGGAGGGGCGCTTTACAAGCTTCGGAGATGAATTCAGCCTCCTTCTCCTCTTCTTCGCAACCATTTTCCGATGACATCATGTCATCTGCTGGTCCCGCTATTGGAGTAGCGGACCGCTTGCCATCACTCATCGGTACGATCGCTCTTTCGTACTTTATTTTATTTGAACTTTATTTATTTAAACTTTTAAAAATAAAAAGTCAATGTAATTTTTTGGGGAATCGAACCCATGACCCCTGCTTTATCGGCCGACACCACTACCATTAGGCCACCGATGCACTTGGCCAAAATGTTCCTAATTCACTTTTATAGATATTTACTTGCTAATTTACTTCTTCACTTTGAAAGCCGAGACACGTCTATTCCTCACGGAGGTCTATGAACGACTGAAGATCCCAACGTATTAACTAACCACATGGACATACCCAATTCATTAAGGATTCCTGATGCCGGATCTCCCGAAATTTGACAGCAACCAAGGACTTTTATATGAGTTCCTTAATAATGTGGAGGAAATCCTCCTCTACAATAAAAGAGCCGATAACACCCCATACGGGAAGTTTTTGTTGAGAGCCATGCGCAATAAAATTGAGGGTCAAGCCAACGAGATTCTCAATATGTACGGAACCCCTCCCAACTGGGATGATATTAAAAACAATTTCATCCTACATTAATCCGACAAACGTACGGAAACATCCCTAATAAGAGAATAAAACAGTTGAATCTTTTTACGGGCAAATAATAGAATTACAATCTGCTCTTTGCAGCAATGTGCTGATCCACGAAAATGACAACAATGTCATCAAAGCCAAAACGGAACTCTACTCAGAAATATGCCTCAACTCATTTCTAAGCGGGCTCAATGCGGCTCTAGGATCCAGAGTCAGAGTTATGCAGTCAGACTCCTTGGCCATAGCACTGACTCTGTGCATCAAAGAACAAAATATTTCGTACCAAAAGTATACTCAAAACCCAAACCCTTACAGACCTCATTAATATAAACCCTACAATGCCCCACAAGACAGAGCTCATTCAAGAAATTCTACCCCAGGCCCATTCTCACACGAAAGAAACCAAACCAGACCTTCCAACTTAATATATCCACATACTAGACCAAACCCAAACACACAGAATAGGAACCCAAGATACCAAGGGCCAACAGAGCAGACTCAAATTGATCCAAAGCTGACAAGGCATCACAAATCAAAGCAAGCCCTAGTCAGCAAACAAGAAACACTAGAAGAGAAAACTTCAATTTTAAACTACGAGTAATATCGTGAATGAGGAAAATTTTTCCAAACAAGCCTCGAACAAGCCACAGGATACATAGATCGAAAGAAACATCCGGCAATTTTGCCATACATAAGTATTTCGTCACCCTTCGGGCGACCTCTGCTATTCTTCGTAGATACTGAGGCTTCGACATCAATTACCATTACCACAATATTGAAAAAATACCAGTTAAACAAAGAATCGATTATCCGATAAATGGTGAAGTGTATGATTCCATTAATTTCATAGAGATAAAAAACTTCAACAGCGAAACAGGGAACCATGAACCTACCAATACGTACGTAAATGACTTAATCAGAACAAACCATCTGAACGCAAAAAACTCCTTAAACTATGTAGAAACTACAGTGAATTACTCTATAGAGAGAGCGAACTACTTTCCTTTACGAATAAGATCAAACATGAGATAAAAACCACCGACGAAGTAACAATCTATACCAAATCCCACAGGTATCCGTTTATTCATAAGAAGTAAAAAACCAAATCACTAACATGTTAGATCAAAGAATCATCAGACATAGTTACTCTCCATGGAGCTCTCCAGTTTGGTTTGTCCCGAAGAAACAAGATGCCAGCGGACGTAGAAAATGGAGATTGGTCATTGACTATCGGAAGGTCATCCAAAATAAAACTTTCCGATTAGTTAGATGCACAGAAATCCTTAGGGACATTAGATTACAGGACGACCAAGAAATACTTATTAGAAACTACCACGAAAACTCAAATCACAGGGGAGTAAATGAAAGCTTCCTGCATTTAAAGAGGGAAGTTTACTTTCCCAAAATGAATGAATTGATAACGAAAACAATTAAAAACAGTGACAAATGTAAAATCCTTAAATAAGACAGAAACCCAGTTAAGCCTCATTTTGAAAAACCCGAAATTCGTGTAAAACCACTAGAAATTATCCATATAGACTTATACAGCATTAATAACAATATTATCCTTACATTAATAGATAAATTCCCTAAATTCGCTTGCGGATACACTCGAAGTTGTAGAAGCAGCATAACTATCTTAAGTGGGATAAAGAAATACATCAGCCTTTACTGCACCCAAATAAAAATTGTATGTGATCAAGGATCAGAATTTGTTGCCAATATTTTCAAAGACTTCTGTAAGCAACATGAAATAACCTTGCATTACACATCTTTCCAACAAACCAGTAGCAATGGTCCAGTAGAAAGATTACACTCAACCTTTACAGAAATATATAGACTTATTCTATCAAAAAGATGAGAACAGAAACTCACTACTGAACACGAAGAGATACTAACGGAAACCTTTATAACTTATAACAACACTATACCCCTTACGAACTGTTCTTTGCCCGGCCCTACAAGTTTAAGAAAACCCATGATTTCTCAAACGAACACGAGTACCTTGAAAAGCTAAACGCATTCCTTAATGAATTCTATCCAAAAATTCGTGGAAAAGTAAAGAATATTACTGACCCGAGGATAGAACAGTTAAACCAATCGAGAGAAACCCCGGAAGAAGTAGTTGAAGGCAAACCAGTCTAAAAAAGAAGCTAGACGCAACAAAGTAACACCTAGATTCTCAAAACATATAGCAAAAAGAAATAAGAAAATAACAATCATTACAAACGAAAACAAAAAGAACCATAAATGTAAATTACGAAAGAAACACAAAAGACGTAAATAAATAATTAAAAAAAAAAAATAATAATAATATATATATATACATGTAGGATGGTAACTATTGGCAACGCCACACCATCACCAACTGGAAGTGGAACATGCGAGATCGAAGACGACGACAATGAGGACAACGACGACGAAGAAGAAAACGGAACAAGAGAAGTTGGTACAGATGAAAGAGAAACGACGCACGTAAAGACGACATCAAAGACGGGCGCGAGTTTTCAACATTAAATTAATTTTCCCTTCAACATAATATCGCTATATTGTATTCGTAAACTTTAACATAATATCGCTATATTGTATTCGTAAACTTTAACATAATTAAAAACTATATTCTGTTCGAAGGGAATAATTCCTTTTTAATTATTTTCTGCCTCTCCAGGATCCCTACAAATTGGGGGCTCAACCGGGATCTGCGCCAACTGTGTTATATAGAGAAAAAAAAAATAAAAATCCGCCGTAATAAGGCAAAGTGCTTTTAAAATCCTTCAAGTGTAAAACATCGCCTAATGCAATCTCTAGTGAAAGTGAAAAAAAAAATATTAATTTAATTAACTATCAAGTCCAATAGCATGACTACGTTAAGACAAAAGGTCTGCAATTCGGAGAAGCGGTAAGATCGTTCTTGTTGTGACGTCATTTGAATTGGGAATAGACAAACGCAGATTTTGTATAATTTTTAAAACGTGTAGCAAGGGCACAAACACATCCAACCTACATTGCCGACAGCGAACATTTTTTATTTTGTGGGTTGGTGTCTTACATAAAAGAAAGCAAGGACAACACCCGAGTAATTTAGTTTAGTACACTGAAGAGGACGAGCCTAGAAATAAGGTACTTCTGTATGGAGGGAACACCATAAAGGAGTTCAAAGAAAAGTTGAACGACTACAGGCATTTCAGGGAGAGTCACCCAGAGAAAACAGGTTGGGTCTAACCAGAAACAACGAAGTGCAAACCAGAACAGCACCACGATGCTTCAACAGCGGAAAAATTAACCATAAAAGCAGGGATTGCAAGGACCAACGCCCAAAGTGTTTTGCGTGCAACGAGTTTGAACATAAGTCAAACAGCTGTCCGACCAAGGGTAGCAACTACAGCCCATTGAAATTCAACGCCGTAGCAAAGGAATCAGCAGAATCCCCAGGGTACTTTGATGGAATAGTGAGGATCGATGGACGGGACTACAAGGCCCGCATATTCGTCTTGTCGAGGCCCTACATGAAGCAGCATATGATCATAGGAAGGGATATTCTGAAGGGTACGATAATCAGGATTCTTGAAAACGACGTTATTGAGTCCCAGGGCGAAATTTTTCCAGGGTGTTTTAACCTATCCACGTGGCCAGAAGCAAAATTCGAGTCCGTCAACCCAGACTACGAGGAAGAGATCACACGGTTGGTTGAGAGTTACGATCCTATACTGGAGAAACACACGGACGTGAAGATGAGGATCGTGCTCCAAAACGAAACGCCGATTGTCCAACGTCCTAGAAGACTGGCACCACTAGAAAAGGATATCGTGAACGAGCAGATGAAGAAGTGGCTGGAAGATGGTGCGATTAAGCCGAGTTGTTCGGAGTTTGCGAGTCCGATTGTACTAGCCAACAAGAAGGATGGCACTAAGCGACTCTGTGTGGACTACCGGAGTATGAACCGCCAGGTGATAAGGGATCATTACCCAATGCCACTGATCGAGGATCAAATAGATGCCTTGAGCGAAGCCAAAGTATTTTCGACATTGGACCTGGAAAATGGCTTCTTCTACGTCTCAGTCGCCGAAGAAAGCAAAAAGTACACGTAATTTGTTACACCTTCCGGGCAGTACGAATTCAATAAAGTCCCGTTCGGTTTATGCACATCCCCAGCCGTGTTTCAGCATTACATTAACCTAGTTTTCAGGCCTCTGTTAGAGAAGAAGAAAGTGATGCTCTATATAGACGATCTAATGGTGCTGGCTAAAGACGAAGAAGAGGCCCTTAGGAACCTAGAGGAGGTACTCAAAATTGGGAGCGTCTATGGTGTCCAGTTCAAGTGGAAGAAGAGTCAGTTTCTCTGCCGATGCATTAACTACTTGGGACTGACAATCGAGGACGGATGTGTAACTCCAGCAGAGGGGAAGATGAAGGCAGTGAGGAAGTTTCCTGACCCAAAAATAAAGCAGAAGGTGCAGAGTTCAGGAAGTTTGTGCCGGGATATTCGCTGGTGGAAAGGCCATTGACGGACCTATTAAAGAAGGACGCCGAATTAGAATGGAGTGTGAATAAGAAAGAAGCTTTCCAAGAACTGAAGGATATCCTTGTGACGAAACCGGTTCTGCGACTCTATCGGCGAGACTTGGAAACGGAACTCCATCCAAGTGGGGTTACGGGGCGGTGCTGCTTCAAAAACATGATGCTGAGTTCCATCCTTTCTATTACTACAGCAGGAAGACGTAACCGGCGGAACAGAATTACTGCAGCTATGAGTTAGAAGTGTTGGCCATAGTTTCCGCAATTAAGAAACTGCATCACTATCTACTCCGAATTCGATTCAAAATCGTGACTGATTGTGCTGCGTTCAAGGGGACGATGGAACGGATGGAATTACCGGCAAGGATTTTGGGATGGGCTCTCGTCTTACAGGAGTACGACTATCAGTTGGAGCATCGAACCGGAACAAAACTTAAACACACGGACGCTTTAAGTCGAAATCCATGCTGTTTCCATATTTCGACCGAGTTCTTGGCGAGGATCGACGACGCCCAAGGGAAGGATGAATCATTTAAGCCGATTAAGAAGCTACTAGCGACAGGAGAGAGCTACGACGATTTCATAATAGAACACAACATTCTTTATAAGGCCGGCAAAGAAGGAAAAAAGTTGCTCTGTGTACCCAGGCGAATGCAGGTGAGATCATAAAACAGGTACACAACTATGGTCACTTTGGTGTTAAGAAGATGCTGATGACAGGGACTACTTTATATCGAAGCTGCGAGACAAGCTAGAAAATTGCAGGAAGAACTGCATTAGTTGCATACTTTAGGAGCGAAAAGCCGGACGTCAGGAAGGTTTAATCAATCCGATAGATAAGGAAGATGCGCCATTGAGGACCTATGCCTTTTTCCTATGATTTATCCCGTAAAGGCGACAACAATGGAAGAAGTTATTCAAAAGCTAGAGATCCTGAAAACGATTTTGGGAACCCTGAACGAATAATTTCAGACAAAGGCGCAGCGTTCACGTCCAATACTTTTAATGCGTATTGCGAAATGGAGAAAATACAGCTTCTGACCATAACGACAGGCGTACCGAGAGGCAACAGACAGGTGGAGAGAGCGAATCGGGTGATAATATCAATCCTCGGCAAACTAAGTTCTGATGATCCCACGAAGTGGTATCGGCAGACGTCAAAGCTCCAGCAGTGTCTAAACTCAACATAGCACCGAAGCATCAACAGGACTCCATTTCAGCTCCTAGTGGGCACAAGGATGCGGACGAACAACGATGTGGAGCTAGAGGAAGTAGTTATGGAGGAGTTGCTCAGGCGAGAGAGGATGGGAGAAAAAGCATCAATAAAGTGCAGGACGAGAACAGATCTACATACGACAAGCGACGAAAACCACAGAAGAAATATGATGTAGAGGATTTGGTGGGCATTAAACGAACTCAATTTGGCGCCAATATAAAGCTTTATTCTAAGTTCCTGGGACCTTACAAGATCACAAAAGTGTCACCTCATGACCGGCATGACGTAAGGAATGAAGAAAACCAGGAAGGACCACGCTCTACATCTTCAAGTGCAGACTACATGAAGCCATGGCGGTCATCACCCTCGGAAGAAGAGGATGGAAAAGATGCTGAAGAAGTTGCGCGCTGTGATCAACCAGTCACAAACAGGGCAGACGTTGCAAGCACCGAAAACAATAAACAATAAAGAATAAGATGCATACAAACTTGCTTTACCAAACTAAACAAGATACCAGAGAAAACAAAACATCAGGTGTAACAATAATCAGCTAAGACAAACATTAAAAACGCAAACAAATTAGACGAAGAACCGATACGTTGACGGGAGAGATGAGCCGACGTCGGCTCATAGCGCAGAATGGTCGAGTGTAGGATGGTAACTATTGGCAACGCCACACCATTACCAACTGGAAGTGGAACATGCGAGATCGAAGACGACGTGAATGAGGACAATGACGACGAAAAAGAAGACGGAACAAGAGAAGTTGGTACAGATGAAAGAGAAACGACGTAAAGACGACATCAAAGACGGGCGCGAGTTTTCAACATTAAATTAATTTCCCCTTTAACATAATATCGCTATATTGTATTCGTAAACTTCAACATAATAACGCTATATTGTATTCGTAAACTTTAACATAATATCGCTATATTGTAGTCGTAAACTTTAACATAATTAAAAACTATATTGTGTTCAAAAGGAATAATTCCTTTTAATTATTTTCTGCCTCTCCAGGATCCCTGAAGAAAGAATATTACTGACGCGAGGATAGAAAAGTTAAACCAATCAAGAGAAACCCCAGAAGAAGTAGTTGAAGGCAAACCAGTCTTTAGAATAGAAGCCAGACGCAACAAAATAACACCAAGATTCTCAAAACATATAGCAAAAAGAAATAAGAAAATAAGAATCATTACAAATGAAAACAAAAAGAACCATAAATGTAAATTACGAAAGAAACACAAAAGACATAAATAAATAATTAAAAAAATAAATAAATAAATAATAATAATATATATATACATGTATTTAATTTTAAGCATTAATTAAGTTGCAGTCATTTAACATTGATACGAGTCCACTAGCCGCTCCCAAAATACTTATACTAAAATATTCAACCATCTTCTCTTACTTCCTAACAGTACGCCACTCGCTGACACTCAACGAATAGTAATATTTAACAGTCCCAAAGAGCATAGCATATTACCCCTCCGACTAGGACTAGGATTACAATAACAACATAGAATATATCACTAACTCTCTCCATCTCTTCCAAAAACATACTACTATCAATAGCTCTTTCCAAATAACAAAACTTGAAATTGAAGAACTTAACAGAAAACTTCAAACACTATATCCCTTAAAAAGAAACAAACGCGGACTGATAAACGGATTAGGTTCCGTAACTAAGTTAATAACAGGGAATATGGATGCACAAGATGCAATTAAAATTAATGACCGAATACAAAATATTAATACTAACATTAACGATTTAGCAAATTCATTAGAAAAGGAACATGTACTAAACTCTCAAATGATTGAAAGATTTAAAAATATAAGTAACCACATTAATACAGAGCAAAACAACATAGAAAACTTCCTCAAAAATACGGCAAATAAAATTAGAAGAGAACACGATACACTTACAGACGTACAATACGTGTTTGTTTCTTTATTATTATTATTTTTGAACAATAGGTGGTGCAAACAAAGTACCTCCTCAAACATTGGTGACCCCGACGTGATCCGGTTGGAAGACTGATATTATCAATTCGGATAATAACATATATCGATTTCGCAATTTTTTTCTCGTTTTCTCTTAAAATCTATCGGTTGCGTGATTGTTTTTTTTTTTTGGCAAACAAGATGCAAGAAAGTTTCTCCGGTGCATCGAATGACGCTGACAATAACTGTGCCGAGAACAGTTCCTTTGTTAAACAAAGGAGCGCGTCATTAAAAAAGCAGTTAACAGAACTTAACAAAGAACTTACAGTTGAGCGCCTAACTGAATTCGATGAAGCTGAACTTTCCATTCGAATAGAATTTATCGACCATGCTTATAATGATTTTGACAAGTTTGGGGAAATTGTTGAGGAGTGAATTTGCTAGTAAAGGTCGGGCTGAGTTCTTATCGATTTATTTTGATGTGAAAGCTAAACTATCTCGCGAGCCAGGACAATCGCCTCATTCTTCGACTCGTCGTTTTACCTTGGAGGAAACATCGTCTGCATTCGCGTCATCCCAAAGAAAGTCGCGTCTACCCGATTTAAAAATTCCAAAATTTTGTGGAGGTTATACTGAGTGGCCTAATTTTCTCACCATGTTCAACAGCGTCGTCGATAATGACCCCGACCTAAGCAAAAGTTCCAGCACTTGCGAGCTAATGTACATGGAGCCTCACTGGACACCGTATGCTCACTTGAAACTAACGAGGAAAAGTATTACAAAGCTTTACTTTTATTAAAAAATCGTTTTGATAATAAATTGCTTATATTTCAGTCTCACATAAAGGCGATCTTCAGGTTGAAATGTGTTATAAAGGTTTCAGAGAGTTGTTTACGTGAACTAAGTGACAAATTCAACTCACACATTCGTGCTCTACATACATTGGCGTCACCCGAAGAAATCTCTGATACTCACATACCTCATCGTTCGCAAACTTGATCCGCGAAAACAGGACAAATGGGAGGAAGAAGATTTACTAGTTCATAAACTGCCAACATGGACCGTCATGTCAGCATTTCTGGAAAACATATGTCGGGAGTTGGAGAATTTGGAACGCGCTATGGTAACACAAACCTAGCAACCAGGTGGGAAAGCATTCAAATTATATAAAAAACAATAGAAACGTTTTGGTAGCGTCCTCAAGTGGACATATTTTGTGTGTATTTTATATATTACATTATATAAGTATGAAATACCAACGTATTTCTTGCCCCATCATAGGGTACAAAAGCTTAATAGCACGATGACAAAGCTACGCGTCGTATTTGATGGATCAGCAAAACCAATCTAGGGATATTCTTTAAACGATCTGTTTTTGGCAGGGCCAACCATACAACAAAATCTTTTCAATACGCTACTACGCTTTCGATTTTTTAAAGTTGCCTTGTGCGGAGATATCTGTAAAATGTACCGTTGAGTTCGTATATCGCATCCAGACGAATACCTACAATGCATATTTTGGCGTGACCATCTAAAGGATGACATTAGAATTTTTAAATTACACACCGTAACATATGGTACTAAGCCCGCAGCTTTCTTGGCAATTCGTACAATGTACCAGCTCTCACTTGATGAGGAAAATGCTTTTCCTTTAGGAGCTAATATCATTCGTGGAGATTTTTACGTGGATGATTTGATTTCTGGTGGGGATACAATAGAGGAAGTTCTTAAAATCAGACGTCAGGTGAAGGATCTACTTCAGCGAGGGAATTTTAAAATTCGTAAATGGTGCTCTAATAAGGCAATGGCTCTTGAAGGAATATATCTACACGCTGGATCTCAAAGCTTGCTTGCATCCATAAGGCAAAAACTGTGGCAAGTGTGATTAACAAATACGTTAAGTGTTTTCGTTTAAAGCCGAAAATCTTCGAACACATAATGGGAAACCTGCCAGCGGATAGGGTACAGGCTAATAGGATTCTTCTTACTACTGGCATTGACTTCTGTGGGCCGTTTTGTTATAAATCAGATATTCGCAATCGGTCACCGATCAAATGCTACATCTGCATTTTTGTCTGCTTCTCGACGAAAGCATCTCATATAGAACTGTTAAAGGATTTTACTGTTGTTAGCTGCTCTAAAGCGATTCATTTCAACACTGACTCTTTGGTAAGACAATGCCACCAATTTCGTTGGCGCCAAGAATGAGTTGGCTGAGTTAAAGCAACTTTTCTTGAATGAAGCACACAATCTCGCAGTGTCACAACAATGTCTTGCAGATGGTATCAGTTCGAAGTTTATCCCCCCTCGCTCACCACACTTTAGTGGGCTTTGGAAGGCAGCAAAGTTTCATTTCTTTCGCGTTGTTAGTTCTTCTGTCTTAACATTCGAAGAGCTTCGCACGCTTCTATTTGAAATCCCTGTAATAACTAATTCTAGATCACTTTATCCAACTACAGAGAATCCTGCTGATCCGGAAGTACTAACACCCGCGCACTTCATAATCGGCGCACCATTCACTGCTATTGTGGAACCAGACGTTACGCATCTCAACATAAGCCGCTTGAAACGATGGAAGCGCGTTTGCCACATGCAGCATGGAAGAAATGGAGTTTGTCCTACTTATCTCTACTAAAGAACCGTGGAAAGTGGCGTACATGAACTCCGATCATTCGCGTGGGCTCTTTGGTGATCGTAAAGGATGAAAATCTTCCGCTCCTAAAATGGCAACTTGGCCGAGTGGACAGCACGATATGTGGTGAAGATGGTATTCCACGCGTTGTAATTGTGCGGGCCGCCAATGGATTGATCAAAAGAACTGTGGGAAAAATTGCTTTGCTACCCGTAGAAACTGACGCAGTTGAAAGCCAGTGCCTTCCAACGGGGGAAGTATGTTCGCAGCAGCAATGAACAAGGCAAAATGAACTGCTCAAAGCAAAAACACTCCAGAGAGTCTCTTTATTAACCTGCTTGTAATGTAAAAGATCACTTCTGCCGCGAGCGTCAAGCAATAAAGACAATTTTATTTCAAACGTGTTTGTTTCTTTATTATTATTTTTTTTGAACAATATGTGATGCAAACAAAGTACCTCCTCAAACAGTTACCATTAATGCACTTGAGCAAAGTTATGAATTTTTAGGACTCCAAGCCTATTATAATGGATCAAATATTATACTATTTAATATTCACATACCTATAATATCAAAAGAAAAATACTATATGTAGCATATTATTCTCCTTCCAATAAATGACACAAAAATAATAACAGTCAAACCATATATAATGAAAAACTCATACAACACTTCGAAAAACCCTGCCCCAAAATAGAAGGTACCTATTATTGCTCGACAGCAACCCTGGATAGAAGACACCAACAAATCGAAATGCATTGGGAAACTCTTGGACAACACGGTTGCACACTTAGTCTTGATACACTACGAGAAATGCAACATCGCGGTTAACGGGATAACATACCAAGGCAACCCGGACACCTTTTGTGATACTGTACACATTCTTCCTAGATCAAGCAGCAGGATCCATACCAACACCAGAACAGACGTGTTAAGCTCACGAAAACTACAAGACTTTAACTTCAATACAGAAGCTAAGATACTAGAAATGAGATCCACCACCGATATATCCAACTACTTAACGCGAACATCAATAGTTATCATCTTTATCATCATAATCATTCTGGCTACCTCTATAACCAAAAACCATGTTTACAAAACTTCTTCATCAGATCATGTAAGAACCCTTCATTCAACATACCCTCCTCCCAAAGAGACATCACCTCATCACTCCGAGACCGCTTCGATAACATCACTTTGGCCATCACTTTACTCTAAGGCGGGAGGAGTTACGATCGCAACACGCCAAGGTCAACTACCTTGACCGCCAATAACCCCAACAACACAAGCAAACTACGAGGGGCGTTCAACATATTCTCGGTATCGGGGTGAAGTAGTGGTTGTACATATATATAAATTAACTTATTTATCAAATAATATTATTATTTTAGTGCAATCATGTAAAATTTCATATAAATGTGATTATTAATTCGCGTTTTATTTCTAGTTAAACAGAATTATAATGGCAACTGAGACGATGATGGTGAAAATTGAGCATCGCGCTGTAATTAAATTTCTCACTAAGCAAGGAAAAAGTCAAAAAACTATTCATGAAGAGATGGTGGCTATTTACCAGGGTTCCGCACCTTCATTAACAACTGTGCAAAAGTGGTCAAGTGAGTTCAAGAGAGCACTGAAGACGACCCCCGCTCCGGCGCCCCGGCTACTGCTTGTACGGGAGAAAGCATCAAAGAAGTCGAAAAACTTGTTCTTGAGGATGCCTGAATAAAGGTGAAAATGATGGCAGAGATCACCAAGCTTTCAATTGGTATCATTCACACCATTCTTCATGACCATCTTAACCTTTCAAAGGTCAGTGCAAGGTGGGTGCCACGAATGCTCACAGCGCCTCAGAAAAAAGTGAGAATCGCATGCTGTAGAGAGCTTTTGGAGATGTGTAGTGAGAACGCGGACGGTGTTATGGATCGAATTGTTACTGGGGACGAAACATGGGTCCACCACTATGACCCTGAAAGTAAACAAGAGTCCATGCAGTGGCATAAAAAAGGAACAGACCCCCCGAAGAAATTCAAACTCACTCCGTCTGCCGGGAAGCTCATGGCCACAGTTTTTTGGGACTCAAAGGGAATCTTGCTCATTGAGTACAAACAAAAAAAAAGGTGAAACCATCAACGCCACATCCTATGCTTCCACTTTGCATAATTTGCGGGAGGAAATTAAAAAGAAAAGGCAAGGTAAACTCGCAGCGGGTGTGTTGCTTTTTCATGACAACGCTCCTGTTCACACGGCACGAGTTTCCAAGGCTGCTGCGCGAGATTGTGGTTTCGAAGAAATCCAACACCCACCCTATAGTCCAGACCTTGCCCCTAGTGATTATTTCCTGTTTCCGTATTTGAAAAAATGTCTTCGTGGAAAAAGATTTTCGGATGATGAAGAACTCAAATCGGCAATAAATGGGTATTTTGCAGAGAAAGAGGAAATTTATTTTTTTGAGGGTTTACAAAAGCTTATCTCAAGATATAATAAATGCATTGATGTTAGGGGATATTATATTGAAAAATAAAAACAATTTAAATCGAATTCGCATTTTCCCTTCATATCGATACCGAGAATATATTGAACGCCCCTCGTACACATTGGGACAGCAATCAACCGGATGCAATTGGTACCTATTTCTTCAATAAATCAAATCAATCCAAAACTTTGTAAATGCCGAAGCAGCACAAATGTAAACTCTAAAATTATAAAGTAATCCAAAGTAAAAACATAAATAATTGTAAGGAAAATTTTATAAAGCATTGTGTATTGTTCAGACAAGGTTGTTTTTTTTTTCTTATCCCGCGGATCTCCCAACATAACTCGTGCGCGAATTAAAACAAAAAACAAAAAAAGGTACAAACAATTTTCTATAAAATACTGCTGCCACCAACAGAGTGTTTTTATGTGAATATGGCAAAAGCCGTTCGAATTGTTTGTTTACATTTTCTTGTGAGTAAGTAAAAATATTTGAATTTCAAAATAATCAATTTTACTTCTTTGTTTACAATAAGAATAATGAAACTAAAGGATTCTAAGTTATAGCTCCAAATGCTAACTAAAGACATGTAAGAAGCATACCTTTTCGTTTTTTCTTTATATTTAATGAATTTTTCTTTGCAGATTAATCATTTGGAGTACGCTTCGCCTGGCAAATGATTTTCCAGAGTGATACTGATACTCATTAAGGACATGTGAGTAAAATCTATGACCACGGTTGCGGATCAATAATACTATAACCCAATATCTACATCCCCGTTTTTCCGCCCAACTCATAATATCTATTTAGAAAAAGTCATTGTCAGGCTGAGTTGTTAACTATCATAGGAAATTACGATAATGATGTCGCACAGTTAGCGTGGGCCGACATGATTGACGCGACGAAAGTTGTACGTCGGCGGAAAGCAAAAATTACAGCTACTGAAATGAAAATGTTTCAAATATAAACGGGTAATGCTAAATGTAATCTAATAAGCAGTATTCTTATCCCAAGAAGTTTCTACATGAGGAAATGATAACAGCGAATACTCAATCGAGCAAATTTTGCCAAGTTTAACAAAGGCCATATTAAAATCCTGTCTAAGAAGCAACAGAGTCACGTTTAAGTCGAGACTTAAAAAAAAAATTTAATGGACAGCAAAAGAAGAAAATTAAGGGCATCTGGAGCAACAAGACACATTTTTCTACCAAATTGTGCTGCCACCAACAGATTGATTTTTTGTGGACATGGCAAATGCTCACAAAACATGTGAGTAAAAAGTATATATTTTACTTTAGCCATATATTTAATGCCTTCTTCTTCGCGAATTCAACATTTGCACTACAAATGTCCTGTCAAAAGCGTTCCATGGGTGGAATCATCAAATGCTCATTAAACACATGTGAGTAAAAATTATATTGTATTTTAGTTTAGCTATACATTTAATGCCTTTTTCTTTGCAGATTCAACATTTGGAGTGCAACGATAGAATTTTTCTTACTATTGTACATACTAACTATATGTTTAATATTGTAAAATGTTGTGTGGGTACAAATGATAGAACTTATTCTTTTCAATACAAATCCCTTTATTCAGTACAGTTACAATTCACTATTTAATTGTTTCTCTCAATACAATCCAATTTCTCAACCGCTTATACTTTTCTTATCTTTTACTTAAACCACTTAATTACTTCTCCTAATTAACACTTCAAATTTCACTTTAGAACTGATTTGCATACCTTTGGGATGCTGGTATTTATACTCGAATGACATACTTCGAGAACAATCCTCGCCATCCAGCGTCCCATACAATTTCCAATTTGCTAGAAAATTCGATTCCACTCTCCAGTCGAGACTTTGTTATTCCAGTATCGAAATCTTCTGGTCTTCGACATTTTCTGCTAGATGTCGCTGCTCACATTTAAGTGGTTATCACATTGCTCCCTCCCTACAGTTGTTCGTCCCGAACAACTTCGTCATTCAGCATCCCGTTGAAATGCCACATTCTATCCAAATGGACCACTTTCAATTTCCCTCGATCCCCACGCTGGATCCGGTAGACAACGTCATTAATGCGGGTTATCACCTTGTATGGACCTTCCGAGTCCTGTTGCAATTTTGGTGACTTGCCTTTCTTACGCTGAGGATTATACAGCCAAACCAGATCTCCTTCGTTGAAACCGGAAGATTTCGCCTTGATATCGTACCTAGTTTTCATGCGGCTGCTTGCTAGCTTCATCTTTTCTCTGGTGTCTTCATGCAATTTACGAATCCTGCTGCGTAAGTCATTCACGTACTCGTTCACCTCTCTAGGCTCCGTCGGAGTTTTTCTGCCAGGATTCGCTGATCTTCGTCCAGATTACAGAGGCTGAGAATTTTGTTCTTGATTTTTATGCTCTGAACTGTTGTGACCAGTGTTGCACCCTGTTTTTCCGTTGTGGTCGATATAGCCTCAACAGTTACGCATTTTCCCACTATCTCCCCCTTTTTCACCTTTACACTGAATGTCTTTGGATTTAGAATCCTTAGAGGGACAATGTTGTTCTTTGGCTCCACTAAGGTCTTTCCCACCATGAAGTCTCTTCTCTTTTCTGGCTCCATCAAATAGAATCGGTGGCTACCAGGACCACCTTCCACTTTTGCCCACAAAATTGCTTCTGACGAAGGCTCTAGACTCTGATTGCTGCAGATGACGACATTGAGACTGAGGTATTGGCGTTTCCGTATATCATTGGTATCTCCATGTTTCCGTATTTCAGCATTTGTGCCCCCAAGTCGACTACAAGTCCATGTTCTCTCATGTAGTCTGTACCAATGATGCACTCGTCACATATGTCAGCTACCAGAAACGCGTGACTGAATGTTATTCCGGCCAGTTGGATTTTTATGCGGACTTCACCATATACCTTAATCGTTGCTCCTGTAGCTGTTCGCAAGCTGCAACTGCTAGTGTTATGCAGCCAAGACTTCTGCACAAGATTCCTCCTGATAATTGAGGCCGTGGCACCGGTGTCTATTGTTGCCATCCATTTTTCTTTTCCACTGACTACTTCTACTAGAAGGCTTTCGTTGCATCGTTTTACCAGCGAGACTTGGATGATGGTCCTGGGGCCGTCGACTCCTGCTACCAACTTCTGCCCCGCGAAGTTGGTGCTTAAGCATTTCCCGACTGATGGCTTCGGGAAGGTTGACCGGCTTCTTGATAGCTGTTTCTGCGGGTTTCTTCCTCTATTTGCTTGTCACCACAGTGAGGGCAGTCTTTTCGTCGCAGCGGTTCTTTACACTGCCTTTGAAGGTGTCCTATTTTATTGCAATTCCAGCAGCGCATTATTCGTCTATCCCGTCGAGTATCTCGTTCCTCTTCACTAATTCTTGTGCAGGAGCATTCGACAGATGTTGCTTCCCTGACGAAATGTGTTCCCCTGGAAGCCTGATTGGCTGCTTCCATCGCCAGAGCAAAGGCAAGTGCTTCAGCAAGGGTTCTTTTCCCGGCCATCCTTACTGCTGACTGTAGCTTCGAATCTGCAATTCCCCTGATAAATGCATCTTTTGCCATTTCGTCGATAATTTCCTGGCCTGCGGGGGGGTATGACAGATGTGCCAGTCTACTCACGTCTGCTTGGAGCTGCTGCAGTGTTTCTCCTCGTTGCTGCGTTCGGCTTTGCAATTGGACCTTGTAGACCTCCTGCATGTGGCTATCCCCAAACCGTTTCTCGATAGCCTGCACTAAAGTCACATAATCTTTATGCTTTTCGATGTCTACTGTTTGCAGCAATTCTGCTGCAGGACCGTGCAAGGCCATTGTTAGGGCAAAGTACTTTTCCTCATTGTCCCAGTCGTTTGCACAGGCAGCCATTTCAAACTGCTTCTTATAAGTAGACCATGAAGTCTGGCCATCGAATAAGGGAGGCTTCAACTCTTTTCTCCTTGGACCGCTTAAAGAACATTCTCGCAGTTTCTGTTTTCTGTCTCGAGCTCCTTTGCCAATTGCTCAACTTTGCTGTCCATTTGTTCGAATTTTTCACCAACATTCTTCTCTATTCTTTCAAATTTGTTATCGATTTCTTCGAACTTTTGGTGTAGAACGTTATTTTGTTCTTCCAGTTTTTGTTCTAGACTATTCTTTTGTTCGTCGATTTTTTGTTCAATGATGCTCTTCTGCTCGTCTAGATTTTTCTTTTGTTCATCCAGCTTTTGTTCGAGACTATTCTTTTGTTCTTCCAGATTTTTCTTTTGTTCATCCAGCTTTTGTTCGAGGCTATTCTTTTGTTCTTCCAGATTTTTCTTTTGTTGGTCGAGACTGTTCTTCTGTTCGTCCATTTTTTTGTTTTGTTCGTTCATTTTTTTGTTTTGTTCGTCCATTTTTAATAAGAGGAGTTGCATCATTGCAGCCATGTCATTGCCGGTACTTGTCTGTTCATCCTCGTCAACATCAAAGGAATATGCATCAGGATCATGTCCCTCGTTGTTCAAAGCCTCCTGAAGTCGGAGCACCAGGTCACATTTTCCTCCACTGGCGCTGAGGCTTCTCTTGTTCAACTCGGATTAGAGTTGGACGAGGGTCAACTGCAATAGTTTTCGACCCATTGTAGCTTTTTCAAATAGTCAGAAAACACAGGTTGTTTTTTTTTTTTACACACAATAAGTCCTATCCCACTTCTGACACCAATGTAAAATGTTATGTGGGTACAAATGATAGAACTTATTCTTTTCAATACAAATCCCTTTATTCAGTACAGTTACAATTCACTATTTAATTGTTTCTCTCAATACAATCCAATTTCTCAACCGCTTATACTTTTCTTATCTTTTACTTAAACCACTTAATTACTTCTCCTAATTAACACTTCAAATTTCACTTTAGAACTGATTTGCATACCTTTGGGATGCTGGTATTTATACTCGAATGACATACTTCGAGAACAATCCTCGCCATCCAGCGTCCCATACAATTTCCAATTTGCTAGAAAATTCGATTCCACTCTCCAGTCGAGACTTTGTTATTCCAGTATCGAAATCTTCTGGTCTTCGACATTTTCTGCTAGATGTCGCTGCTCACATTTAAGTGGTTATCACAATATAAATACTTAATGCCTTTTTCTCGATTTCTGTTTTAATTTTTTCATTCAATAAATAAAATAATTTTGAAGAAATCAGTTTCTTTTTATTATGCAATCCCACACCATCTTTGAGGTATATATAGTGGTGCGTTAACCGTGCCTTTTCCCTGTAGGGATATTGCACCCATTCTGCATTCTGAAAAATAAAGAATGAAACAATACTTCCACAGAAATGGACCAAACAAAAAAGAAAAACATATATTTGCATAAACATTTTTTTATTTATTAGTCGCGTTTTATTGGCAGGTCAGTATCCAGCTCAGTAAAATTTAACATTGCAAACAACAACAAGTCGAATGCTGGCGATAAATAAGCCAGCATTTATTGCTGCCGATAAAGTTTTAAAAACTTTGAAATGAAGATGGCGCAAAGTATATAAAAGTATAGGTTCTCAATTAAAACACGTACAAATTTCTTAAACGTACAAATTATTATTTTTGAATTATTTATGCTTGAGGAGCCAGAAACACGTCAGTTTAATTGAAAGTTGGAAGTCGAATAACTTCCATATCTCTTCTTGGTGGGAAGTACGCAATCTACCGTTCGGTACTGCCATTTGCAGTGTCGCCACAAAAGTGATCATAGAACTTAGGTATTCTGAAATCCAGCGAGCGCTGACAGGGGTTGTAAAAAAAGTTATTTCATAATGGTTGTCGACTTCGTTTATTTAAGGTTGTGTTCGTTGACTATTATTTTATATAATGCATTTGAGTTGCAAAAAGAAAAGAAAAATAAATCTGGGTGAAGTCGTGGAGAAAAGTGAGTGATGAACGTGGTTCAATTTCCTTTATTACAAGAGCTGCAAATTGGTGACGAGAAATCTTTCTTCAGTTATTTAAGGATGAATAAGGAAGCTTTTCAGTAGCTCCTTTTACTAATAAAAGACGATCTGCAGAAGAAAAAAAAAGCAGTAAACTGCTGAAAGTATCTACACGACATGCAGATACATTGGTACATGGATATGTCTTATAGGCATACGACGAAAAAACCATAATTGTTTTACGAGTGAAAATAAATAAATAATAGGGTGGTTGTGCAAAAAAGAGATGGTTTAAAGTTTTACCCCGGTGTTTACAGAAACTGAAACAAAAAACAGAAAGTTTTACCCCGGTGTTTACGTTTAAAGAAACGCAAGTTAAAAAATTATGTACATATAATACTTATGGTATTACCTGTAAAAAACAAAATCAAAAATCAAATGCTAAGCACTATACCAAAAAAAGAAAACAAATATGCACAAAGGATGAAACATATATTTGTAACACACTCAAAACGTCGAGAAACAGAGCGACGACGATTCATGTGTCCATGTACAGATAGTTCTCCTATCATTCCTTTGAACAGTTGATTCGTTGTAGAAGGAAAACAAAAAATGGGACACTTTTTTGACGGACACATTTTTCAGAAAGACAAGCGGTTAGACATATCCGTGTCAAAACACCATTATGAGATCCGTAATTACACCTGTTGCGCGTAGCTAATGTAAACTCGCCCTTAGCTAGTTAACGTAGATACGCCCCCTGCATTCCAGCACTACGAAATCCCATCTTGTGAAGCTACCATCTTTATTTGGATCGGCCATATTTTTTTTATTTGAAATTTTTGGGCACAACCCGCCATATTTTTTTCTTTGTAACATTCTTGAATTTGACTTGTAAGATAGTAGTCGTTAAATATTAAAAATCTTGTGATCACTTGAAGAGATTTAAAAGACATCCGAGACAGTAAGTTGTAATTACACAAATGTAAATAATTATGTAAATAATTTATAAATTTTTAAATAAAGGAATTTTGAAACTTCACCTAAATTCGGAGATTTTATCAAATTCAGATTCCTCGCAACTTGAAGATTCTTAATTTTGACATACTTTTCGGACATATCCGTAAGCATATTCAAATGTCAACAACTGGTTTTTTAGATTGATTTTGACATCTACTAATGGCACTGGTACCTACTTTGAAATATAGATGGAAAGTGACTGTTTGAGTGAGTAAAGCGTTTTATTGGGGTTTGTTGCTGAGCTGCGTACCCAGCTACCAATAAAACACGGCTATTAATAAAGAAAAGGTAGTATACAAAACTTATTTCGCTCTCACTCGTTTTTATAATTGTGATAACCAGTTAAATGTGAGCAGCGACATCTAGCAGAAAATGTCGATACTCGAAGACCAGAGGATCTCGATACTGGAATAACAAAGTCTCGACTGGAGAGTGGAATTGAATTTTCTAGCAAATTGGAAATTGTATGGGACGCTGGATGGCGAGGATTGTTCTCGAAGTATGTCATTCGAGTATAAATACCAGCATCCCAAAGGTATGCAAATCAGTTCTAAAGTGAAATTTGAAGTGTTAATTAGGAGAAGTGATTAAGTGGTTTAAGTAAAAGATAAGAAAAGTATAAGCGGTTGAGAAATTGGATTGTACTGAGAGAAACAATTAAATAGTGAATTGTAACTGTACTGAATAAAGCGATTTGTATTGAAAAGAATAAGTTCTATCTTTTGTACCCACACAAACATTTTACATTGGTGTCAGAAGTGGGATAGGACTTAAAAAAAAAAAAAAAAACCTGTGTTTTCTGACTATTTGAAAAAGCTAGAATGGGTCGAAAACTATTGCAGTTGACCCTCGTCCAACTCCAATCCGAGTTGAACAAGAGAAGCCTCAGCGCCAGTGGAGGAAAAAGTGACCTGGTGCTCCGACTTCAGGAGGCTTTGAACAACGAGGGACATGATCCTGATGCATATTCCTTTGAAGTTGACGAGGATGAACAGACAAGTACCGGCAATGACATGGCTGCAATGATGCAACTCCTCTTATTAAAAATGGACGAACAAAACAAAAAAATGGACGAACAGAAGAACAGTCTCGACCAACAAAAGAAAAATCTGGAAGAACAAAAGAATAGTCTCGAACAAAAGAAAAATCTAGACGAGCAGAAGAGCAGCATTGAACAAAAAATCGACGAACAAAAGAATAGTCTAGAACAAAAACTGGAAGAACAAAATAACGTTCTACACCAAAAGTTCGAAGAAATAGATAACAAATTTGAAAGAATAGAGAAGAATGTTGTCGAAAAATTCGAACGAATGGACAGCAAAGTTCAGCAACTGGCAAAAGAGCTCGACACAGTGTGAAAACAGAAACTGCGAGAATGTTCTTTAAGCGGTCCAAGGAGAAAAGAGTTGAAGCCTCCCTCATTCGATGGCCAGACCTCATGGTCTACTTATAAGAAGCAGTTTGAAATGGCTGCCTATGCAAACGACTGGGACAATGAGGTAAAGTGATTTGCCTTAGCGATGGCCTTACGTGGTCCTGCGGCAGAATTGTTACAAACAATCGATATCGAAAAGAATAGAGACTATATGGTTTTAGTGCAGGCTATCGAGAAACGGTTTGGGGATAGCCACATGCGGGAAGTTTACAAGGTTCAATTGCAAGGCCGTAGGCAGCAACGAGGAGAAACACTGCAACAGCTCCAAGCAGACGTGAGTAGACTGGCACATTTGTCATATCCCACCGCAGGCCAAGAAATAATCGACGAAATGGCAAAGGACGCACTCATCAGGGGGAATTGCAGATTTGAAGCTACAATCAGCAGTAAGGATGGCCGGGAGAAGAACCCTTGCTGAAGCACTTGCCTTCGCTCTGGCGATGGAAGCATCCAATCAGGCTTCCAAAGGCATGCATTTCGTAAGTGAAATAGTATCAGGTGAATGCTCCTGCTCAAGACCAACTACCATGCAACGAAATATCTGGCGGGAGAGACGAAGGATGCGCTGCTGGAATTGCGATAAAGTAGCACATTTGCAAGGGCATTGTAAAGAACCGGTACGACGAGAAGGCTGCCTGCACTGGGGTTACAGGCAAATAGAAAGAAAAACCAGCAGAAACAGCTACCAAGAAACCGGTCAAATTTCCAGAAGCCATCAGTTAGGAAATGCTTACTTCGCAGGGCAGAAGTCTGTAGCAGGAGTCGACTCCAGGGTAATTATCCCAGTCTCACAGGTAAAACAATGCAACGAAAGCCTCCCAGCAGAAGTAGTCAGTGGTAAAGAAGCGAAACAACAGGCAACTATCCAAACGATCAGGACTGAGACAATAGTGGGTTGGAGTATAGACGAAATCCGTTCCTCCCAACAGGCAGACAATGACATCGAACCAATATTGGCCTGGAAGGAACACGAGGAAAGACCAAGCTGGCAGCAGATATAAGATCGGAGCCAAACTCTGAAGGCATACTGGGCACAGTGGGACTCGCTTTTTGTGCAACATGGATTGCTGAAGAGAAAATGGGAAAATGCAGATGGGACAACATCTCGTATGCAGCTAATTGTGCCACGGTCCAAAGTCAACCAAGTGCTCCATGAAATACATGACGGAATCTCAGGAGGCCATTTAGGAATAAACAAGACGTTGGAAAAGGTAAGGGAACGTTTCTATTGGCTAAGCGCTAAACAAGATGTCGAGAATTGGTGCAAAAAGTGCATAAGGTGTGCGGCTACCAAGGGTCCAAAAGTAAAGCCACATGGACAAATGCAACAATACAATGTCGGAGCACCTTTCGAACGAATAGCCATCGACATCGCTGGGCCGTTTCCCGAAACCTTTAATGGAAACCGATATACTCTCGTAGTCATGGATTCCTTCAGTAAGTGGCCGGAAGTGTTTGCCATCCCAAATCAAGAGGCTAAGACCGTAGCCGAGCAGATAGTCAACAACTGGGTGAGCAGATTTGGGGTCCCAATGGAGCTGCACTCTGATCAAGGGCGAAACTTTGAATCAATAGTCTTCCAGGAAATATGCCAATATTTGGGAATAAGAAAGACAAGGACAACGCCACTACACCCTCAATCTGATGGAATGGTCGAGCGATTCAATCGGACCTTGAATGAGCATCTATCTAAGGTTGTCAGCAACTGCCAGCGGGATTGGGATCGACACATACCCCTCTTCTTAATGGCCTACCGAAACGCGGTCCATAGCTCAACAGGGCACACACCATCCGAGATCTTATTTGGTCAAACAATTTGGTTGCCAAGTGAAGCAAAATTCGGATCCCCACCGACGGAGCCTAGAGAGGTGAACGAGTACGTGAATGACTTACGCAGCAGGATTCGTAAATTGCATGAAGACACCAGAGAAAAGATGAAGCTAGCAAGCAGCCGCATGAAGACTAGGTGCGATATCAAGGCGAAATCTTCCGGTTTCAACGAAAGAGATCTGGTTTGGCTGTATAATCCTCAGCGTAAGAAAGGCAAATCACCAAAATTGCAACAGGACTGGGAAGGTCCATACAAGGTGATAACCCGCATTAATGACGTTGTCTACCGGATCCAGCGTGGGGATCGAGGAAAATTGAAAGTGGTTCATTTGGATAGAATGTGTCATTTCAACGGGATGCTGAATGACGAAGTTGTTCGGGACGAACAACTGTAGGGAGGGAGCAATGTGATAACCACTTAAATGTGAGCAGCGACATCCAGATTTACATAGCAGTGGATGTCGATACTCGATAAACAAACGATCGACAAACTCTCGACCATTGATGACTGGAGAGTGGAATCGAGCAGAGGATGTCGATACTCGAAGAGCAGACGATTTCGATACTTGAATAACAAACTCTCGACCATTGATGACTGGAGAGTGGAATCGAATTTTCTAGCAAATTGGAAATTGTATGGGACGTTGGATGGCGGGGATTGTTCTCGAAGTATGTCATTCGAGTATAAATACCAGCATCCCCAAGGTATGCAAATCAGTTCATCGGTTGAATTTGAAGTGTTAACTAAGAGAAGTGATTAAGTGGTTTAAGTAAAAGATAAGAAAAAAGTATAAAGGTTGAGAAACAATTAAATAGTGAATTGTACCTGTATTGAATAAAGCGATTTGTATTGAAAAGAATTAGTTCTACCATTTGTTTTTTTACATTTACCTCTTTGGGTTCCGTAGGTGGGGATACGAATTTTGCTTCACTTGGCACCCGAACTGTTTGACCAAATAGGATCTCGGATGGTGTGTGTCCTGTTGAACTATGGACCACGTTTCGGTAGGCCATTAAGAAGAGGGGTATGTGTCGATCCCAATCCCGCTGGCAGTTGCTGACAACCTTAGGTAGATGCTCATTCAAGGTCCGATTGAATCGCTCGACCATTCCATCAGATTGAAGGTGTAGTGGCGTTGTCCTTGTCTTTCTTATTCCCAAATATTGGCATATTTCCTGGAAGACTTTTGATTCAAAGTTTCGTCCCTGATCAGAGTGCAGCTCCATTAGGACCCCAAATGTGCTCACCCAGTTGGTGACTATCTGTTCGGCTACGGTCTTAGACTCTTGATTTGGGATGGCATACACTTCCAGCTACTCCATGACCACGAGGGTATATCGGTTACCATTAAAGGTTTCGGGAAACGGCCCAGCGATGTTGATGGTTATTTGTCCGAATGATGCTCCGACATTGTATTGTTGCATTTGTCCATGTGGCTTTACTTTTGGACCCTTGGTAGCCGCACACCTTATGCACTTTTTGCACCAATACATCTTATTTAGCGCCTAGCCAATAGAAACATTCCCTTATGTTTTCCAACGTCTTGTTTATTCCCAAATGGCCTCCTGAGATTCCGTCATGTTTTTATTGGGGTACTTAGCTGACTCTGGACCGTGGCACGATTAGCTACATACGAGATGTTGTCCCATTTGCACTTTCTCATTTTCTCTTCAGCAAACCATACTGCACACAAAGCGAGTCCCACTGTGATTTTATTCGTTAAATAATGAAAGAGTTGTAATTGAGTACCTTGCAATTGTGTGGGAAAGTATTCCACACAGAATACGAGTCTCATTCAAATCCACCTGAACAAGTATTCAATTACCGAAGGTTTTTAGGTGAGCGCGTGTGCTGACCTAGCAACATTAAATATGATGCATGTAGGATTGCATCGGCGCGTGTGTTGCATCAGCAAAATCCGCGTCTCGCGGGTCAATGTTACGCTTAATAGGTTGAGGGTAAAGGTCATTGATCTTTGGTAATTGAACTTGAATAGGCTTATTTACTTTTCTTAATTTATATTTATATATGAGTAGACAAAAACTGACAATTAGTAATAGATATATATTTGAATCGGAAATCATTGACATGTCGGTAATACTTCTAAATTTATCTAGTGGTTATGTGACTTTAGTACTGGCTATCGAGAAATGGTTTGGGGATAGCCACATGGTTTACATGGTCCAATTGCAAAATGGAACGCAGCAACGAGGAGAAACACTGCAGCTGCTCCAAGCAGACGTGAGTAGAGTGGCACATTTATCATACCCTACCGCAGGCCAGGAAATTATCGACGAAATGGCAAAAGATGCATTTATCAGGAGAATTGCAGATTCAAAGCTACAGTCAGCAGTAAGGATGGCCAGGAAAAGAAGCCTTGCTGAAGCACTTGCCTTCGCTCTGGCGATGGAAGCAGCCAATCAGGCTTGCAGGGGATCACATTTCGTCAGGGAAGTAGCATCTATTGACTGCTCCTTCGCAAGAATTAGTACCGAGGAACGAGATACTCGACGGGATAGATGGACAATGCGCTGCTGGAACTGCAATAGAATAGGACATCTTCAAAGGCAGTGTAAAGAACCGGTACGACGAAAAGGCTGCCCTCGTTTTGGTGACAAGCAAATAGAGGAAGAAACCGGCAGAAACAGCTATCAAGAAGCCGGGAAATGCTCAAGCACCAACTTCTCGGGGCAGGACCATCATCCAAGTCTCGCTGGCAAGTAGTCGCAACAATTCAGAGCATAAAAATCAAGTACAAAATTCTCAAGTTCTGTAATATGGACGAAGATCAGAGAATCATGGCAGAAAAACTAATCGGTGAGTACGCTGATATATTTGCTACACAAGACGGAGAATATGGACGTACGCATATTGTTCAACACTACATTGCCACCGGAGACGCTCGACCAATCCGTCAACCTGCAAGGCGTCTTCCATTGGCAAAGCAAACACAAATTGCCGAAATTGTGTCGAAAATGAAATCTGAGGGACTGATTGAAGAATCGCAAAGACCGTGGGCATCTCCAATGGTCATCGTGAAGAAAAAAAAAGACAGCACGAGGTTCTGTGCAGACTACTACAAAAGGACAGCTACCCACTTCCGAGAATCGATGACACTTTGGATATGTTTTCTTGAGCGAAATGGTTTTCAACTCTTGACTTGAAGAGCGGTTACTGGCTGATAGAGATAAATCGTACGGATCGTGAGAAAACTGCCTTCACTACAGGAAGCGGTCTTGGCTCATCTAAAGCTCAACACAGAAAAGTGTGCCTTGTACCGTCCGGAAGTAAAATACCTGGGCCACATTATATCAGCGGAAGGGGTAAAGACGGATCCTGACAAAATCGAAGCCGTGAAAAGTTGGCCTGCCCCAAAAGATCACTCGAATTTGAATAATTGGCACTTAGTAAAGTGGTATTGAGAATTTCGATATTTGGATTTCAAATTCTCTCTTTTTCGAACATCGGAAAATTGGAACTTATCAATTCAATTCATAGTGTCAAAGTCGTTCGATTTTCGGATTTTTTATTCGAGTGATGTTTTGTTTGCGAAAGGGTGCAAGTGTCGGGGAAAATGTAAGTTTTTACTATGGATGTTAGCAAAAATTCTTATTTCTATTGTTTCAGGGAAGCAAAAAAAACATCGCATACCAAAGTAAGGCAGTTCGAGTTGCTAGTTGATTTTATGGACCAGCATCCGCAATTATCCAAAGGATATTTAAACGGCGGACGCCAAAAAACATCAGCTGTCCTATGAAATCGATTAGCAACCGAATTAAATTCGGAAGGACCACCGAGGCGTGATGGAAATGGATGGACAAAAGTAAGTGGAGTGCTTAATACATCTGAGAACATTTAAAGTAAAAACAAACAAAAAATTAAAGGTCTTATAGGATTACAAAAACTGCATCAGGACAAAACTCCGGAAGAATAGGTCCAATATTTCTGGAATAGGTGGCGGCCCCAGCAAATGCTTTTCATTCACAGTAAATGAAAAAAATGTAATTCAGTTGCTGGACTTGAATTCTGCTATAAGTAGTATAAGCGGGGTTCTCATTTGGAGTTATGGGTGAGCCAATTTCGGACAACGAAACGGAAGTTTTAAATCCTACAGATGAGGTTCAAATGGACAATGCCGTTTATCCAATTTTTTCTGATAGCCGAGAAAATAACGACCCGGTTCAACGTCAGTCTTCAAAAAAGAAAAATTTTCTTTTGGAGAAGCAGGTGTCAAATCAAATAAGTTATCAGGAAATCTCTTTAGAATTATTGCACGAAATTAATACTAATTTAAAGAGCATTTCTAGGTACCAAAGAAAAGAATATGACCTAAAAGAAAAAAAATATAAACTTTCCAAAAGCAAATTTGATTTCAAAGTTAAAAATGATACCGCGAGCATCGAACTTGTCGAGTTGTAGAGGCTGAGTAGGGTCAATGAATCTCGAGAAGAAATTCTCCAGACGAGTCCTGAAACCAAAGGATGCTCCCCCCCCCCTCCCCAACTCCTAAGCACTCCATCATTCCCCTGGGCTGGATCAAGGTGTTATACGACCCGTGCCGAAGATCAACCTGGCTGAGAGCCCAGTATCTCCAAAAATAGCTCAGTCGCAAACGGAGTATCCGGATACCTGGCGACCTCCGGATTAGCTAGCCTTATCTGTATATGGCGGATCTCTGTACAGATGGACATACCTTTCTCCGCTACTCGTGGGACCATTAATGGATAATAACCAGAAAACAAAAACCGAGGCCGGTACTCCTTCATTACCGGGCGGTGGAACGGTGACTACACCGACTACCGGCAAGGCTCCTGCATTGCCGAGAGGAGGCAAAACTGTGGCAGGCCATGGTGCGCCATCCTCTAAAGGCAAAAGGAACAAGCCAAATAATAAGAATTCAGGAAGTGTTAAGACTGTGGCAGGCCATGGTCCTATCACCTCCTCCACCCCTAGCAGCAGCAAGTTTGTGGCAGGCCACGGACTTGTCGCGGCTACCAAAACTCCTTCAGGGAGTGTTAAGACTGTGGCAAGCCATGGTCCTATCACTTCCTCCGCCCCTAGCAGCAGCAAGTTTGTAGCAGGCCACGGACTTGTCGCTGCTACCAAAACTCCTTCGGGGAGTGTTAAGACTGTGGCAAGCCATGGTCCTATCACTTCCCCCGCCCCCAGCGGCAGCAAGTTTGTGGCAGGCCACGGACTTGTTGCTGCTACCAAAACTCCTCCCTCCAAAGAGGAATCTGGAGCTCAGCCACATCGGCAAGCTCCATCTAAGGCGCTCTACATAAGACGCCGAAATGCTTCACGCATCATCAAAACCTTCGGATCCATTCCGGAGGTTGAGAGAAGTGCGGAAATAAAGAGCAAGGTTGAGTGGGCTAAAAACATCCTAAAAGACGGATTTCCCACTGCTTCCACTGCTCACAAAACGTCAAAAGACTCCTCTAAGCGTCAGAGATCGTTGGAGGAAACCGTATCGGTTTCCAAGAGGCCCAAAACACACAGTTCCACAACCCCTGGGCCATCCAACAGCAGATCTCTGAGGCCTTATAATGAAGTCCTAAAGGACGCATTGGTGATCGCGGTGATCGACAGAAGCGATACCGACGGTTCCATTACACCGGAACGGTGGCAATTGGTCAAGTTGAAGCTCTCGAGCAACTTCTTGGCCATCATGCGGGGGAACCCAGGACCACCTCCTATCACAAGCGACGCTGGCTGGCACCAAGGCCATGTCAAGCTCATCGCTTGCTCCAACCAGAGATCTCTCGATCTCTTCACCAAGGCCATCGATGGTTTAGGAGAGGTTTGGCCAGGTGCAAAACTCGAGGTCGTATCTAAGAAAGACATTCCTAGTAGACCTCGAACTCGTACCTGGATTCCAGCCGAACCCTCCTCTCCAGAAAGTATCCAGGAAATCATCCGGCTCAGCAACCCGACTCTTCCGACTCATGACTGGAAAGTCGCGAAACTGGAGGAACTAAGGGGTTCTTATAGATGCGCGTTAATTGTGATCAATAAGGAATCCCTTAATCCTCTGGCGCAGACGAAAGGCATGATTCGGTTCGGATTCGAGTCCATTCACTTAAGGGTGTACAAAAAGGATGAGCTGCATGCTGATAAGCAACCTCCTCCTCCTTTAACACCTGATATCACAACCTTGGATCTTGGAGCGTCGATATCCTTTCCAGAATTGGATAGCGACGACTCCAATCTGTCCGAGGTGACTACCAAGCCGTCGGTCTCCTCTTCTGACACATTGTCGGAAATGGAAACCGATGACGAAGCAATTAGAGGTTCTACACAATCAGAGATAGAAGATGAGCTCTTGGGCACATCTTCAGAATCGGAGGACCTCAACAACACCATGGTGGAGGCGACTCTGGAAGACTGTAGCAATGATACGGTTTCTCCAGAAAAATCTCCACCACTCAAAAAAGGCTTCGGCCGCACTCATTCTGCGTCTTTCCAAAAGCGCAGAAGACATAATTCTAATCCAGGAACCATGGATTGCAGAAGGCGTGGTTCGTGGACTTAAGACACCCTCATACGTTCCGCTCTATACAAGAGACAAAGGTAAGATTAGAACTTGTATATTAGTGAAACGTAGCCTTAATGTATTTCTACTTCCCAACCTCAGTGACCCCGACCTAACCGTTGCCAGATTAGAGACTGCCAAAGGCTCCTACTGGCTGGCATCGGCTTACCTTGGTCACGACCAAGCGGGCCCTCTCCCTGGTGATAACCTAGAAAGGGTGGTACTGGAAGCGGGAAGGCAAAAAACTGGCCTCATAATCGGATGCGACGCTAACGCACATCATACGGTATGGGGCAGTACCGACATCAATGATAGAGGTGAGTCACTTTTAGACTATATTTTAAGTACTAACCTCTTAATTTGCAATATTGGCAATGAGCCCACTTTCATAACAAAAAACCGACAAGAAGTATTAGATATTACTCTTGTCTCCGACAGCATCACCCAAAGGCTAACAAACTGGATGGTATCGTCTGAACACTCCTTTTCAGACCATAGATACATCCAATTCAGTCTGAGTGATGCTCCCCCCAGCCAACCAGCTTTCCGGAACTACCGGAAAACTGATTGGACAAAATATAGAGGAATACTGTCGGAAACGATATCCTCTAAACTATCAAGTCCCCCGCGTGACACCAATGAGCTCGACATGAAAGTCAGGGAATTTACTCTGACACTCAACTCCTGCCCTCTTATTCAACCAAGAGGCAAGAAAAAGCCACATTGGTGGACATCAGCACTAGGACTGCTCAGAAACACCTGCTGAAAACTTTTCAACGCAGCAAAAAGCACAAGAAAAGTGACCGACTGGGACTCATATAAAGAATACCTCAAATTATACAAAAAAGAACTGAGGAAGGCAAAGCGACAATCCTGGAGGTCATTCTGCGACAAAATTACAGAAACCTCTGAGGCTTCGCGGCTAAGAAAAAACCTCTCCACAAATCCTATGATGCCCAGCTGTTTGAAAAAAACCGATGGCTCTTGGACAACCTCAAGTGATGAATCACTCAACCTGCTTCTGGACACCCACTTTCCAGGTAGCTCCCAACTCGCGGCCAGTAGCAGCCCAAACAAGCCTACTGCAACCGTGACCAAAATTCATAGTCTGATTACGAGAGACAAACTGCTCTGGGCGCTGCATAGCTTCAAACCATACAAGTCTGCTGGTCCGGACGATATTATACCTGCCGAGCTACAGAGATCCTCAGATATTATTCTACCAGTGTTGGAAAAATTTATGAGGAGCTGTGTAGAACTTATCCACATTCCACTGTTATGGAGAGAAGTCAATGTAGTATTCATTCCCAAAGCTGGAAAATGTTCTCATGTAGTCCCAAAGGACCTCAGACCTATAAGTCTATCATCATTCCCTCTGAAAACTTTAGAACGACTGATTGATATCCATATTCGAGCTAAAGTTGATCCAAGACTTCTGTCTACGGCTCAACATGCCTACTGTAAAGGAAAGTCGGTGGAAACGGCTTTGGACTCTCTGACTAGAAACATCGAACGATCCCTACAATATAAGGAGTACACAATGGTTGCTTTCCTAGACATAGAGGGCGCCTTTAACAACGTCAACACATCCGCAATCACGACTGCGCTGTCAACTCTGCAGGTAGACGGCTCACTTGGGGAGCTGATTAATCTAATGCTAACAAGCAGGATAATCAACTCCAAACTGGGTGAGACTTCTGCTAAAAGATATGTCAGTAGGGGTACGCCGCAAGGCGGTATCCTCTCCCCCCTTCTCTGGAACTTAGTAGTTAACGAACTACTGATATACCTGGAAGCGGGTGGTAGCAGAGTGATTGCCTATGCGGATGACGTTGCTATATCCGTCTCAGGAAAACATCTAAATACCATTAAAGAACTCCTCCAAGTAAATCTTAACATATTAACCTGCTGGGCAGATCGCTGTGGATTGGGAATAAACCCCCATAAAACTGATCTTGTCCTCTTTTCTAGGAAATATAAAATTCCAATCATAGACCCTCCTTCAATAAACGGTACCAGTTTAGCTTTCTCCGATACAGCAAAATATCTGGGTCTCATTTTTGACAGGAAACTAAACTGGAAACCTAACATTCAAGAAAGAGTCAATAAAGCTACAATAGCTTTATTCTCTTGCAAGAAAGCCATTGGGAACAAATGGGGCCTTCAACCTCGCATAACCCACTGGCTATACATCTCGGTCATAAGACCGATACTTACGGGGTGGTTGTCTGGTGGACGGCCTTGGAAAATGCAGTCAACCGCATTAAATTAAGCAGAGTCCAAAGAACAGCATGTCTATGCACAAGCGGAGCCTTGCGGTCTACCCCCTCTGCGGCATTAGATATTCTGCTTCACTTGACACCCCTCGACATTTTTAGCAAGCAAGTAGCTGCGACTGCAGCTATTTGCCTTAAAGCGACTAAACAGTGGACAAATAATTCATTTGGCCACGCCAACATTCTTAATACATTAGGAATCCTCACAGAGAACACCGATTACACCATACCTGAACTTTGGTTTGACAAAAACTTCCATGTAAGCTTCCCCTCTAGATCATTCTGGGAGGAGGATGCTTTCATGGAGGACAAGTCAATCCATCTCTACACAGATGGATCTAAAACCGACAGCGGAGTTGGTGGCAGTGTTTTCTCAGATATGCTAAATCTAAGCCTCTCTTTCCGCCTTCCAAATCACTGTAGCGTGTTCCAGGCGGAAATTTTGGCGATTAAAGAAACTCTGTCCTGGCTGAAGAAAAACGTGATATCTGCAAAGGATATCCGCATATTTTCGGATAGTCAGGCCGCCATCAAGTCCCTGGACTCGGTCTCATTGTGTTCTAAAACTGCCCTTGAATGTCGATCATCTCTCATGGAGATGGCAGAGCAGTTTAACATTCACCTCTGTTGGGTGCCGGGCCACAGAGACATTCCAGGGAACTGCAGAGCCGATGAACTCGCCAAAATTGGAACCACTTTACCTATCCTACCGGACAAAGGTAGTATAGGTATACCAATCGCTACGTGCAAACTAACACTAAAGCTAGATGCCAATAAAAGAACGGACCTTAGGTGGACTGCTGGACAAACATGTCTAGCGACCAAACAGATCTGGCCAAGGCTGGATCTGAGTCGATCTAAGTGTCTGATCCTTTTAGATAGGAAACATCTCAGCGCCATAATAGGTGTCATTACCGGACACTGCCTCATAGGCAAGCACGCAAGAAGGCTTGGCGCTTTTACTAACGATTTCTATAGAAGCTGCATGGACGAGGAAGAGGAGGAGACAATCCCCCATCTACTCTGCACATACCCAGCTCTCTCTCAGAGAAGGAAGCTTCATCTAGGAGCTTTCTTCTACAACGACCTAAACGATCTAGAAAAAATAGACGTTAACAGTCTCCTACGCTTTATTATAAGCTCAAACTGGTTCCAGTAGTAAGAAGATCATAGATCCACGTGGCATCACAATGGGCCAATAGGCCTAAGTGGGTTGGTATTTCCAACAGCCACTCTTACCTAACCTAACCTAACCTAAAAATGAAATTGAAAACTCGAAACGTGAAATAACGAAAAAAATTTAACTGAAAAAAAGGATATTGGAACTTAAAGAGATTAGAGAACGAAAAATGTGATGTTTTGTAGTATACCATAATTAGTATTAAGTCAAATGAAGTATATTTATTTTCAAGAGTACCTTAGGTATTTATGCAATATTTTTTATTTATTTTCTTAACCCACATGTAATATACATATGAATTCATTTCTTTTGTTTTATTGTTATGAATTACATTTTTTTTTGTTTTTATGAATTAATTTATAATTTTTTTGTGTTAATAAACTGAATTAAAACTATTTTTTATTTGGTCTCTGACGGTTCTTGCAACGCTGGACAGATGTGCGTTTTGAGAGTTGTTTTGGTGATCGGTTATATAAGGTGTTGTTTCATCCTCTTCCATTATTATTTGAGTGTTAAACGTTTATGAACGGATAACTTACACAATTTTCATTTCTCAATATTTTAAAGCATAAATGTTCAACCAAGTTGTGTACTTATTTTGAACACCTTACTTAATGATTGCCAAGCTACCAAATACACTAAAAAGAAGAAAAAAAACATTAAACGCCATTGTGCCTATTCACATTGGCTCGAGCAGGAAGATTATCCGAAAGAGAGGGAACGCTTTTTATTGAAGTGGGAAGAAGAAGGGTTACCTCCATCGACAATCAATTTCTAAACTGGATTCCCGGGTGCAACACATCGTTTTTTTCGATATCGTTCCATTTCTGACATATATTTTCATTTTAGTTTGGATCGTTGATGAGTAGGAAGTGTGCAGAATAGGAAAAAAGGTATGGGCTAACGGGCTAACTGCTCAAATTTAAAAATTAAAAATGCTCCGATTCAAGTGTTCCACTTGTCAAAAAGTCTTTCAACCCCATAACAATGTGAACACGACGTTCATGGTGAGGACTTTCATCCCGTAGCCAATGTAAACAGGCGCTTTTATATGCAAGTATGTGGAAACAGGGTTATGTCCCAAAAAACATAGGATTTTTTAAACTAATACAAGGATTTCCGGACGATGTATTTGCGAGTCATTTTAGGATGAGTAAGATAAAATACAAGGTACGGTCAAGAATAGTATTTAAGAAAAAAATGCACTTATAATTTCGTTTCATTTGCAGCAACTTCTATCAAAACTTGAACCCTTTTGGAAAACCGCAAAAACCGGCAGACCTGGAATTAGTATGAACCGTGCTTTACTAATAACAATTTGGAAACTAGCAAATGGGTGCTCTTATCGAGACTTATCGGCTAGATTTTGTGTGGGACGAGGTGCTTGGCACAAAATTGTTTTGAAAGCAGTCAAATTTATAAGCAAACATCGAAGAATCTTCATAAAGTGGCCATGAACTCATATTGAACTTACGCGAAAAATGGAAGAGTTTCAATCACTAAGGAGATACCCGTTTCCACATGTCATTGGGTGTGTGGATGCAACTCATGTTCGAATCCCTGCACCTGCATCAAATAAAGAGAGCTATTACAACAGACATGGTACTCATTCCATGATACTCCAAGTAAGTATGCGAAAGATTTCAAACTAAAAATCAACGATATATTTTTGCCTTATATTTTATGGTATTTTAGGCTATATGTGATGCAAATTGCATTTTCACCGATGCCTATTTTGGCTGGCCAGAAAGAACTCATGACGCAGCAGTATGGCGAAATAATCCTTTGGCTAAGGGTATAAAAAATGGGTCTATTCGGATTCCCCAAGGAACCCATCTCTTAGGAGATTCAGCATATCCGCTGTTATTGCACATGATGGTTCCATTTCGGGACAATGGCCACCTCAATAATCATCAAACGCGGTTCAATATGTGCTTGAGTTCATCAAGAGTCTGCATTGAGCAAGCTTTTGGGATTTTGAAGCAAAGGTTCCGAATTCTTAAGTTCCTGGAAATATTTAAGCTAAAAAACGCAAAGCATTATGTTTTATCCCGTGTAGCCTTGCTCAATCACATTACACAGTGCCAAGGCCTAACTGAAGACTATGATGAAATTCTGGAAAATGACAGCAATCAAGTTATTCGAGAAGTCCCACAAAGAGAAGAAAATTTAAGTCGAGATAATAGAAGATAATAGAGATAATAAAAATAATGACCCTCATTTCAGGATAAAACCTTTTCTTTTTAAGAAAACAATCTGTATTAAACACTTAAATAACGAGTATATTCATTTATTACAAAAAAAAAAACATAAATAAATACATTGGAAAGAACTAAGAAACATCAAATTAATACATTACATATTATTACTTCTGTAGATATCTACACGTCATGGCTTACTTCACCACCTAACATGCCGTCTAACAAATCCTTAATCCCACTTAACATTTGCAGGTGCTTTGATTCCATCTCCATTTGCTGTTCATGCCGAATTTGTTCCTCTTCTGCATCCTTTTTTAAAAATTCCAGAAGCGCATTTCTTTCTCTTAGGTGTCTGTAGGCATTGAGCAGATGATAATTCTTCTGGAACTAGTCTTCAGCTGGACTACACGAACCCTTCCGTCATCACCCTTGATGGTTTTGGTCACCCTTGCTAGTACCCGTTTTTAGGGCGGAACGTTGTCTTCATGGACGATTACCAGACTTCCTTCCTTGATGTTGGGTTGGGCCGTATGCCACTTAGATCGCACCTGAAGATTTTCGAGGTATTCTTTCAGCCATCTCTTCCAAAAATGCTGCTTGATTGCGGATATTCGTTGCCATCTGTTAAGATAAGAAAATTTATCATTTATTAAACTTGGTTCCTGGTACGAATTGATCGCCGATCCGATGAGGAAGTGTCCCGGAGTCAGAACGCTAACATCGCTGGGGTCTGACGACACTGGAGTTAAAGGAATCGAATTCAGGATCCCTTCGATTTTAGCTACCACCGTCGCCAGTTCCTCAAACGTTCAAACGTTAATAATGCGCTCTTCTGCAAAAGCGTCTTTGCGGACTTTACTGAGGCTTCTCAAAGCCCCCTGAAGTGTGGCGCGCGGGGAGGTATAAACTGGAACTCAATCAATTGTTCTGAAGCGAAATCAAAAATATTGTTTTGATTAAGGGTTTTATAAAACTTGTTGCGAAATTCCACTAGCTTTGTCTTAGCGCCCACAAAATTTGATGCATTGTCACAATAGATTTTAGTTGGACAACCTCTTCGCCCTATCAAACGCTTTAGCGCTGCTATAAATGCGTCCGAAGTGAGATCGGAAACGACCTCTAAGTACACTGCCTTTGTAGCAAAACAGGCAAAAACAGAAATGTAGGTTTTGTAAGGCTGTTTCCTACGAATTTTCCATGAAGTCAGGATTGGCCCACAGAAATCTACCCCGCAAATTGAAAAGGTTCGATTGAGAGTTAACCGATCCATAGGCAAATTTCCCATTATTTGCTCCAGTAGCTTCGGCTTATATCTTCTACAATGGATACAATTATTTTCGACCTGTCCTTCTAGTTTTCTGCCCTCAATGATCCAGAACCGATCTCTCACGAAGTTGAGTAAAGCCTGTGGCCCGGCGTGAAAGTTGATGAGGTGCAAATGCCGAACATAATTCATCACGAAGGCATCATCTTTGGGTAGCAACATTGGAAACTTCCTATCATATTCGATGTCTGAACTCTTTGAACAAATTGCGAAGCTTTGTATTTGAAGTAGTTCCTCGCGCCTTTAATTCTGAAATCTCTACTGAAAAGGATGCTTGTTGTATGCAACGTACACTCGCAATTAACGCCTGATTGAGATTTTCGGCTGAAAGGTTCATGTCTGGCTTCCAATTTTTGAAAATGAGCAGACACTTTAAGACATACGCGACTATTCGTATAGTTTTTGTAAACGAGCTATGCCTGTAGAATATTTGTAAGAAGTTCTGTTCTACCCTTTCGCATATGAATACACTTTTTTTTTCTTTCGTTCCAATAACGGATCTGCCGCGTCGATTTTTTCCAGTTGTTCATTAGTTGTCCAGTAGATGCATCTCTTCCGTAGGAAATCAGGCCCCGCAAACCAAGATGAGTGTTGTAAATCCTCGATATTGCATCCACTCGAAATAAGATCTGCAGGATTGTTCTCGGACCCCACGTGTCTCCAACAGACACCTGCACTTAACGATTGTATGTCGCTTACTCGGTTTGTGACGAAAGTTTCCCAGGCACCTGGAGATGCATCAAGCCAGCACAGAACTATCGTAGAATCTGCCCAAAAATAAATTTGATCAAAGGTAAATTCAAACGTCCCTTTTATCTTATTCCAAAGCTTAGCTAACATATGAGCTGCACATAGCTCTAACCTTGGCAGTGATTGGATTTTTGCTACCTTTGATTTTGCAGCAATTAGATTCACCGAGACAACGCCGAATTCATATTCGCACCTTGTGTACAGGCAGCATCCGTAGGCCTTGGTCGACGCGTTAGAAAACCCATGGATTTGGACACTTCTACAATTAGCCTGAAATATAAATCTGGGAAGCGATATACAGTTGAGCTTTTGCAAATCCGTAGTATACTCCTTCCAATAGGATTCGAATTTGCTTGGTAAAGGATCGTCCCAATCTAGCTTTTCTATCCACAACGATTTCAAAAATATTTTTGCCCTGACAACAACTGCACAAATTAAACCGAGGGGATCAAACAACCTACTCGCAGAGGACAATATGGTGCGATGAAATCAAGTCCTTATATGAGTACTGAAAAATACCCTGTTTAGGATTCCATGAGATTCCAAGCGTCTTTGTAGTTTCCAGATCATCAATGTTTAAGCCCACATTGGTTGATTTGATGGACAAATTACCCGGTGCATTAGAATGCCATTTATGGAGTTTGAAATTACATTTTTCAAGGATTGGAATTGGAAAGAATTTGGAATATTCAATTTTTAGCTCCTCCCCTTACTTAATCTTCTTTCTAGGGAGAGAAATCTTTTTCTGGCTATTTCCAGAGAGCTCCCAAGTTGTGCCGGGCTATCTTTGAACGGAAGTTTTACCCTAAACTTTCCGCTTTCAAGCAACCTTGTGTTGTCTATAAAATGCTGTTCGCAAATGGTTTGCTCGGGAGTGCGAATGAATTTGTGTTCGATCTGTTCTATTTGCCAAAACTTTTCTATCAATCTCTCCAATCCCGGAATGTGGATTTAGGCGTCGCTCCAAGAAATTGCACGTTGGCTTACGTGCACTAGTTGCGCAGTAATAAAGTAATAAATGATGAGCATCCATGCAGACGACACACCTCTTTGAAGAGCAGTTGCTCACTTCGTGTCCCTTTTTCAGACAATTAATGCACAATGACAAACGTTTAGCATTCTTAAACCGATCATAAACATTTAAGTGCTTAAATCTGTTGCAATCTACAATCGCGTGATGTGGTGATCTGCAGAAATAACACGCAGAGTTCGTAATAGGTAAGGAAGTATGCGATGGTCTTCGATGAGTTTGCCTTGACTTCTGCTCAAATTTCCCATTTTCAGTAAATAAACATTTGGATTCCCTGCTCTCTAAGAATTGGCAACGCCTACTCAATACTACGGCACATTCCGACCACTTCAGTAAGTTCGCATAATCTAACGATTCATCCCATTTAATTTGGGTCTCAATATCGACTTTCGACATCACTAAATATATTATAATTCCATTAGAAATGTCTTCGTGATTGCCTAAGGACGTTAAGGAATCAAAAAGTACTGACACATTGCCGACGAGGCCCCTAAGTTGAACCGGCGGCGCACTCTTCATCTTCGGAAGGTCAACAAGTTGCGAAATATACTCTAAGAATATTAGGTATTTATTGTCATAACGCTCTTCGAGTCTCTTAAGCGCTTTCGGGTAATTTTCTTCCGAAATTTGAAACGCCTTGCGTTTGCTCACTCTAGCACGAAATTAAATGATTAAATTTTTCAATGCCTGTGAGCGACGAATCATTATGAACTAGCGTTGTAAATGTCCCAATAAAATTTTTATAATCGCTATATTTGCCGAAAATCTGGGCAAACTAAGTTGAGGAAGCCGCGAAATCGGCTGCTAAGGAATAGCAAACGAAGTTTCTGCCACACTATCTTTCCTCTGCTTTCCCATCAACGATACTATTTTTGTTTTTGTTGCGCAATATAGCTCTTCTATCTCACCATGGCAATTATCCGCTGATGTTATCTCTTCTATTCGAGTTTGATAGCTTAGCGCTTGCTTAAAATAAGATTATACGATCCATAACCGACATTGTAAATCTGCATACTCCATAGTAGCTCCCTTCGAGTCTATTATGTTTTTAATCCGAGATATATTACCCTTTGAAGTTTTCAACGCATTCAATGCGTCCAACGATCTTTCTGCTTCCACTGACATAGTGGCTGCGTTGGTTACCCTTTTAACGAACAGCTAATTGTCGATATAACAAAAGCTTTGCTTTCCTCAACGGGCATCGGCGACAAATGGTTTTAGCTGCGAAATTCTCCCAATTGGCGAGTTTATGAATAATTAAAAATCGAGTAAAGAGAAAGCAGAGTGCATACAATTGGAAATGCAACAAACCAACTCCAACAGCACGAGTCACGACGACACCGATGAGCTTTAAAGATTTTCCTTCCTCTCCACAGCGGACGACAATAACTATTTCGACAGCGAAATGCTCTTACTTTTCTTTCGGTCCACACGTTGGCGATGCGAGATGCGACGAATACGAGATCAGATCAGATGAACGTGAGACGGAAACTTTCAAGCGAATTGCATATCGCGTATGTGTAATACACGATGTAGTAAACCCAACAACACGGTGACGATTTCAATACAATCAGAGCATTGTCTATGCAAAAAAAAGGGTAAGGGCAATGATTATGAGTTCGACGACTTCTAGCGGACAACGGTTTGGCGATTTGTCCAAACGGAGTTTTTTTTTTTTTATTTTGTAAAGCGAAATAAAACGAATATTTTGTGTGTTGAAATTATGTAAATTGCGACGAGTTGCAATTAAATTGCAACTTGGTGTGGCGAATGATTTAATCCAGTATGAGCGAATTTATTTGCAAGTACCTCAATTATTAAAATAATCTGTGCATTTAATGTAACTTGTGGGTGTTTTATATGGTTTTAAATTTTGAAAAAATGTCTTTGGTACTCAATTTCCACGAATATAGGAAATGATACGGACAATTGTATGAGCATGACGAATAACGACAAAGTTGTGGTGGATTTTCCATCAAACAATACTTGTGGCGTATTTAATTTTATATGATCGATCTTAACGAATGACGATCGATTCGAAACAATTGTAATATGATGATAGTGTGTGGTTTGATAAACTTAAGGAACGATACAGACTCACCAATATGTTTTAGATCTTGCAGTATAGTATATGAATGTCTGATGCATGCTTGATGCCGTTTATAAACCATGCGCGATCGCTTAACCGTAGCCGAACACTTTAAATTTGTTGAATTTGAATTCTTAGAACTTTGTCCGTTTGTTAATTTTCCCGAAATGTCACTGTCCATGAAGGAATTAACTAGCCACTTTGTTACTCAATGTTAAATATTTATTGTTCAACGAAAAGTCCTGTCACGGTCGCCATGAAAAGATTCTTTTCCTACTCAAATAAAACACTACTTTTCTACCTTATAATAATTTTTTTTAGGGTACTTTATTTAAACCGAATGCTCCGTACGCTTTGAAGTAACACAATCGAATCCAATACATATTTGAATGCTTCTTTGGAGAGACGGCAGTTTTTCACAAAGCTAAAGTGAAAATAAATACATATTTACTATAATCTTATTCTATGCAACACAAACTTTGTTTTGTTCTTGTTTACCTCACATCACTTAGCCCCATTATGTTAGATCTATCCCTTAACATTTTTCGCTCAATTCTTTCCTCGTGTTATCTTCCTCAAACCATAAAGCAACAGAATCCATTTGTTTTATCTTGCAAACTTTAATTTTTCAGTTTTTCACATGAAATTGAATTTTGAACAAACCGCTCGGCATTTAATTGACATTTATCAAGTCAAATCGCAAGTCTCGAAAAAAATATTCGAAAATGAGAGTGTTTGTCTCATTTTTGATGAATTCGATTTGAAAGTGTTAGAGAGTGTCAATTTAAAATAGAATCGAATTGTACTTTCCAATCGAAATACAGAGCAACCCCCAGAAATGGCTACTCCAATTTAAGAACCCTGAAGGCCAAGTTGCAAGATGGATCGAACAGTTGCAGGGCTACGACTTTGAAATGCAATACCGCAAAGGAAAACTCCACTCAAATGCTGATGCTCTCTCTCGTCGACCGTGCAGAATAAAATGTGAACACTGCAACCGTAAAGAAGCGAAAGAACAGGCCACTATCCAAATGATCAGGACTGTGCCATTAGAGGGTTGGAGTATAGACGAAATCCGATCCTCCCAACAGACAGACAATGATATCGAACCAATATTGGCCTGGAAGGAACACGATGAAAGACCAAGTTGGCAACAAATATCATATCGGAGCCAAATTCTGAAGGCATATGATAAGGGAACGTTTCTATTAGCTAAGCGCTAAACAAGATGTCGAGAATTAGTGCAAAAAGTGCATAAGGTGTGCGGCAACCAAGGGCCCAAAAGTAAAGCCACATGAACAAATGCAACAATACAATGTCGGAGCACCATTCGAACGAATATCCATCGACATCGTTATGCCGTTTCCCGAAACCTTTAATGGTAATAGATACATCATGGTGGTCACAGATTACTTCAGTAAGTGGCCGGAAGTGTTTCCCATCCCAAATCACGAGGCTAAGACTGTAGCCGAACAGATACTCAACGACTATGTGAGCAGATTTGGTGTTCCAATAGAACTATACTCTGATCAAAGCGAAACTTTGAATCAAAATTCTTCCAGGAAGTGTGCCAATATTTGGGAGTAATTAAGACAAGGACAACGCCCCTACACCCTCAATCTGATGGAATGATCGAGCGATTCAATCGTACCTTGAATGAGCATCTATCTACGTTCGTCAGTAACTGCCAATGGGATTGGGATCGACACATACCCCTCTTCTGAATGGCCTACCGAAACGCGGTCCATAGCTTAACAGGGCACACACCATCCAAGATCTTATTTGGTCAAACAATTCGGTTGCCAAGTCAAACAATTCGGATCCCCACCGACGGAGCCCAAAGAGGTGAACGAATACGTGAATGACTTGCGCAGCAGGATTCGTAAAATGCATGAAGACACCAGAGAAAAGATGAAGCTAGCAAGCAGCCGCATGAAGACTAAGTACGATATCAAGGCGAAATCTTCCGGTTTCAACGAAGGAGATCTGGTCTGGCGGTATAATCCTCAGCGTAAGAAAGGCAAATCACCAAAATTGCAACAGGACTGGGAAGATCCATACAAGTTGGGTTATCAACTTGTATTAATGACGTTGTCTACCGGATCCAGCGTGGGGATCGAGCAAAATTGAAGGTGGACCATTTGGATAGAATGTGTCATTTTAACGGAATGATGAATGACGAAGTTGTTCGGGAGGAACAACTGTATTGGGGGAGCAGTGGGACGAACAACTGAGCAGCGACACCTAGATTTACATAGCAGAAGATTTCGATACTTGAATAACAAAGTCTCGACCATTTATGACTGGAGAGTGGAATCGAATTTTCAAGCAAATTGAAAATTGTATTTGACGCTGGATGGCGACTATTGTTCTCGAAGTATTTCGAGTTATAAATACTAACATCCCCAAGGTATGCAAATCAGTTCATTAGTTGAAGTTGAAGTGTTAATTAGGAGAAGTGTTTTAAGTAAAAGATAAGAAAAGTATAAGCGGTGGAGAAATTGGATTGTATTGAGATAAACAATTAAATAGTGAATTGTATCTGTACTGAATAAAGGGATTTGCATTAAAAAGAATAAGTTCTATCATTTGTACCCAGACACACATTTTACAGTATTAATGTAATGGTCAATTGACCTCTTAAATCGGACGTTGTCATCTTACCTAAGGGCAAGGGTCATCTTATAGATTTGCTGGACTTGCATAACTTTAAAACGTCTTCTATCAACAATTTCTGAAGCTGTTGAAGTTTCTTAATATGTGCTTGCGACTCGCTACACCAAATAAATTTAGCATACCTTAATTTGGACTCTATCAAAGCATAATAGAGTTGCTTTAAGATTTGCGATGTGGCATGCTATCGCAGGTGTGCTTTTAAATTCATACGAATCTTATCAGTGTGCTCGTCCCAGATTAGATAACAATAACTCCCAGGTATTTATATTGTTCTGCGAACTCAGTGAGGTGGTTTGGTGTAGAGGAATATATGTATCATTTTTGAAGATTATCTGCTGTTGTGTAACTCTATGATGTGGGTTTCGTATGTTGATCATTATATATACACAATATATACTAATATTTCCCGCTTTGATTACAAGGCTATTGTCATGACACTACTTCTCAGCGTTATTAAATTCTTCTTGCGTTTTCTCTGTGGCCGTATCCAGCGATATATGACTTACCGCTAAAGCTATGTCGTCTGCATAAGCAAATGGTACAAAAAAAGGCGTAGAAGCTCGTTTGTGTAAGGTGTAAAGAGGATGAGTCTTAATTTCGATCCTTGAGGCACAGCCTAGTGTACTTCTTTTATCTGATCTAACGTGTGAAGTTCTTTGCTGAAATCCATAAACAGTTCTAAGCTAGCTTTTATGCTAGCTCTCATTTCCAACAAGACGTTGGAAAAGGTAAGGGAACGTTTCTATTGGCTAAGCGCTAAACAAGATGTCGAGAATTGGTGCAAAAAGTGCATAAGATGTGCAGCTACCAAGGGTCCAAAAGTAAAGCCACATGGACAAATGCAACAATACAATGTCGGAGCACCTTTCGAACGAATAGCCATCGACATCGCTGGGCCGTTTCCCGAAACCTTTAATGGAAACCGATATACTCTCATAGTCATGGATTACTTCAGTAAGTGGCCGGAAGTGTTTGCCATCCCAAATCAAGAGGCTAAGACCGTAGCCGAACAGATAGTCAACAACTGGGTGAGCAGATTTGGGGTCCCAATGGAGCTGCACTCTGATCAAGGGCGAAACTTTGAATCAAAAGTCTCCCAGGAAATATGCCAATATTTGGGAATAAGAAAGACAAGGACAACGCCACTACACCCTCAATCTGATGGAATGGTCGAGCGATTCAATCGGACCTTGAATGAGCATCTATTTAAGGTTGTCAGCAACTGCCAGCGGGATTGGGATCGACACATACCCCTCTTCTTAATGGCTCAACAGGGCACACACCATCCGAGATCTTATTTGGTCAAACAATTCGGTTGCCAAGTGAAGCAAAATTCGGATCCCCACCTACGGAGCCCAAAGAGGTGAACGAGTACGTGAATGACTTACGCAGCAGGATTCGTAAATTGCATGAAGACACCAGAGAAAAGATGAAGCTAGCAAGCAGCCGCATGAAAACACTGCTCCTGTCAACAGGCATCTGTCAGTTGACTCCTGTCAAAATTTAAACTTGCTGCGTCAGTTAGTTTGTGTTTGACAGCTATTTTTATCAGACTACTCACTAATTTGAGGAGAAAATGGAAAAAAGTGAATTTCGTGTAACAACTTCACAGGAAGGTTTGGCGTTGTTTAATCGCAATATGGAGGAGTTTTTGCGCCGTTTTGTAACCGTGGACGAAACATGGATCCATCACAACACACCAGAGAACAAACAACAGTCAAAACAGTGGGTTTCTAAGGGTGAATCGGCGCCAAAGAAGGCCAAGGTGGGTTTGTCAGCCAATAAAGTTATGGCGACTGTTTTTTGGGATGCACGCGGGATAATCCACATTGACTACCTTCAAAAGGGAAGAACAATCAATGGGGAATATTATGCCAACTTATTGGACCGATTCAATGACGATTTGAAAAAAAACCGACCTCATTTGGCCAAGAAAAAAGTTCTTTTCCACCAAGACAATGCAAGGGTGCACACATGTGCAGTTGCCATGGCAAAAATCCATGAATTGGGCTATGAATTGCTCCCTCATCCACCCTATTCTCCAGATTTGGCTCCGAGCGACTACTTCTTGTTCCCAAACCTGAAGAAATGGCTTGGTGGAAAAAGATTTGACTCCAATGATGAAGTCATCTCGCAAACAAAGGCCTATTTTGAGGACAAATCATTTTTTTTGGAAGGGATAAAAAAATTGGAGAAGCGTTGGACAAAGTGTATAGAGCTCAAGGGAGACTACGTTGAAAAATAAAATTATTTTTTATGCGAATAATAAGAACGCTAAAAAATTTAATTTTATTATCATACACCTTATACTTTTAAAATTAAATAGATCACAAAAATCGGTATATTTTCAGAACAGAATATTTTTAAACGTTTATTTGTGACAAATATTCATTCCTTTTGATGATTACACTAACCCAACTATGTAAGAAACAAAACACTAAATAAGAAACATAAATGTACTAGATATATTATAAGCGGTTTTAACATTTCAATCCAAGTTTCTAACTTCGAAGCGTTTAAATGTGTAGTTTATAAACACCCAATCCTTTGCAATCTCACTTCCTTGAGGTATAGGTGCAGAAGCTGAATAAAAAGGAAAATAAATTTATAATAAGTTTGATAAATTTGATGATAATAACAAAATGAAAGGGAACTAATATGGAGAAAAAAAATCGTGAATTATTAGAAATGTATACAATAAAATGGTGGATTACTTCAGCAATAGGGTAGGCACTGACAAGCATTTACCATATTATGTCAGTGTTATATTGTAGTTATGACTACGCATTATTATTATTATGATTACAATTTTACTTTTAAGTAGTAGTCATAAGATACATATGTGTTAGTATTAAAAATAGAGAACGAAAAAACGCGAAAATCAGTTTTATTTTTCGAAGATTTCATTTCCTATATTTTGGAGGTTATATATCATAATAATTTTTCCCCTACGATGAATAGTCCTATATTAAACAAGAGAGGTGTTCCCGTCTGACCTTCTAACATAACAGAATATCCCTTTCTTTTGAAAACCCCAAAAAATTACTTTCCATAACTGCCTTTCCTTGCCATAAACATCCGTTAAAAAATCCGCGTTTCAAGTGATTTATGAACGTTTTCATCATCAAAAAATCGATATACACAATCAGTTCCGAATATGAAAACATGACAAGAGCATACTATTGTTGGCAAACGAAGAACGAGTAGCAAACAGACTTTTGATAATCAACAGTCTCGCACGTCTGTCCGGCAGTATGTGAGACTGCATGAACTGCTCAATAGATCTAAGGGCATAGTCAAGACAGAACTAGTCACGGATATGAAATCACAGGGCATAACAGAGATATTTAAATTTATAAAGAAACGTTGTCATATTACCTAAGGGCAAGGGTCATCTTATAGATTTGCTGGACTTGCATAACTTTAAAACGTCTTCTATCAACAATTTCTGAAGCTGATGAAGTTTCTTAATATGTGCTTGCGACTCGCTACACCAAATAAATATAGCATACCTTAATTTGGACTCTATCAAAGCATAATAGATTTGCTTTAAGATTTGCGATGTGGCATGCTATCGCAGGTGTGCTTTTAAATTCATACGAATCTTATCAGTGTGCTTGCCCCAGATTAGATAACAATAACTCCCACGTATTTATATTGTTCTGCGAACTCAGTGAGGTGGTTTGGTGTAGAGGAATATATGTATCATTTTTGAAGATTATCTGCTGTTGTGTAACTCTATGATGTGGGTTTCGTATGTTGATCATTATATATACACAATATATACTAATATTTCCCGCTTTGATTACAAGGCTATTGTCATGACACTACTTCTCAGCGTTATTAAATTCTTCTTGCGTTTTCTCTGTGGCCGTATCCAGCGATATATGACTTACCGCTAAAGCTATGTCGTCTGCATAAGCAAATGGTGCAAAAAAAGGCGTAGAAGCTCGTTTGTGTAAGGTGTATAGAGGATGAGTCTTAATTTCGATCCTTGAGGCACAGCCTAGTGTACTTCTTTTATCTGATCTAACGTGTGAAGTTCTTTGCTGAAATCCATAAACAGTTCTAAGCTAGCTTTTATGCTAGCTCTCATTTCCAACAAGACGTTGGAAAAGGTAAGGGAACGTTTCTATTGGCTAAGCGCTAAACAAGATGTCGAGAATTGGTGCAAAAAGTGCATAAGATGTGCAGCTACCAAGGGTCCAAAAGTAAAGCCACATGGACAAATGCAACAATACAATGTCGGAGCACCTTTCGAACGAATAGCCATCAACATCGCTGGGCCGTTTCCCGAAACCTTTAATGGAAACCGATATACTCTCGTAGTCATGGATTACTTCAGTAAGTGGCCGGAAGTGTTTGCCATCCCAAATCAAGACGCTAAGACCGTAGCCGAACAGATAGTCAACAACTGGGTGAGCAGATTTGGGGTCCCAATGGAGCTGCACTCTAATCAAGGGCGAAACTTTGAATCAAAAGTCTTCCAGGAAATATGCCAATATTTGGGAATAAGAAAGACAAGGACAACGCCACTACACCCTCAATCTGATGGAATGGTCGAGCGATTCAATCGCACCTTGAATGAGCATCTATCTAAGGTTGTCAGCAACTGCCAGCGGGATTGGGATCGACACATACCCCTCTTCTTAATGGCTCAACAGGGCACACACCATCCGAGATCTTATTTGGTCAAACAATTCGGTTGCCAAGTGAAGCAAAATTCGGATCCCCACCTACGGAGCCCAAAGAGGTGAACGAGTACGTGAATGACTTACGCAGCAGGATTCGTAAATTGCATGAAGACACCAGAGAAAAGATGAAGCTAGCAAGCAGCCGCATGAAAACACTGCTCCTGTCAACAGGCATCTGTCAGTTGACTCCTGTCAAAATTTAAACTTGCTGCGTCAGTTAGTTTGTGTTTGACAGCTATTTTTATCAGACTACTCACTAATTTGAGGAGAAAATGGAAAAAAGTGAATTTCGTGTAACAACTTCACAGGAAGGTTTGGCGTTGTTTAATCGCAATATGGAGGAGTTTTTGCGCCGTTTTGTAACCGTGGACGAAACATGGATCCATCACAACACACCAGAGAACAAACAACAGTCAAAACAGTGGGTTTCTAAGGGTGAATCGGCGCCAAAGAAGGCCAAGGTGGGTTTGTCAGCCAATAAAGTTATGGCGACAGTTTTTTGGGATGCACGCGGGATAATCCACATTGACTACCTTCAAAAGGGAAGAACAATCAATGGGGAATATTATGCCAACTTATTGGACCGATTCAATGACGATTTGAAAAAAAAACCGACCTCATTTGGCCAAGAAAAAAGTTCTTTTCCACCAAGACAATGCAAGGGTGCACACATGTGCAGTTGCCATAGCAAAAATCCATGAATTGGGCTATGAATTGCTCCCTCATCCACCCTATTCTCCAGATTTGGCTCCGAGCGACTACTTCTTGTTCCCAAACCTGAAGAAATGGCTTGGTGGAAAAAGATTTGACTCCAATGATGAAGTCATCTCGCAAACAAAGGCCTATTTTGAGGACAAATCATTTTTTTTGGAAGGGATAAAAAAATTGGAGAAGCGTTGGACAAAGTGTATAGAGCTCAAGGGAGACTACGTTGAAAAATAAAATTATTTTTTTATCAAAAAATCTGTGTTTTATTCCAAAAGTCACGGACTTATTGACCCGACCTCGTATTATGGAATGTGTCATTATATGTGTCAAATTTTTGAACGACAGTTCGCAAAAAAATAATGCGATGGATTTGAATTTTTATTCAATGGTGGGTCTCTATATCATTTAATCGCCATTTAATTTTTATCAACATTGACTTAATAACTTTTTTAATCATTCAAAAATAAACAAAGTATTTGAGAAATAGCAACATTTTCAGAATCATTATTATTATGATACGAGTACAATAAGCAGAAGTGATAATTGTATTGCAAAGCAGATAATCATTTAATACTTCTAGGGTTGAATACAATAATTTTCTTACTCAGGAAGATCTTGGCGTAAATTGAGGGGTCACACCCACTATGGCTTGTTTTTTTAGGGCCCATTTTGGTCCTACAAAATATTTAACATACAAATATTTAACTGCATCAGAATACCAATACACAGACCACACTTTAAAGCGTCCTTAATATATAATATTTAGTATTTTAAGTCCTTAAATGTATAAGTCTTATTATTCCAAAATAATTATTTTCCCAATGCGAATAATAAGAACGCTAAAAAATTTAATTTTATTATCATACACCTTATACTTTTAAAATTAAATAGATCACAAAAATCGGTATATTTTCAGAACAGAATATTTTTAAACGTTTATTTGTGACAAATATTCATTCCTTTTGATGATTACACTAACCCAACTATGTAAGAAACAAAACACTAAATAAGAAACATAAATGTACTAGATATATTATAAGCGGTTTTAACATTTCAATCCAAGTTTCTAACTTCGAAGCGTTTAAATGTGTAGTTTATAAACACCCAATCCTTTGCAATCTCACTTCCTTGAGGTATAGGTGCAGAAGCTGAATAAAAAGGAAAATAAATTTATAATAAGTTTGATAAATTTGATGATAATAACAAAATGAAAGGGAACAAGATATCTTGCTCAATATGGAGAAAAAAAATCGTGAATTATTAGAAATGTATACAATAAAATGGTGGATTACTTCAGCAATAGGGTAGGCACTGACAAGCATTTACCATATTATGTCAGTGTTATATTGTAGTTATGACTACGCATTATTATTATTATGATTACAATTTTACTTTTAAGTAGTAGTCATAAGATACATATGTGTTAGTATTAAAAATAGAGAACGAAAAAACGCGAAAATCAGTTTTATTTTTCGAAGATCTCATTTCCTATATTTTGGAGGTTATATATCATAATAATTTTTCCCCTACGATGAATAGTCCTATATTAAACAAGAGAGGTGTTCCCGTCTGACCTTCTAACATAACAGAATATCCCTTTCTTTTGAAAACCCAAAAAATTACTTTCCATAACTGCCTTTCCTTGCCATAAACATCCGTTAAAAAATCCGCGTTTCAAGTGATTTATGAACGTTTTCACCATCAAAAAATCGATATACACAATCAGTTCCGAATATGAAAACATGACAAGAGCATACTATTGTTGGCAAACGAAGAACGAGTAGCAAACAGACTTTTGATAATCAACAGTCTCGCACGTCTGTCCGGCAGTATGTGAGACTGCATGAACTGCTCAATAGATCTAAGGGCATAGTCAAGACAGAACTAGTCACGGATATGAAATCACAGGGCATAACAGAGATATTTAAATTTATAAAGAAACGTGAAGGGAAAGATTACCTAACCGGACTAGTGCTGTTTATTTTTGACCTATATAAACTACCCGATACAACTGCTAGGACCCACTGAGAGAGAAATGTAACCTCCTCCCCTTACACTCGCCAGTCACTTGCTCACGAGTTATGTGTGCCAACTTCCTTACCTCACACTTCTCCTCAGACAAAGCATTTCGCAAATTCCACTGTCTTTGTTGTCACCACAGATGGTAGCAAGAAACCAAAAAGCATACCTCTCGTTGAAGAAAATTGAGTCCTCGGCAATTGGTTTCATGAGCATCGAGAACTCTTCTAAATATTCAAAATTATTGACCCAACTTCTTGCACAGATCGTTGAGTTTGTTTTTGTTCTTGATAATGTCTCACACAGGAATAGATCCCCTCCGAGATGCAGACATTTCAAGCAAAGTCTTACGTTGTTCTGATTGACTCCTATTGAAAATAACACCTTTCAAATCTATGCGCTTATGGTAAGACATGGGGCATGACATGTTGGACTCGTAGTTATGACTGACTACATACTTTAATTGCTTCAAAATAAATGTTGCCCTTTTCACTTTTTTCGGTAAATAACCCCCACTTTTTGCAAATTTGAAATGTGCACCTAGTATTTACAAAAAAAAAAATCATTACAATAAAAATAAACGTGGAGGAGGCATTTCAATGTTTATACGTGATAATACAGATTATACTCGCTCACCCTCTGATAGTGTAGTTCATTATTGGCCTAAACATAAACATCCGGTTTAAGCCAAAAAGCATTTGTCGAAGAACTCCAAAATAAACTGAATAAAATAAAAAATAATGAAGAAAGCATCGTTATAGCCGATATCAACATAAATATCAGTGCTACAAATTGAAGTTATATCAAAGCTTATTTAGAAATGTTAACGTCACAGGGTCTGATTAATGCCATAAATGAATATACAAGGGTCGATACAAAAAAAGTAACAATCCCATGGTCCCATTTTGGTAAGAACTATGAATAGCAGAATTAATTCGTGGCCTTACCGATGTACTACACTAGAGACGAAAACAAAGTGCCACCAAAACTAAATGTAGATCAACCAATATGTTCTTCATACGTAATTAAAAATAAGGTTAAGGCATTCATATCGGAAACAAATTGGGATTAAATATTTAAGGAATCTGATGCTGTTTCACTTTACGAAAAGTTATTCCTTAAATTTCAATACATCTACAAGAAGAACCCGTAGATGAACGTTGAACTTGTTGCGAAATATAAGGCACGGGATGAACTATATAGAACATGGAAGAATAACAGACTAAATTCAACCTGTGAGATTCAATATAAATAGTTGCGAAATAAAGTTAATAAAGAAATAAAACCAAAATACCATAAAATCAAATTCAACAAAATAAGAGCAGGTTGTTGCAAAAATTGAAGCTTAATTATGGAGCTATTGGATGGATAAAAGCTTAGCGTGCATGCAGTTATCATGAAGAATTTTCGGTCTAAAAAATGTCTAAATAACATAGCAAAGGAGTGTGCGACAGACTTTTCCGAGCAAGTTTTAAAATCATGCATCAATGTCAGCTAATTATATCAGAGCACAACAATTTAACCGTCGAAAGCACAATTTTTCCAATAGAAACTGAGCTGCACAAGATAATCAGGCGTATGTCTGAAAATAAATCTCCAGCTGCCAATGGTATTCGAGGACCACATGGTCCTATTTCCGCACCAATCTTATGCAAATTTATATATCTTAGTTTAATGCAAAACCCTTAAAATTGCCTTAGTGAAACCAGAATATAAAGGAGGTGTGAGAAACGAAATAAGCAACTATCAACTTATGTTTATATTGCCGGTAGTGGAAAACTGCATGGAAGATGTAATTACAAATCGACTTCATAGATTTTGTCATTAATATTCCTTCACCAAAGGTATTATGGCTTCCAAAAGAAAAAAAAGCATCTCCAGTTTACTAGGAGAATTTTCGAACTGCATCAATGAGAGCTAGCATAAATAAGCCAGCATTTATTGCTGCCGATAAAGTTTTAAAAACTTTGAAATGAAGATGGCGCAAAGTATATAAAAGTGATCATAGAACTTAGGTATTCTGAAATCCAGGGAGCGCTGACAGGGGTTGTAAAAAATGTTATTTCATAATGGTTGTCGACTTCGTTTATTTAAGGTTGTGTTCGTTGACTATTTTTTATATAATGCATTTGAGTTGCAAAAAGAAAAGAAAAAAAAATCTGTGTGAAGTCGTGGAGAAAAGTGAGGGATGAACGTGGTTCATTTTCCTTTATTACAAGAGCTGCAAATTGGTGACGAGAAATCTTTCTTCAGTTATTTAAGGATGAATAAGGAAGCTTTTCAGTAGCTCCTTTTACTAATAAAAGACGATCTGCAGAAGAAAAAAAAGCAGTAAACTGCTGAAAGTATCTACACGACATGCAGATACATTGGTACATGGATATGTCTTATAGGCATACGACGAAAAAACCATAATTGTTTTACGAGTGAAAATAAATAAATAGAATATAGCGTGGTTGTGCAAAAAAGAGATGGTTTAAAGTTGTACCCCGGTGTAAAAAACAAACACAAGTTAAAAAATTATGTACATATATACTATTGGTGTTACCTGTAAAAAAAAATCTAAAACCAAATGCTAAGCACTATACCAAAAAAAGAAAACAAATATGCACAAAGGATGAAACGTATATTTGTAACACACTCAAAACGTCGAGAAACAGAGCGACGACGATTCATGTGTCCATGTACAGATTGTTCTCCTATCATTCCTTTGCACAGTTGATTCGTTGTAGAAGGAAAACAAAAAATGGGACACTTTTTTGACGGACACATTTTTCAGAAAGACAAGCGGTTAGACATATCCGTGTCAAAACACCATTATGAGATCCGTAATTACACCTGTTGCGCGTAGCTAATGAAAACTCGCCCTTAGCTAGTTAACGTAGATGCGCCCCTGCATCCCAGCACTACGAAATCCCATCTTGTGAAGCTACCATCTTTATTTGGATCGGCCATATTTTTTTTATTTGAAATTTTTGGGCACAACCCGCCATATTTTTTTCTTTGTAACATTCTTGAATTTGACTTGTAAGATAGTAGTCGTTAAATATTAAAAATCTTGTGATCACTTGAAGAGATTTAAAAGACATCCGAGACAGTAAGTTGTAATTACACAAATGTAAATAATTATGTAAATAATTTATAAATTTTTAAATAAAGGAATTTTGAAACTTCACCTAAATTCGGAGATTTTATCAAATTGTCTCGCGCCGCCAACCACGCAGATTGTCGATAGTTGCCGCCAACCCTTGCGACAACAACACCAGAGCAAAAGCTGGCAGCAGCTTTGAGATTCCTCGCAAATTGGAGATTCTTAATTTTGACATGCTTTTCGGACATATCCGTAAGCATATTCAAATGTCAACAACTGGTTTTTTAGATTGATTTTGACATCTACTAATGGCACTGGTACCCACTTTGAAATATAGATGGAAAGTGACTGTTTGAGTGAGTAAAGCGTTTTATTGGGGTTTGTTGCTGAGCTGCGTACCCAGCTACCAATAAAACACGGCTACAGTTACAATTCACTATTTAACTGTTTCTCTCAATACAATCCAATTTCTTAACCGCTTATACTTTTCTTATCTTTTACTTAAACCACTTAATCACTTCGCCTAATTAACACTTCAAATTCAATTGATGAACTGACTTGCATACCTTGGGGTGCTGGTATTTATACTCGAATGACATACTTCGAGAACAATCCTCGCCATCCAGCGTCCTAATGAGTTCTAAAGTCTAATTTGAAGTGTTAATTAGGAGAAGTGATTAAGTGGTTTAAGTGAAAGATAAGAAAAGTATAAGCGGTTGAGAAATTGGATTGTATTGAGAGAAGCAATTAAATAGTGAATTGTAACTGTACTGAATAAAGCGATTTGTATTGAAAAGAATAAGTTCTATCATTTGTACCCACACAAACATTTTACATTGGTGTCAGAAGTGGGATAGGACTTATTGTGTGTAAAAAAAAAGAAGTGTTCTCTGACTATTTGAAAAAGCTAGAATGGGTCGAAAACTATTGCAGTTGACCCTCGTCCAACTCAAATCCGAGTTGAACAAGAGAAGCCTCAGCGCCAGTGGAGGAAAAAGTGACCTGGTCCTCCGACTTCAGGAGGCTTTGAACAACGAGGGGCATGATCCTGATGCATACTCCTTTGATGTTGACGAGGATGAACAGACAAGTACCGGCAGTGACATGTCTGCGATGATGCAAGAATAATCTGGAAGAACAAAAGAATAGCCTCGAACAAAAGCTGGATGAACAAAAGAAAAAACTAGACGAGCAGAAGAGCAGCATTGAACAAAAATTTGACGAACAAAAGAATAGTCTAGAACAAAAACTGGAAGAACAAAATAACGTTCTACACCAAAAGTTCGAAGAAATCGATAACAAATTTGAAAGAATAGAGAAGAATGTTGGCGAAAAATTCGAACAAATGGACAGCAAGGTTGAGCAACTGGCAAAAGAGTGCGGAAACGGAAACTGCGAGAATGTTTTTTAAGTGGTCCAAGGAGAAAAGAGTTGAAGCCTCCCTCATTCGATGGCCAGACCTCATGGTCTACTTATAAGAAGCAGTTTGCAATGGCTGCCTGTGCAAACGACTGGGACAATGAGGAAAAGTGCTTTGCCCTAACAATGGCCTTGCACGGTCCTGCAGCAGAATTGTTGCAAACAGTAGACATCGAAAAGCATAAAGATTATGTGACTTTAGTACAGGCTATCGAGAAACGGTTTGGGGATAGCCACATGCAGGAGGTCTACAAGGTGCAATTGCAAAGCCGAACGCAGCAACGAGGAGAAACACTTCAGCAGCTCCAAGCAGACGTGAGTAGACTGGCACATCTGTCATACTCCACCGCAGGCCAGTAAATTATCGACGAAATGGCAAAAGATGCATTTATCAGGGGAACTGCAGATTAGAAGCTACAGTCAGCAGTAAGGATGGCCGGGAAAAGAACCCTTCGCTCTGGCGATGGAAGCAGCCAATCAGGCTTCCAGGGGAACACATTTCGTCAGGGAAGTAGCATCTGTCGAATGCTCCTGCACAAGAATTAGTGCCGAGGAACAGATACTCGACGGGATAGACGAATAATGCGTTGCTGGAATTGCAATAAAATAGGACACATTCAAAGGCAGTGTAAAGAACCGCTGCGACGAAAAGACTGCCCTCACTGTGGTGACAAGGAAATAGAGGAAGAAACCCGCAGAAACAGCTATCAAGAACCCAGTCAACCTTCCCGAAGCCATCAGTCGGGAAATGCTTAAGCAGGAGTCGACGGCCCCAGGACCATCATCCAAGTCTCGCTGGTAAAACGATGCAACGAAAGCCTTCTAGTAGAAGTAGTCAGTGGAAAAGAAAAATGGATGGCAACAATAGACACCGGTGCCACGGCCTCAATTATCAGGAGGAATCTTGTGCAGAAGTCTTGGCTGCATAACACTAGCAGCTGCAGCTTGCGAACAGCTACAGGAGCAACGATTAAGGTATATGGTGAAGTCCGCATAAAAATCCAACTGGCCGGAATAACATTCAGTCACGCGTTTCTGGTAGCTGACATATGTGACGAGTGCATCATTGGTACAGACTACATGAGAGAACATGGACTTGTAGTCGACTTGGGGGCACAAATGCTGAAATACGGAAACATGGAGATACCAATGATATACGGAAACGCCAATACCTCAGTCTCAATGTCGTCATCTGCAGCAATCAGAGTCTAGAGCCTTCGTCAGAAGCAATTTTGTGGGCAAAAGTGGAAGGTGGTCCTGGTAGCCACCGATTCTATTTGATGGAGCCAGAAAACAGAAGAGACTTCATGGTGGGAAAGACCTTAGTGGAGCCAAAGAACAACACGGTCCCTGTAAGGATTCTAAATCCAAAGACATTCAGTGTAAAGGTGAAAAAGGGGGAGATAGTGGGAAAATGCGTACCTGTTGGGGCTATATCGACCACAACGGAAAAAAAGGGTGCAACACCGGTCACAACAGTTCAGAGCATAAAAATCAAGAACAAAATTCTCAGCCTCTGTAATCTGGACGAAAATCAGCGAATCCTGGCAGAAAAACTAATCTGTGAGTACGCTGATATATTTGCTGCACAAGACGGAGAATATGGACGTACGCATATTGTTCAACACCACATTGACACCGGAGACGCTCGACTAATCCGTCAACCTGCAAGGCGTCTTCCATTGGCAAAGCAAACAGAAGTTGCCGAAATGATGTCGAAGATGGAAGCTGAGGGAGTGATTGAAGAATCGCAAAGTCCGTGGGCATCTCCAGTGGTCCTCGTGAAGAAGAAAGATGGCAGCACGAGATTTTGTGTAGACTACCGACGTCTCAATGATGTCACTAAAAAGGACAGTTACCCACTTCCGAGAATCGATGACACTTTGGATATGTTTTCTGGAGCGAAATGGTTTTCAACACTTGACTTGAAGAGCGGCTACTGGCAGGTAGAGATAAATCGTGCAGATCGTGAGAAAACTGCCTTCACTACAGGAAGCGGTCTTTGGCAGTTTGAAGTGATGCCGTTTGGACTGTGCAACGCTCCGGCCACCTTCGAGCGACTAATGGAACGAACATTGCAAGGACTCACCTGGAAAACCTGCCTAGTATATTTGGACGACGTTATCGTCATAGGTAAGACGTACGAGGAGCACCGCGAAAATCTAAAAGAAGTGTTTGAGAGGCTACGAAGTGCTCATTTAAAGCTCAACCCGGAAAAGTGCGCCTTGTTTCGTCCGGAAGTAAAATATCTGGGTCACATTATATCAGCGGAAGGAGTAAGAACGGATCCTGACAAAATCGAAGCCGTGAAAAGTTGGCCTTCTCCAAAAGATAAACACCAACTGAGAAGCTTCTTGGGACTCGCCACGTATTACAGAAGGTTCGTAAAGGATTTTGCTGGCATTGCGAAGAGCCTGCATCAACTTACAGAAAAAGGCCGACAGTTCAGGTGGTCTGGAGAATGCGAAAAAGCATTTCAAGAACTGAAGCGACAGCTGTGCAATGCCCCCATCTTGGGTTACCCGACGCCCGGAAAAATGTTCATCGTGGATGCAGACGCTAGCAATGTTGGGGTCGGAGCTGTGATTTCCCAGGTTCATGATGGTCAAGAGAAAGTGGTCGCATATTACAGTAAAGTACTCTCCAGACCTGAACGGAACTACTGTGTAACCCGGCGCGAGCTTCTGGCTTTAATTCTGGCTACGGAGCATTTCCATAAGTACCTCTACGGACAAAAGTTCATTCTCCGGACAGACCACGCAGCTCTGAAATGGCTACTAAAATTTAAGAAGCCTGAAGGCCAAGTTGCAAGATGGATCGAGCAGTTGCAGGGCTACGACTTTGAAGTGCTACACCGCAAGGGAACTCTCCACTCAAATGCTGATGCTCTCTCTCGTCGACCGTGCGGAGTAAAATGCGAACACTGCAATCGTAAAGAAGCAAAAGAACAGGCAACTATCCAAATGATCAGGACTGAGCCAATAGAGGGTTGGAGTATAGACGAAATCCGTTCCTCCCAACAGGCAGACAATGACATCGAACCAATATTGGCCTGGAAGGAACACGAGGAAAGACCAAGCTGGCAGCAGATATCAGATCGGAGCCAAACTCTGAAGGCATACTGGGCACAGTGGAACTCGCTTTTTGTGCAAGATGGATTGCTGAAAAGAAAATGGGAAAGTGCAGATGGGACAACATCTCGTATGCAGCTAATTGTGATACGGCCCAGACTCAACCAAGTACTCCATGAAATACATGACGGAATCTCAGGAGGCCATTTGGGAATAAACAAGACGTTGGAAAAGGTAAGGGAACGTTTCTATTGGCTAAGCGCTAAACAAGATGTCGAGAATTGGTGCAAAAAGTGCATAAGATGTGCAGCTACCAAGGGTCCAAAAGTAAAGCCACATGGACAAATGCAACAATACAATGTCGGAGCACCTTTCGAACGAATAGCCATCGACATCGCTGGGCCGTTTCCCGAAACCTTTAATGGAAACCGATATACTCTCGTAGTCATGGATTACTTCAGTAAGTGGCCGGAAGTGTTTGCCATCCCAAATCAAGAGGCTAAGACCGTAGCCGAACAGATAGTCAACAACTGGGTGAGCAGATTTGGGGTCCCAATGGAGCTGCACTCTGATCAAGGGCGAAACTTTGAATCAAAAGTCTTCCAGGAAATATGCCAATATTTGGGAATAAGAAAGACAAGGACAACGCCACCACACCCTCAATCTGATGGAATGGTCGAGCGATTCAATCGGACCTTGAATGAGCATCTATCTAAGGTTGTCAGCAACTGCCAGCGGGATTGGGATCGACACATACCCCTCTTCTTAATGGCCTACCGAAACGCGGTCCATAGCTCAACAGGGCACACACCATCCGAGATCTTATTTGGTCAAACAATTCGGTTGCCAAGTGAAGCAAAATTCGGATCCCCACCGACGGAGCCCAAAGAGGTGAACGAGTACGTGAATGACTTACGCAGCAGGATTCGTAAATTGCATGAAGACACCAGAAAAAAGATGAAGCTAGCAAGCAGCCGCATGAAAACTAGGTACGATATTAAGGCGAAATCTTCCGGTTTCAACGAAGGAGATCTGGTTTGGCTGTATAATTCTCAGCGTAAGAAAGGCAAATCACCAAAATTGCAACAGGACTGGGAAGGTCCATACAAGGTGATAACCCGCATTAATGACGTTGTCTACCGGATCCAGCGTGGGGATCGAGGGAAATTGAAAGTGGTCCATTTGGATAGAATGTGTCATTTCAACGGGATGCTGAATGACGAAGTTGTTCGGGACGAACAACTGTAGGGAGGGAGCAATGTGATAACCACTTAAATGTGAGCAGCGACATCTAGCAGAAAATGTCGATATTCGAAGACCATAAGATTTGGATACTGGAATAACAAAGTCTCGACTGGAGAGTGGAATCGAATTTTCTAGCAAATTGGAAATTGTATGGGACGCTGGATGGCGAGGATTGTTCTCGAAGTATGTCATTCGAGTATAAATACCAGCATCCCCAAGTTTCTTAGCCCTAAGTACACAAAATAAACATTTATAAATAAAATGTAAATGAAGTCGAAAGACATAGATATAAGAATTTAGATTAGCTTAGAGTGCCTGAGTGGGGCCAGTAAGTTAGTATAAGATTGTTAAGTAATTGTAAGCTAGCATTTAAGCATTTTTTGTTAGTATGTAAGAGTTAGTGATTAAGTAAATAAAATGCATTGAAAACTGATTGAAAACTGACCAGCATCCCCAAGGTATGCAAATCAGTTCTAAAGTGTAATTTGAAGTGTTAATTAGGAGAAGTGATTAAGTGGTTTAAGTAAAAGATAAGAAAAGTATAAGTGGTTGAGAAATTGGATTGTACTGAGAGAAAGAATTAAATAGTGAATTGCAACTGTACTGAATAAAGGGATTTGTATTGAAAATAATAAGTTCTATTATTTGTACCCACACAAACATTTTACAATATCAATTTTGCAAAGTACAAACTATTCCTACCGTTTAAGTCAATCAATGTTGTTATTTCTGATAAGTAAACAATGTCTGTCATTCGTCCCCATAAATAAAAATTCATTGGGATCAAGTCCGGAGACCTCTGAGGCCACTGAACGGGCACATCCGACCCTATCCACGAATTCTCATACACGCGATCTAACGACTCTCAAATCGCATGGCCATAGTGTGCGAAGGGGCCCCATCGTGTTGGTACAGAATGGTTGTTCTTTGTTGCACCGGTATTTCAACTATATATAATAGAAATTCGAATTAAGCCTTGGAGGAAGCCTATAAGTTCCGATCAGCTTGTTATGCAATATGGCTGCCCACACATTGGATATTAGTAACAAATAATTATTTGTCGCGACTTAAAAAAGGTCGACTTAAATATAAATACAGACTGAAGTCTAAAGTGTATCAATAATATTTTAATAGTCAGTTTTTGCTGAACCTTCACTCTTTCAAAGAAACTACTACGTTTTGATTGATTCTACTACATAACATTGGTTTAAGGTTTTATATTTGCATTAAAATTTTTTATTTTGAAGTTGTGTGGTATATTTATAATTAATTAAAAATGATTTTGAGTTCCGGTGAGAACATGTATGTGGATGTGCTCAAAAGTGATATGTAACCCACAATATGCATATCATTTTCTATATTAGAGTTAAATATAGTTATATGTGGAAACTTTCTCTCCAAACAACGTTTTTTTGCATCTTTTGATTTATCATATAAATTGTCATAATTTGTCGCATTTCTGGTGGTTGAATGATGGAGAAGATGCTTCGTCGTCGTTTCCGTCAATTACGGACCAGCCTTACTAATGAGGCAGAGCTGACCAATTTGTTTTCTCTTGTAAATAGCGATGGCCAGCTTACGTAGGTTTAGGTTAGCATTTAAGAAATATATACATATATTAGTGTATACAAAGGTATATACTAATATATGTATATAATTGTGTATAATGTCTATGTGTGTGTATGTGTTTATTGTGTATGTAGGTTAGGTAGACTAAGGCTTATTTTAATTAGATATTAAGTTTTTATAAAAAATAAAAAATTATGTCCATACGCTAAGTTTTTGTTAACAATATTTTTTCTTAGCTTTAAGTATACAAAATAAATAATTCTAAGAAAATGTAAATGAAGTCGAAAGACATAGTTATAAGAATTTAGAGTAGCTTAGAGTGCCTGTGTGGGGCCAGTAAGTTAGTATAAGGTTGTTAAGTAATTTTAAGCTAGCATTTAAACATTTTTTGTTAGTATGTAAGAGTTATTGATTAGAAAATAAAATGCGTTTAAAACTAAAACCGCTGAGTGATTAGTTCATAATAACTTGAAACGCCTACGTTTAATCTCAAAGCTCGATCAATGGGTTCCTCATGTCCTTACGGAAAGAAATTTGTGTCGTCGCGTTGATGTCTGTGATTTGTTTCTTAAACGTCAAGAAAATGATCCATTTTTGAAGTGCATCATCACTGGGGACGAGAAATGGGTTGTCTACAACTATGTTAGACGCAAGAGATCATGGAGTAAAAAAGGTGAACCGGCTTAAAGCACTTCGATATTCATAAAAAAAAGCTGATTCCGTTTGTTTGGTGCGATTTCAAAGGAATCTTTTTTTTTTAGCTTCTACCGGACAACACAACGATCAATTCTGAACTGCGCTGTCATCAGATGGGCAAATTGAATGGTTTAGTGTTTAACTAAGATAATGCGTAGCTACCGGGGGTGTTACAGGTGGTAATTACTTGCTCAGGGGGCCCCATGGTAATTACCTGCTCAGGGGGCTCCAAACTCGAGGGTAGTTTAATTCCCAAATCGACAATAAATTAATCCTCATTTAAAATTAATTCAAAATTCAAGTGAAGGGTTGATTCTTGTCACAGCATGTTTGCTCACAACGTGTCACTTCGTTTCAAGAATCTCGGTCGCAGGTACCGTTATCACAGTCCGATGTGCATTCTTTCTTTGCGCCGTGTGAAGCGGTTTTTCTTTGTTCCTGTTGCTACGAAGAATATTTTCCTGCAACATGCCATATAGTTGCTCTGATGTGTGGCTTGTGCCAACCCGGATATTGTTTGTTTGCTGGAGATATGCGCGAGTTTCTGTTACTATACCTATTCGGCAAAAAGCAGTAGGTCCGCTCAGAAGTGTAAAAATTGAAACGTGAGCAACACAAATGAGTGCGAGAAGCTTTTTTATTTATTTTTATATTTTATTTCCGAAAATGTCCTAAAATTAATTTACTTGAAGTACATTTCAAATAGCACTTTACAGCATTTTCTAACTTCTTATCACTTATCCCTGACATACGACGCATATTGATAATAATTATACAGCCTATGTATGTATATGCAAATTTATTTTAAGCTGGGTAAGGGGGCCGCAAAAAAATGTTCCACCTGGGCCCCGCATGGTGAAGCTATGCCACTTTTGGTAACTCACCAAAAGCCTTTATATCCAGTTTCAGTTTTTTGTAAGCAAAGAACAAAAATTGTATGAGCGTGGAATCATGTTACCATGCCAGAAAGATGCAAAAAGGTGTAGGACCAGAATAGACAATATATAATTTAATTAAGTATTTATTCACTATAAGAAAATCATCCTTCATGTTCATAAAAAAAAAAACTAAATTATTTTCTAAACAACCCAATAAAGGCTTTATAGCAGTCACACTATATAATGTGTTCTATGGCGCCCATTCTGTCCATAGAAAAATGTATATATGTATATATTTTTACATACTTTCAATGTCACTTAGTAGTACTTCTATAGTTTTAATAATTTAGATAATTTATATATATAAAGGGTTTTCCAATAGGGACTTGACAACTTGAATTTAATTTGTGAACGCACTCTTTCACTAATCATCAAACTGTCACTGTCACTTTATTGAGTAAACTCAACATTTTCATCATGGTAAAGTACACGAACGAGCAACGTCTGCAAATTATAAAAATTACCTACCAAAATTCGGAGTCGGTGACTGCAACATTAAGAGCGTTAACTCCAATTTTCGGTCGTAATTCTCGCTCTAGTAGACAGGCAATAACAAGGTTAGTGCAAAAATATGAGTCCACATATTCGTTGTGTGATGTTGCCGTGTCAGTGACACAACGGGTTGGTCGAAGTGTCGAAAATATCGCTGCCGTTCAGGCATCCGTAGCAAACGAACCAAATCAGTCAATTCCACGGCGTTCTCAAGAATTGGGCATCGCTCAGACCATTTTGCGTAAGGATCTTGGTTTACACCCATACAAGATCAAGCTGACTCAAGAATTGAAGCCGATGGACCATTTGAAGCGACGTACGTTCTCCGATTGGGTTCTGGAGAAGATGAGCCAAGATGATGAATTTCATCGCAAACCCTCTTCAGTGACGAAGCTCATTTTTGGCTCAATGGGCTCGCCAATAAGCAAAATATGCATTATTGGTCGGGTGAAAATCCACATGTGCTTCATGAATGACCACTTCATCCACAAAAAATAACTGTTTGGTGCGGTTTGCATGCCGGCGGCGTTAGTGGGCCACGATCCTCACGTTACTGTGAATGGGCACCGTTAGCGCGCCATGATCACCGATTATTTTTGGCCCGATATGGAAGATATGGACTTGGACGATATGTGGTTTCAACAGGATGATGCCACAAGCCACACAGCACACGCTACAATCGATTTATTGAAGAGTAAGTATGGTGAGCGTGTTATCTCAAGACCGCCAGTCGATTAACCGCCTCGTTCGTGCGATTTAACGCCGCTTGACTATTTTCTGTGGGGCTACGTTAAGTCATTGGTTTATGCCAACACGCCGACGACGTTGGAAGAGCTCAGAGTCAACATTGAACGCGAAATAGCGGCCGTGTCGACCGAAATGTGTGGCCGAGTCGTTGAAAATTGGGTCCAACGGCAAACGTGCCCGCGGTGGCCATATTTTTTTTTTTTTTATAATTTACGCGCGCCTAAGGGGTTAGATACCCTTTTACTGTTGCCATGGCGCGGGCGGAAAGATAGAAGGAGGAGAAAGGAAAATTGTTTTTTTGTAGTGGTTTGAAACTCAGGTGTGTTTGGTTTCTATGTTTGCTCTCCAGGGGTGGGAGTCCGAATAGGACGGAGAGTTTTTCTTCACTCAGAGTGATTCGAGATATAATTCCCAGTATTTTTTTTTTTTCATTGCTTGAAACTCTTATAACAGCCAAATCTACGTGTCAGTGTTATGCCTTCACACGCAGAATTTTTTTTGTCTGAGTTCCAATTATACAATGAAAAACTGATTTTGCCATGGGCAGGATTCGAACCTGGACCCTCCGAGTGAGAAGTGTTTGCTACTACCACTACACCACGGTCACCCCCGCCATATGAACGAAGTCGAGTTCCATTCATAAATGTTTTGATTGTACTTCAAGCCGATAATAAAGTTTTTGAAATATCACAAACGGTTTGCCTCAAGGGGCTTGCGGGAAGGCAATTATATAATTATATATTATATAATTTCTCATGAATTGGGTATGTACGTAAGAAAGAACAATTAAAAGGCGGGAAAAGTGGAATATTTCGTACATTTTGTAATTGGAGTTTGACAAGCAAAATATTATTAGGAGGAGAACAAAGTGCGCAATAGCACATTGCCGTGCAACCGAAAATGAGTTTTCGGATAGGAAATTATTTCGTTTCCCTAAAAAAGCCACTGTTAAATATGATGAATGGTTAGCTTTGACGGAGGAGTCTCGTGAACATATAAAATGAATTAAAAAACCTTACACTGCAGCAAACATTTTGAAAATGCCTTTTGGGAAAAAAATATTTAAAAACAAACGCCTATTCCTCTCTCTTTTTAAAGCGAAGCGAGAGTATTCCGCACTCTGAAGACGGTTCTGTTTGCTTTGATCCAGTCAAAGCTAAGATTACGTATGAAAATTACAAAGCTTTAAAACTGAGTCCGAATGAATCTATAATAGGAGAACTAAACTTGGCTTCTAAAAATTTATCAAGGACATTGCTTGCGACAATTGTGAGGCTCATGTAAAAAGGCAATCTTTTTACATTAGGAGAATAACTATTGTGATAACCACTCAAATGTGAGCAGCGACATCTAGCAGAAAATGTCGAAACTCGAAGACTAGAAGATTTCGATACTGGATTAGCAAAGTCACGACTGGAGAGCGGAATCGATTTTTCTAGCAAATTGGAAATTGTATGGGACGCTGGATGGCGAGGATTGTTCTCGAAGTATGTCATTCGAGTATAAATACCAGCATCCCAAAGGTATGCAAATCAGTTCCAAAGTTGAATTTGAAGTGTTAATTAGAAGAAGTGATTAAGTGGTTTAAGTAAAAGATAAGAAAAGTATAAGTGGTTGAGAAATTGGATTGTATTGAGAGAAAGAATTAAATAGTGAATTTTAACTGTACTGAATAAAGGGATTTGTATTTAAAAGAATAAGTTTTTTGTATTTTTTGTACTTGTACCCACACAAACATTTTACATTGGTGTCAGAAGTGGGATAGGACTTATTGTGTGTAACAAAAAAAAAAAAAAACCTGTGTTTTCTGACTATTTGAAAAAGCTAGAATGGGTCGAAAACTATTGCAGTTGACCCTCGTCCAACTCAAATCCGAGTTGAACAAGAGAAGCCTCAGCGCCAGTGGAGGAAAAAGTGACCTGGTGCTCCGACTTCAGGAGGCTTTGAACAACGAGGGACATGATCCTGATGCATATTCCTTTGATGTTGACGAGGATGAACAGACAAGTACCGGCAATGACATGGCTGCAATGATGCAACTCCTCTTATTAAAAATGGACGAACAAAACAAAAAAATGGACGAACAGAAGAACAGTCTCGACCAACAAAAGAAAAATCTGGAAGAACAAAAGAATAGTCTCGAACAAAAGCTGGATGAACAAAAGAAAAATCTCGACGAGCAGAAGAGCAGCATTGAACAAAAAATCGACGAACAAAAGAATAGTCTAGAACAAAATAACGTTCTACACCAAAAGTTCGAAGAAATCGATAACAAATGGACATCAAAGTTGAGCAACTGGCAAAAGAGCTCGACACAGTGCGAAAACAGAAACTGCAATAATGTTCTTTAAGCGGTCTAAGGAGAAAAGAGTTGAATCCTCCCTCATTCGATGGCCAGACTTCATGGTCTACTTATAAGAAGCAGTTTGAAATGGCTGCCTGTGCAAACGACTGGGACAATGAGGAAAAGTGCTTTGCCCTAACAATGGCCTTGCACGGTCCTGCAGCAGAATTGCTGCAAACAGTAGACATCGAAAAGCATAAAGATTATGTGACTTTAGTACAGGCTATCGAGAAACGGTTTGGGGATAGCCACATGCAGGAGGTCTACAAGGTGCAATTGCAAAGCCGAACGCAGTAACGAGGAGAAACACTTCAGCAGCTCCAAGCAGACGTGAGTAGACTGGCACATCTGTCATACTCCACCGCAGGCCAGGAAATTATCGACGAAATGGCAAAAGATGCATTTATCAGGGGAACTGCAGATTAGAAGCTACAGTCAGCAGTAAGGATGGCCGGGAAAAGAACCCTTGCTGAAGTACGTGCCTTCGCTCTGGCGATGGAAGCAGCCAATCAGGCTTCCAGGGGAACACATTTCGTCAGGGAAGTAGCATCTGTCGAATGCTCCTGCACAAGAATTAGTGCCGAGGAACAGATACTCGACGGGATAGACGAATAATGCGCTGCTGGAATTGCAATAAAATAGGACACATTCAAAGGCAGTGTAAAGAACCGCTGCGACGAAAAGACTGCCCTCACTGTGGTGACAAGGAAATAGAGGAAGAAACCCGCAGAAACAGCTATCAAGAACCCAGTCAACCTTCCCGAAGCCATCAGTCGGGAAATGCTTAAGCAGGAGTCGACGGCCCCAGGACCATCATCCAAGTCTCGCTGGTAAAACGATGCAACGAAAGCCTTCTAGTAGAAGTAGTCAGTGGAAAAGAAAAATGGATGGCAACAATAGACACCGGTGCCACGGCCTCAATTATCAGGAGGAATCTTGTGCAGAAGTCTTGGCTGCATAACACTAGCAGTTGCAGCTTGCGAACAGCTACAGGAGCAACGATTAAGGTATATGGTGAAGTCCGCATAAAAATCCAACTGGCCGGAATAACATTCAGTCACGCGTTTCTGGTAGCTGACATATGTGACGAGTGCATCATTGGTACAGACTACATGAGAGAACATGGACTTGTAGTCGACTTGGGGGCACAAATGCTGAAATACGGTAACATGGAGATACCAATGATATACGGAAACGCCAATACCTCAGTCTCAATGTCGTCATCTGCAGCAATCAGAGTCTAGAGCCTTCGTCAGAAGCAATTTTGTGGGCAAAAGTGGAAGGTGGTCCTGGTAGCCACCGATTCTATTTGATGGAGCCAGAAAACAGAAGAGACTTCATGGTGGGAAAGACCTTAGTGGAGACAAAGAACAACACGGTCCCTGTAAGGATTCTAAATCCAAAGACATTCAGTGTAAAGGTGAAAAAGGGGGAGATAGTGGGAAAATGCGTACCTGTTGGGGCTATATCGACCACAACGGAAAAAAAGGGTGCAACACCGGTCACAACAGTTCAGAGCATAAAAATCAAGAACAAAATTCTCAGCCTCTGTAATCTGGACGAAAATCAGCGAATCCTGGCAGAAAAACTAATCTGTGAGTACGCTGATATATTTGCTGCACAAGACGGAGAATATGGACGTACGCATATTGTTCAACACCACATTGACACCGGAGATGCTCGACCAATCCGTCAACCTGCAAGGCGTCTTCCATTGGCAAAGCAAACAGAAGTTGCCGAAATGATGTCGAAGATGGAAGCTGAGGGAGTGATTGAAGAATCGCAAAGTCCGTGGGCATCTCCAGTGGTCCTCGTGAAGAAGAAAGATGGCAGCACGAGATTTTGTGTAGACTACCGACGTCTCAATGATGTCACTAAAAAGGACAGTTACCCACTTCCGAGAATCGATGATACTTTGGATATGTTTTCTGGAGCGAAATGGTTTTCAACACTTGACTTGAAGAGCGGCTACTGGCAGGTAGAGATAAATCGTGCAGATCGTGAGAAAACTGCCTTCACTACAGGAAGCGGTCTTTGGCAGTTTGAAGTGATGCCGTTTGGACTGTGCAACGCTCCGGCCACCTTCGAGCCACTAATGGAACGAACATTGCAAGGACTCACCTGGAAAACCTGCCTAGTATATTTGGACGACGTTATCGTCATAGGTAAGACGTACGAGGAGCACCGCGAAAATCTAAAAGAAGTGTTTGAGAGGCTACGAAGTGCTCATTTAAAGCTCAACCCGGAAAAGTGCGCCTTGTTTCATCCGGAAGTAAAATATCTGGGTCACATTATATCAGCGGAAGGAGTAAGAACGGATCCTGACAAAATCGAAGCCGTGCAAAGTTGGCCTTCTCCAAAAGATAAACACCAACTGAGAAGCTTCTTGGGACTCGCCACGTATTACAGAAGGTTCGTAAAGGATTTTTCCGGCATTGCAAAGAGCCGGCATCAGCTTACGGAAAAAGGCCGACAGTTCAGGTGGTCTGGAGAATGCGAAAAAGCATTTCAAGAGCTGAAGCGACAGCTGTGCAATGCCCCCATCTTGGGTTACAAGACGCACGGAAAAATGTTCATCGTGGACGCAGACGCTAGCAATGTTGGGGTCGGAGCTGTGATCTCCCAAGTTCATGACGGTCAAGAGAAAGTGGTCGCATATTACAGTAAAGTACTCTCCAGACCTGAAAGGAACTACTGTGTAACTAGGCGCGAGCTTCTAGCTTTAATTCTGGCTACGGAGCATTTCCATAAGTACCTCTACGGACAAAAGTTCATTCTCCGGACAGACCAAGCAGCTCTGAAATGGCTACTAAAATTTAAGAACCCTGAAGGCCAAGTTGCAAGATGGATCGAGCAGTTGCAGGGCTACGACTTTGAAGTGCTACACCGCAAGGGAACTCTCCACTCAAATGCTGATGCTCTCTCTCGTCGACCGTGCGGAGTAAAATGCGAACACTGCAATCGTAAAGAAGCAAAAGAACAGGCAACTATCCAAATGATCAGGACTGAGCCAATAGAGGGTTGGAGTATAGACGAAATCCGTTCCTCCCAACAGGCAGACAATGACATCGAACCAATATTGGCCTGGAAGGAACACGAGGAAAGACCAAGCTGGCAGCAGATATCAGATCGGAGCCAAACTCTGAAGGCATACTGGGCACAGTGGGACTCGCTTTTTGTGCAAGATGGATTGCTGAAAAGAAAATGGGAAAGTGCAGATGGGACAACATCTCGTTTGCAGCTAATTGTGATACGGCCCAGACTCAACCAAGTACTCCATGAAATACATGACGGAATCTCAGGAGGCCATTTGGGAATAAACAAGACGTTGGAAAAGGTAAGGGAACGTTTCTATTGGCTAAGCGCTAAACAAGATGTCGAGAATTGGTGCAAAAAGTGTATAAGATGTGCAGCTACCAAGGGTCCAAAAGTAAAGCCACATGGACAAATGCAACAATACAATGTCGGAGCACCTTTCGAACGAATAGCCATCGACATCGCTGGGCCGTTTCCCGAAACCTTTAATGGAAACCGATATACTCTCGTAGTCATGGATTACTTCAGTAAGTGGCCGGAAGTGTTTGCCATCCCAAATCAAGAGGCTAAGACCGTAGCCGAACAGATAGTCAACAACTGGGTGAGCAGATTTGGGGTCCCAATGGAGCTGCACTCTGATCAAGGGCGAAACTTTGAATCAAAAGTCTTCCAGGAAATATGCCAATATTTGGGAATAAGAAAGACAAGGACAACGCCACTACACCCTCAATCTGATGGAATGGTCGAGCGATTCAATCGGACCTTGAATGAGCATCTATCTAAGGTTGTCAGCAACTGCCAGCGGGATTGGGATCGACACATACCCCTCTTCTTAATGGCCTACCGAAACGCGGTCCATAGCTCAACAGGGCACACACCATCCGAGATCTTATTTGGTCAAACAATTCGGTTGCCAAGTGAAGCAAAATTCGGATCCCCACCGACGGAGCCCAAAGAGGTGAACGAGTACGTGAATGACTTACGCAGCAGGATTCGTAAATTGCATGAAGACACCAGAGAAAAGATGAAGCTAGCAAGCAGCCGCATGAAAACTAGGTACGATATTAAGGCGAAATCTTCCGGTTTCAACGAAGGAGATCTGGTTTGGCGTAAGAAAGGCAAATCACCAAAATTGCAACAGGACTGGGAAGGTCCATACAAGGTGATAACCCGCATTAATGACGTTGTCTACCGGATCCAGCGTGGGGATCGAGGGAAATTGAAAGTGGTCCATTTGGATAGAATGTGTCATTTCAACGGGATGCTGAATGACGAAGTTGTTCGGGACGAACAACTGTAGGGAGGGAGCAATGTGATAACCACTTAAATGTGAGCAGCGACATCTAGCAGAAAATGTCGATATTCGAAGACCATAAGATTTCGATACTGGAATAACAAAGTCTCGACTGGAGAGTGGAATCGAATTTTCTAGCAAATTGGAAATTGTATGGGACGCTGGATGGCGAGGATTGTTCTCGAAGTATGTCATTCGAGTATAAATACCAGCATATATGTGGAAACTTTCTCTCCAAACAACGTTTTTTTGCATCTTTTGATTTATCATATAAATTGTCATAATTTGTCGCATTTCTGGTGGTTGAATGATGGAGAAGATGCTTCGTCGTCGTTTCCGTCAATTACGGACCAGCCTTACTAATGAGGCAGAGCTGACCAATTTGTTTTCTCTTGTAAATAGCGATGGCCAGCTTACGTAGGTTTAGGTTAGCATTTAAGAAATATATACATATACATGTATACAAAGGTATATACTAATATATGTATATAATTGTGTATAATGTCTATGTGTGTGTATGTGTTTATTGTGTATGTAGGTTAGGTAGACTAAGGCTTATTTTAAGTTAGATATTAAGTTTTTATAAAAAATAAAAAATTATGTCCATACGCTAAGTTTTTGTTAACAATATTTTTTCTTAGCTTTAAGTATACAAAATAAATAATTCTAAGAAAATGTAAATGAAGTCGAAAGACATAGTTATAAGAATTTAGAGTAGCTTAGAGTGCCTGTGTGGGGCCAGTAAGTTAGTATAAGGTTGTTAAGTAATTTTAAGCTAGCATTTAAACATTTTTTGTTAGTATGTAAGAGTTATTGATTAGAAAATAAAATGCGTTTAAAACTAAAACCGCTGAGTGATTAGTTCATAATAACTTGAAACGCCTACGTTTAATCTCAAAGCTCGATCAATGGGTTCCTCATGTCCTTACGGAAAGAAATTTGTGTCGTCGCGTTGATGTCTGTGATTTGTTTCTTAAACGTCAAGAAAATGATCCATTTTTGAAGTGCATCATCACTGGGGACGAGAAATGGGTTGTCTACAACTATGTTAAACGCAAGAGATCATGGAGTAAAAAAGGTGAACCGGCTTAAAGCACTTCGATATTCATAAAAAAAGCTGATTCCGTTTGTTTGGTGCGATTTCAAAGGAATCTTTTTTTTTTAGCTTCTACCGGACAACACAACGATCAATTCTGAACTGCGCTGTCATCAGATGGGCAAATTGAATGGTTTAGTGTTCAACTAAGATTATGCGTAGCTACCGGGGGTGTTACAGGTGGTAATTACTTGCTCAGGGGGCCCCATGGTAATTACCTGCTCAGGGGGCTCCAAACTCGAGGGTAGTTTAATTCCCAAATCGACAATAAATTAATCCTCATTTAAAATTAATTCAAAATTCAAGTGAAGGGTTGATTCTTGTCACAGCATGTTTGCTCACAACGTGTCACTTCGTTTCAAGAATCTCGGTCGCAGGTACCGTTATCACAGTCCGATGTGCATTCTTTCTTTGCGCCGTGTGAAGCGGTTTTTCTTTGTTCCTGTTGCTACGAAGAATATTTTCCTGCAACATGCCATATAGTTGCTCTGATGTGTGGCTTGTGCCAACCCGGATATTGTTTGTTTGCTGGAGATATGCGCGAGTTTCTGTTACTATACCTATTCGGCAAAAAGCAGTAGGTCCGCTCAGAAGTGTAAAAATTGAAACGTGAGCAACACAAATGAGTGCGAGAAGCTTTTTTATTTATTTTTATATTTTATTTCCGAAAATGTCCTAAAATTAATTTACTTGAAGTACATTTCAAATAGCACTTTACAGCATTTTCTAACTTCTTATCACTTATCCCTGACATACGACGCATATTGATAATAATTATACAGCCTATGTATGTATATGCAAATTTATTTTAAGCTGGGTAAGGGGGCCGCAAAAAAATGTTCCACCTGGGCCCCGCATGGTGAAGCTATGCCACTTTTGGTAACTCACCAAAAGCCTTTATATCCAGTTTCAGTTTTTTGTAAGCAAAGAACAAAAATTGTATGAGCGTGGAATCATGTTACCATGCCAGAAAGATGCAAAAAGGTGTAGGACCAGAATAGACAATATATAATTTAATTAAGTATTTATTCACTATAAGAAAATCATCCTTCATGTTCATAAAAAAAAAAACTAAATTATTTTCTAAACAACCCAATAAAGGCTTTATAGCAGTCACACTATATAATGTGTTCTATGGCGCCCATTCTGTCCATAGAAAAATGTATATATGTATATATTTTTACATACTTTCAATGTCACTTAGTAGTACTTCTATAGTTTTAATAATTTAGATAATTTATATATATAAAGGGTTTTCCAATAGGGACTTGACAACTTGAATTTAATTTGTGAACGCACTCTTTCACTAATCATCAAACTGTCACTGTCACTTTATTGAGTAAACTCAACATTTTCATCATGGTAAAGTACACGAACGAGCAACGTCTGCAAATTATAAAAATTACCTACCAAAATTCGGAGTCGGTGACTGCAACATTAAGAGCGTTAACTCCAATTTTCGGTCGTAATTCTCGCTCTAGTAGACAGGCAATAACAAGGTTAGTGCAAAAATATGAGTCCACATATTCGTTGTGTGATGTTGCCGTGTCAGTGACACAACGGGTTGGTCGAAGTGTCGAAAATATCGCTGCCGTTCAGGCATCCGTAGCAAACGAACCAAATCAGTCAATTCCACGGCGTTCTCAAGAATTGGGCATCGCTCAGACCATTTTGCGTAAGGATCTTGGTTTACACCCATACAAGATCAAGCTGACTCAAGAATTGAAGCCGATGGACCATTTGAAGCGACGTACGTTCTCCGATTGGGTTCTGGAGAAGATGAGCCAAGATGATGAATTTCATCGCAAACCCTCTTCAGTGACGAAGCTCATTTTTGGCTCAATGGGCTCGCCAATAAGCAAAATATGCATTATTGGTCGGGTGAAAATCCACATGTGCTTCATGAATGACCACTTCATCCACAAAAAATAACTGTTTGGTGCGGTTTGCATGCCGGCGGCGTTAGTGGGCCACGATCCTCACGTTACTGTGAATGGGCACCGTTAGCGCGCCATGATCACCGATTATTTTTGGCCCGATATGGAAGATATGGACTTGGACGATATGTGGTTTCAACAGGATGATGCCACAAGCCACACAGCACACGCTACAATCGATTTATTGAAGAGTAAGTATGGTGAGCGTGTTATCTCAAGACCGCCAGTCGATTAACCGCCTCGTTCGTGCGATTTAACGCCGCTTGACTATTTTCTGTGGGGCTACGTTAAGTCATTGGTTTATGCCAACACGCCGACGACGTTGGAAGAGCTCAGAGTCAACATTGAACGCGAAATAGCGGCCGTGTCGACCGAAATGTGTGGCCGAGTCGTTGAAAATTGGGTCCAACGGCAAACGTGCCCGCGGTGGCCATATTTTTTTTTTTTTTATAATTTACGCGCGCCTAAGGGGTTAGATACCCTTTTACTGTTGCCATGGCGCGGGCGGAAAGATAGAAGGAGGAGAAAGGAAAATTGTTTTTTTGTAGTGGTTTGAAACTCAGGTGTGTTTGGTTTCTATGTTTGCTCTCCAGGGGTGGGAGTCCGAATAGGACGGAGAGTTTTTCTTCACTCAGAGTGATTCGAGATATAATTCCCAGTATTTTTTTTTTTTCATTGCTTGAAACTCTTATAACAGCCAAATCTACGTGTCAGTGTTATGCCTTCACACGCAGAATTTTTTTTGTCTGAGTTCCAATTATACAATGAAAAACTGATTTTGCCATGGGCAGGATTCGAACCTGGACCCTCCGAGTGAGAAGTGTTTGCTACTACCACTACACCACGGTCACCCCCGCCATATGAACGAAGTCGAGTTCCATTCATAAATGTTTTGATTGTACTTCAAGCCGATAATAAAGTTTTTGAAATATCACAAACGGTTTGCCTCAAGGGGCTTGCGGGAAGGCAATTATATAATTATATATTATATAATTTCTCATGAATTGGGTATGTACGTAAGAAAGAACAATTAAAAGGCGGGAAAAGTGGAATATTTCGTACATTTTGTAATTGGAGTTTGACAAGCAAAATATTATTAGGAGGAGAACAAAGTGCGCAATAGCACATTGCCGTGCAACCGAAAATGAGTTTTCGGATAGGAAATTATTTCGTTTCCCTAAAAAAGCCACTGTTAAATATGATGAATGGTTAGCTTTGACGGAGGAGTCTCGTGAACATATAAAATGAATTAAAAAACCTTACACTGCAGCAAACATTTTGAAAATGCCTTTTGGGAAAAAAATATTTAAAAACAAACGCCTATTCCTCTCTCTTTTTAAAGCGAAGCGAGAGTATTCCGCACTCTGAAGACGGTTCTGTTTGCTTTGATCCAGTCAAAGCTAAGATTACGTATGAAAATTACAAAGCTTTAAAACTGAGTCCGAATGAATCTATAATAGGAGAACTAAACTTGGCTTCTAAAAATTTATCAAGGACATTGCTTGCGACAATTGTGAGGCTCATGTAAAAAGGCAATCTTTTTACATTAGGAGAATAACTATTGTGATAACCACTCAAATGTGAGCAGCGACATCTAGCAGAAAATGTCGAAACTCGAAGACTAGAAGATTTCGATACTGGATTAGCAAAGTCACGACTGGAGAGCGGAATCGATTTTTCTAGCAAATTGGAAATTGTATGGGACGCTGGATGGCGAGGATTGTTCTCGAAGTATGTCATTCGAGTATAAATACCAGCATCCCAAAGGTATGCAAATCAGTTCCAAAGTTGAATTTGAAGTGTTAATTAGAAGAAGTGATTAAGTGGTTTAAGTAAAAGATAAGAAAAGTATAAGTGGTTGAGAAATTGGATTGTATTGAGAGAAAGAATTAAATAGTGAATTTTAACTGTACTGAATAAAGGGATTTGTATTTAAAAGAATAAGTTTTTTGTATTTTTTGTACTTGTACCCACACAAACATTTTACATTGGTGTCAGAAGTGGGATAGGACTTATTGTGTGTAACAAAAAAAAAAAAAAACCTGTGTTTTCTGACTATTTGAAAAAGCTAGAATGGGTCGAAAACTATTGCAGTTGACCCTCGTCCAACTCAAATCCGAGTTGAACAAGAGAAGCCTCAGCGCCAGTGGAGGAAAAAGTGACCTGGTGCTCCGACTTCAGGAGGCTTTGAACAACGAGGGACATGATCCTGATGCATATTCCTTTGATGTTGACGAGGATGAACAGACAAGTACCGGCAATGACATGGCTGCAATGATGCAACTCCTCTTATTAAAAATGGACGAACAAAACAAAAAAATGGACGAACAGAAGAACAGTCTCGACCAACAAAAGAAAAATCTGGAAGAACAAAAGAATAGTCTCGAACAAAAGCTGGATGAACAAAAGAAAAATCTCGACGAGCAGAAGAGCAGCATTGAACAAAAAATCGACGAACAAAAGAATAGTCTAGAACAAAATAACGTTCTACACCAAAAGTTCGAAGAAATCGATAACAAATGGACATCAAAGTTGAGCAACTGGCAAAAGAGCTCGACACAGTGCGAAAACAGAAACTGCAATAATGTTCTTTAAGCGGTCTAAGGAGAAAAGAGTTGAATCCTCCCTCATTCGATGGCCAGACTTCATGGTCTACTTATAAGAAGCAGTTTGAAATGGCTGCCTGTGCAAACGACTGGGACAATGAGGAAAAGTGCTTTGCCCTAACAATGGCCTTGCACGGTCCTGCAGCAGAATTGCTGCAAACAGTAGACATCGAAAAGCATAAAGATTATGTGACTTTAGTACAGGCTATCGAGAAACGGTTTGGGGATAGCCACATGCAGGAGGTCTACAAGGTGCAATTGCAAAGCCGAACGCAGTAATGAGGAGAAACACTTCAGCAGCTCCAAGCAGACGTGAGTAGACTGGCACATCTGTCATACTCCACCGCAGGCCAGGAAATTATCGACGAAATGGCAAAAGATGCATTTATCAGGGGAACTGCAGATTAGAAGCTACAGTCAGCAGTAAGGATGGCCGGGAAAAGAACCCTTGCTGAAGTACGTGCCTTCGCTCTGGCGATGGAAGCAGCCAATCAGGCTTCCAGGGGAACACATTTCGTCAGGGAAGTAGCATCTGTCGAATGCTCCTGCACAAGAATTAGTGCCGAGGAACAGATACTCGACGGGATAGACGAATAATGCGCTGCTGGAATTGCAATAAAATAGGACACATTCAAAGGCAGTGTAAAGAACCGCTGCGACGAAAAGACTGCCCTCACTGTGGTGACAAGGAAATAGAGGAAGAAACCCGCAGAAACAGCTATCAAGAACCCAGTCAACCTTCCCGAAGCCATCAGTCGGGAAATGCTTAAGCAGGAGTCGACGGCCCCAGGACCATCATCCAAGTCTCGCTGGTAAAACGATGCAACGAAAGCCTTCTAGTAGAAGTAGTCAGTGGAAAAGAAAAATGGATGGCAACAATAGACACCGGTGCCACGGCCTCAATTATCAGGAGGAATCTTGTGCAGAAGTCTTGGCTGCATAACACTAGCAGTTGCAGCTTGCGAACAGCTACAGGAGCAACGATTAAGGTATATGGTGAAGTCCGCATAAAAATCCAACTGGCCGGAATAACATTCAGTCACGCGTTTCTGGTAGCTGACATATGTGACGAGTGCATCATTGGTACAGACTACATGAGAGAACATGGACTTGTAGTCGACTTGGGGGCACAAATGCTGAAATACGGTAACATGGAGATACCAATGATATACGGAAACGCCAATACCTCAGTCTCAATGTCGTCATCTGCAGCAATCAGAGTCTAGAGCCTTCGTCAGAAGCAATTTTGTGGGCAAAAGTGGAAGGTGGTCCTGGTAGCCACCGATTCTATTTGATGGAGCCAGAAAACAGAAGAGACTTCATGGTGGGAAAGACCTTAGTGGAGACAAAGAACAACACGGTCCCTGTAAGGATTCTAAATCCAAAGACATTCAGTGTAAAGGTGAAAAAGGGGGAGATAGTGGGAAAATGCGTACCTGTTGGGGCTATATCGACCACAACGGAAAAAAAGGGTGCAACACCGGTCACAACAGTTCAGAGCATAAAAATCAAGAACAAAATTCTCAGCCTCTGTAATCTGGACGAAAATCAGCGAATCCTGGCAGAAAAACTAATCTGTGAGTACGCTGATATATTTGCTGCACAAGACGCAGAATATGGACGTACGCATATTGTTCAACACCACATTGACACCGGAGATGCTCGACCAATCCGTCAACCTGCAAGGCGTCTTCCATTGGCAAAGCAAACAGAAGTTGCCGAAATGATGTCGAAGATGGAAGCTGAGGGAGTGATTGAAGAATCGCAAAGTCCGTGGGCATCTCCAGTGGTCCTCGTGAAGAAGAAAGATGGCAGCACGAGATTTTGTGTAGACTACCGACGTCTCAATGATGTCACTAAAAAGGACAGTTACCCACTTCCGAGAATCGATGATACTTTGGATATGTTTTCTGGAGCGAAATGGTTTTCAACACTTGACTTGAAGAGCGGCTACTGGCAGGTAGAGATAAATCGTGCAGATCGTGAGAAAACTGCCTTCACTACAGGAAGCGGTCTTTGGCAGTTTGAAGTGATGCCGTTTGGACTGTGCAACGCTCCGGCCACCTTCGAGCCACTAATGGAACGAACATTGCAAGGACTCACCTGGAAAACCTGCCTAGTATATTTGGACGACGTTATCGTCATAGGTAAGACGTACGAGGAGCACCGCGAAAATCTAAAAGAAGTGTTTGAGAGGCTACGAAGTGCTCATTTAAAGCTCAACCCGGAAAAGTGCGCCTTGTTTCATCCGGAAGTAAAATATCTGGGTCACATTATATCAGCGGAAGGAGTAAGAACGGATCCTGACAAAATCGAAGCCGTGCAAAGTTGGCCTTCTCCAAAAGATAAACACCAACTGAGAAGCTTCTTGGGACTCGCCACGTATTACAGAAGGTTCGTAAAGGATTTTTCCGGCATTGCAAAGAGCCGGCATCAGCTTACGGAAAAAGGCCGACAGTTCAGGTGGTCTGGAGAATGCGAAAAAGCATTTCAAGAGCTGAAGCGACAGCTGTGCAATGCCCCCATCTTGGGTTACAAGACGCACGGAAAAATGTTCATCGTGGACGCAGACGCTAGCAATGTTGGGGTCGGAGCTGTGATCTCCCAAGTTCATGACGGTCAAGAGAAAGTGGTCGCATATTACAGTAAAGTACTCTCCAGACCTGAAAGGAACTACTGTGTAACTAGGCGCGAGCTTCTAGCTTTAATTCTGGCTACGGAGCATTTCCATAAGTACCTCTACGGACAAAAGTTCATTCTCCGGACAGACCACGCAGCTCTGAAATGGCTACTAAAATTTAAGAACCCTGAAGGCCAAGTTGCAAGATGGATCGAGCAGTTGCAGGGCTACGACTTTGAAGTGCTACACCGCAAGGGAACTCTCCACTCAAATGCTGATGCTCTCTCTCGTCGACCGTGCGGAGTAAAATGCGAACACTGCAATCGTAAAGAAGCAAAAGAACAGGCAACTATCCAAATGATCAGGACTGAGCCAATAGAGGGTTGGAGTATAGACGAAATCCGTTCCTCCCAACAGGCAGACAATGACATCGAACCAATATTGGCCTGGAAGGAACACGAGGAAAGACCAAGCTGGCAGCAGATATCAGATCGGAGCCAAACTCTGAAGGCATACTGGGCACAGTGGGACTCGCTTTTTGTGCAAGATGGATTGCTGAAAAGAAAATGGGAAAGTGCAGATGGGACAACATCTCGTTTGCAGCTAATTGTGATACGGCCCAGACTCAACCAAGTACTCCATGAAATACATGACGGAATCTCAGGAGGCCATTTGGGAATAAACAAGACGTTGGAAAAGGTAAGGGAACGTTTCTATTGGCTAAGCGCTAAACAAGATGTCGAGAATTGGTGCAAAAAGTGTATAAGATGTGCAGCTACCAAGGGTCCAAAAGTAAAGCCACATGGACAAATGCAACAATACAATGTCGGAGCACCTTTCGAACGAATAGCCATCGACATCGCTGGGCCGTTTCCCGAAACCTTTAATGGAAACCGATATACTCTCGTAGTCATGGATTACTTCAGTAAGTGGCCGGAAGTGTTTGCCATCCCAAATCAAGAGGCTAAGACCGTAGCCGAACAGATAGTCAACAACTGGGTGTGCAGATTTGGGGTCCCAATGGAGCTGCACTCTGATCAAGGGCGAAACTTTGAATCAAAAGTCTTCCAGGAAATATGCCAATATTTGGGAATAAGAAAGACAAGGACAACGCCACTACACCCTCAATCTGATGGAATGGTCGAGCGATTCAATCGGACCTTGAATGAGCATCTATCTAAGGTTGTCAGCAACTGCCAGCGGGATTGGGATCGACACATACCCCTCTTCTTAATGGCCTACCGAAACGCGGTCCATAGCTCAACAGGGCACACACCATCCGAGATCTTATTTGGTCAAACAATTCGGTTGCCAAGTGAAGCAAAATTCGGATCCCCACCGACGGAGCCCAAAGAGGTGAACGAGTACGTGAATGACTTACGCAGCAGGATTCGTAAATTGCATGAAGACACCAGAGAAAAGATGAAGCTAGCAAGCAGCCGCATGAAAACTAGGTACGATATTAAGGCGAAATCTTCCGGTTTCAACGAAGGAGATCTGGTTTGGCGTAAGAAAGGCAAATCACCAAAATTGCAACAGGACTGGGAAGGTCCATACAAGGTGATAACCCGCATTAATGACGTTGTCTACCGGATCCAGCGTGGGGATCGAGGGAAATTGAAAGTGGTCCATTTGGATAGAATGTGTCATTTCAACGGGATGCTGAATGACGAAGTTGTTCGGGACGAACAACTGTAGGGAGGGAGCAATGTGATAACCACTTAAATGTGAGCAGCGACATCTAGCAGAAAATGTCGATATTCGAAGACCATAAGATTTCGATACTGGAATAACAAAGTCTCGACTGGAGAGTGGAATCGAATTTTCTAGCAAATTGGAAATTGTATGGGACGCTGGATGGCGAGGATTGTTCTCGAAGTATGTCATTCGAGTATAAATACCAGCATATATGTGGAAACTTTCTCTCCAAACAACGTTTTTTTGCATCTTTTGATTTATCATATAAATTGTCATAATTTGTCGCATTTCTGGTGGTTGAATGATGGAGAAGATGCTTCGTCGTCGTTTCCGTCAATTACGGACCAGCCTTACTAATGAGGCAGAGCTGACCAATTTGTTTTCTCTTGTAAATAGCGATGGCCAGCTTACGTAGGTTTAGGTTAGCATTTAAGAAATATATACATATACATGTATACAAAGGTATATACTAATATATGTATATAATTGTGTATAATGTCTATGTGTGTGTATGTGTTTATTGTGTATGTAGGTTAGGTAGACTAAGGCTTATTTTAAGTTAGATATTAAGTTTTTATAAAAAATAAAAAATTATGTCCATACGCTAAGTTTTTGTTAACAATATTTTTTCTTAGCTTTAAGTATACAAAATAAATAATTCTAAGAAAATGTAAATGAAGTCGAAAGACATAGTTATAAGAATTTAGAGTAGCTTAGAGTGCCTGTGTGGGGCCAGTAAGTTAGTATAAGGTTGTTAAGTAATTTTAAGCTAGCATTTAAACATTTTTTGTTAGTATGTAAGAGTTATTGATTAGAAAATAAAATGCGTTTAAAACTAAAACCGCTGAGTGATTAGTTCATAATAACTTGAAACGCCTACGTTTAATCTCAAAGCTCGATCAATGGGTTCCTCATGTCCTTACGGAAAGAAATTTGTGTCGTCGCGTTGATGTCTGTGATTTGTTTCTTAAACGTCAAGAAAATGATCCATTTTTGAAGTGCATCATCACTGGGGACGAGAAATGGGTTGTCTACAACTATGTTAAACGCAAGAGATCATGGAGTAAAAAAGGTGAACCGGCTTAAAGCACTTCGATATTCATAAAAAAAAGCTGATTCCGTTTGTTTGGTGCGATTTCAAAGGAATCTTTTTTTTTTAGCTTCTACCGGACAACACAACGATCAATTCTGAACTGCGCTGTCATCAGATGGGCAAATTGAATGGTTTAGTGTTCAACTAAGATTATGCGTAGCTACCGGGGGTGTTACAGGTGGTAATTACTTGCTCAGGGGGCCCCATGGTAATTACCTGCTCAGGGGGCTCCAAACTCGAGGGTAGTTTAATTCCCAAATCGACAATAAATTAATCCTCATTTAAAATTAATTCAAAATTCAAGTGAAGGGTTGATTCTTGTCACAGCATGTTTGCTCACAACGTGTCACTTCGTTTCAAGAATCTCGGTCGCAGGTACCGTTATCACAGTCCGATGTGCATTCTTTCTTTGCGCCGTGTGAAGCGGTTTTTCTTTGTTCCTGTTGCTACGAAGAATATTTTCCTGCAACATGCCATATAGTTGCTCTGATGTGTGGCTTGTGCCAACCCGGATATTGTTTGTTTGCTGGAGATATGCGCGATATGCTGGAGGTCCGCTCAGAAGTGTAAAAATTGAAACGTGAGCAACACAAATGAGTGCGAGAAGCTTTTTTATTTATTTTTATATTTTATTTCCGAAAATGTCCTAAAATTAATTTACTTGAAGTACATTTCAAATAGCACTTTACAGCATTTTCTAACTTCTTATCACTTATCCCTGACATACGACGCATATTGATAATAATTATACAGCCTATGTATGTATATGCAAATTTATTTTAAGCTGGGTAAGGGGGCCGCAAAAAAAATGTTCCACCTGGGCCCCGCATGGTGAAGCTATGCCACTTTTGGTAACTCACCAAAAGCCTTTATATCCAGTTTCAGTTTTTTGTAAGCAAAGAACAAAAATTGTATGAGCGTGGAATCATGTTACAATATATAATTTAATTAAGTATTTATTCACTATAAGAAAATCATCCTTCATTTTCATAAAAAAAAAAACTAAATTATTTTCTAAACAACCCAATAGAGGCTTTATAGCAGTCACACTATATAATGTGTTCTATGGCGCCCATTCTGTCCATAGAAAAATGTATATATGTATATATTTTTACATACTTTCAATGTCACTTACTAGTACTTCTATAGTTTTAATAATTTAGATAATTTATATATATAAAGGGTTTTCCAATAGGGACTTGACAACTTGAATTTAATTTGTGAACGCACTCTTTCACTAATCATCAAACTGTCACTGTCACTTTATTGAGTAAACTCAACATTTTCATCATGGTAAAGTACACGAACGAGCAACGTCTGCAAATTATAAAAATTTTCTACCAAAATTCGGAGTCGGTGACTGCAACATTAAGAGCGTTAACTCCAATTTTCGGTCGTAATTCTCGCTCTAGTAGACAGGCAATAACAAGTTTAGTGCAAAAATATGAGTCCACATATTCGTTGTGTGATGTTGCCGTGTCAGTGACACAACGGGTTGGTCGAAGTGTCGAAAATATCGCTGCCGTTCAGGCATCCGTAGCAAACGAACCAAATCAGTCAATTCCACGGCGTTCTCAAGAATTGGGCATCGCTCAGACCATTTTGCGTAAGGATCTTGGTTTACACCCATACAAGATCAAGCTGACTCAAGAATTGAAGCCGATGGACCATTTGAAGCGACGTACGTTCTCCGATTGGGTTCTGGAGAAGATGAGCCAAGATGATGAATTTCATCGCAAACCCTCTTCAGTGACGAAGCTCATTTTTGGCTCAATGGGCTCGCCAATAAGCAAAATATGCATTATTGGTCGGGTGAAAATCCACATGTGCTTCATGAATGACCACTTCATCCACAAAAAATAACTGTTTGGTGCGGTTTGCATGCCGGCGGCGTTAGTGGGCCACGATCCTCACGTTACTGTGAATGGGCACCGTTAGCGCGCCATGATCACCGATTATTTTTGGCCCGATATGGAAGATATGGACTTGGACGATATGTGGTTTCAACAGGATGATGCCACAAGCCACACAGCACACGCTACAATCGATTTATTGAAGAGTAAGTATGGTGAGCGTGTTATCTCAAGACCGCCAGTCGATTAACCGCCTCGTTCGTGCGATTTAACGCCGCTTGACTATTTTCTGTGGGGCTACGTTAAGTCATTGGTTTATGCCAACACGCCGACGACGTTGGAAGAGCTCAGAGTCAACATTGAACGCGAAATAGCGGCCGTGTCGACCGAAATGTGTGGCCGAGTCGTTGAAAATTGGGTCCAACGGCAAACGTGCCCGCGGTGGCCATATGAACGAAGTCGAGTTCCATTCATAAATGTTTTGATTGTACTTAAAGCCGATAATAAAGTTTTTGAAATATCACAAACGGTTTGCCTCAAGGGGCTTGCGGGAAGGCAATTATATAATTATATATTATATAATTTCTCATGAATTGGGTATGTACGTAAGAAAGAACAGTTAAAAGGCGGGAAAAGTGGAATATTTCGTACATTTTGTAATTGGAGTTTGACAAGCAAAATATTATTAGGAGGAGAACAAAGTGCGCAATAGCACATTGCCGTGCAACCGAAAATGAGTTTTCGGATAGGAAATTATTTCGTTTCCCTAAAAAAGCCACTGTTAAATATGATGAATGGTTAGCTTTGACGGAGGAGTCTCGTGAACATATAAAATGAATTAAAAAACCTTACACTGCAGCAAACATTTTGAAAATGCCTTTTGGGAAAAAAATATTTAAAAACAAACGCCTATCCCTCTCTCTTTTTAAAGCGAAGCGAGAGTATTCCGCACTCTGAAGACGGTTCTGTTTGCTTTGATCCAGTCAAAGCTAAGATGAATCTATAATAGGAGAACTAAACTTGGCTTCTAAAAATTTATCAAGGACATTGCTTGCGACAATTGTGAGGCTCATGTAAAAAGGCAATCTTTTTACATTAGGAGAATAACTATTGTGATAACCACTCAAATGTGAGCAGCGACATCTAGCAGAAAATGTCGAAACTCGAAGACTAGAAGATTTCGATACTGGATTAGCAAAGTCACGACTGGAGAGCGGAATCGATTTTTCTAGCAAATTGGAAATTGTATGGGACGCTGGATGGCGAGGATTGTTCTCGAAGTATGTCATTCGAGTATAAATACCAGCATCCCAAAGGTATGCAAATCAGTTCCAAAGTTGAATTTGAAGTGTTAATTAGAAGAAGTGATTAAGTGGTTTAAGTAAAAGATAAGAAAAGTATAAGTGGTTGAGAAATTGGATTGTATTGAGAGAAAGAATTAAATAGTGAATTTTAACTGTACTGAATAAAGGCATTTGTATTTAAAAGAATAAGTTCTATCATTTGTACCCACACAAACATTTTACACTATTATAGAAAATCGAAACCAAATATATAAAGAAAATACGTCGCTTAAAAGAGGACAAGAAAATGCTACAAGCGCGTGAAAACCAATACATTTAACAGAAAATATATTTATTGCTTAGTATTCATCAAAATGCTATGATATTTTCGAAGCTCATCTTATCACAGGATAAAAATGAATACACCGAAGAGGAGAAATGGATTTCGCAGTGCATCTTTTTACGTTCAGCTGCCGGAAACAACTTTTTGTGAGATGAACTTGAGATACACTTGCCGCATCCATCTTCATTGCACAGATGGATTAAAATTAAAAGTCTGTCACCTGGCTTAAATAGAAATATTATTTAGGAAATTAAGGAAATAACCTCGAAATTACCACCAAAAGAAAAAGAAGTTGTGGTTATATTTCACGAGATTAGCCTTGAGACGGATCTAACCTACAATAAATTTAAAGATGAAATTGAAGGTTTTGTTGAGTACGGAAGAAATCAAAGATATTAGAGTAATTCATGCCTGCATCATAGTCTGTATGCGTCTTTATGATTCGATATATCCGCAGAGCTGAAATTAAATGTAAGAGCTATTTGCTGTGATCAAGGACCCACTAATCGTGGTTTATATAGTAAGCTTAGTATAAACGAAAAAAAAAACCTTTTACGTTTTAAGACTGAATCATGATGATTTATATTACGTTTATGTAAATAAATTTAGTCAAGATCCATTTTGGGAAAATAAGAGCGCGGAACATAAATAAGAGTAACCCCAGTGTTGCGGAATTTAGCTCATTGATAGCCAAAGTTATATCGATCAAATTTATATTTAAATCGAAACGTTCCAATTGCGAGAGAGACGATTCGGAATACTTGCAGGTGAATTGGAACACCGGTTTGCAGAATGATACAGAGGAGCTAACAGTTCTTAATGAGAATATACTTCAGAATGAAAACTGTTTTGAAAATAACATGAATACTAATAATATAATTAACCCATTTCTAACATCGCCTTCAAAGCCTTGGTCGTAGCTTTTTTACATTTTCTACCGTGCCGAACCGTTACTCTTAAGGTACGTTTTGAGTTTGGGGAATAAAAAAAAGTCACACGGGGCAAAACCGGACTCATTTGACAAAACCACTGATAAAAACATATTTCTTCAGGGATTGATTTGATTGAACGGATCGTAAACAACCTGATTGGACCCTATCAGTGCGGTTTCACGTCAATAAAGTCCACAATCGATTAGATTTCCACACTCCGGCATATCCTGGAGAAAACCGAAGAAGTCGCGATCTATACCCAATACCTGCTTATCGATTTTAAGGCTGCCTATGACAGCATTTATAGAAACGAGTTATAATAGAGCCATGTCTAGTCTTGTCATCCCTGCCAAACTCGTCCCTTTGTGCAGGATGACGATGGATAACGCCCGCTGCTGAGGGATATGTTTGCCCAATGTCGGCTATACGATTCTATTAAGTGTACTGTGTGAACGTGTAAAATCTCTTCGGTCCACAAAAATTTACCGAAAGCAGTGTGACTTCCGACCTGGAAAATCTGGGAAAGAAGTAGCCAGTTCCAAGTCAATACCTACCACCTATGCTTATGACAGCATCCATTGTACTAGGCTATATAATGTGATGGCCTAATTCGGGGTATCAAGAAAACTTATCGGGTTGCGTCGCATTACACTAGAAAATTTGCGATGCACCTTACAGCTTGGAAACAAAAGCTCATAATTTTCCCAAACGTCCACCGGTTCCCGTGTGGGTACAAATGATAGAACTTATTCTTTTCAATAGAAATCGCTTTATTCAGTACAGTTACAATTCACTATTTAATTGTTTCTTTCAATACAATCCAATTTCTCAACCGCTTATACGAGGGCGGGTCAATAAGTCAGTGACTTTTTGAATTTCTGACCTCTTTACTGAAACAGCAACACTGCTCCTGTCAACAGGCATCTGTCAGTTGACTCCTGTCAAAATTTAAACTTGCTGCGTCAGTTAGTTTGTGTTTGACAGCTATTTTTATCAGACTACTCACTAATTTGAGGAGAAAATGAAAAAAAGGGAATTTCGTGTGCTTCACTTCACAGGAAGGTTTGGCGTTGTTTAATTGCAATATGGAGGAGTTTTTGCGCCGTTTTGTAACCGTGGACGAAACATGGATCCATCACAACACACCAGAGAACAAACAACAGTCAAAACAGTGGGTTTCTAAGGGTGAATCGGCGCCAAAGAAGGCCAAGGTGGGTTTGTCAGCCAATAAAGTTATGGCGACTGTTTTTTGGGATGCACGCGGGATAATCCACATTGACTACCTTCAAAAGGGAAGAACAATCAATGGGGAATATTATGCCAACTTATTGGACCGATTCAATGAAGATTTGAAAAAAAAAAACGTCCTCATTTGGCCAAGAAAAAAGTTCTTTTCCACCAAGACAATGCAAGGGTGCACACATGTGCAGTTGCCATGGCAAAAATCCATGAATTGGGCTATGAATTGCTCCCTCATCCACCCTATTCTCCAGATTTGGCTCCGAGCGACTACTTCTTGTTCAAAAACCTGAAGAAATGGCTTGGTGGAAAAAGATTTGACTCCAATGATGAAGTCATCTCGCAAACAAAGGCCTATTTTGAGGACCTCGACAAATCATTTTTTTTGGAAGGGATAAAAAAATTGGAGAAGCGTTGGACAAAGTGTATAGAGCTCAAGGGAGACTACGTTGAAAAATAAAATTATTTTTTTATCAAAAAATATGTGTTTTATTCCAAAAGTCACGGACTTATTGACCCGCCCTCGTACTTTTCTTATCTTTTACTTAAACCACTTAATCAAATCAAGTTAAAATATGGTTCATTCATGGCTGTCGGAAAAATGTTTTCAATATACATAATATGTACTCACTTCTCCAATTAGCACTTTAAATTCAACTGATGAACTCACTTGCATACCTTGGGGATGCTGGTATTTATACTCGAATGACATACTTCGAGAACAATCCTCGCCATCCAGCGTCCCATACAGTTTCCAATTTGCTAGAAAATTCCGATTCCACTTTCCAGTCATCAATGGTCGAGACTTTGTTATTCGAATAACGACATCTTCTGCTCTGTAAATCTAGATGTCGCTGCTCACATTTAAGTCGTTATCACCATATGTTTTTTTCAATCTCATATTAAAATACTCATATTATGCAACCGCAGACAGGTATAAGCACAATAAAGATTTGCCCAGCTGATGGGACACGTTATTGATATAGACACATCAGGGTGGCCAAAATCTGCCGCCATTGTAAAGTACATTTTGTCGAGCAAAGATAACCCCGTCGTCTACCAAATCGTACAATTTGTCACTGTAAACACTTATTAGTTTAGAGGAGTTCCTCTTCCTCCACAAATGACACCTTGTCGAAGATTACCACTAGAATAAGCCTAGGCAACCGGTGCTACTTTAGTCTGGTTTAACAAATTGAATCCAAAGTCCCTACTCCAAGGAACAAAATCATATTCTATATGGTATTGATTGTGCTAGTTAAAATATAGTTCATTCATGGCTGTCGGAAAAATGTTTTCAATAGACATAATATGTACTTACTTACTTAGGTGGCGCTACAGTCCTGGGTGGACCAGGACCTCAACCAACAAACCTTTCCACCTGACGCGATCTTTCGCCAGCTGTTTCCAGCGGTGCTGCACTCCAAGTTGGTTGAGATCCCATTCCACTTGTTCGCACTACCATATAGTCGGCCGTCCCTTACTGCGTTGTCCCGGAGTCACGGAAGTGAAGATTTTCGATTTTTATATACAAATATTTTGGGTATAGGTAGTTTTAAAAGCTCCCTTTTATATAACTTGAAAGAAAAGGGAGCAAATATGTTCTCGTAAATATACGTTTTCCGAGCTCAATGCTTGGAAATTCATCAAATTTTGTAGGTACTTAATGTCCTGAGCACAAAATTTGACAAAAATCCAAATCGGAAAATTGCTCTTGCGCTTATGTACATACAAATGTACGAGGGGCGTTCAACATATTCTCGGTATCGGGATGAAGCTGTGGTTGTATATATAAATTGTCTTATTTATCAAGTAATACTATTATTTTAGTGCATTCGTGTAAAATTTCATATAAATGTGATTATTAATTCGCGTTTTATCTCTAGTTAAACAGAATCATAATGGCAACTGAGACGATGATGGTGAAAATTGAGCATCGCGCTGTAATTAAATTTCTCACTAAGCAAGGAAAAAGTCAAAGAAATATTCATGAAGAGATGGTGGCTGTTTACCAGGGTTCCGCACCTTCATTATCAACTGTGCAAAAGTGGTCAAGTGAGTTCAAGAGAGGCAGAGAGAGCATTGAAGACGACCCCCGCTCCGGCGACCCGGCTACTGCTTGTACGGGAGAAAGCATCAAAGAAGTCGAAAAACTTGTTCTTGAGGATGACCGAATAAAGGTGAAAATGATGGCAGAGATCACCAAGCTTTCAATTGGTACCATTCACACCATTCTTCATGACCATGTTAACCTTTCAAAGGTCAGTGCAAGGTGGGTGCCACGAATGCTCACAGCGCCTCAGAAAAAAGTGAGAATCGCATGCTGTAGAGAGCTTTTGGAGATGTGTAGTGAGAACGCGGACGGACACCGCTCCTGTTCACACGGCGCGAGTTTCCAAGGCTGCTGCGCGAGATTGTGGTTTCGAAGAAATCCAACACCCACCCTATAGTCCAGACCTTGCCCCTAGTGATTATTTCCTGTTTCCGGATTTGAAAAAATGTCTTCGTGGAAAAAGATTTTCGGATGATGAAGAACTCAAGTCGGTAATAAATGGGTATTTTGCAGAGAAAGAGGAAATTTATTTTTTTGAGGGTTTAAAAAAGCTTATCTCAAGATGTAACAAATGCATTGATGTTAGGGGAGATTATATTGAAAAATAAAAACAATTTAAATTGAATTCGCATTTTCCTTCATATCGATACCGAGAATATATTGAACGCCCTCGTATCTTCAACCCCATAACATGTATTAGCCCTTAACACCTCGTGCTTCAAATACCAATCACTTTTATAGTGTGGTGCACCGTCAAACCCACTCCCTCCAGCACTTCCACCTTCAAGGACCATCGATCTCATGATCTTAAAAATTATATTCCTACGCCCATTGAATTTATATTGCATAACAATTTACAAACAAAATAACATGCACACGTACATAAACCCAAGCAAACCGGTTATATTGGGCAATGTCAACGTATGATGCATTTGCAAATCGCAGTCCTTTAAAGTCGGGCGATTTGTTTATTTCTTTCGTTCGCGTATTGTTTTTGCATAGGAGTGTGATAGGAGATAAACGACTTTGCCTGTGTGAGTGACAAGTGGCAAGAGCAAAAAGCTCTTGAAGAAATAAAATGATCTTTCTGCTCTTTGTAAGAACTTGCAGCTTTTTAAAAAGCTCTTTTTTTAGCTCGATTTTATTTTCATAGGACACAACTTCCCATATGAATGAGATATCTGTATAGATTTATTATCTGAATATAGAATTCTCCAGATGTAAGTCCTACTTACATTAAAATGTCTGCTTAGCTGCTCAGACTAGTATTTGGATGGTTTCTGAGGTATGGTAAAGCGTCTTTGTAGCTCCGGACACCTCCTGCTGAAGGATGTGAGTCCATTTGTGAAATGCATATCAGGGTATCGTCTCAGATATTTCAACCTCGCTCGTTGACCGTTACCATTGCAGAAACCATAGCCATAAACCATAAATTACATTTGATCATTTACAACATTTACTTTGAATTAAAGTGAAGTACTTATAATTACAAGTTCAACGATACCACATTTGTTACCATACAAATAAAACCTCTGTATTTCGGAGGTGATGCGTTTCCGACCCTATACAATTTTTTTCACAAAATACGTCAAGAAATCTTCTCTTAAAGTTTTCGATACATTATTCGGTATGTCAAAAAACCAACGAATCACTCAAGATCTGCTATACTTGGTATATAGCTCCTTGACCTTGGTGTAGTAGTCTGACAAGAAGTATTTGTCGTCTAGAGGGACCGCCGTAAGAGATTGGATTCTAGTGTCGGTGGCTTCAAATTCCTCCCATATGGTATCTAATCGGTTGATTCTGGAGGTAAAATACTCCTCCGTAGTTTTTCGACTTGGAGAATCCTTCGTGAAGTTTCTGAGGATCTGAACATATTCCCCCGCATTGAATGGGTTGCCTTCAACTATATATGTACTCAGATTTCGCTGACATGATATTGAGCTCCAGGTTGTAAAACAGGTATGGAACTTGAATTTGACGTCATTCGGTTGTGCAGTTTGCAGATAATTGTGATTCCGACTGAGATCGAAAGCAGCAGAGCCAGATAGCTAATTAAATGGTGATGAATGTTGTTAACGAATACCTTGTCATGCAATTCTGGGAGTCTCTGAAGAGTAGTTAGTGATTCCAGAGAGCTGTTGTGGTGGAGTTAATTTCGGTGCGGCCTGAACTTCGCTGGGTCTGGCGATTGAAGAAATGTTTCCGAAGCTGATGTAGGAGGAATGCAGCGTGCTAGTCCCCATGTGATGTCCTTGGATAGTGACTCGATTGTTTCTCATTATCCAATTAGTTCTATTGTAGTACCTTGCCTTCTTGTTGGAACAGAAATAATGTTTGTCCTTGCCCTTGTCGCAATCATTGAGTTCGGCTGGTGTCATTGCAAAGTATTGGTCTCTGTGACGATCTATAGCCAGAATCTCCATTAGTGGATTGATGATGACGAAGGAGCCATTGATCATCGCTGGAAACGGTATGAGTTGAAATAAGTCAAATGTATCTTGTTCAAGCAGTGGGGATTTGATGACGAACATAAGATGATTGCTAGTTGCTCCTCCTTTCGTTGTTAGAATCTTATAGAAGTGGAGCAAGTCTTCTTGTTCGAATGGAAGTGTTTGAGACTGTGGTAGGCGATTTTTTATATTTATGATTTCTGATCTTAGTTGAGCTGGAAATAACGAAAGCGGGCTGATGGCTCCATAGTGCGCATCTGTTAATGTACTTAAGATTGCGGTTTCAATTCTTTGCAGGTTGGAAGCCACAATCATTAGTTGTATTGTCAAAGACATGAAGATTTGGAAAATCCTGGACTGTTCAGAAGCTTCACCAATTCGAGCCATAATCTTTTTGGATTGGTTTTGAAGAGCGTTCATGCGTTCCCTTGTCTCGAGCTGATCTTGTTTCATGATGTTAATCGTGGAGACTATGATGGATGTCTGGTTCTTCAGCATCGTTAATAACTGTACATCGTTCCCCTTTATTTGATTAATAGTTTGAGACAGTTCTTCCGCGTAGTCAGCATCGAGAAGTCCAAACAAGTCAGCTAAGTCATTTGGATCAGATGAAAGAGGAGTATTTGGTTTGGAATTTAGGATGGCTTCAATTTCAACGATTATGGTCTCTAATTCCTCGTGTGTTAGTGAAGTTGGTGAAACCGTTCTTATTAGAAGATGATTCGCTGACTTTACTGCTGCCTCTCATTTTCCGCCAAAATGGGGAGCTCGAGGAGGTATAAATTTGAAGGTGATGCCCTTGTCGCTGCTGACCTTAATAATGGCTTCTTTTACTTCACGTGTATGGAGTACGTCGAGTAACTGATTCCTTGCTCCCACAAAGTTGGTCGCGTTATTGCAATAGAGCATTTGAACTCGTCCTCGTCGGCTGATGAATCGTCTTAGGGCTCCAATGAAGGCTTGCGTCGTTAGGTCTGTTACAATCTCTAAATGTATTGCCTTGGTTGTGAAGCAACAAAAGGCTGCTAAGTATACCTTGTGCGGTTTTTTTCCTCTGATTTTGAAGTGTACCCAAAGAGGCACACAAAAATCAACACCGGACGTTATAAATGGTCTATTTGGTGAGACGCGATCTGCTGGAAGATTCATTCCTCATAACTTGTGGTCTGGTTTTGGTGCACTTGATGCAGTTATGAAAGGTATGACGAGCCATGATTTTTCCCTTTATAGGCCAGAATTGTTGTCTCAAAATCGAAAGAAGTGTCTGTGGCCCGCAATGGTTGTGATCCTCATGTTTTAATTTAAACAGCATTTTGGTTACGGATTCGTTGTAAGGCATAAGTATGGGGTGTTTTGCATCAAATGAAATGGGTGCAGCTTCCAGTCGGCCTCCGACTCGCATGATACCATACCGCTTTCCTCTAAAAATGGTGCTAGCACAGATAATAAATCCATACAGATGTATCATCCCTATAGAAAAAAATGGTTCATTTTTTGTCGGCTGGCCGACACTCGTCCAACCGACACGAGCTTTCGGAGTAATATAAAGCTTTTTTATTTTCGCTCTTTGTTTACAGAAATTTTTTTTTTCTCTCACCACAAGTTTAGGGCAGTGGGAAAAGGAATATGAAAAACAAGTGCAAGGGGCTTGCGGGAAGGGGTATGAAGACTTGGCTGTTTGTTTTCATTCGACTACAATAGGAAATTGTGTAATTTTTCATGAATTGGTATTTTGTTTGAGCGTATGGGTGTATAAACCCATTTCTGGGTTCTCCTAATCTTTGTAACCGCTTCGCCCAGGTTATGGAGTTTGGGGTCCCCTTTGACCCTGCGAAGTATTTCGGCGTATGAGAGTTCGCCCTTGCTTGCCACCACGATTGCGTCAGGTCGCGCTTTTTCGCGCGCGGGCTTTCTTGGCTTCTTTTTGGGAACCTTCAACCAGGCGCTGTTGTCGCCCTTGGCCTGTTCTTCGCTCGCTATCCTAGCGGTTATTTTACCATTTGTGGTCTGCTCATTCATTTTCGATTTGGCGGGCTTCGACTGTGGGCGGCGACTTCGGCCGGCGTTTCGAGCTCGGCGACTCTATAAGCACTAGCCTTCGTTTGGGCCTCGAAATCACTTTAAGCCATGGGGATGTTTGGGAGGTGTTGTCTTTGCTGATAAGCGCTCCCATGGTTATCTATGCACACAGTGAGGCCTTGCAAGGGTTGACACAGACCCTTATGGGGTTATGTGCCAGAGCCGGATCGGTGCTAACCAAGAATGTTACATCTGGACCTACACCACCAACTTAATGGCGACGAAACATTGAACGTACTTTGAGGCCTGCCAGGGTTTTAATGGGACGGGGGCGTTCACAGCATTAGCCTGAAAACCATTTCAACAGGATTTCACTCCTGCTTACTCAGGTAACAGAATACTGCAAACGTCAGCCCATATGTCAGTCATTCTAAAAATTTGATTCCAGTATACCATAATTACGACCTTACTGGGCTTAGTCGTAATGCCTGAAAGGCAGTGATGGAGAAGTGTCCACTGGTAGGTACCAATGGAGCTGAGCTATGGTTTCCCACGGTGCCACCCCTTTACCCAACGGTGCTGCCACTCTTCGTAGCAATGCTAGAAGGCAATTTCTAACATCGCCTTCAAAGCCTTGGTCGTAGCTTTTTGCATTTTTCTACCGTGCGTTCCTTACTTTTAAGGTACGTTTTTGGGACACGTCATTTATATAGATACTTCAGGATGGCCAACACCTACCGCCATTGTAAAATACATTTTGTCGAGCAAAGATAACCCCGTTGTCTACCAAATCGTACTCGTACAATTTGTCACTGTGAACACTCATTGCTTTAGAGGAGTTCCTCTTCCTCTGGGTTAATGCAAACTGAACAAATGACACCTTGTCGAAGATTACCACCAGAATAAGCCTAGGCAACCGGTGCTACTTAAGTCTGGTTTAACAAATTGGATCCAAAGTCTCTACTCCAAGGAACATTGATTTTGCTAGTTAAAATATGGCTCATTCATGGCTGTCGGAAAAATATTTCCAATATTTTCCTTACTTACTTAGGTGGCGTTACAGTCCGGGGTGGACCAGGACCTCAACCAATAAGCCTTTCCACCTGGCGCGATCTTTCGCTAGCTGTTTCCAGCGGTGCTGCAATCCAAGTTGGTTGAGATCCCATTCCACTTGTTCGAACTCCCATATATTCGGCCATACATTACTGCGTTGTCCCCGAGTCTCGGAATTGAAGATTTTCGATCTTTACCTACAAATATTTTGCGTACAGTTTTAAGAACTCCCTTTTACATAACTTGAAAGAAAAGGGAGCAAATATGTACTCGTAAATAACATATACATACATTTTCCGAATAAGTTCGATGTTGCTCAATGCTTGGAAATCTATCAAATTTTGTAGGTACTTAATGTCCTGAGCACAAAATTAAAATCGGGAAATTGGTCTAGCGCTTATGTACATACGTATATCTTCAACCCCATAACATGTATTAGCCCTTAACACCTTCTGCTTCAAATATCACAGCACGTCTACATCACGGACCATCGATCTCATGATCTTCAAAATTATATTCCTACCTCCATTTAATTGACATTGCATAACAAGTTAGAAACAAAATAACAAGCACACGTACGAGTACATACACCCAAGTAAACCGGTTATGCTGGGCAACGTCAACGTATGTTTTTTTTATTTATTTCTTTCGTTCACGTATTGTTTTTGCATGATAAACGACTTTGCATGTGTGAGTGACATGTGGCAAGAGCAAAAAGCGAAAAGAAATAAAATGATTTTTCTGCTCTTTGTAAGAACTTGCAGCTTTTTGAAAAAGCTTTTTTTTAGTGCGATTTCATTTACATAGGACAAAACTTCCCATATGAATGAGACATCTGTATAGATTTATTATCTGTGGTGCTAGAGTGATCAGTGCGTTGGACCTACATAAGCCCTTGTGACCCTTGAGATCTTGAATTTCCTTGCCAAATTCAGCGACCTGTACTGCTCTTATGATCACTGTTAGGCCTTATTGAGTTCCTTAGGTGAGAGTGATATGTGCTCCTCTGCAGTTGCATATTTTCCTTTGGTTCTCTTGATAAAACGTAGGACGTATCCAATTGTGTGTTGTAAGAATCGGAAGGAATTTCGATGATTTTTGTTGTAAATAATTTGTTCTGGACCGGTTTGTGTCAATGCCACTGTAACTGTGAGTTTTCTTTTTCTTTCGAGATCGGTTGTTGGGTCTAGCTCCTTTATGAAAGGTCGGGGCCATGCTGATTCGTTTCCATGCAAGAAGAATGGCCCATAATGCCACATGCTGCATGACATGAAGCTGGCTGCTGGTAATCCTCGCGACAGTAGATCCGCTGGGTTTTCTTTGGACGGGACATGGCGCCATTGTTTTTCCAAAGAACATTCCTGTATTTGCGCAACTCGATTTGCTACAAATGTGTGTAGTGATGAGGAAGTTGAGTTGATCCATGACAGCACGATTTGTGAGACTGTCCAGAAGAATATTGGAGTATCTTGCAGTCTTAGGTCAACTTGGACGCTGCTTGTAAGATCAGCTCCTAAGACTGCAGCACACAGTTAAAGTCGACGAAGAGTTTGTTGTTTTATAGGAGCTATTCGTGATTTAGCACAGAGTAGTCTTACAACTGTTGTTCGATCCTTAAATGTGGATCTTAGATACACCGCTGCGCCATATGCTTCTTCTGATGCGTGGATAAAGGTGTGAATCTGGATAGATATTGGCGTCTTTTGATTGAAGATATGTCTGTCGAATTCTTTACTGAGCCCTTGCATGAAGATTTTTACCTACCGGACCCAAGATTCCAAATGGGTCGAAGATACGAGCGATATCTAAGCTGACTGTTTTCTTCGTGACGGATACAACGGTTGTTAATTCGGCTCTTCCATACAGTTGGTCTGATTTAGGTTGCCAGATTATGCCTAGGGTCTTAATTCTGCATTTGATTGATTCGTTAAAGTCCAGGCTAATCTCTTGGTCGTCAACAGGGATGTTCTTTGTTTTTGTTTTTGAGCTTCAATTGCATCGGAAATGCTATCTGCTCCGCTAATGCCATCGTCCATATAGAAATCGTCTTTGATAATTCGAGCGCCAACTGGATATGTTGTTTCGTTATGGGTTGCTTCGTGTTGTAGACATTTAGTAGCCAATTAAGGTGCTGGTGTTGTTCCATATGTTAGGGTATTTAGTTTAAAATACTTGATTTCCTCTGTAGCTTGTCTTCTCCAAATGATCAATTGATACCCTTGATCTTCTTCATGGATTATGATCTGCCTATACATCTTCTCAATATCGGCTGTGGAGACATATCTGTGCAGTTTACTTTGAACTGAAGGTCCGGTGTTAAGGATATCGTTGAGGGATAAACCAGATGACGTCTTTGCGGATGCATCAAAAACGACGTTGTACTACTATTTGGTTTTAATACACAATGATGTGGAATAAAGAAGTGGGGTCGTCGGATCGTGTTGGGGTTGATTTCCTCCATGTGTCCAAGAGCTTCATATTCATCCATAAACTTTACATAATCTTCTCTCAGCTTAGGGTCTCTTTTAAGACGCCTCTCTAATGCCAGAAAACGATTCATAGCAGTTTTTTTGGAGTCTCCTAGGGCTATTGGTTTTTGATACCGTTTGACTGAAATGGTTTTCGCAATATCTCTATGTTGCTGTCATTTGGCTTGGTGCATTGTCGTAATCGTCAAGCCTCCAAAATCGCTCGATGAGCTCATCCGTTGTTTCTTCCTCGCTTAGTATACCACAGGTTGCCGAGCTATAATTTTGATCTTCAATTTTTCCAGCTATAACCCAACCAAACACTGTATTTTGTAGAATAGGCAAATTTTTCCCAATCCGTATCTGTTCTGGTCGATTAAAATGTTCGTAGAATTCTGCTCCGAGTAGAACATCTATCTCGGTAGAAGTTGGTATCTGCTAAGGTGATATTCTCAGGTATAACCAAGGTTGAAGTATCTAGAGCGTGTGCAGGCTGAGGTGCTTCGATTTCAGGGAGTATAAATGTCTCCATCCTGCAGCGAACTTTCCAACCTTTGATTGTAGTCCAAGGTTGATTCGTTGTTTTGCATTTCCCTATGCCCTCAATGCAAAGTGCTGATGGGGTTGATGAGAGGGCTAGTCGTCTCATGAGCCTCTCAGTTATTAAATTTATCTGCGACCCAGTGCCCAGAATTGCTCGAGCTTCACATATTCTTCTGTTATTTACCACAATGAGAACCTTGGTTGTGGCTAGGTTCTTGTTGACTTGATTAATGGTAGCTACAGTTGATGGAGGGAGGACTTCATTTGATGACTTCCTTGAATCGTCTGCAGTCCTCTGGTCTTGGATCATAGCGTTTGGTTTTCCCAAATGCAGCAGGCTATTGTGCTTTCCTGTGCACTTAGTACAACATCTTGCTGAACATGCCTTTGCGGTTTGGGCTGCCTTAACAATTAGATTTCGTTTTTGGGTCCACTTTAACCTTTCCGCAGCGGACATTTTTAAAAACTTCTCGCAATAATAAAGTGGATGACCATTAACGCTGCACACCTTACAGTCTTCGCCATTTGATGTTGTCACGGATGTCACCACCTTGCTCTTGTGACCTTGGTTTTGTGTGCGCCACGAGTCTGAGATTGCACCTTTTCCTCCCATGGCTTCCAATGCCTCGAATCGATTCTTTAAGAATTTTAAGAACTCCTTAATTTGTTGTAGTTCTCTAGGCTTTTGCAGTGATTGCTCATAAAGCAAGTGCCTTTGTTTATCGAGTTTCTTTACGAGTATGTGGATAAGTAGCGGGTCCTAGTTTTCCGTGTGTACTCCCAGAGTTTTGAGTGATTCTAGGCATTCATGAATGGCGTCATGAAACTTTCTGATTGCCTTCATTTCGGATGTGAGGTGAACTTGACCTGATGTCTTTCCCAAAGTGGATCGATTGTGAAGGACCCTAGTCTCCAGATCAGTGTATGACTGCATGTCATATCCTTTGGCTAGGGGATCGTTGCAAGTTTCCCAAATGGAGAAATGGATTCCTTCTATTTGGCTAATAGACATTGCGCTGGTGCTTCGCCTTTGGCCGTTCCGTTGATGATTCATTCCAATGAAGACATCAGACTCTTTGTCTTCTGAATAGTAATTCAAGCTGATCCATGGCCCTTTGATGCTGATCCTCTGGTAGCTTGATTGTTGATACCAATTGTTTGTCGTCTTGACTTGTTGACGACCTTTCTGCCACAATTGGAAAGACGTTTTCTGCCGTCGGGTTTAGTCTAGTAACAGGCGTTTTGACATTGCTTGCCTTTATCTGGACCAACGAATCGTCGTCTTGACTTGTGGACGACCTTTCTTCCACAATTGGAACGACGTTTTCTGTCGTCGGGTTTAGTCCTGTAACAGGAGTTTTGGCATTGCTTGCCTTGATCTGGCCCAACGAATCACTCAAGATCTGTCTGTACTTGGTGTATAGCTCCTTGACCTTGGTGTAGTAGTCTGACAAGAAGTATTTGTCGTCTAGAGGGACCGCTGTAAGAGATCGAATTCTAGTGTCGGTGGCTTCGAATTCCTTCCATATGGTGTCTAATCGGTTGATTCTGGAGGTAAAATACTCCTCCGTAGTTTTTCGACTTGGAGAATCCTTCGTGAAGTTTATGATGATCTGCTGGACTTCTTCTCCAAGTGACAAGTGAATTAATAGAGGTGAATTGCCCTTACCACTGTTGGGGGGAAGAAATCACGTCGGGGTCACCAAAATGTTGAACGGAATATCTTCCGTTTGATATCAGGCACATAAACCAGATATCTTGCTGAATTGTGAGACAAGCACTTGAACCTGTTCACTGGATGAAGATGCTGTGGGGGATTAAAACGCTTGGTTGTTGATCAGTATTGAACTGAATTAAACTGACATTTATTTGTTGGGCGAATGCCTCTTTTATACATTACACCTAATAACAATATTGCTTACATCTAGAAATATTATTAATGACCTAAATAAACAAAGTGAACATAATAAACACTTAATGGTATGACGCAACCAAGTATGCTGACGAGGGGTTAGGTTCGTTGTCGTTTTTTGTACCGTATGTTCCGTTCATTGCTCCGTGGCAGCATGGTATGTTGTTGTGATTAGTTGTAATGAGGATTTTGAGCATTTTCGGTATATTGGCAGAAGATACGAGGGCGGGTCAATAAGTCCGTGACTTTTGACTTCTGACCTCTTTACTGAAACAGCAACACTGCTCCTGTCAACAGGCATCTGTCAGTTGACTCCTGTCAAAATTTAAACTTGCTGCGTCAGTTAGTTTGTGTTTGACAGCTATTTTTATCAGACTACTCACTAATTTGAGGAGAAAATGGAAAAAAGTGAATTTCGTGTGCTTATTAAGCATTATTTCTTGCGAAAAAAAACCATTACCGAGACCAAGGCTAAGCTTGATAAATACTATGGGAACTCTGCACCATCGGTTTCAATGGTAGAAAAGTGGTTTACTGAATTTCGTTGTGGCCGTACAAGCACTGAAGATGCCGAACGTCCTGGACGCCCAGTTGAGGTCTCTACACCCGAAACAATCGAAAAAATTCACGATATGGTGTTGGCCGACCGAAGATTGAAAGTGCGAGAGATTGTGGAAGCCGTAGGGATCTCGCATGGCTCAGTGGTTTCAATTTTGAATGATCACTTGGGCATGAGAAAGCTTTCCGCAAGATGGGTGCCGCGTTTGCTCACAGTCGACCACAAACGCAATCGTGTAACAACTTCACAGGAAGGTTTGGCGTTGTTTAATCGCAATATGGAGGAGTTTTTGCGCCGTTTTGTAACCGTGGACGAAACATGGATCCATCACAACACACCAGAGAACAAACAGTGGGTTTCTAAGGGTGAATCGGCGCCAAAGAAGGGCAAGGTGGGTTTGTCAGCCCATAAAGTTATGGCGACTGTTTTTTGGGATGCACGCAGGATAATCCACATTGACTACCTTCAAAAGGGAAGAACAATCAATGGGGAATATTTTGCCAACTTATTGGACCGATTCAATGACGATTTGAAAAAAAAACCGACCTCATTTGGCCAAGAAAAAAGTTATTTTCCACCAAGACAATGCAAGGGTGCACACATGTGCAGTTGCCATGGCAAAAATCCATGAATTGGGGTATAAATTGCTCCCTCATCCACCCTATTCTCCAGATTTGGCTCCGAGCGACTACTTCTTGTTCCCAAACCTGAAGAAATGGCTTGGTGGAAAAAGATTTGACTCCAATGATGAAGTCATCTCGCAAACAAAGGCCTATTTTGAGGACAAATCATTTTTTTTGGAAGGGATAAAAAAATTGGAGAAGCGTTGGACAAAGTGTATAGAGCTCAAGGGAGACTATGTTGAAAAATAAAATTATTTTTTTATCAAAAAATCTGTGTTTTATTCCAAAAGTCACGGACTTATTGACCCGCCCTCGTAGTAAATTTTTGATAAAATTATTATTATTATTATTATTATTATTATTATTATTATTATTATTATTATTATTATTATTATTATTATTATTATTATTATTATTATTATTATTATTATTATTATTATTATTATTATTATTATTATTATTATTATTATTATATTATTATTATTATTATTATATTATTATTATTATTATTATATTATTATTATTATTATTATATTATTATTATTATTATTATATTATTATTATTATTATTATATTATTATTATTATTATTATATTATTATTATTATTATTATATTATTATTATTATTATTATTATTATTATATTATTATTATTATTATTATATTATTATTATTATTATTATATTATTATTATTATTATTATATTATTATTATTATTATTATATTATTATTATTATTATTATATTATTATTATTATTATTATATTATTATTATTATTATTAAGAGGGATCTTTACAAATGAATTTGTAAAGTCCGGAATTTTCACGCCGGGTAGCCCATGTGGCGCTAAGTCAACAGCACGCGGTGTACCGAGTTCCCATGTGGTCCCCCATCTAGGTACTTAGCGCGCCCACACCGCTTGATTTCGGTGATCTAGTGGGAACCGATGCTTTCAATGTGGCGAGGCCGTTGACGATAAAATAATATATTTAGTTATATTTGTATGTGATGCTATGGAGAGAGCTGATACTTTTTTAAGGAGGGAGCTTGTTCAGTTCATTATAAAAAACGTATTATTAAGAACAGACAAGAGAAATTCAACTTAAAATACATGAGCGAAGAAAACTGAATACGGAAAAGAATCGAAGTTTGTACGGGGAACAATGTAGGAAGGACTGCAGACTGAAAACAGAAACGGCGAATCTTTAGTTGAAAAGCAGAGAGGTAAGGAAATATCAGGAAATGTCAGAACGATAATATGAATCGCTTGTTGGCAACAGTATTATAATCGATCTTGTAGTTAAATTTGTAAGTTGAACAGAGCTTAAACAAAACTGAACACCACCACTGAAAATTATGGCAATTATTTGGGTGACGTATCAATCCACACTATTTTTACACCAGGAAATTCGTTGTTCAAACAGCTTAAAGGTTATTCACCTGGATTTTCAATGTGAAGGATCCCGGATCAAGAATAGTAAGATGGAGATAAAATCCTAACTGATAACAGCATGGGATATTTTTAGTAAACGTTTTGAAGACCACAAAACGTTGTGTAGCATGGCAAGATCCGATTGGTAAGAGGCACCCTTTTCTTTATTTTTGGGTGCAGGTGTAGGAATTGAACAATTTTTACCATATTCAACTGGTCTATTAACAACATGGAGGAAACACACATGCAAGAATCGCCACCATCAATAAGATCAATCCTATCGAAACCAATTGGAGTGTAAAGTACCTATAAAATTTACTTAAAAAAGGTTTTATGCAGGTGCGATGTTGGCAGTTCAAACGAAAAATTTTCAGTATACAATTTGTAATATATTTCACCGACGACTGGACTCGCGATAAATGCTAAGATCAGCAACAAATAACGCTTGCCAGCTCAGGATAAAATAGATAATAGAACATAGGAAGAAATTGACGAGTTTTAACTTCAGACACGTTATTGAATAAGGTTATTTATTTGAATAATTAACTTCCTCATATTTTCATTTTGTTTAGTTTTTCTTTGGTTCGGGAAATTTTTTCAATAATATTTTTTGTTTTCGATTTTCATTATACAAGGTGGCGCAAAATTACGTTAATCATATTTGACATTTGTGAAGTAGACAGGTGCAGTATACAAACAGACAAGCAATGAAACGCTAAACTCCGCAAGAGCGTGGAATAGTTGTGTCGATGTTTTTGACCAATAATTGGTCGGTAGTGTTAGCGCAGCGTGAATTTCGACGTCGATTTCCTAATCATGTCGCGCCAACTGTGCGAACATTCCGGCGCTTAGCTACTCGAATTGACAAGAGTGGAACCACGGGCGACCATGCCGGGCGTGGCCACCAACGGACTAGTGGCTGGGCCGAGAATATCGCGGCTGTGGCTGCCGATGTCGCTGAGAACGAAGAAACATCAACCAGACGACGAGCCACGCAATTGGGCATCACCAGACGGAGCCTACAGCGAATTTCAGTGAAAGACTTACACATATTCCCGTACAAAGTGCAAACAGTAAATTAGTTAATGCCTCCTGACCGTCAAAGCCATCCTCAATTTCAAAAACGAAGAGTACGATTTCATGAGCGACGAGGCGCATTTCCACTTAAGCGGTTACGTTAATAAGCAAAATCTTCGTTTCTGGAGCACTGAAAATCCGCGTGTGATGCGTGAAGAGCCATTACATCCACTCAAAGCCACTGTGTGGTGCGGGGTTCACGCGGGCGGAGTGATTTTTTTGAGGACGCCATCAGCAATATGGTCACTGTTACTGGCGAACGCTACAGCGCCATGAAAAAACTTCTTACTGCCGGAATTGGATGAGCGGGGCTTGGTGAATATGTGGTTTCAACAAGACGGTGCAACCACACATACAGCACGGCCACAATGGATATTGTGAAGGAAGCGTATCCTGGTCGCGTCATCTCACGTTTTGGCGATTTGGCATGGTCAACAAGATCGCTCGATTTAACCATCCCAGACTTCTTTCTTTGAGGCTACTTGAAGTCGCGGGTTTATACCAACAAACCTCAGACAATCGCAGCCCTTAAAGAATGCGAACAGTGATCACCGGAAATCTTGCGGAAAGACATGGAAAATGTGATAAAACGGGTACAAATGTGTATCAACACTGGCGACAGCCACTTGGCGGATATTATCTTTTCCACTAAACAGTAAGAATTGTAAAGGTCCAAATTGTAGAGTTTCAAGCACTAAAAACAAGTGTGAATTATAACCTTCGAATTACTCTGAGTGAAGAAAAAAACTCTCCATCCTATTCGGACTCCCACCCCTGGAGAGCTAATATCGAATCCAAATACACCTGAGTTTCAAACCACTACAAAAACAATTTTCTTTTCTCCTCCTTCTACTTTTCCGCCCAGCGTATTTAACCCCTTAGGTGCGCGTAAATTGTAAAAAAAAAAGATTTCCATCACTCAAAACCTTTTTTTTTTGATTTAGTAAAAAAGTAATTCAAAAACAAAATCGGATGATAAATTTCCTTGTACAAAGGAAACCTTGGAGGCAAGAAAAAGCCCATTCATAACAATATATCTATACCAATTTTGAATTTCAAGGAATAAAATAACTAGTTTTTATTATTATTTCAGTTTATTAATTCCCTAATTCAGAAAGTTTTGATATTGTAATAAAATTACATGACGGTTTAATATTCTTTTATTTATTGAATTTACATTTTTAATCTTATGCTATGCTTATCACGGGAAGTGAAGTATTTTAGATTCACATCAAGCATATCAAAATACTTCTGCTCACTCAGGTTTCATTGGCAATTTGAACGAGGAATTAGTAAAAAAGTAATTCAAAAACAAAATTGGATGATTAATTTCCTTGTACAAAGGAAACTCTGGAGGCAAGAAAAAGCCCATTCATAACAATATATCTATACCAATTTTGAATTTCAAGGAATAAAATAACTAGTTTTTATTATTATTTCAGTTTATTAATTCCCTAATTCAGAAAGTGTTAATATTGTAATAAAATTACATGACGGTTTAATATTCTTTTATTTATTGAATTTACATTTTTAATCTTATGCTATGCTTATCACGGAAAGCGAAGTATTTTGGATTCACATCAAGCATATCGAAATACTTCTGCTCACTCAGGTTTCATTGGCAATTTGAACGAGGAGACGTAACAAGATATATTGGAATGTCACGCGAATATACACCTCCCTTTTTTTTTAATTTAATGAGTATTTACTTTAATTTACCAAAAATTTATGTATTTTTTTTCTATTGTACTTACAGTACTATTGTACTTAAACAGTTGGTTTTGACCTATTTTTATGTATATTTCTTTTATCTGCTAATCTATAACTGTTTTTATCGCCTATGTCTTCTACTGTATAAGGGTCTATATATATAGAATCAAGTGTGTGTCCTGTTTCATGTTTTACTAATATTAAATCTCCTATATCTACTTTGGTACTATAATTATATTTGTCATAATTATGTTTCTGATTTTCTTTAGCTTTCTTATAAGCTGCTTTGCTCTGCGACTTCAATTCTAAACTTTACTTCTTTTAAATATGCTGTTTTTGGCTTCAGCGCTGGGATTCCTAATTTGACATTTCGGTGTTCATTGCTTTAGTTAGTGGTTTTGGTTTCTAACCTTGTGGTACCTATGAGCATTTTATATGCTTCCACCGACATTTTTCATAAGTCTTGTATTTCTATGAGGGATAACGCATCTACGGCGTAGTTTTGCTTTCGAGATATGTACCTCACCAGTCTTGTTTGTGTGAATTTTGAGGAGAGGTTTTTTATAGAGAGTAAATAATTTGGATATTGCAATATTTGGGGATTTATTATGGTATTTTTAAGATATTGGAGCGCTCGGGCACATTCCTCGGTCCACTAGGTTATATTTGTTTCTACAGTATTTTTAATTTGCGTGAATGTCCCACAAAATTGGTTATAAAACATTATCTATGTGATAATACTGAATGACTTTGTATTTATTTTCATCTCGCAAATTGCGCTTGTCTTAATACTTTTGTACTAAATACGTCACTTCATGACCGAAAAATGAACATTTATTTGGGTGTAGTTTAAGATTATACTTCCCTACATATAGCAAACACATCTCGAAGATTTGTAAACATACGATTTTCAGAGCATCCTAAAACAAACAAATCGTCCATTTACAGGAATGCTTGAGCAGGTGATAAACCTGTGAATGTTAATGAAAAGCATTTGTGGCTACTTTTAGTCCATATGGCAATCTTTTTCTTATCTGCTCTGAATGAAGGAATATCCCTTGAATTTATACTAAGTTCTATTTGGTGAAACTCAGACGCTAAGTCCAAGCATGCAAATATTTAGTTCTACCAAGCTATTAGACCATTCTATTCTGGGTAATTGAAACTTATCAGCGCTTATTACTTTAATCTTATTTACTTATTACGCTTTAATCGATAAACAGTCTCCATATTTTTTGTGTATTAGCCGGTAAGGGTTTTTTAGGTACTAGGAGTTGAGTTATGGGCTATTGTATGCTAAAGAAGATGGTTCTATTATCATATATCATCTTTAATAAGTTTATCTAGCTGTTTGCTTTTGGAGGCTGAGGAATTCTATAATTTTTCATGCGAGGTTTCTGCTTGTAAAAATTGGTAGCGAATAGTTTTTTCTCAGTTTTTCTAACTTTTCTTTACTGTTATTACTATCTTGACTAAAATGAACTATGAACTTGGTCTATTGAAATATTTTCATTGTGGTACTTATTACTCTAACAAATGTTTGTTTCTATTGTATTGGCAATAAATATGCCCTTTAGTAATTCTTGGTGGGGTATGAAGATTTGTGAATCTTTGTTAATCTGTTAATACGTTAAGTGCATTTCGCAATGTCTTCGTGATAACCTTCAAGTCTTAAAACAAGCCTGATTTAATTGGTAGTCCAAAATGCAATTATATTTTTTTATGGAATCTAAATATAATATGCCATTACAAATGACGGGAAAATTGTCAGGAACGATATGACAATCATACGTAATCAGAAGATCTTCGCATATTAAATCCACTTCCTAATGTGCTTAGTGTTCTTTACCATTAAGGTCTGTTAAATGTAAATTATTATATATATAGAAGTTTTTATTTAATTGGCTTATATTAAAGAAAGATAAAGTTAAAATTTCAGAATATTTCATTGAAGGTCGTTTTTTACTATTTAAATGTAAATTAAACACAAAGAATGATCTGTTTGCGCTATATTGCTGGTTTTGTGGAGGAGTTTGGTTTTGTTTTTCCAATTGCTACAAACGTAACAAACATTTCTGATGTTACCATATCGATTTCCATTATTATTATTATATCGGTTTTTATTATTATTGTATATATGTATATATTATTTTATATATATATTATTTTATATATATATTATTTTATATTTATATTATTTTATATATATATTATTTTATATATATATTATTTTATATATATATTATTTTATATGTATATTATTGCTATACTGATTGTATCTTCTACCACGTCCACAAAATCTACCGCGACCATATCGTTTGTTCTAAACGTTGCTGTTAAAACTACTATTACAAAATATTGTTGTAAAATAATAAATAAAGTACACTTATTTTAGTGTATTTTTTCTAATAGTGATAATAAAAAATAGTCTTATTGGGGATTAATTTATTTAACCTTATACCTGGAAAACTGGCGCACAAATAATAAACTTTTACGAGATAAATGCGATTTTCCAAAAATTTATATATACGAGTACCATTTTTTTATTTACTGATTAATAAGTAATTGTATTATTAATCTTATGGTATGCTAGTCGTGGGAAGTTAAGTATTTTTGATTCACACCAAGTATATCAAAATACTTCTTTTCACTCAGGTTGCATTAGCAACTCGAACGAGAAGACGTAACAAGATATATTGGAGTATAATGCGAATATACTACAATATATCTTAAATATTTTTAGTTTTTTTTTTTCAAAAAAAACCCGTATGCGTCAAATTGTTAGTTGTCAATAACTCGTTTTACCAAATGCTCTAATTTCTCAGAAAACATTATTTTTAATTTTTTCAGTACTAGTTGAAATACCTAATTAAAAAAAAAAACGGTCTTAGATCATCTGTCTTATTCAAGAAATAGAAAAACATCTAAAAAAATGATGACAATAACAATTAGAAAACAAAATATCGTTGCATACTTCCAAGCTCTGAAGTAGTAAATATTGTGATAACCACTTAAATGTGAGCAGCGACATCTAAATTTACAGAGCAGAAGGTGTCGATACTCGAAGACCAGAAGATTTCGATACTTGAATAACAAAGTCTCGACCATTGATGACTGGAGAGTGGAATCGAATTTTCTAGCAAATTGGAAATTGTATGGGACGCTGGATGGCGAGGATTATTCTCAAGTATGTCATTCGAGAATAAATACCAGCATCCCCAAGGTATACAAGTGAGTTCATCAGTTGAATTTGAAGTGTTAATTAAGAGAAGTGATTAAGTGGTTTAAGTAAAAGATAAGAAAAGTATAAGTTGTTGGGAAATTGGATTGTATTGAGAGAAACATTTAAATAGTGAATAGTAACTGTACTGAATAAAGGGATTTGTATTGTGATAACCACTTAAATGTGAGCAGCGACATCTAGATTCACAGAGCAGAAAATGTCGATACTCGAAGACCAGAAGATTTCGATACTGGAATAACAAAGTCTCGACTGGAGAGTGGAATCGAATTTTCTAGCAAATTGGAAATTGTATGGAACGCTGCATGGCGAGGATTGTTCTCGAAGTATGTCATTCGAGTATAAATACCAGCATCCCCAAGTTCTAAAGTGAAATCTGAAATCGGATTGTACTGAGAGAAACAATTAAATATGAGAATAAAGCGATTTCTATTGAAAAGAATAAGTTCTATCATTTGTACCCACACAAACATTTTACATTGGTGTCAGAAGTGGGATAGGACTTATTGTGTGTAAAAAAAAAGTGTTTTCTGAGTATTTGAAAAAGCTAGAATGGGTCGAAAACTATTACAGTTGACCCTCGTCCAACTCAAGTCCGAGTTGAACAAGAGAAGTCTCAGCACCAGTGGAGGAAAAAGTGACCTGGTGCTCCGTCTTCAGGAGGCTTTGAACAACGAGGGACATGATCCTGATGCATATTCCTTTAATGTTGACGAGGATGAACAGACAAGTACCGGCAGTGACATGTCTGCGATGATGCAACTCCTCTTGTTAAAAATGGACGAACAGAAGAACAGTCTCGAACAAAAAATGGACGAACAGAAGAAAAATTTGGACGGTCTTCAACAGAAAATGGATGAACAAAAGAATAGCCTCGAACAAAAGCTGGATGAACAAAAGAAAAATCTAGACGATCAGAAGAGCAGCATTGAACAAAACTTCGACGAACAAAAGAATAGTCTAGAACAAAAACTGGAAGAACAAAATAACGTTCTACACCAAAAGTTCGAAGAAATCGATAACAAATTTGAAAGAATAGAGAAGAATGTTGGCGAAAAATTCGAACAAATGGACAGCAAAGTTGAGCAACTGGCAAAAGAGCTCGCACAGTGCGAAAACAGAAACTGCGAGAATGTTCTTTAAGCGGTTCAAGGGGAAAAGAGTTGAAGCCTCCCTCATTCGGTGGCCAGACCTCATGGTCTACTTATAAGAAGCAGTTTGAAATGGCTGCCTGTGCAAACGACTGGGACAATGAGGAAAAGTGCTTTGCCCTAGCAATGGCCTTACGCGGTCCTGCGGCAGAATTGTTACAAACAATCGATATCGAAAAGAATAGAGACTATATGGCTTTAGTGCAGGCTATCGAGAAACGGTTTGGGGATAGCCACATGCGGGAAGTTTACAAGGTTCAATTGCAAGGCCGTATGCAGCAACGAGGAGAAACACTGCAACAACTCCAAGCAGACGTGAGTAGACTGGCACATTTGTCATATCCCACCACAGGCCAAGAAATAATCGATGAAATGGCAAAGGACGCATTCATCGGGGGAATTGCAGATTTGAAGCTACAATCAGCAGGCCGGGAAAAGAACCCTTGCTGAAGCACTTGCCTTCGCTCTGGCGATGGAAGCATCCAATAAGGCTTCCAAAGGAATGCATTTCGTCAGGGAAATAGTATCTGGTGAATGCTCCTGCTCAAGACCAAATATCCCGCGGGAGAGACGAAGGATGCGCTGCTGGAACTGCGATAAAGTAGGACATCTGCAAGGGCATTGTAAAGAACCGGTGCGACGAGAAGGCTGCATGCACTGGGGTTACAGGCACATAGAAAGAAAAACCAGCAGAAACGGCTACCAAGAAACCGGTCAAATTTCCAGAAGCCATCAGTTAGGAAATGCTTACTTCGCGGGGCAGAAGTCTGTAGCAGGAGTCGATTCCAGGGTAATTATCCCAGTCTCACAGGTAAAACAATGCAATGAAAGCCTCCCAGCAGAAGTAGTCGGTGGTAAAGAAGCAAAAGAACAGGCAACTATCCAAATGATCAGGACTGAGCCAATAGAGGGTTGGAGTATAGACGAAATCCGTTCCTCCCAACAGGCAGACAATGACATCGAACCAATATTGGCCTGGAAAGAACACAAGGAAAGACCAAGCTGGCAGCAGATATCAGATCGGAGCCAAACTCTGAAGGCATACTGGGCACAGTGGGACTCGCTTTTTGTGCAAGATGGATTGCTGAAGAGAAAATGGGAAAGTGCAGATGGGACAACATCTCGTATGCAGCTAATAGTGCCACGGTCCAGAGTCAGCCAAGTACTCCATGAAATACATGACGGAATCTCAGGAGGCCATTTGGGAATAAACAAGACGTTGGAAAAGGTAAGGGAACGTTTCTATTGGCTTAAACAAGATGTCGAGAATTGGTGCAAAAAGTGCATAAGGTGTGCGGCTACCAAGGGTCCAAAAGCAAAGCCACGTGGACAAATGCAACAATACAATGTCGGAGCACCTTTCGAACGAATAGCCATTGACATCGCTGGGCCATTTCCCGAAACTTTTAATGGTAACCGATATACTCTCGTGGTCATGGATTACTTCAGTAAGTGGCCAGAGGTGTTTGCCATCCCAAATCAAGAGGCTAAGGCCGTAGCCGAACAGATAGTCAACAACTGGGTGAGCAGATTTGGGGTCCCAATGGAGCTACACTCTGATCAAGGGCGAAACTTTGAATCAAAAGTCTTCCAGGAAATATGTCAATATTTGGAAATAAGAAAGACAAGGACAACGCCACTACACCCTCAATCTGATGGAATGGTCGAGCGATTCAATCGGACCTTGAATGAGCATCTATCTAAGGTTGTCAGCAACTGCCAGCGGGATTGGGATCGACACAAACCCCTCTTCTTAATGGCCTACCCAAACGCGGTCCATAGCTCAACAGGGCACACAGCCTCTGAGATCTTATTTGGTCAAACAATTCGGTTGCCAAGTAAAGCAAAATTCGGATCCCCACCGACGGAGCCGAAAGAGGTGAACGAGTACGTGAATGACTTACGCAGCAGGATTCGTAAATTGCATGAAGACACCAGAGAAAAGATGAAGCTAGCAAGCAGCCGCATGAAAACTAGGTACGATATCAAGGCGAAATCTTCCGGTTTCAACGAAGGAGATCTGGTTTGGCTGTATAATCCTCATCGTAAGAAAGGCAAATCACCAAAATTGCAACAGGACTGGGAAGGTCCATACAAGGTGATAACCCGCATTAATGACGTTGTCTACTGGATCCAGCGTGGGGATCGAGGAAAATTGAAAGTGGTCCATTTGGAAAGAATGTGTGATTTCAACGGGATGCTGAATGACGAAGTTGTTCGGGACGAACAACTGTAGGGAGGGAGCAATGTGATAACCACTTAAATGTGAGCAGCGCCATCTAGCAGAAAATGTCGATATTCAAAGACCAGAAGATTTCGATACTGGAATAACAAAGTCTCGACTGGAGAGTGGAATCGAATTTTCTAGCAAATTGGAAATTGTATGGGACGCTGGATGGCGAGGATTGTTCTCGAAGGATGTCATTCGAGTATAAATACCAGCATCCCCAAGGTATGCAAATCAGTTCTAAAGTGAAATTTGAAGTGTTAATTAGGAGAAGTGATTAAGTGGTTTAAGTAAAAGATAAGAAAAGTATAAGCGGTTGAGAAATTGGATTGTACTGAGAGAAACAATTAAATAGTGAATTGTAACTGTACTGAATAAAGCGATTTCTATTGAAAAGAATAAGTTCTGTCATTTGTACCCACACAAACATTTTACAGTATTGAAAAGAATAAGTTCTATCATTTGTACCAACACAAACATTTTACAATATGATACTAATATGACAAATATCTAAATAATAGGAATATGAACATTTCTTCGACTCGTATTCGAAAAACCAATTGATCAAGATATTTATTTAGGCTTCTTTCATTATTGTGGCTTCAGTCGTGCAAGGGTTAAGTTTGTGCCGACTATTAAGTTAGAAAGTCTGAATTCCGGGAACACCGAAAGACAGGAAAAGTAATTTTCTGACATCATTATCTCTATGGCAGGCGATTTAAGTCGTCACCAAAAACGAAGATTCCTCTCACAATATGACAAAATGTCAACTTGAACACAGTGAGTGGAAAGATTAGAGTGATTGTCATTCCCATCAATTTAATTACTTACATATTTATAGTTATTTTAAAATAAATATTACTTATATAGATTTTTTTTAATAATTTACTTACGAATTTCTAAAGAAACGTCTGGAAACTCATCAAAGTTAGAAGTATCATCGATAGAACGTACATCGACAGGTATCGCAGCTGGACGTTCTCTTATATGCTCCCAATCAACTCCTCGAAAAAAGGAAATTGGTTTTAAATCATCTATTCCTCTCTGAGTCCCAAGTCTTCGATCAGCTTCACAACAAAATTTTATTATTGTGTCTCTAGCTTCTTCTGAAATTGGTATTTCTGGCGGAAATACTAATGTTTCTCTCCAATTCATAACTTTCCTATATGTATCCTGAGGATTATCCGAGCAAAATGGAGGATATCCCATAAGCATTTCATACATAATTACTCCAAGGCTCCACCAGTCACATGCGGGACCGTATCCAGTTTGTAAAAACACTTCAGGTGCTATATAATCTGGAGTACCTACAGTGCTGTAGGCAAGTGCTCTTCTATTTCTTTTCCAAGATTCTGCACGACGTTTTGAATCCATTGGGCTACAATATTTGTTGTTCTCAAAAAAAGTCCACAATATTAAATAAAAATATTTTACCTAGCGCAGGTACCAATAAAATCGGACGGCTTTGCTTGCGATAAGTCTCTATAGAAGTCTGTGCGATGTGACTTTTTTAAGCCGGTGCATAGTCCAAAATCAGAAAGCTTTAAACAGAGAAAAAAATATGTAAAGCTCAATTTAGATTAAATTTCTATTTATTATTTTAGTTTTCGTTTGTGTCTCTGCCTATTAATGAAACTTCATTCGACAAGAATGTAATTGTCACAAATGCATATCAGACCCAGATCAGCGTCTTTTACAGATATACAGGGTATCCCCTAATTCGTCAACGATAATGCGAAACGATTCCTGGACATATTCTAAGAAAAAAATCGTTCTACTGTAAAGCTCTATCCCCAATGTCGACACCATTTACTGAGGATTTAAGAAAAGACTTACTTAGGTGTACTCTGACCCAGTTAACGGAAATTGCTCTGTTAGTATTAATGCTAGAAACTTCGTGTAAGACTTTGTTTTTAGAAGAAATACTAGCCTTTCTAATGGCGTTTAAATAAAGTTGATATCTTGTTTGAGTCTTTAGATATCCAATTTCTAAGCCTGATCCATTTTCATTGCCCATGCTAATTTTTGATTTTGAGGTTACTTTTCTCCAGAAAATGCCTAATTAACATAATGTTTTACCATTTTTTTGTAGCTATAGTAACAATAATAAAAAACAAATCATCAATAAGAATGCAGAAAAACCAGAAAAACACAGATTTTATAATAATTGGAAAAACCTGCAGCAGGCAAAATTTATAAAAACGGTTTTTTTTTTGCTTTAAGCTCCAAAGGCTATGAATAAAAAATGATTTTGTGTGGTCCTAGGTAATTTTTATTTTATGTGTGTACTACAACAGTATAACAGGTGCTCGAAGTTTCCTCCTTGGTTTTGTATGCATGCCAGAGCCCGTTTTTGGATTTCACTTTCACTTTCACTATTTTCACTTCGAAAATACGCTCTTCCAATTCAATTAAAGTTGTTATTTCGCTGGAATAAACAAGTTCTTTCGTTCCTCCTCATACAAAAAATCCAATACTGGAAGGTCAGGAGATCTTTCAGGCCTGTGAACTAGTCCATTTCTTCCTATCCAACAGTTATCGTCCTGTTGATAGTCCTGAAGATAGTTGAATCAGTGGAATGTCCTCCAATAGTTCTGGTAAATCATTTCGCAAACACTGCAGAACTCAAACTTGGTGGAAGTTTGAAGTGACCGATTAACTTTTTCCAAATACACCTGCCTACATATTGACGAATTGTGTTGAAATGATTTATGTTCAGTTCAAACCAAGGCAGTATTCAGTCGCCCTCTTACTCCATAATTTGTGAATTTCCTATTTCACTTATTCCCGTTAAATCAATCTAATAACCTAATTTCTTACTCAATAATTGTTATCGCTGACGCGCCTTTTTTTTATTGTTTACCTACTAGTCTGTTCAATTCGCTACAGTGTGTTTAGTGCATTTTCCATTTCTTTTTCTCTGCAATTTGTTTTCCTTCGTCATGTCTTCTTGTGGATTAATCTACTGCTCCATTAACGACAATAATGCTTACATTGCTGCCTGTAAGGGGATCTGCGGCAAAATATTCCATGCTATTTGTGTCCGCCTAAATAAAAGAAACACGGTCTTCCTTAAAGAGTTCTCCGAAAATCGAAGGTTCTTCTGTAATGAGTGTATTAGTATTTCTCTATCACATGTGCTCTTTCCAATCAAGTGCCTCAGTGACTCCAATGAATCCAACCATAACTCACTCGTCAGACTGATAACGGACAAACTATCAATCTTTGAACAAAGTGTAAGATGTTCGGAAGACTTTGGTCATAGCATTGAAAAACAAATTGCGCGTTTAATTGAGCTAGAAAGTGCAAGATCTAGAAACGAAGAAACATACAAGCGCCACCTTAATACAGTCTTAAGTGAATTTATATCAATCGGATCCGCAATGCTGGATTCTAACAAGAAAACATGTGGAATTACTCGTACATGTTTCTCTCCGGGAAGACATCGATATTCATCTCCAATCATCCACATCCAATCTCCATCTCGAACCTGCAACAAACAATCACCATCTCTCAAATCATTACGGATCCATGCTTGATATCATATTCGATATGATGAGTTTAACGAACTCACCACGAATAGAACAGTGTTGAATGATTTAGAAAATCTTATTGGAACAGTACGCCACAAAATCTTCCAAATCATCTTTCCTGGGGCCTTAAAACCAAAATATTTCCCAATTTTTCCCCTCCCGTTTATACCCCCTTCACGTATCGCCACAAAAGCACCAAGTGCCTCTCTTCCATCCAAGCCCCAACGTGTTTCATTTAATTTAACCCCTGCCCCTGATACTGTCACTGCTCAACCACCCACACCCCCTCCAATGAATACTAACAACTTCTTTCTCAATTACAACGGGAGCCAAATACCCAAACTTTATCAGCTCGCATATCTTTTCCCTTTTCCCTCGGTTTCACGGACTCCAGGTCCCTATTTTTGATCCCCTTTCGCCGCCTACACAGAATGCCGTTACGCGCTCTCTAGGCTAAGGGATAAAAAGATATACGCAAATATACGCCTCTTTCTCCCATATCTTTACGACAGGAAGGTCTTCCTACGGATATAACTAGTCTCAGAAAGCTTTACAACAGGTACCACGAAATCTTCGACACACCTCCTTAAAAGGTTGCGGATGACCTCGCTGCATTCCGCAACTATGTACACTCTAAAAGAGTTTCCCACCTTCAGCGCAGCCGAGCTGACCACGACAAATTTTTTCGTTCTTAACTTGCCTTCTTTGCCTGCATCTCATCTACACTCCCCTACTCCTCCACGCAACAAACTACTTCTTACATTTTACCAAAACGTAAGAGGCTTGCGCTCTAAAACTCGTCTTGTCTTGTCTAAATCACACGGTCTCTCTTTCGACGTCTATACTCTTACAGAAACCAATCTAATCCCCAACATAAAGAGCCAGGAGCTATTTCAATATTCTTATAATGTTTTCCGAGATGACGATCACCCTATGTTTAGTGATCCTGCCATCCCTAAAATTGATTCTCCATGCAGAGGTGCCCTACTTGTCATTCACAATAACCTCAAATCTTTTCTTATCGCTATATCTTCTTCTGTTAAACTTGACTTTGCTTCAATTAAAATAACACTTCAAAACAGGTCCCTGTACGTTATGTGTTGCTACATTCTCCCAGCTCAACCTATTGAATCCTACATCTGTATTATTAAAGCAGTTGACCAACTAATTGACAAAGTGATTCCATCGACGATATCCTTATTTTTGGTGACTTTAATCTGCCCCTGCTAAAGTGGATTCCATCGGATTATCTTTTTTATCGCGTCAAACGCCAGTTCATTGATAGCATAACTGACTCAAGCTGGTGCCAAGTAAGTGGCGTCCCTAATTCTATCGATAGGCAAGTAGACCTTATTTTCACTTGTGATCCTATTAACTCCAAGGTAACGTTGTGCCCCTTTATCTTATCAACTGTCGCCAACTTTCACCCCCTTTTCTTCTCTCATTTTTCCATAACTCTCCATCACAGCCCACTTATTCAACTACCATCTCTTCTTACAACTTCCATAAAGCTAATAAAGCAAAATCAATACCTATCTTAGCAAATGTTCTTTTGATTTTACCAACCAATCCTTATCCGATGCTGTCTCCATTTTCTACAGTTAAATATTTAATTCCATTTCTCTTTACGTCCCCAATTCACGGCATAAAACATCCCCTCAATGTAACAGCAGAAGACTTCGCCCTTTACGAAACAGAAGAAACAAATTATGGGCAGTTTTTCTTCGCACCAATTCTTATTATGACTACTCTAATTATCTTGAAACCTACCTGCAATTCACCCAGCTCTATAACTGCCTCTAACAGGCTTTCTCGATACAGAGCAGACCAACCTTATCGACGATCCTAAGACATTTTATCAATTCGTCAACTGCAAAAGAAAATCAGATCCCTCGTTCAACAATATATTGTAAAATGTTTGTGTGGGTACAAATGATAGAACTTATTCTTTTCAATACAAATCGCTTTATTCAGTACAGTTACAATTCACTATTTAATTGTTTCTCTCAATACAATCCAATTTCACAACCGCTTATAATTTTCTTATCTTTTACTTAAACCACTTATTCATTTCTCCTAATTAACACTTCAAATTCATCTGATGAACTGACTTGCATACCTTGGGGATGCTGGTATTAGTACTTGAATGACATACTTCGAGAACAATCCTCGCCATCCAGCGTCCCATACAATTTCCAATTTGCTAGAAAATTCGATTCCATTCTCCAGTCATCAATGGTCGAGACTTTGTTATTCAAGTATCGAAATCTTCTGGTCTTCGAGTATCGACATCTTCTGCTCTGTAAATCTAGATGTCGCTGCTCACATTTAAGTGGTTATCACATTGCTCCCTCCCTACAGTTGTTCATTCCGAACAACTTCGTCATTCAGCATCCCGTTGAAATAACACATTTTATTCAAATGGACCACTTTCAATTTTCCTCGATCCCCACGCTGGATCCGGTAGACAACGTCATTAATGCGGGTTATCACCTTGTATGGACCTTCCCAGTCCTGTTGCAATTTTGGTGATTTGCCTTTCTTACGATGAGGATTATACAGCCAAACCAGATCTCCTTCGTTGAAACCGGAAGATTTCGCCTTGATATCGTACCTAGTTTTCATGCGGCTGCTTGCTAGCTTCATCTTTTCTCTGGTGTCTTCATGCAATTTACGAATACTGCTGCGTAAGTCATTCACGTACTCGTTCACCTCTTTCGGCTCCGTCGGTGGGGATCCGAATTTTGCTTTACTTGGCAACCGAATTGTTTGACCAAATAAGATCTCAGAGGGTGTGTGCCCTGTTGAGCTATGGACCGCGTTTGGGTAGGCCATTAAGAAGAGGGGTTTGTGTCGATCCCAATCCCGCTGGCAGTTGCTGACAACCTTAGATAGATGCTCATTCAAGGTCCGATTGAATCGCTCGACCATTCCATCAGATTGAGGGTGTAGTGGCGTTGTCCTTGTCTTTCTTATTCCCAAATATTGACATATTTCCTGGAAGACTTTTGATTCAAAGTTTCGCCCTTGATCAGAGTGTAGCTCCATTGGGACCCCAAATCTGCTCACCCAGTTGTTGACTATCTGTTCGGCTACGGTCTTAGCCTCTTGATTTGGGATGGCAAACACCTCTGGCCACTTACTGAAGTAATCCATGACCACGAGAGTATATCGGTTACCATTAAAAGTTTCGGGAAACGGCCCAGCGATGTCGATGGCTTTTCGTTCGAAAGGTGCTCCGACATTGTATTGTGATAACCACTTAAATGTGAGCAGCGACATCTAGCAGAAAATGTCGATATTCGAAGACCAGAAGATTTCGATACTGAAATAACAAAGTCTCGACTGGAGAGTGAAATCGAATTTTCTAGCAAATTGGAAATTGTATGGGACGCTGGATGGCGAGGATTGTTCTCGAAGTATGTCATTCGAGTATAAATACCATCATCCCCAAGGTATGCAAATCAGTTCTAAAGTGTAATTTGAAGTGTTAATTAGGAGAAGTGATTAAGTGGTTTAAGTAAAAGATAAGAGAAGTATAAGTGGTTGAGAAATTGGATTGTACTGAGAGAAAGAATTAAATAGTGAATTGTAATGTATGAACTACATTCGGAAAAAAAGTTAAAAACTGAAAAAGTGAAAGCTCACACACATACGCATCTGCCTCCTTATAGTCAAACACTGACCCAAAAAGCTATTTTTTTACATTTGAAAGCTTTTAGAAAGCATAAAAACAAGAATTTTATTTATTTGCTTTGATGTGACGTGCAATGACAACAAAACTTTGAAAATCTGACAAAAATTAGGGTCGTTTGTTTAAAATCTGCGTGCATCACAGCCACCTCAGTATGAAATCAGGAACTAATACTTTTTTTTTGTCAATGTATTAGTTCATTCTGAGCTTTCAAAAAGTAAAATACTTGAAAGTTAAGGGGTACTCCAACTTTCAAGTAAATTACTTTTTGAAAAGTTGAGAGAAAACTACAGATTTGTAATTGTGAAAAAAGAGACAAAACATTTTCGTGCACACACTTTACTTTTTGCCGAATGTAGTTCAGCCTTAACTGTACTGCATAAAGGGATTTGTATTGAAAAGAATAAGTTCTATTATTTGTACCCACACAAACATTTTACATTGGTTCAGAAGTGGGATAGGACTTATTGTGTGTAAAAAAAAAAAAAAAACAAACCTGTGTTTTCTGACTATTTGAAAAAGCTAGAATGGGTCGAAAACTATTGCAGTTGACCCTCGTCCAACTCAAATCCGAGTTGAACAAGAGAAGCCTCAGCGCCAGTGGAGGAAAAAGTGACCTGGTGCTTCGACTTCAGGAGGCTTTGAACAACGAGGGACATGATCCTGATGCATATTCCTTTGATGTTGACGAGGATGAACAGACAAGTACCGGCAATGACATGGCTGCAATGATGCAACTCCTCTTATTAAAAATGGACGAACAAAACAAAAAAATGGACGAACAGAAGGACAGTCTCGACCAACAAAAGAAAAATCTGGAAGAACAAAAGAATAGTCTCGAACAAAAGCTGGATGAACAAAAGAAAAATCTCGACGAGCAGAAGAGCAGCATTGAACAAAAAATCGACGAACAAAAGAATAGTCTAGAACAAAATAACGTTCTACACCAAAAGTTCGAAGAAATCGATAACAAATGGACATCAAAGTTGAGCAACTGGCAAAAGAGCTCGACACAGTGCGAAAACAGAAACTGCAAGAATGTTCTTTAAGCGGTCCAAGGAGAAAAGAGTTGAATCCTCCCACATTCGATGGCCAGATTTCATGGTCTACTTATAAGAAGCAGTTTGAAATGGCTGCCTGTGCAAACGACTGGGACAATGAGGAAAAGTGCTTTGCCCTAACAATGGCCTTGCACGGTCCTGCAGCAGAATTGCTGCAAACAGTAGACATCGAAAAGCATAAAGATTATGTGACTTTAGTACAGGCTATCGAGAAACGGTTTGGGGATAGCCACATGCAGGAGGTCTACAAGGTCCAATTGCAAAGCCGAACGCAGCAAAGAGGAGAAACACTGCAGCAGCTCCAAGCAGACGTGAGTAGACTGGCACATCTGTCATACCCCACCGCAGGACAGGAAATTATCGACGAAATGGCAAAAGATGCATTTATCAGGGGAATTGCAGACTCGAAGCTACAGTCAGCAGTAAGGATGGCCGGGAAAAGAACCCTTGCTGAAGCACTTGCCTTCGCTCTGGCGATGGAAGCAGCCAATCAGGCTTCCAGGGGAACACATTTCGTCAGGGAAGTAGCATCTGTCGAATGTTCCTGCACAAGAGTTGGTGCCGAGGAACGAGATACTCGACGGGATAGACGAATAATGCGCTGCTGGAATTGCAATAAAATAGGACACCTTCAAAGGCAGTGTAAAGAACCGGTGCGACGAAAAGACTGCCCTCACTGTGGTGACAAGCAAATAGAGGAAGAAACCCGCAGAAACAGCTATCAAGAAGCCTTCAACCTTCCCGACGCCATCAGTCGGGAAATGCTTAAGCAGGAGTCGACGGCCCCAGGACCATCATCCAAGTCTCGCTGGCAAAACGACGCAGCGAAAGCCTTCTAGTAGAAGTAGTCAGTGGAAAAGAAAAATGGATGGCAACAATAGACACCGGTGCCACGGCCTCAATCATCAGGAGGAATCTTGTGCAGAAGTCTTGGCTGCATAACACTAGCAGTTGCAGCTTGCGAACAGCTACAGGAGCAACGATTAAGGTATATGGTGAAGTCCGCATAAAAATCCAACTGGCCGGAATAACATTCACTCACGCGTTTCTGGTAGCTGACATATGTGACGAGTGCATCATTGGTACAGACTTCATGAGAGAACATGGACTTGTAGTCGACTTGGGGGCACAAACTCTGAAATACGGAAACATGGAGATACCAATGATATACGGAAACGCCAATACCACAGTCTCAAATGTCGTCATCTGCAGCAATCAGAATCTAGAGCCTTCGTCAGAAGCAATTTTGTGGGCAAAAGTGGAAGGTGGTCCTGGTAGCCCCCGATTCTATTTGATGGAGCCAGAAAAGAGAAGAGACTTCATGGTGGGAAAGACCTTAGTGGAGCCAAAGAACAACATGGTCCCTGTAAGGATTCTAAATCCAAAGACATTCAGTGTAAAGGTGAAAAAGGGGGAGATAGTGGGAAAATGCGTACCTGTTGAGGCTATATCGACCACAACGGAAAAACAGGGTGCAACACTGGTCACAACAGTTCAGAGTATAAAAATCAAGAACAAAATTCTCAGCCTCTGTAATCTGGACGAAGATCAGCGAATCCTGGCAGAAAAACAAATCGGTGAGTACGCTGATATATTTGCTGCACAAGACGGAGAATATGGACGTACGCATATTGTTCAACACCACATTGACACCGGAGACGCTCGACCAATCCGTCAACCTGCAAGGCGTCTTCCATTGGCAAAGCAAACAGAAGTTGCCGAAATGATGTCGAAGATGGAAGCTGAGGGAGTGATTGAAGAATCGCAAAGTCCGTGGGCATCTAAAGTGGTCCTCGTGAAGAAGAAATATGGCAGCACGAGATTTTGTGTAGACTACCGACGTCTCAATGATGTCACTAAAAAGGACAGCTACCCACTTCCGAGAATCGATGACACTTTGGATATGCTTTCTGGAGCGAAATGGTTTTCAGCACTTGACTTGAAGAGCGGTTACTGGCAGGTAGAGATAAATCGTACGGATCGTGAGAAAATTGCCTTCACTACAGGAAGCGGTCTTTGGCAGTGATGCCGTTTGGACTGTGCAACGCTCCGGCCAACTTCGAGCGACTAATGGAACGAACATTGCAAGAACTCACCTGGAAAACCTGTCTAGTATATTTGGACGACGTTATCGTCATAGGTAAGACGTTTGAGGAGCACCGCGAAAATCTACAAGAAGTGTTTGAGAGGCTGCGAAGTGCTCATTTAAAGCTCAACCCAGAAAAGTGCGCCTTGTTCCGTCCGGAAGTAAAATATCTGGGTCACATTATATCAGCGGAAGGAGTAAGAACGGATCCTGACAAAATCGAAGCCGTGAAAAGTTGGCCCTCTGCAAAACACCAACTGAGAAGCTTTTTGGGACTCGCCACGTATTACAGAAGGTTCGTAAAGGATTTTGCTGGCATTGCAAAGAGCCTGCATCAACTTACAGAAAAAGGCCGACAGTTCAGGTGGTCTGGAGAATGCGGAAAAGCATTTCAAGAACTGAAGCGACAGCTGTGCAATGCCCCCATCTTGGGTTACCCGACGCCCGGAAAAATGTTCATCGTGGACGCAGACGCTAGCAATGTTGGGGTCGGAGCTGTGATCTCCCAAGTTCATGACGGTCAAGAGAAAGTGGTCGCATATTACAGCAAAGTACTCTCCAGACCTGAACGGAACTACTGTGTAACCCGGCGCGAGCTTCTGGCTTTAATTCTGGCTACGAAGCATTTCCATAAGTACCTCTACGGACAAAAGTTTATTCTCCGGACAGACCACGCAGCTCTGAAATGGCTACTCCAATTTAAGAACCCTGAAGGCCAAGTTGCAAGATGGATCGAGCAGTTGCAGGGCTACGACTTTGAAGTGCAACACCGCAAGGGAACACTTCACTCAAATGCTGATGCTCTCTCTCGTCGAACGTGCGGAGTAAAATGCGAACACTGCAATCGTAAAGAAGCAAAAGAACAGGCAACTATCCAAATGATCAGAACTGAGCCAATAGAGGGTTGGAGTATAGACGAAATCCGTTCCTCCCAACAGGCAGACAATGACATCGAACCAATATTGGCCTGGAAAGAACACGAGGAAAGACCAAGCTGGCAGCAGATATCAGATCGGAGCCAAACTCTGAAGGCATACTGGGCACAGTGGGACTCGCTTTTTGTGCAAGATGGATTGCTGAAGAGAAAATGGGAAAGTGCAGATGGGACAACATCTCGTATGCAGCTAATAGTGCCACGGTCCAGAGTCAGCCAAGTACTCCATGAAATACATGACGGAATCTCAGGAGGCCATTTGGGAATAAACAAGACGTTGGAAAAGGTAAGGGAACGTTTCTATTGGCTAAACGCTAAACAAGATGTCGAGAATTGGTGCAGAAAGTGCATAAGATGTGCGGCTACCAAGGGTCCAAAAGTAAAGCCGCATGGACAAATGCACTTTCTCTTGACCGTCATGAACTTGGGAGATCACAGCTCCGACCCCAACATTGCTAGCGTCTGCGTCCACGATGAACATTTTTCCGGGCGTCGGGTAACCCAAGATGGGGGCATTGCACAGCTATCGCTTCAGTTCTTGAAATGCTTTTTCGCATTCTCCAGACCACCAGAACTGTCGGCCTTTCTCTGTAAGTTGATGCAGGCTCTTTGCAATGCCAGCAAAATCCTTTACGAACCTTCTGTAATACGTGGCGAGTCCCAAGAAGCTTCTCAGTTGGTGTTTATCTTTTGGAGAAGGCCAACTTTTCACGGCTTCGATTTTGTCAGGATCCGTTCTTACTCCTTCCGCTGATATAATGTGACCCAGATATTTTACTTCCGGACGAAACAAGGCGCACTTTTCCGGGTTGAGCTTTAAATGAGCACTTCGTAGCCTCTCAAACACTTCTTTTAGATTTTCGCGGTGCTCCTCAAACGTCTTACCTATGACGATAACGTCGTCCAAATATACTAGGCAGGTTTTCCAGGTGAGTCCTTGCAATGTTCGTTCCATTAGTCGCTCGAAGGTGGCCGGAGCGTTGCACAGTCCAAACGGCATCACTGCAAACTGCCAAAGACCGCTTCCTGTAGTGAAGGCAGTTTTCTCACGATCCGCACGATTTATCACCATCTGCCAGTATCCGCTCTTCAAGTCAAGTGTTGAAAACCATTTCGCTCCAGAACGCATATCCAAAGTGTCATCGATTCTCGGAAGTGGGTAGCTGTCCTTTTTAGTGACATCATTGAGACGTCGGTAGTCAACATAAAATCTCGTGCTGCCAATCACTCCCTCAGCTTTCATCTTCGACACCATTTCGGCAACTTCTATTTGCTTTGCCAATGGAAGACGTCTTGCAGGTTGACGTACGTCCATATTCTCCGTCTTGTGTAGCAAATATATCAGCATACCCACCGATTAGTTTTTCTGTCAGGATTCGCTGATCTTCGTCCAAATTACAGAGGCTGAGAATTTTGTTCCTGATTTTTATGCTCTGAACTGTTGTGACCGGTGTTGCACCATTTTTTTCCGGTGTGGTCGATATTGCCTCAACAGGTACGCATTTTCCCACTATCTCCCCCTTTTTCACCTTTACACTGAATGTCTTTGGATTCATCCGCCCAAAATTGGAGTACAATGCCCACATCTGGTCAGGTGCTCTTGAAACATTTCTGCATCTGCTAGATAGGATTCAAAACCGTGCGATAAAACTTATTGATGATACTAATACCAGTCAATCAATTGACACGCTCGAACACCGACGTAATGTCTCCTGTCTCACTTTGTTTTATCGCTATTCCCACCACCAGTGCTCCACTGAAATCGCCAGTAGCATTCCGCCCATTCAAACTTTCAATCGTAACACCCGTCTCGCGATGAATGCTCATTAGTATACCCTCAAGCCCATTTTCGGACGTACTCTAAAATATCGTGATTCGTTCCTAAGCCGTACAACTCGCTTATGGAATTCCTTGCCGATCTCTGTATTTCCTGGTCGTTATAACTTCCAAACATTTAAAAGCAATATACATCGGTACCTCTCTTTTCTTCCTCCCTAAATTTCCTTTGCCCGCGCTGTGAACAATCACCGTAAGAGTACACAAACCCCTTGAGCGCGCGCTCATTATAAAAAAAAATTTAGAATCCTTACAGGGACCATGTTGTTCTTTGGTTCCACTAAGGTCTTTCCCACCATGAAGTCTCTTGTCTTTTCTAGCTCCATCAAATAGAATCGGTAGCTACCAGGACCACCTTCCACTTTTGCCCACAAAATTGCTTCTGACGAAGGCTCTAGACTCTGATTACTGCAGATGACGACATTTGAGACTGAGGTATTGGCGTTTGGTATATCATTGCTATCTCCATGTTTCCGTATTTCAGGGTTTGTGCCCCCAAGTCGACTACAAGTCCATGTTCTATCATGAAGTCTGTACCAATGATGCACTCGTCACATATGTCAGCTACCAGAAACGCGTGAGTGAATGTTATTCCGGCCAGTTGGATTTTTATGCGGACCTCACCATATACCTTAATCGTTGCTCCGGTATTTCTTGGCCTGCGGTGGGATATGACAAATGTACCAGTCTACTCACGTCTGCTTGGAGCTGTTGCAGTGTTTCTCCTCGTTGCTGCATACGGCCTTGCAATTGAACCTTGTAAACTTCCCGCATGTGGTTATTCCCAAACCGTTTCTCGATAGTCTACACTAAAGCCATATAGTCGCTATTCTTTTCGATATCGATTGTTTGTAATAATTCTGCCGCAGGACCACGTAAGGCCATCGCTAGGGCAAAACACTTCTCCTTATTGTCCCAGTGATTTGCACAGGCAGCCATTTCAAACTGCTTCTTATAAGTAGACCATGAAGTCTGGCCATCGAATGAGGGAGGTTTCAGCTCTTTTCTCCTTGCACCGCTTAAAGAACATTCTCGCAGTTTCTGTTTTCGCACTGTGTCGAGCTCTTTTGCAAGTTGCTGAACTTTGCTGTCCATTTCTTCGAATTTTTAGCCAACATTCTTCTCTATTCTATCAAATTTGTCATCAACGTTCTTCTCTATTCTTTCAAATTTGTCATCGATTTCTTCGAATTTTTGCTGGAGAATGTTCTTTTGTTTTACCAGATTATTCTTTTGTTCATCCATTTTCTGTGAAAGACCGTGCAGATTGTTGGTTTGTTCGTTGAATTTTTGTTCAATGCTGCTCTTCTGCTCGTCTAGATTTTTCTTTTGGTCATCCAGCTTTTGTTCGAGGCTATTCTTTTGTTCTTCCAGATTTTTCTTTTGTTGGTCGAGACTGTTCTTCTGTTCGTCCATTTTTAACAAGAGGAGTTGCATCTTCGCAGCCATGTCACTGACGGTACTTGTCTGTTCATCCTCGTCAACATCAAAGGAGTATGCATCAGGATCATGTCCCTCGTAAAATGTAAAATGTTTGTGTGGGTACAAATGATAGAACTTATTCTTTTCAATAGAAATCGTTTTATTCAGTACAGTTACAATTCACTGTTTAATTGTTTCTCTTAATGCAATTCAATTTCTCAACCGCTTATACTTTTCTTATCTTTTACTTAAGCCACTTAATCAAATCAAGTTAAAATATGGTTCATTCATGGCTGTCGGAAAAATGTTTTCAATATACATAATATGCACTCACTTCTCCAATTAACACTTCAAATTCAACTGATGAACTCACTTTCATACCTTGGGGATGCTGGTATTTATACTCGAATGACGTACTTCGAGAACAATCCTCGCCATCCAGCGTCCCATACCAATTCCAATTTGCTAGAAAATTCGATTCCACTCTCCAGTCATCAATGGTCAAGACTTTGTTATTCAAGTATCGAAATCTTCTGGTCTTTGAGTATCGACATTTTCTGCTCTGTAAATCTAGATGTCGCTGCTCACATTTAAGTGGTTATCACAATATCATCGACTGACCCACATATTATTGCCAACTATTTTGCAAACTTTTTTGAAACAGTCATTTTCAGACAAACTCTTCGTACCCGACTGCATCTATTTCAAGTACCTTCAAAATTTCTCCATTGGCCCCTCTCTCTCTCAACCTTTTGATTCCACCCTTATCGAAGAAAAGTTACAAAATCTCAAAGATGAATTTGTATCCGGTCCAGATGTGCTCCCAGCAATATTTCTCAAAAAGTGTGCCTCCAATCTTTCGCACCCACTTTCCTCCCTCTTTCATCTGTCCATTGCACAAGGGGAATTCCCCCAAACTTGGAAGACCTCTTTCATAAACCCGGTTCACGAAAAGGGATCAACTACCGTCCCATTGCTAAACTTTCTCACATACCTAAAATGAAGTTCTAAGCTTTCAGTACAAGTCACTTATATCACCCAGTCAGCATGGATTTCTAAAAGGTAAATCAACTACTACAAACTTAGTTGAATTCGTATCCTTTGCGCTTTCAGCCCTAGAAAATGGCAACGAAATTGACGTTATTGCTACAGATTTCGCTAAGGCCTTGATAAAATATCACATCAACTGATCCTTTTCAAATTGTCTTCCCTCGGTTTTGACCCCATATTGTTAAAATGGATATCTTCTTATCTGAAGAACCGTTACTATAGGGTTCGCTTTAGGTCAGCCTTCTCAACCCCGTTTTTAGCCACTTCTGGTGTCCCACAAGGCAGCCATCTATCTCCCCTCTTTTTCATTTTAACAATAAAAGATCTTGAGAAGATTATCAAACACTGCTCCGTATCCATTTACGCCGATGACACTAAGTTCTCAAAAACTATTTCTTCACCCCAAGACTATATTCTCCTTCAAGAAGACCTCGATAGGTTTTCTACTTGATGTCTAAAAAAATGCTTTGAGCTTAATGTCTCCAAATGCCAATCTATGACTTTGTCTCGTAAGTCCAATCAATCCCCTTCTCGACTTTATTTTCTGCATGACCAACCTGTATCCCAGATTCAATCCCTTCGCGACCTTGGAATTTTATACAATAGAGAATTGAACTTCCGTTCGCATATTGATGAGATAATCCTTAAAGCCAACTCATCGCTCGGTTTTATCAAACGTTGGTCTAAAGAATTTTGCAACCCTTATGTGACAAGGTCACTTTACATTACTCTTGTCCGGCCCCTCCTTGAATATGCCAGCCAAGTATGGCCCCCTTTCAGCGAATTCATATATCCCGAATGGAAAACATTCAACATCGTTTTCTTCGATTTGCTCTTCGGGGACTACCCTGGAGTTACCCATTTATCTTACCTCACTATCGCGATCGCCTCAAACTTCTTAACTTGAATACCCTCGAAAAACGCAGAGACGTAGCTGACATTCTCTTCATTCATCGACTGCTCTCTGGTTCTGTGGACTGCGCTTCCCTTTACAATACTATTTTCTTCAACACTAACCCTCATAATTTACGCTCTTCTATATCCCAACCAACCGCACCTCTTATGGCTCTAACGAACCAATTTCCCGCATGCTCCGTAAGATCAACTCAAACCTCCCCCTTTTTGATTTTAACCTGAGCGTTTCTCGTCTTAAATTTCATCTCCTCCACCATTCCCTTACTTCCTAACCCTTAACTCTTTGCTAGTTTTTAAGTCCTAGTTTTTAAGTTAGTTTAAGCTTGCATAAAGCGAAATAAATGGAGGCGTTAGCCCACACTAAATTATGTGTCATTTTATGTATGTGTATATGTCCGCAGCTCACGTATGAAGATTATGAAAATTTGTGATCCCTCTCGTAAATTGAGATTCGTCCGTCCAAAGAATTCTGCTAATAAACTCGTTTTCATCCAAGCTCCGCTCCAGCAACCAATAAGAAAACTCAAATCTCTTTTCCAAATCATTGTTCTTGTACAGGTGCATGGTGGTTTGGATAAAGATTTTCTCCATGCAGTACATTAGAAATTTTATGTCTGGATACATTGAATTGCAAAGCTAAGCGGCTGATGCTGATTGATGGATCAGTTGTAACAGCTTCCACTATTCTTTCATCAGCCGAAATGGTATCTTTATCGCGCACTAGTTGAACTTCCATTGCATAAACGTAAATAATGTCCGCAGGAAAAGGTTTCCGAATGATAACTTTGTCTTTATGCATTACTCTGAACCTTGTCGCAAGGCAAAGAAAAAGTAACTGACTTTTTGGTACGAATACAACAAAATATCGAGGTTCTAGAATGTCCTGTTAACTCTCCAGACCTTAACCCCATTAAAAACTTATTTGAGCTCATAAAGAGTGAAATATGCACTGAAAATATTAGAAATGAGCGTCAATTAATCTTATGTCTAATCGAAGTTTAGCATAGGAGCGAGGAAAGTAAAAAAAAAAATTAATTAAAAAAAATGCATCTAAAGTACACCAAACAAAGATGCAAAAGGATCTTATACAATCTTATAAAATTCCTGTTCCATTCGTTTCAAAACTTGATTTTCCAATTGCTTATAAGTCTGGTTTTTATTAAAAATCAAATAAATGATTTGTTTGTAAGTGGCCGCGATAATTTGGTCACTCGCTGTAGTTTTTAAGACAAAACAAAAAAATATTACAAAAATAAAAAATAAAAAAATTGTTTTAAAAAATTAAAAAAGAAGTACAAAATAATAAGGCGAGGGTAAGGTTTTCTGGTACCTATAGAAGAATAAATATTGCTTATTATATAAGCAAGTTTAAATAGGTTAAGATTTGTTTACAAGATAGTTTGTAAGTTTTTTAATATGGTATATGTAGTAGTTTTTGCTACTAAAAAAATGTTTTCTTAGTTTTAATTATAATAAATATAATATATTTATACGAAATGTCGAAGACATAGTTTAAGCAGTATGTTCGCAAGGAGACGGTATAATATATATATAATATTAGAAAAAGTTAATTTCAAGTTATTTATCGTAATTTTTACCTTTTTTTGTATAGCACATTAATTTACTCTTAAATTAATGAATTTTAATAAAAATGCATTTAAAATTAAATGAAATGGACATAACACAGGCAAAGGCATCTGATATCGCGCGTTCTGCCGCTGCAGCCGACATACCACACTCATTGAAGCGAGCACCTGAACCGGTAAAGTGGGTGCGATTAACTACTAACTACTAACGGTAGTTCGAAATTACCGCAAGGTAGCGAGTGGAAAACAGAAGGCAAATGTGTTGGCGATGCAGCTAAGAGGGGAATCACTATCTGTGTTGAGTGCTTTTCTATTAAATTCGCGCCCAGGCTACGAATCTCTGACAAGTTTGTGCGCCAGAGATTCACTGAGAGTAGTAAACCTAGCTTCACTCAGTTACGAAGTCTTACTCTCTTGCGAAAGAGAACAGTGCAGAGTTCGCCTTGGATCTGCAACGATTGGTAATTTCACCTCTTCCTGGATGTCCAGCAAACGTGGTGCAAGATTTTGGTCATTCATCGAGGGGCTGCGGGACGAGTCTACTCAAAACCTAGTTACAGTGGGTCGTCCATTAACACTGACAGAGACCTTCAATCTGGGTCAGGATTTGAGTGTTGAGAAGACGAAGAGTGTTTACGATTGAAAATCGATCAGCACCGAAAGGATCGGATGTTCCAAAAAACTAGAAAACCTATACAGCATGGAGTGATTGTCTACTCAGGTAAACAAACGGCAAACATGGATTTCACAACAGACAACGAACATTGAACTGCAGTATGCAGAAAAAAAACGGAAATTTATTGTTTAAAAATAGGAGAGGTGGGAAGCATAGTTTGTGCGCATGTTACCTTCGTGGGAATAACCAGTCTCCCTGTGCAAAGAGTTGTCGGCGGGCAAAATTGCTCCTTCGTGGTGGACTCTGGAGTCAACATAGAGTATGTATCTGGCGGAACGATTTCTTCCCGGGAAGACTATTACATGCGGATCTTCGATCAAGTTGGTGAGCATTTCTAGAGGAACAATATTAAGCAAAGGTATGGCTAAGGTGAGAATTTGTTGTTAATCAAAAAGGATGTTATCACTCATTTGTGTTAGTAGAAACAGCCTCGGAGTGAACTTTCTGACGATCGAAATAGAAGGCAGAAAAATAAAACATCCCCTGCGCCTTCCTCCCGGATCAACCGCTCAGCTAGTAACAATCCCGGCCAAAGAAATAATTAAGGCCAGAAGGGAAACACTGGTGGAAGTAAATCGAAAGACTACTTTAGACTACTACGGAGTGGCGCTAGTTGAGCCTGAGCCCACTTCGGGTGATGGCTTTATGGTTGGAGCAGTTGGGTTACAACTTCGAGATTCAGCTGATGGCCTTTCTCGAAGACCATGCGGGGGTGCAAATATTGTTTTAAAATCGAACCAAAGGAAGGTGAACACAAGTTTTGAACTCGAAAACCCGATACTGGTGTTGAAGATGGTAAAGGTGTTGAAGTGGCTAGAAGGACATCAACCCAACAATGAAAAAATCTCGCACGAAAAACCTAAGGTGGAAAGCTTTTGGTCTATTTTCCGGCAATTTCAGGTGAATGCCGGCCAACTACATTATATGTGGGAAAAGGAACGGAGAAGAAATGATACTCCCAATAATTTCAAGAAAGCTTTTCCCAGAAATCCTTAAAGATATCCGCGGGGGCCCAAGCGGAGTACATTTAAGACAACGCAAAACATTGAGCAAAATCAGAGACAGATATTTGTGGATCGGCAGAGCAATGGACACCAAATTGTGGTGCAACAACTTTACTGTTTGCCAAGCTCGAAAAGGGCCTTCTAGAGTGACAAGGGGAGAACCCAACCGACAAGGATATCCATTTGAAAAAATTGAAATCAACGTACTTGGACCACTGCCTCGAACAAAAACCAGAAATCGCCATGTGGTCGTATTTATGGAATGCTTTACCAAAGAGCCGGAATGTTTTGTTGCATCCAAATAAACAGAAAAGTTACATAATTGTAGAGTAACTTAAACAAAATGTTTTCTGCAGGTTCTGAGTTCTCCACTTCATTCACTCTGATCACGGAACAAATTTCGAGTCAACGACAACTGATGACGTTTTCGTTTGGGCAGGCAAGACTTTTTTTTGTACTCCGAGTTTGATTTCCATGGAACACTAAAAAATTATTCGAACTACTTAGGAATCAATGTGAATACTCAGAATAATAAATTCGCCAAACACAGCTGATTGCACGAAAACAGTAATCTAGTTTCACACACAATACTATTTGACGTTTATATGTATTTATAGGTCTGTTCGCGTACTGCCCAAAACTACGAAAATCTGCGAGAAACGGTCAAAAATCCGTTCGCGTACTCATATTTTTCGTAGTTTTTCGGGCAATTTTGTAAAAACTGTTTTTTTTTATTTGAAACTGTCGTTAGGTTTTCTTTCAAATAAGTGAGATTTTAATAGAAAACTATTTAATATATAGAGTTTCACATGGAAAATTTCTTTTTAGAAAGAATTTACAGCATACACCTTCTGGCATCTACAATAGGTGAACAATACAAATGTAAATTATCGGAAGAACTCATTCAGACCTGTCTAGGCCTAAAGTCTTCGCCCTGAAGTATAAGATTTTGAATAAAAAAAACTGCTAAATTCTTTAAAACTTGTTTTATTTTTAAGTCTTGTTTTTTTAATCAAAATAAAGACAGTTGACATTTGTCTGCACAAAACAGTCTCAGACCCGTTCACTTACTTTTTAACACATTTTTTTCTCTGACTCCGGATTTGGCAGTTTTTAGTTTTATACTTATTTATTGGGTTGTACGACATAAAATGTCTGTGCCAGAAAGTCAATTTTTTTTATAAAATAAAGTAGTACGTGTGTTTGACATGTGAGAGTTTTTGGGGTTCGTTTACAAGTACCGTTATTTATTTTTTTAGAAATTATTTACCATGCTGTCGGCAGTTAAAATTCGAATCCTCTTCGTTTACGAATTTAAAATGGGGCATAATGCGTCATTGGAAATAAGAAACATTAATGACGCATTGGAGGATGTAGCAGTAAACGAACGCACTATACGACGTTGGCTTGGTAAGTTCCGTTCGGGAGATTTCATCCTCGAAATTGAACCTCGTGTTAAGCCGGAAACGTTAGTAGACGACGATGTTTTAAGGCAGCGGTGGATGAGGAAATTTTTTTGAATCTGAAATGAAGACTAGAAGCAAAATTTTGTTTCTGAAAAAATTAGGGGAAAAAGTTGTATGCCACTTTTGTGCTCCGGAGCACAAAAAAAGACTTTTGCCTGCCCAAACTAAAACGCATTAGTCAGCCAAAAGAGCCGAACAACAATCAACAAGTTTTTCACCAACTACACTCAACTTTGGAAGAGAATTGAAATTACCAACTCATATAATTTTCGGAAGTAGGACACCAGAGTCGCGATTAAGAAACCGACTACTGAGTCTTTAACCAGCAGTCATCGTACAGAAAATCACCGTTTTATTTATTAAAAAAAAGCTTTACCTCTTGAGAACCAGATTTTTTGCTGGTTCTATAAATTTATTTTCGTTGTTTTGTGACAACATTTTTTGATTCGATAATTTCTTTTCGTATGTATTTGCAAATTGGAATTTCGTAATAAAAAAATTTAAGGCTTTTCAAGAACGAATTTCTTTTGGGTCAAATATTATATACCTACCTTACATATTCTAAAAAAAAACAAACATGCTGTACTGAAATTGCTTTAAAATACCAGGAGATATGTACACATGTAGGGTCAATTAAAGCAAATTTATATTTAATTTATACTTATTTATCAAGAAAATTAATAAATCGATATTTAAAAGTATTAGATTCAGCTTTACCTTTAAATGACCCCTTGCATCTAATAACAAATTATCCGGTTTAATATCCCTGTGAATAAATCCAAGTTTGTGAATAGAGTCGATAGCCAAGGCGGTTTCTCCTATATAAAATTGCGTACACTCTTCAGAAAGAGTATCTTTTTTCATTAACAACGTCATCATATCACCCCCAGGTAGAAACTCCATTATCAAATACAAGTTCACCGGATCCTAAGTTTGTTTTATAAGGTATTTATTTAATTTTTGAAATAAAAGTGCGATTTTGCTGTATAGAAACATCTTTAAATTCAAAATTTGAATACATATAAGTAACAACTTTGAAACAGGTAGACAAAAATAAAAATAATAAAACGGCTTTTGAATAGCAAAAATTAAATATTTTTACTTTTTAACTCATTTGATACAAAATCTTTAGATCAGACATTAACCATTAAAGAGTTTATATCGAGCAAAATCTTCCCACAATAAGACCTACTTGAAAACTGTAATACATTTTTACAACCCACTGATGATCAGCTTCTACCAAAACATCTCGTTCTGCTCTTACGTGAGCTACTTGCTCCTTTTCAAGCATATCAGCTTTTCTTAATACTTTCATCGCATATACATGTCCAGTGTCCTTTTTTTGCACTAAGCGAACTTCACCAAATGCTCCCCTTCCAATTACTTTTAAAGCATCAAAATCCTCCACACCTAATCTGAGTCTTTTTAAACGTAGATACTCTGTTTCTTTTTGAGCGTGTTGTTGTCGTTTTTCTTGTTTCTGGGATTCCGATAATGTTTCATCTTTGAGTTGAGCTTCAAGCTTTGCCAAACGTTGCTTTCTTTCCCCGTATTGAGTAACAAGATTACTGTAATAGTTTTCCAGCGTTACCTTGGCCTTAGTAGCTTTATCAAGAGTATGATCACTGAATCGCATTGTTGAACCATCTGCAGCAGCCATATTATAAACGCAATTAAATACCTTCAAACTTTTTTTTATATCTTCGCGCACATAATACACAATGACATTTCCTACGAGAGATCCTACTCAAAAACGAATCCAATCAAAGAAAACTTGCAACTGACGTTTCGACTTCACCAAGGCTAAATACGAAAAAAGATAAACAAGTCAAAACTAATGATTAGACGAAAATCTCAAGTGGCAAAATTTGGAAGCCCAAATTGGAAAATTTTCCAGGCAGTATTTTCAGCACAGTTGCTGGCATTTTTTTATTGAGACTCGGAACGAAAATTCTTGAGGAAATTTTTTGTAACATCGACTATATAAATTTCTGACAGATCGTTGGCTTGCGCAAATTCGTATGAAAAGTGAAAATTCGGTACGGAATAATATTATTAATTTTGTTAAAGAAATTTTTGTTTTCAAATACGTGTTGGCTTAAAATGTTGAGAAAAGATACACTAGTTTCGAAATAAGTGCTTGTTAAGTGTTTAGATGGGAGAGTTTAAATAGAATCGTGCTTTAAAAAATGTAAACAATGCATTTGTTAAACGCGAAGAAATTGTTTTTCTTGTTATTTCTTTATTCAATATTAAGTTCGTAATGAATAATATTGTAGAATGTTTGTGTGGGTACAAATGATAGAACTTATTCTTTTCAATACAAATCCCTTTATTCAGTACAGTTACAATTCACTATTTAATTCTTTCTCTCAGTACAATTCAATTTCTCAACCACATATACTTTTCTTATCTTTTACTTAAACCACTTAATCACTTCTTCTAATTAACACTTCAAATTCAACTTTGGAACTGATTTGCATACCTTTGGGATGCTGGTATTTATACTCGAATGACATACTTCGAGAACAATCCTCGCCACCCAGCGTCCCATACAATTTCCAATTTGCTAGAAAATTCGATTCTACTCTCCAGTCAATGACTTTGCTAATCCAGTATCGAAACCTTCGAGTCTTCGAGTTTCGACATTTTCTGCTAGATGTCGCTGCTCACATTTGAGTGGTTATCACATTGCTCCCTCCCTACAGTTGTTCGTCCCGAACAACTTCGTCATTCAGCATCCCGTTGAAATGACACATTCTATCCAAATGGACCACTTTAAATTTTCCTCGATCCCCACGCTGGATCCGGTAGACAACGTCATTAATGCGGGTTATCACCTTGTATGGACCTTCCCAGTCCTGTTGCAATTTTGGTGATTTGCCTTTCTTACGTTGAGGATTATACAGCCAAACCAGATCTCCTTCGTTGAAACCGGAAGATTTCGCCTTGATATCGTACCTAGTTTTCATGCGGCTGCTTGCTAGCTTCATCTTTTCTCTGGTGTCTTCATGCAATTTACGAATCCTGCTGCGTAAGTCATTCACGTACTCGTTCACCTCTTTGGGCTCCGTCGGTGGGGATCCGAATTTTGCTTCACTTGGCAACCAAATTGTTTGACCAAATAAGATCTCGGATGGTGTGTGCCCTGTTGAGCTGTGGACCGCGTTTCGGTAGGCCATTAAGAAGAGGGGTATGTGTCGATCCCAATCCCGCTGGCAGTTGCTGACAACCTTAGATAGATGCTCATTCAAGGTCCAATTGAATCGCTCGACCATTCCATCAGATTGAGGGTGTAGTGGCGTTGTCCTTGTCTTTCTTATTCCCAAATATTGGCATATTTCCTGGAAGACTTTTGATTCAAAGTTTCGCCCTTGATCAGAGTGCAGCTCCATTGGGACCCCAAATCTGCTCACCCAGTTGTTGACTATCTGTTCGGCTACGGTCTTAGCCTCTTGATTTGGGATGGCAAACACTTCCGGCCACTTACTGAAGTAATCCATGACTACGAGAGTATATCGGTTTCCATTAAAGGTTTCGGGAAACGGCCCAGCGATGTCGATGGCTATTCGTTCGAAAGGTGCTCCGACATTGTATTGTTGCATTTGTCCATGTGGCTTTACTTTTGGGCCCTTGGTAGCCGCTTTTGCACCAATTCTCGACATCTTGTTTAGCGCTTAGCCAATAGAAACGTTCCCTTACCTTTTCCAACGTCTTATTTATTCCCAAATGGCCTCCTGAGATTCCGTCATGTATTTAATGGAGCACTTGGTTGACTCTGGACCGTGGCACAATTAGCTGCATACGAGATGTTGTCCCATCTGCACTTTCCCATTTTCTCTTCAGCAATCCATCTTGCACAAAAAGCGAGTCCCACTGTGCCCAGTATGCCTTCAGAGTTTGGCTCCGATCTGATATCTGCTGCCAGCTTGGTCTTTCCTCGTGTTCTTTCCAGGCCAATATTGGTTCGATGTCATTGTCTGCCTGTTGGGAGGAACGGATTTCGTCTATACTCCAACCCTCTATTGGCTCAGTCCTGATCATTTGGATAGCTGCCTGTTCTTTTGCTTCTTTACGATTGCAGTGTTCGCATTTTACTCCGCATGGTCGACGAGAGAGAGCATCAGCATTTGAGTGGAGTGTTCCCTTGCGGTGTTGCACTTCAAAGTCGTAACCCTGCAACTGCTCGATCCATCTTGCAACTTGGCCTTCAGGGTTCTTAAATTGGAGTAGCCATTTCAGAGCTGCGTGGTCTGTCCGGAGAATGAACTTTTGTCCGTAGAGGTACTTATGGAAATGCTTCGTAGCCAGAATTAAAGCCAGAAGCTCGCGCCGGGTTACACAGTAGTTCCGTTCAGGTCTGGAGAGTACTTTGCTGTAATATGCGACCACTTTCTCTTGACCGTCATGAACTTGGGAGATCACAGCTCCGACCCCAACATTGCTAGCGTCTGCGTCCACGATGAACATTTTTCCGGGCGTCGGGTAACCCAAGATGGGGGCATTGCACAGCTGTCGCTTCAGTTCTTGAAATGCTTTTTCGCATTCTCCAGACCACCTGAACTGTCGGCCTTTTTCCGTAAGTTGATGCAGGCTCTTTGCAATGCCAGAAAAATCCTTTACGAACCTTCTGTAATACGTGGCGAGGCCCAAGAAGCTTCTCAGTTGGTGTTTATCTTTTGGAGAAGGCCAACTTTTCACGGCTTCGATTTTGTCAGGATCCGTTCTTACTCCTTCCGCTGATATAATGTGACCCAGATATTTTACTTCCGGACGAAACAAGACACAATTTTCTGGGTTGAGCTTTAAATGAGCACTTCGTAGCCTCTCAAACACTTCTTTTAGATTTTCGCGGTGCTCCTCGTACGTCTTACCTATGACGATAACGTCGTCCAAATATACTAGGCAGGTTTTCCAGGTGAGTCCTTGCAATGTTCGTTCCATTAGTCGCTCGAAGGTGGCCGGAGCGTTGCACAGTCCAAACGGCATCACTTCAAACTGCCAAAGACCGCTTCCTGTAGTGAAGGCAGTTTTCTCACGATCTGCACGATTTATCACCATCTGCCAGTATCCGCTCTTCAAGTCAAGTGTTGAAAACCATTTCGCTCCAGAACGCATATCCAAAGTGTCATCGATTCTCGGAAGTGGGTAGCTGTCCTTTTTAGTGACATCATTGAGACGTCGGTAGTCTACACAAAATCTCGTGCTGCCATCTTTCTTCTTCACGAGGACCACTGGAGATGCCCACGGACTTTGCGATTCTTCAATCACTCCCTCAGCTTTCATCTTCGACATCATTTTGGCAACTTCTGTTTGCTTTGCCAATGGAAGACGCCTTGCAGGTTGACGGATTGGTCGAGCGTCTCCGGTGTCAATGTGGTGTTGAACAATATGCGTACGTCCATATTCTCCGTCTTGTGTAGCAAATATATCAGCGTACTCACCGATTAGTTTTTCTGCCAGGATTCGCTGATCTTCGTCCAGATTACAGAGGCTGAGAATTTTGTTCTTGATTTTTATGCTCTGAACTGTTGTGACCGGTGTTGCACCCTTTTTTTCCGTTGTGGTCGATATAGATTCAACAGGTACGCATTTTCCCACTATCTCCCCCTTTTTCACCTTTACACTGAATGTCTTTGGATTTAGAATCCTTACAGGGACCATGTTGTTCTTTGGCTCCACTAAGGTCATTCCCACCATGAAGTCTCTTTTCTTTTCTGGCTCCATCAAATAGAATCGGTGGCTACCAGGACCACCTTCCACTTTTGCCCACAAAATTGCTTCTGACGAAGGCTCTAGACTCTGATTGCTGCAGATGACGACATTTCAGACTGAGGTATTGGCGTTTCCGTATATCATTGGTATCTCATGTTTCCGTATTTCAGGGTTTGTGCCCCCAAGTCGACTACAAGTCCATGTTCTCTCATGAAGTCTGTACCAATGATGCACTCGTCACATATGTCAGCTACCAGAAACGCGTGAGTGAATGTTATTCCGGCCAATTGGATTTTTATGCGGACTTCACCATATACCTTAATCGTTGCAGGAGCATTCGACAGATGCTACTTCCCTGACGAAATGTGTTCCCCTGGAAGCCTGATTGGCTGCTTCCATCGCCAGAGCGAAGGCAAGTGCTTCAGCAAGGGTTCTTTTCCCGGCCATCCTTACTGCTGACTGTAGCTTCGAATCTGCAATTCCCCTGATAAATGCATCTTTTGCCATTTCGTCGATAATTTCCTGGCCTGCGGTGGGGTATGACAGATGTGCCAGTCTACTCACGTCTGCTTGGAGCTGCTGCAGTGTTTCTCCTCGTTGCTGCGTTCGGCTTTGCAATTGGACCTTGTAGACCTCCTGCATGTGGCTATCCCCAAACCGTTTCTCGATAGCCTGTACTAAAGTCACATAATCTTTGTGCTTTTCGATATCTACTGTTTGCAACAATTCTGCTGCAGGACCGTGCAAGGCCATTGTTAGGGCAAAGCACTTTTCCTCATTGTCCCAGTCGTTTGCACAGGCAGCCATTTCAAACTGCTTCTTATAAGTAGACCATGAGGTCTGGCCATCGAATGAGGGAGGCTTCAAATCTTTTCTCCTTGGACCGCTTAAAGAACATTCTCGCAGTTTCTGTTTTCGCACTGTGTCGAGCTCTTTTGCCAGTTGCTGAACTTTGCTGTCCATTTCCTCGAATTTTTCGCCAACATTCTTCTCTATTCTATCAAATTTGTTATCGATTTCTTCGAACTTTTGGTGTAGAACGTTATTTTGTTCTTCCAGTTTTTGTTCTAGACTATTCTCTTGTTCGTCGATTTTTTGTTCAATGCTGCTCTTCTGCTCGTCTAGATTTTTCTTTTGTTCATCCAGCTTTTGTTCGAGACTATTCTTTTGTTCTTCCAGATTTTTCTTTTGTTGGTCGAGACTTTCTGTTCGTCCATTTTTCTGTTTTGTTCGTCCATTTTTAATAAGAGGAGTTGCATCATTGCAGCCATGTCATTACCGGTACTTGTCTGTTCATCCTCGTCAACACCAAAGGAATATGCATCAGGATCATGTCCCTCGTTGTTCAAAGCCTCCTGAAGTCGAAGCACCAGGTCACTTTTTCCTCCACTGGCGCTGAGGCTTCTCTTGTTCAACTCGGATTTGAGTTGGACGAGGGTCAACTGCAATAGTTTTCGACCCATTCTAGCTTTTTCAAATAGTCAAAAAAAGCACTTTTTTTTTTTTTTTTTTTTACACACAATAAGTCCTATCCCACTTCTGACACCAATGTAGAATGTTTGTGTGGGTACAAATGATAGAACTTATTCTTTTCAATACAAATCCCTTTATTCAGTACAGTTACAATTCACTATTTAATTCTTTCTCTCAGTACAATTCAATTTCTCAACCACATATACTTTTCTTATCTTTTACTTAAACCACTTAATCACTTCTTCTAATTAACACTTCAAATTCAACTTTGGAACTGATTTGCATACCTTTGGGATGCTGGTATTTATACTCGAATGACATACTTCGAGAACAATCCTCGCCACCCAGCGTCCCATACAATTTCCAATTTGCTAGAAAATTCGATTCTACTCTCCAGTCGAGACTGCTAATCCAGTATTGAAACCTTCTAGTCTTCGAGTTTCGACATTTTCTGCTAGATGTCGCTGCTCACATTTGAGTGGTTATCACATTGCTCCCTCCCTACAGTTGTTCGTCCCGAACAACTTCGTCATTCAGCATCCCGTTGAAATGACACATTCTATCCAAATGGACCACTTTTAATTTTCCTCGATCCCCACGCTGGATCCGGTAGACAACGTCATTAATGCGGGTTATCACCTTGTATGGACCTTCCCAGTCCTGTTGCAATTTTGGTGATTTGCCTTTCTTACGCTGAGGATTATACAGCCAAACCAGACCTCCTTCGTTGAAACCGGAAGATTTCGCCTTGATATCGTACCTAGTTTTCATGCGGCTGCTTGCTAGCTTCATCTTTTCTCTGGTGTCTTCATGCAATTTACGAATCCTGCTGCGTAAGTCATTCACGTACTCGTTCACCTCTTTGGGCTTCTTCGGTGGGGATCCGAATTTTGCTTCACTTGGCAACCGAATTGTTTGACCAAATAAGATCTCGGATGGTGTGTGCCCTGTTGAGCTATGGACCGCGTTTCGGTAGGCCATTAAGAAGAGGGGTATGTGTCGATCCCAATCCCGCTGGCAGTTGCTGACAACCTTAGATAGATGCTCATTCAAGGTCCGATTGAATCGCTCGACCATTCCATCAGATTGAGGGTGTAGTGGCGTTGTCCTTGTCTTTCTTATTCCCAAATATTGGCATATTTCCTGGAAGACTTTTGATTCAAAGTTTCGCCCTTGATCAGAGTGCAGCTCCATTGGGAGCCCAAATCTGCTCACCCAGTTGTTGACTATCTGTTCGGCTACGGTCTTAGCCTCTTGATTTGGGATGGCAAACACTTCCGGCCACTTACTGAAGTAATCCATGACTACGAGAGTATATCGGTTTCCATTAAAGGTTTCGGGAAACGGCCCAGCGATGTCGATGGCTATTCGTTCGAAAGGTGCTCCGACATTGTATTGTTCCATTTGTCCATGTGGCTTTACTTTTGGACCCTTGGTAGCCGCACACCTTATGCACTTTTTGCACCAATTCTCGACATCTTGTTTAGCGCTTAGCCAATAGAAACGTTCCCTTACCTTTTCCAACGTCTTGTTTATTCCCAAATGGCCTCCTGAGATTCCGTCATGTATTTCATGGAGCACTTGGTTGACTCTGGATCGTGGCACAATTAGCTGCATACGAGATGTTGTCCCATCTGCACTTTCCCATTTTCTCTTCAGCAATCCATCTTGCACAAAAAGCGAGTCCCACTGTGCCCAGTATGCCTTCAGAGTTTGGCTCCGATCTGATATCTGCTGCCAGCTTGGTCTTTCCTCGTGTTCCTTCCAGGCCAATATTGGTTCGATGTCATTGTCTGCCTGTTGGGAGGAACGGATTTCGTCTATACTCCAACCCTCTATTGGCTCAGTCCTGATCATTTGGATAGTTGCCTGTTCTTTCGCTTCTTTACGGTTGCAGTGTTCGCATTTTACCCCGCACGGTCGACGAGAGAGAGCATCAGCATTTGAGTGGAGTGTTCCCTTGCGGTGTTGCACTTCAAAGTCGTAGCCCTGCAACTGCTCGATCCATCTTGCAACTTGGCCTTCAGGGTTCTTAAATTGGAGTAGCCATTTCAGAGCTGCGTGGTCTGTCCGGAGAATGAACTTTTGTCCGTAGAGGTACTTATGGAAATGCTTCGTAGCCAGAATTAAAGCCAGCGCCGGGTTACACAGTAGTTCCCTTCAGGTCTGGAGAGTACTTTACTGTAATATGCGACCACTTTCTCTTGACCATCATGAACCTGGGAAATCACAGCTCCGACCCCAACATTGCTACGGTGCTCCTCGTACGTCTTACCTATGACGATAACGTCGTCCAAATATACTAGGCATGTTTTCCAGGTGAGTCCTTGCAATGTTCGTTCCATTAGTCGCTCGAAGGTGGCCGGAGCGTTGCACAGTCCAAACGGCATCACTGCAAACTGCCAAAGACCGCTTCCTGTAGTGAAGGCAGTTTTCTCACGGTCCGTACGATTTATCTCTACCTGCCAGTAACCATTCTTCAAGTCAAGTGTTGAAAACCATTTCGCTCCAGAAAGCATATCCAAAGTGTCATCGATTCTCGGAAGTGGGTAGCTGTCGTTTTTAGTGACATCATTGAGACGTCGGTAGTCTACACAAAATCTCGTGCTGCCATCTTTCTTCTTCACGAGGACCACTGGAGATGCCCACGGACTTTGCGATTCTTCAATCACTCCCTCAGCTTTCATCTTCGACATCATTTTGGCAACTTCTGTTTGCTTTGCCAATGGAAGACGCCTTGCAGGTTGACGGATTGGTCGAGCGTCTCCGGTGTCAATGTGGTGTTGAACAATATGCGTACGTCCATATTCTCCGTCTTGTGTAGCAAATATATCAGCGTACTCACCGATTAGTTTTTCTGCCAGGATTCGCTGATCTTCGTCCAGATTACAGAGGCTGAGAATTTTGTTCTTGATTTTTATGCTCTGAACTGTTGTGACCGGTTTTGCACACTTTTTATCCGTTGTGGTCGATATAGCCTCAACAGGTACGCATTTTCCCACTATCTCCCCCTTTTTCACCTTTACACTGAATGTCTTTGGATTTAGAATCCTTACAGGGACCATGTTGTTCTTTGGCTCCACTAAGGTCTTTCCCACCATGAAGTCTCTTTTCTTTTCTGGCTCCATCAAATAGAATCGGTGGCTACCAGGACCACCTTCCACTTTTGCCCACAAAATTGCTTCTGACGAAGGCTCTAGATTCTGATTGCTGCAGATGACGACATTTGAGACTGTGGTATTGGCGTTTCCGTATATCATTGGTATCTCCATGTTTCCGTATTTCAGGGTTTGTGCCCCCAAGTCGACTACAAGTCCATGTTCTCTCATGAAGTCTGTACCAATGATGCACTCGTCACATATGTCAGCTACCAGAAACGCGTGAGTGAATGTTATTCCGGCCAGTTGGATTTTTATGCGGACTTCACCATATACCTTAAACGTTGCTCCTGTAGCTGTTCGCAAGCTGCAGCTGCTAGTGTTATGCAGCCAAGACTTCTGCACAAGATTCCTCCTGATGATTGAGGCCGTGGCACCGGTGTCTATTGTTGCCATCCATTTTTCTTTTCCACTGACTACTTCTACTAGAAGGCTTTCGCTGCGTCGTTTTGCCAGCTAGACCTGGGTGATGGTCCTGGGGCCGTCGACTCCTGCTACCAACTTCTGCCCCGCGAAGTTGGTGCTTAAGCATTTCCCGACTGTTGATTTCGGGAAGGTTGACCGGCTTCTTGATAGCTGTTTCTGCGGGTTTCTTCCTCTAGTTGCTTGTCACCACAGTGAGGGCAGTCTTTTCGTCGCAGCGGTTCTTTACACTGCCTTTGAAGGTGTCCTATTTTATTGCAATTCCAGCAGCGCATTATCCGTCTATCCCGTCGAGTATCTCGTTCCTCGGCACTAATTCTTGTGCAGGAGCATTCGACAGATGCTACTTCCCTGACCAAATGTGTTCCCCTGGAAGCCTGATTGGCCAGAGCAAAGGCAAGTGCTTCAGCAAGGGTTCTTTTCCCGGCCATCCTTACTGCTGACTGTAGCTTCGAATCTGCAATTCCCCTGATAAATGCATCTTTTGCCATTTCGTCGATAATTTCCTGGCCTGCGGTGGGGTATGACAGATGTGCCAGTCTACTCACGTCTGCTTGGAGCTGCTGCAGTGTTTCTCCTCGTTGCTGCGTTCGGCTTTGCAATTGGACCTTGTAGACCTCCTGCATGTGGCTATCCCCAAACCGTTTCTCGATAGCCTGTACTAAAGTCACATAATCTTTGTGCTTTTCGATATCTACTGTTTGCAACAATTCTGCTGCAGGACCGTGCAAGGCCATTGTTAGGGCAAAGCACTTTTCCTCATTGTCCCAGTCGTTTGCACAGGCAGCCATTTCAAACTGCTTCTTATAAGTAGACCATGAGGTCTGGCCATCGAATGAGGGAGGCTTCAAATCTTTTCTCCTTGGACCGCTTAAAGAACATTCTCGCAGTTTCTGTTTTCGCACTGTGTCGAGCTCTTTTGCCAGTTGCTGAACTTTGCTGTCCATTTCCTCGAATTTTTCGCCAACATTCTTCTCTATTCTATCAAATTTGTTATCGATTTCTTCGAACTTTTGGTGTAGAACGTTATTTTGTTCTTCCAGTTTTTGTTCTAGACTATTCTCTTGTTCGTCGATTTTTTGTTCAATGCTGCTCTTCTGCTCGTCTAGATTTTTCTTTTGTTCATCCAGCTTTTGTTCGAGACTATTCTTTTGTTCTTCCAGATTTTTCTTTTGTTGGTCGAGACTTTCTGTTCGTCCATTTTTCTGTTTTGTTCGTCCATTTTTAATAAGAGGAGTTGCATCATTGCAGCCATGTCATTACCGGTACTTGTCTGTTCATCCTCGTCAACACCAAAGGAATATGCATCAGGATCATGTCCCTCGTTGTTCAAAGCCTCCTGAAGTCGAAGCACCAGGTCACTTTTTCCTCCACTGGCGCTGAGGCTTCTCTTGTTCAACTCGGATTTGAGTTGGACGAGGGTCAACTGCAATAGTTTTCGACCCATTCTAGCTTTTTCAAATAGTCAAAAAAAGCACTTTTTTTTTTTTTTTTTTTACACACAATAAGTCCTATCCCACTTCTGACACCAATGTAGAATGTTTGTGTGGGTACAAATGATAGAACTTATTCTTTTCAATACAAATCCCTTTATTCAGTACAGTTACAATTCACTATTTAATTCTTTCTCTCAGTACAATTCAATTTCTCAACCACATATACTTTTCTTATCTTTTACTTAAACCACTTAATCACTTCTTCTAATTAACACTTCAAATTCAACTTTGGAACTGATTTGCATACCTTTGGGATGCTGGTATTTATACTCGAATGACATACTTCGAGAACAATCCTCGCCACCCAGCGTCCCATACAATTTCCAATTTGCTAGAAAATTCGATTCTACTCTCCAGTCGAGACTGCTAATCCAGTATTGAAACCTTCTAGTCTTCGAGTTTCGACATTTTCTGCTAGATATCGCTGCTCACATTTGAGTGGTTATCACATTGCTCCCTCCCTACAGTTGTTCGTCCCGAACAACTTCGTCATTCAGCATCCCGTTGAAATGACACATTCTATCCAAATGGACCACTTTCAATTTTCCTCGATCCCCACGCTGGATCCGGTAGACAACGTCATTAATGCGGGTTATCACCTTGTATGGACCTTCCCAGTCCTGTTGCAATTTTGGTGATTTGCCTTTCTTACGCTGAGGATTATACAGCCAAACCAGACCTCCTTCGTTGAAACCGGAAGATTTCGCCTTGATATCGTACCTAGTTTTCATGCGGCTGCTTGCTAGCTTCATCTTTTCTCTGGTGTCTTCATGCAATTTACGAATCCTGCTGCGTAAGTCATTCACGTACTCGTTCACCTCTTTGGGCTTCTTCGGTGGGGATCCGAATTTTGCTTCACTTGGCAACCGAATTGTTTGACCAAATAAGATCTCGGATGGTGTGTGCCCTGTTGAGCTATGGACCGCGTTTCGGTAGGCCATTAAGAAGAGGGGTATGTGTCGATCCCAATCCCGCTGGCAGTTGCTGACAACCTTAGATAGATGCTCATTCAAGGTCCGATTGAATCGCTCGACCATTCCATCAGATTGAGGGTGTAGTGGCGTTGTCCTTGTCTTTCTTATTCCCAAATATTGGCATATTTCCTGGAAGACTTTTGATTCAAAGTTTCGCCCTTGATCAGAGTGCAGCTCCATTGGGAGCCCAAATCTGCTCACCCAGTTGTTGACTATCTGTTCGGCTACGGTCTTAGCCTCTTGATTTGGGATGGCAAACACTTCCGGCCACTTACTGAAGTAATCCATGACTACGAGAGTATATCGGTTTCCATTAAAGGTTTCGGGAAACGGCCCAGCGATGTCGATGGCTATTCGTTCGAAAGGTGCTCCGACATTGTATTGTTCCATTTGTCCATGTGGCTTTACTTTTGGACCCTTGGTAGCCGCACACCTTATGCACTTTTTGCACCAATTCTCGACATCTTGTTTAGCGCTTAGCCAATAGAAACGTTCCCTTACCTTTTCCAACGTCTTGTTTATTCCCAAATGGCCTCCTGAGATTCCGTCATGTATTTCATGGAGCACTTGGTTGACTCTGGATCGTGGCACAATTAGCTGCATACGAGATGTTGTCCCATCTGCACTTTCCCATTTTCTCTTCAGCAATCCATCTTGCACAAAAAGCGAGTCCCACTGTGCCCAGTATGCCTTCAGAGTTTGGCTCCGATCTGATATATGCTGCCAGCTTGGTCTTTCCTCGTGTTCCTTCCAGGCCAATATTGGTTCGATGTCATTGTCTGCCTGTTGGGAGGAACGGATTTCGTCTATACTCCAACCTTCTATTGGTTCAGTCCTGATCATTTGGATAGTTGCCTGTTCTTTCGCTTCTTTACGGTTGCAGTGTTCGCATTTTACCCCGCACGGTCGACGAGAGAGAGCATCAGCATTTGAGTGGAGTGTTCCCTTGCGGTGTTGCACTTCAAAGTCGTAGCCCTGCAACTGCTCGATCCATCTTGCAACTTGGCCTTCAGGGTTCTTAAATTGGAGTAGCCATTTCAGAGCTGCGTGGTCTGTCCGGAGAATGAACTTTTGTCCGTAGAGGTACTTATGGAAATGCTTCGTAGCCAGAATTAAAGCCAGCGCCGGGTTACACAGTAGTTCCTTTCAGGTCTGGAGAGTACTTTACTGTAATATGCGACCACTTTCTCTTGACCATCATGAACCTGGGAAATCACAGCTCCGACCCCAACATTGCTAGCGTTTGCGTCCACGATGAACATTTTTCCGGGCGTCGGGTAACCCAAGATGGGGGCATTGCACAGCTGTCGCTTCAGTTCTTGAAATGCTTTTTCGCATTCTCCAGACCACCTGAACTGTCGGCCTTTCTCTGTAAGTTGATGCAGGCTCTTTGCAATGCCAGCAAAATCCTTTACGAACCTTCTGTAATACGTGGCGAGTCCCAAGAAGCTTCTCAGTTGGTGTTTATCTTTTGGAGAAGGCCAACTTTTCACGGCTTCGATTTTGTCAGGATCCGTTCTTACTCCTTCCGCTGATATAATGTGACCCAGATATTTTACTTCCGGACGAAACAAGGCGCACTTTTCCGGGTTGAGCTTTAAATGAGCACTTCGTAGCCTCTCAAACACTTCTTTTAGATTTTCGCGGTGCTCCTCGTACGTCTTACCTATGACGATAACGTCGTCCAAATATACTAGGCATGTTTTCCAGGTGAGTCCTTGCAATGTTCGTTCCATTAGTCGCTCGAAGGTGGCCGGAGCGTTGCACAGTCCAAACGGCATCACTGCAAACTGCCAAAGACCGCTTCCTGTAGTGAAGGCAGTTTTCTCACGGTCCGTACGATTTATCTCTACCTGCCAGTAACCGCTCTTCAAGTCAAGTGTTGAAAACCATTTCGCTCCAGAAAGCATATCCAAAGTGTCATCGATTCTCGGAAGTGGGTAGCTGTCCTTTTTAGTGACATCATTGAGACGTCGGTAGTCTACACAAAATCTCGTGCTGCCATCTTTCTTCTTCACGAGGACCACTGGAGATGCCCACGGACTTTGCGATTCTTCAATCACTCCCTCAGCTTTCATCTTCGACATCATTTTGGCAACTTCTGTTTGCTTTGCCAATGGAAGACGCCTTGCAGGTTGACGGATTGGTCGAGCGTCTCCGGTGTCAATGTGGTGTTGAACAATATGCGTACGTCCATATTCTCCGTCTTGTGTAGCAAATATATCAGCGTACTCACCGATTAGTTTTTCTGCCAGGATTCGCTGATCTTCGTCCAGATTACAGAGGCTGAGAATTTTGTTCTTGATTTTTATGCTCTGAACTGTTGTGACCGGTGTTGCACCCTTTTTTTCCGTTGTGGTCGATATAGATTCAACAGGTACGCATTTTCCCACTATCTCCCCCTTTTTCACCTTTACACTGAATGTCTTTGGATTTAGAATCCTTACAGGGACCATGTTGTTCTTTGGCTCCACTAAGGTCATTCCCACCATGAAGTCTCTTTTCTTTTCTGGCTCCATCAAATAGAATCGGTGGCTACCAGGACCACCTTCCACTTTTGCCCACAAAATTGCTTCTGACGAAGGCTCTAGACTCTGATTGCTGCAGATGACGACATTTCAGACTGAGGTATTGGCGTTTCCGTATATCATTGGTATCTCATGTTTCCGTATTTCAGGGTTTGTGCCCCCAAGTCGACTACAAGTCCATGTTCTCTCATGAAGTCTGTACCAATGATGCACTCGTCACATATGTCAGCTACCAGAAACGCGTGAGTGAATGTTATTCCGGCCAATTGGATTTTTATGCGGACTTCACCATATACCATAATCGTTGCTCCTGTAGCTGTTCGCAAGCTGCAACTGCTAGTGTTATGCAGCCAAGACTTCTGCACAAGATTCCTCCTGATGATTGAGGCCGTGGCACCGGTGTCTATTGTTGCCATCCATTTTTCTTTTCCACTGACTACTTCTACTAGAAGGCTTTCGCTGCGTCGTTTTGCCAGCGAGACTTGGATGATGGTCCTGGGGCCGTCGACTCCTGCTACCAACTTCTGCCCCGCGAAGTTGGTGCTTAAGCATTTCCCGACTGATGGCTTCGGGAAGGTTGACCGGCTTCTTGATAGCTGTTTCTGCGGGTTTCTTCCCCTATTTGCTTGTCACCACAGTGAGGGCAGTCTTTTCGTCGCACCGGTTCTTTACACTGCCTTTGAAGGTGTCCTATTTTATTGCAATTCCAGCAGCGCATTATTCGTCTATCCCGTCGAGTATCTCGTTCCTCGGCACTAATTCTTGTGCAGGAACATTCGACAGATGCTACTTCCCTGACGAAATGTGTTCCCCTGGAAGCTTGATTGGCTGCTTCCATCGCCAGAGCGAAGGCAAGTGCTTCAGCAAGGGTTCTTTTCCCGGCCATCCTTACTGCTGACTGTAGCTTCGAATCTGCAATCCCCCTGATAAATGCATCTTTTGCCATTTCGTCGATAATTTCCTGGCCTGCGGTGGGGTATGACAGATGTGCAAGTCTACTCACGTCTGCTTGGAGCTGCTGCAGTGTTTCTCCTCTTTGCTGCGTTCGGCTTTGCAATTGGACCTTGTAGACCTTCTGCATGTGGCTGTCCCCAAACCGTTTCTCGATAGCCTGCACTAAAATCACATAATCTTTATGCTTTTCGATGTCTACTGTTTGCAACAATTCTGCTGCAGGACCGTGCAAGGCCATTGTTAGGGCAAAGCACTTTTCCTCATTGTCCCAGTCGTTTGCACAGGCAGCCATTTCAAACTGCTTCTTATAAGTAGACCATGAGGTCTGGCCATCGAATGAGGGAGGTTTCAAATCTTTTCTCCTTGGACCGCTTAAAGAACATTCTCGCAGTTTCTGTTTTCGCACTGTGTCGAGCTCTTTCGCCAGTTGCTCAGCTTTGTTGTCCATTTGTTCGAATTTTTCGCCAACATTCCTCTCTATTCTTTCAAATTTGTTATCGATTTCTTCGAACTTTTGGTGTAGAACGTTATTTTGTTCTTCCAGTTTTTGTTCTAGACTATTCTTTTGGTCGTCGAATTTTTGTTCAATGCTGCTCTTCTGTTCGTCCATTTTTTGTTCCAGACTGTTCTGGAGAATGTTCTTCTGTTCGTCCATTTTTTGTTCCAGACTGTTCTTCTGTTCTTCCATATTTTTCTTTTGTTCGTCCATTTTTAATAAGAGGAGTTGCATCATCGCAGCCATGTTATTGCCGGTACTTGTCTGTTCATCCTCGTCAACATCAAAGGAATATGCATCAGGATCATGTCCTTCGTTGTTCAAAGCCTCCTGAAGACGGAGCACCAGGTCACTTTTTCCTCCACTGGCGCTGAGGCTTCTCTTGTTCAACTCGGATTTGAGTTGGACGAGGGTCAACTGCAATAGTTTTCGACCCATTCTAGCTTTTTCAAATAGTCAAAAAAAAAACACTTTTTTTTGTTTTTTTTTTTTTTGTTTTTACACACAATAAGTCCTATCCCACTTCTGACACCAATGTAAAATGTTTGTGTGGGTACAAATGATAGAACTTATTCTTTTCAATACAAATCCCTTTATTCAGTACAGTTACAATTCACGATTTAATTCTTTCTCTCAGTACAATTCAATTTCTCAACCACATATACTTTTCTTATCTTTTACTTAAACCACTTAATCACTTCTTCTAATTAACACTTCAAATTCAACTTTGGAACTGATTTGCATACCTTTGGGATGCTGGTATTTATACTCGAATGACATACTTCGAGAACAATCCTCGCCACCCAGCGTCCCATACAATTTCCAATTTGCTAGAAAATTCATTTCTACTCTCCAGTCGAGACTGCTAATCCAGTATCGAAACCTTCTAGTCTTCGAGTTTCGACATTTTCTGCTAGATGTCGCTGCTCACATTTGACTGGTTATCACAATATTGATTTATTAATTTTCTTGATAAATAAGTATAAATTAAATATAAATTTGCTTTAATTGACCCTACATGTGTACATATCTCCTGGTATTTTAAAGCAATTTCAGTACAGCATGTTTGTTTTTTTTTTAGAATATGTAAGGTAGGTATATAATATTTGACCCAAAAGAAATTCGTTCTTGAAAAGCCTTAAATTTTTTTATTACGAAATTCCAATTTGCAAATACATACGAAAAGAAATTATCGAATCAAAAAATGTTGTCACAAAACAACGAAAATAAATTTATAGAACCAGCAAAAAATCTGGTTCCCAAGAGGTAAAGCTTTTTTTTAATAAATAAAACGGTGATTTTCTGTACGATGACTGCTGGTTAAAGACTCAGTAGTCGGTTTCTTAATCGCGACTCTGGTGGCCTACTTCCGAAAATTATATGAGTTGGTAATTTCAATTCTCTTCCAAAGTTGAGTGTAGTTGGTGAAAAACTTGTTGATTGTTGTTCGGCTCTTTTGGCTGACTAATGCGTTTTAGTTTGGGCAGGCAAAAGTATTTTTTTGTGCTCCGGAGCACAAAAGTGGCATACAACTTTTTCCCCTAATTTTTTCACTATTTAATTGTTTCTCTCAGTACAATCCAATTTCTCAACCGCTTATACTTTTCTTATCTTTTACTTGAACCGCTTAATCACTTCTCCTAATTGATACCCGGTAAAGTGCTTTCAGCGCCCCTTAGTGGCATTTTTTTTACCTCCACGACTGGACAGATTTTGGCCGGGAGCAAAATCATATGTAAAGTTTAATTTCGGTGTGGAACAAAATAAATAAATTAGTTGAAGAATTTATTTTTGTCTGATCAGAATAAAGTTGAAAAGTTGAGAAAAAATACGCGAGTTTCGAAATAAGTGCTTGTGAAGTGTGTAGATGGGTTAATTTGAATAGAATCGTGCTTTAAAAAATGTAAACAAAGCACTTGTGAAATACGAACAAATTGTTGTGTTATTACTTTTCTATTAAATATTTAGTGAATACTGTGTAATATAGTGTCTTTTTGTTAAATATATGGTTAAACAAATCAATAAAATAGTGAAATGCTGCTGAAAATTCGCATAGTTGGAATACTACACATGTGTATGTATATGCATATACTCATAGCAGAATATTTTAAAAGGACTATTTCGTTTGGTGAAAGTGAAAGAATACTGAAAGCTGGTTGTAATTACTCTCTTGCACTTGATCCTGCTTCAATTATAACTTAAAAACCAAACCAATTTGCACCAACTTTTCAGTTTCACCAGCAGAAACATTAATAGGATTCCATCTATAAAAATTTTAAGTTTCATTTCATTGTCTTTATTGACTTGTTTAACAATATATTAAATAAACACTTTATATTATTCACTACGAACTTAATATTGAATAAAGAAATAACAAGAAAAACAATTTCTTCGCGTTTAACAAATGCTTTGTTTACATTTTTTAATTCGTAACTTTTCTCAACATTTTAAGCCAACACGTATTTGAAAACAAAAATTTCTTTAACAAAATTAATAATATTATTCCGTACCGAAATTTCACTTTTCATACGAATTTGCTCGAGCCAACGATCTGTCAGAAATTTATATAGTCGATATAGTACAAAAAATTTCCGCAAGAATTTTCGTTCCGGGTGTCAATTAACACTTCAGATTTCACTTTAGAACTGATTTGCATACCTTGGGGATGCTGGTATTTATTGTTTTCAAATACGTGTTGGCTTAAAATGATGAGAAAAGATACGCGAGTTTCGAAATAAGTGCTTGTGAAGTGTATAGATGGGATAGTTTAAATAGAATCGTGCTTTAAAAAATGTAAACAAAGCATTTGTTAAACGCGAAGAAATTGTTTTTCTTGTAATTTCTTTATTCAATATTAAGTTCGTAGTGAATAATATAAAGTGTTTATTTAACATATTGTTAAACAAGTCAATAAAGACAGTGAAATGCAACTTAAAGTTTTCATAGATGGAATCCTATTAATGTTACAGCAAAATATTATTTCAAGGGGAATGTTTCTGCTGGTGAAACTGAAAAGTTGGTGCAAATTGGTTTGGTTTTTAAGTTATAATTGAAGCAGGATCAAGTGCAAGAGAGTAATTGCAACCAGCTTTCAGTATTCTTTCACTTTCACCAAACGAAATAGTCCTTTTAAAATATTCTGCTATGAGTATATGCATATACGAGTACATGTGTAGTATTCCAACTATGCGAATTTTCAGCAGCATTTCACTATTTTATTGATTTGTTTAACCATATATTTAACAAAAAGACACTATATTACACAGTATTCACTAAATATTTAATAGAAAAGTAACAACACAACAATTTGTTCGTGTTTCACAAGTGCTTTGTTTACATTTTTTAAAGCCCGATTCTATTCAAATTAACCCATCTACACACTTCACAAGCACTTATTTCGAAACTCGCGTATTTTTTCTCGACATTTCAACTTTATTCTGATCAGACAAAAATAAATTCTTTAACTAATTTATTTATTTTGTTCCACACCGAAATTAAACTTTACATGTGTGTTGCCAAACTTGGTAATGCCACTGTGTTGTCTAACGATACGCAAACCTGATCAGTAAGGAGGCCATCTGCTGAATTAAGAAGCCATCTTTTTCTTCTTCCTTTTTTTTTTTGTTAGAAAAAAAAAGGCGGAGAATTAGAAGCCGACAAAAAGGAGAGGTGCAAAAACGAATTTTTTAACCTAGCACTTCAATATATTTCACAAAATAAAGAAAGTTAAAAATCGGAATACTCTTCTCTTTTTTTTTTAATTTCGGCAATCTTTTTTAAAAAAAAAAATAACATTTTAAAAAATTCGTTCGTGAAAATTTCGAGTAATCTGGGATTCACCACGCTAAGTTGCAAGACGCCATTTTGTACACGTTGGAGTGAGCCAAATTGGAGCACGACACGGAGGGTAACCAGTGAACAGCCATATTTGCGAAGTAATTTCATCGCTCACGAATCACCAGTGAAGACCTAAAGAAAAACCCACATTTCACGCCGTCACTGTCAGGTAAGCAATGTCTCTAGATAATTTTAGTATATTCAACCGATCCGATAAGATCACGCATTCTCCTCCCCCACACACACCTCGTGGCATAAACGCTCCCCCGCCACACACACCTCGTGGCACAAGCGCTCCCCCGCCACACACACCTCGTGGCACAAGCGCTCCTCCGCCACACACACTTAATAGCACCAATGAGCCGCAACTAATACCTCGCGACATTTATAAAAAACCATCCTCGACCTCGCAATCGAAATACAGAAAAGCCAACAAATACAACTGCAAGTCTTGTGCAAAACCAGACAACAAAAAAATGGTAGCATGCGACGATTGCGACGACTGGCACCATTTTCAGTGCGTCAATGTATCATCCGACGTCGCAAAACGGGATTGGAGTTGCCCAAAATGCGTTGCGCAACAGGCGGTGGCCAACAACTCAACAGCACCACAAAAAGATATAGAACATCCCAAAATACCAACAACCAACGATTCTTCGGTGCCAAAACATGTGGCTCTAAACGTCGATGCGCAGTCTGCAAGAGACAAGAATACTCGATCAACTGTCATGGGCTCTCAGTCATCGCGATCTTCAAAGAAAACGATAAGAATACGTCTACAACGGTTGGAAGAAGAAAGATGTCTAAAGGAAAAAAGGGACAAGGAGTATCTCGACGCAAAATATGACATACATATAGTGTCTAAGGAATTGCCGAGTTTCTCCGGGTTACCTGAAGAGTGGCCGCTCTTCATAAGCTGTTTTGAAACCAGGACTGAATCATGTGGGCTCTCCGACTACGAGAATTTAATTCGTCTACAGAAAAGTCTCAAAGGCAAGGCCCTCGAAGCAGTACGAGCAAGATTGATGAACGACTGGATTCGCTGGTAACATTTGCTCTGTCAGTGCAAAACATTGTTGCGACGATGGAATCTTCAGCGTAACACGCACATCTTAATAATCCATGTCTTTTACAGGAATTGACAGAAAAGCTTCCGTACCAGACGCGTCTAAATTGGGGCATATTTAAGATGGGATTAGAAACTGTCGACCTTTCAAAGTTCAGCGCATGGTTATTCCAAGTAGCACAGGCGTCATGTGAAGTTACCGAGATGACATCACTACCCATACCAGTGACAAAAACGAATAGAAGACAAATCAACAGTTCATTCATCAACAACAACCACATACCAGAAGTACGCAATCCCAATGGCCAGCTGTCTTGCGTAATATGTGGCAGCAGTAACTGCACATCAGTAGAAGAGTGCGATCAGTTTTTGGGACTTAGCAGAGATAGGACGAGATCAAGAAATGTTATCTGTGTCGCACATGTCTTATTCGTCACCCCAACAAAAGATGTACTTCAAATAAACAGTGTGGAATAAATGGTTGCTCGTATAGACACCACAGGCTGTTACATAAATACAGAGATGCGACAAACCAACCACCACAAAACGAAGTCATCCACGCCAGAATGTATGCACATCAATACGAGCAGGCGAGTGTTATTTTCAAGGTCGTACCAGTAACGCTCTATAACAACGGAATTAAAGTAGATACATATGCCTTTCTCGACGACGGGTCGTCTATCACCCTCATGGACGAAGAGTTAGCTAATATTCTGAAGTTAGAGGGTGCTCAGGAACAACTCTGCCTGAGATGGACAGCAAACACACGCAGGCTGGAAAAACAATCAAGAAAGGTCAATCTACAAATCTCAGGCTCGAATTGCACGAGAAAGTACCTACTATCCAGTGTACGTACTGTTGAGTCCCTAAACCTTCCTTCCCAATCAATAAACTCCAAGACAATGAAATCCCAGTTTCCTTATTTCAAAGACATTCCAATTTCATCATTCTTCAATGTCCAACCTAGAATCCTAATTGGCCTAGATCATGCAAATCTAATAGTTTCATTTAAGCATCGTGAAGGAAAAAGTGATCAACCATCAGCGATCAAAACTAGACTGGGATGGACGGTATTTGGGCCATTAGATGGAATTACGTCAGAACGCTCAGAGCATGGGGCTTACCACATGTGCGAATGTCAAGAAGGGTCGGATGAGAAGCTACACGAACTGGTTCGGAAATTTTTCGCCATAGAAAATATAACATCAAAAAATATAAAACGTCTGATGAATAATGAGGATACAAGGGCAAAAACAATGCTAGAGGAGCACACTGAACAAATAGGAAAAAGATACAGTGTGCCACTGTTATGGAAAAGTGAACTAGTAGAGCTACCCGATAGTAGGCCAGCAGCAGTGCGTAGGTTGGTGTGCCTCGAAAATAGGCTCAAAAAAGAACCGGCTTTGGCAGCGAATCTTCAAACGCAAGTGCAGGAGTACCTAAGAAAGGGATATGTACGTAAGCTCACTGGCATCGAACGACGGGAGAACGGAAAAGAAAGGGTTTGGTACTTACCGATCTTCCCCGTTATTAATCTGAACAAGCCATCCAAGGTGCGCATTGTATGGGATGCAGCTGCTCGAATAAACGAAATTTCCCTCAACTCAGTGCTGATGTCTGGACCTGATGATTTGCCACCGCTGCCAGAAATCCTCTTTCGTTTTCGGGAAAAAAGAATAGCTATCTGTGGAGACATTCGAGAAATGTTCCACCAAATAATGGTGCGAAAATCCGATCAGAATGCGCAAAGATTTCTTTGGAGGAATATAGATTCGGGGGAAATAGAAGATTATGTAATGCAGGTGCTAACGTTCGGGTCCACATGTTCACCATATTGCGCAAGTTTCATTAAAAATCTGAACGCCTTAAAGTATGCATCGCAATTTCCCAGAGCAGTACAGGCTATCGTTCGAAACCACTACGTAGACGACTTTCTTGATAGCGTCGACACCGAGGAAGAAGCGATTCGTTTAGCAAATGAAGTCATACATATACACCAACAGGGCGGATTCGAGATAACGAACTTCATGAGCAACTCGTCAAAGTTAGTAGAAGCACTAGGAGATAGAGCAGCTAAGGGTGATAAAAATATAAAGTGTACAGATCTTTACGATGCCGAGAAAGTTTTAGGCATGTGGGGGTCACCTCGAACTGATGTATTTTCATTCTCCTTCCTGTATAAAACCAAACGATTTAGAGAGGGTCTATTTAGGGACAAGCTTCCTCCCACGAAAAGAGAAGTTCTCAAAATTTTAATGAGTGTTTTCGATCCACTTGGACTTATTGCCCACTTCCTCGTTATGATTAAAATCCTTTTACAGGAAGTTTGGCGTCAGAAAATTCAGTGAGATGAAGAGTTGCAAGATGGTCAACTTATAGCATGGCATCAGTGGACTAGGTTAGTACCAGTTGTCAAGGAAATAAGAATAAAAAGGCCATATTTCGAAGATGTGGTATTCGGTGCTGACTGCTCAGTGGAGTTACATATGTTTGTTGACGCCAGCCTGGCAGCTTATGCGGCAGTGGCTTATTTACGCATTCAGAGTGGACCCTATGTTGAATGTAGACTAGTCTGTTCAAGAACAAGGGTTGGTCCTCTCAAACCGCTGTCAGTACCTCGTATGGAGTTAGAAGCAGCTGTGTTGGGTGTCAGACTGGCGAAAGTTGTCGCGAAAGGTCACTCAATCAAAATCAATAGGCGATACTTCTGGTCAGATTCGCAGGCTGTATTATGCTGGATTAAGAATGAAAAAAGAAAAATGAAACAGTTTGTAATGTTCAGGATAGGGGAAATTTTGGAAGACTCTGCTGAAGCTGAATGGCGATGGGTTCCCAGCAAGGACAATGTAGCTGACGATGCGACGAAATGGAATGTTAAAAAAGATTGGTCGTTCGAGAGCCGCTGGTATAGTGGACCAGAATTTTTACGTCAGTCCAGTGATAGATGGCCGGCGGGTGAAGTGATCCATTCCAATTCATCCGCAGAAAAAGAAGTAAGGATGCATACCCACAGAGCGTTTAATGTTGATCCTGTAGTAGACTATAACAGATTTTCGTCATGGAAGACGTTGCGCGGAACCATATCATGGTGTTATCGTTGGAAAAGGAAGAAATTAATTTCAGTTAATGAAAGCCTGGATGCAGCCGCGAACTATTTGTACAGATTATGTCAGTCTGAAGCCTTTTCGAGGGAAGTTGGTCTGCTACAAATTGCAAATACTATACAGAGCGAGCCGCACCTGGAAAAGTCAAATGATCTGTCGAATTTAAGTCCCTATCTTGAACAAAAAGGAGTCATGCGTATAAAGGGACGCATCGATGCCTCCGAGCATGTACCTTTCAATTGTAAACGCCCAATTATTCTTCCCAAGACTCATCAAATCACTTGGCTTATTGTTCAAGATTTTCATCAAAAATATAAACACATCAATTTCGAAACGACCGTGAATGAGATTCGTCAAAGCTATTATATTCCATCTCTGCGTACGGTGCTCAAGCAAGTTACTCGTAAGTGTCAAACATATAAAAACGCGAGAGCGGTTCCTGTACCACCAATGATGGGAGAGTTGCCCCCGGCACGACTTAAGGCCTTTACTCGACCGTTCTCTTATGTGGGGATGGATTATTTTGGGCCGATGTTAGTTGCAGTAGGAAGACACTCGGAAAAACGCTGGGGGGTGATATTTACTTGTTTAACCATCAGAGCGATACACATAGAGGTCGCACACAGTCTATCTAGTGACACGTGTATCATGGCCATGCAACGGTTCTGCGCGGTTCTGAGGTTAGTGCGGTCGGTGAAGCAGGTGCTGGCGCAAATGAATCAGCCTAGAAATCCTAAAGATGAGGTCTTATTGACGATGATGGCGGAGGTTGAATATATTATTAATTCTAGACCATTAACATATGTTCCTTTAGATCGAGACAGTGACGAAGCGCTAACGCCGAACCATTTTTTAATGGGTTCATCGAATGGTGTGACATTGAATTGCCGGAATTTGGATGATGGGTTGGCACTTCGAAGAAACTGGTTGACTTGTGAACAGTATGCTGATACGTTTTGGAAGAGGTGGGTCAAGGAGTACTTGCCGACACTTACCAGAAGGACCAAGTGGTTCCGTCCTGCCAAACCTATGGTAGAAGGAGACGTGGTCATCATAGTAGATGCAAAAAGTCCTAGAAGTACCTGGCCCAAAGGACGAATCCTGCGGATACATCGGAGCAAAGATGGGCAAACGCGATCAGCCGTTATTCAGACGGCAACAGGAGTATACACAAGACCCACGGCAAAATTAGCAGTTTTAGATATGGGAGGGTTTGGCGTTGATGGTAACCTGGACCAAGCTCCCAGATTACCAGGGGGGAGTGTTGCCAAACTTGGTAATGCCGCTGTGTTGTCTAACGATACGCAAACCTGATCAGTAAGGAGGCCATCTGCTGAATTAAGAAGCCATCTTTTTCTTCTTCCTTTTTTTTTTTGTTAGAAAAAAAAAGGCGGAGAATTAGAAGCCGACAAAAAGGAGAGGTGCAAAAACGAATTTTTTAACCTAGCACTTCAATATATTTCACAAAATAAAGAAAGTTAAAAATCGGAATACTCTTCTCTTTTTTTTTTAATTTCGGCAATCTTTTTTAAAAAAAAAATAACAATATGATTTTGCTCCCAGCCAAAATCTGTCCAGTCGTGGAGGTACAAAAAATGCCACCAAGGGGCGCTGAAAGCACTTTACCGGGTGTCAATACTCGAATGACATACTTCGAGAACAATCCTCGCCATCCAGCGTCCCATACAATTTCCAATTTGCTAGAAAATTCGATTCCACTCTCCAGTCGAGACTTTGTTATTCCAGTATCGACATTTTCTGCTAGATGTCGCTGCTCACATTTAAGTGGTTATCACAATATGATTTTGCTCCCAGCCAAAATCTGTCCAGTCGTGGAGGTACAAAAAATGCCACCAAGTGGCGCTGAAAGCACTTTACCGGGTGTCAATTCAGATTCGGAAACACGAACAAATTCGGTGCAGAATACAATAAAATAAATAAATGTGCTAAAGAAATTGTTGTTTTCTAATAAATCTGAAGTTTAAATATGGGGAAACATTATGTAAGTTTCGATATAAGTGCTTGTGAAGTGTTTACAAGTATTAGTTAGAATAAAAACGTGTTTTGAAAAATATATACCAAACATTTGTGGAACACAAACAATAGTCAATAATATAAAGTGTTTCTTTAATGCCCAAAGCACATGTGCAGAAAATCTGCTTGCAGTACTACTGGCAGCTCAGCCCGTGAAACAGATATGCAGATTTTTTTTAAGTCAATCGCATCGGCTGCTGTCATTTTACAATTCTGTGACATATGTACTGAATTGAAATCTCATTTATTTTGTGAAAATTATTTTATTGTGAACTGATAAAAAATGGATATTACAAAATACAATTGACACTCGGTAAAGTTTTTTTTACCCACATGGCTAGACTGATTTTTGACAGCTCGTCGCCGGGAGCAAATTCACGTGTAAAGTATAATTTCGGTGTGGAACAAAGTAAAAAAAATTGTTAAAGAATCTATTGTTGTCTGATAAGTATAGACTTAAAATATCTGGAAAAATACGAGAGTTTCGAAATAAGTGCTTGTTAAGTGTTTAGATCAGTTACGAGTAGTTTAAATAGAATCATGCTTTAAAAAATGTAAACAAAGCACTGATATTGGTCCGATATAGTCCATTCCGACGTAGGTGAGCGACATACTGAATGCTTTCATCCGGGCTGCTGGTAACTCAGCCATCAAGGGTTGTCTGGGTGCGGCATTTATAGTCTTGCAATTATGACAGTTTCTTGTAACCTTTACAGCGTTCCGCAGGCCGGAAATGTAATACACTTGACGAATTTCATTTACCACAGTCTCAATAAACAGGTGGTGATAACGCTCATGAAAATGTTGAATTATAAGAGATATCATGTAGTGTCTCTTTGGTAGGACGATAGATCGTTTGCAAGAAAACGGTGCATGGCTGCATGCATCAATGCTGCCCTTTATACGAATAACTTCATTCTCATCCATATACGGACTTAATTTATATAAAGAGCTTGATTTACTTATTGACGAATCTGATGGTACGCATGCCTTACCGAGTTTTAAGGAGTTCCATTCTTCGGAAAAGACCTCTCGTTGACAAGTTTTTAAAAGGTAATTATCATCAATCTGCGGGTCCCTTACAATAATATTGAGTATACCTTTTGTTCGAGTTCTTTTGTGACGGATTATATTTATCCCTTTTAGTGCCAAAGAGCGCCGTCGCGCTGCTCTCGCTAAGTATTTTAGTATGTATGTCACTAAAAGGGTTATAAAGGTGATAACAATTGCTACTGCCCTTCTTAACTTCGTCCACGAAGAAAATCTGGAGAAATCGACCAGTGGCTCTTGAGGCTGATGTTGGTGTAGCAGTAATATCACCTCCTCATCGATAGTAAGCTTTAAGGGCTGTAGTGGCCATTCTTTCTCGGGTCTGCTGAGTAACGTAGGGCCGAAAAACATCGACTATCGGCTGTGAAGTCCGTGTTGTCGTCAGCCCTTGTCCCATCGTCCGCGACGCTTTCCACGCTCGAGACTCATTTCCATTCATTGGGGTTCGGTTCTTCCAAAATTTCTCCAACTCTAAATGCTACGTAAGGTCTTAATTTTTTCTTACAGTTTTTTATCCAGCATAATACCATCTGGGAATCGGACCAGAATGTTCGATTATTCGTTACGACCTGATGGTAATCTAAAATCATCTTTGCCATTCTGACCCCTAAAAGTGCTGCCTCTAATTCCATTCTCGGAATGGAGATGGGCTTTAGCGGCGACACTTTAGTCTTAGCGCATATTAAACCAATTTCAGTTCGAACTCCATCTGAGACACGAAAATAGGCTGCAGCCGTGCCGAACTGGCATCCACAAACACGTGAAGTTCAACCTTATGATTGTTGTTAAACTGCAGCTATTCCAAGTAAGGCCTCCTTATCCCTAACGCCTTCATATTCGGCAACCGATCTATCCACTTGCGCCACCCTTCAAATTGCTCTGTATGTATCTCTTCATCCCATGTCACACCTGAGCGCCATATCTCCTGCAGAAGTATTTTAAGGTAAACGAGAAAAGGTGCAATCAAACCCAACGGATCGAATATATTGTGATAACCACTTAAATGTGAGCAGCGACATCTAGCAGAAAATGTCGAAGACCAGAAGATTTCGATATTGGAATAACAAAGTCTCGACTGGAGAGTGGAATCGAATTTTCTAGCAAATTGGAAATTGTATGGGACGCTGGATGGCGAGGATTGTTCTCGAAGTATGTCATTCGAGTATAAATACCAGCATCCCAAAGGTATGCAAATGAGTTCTAAAGTGTAATTTGAAGTGTTAATTAGGAGAAGTGATTAAGTGGTTTAAGTAAAAGATAAGAAAAGTATAAGTGGTTGAGAAATTGAATTGTACTGAGAGAAAGAATTAAATAGTGAATTGTAACTGTACTGAATAAAGGGATTTGTATTGAAAAGAATAAGTTCTATCATTTGTACCCACACAAACCTTTTACATTGGTGTCAGAAGTGGGATAGGACTTATTGTGTTTAAAAAAAAAAAAAAGTGTTTTTTTTGACTATTTGAAAAAGCTAGAATGGGTCGAAAACTATTGCAGTTGACCCTCGTCCAACTCAAATCCGAGTTGAACAAGAGAAGCCTCAGCGCCAGTGGAGGAAAAAGTGACCTGATGCTCCGTCTTCAGGAGGCTTTGAACAACGAGGGACATGATCCTGATGCATATTCCTTTGATGTTGACGAGGATGAACAGACAAGTACCGGCAATGACATGGCTGCAATGATGCAACTCCTCTTATTAAAAATGGACGAACAAAACAAAAAAATGGACGAACAGAAGAACAGTCTCGACCAACAAAAGAAAAATCTGGAAGAACAGAAGAACAGTCTGGAACAAAAGATGGACGAACAGAAGAACATTCTCCAGAACAGTCTGGAACAAAAAATGGACGAGCATAAGAGCAGCATTGAACAAAAATTCAACGAACAAACCAACAATCTGCACTTTCTTCAACAGAATATGGATGAACAAAAGAATAATCCGGAAGAACAAAAGAACATTCTCCAGCAAAAATTCGAAGAAATCGGTGACAAATTTGAAAGAATAGAGAAGAACGTTGATGACAAATTTGATAGAATGGAGAAGAACGTTGATGACAAATTTGATACAATAGAGAAGAATGTTGGCGAAAAATTCGAAGAAATGGATAGCAAAGTTCAGCAACTGGCAAAAGAGTTGGAACCTCCCTCATTCGATGGCCAGACCTCATGGTCTACTTATAAGAAGCAGTTTGAAATGGCTGCCTGTGCAAATGATTAGGACAATGAAGAAAAGTGCTTTGCCCTAGCAATGGCCTTACGCGGTCCTGCGGCAGAATTGTTACAAACAATCGATATCGAAAAGAATAGAGACTATATGGCTTTAGTGCAGGCTATCGAGAAACGGTTTGGGGATAGCCACATGCGGGAAGTTTACAAGGTTCAATTGCAAGGCCGTATGCAGTAACGAGGAGAAACCCTACAACAGCTCCAAGCAGACGTGAGTAGACTGGCACATTTGTCATATCCCACCGCAGGCCAAGAAATAATCGACGAAATGGCAAAGGACGCATTCATCGGGGGAATTGCAGATTTGAAGCTGCAATCAGCAGTAAGGATGGCCGGGGAAAGAACCCTTGCTGAAGCACTTGCCTTCGCTCTGGCGATGGAAGCATCCAATCAGGCTTCCAAAGGAATGCATTTCGTCAGGGAAATAGTATCTGGTGAATGCTCCTGCTCAAGACTAACTACTATGCAACGAAATATCCCGCGGGAGAGACGAAGGATGCGCTGCTGGAACTGCGATAAAGTAGGACATCTGCAAGGGCATTGTGAAGAACCAGTACGACGAGAAGGCTGCATGCACTGGGGTTACAGGCAAATAGAAAGAAAAACCAGCAGAAACGGCTACCAAGAAACCGGTCAAATTTCCAGAAGCCATCAGTTAGGAAATGCTTACTTCGCGGGGCAGAAGTCTGTAGTAGGAGTCGACTCCAGGGTAATTATCCCAGTCTCACAGGTAAAACAATGCAACGAAAGCCTCCCAGCAGAAGTAGTCAGTGGTAAAGAAGCGAAAGAACACGCAACTATCCAAACGATCAGGACTGAGCCAATAGAGGGTTGGAGTATAGACGAAATCCGTTCCTCCCAACAGGCAGACAATGACATCGAACCAATATTGGCCTGGAAAGAACACGAGGAAAGACCAAGCTAGCAGCAGATGTCAGATCGGAGCCAAACTCTGAAAGCATACTGGGCACAGTGGGACTCGCTTTTTGTGCAAGATGGATTGCTGAAGAGAAAATGGGAAAGTGCAGATGGGACAACATCTCGTATGCAGCTAATTATGCCACGGTCCAGAGTCAACCAAGTGCTCCATGAAATACATGACGGAATCTCAGGAGGCCATTTGGGAATAAACAAGACGTTGGAAAAGGTAAGGGAACGTTTCTATTGGCTAAGCGCTAAACAAGATGTCAAGAATTGGTGCAAAAAATGCATATGGTGTGCGGCTACCAAGGGTCCAAAAGTAAAGCCACATGGACAAATGCAACAATACAATGTCGGAGCACCTTTCGAACGAATAGCCATCGACATCGCTGGGCCGTTTCCCGAAACCTTTAATGGAAACCGATATACTCTCGTAGTCATGGATTACTTCAGTAAGTGGCCGGAAGTGTTTGCCATCCCAAATCAAGAGGCTAAGACCGTAGCCGAACAGATAGTCAACAACTGGGTGAGCAGATTTGGGGTCCCAATGGAGCTGCACTCTGATCAAGGGCGAAACTTTGAATCAAAAGTCTTCCAGGAAATATGTCAATATTTGGGAATAAGAAAGACAAGGACAACGCCACTACACCCTCAATCTGATGGAATGGTCGAGCGATTCAATCGGACCTTGAATGAGCATCTATCTAAGGTTGTCAGCAACTGCCAGCGGGATTGGGATCGACACATACCCCTCTTCTTAATGGCCTACCGAAACGCGGTCCATAGCTCAACAGGGCACACACCATCCGAGATCTTATTTGGTCAAACGATTCGGTTGCCAAGTGAAGCAAAATTCGGATCCCCACCGACGGAGCCCAAAGAGGTGAACGAGTACGTGAATGACTTACGCAGCAGGATTCGTAAATTGCATGAAGACACCAGAGAAAAGATGAAGCTAGCAAGCAGCCGCATGAAAACTAGGTACGATATCAAGGCGAAATCTTCCGGTTTCAACGAAGGAGATCTGGTTTGGCTGTATAATCCTCAGCGTAAGAAAGGCAAATCACCAAAATTGCAACAGGACTGGGAAGGTCCATACAAGGTGATAACCCGCATTAATGACGTTGTCTACCGGATCCAGCGTGGGAATCGAGGAAAATTGAAAGTGGTCCATTTGGATAGAATGTGTCATTTCAACGGGATGCTGAATGACGAAGTTGTTCGGGACGAACAACTGTAGGGAGGGAGCAATGTGATAACCACTTAAATGTGAGCAGCGACATCTAGCAGAAAATGTCGATACTCGAAGACCAGAAGATTTCGATACTGGAATAACAAAGTCTCGACTGGAGAGTGGAATCGAATTTTCTAGCAAATTGGAAATTGTATGGGACGCTGGATGGCGAGGATTGTTCTCGAAGTATGTCATTCGAGTATAAATACCAGCATTCCAAAGGTATGCAAATGAGTTCTAAAGTGTAATTTGAAGTGTTAATTAGGAGAAGTGTTTAAGTGGTTGAAGTAAAAGATAAGAAAAGTATAAGTGGTTGAGAAATTGAATTGTACTGAGAGAAAGAATTAAATAGTGAATTGTAACTGTACTGAATAAAGGGATTTGTATTGAAAAGAATAAGTTCTATCATTTGTACCCACACAAACATTTTACAATATTCATTAGGGTTTTAAGAACCTGCCTTTTTGTCGGAACTAACCCTTCTTCATTGAGTGTCCACTTGAGCATTCGTGCATTATAAAGGAAAGGAAGGAGAAATTTTCATCGGTAGGAGACCACCACAGTCCTAGTTCTTTCTCCGTACTTTAGTTCTCTGAATTTGTCCACGTTAGAATCCTGTTGGATTGCCGCAAGAACAAAGCCGGCTTGCTGATGCACGTACTTAACGGACTTTGTAACTTCGATGGCTTCCGTTTCTGAGTCGAAGCTGTCGAGTAAGTCGTCGACGTAATGATTGTCGGTAATGGCCTTGGCTGCTCGAAGATATTTGTTTGAAAACTCCATAGAGTTTGTATCTTTTACAAACTGCGCGCCATAAGTGGAGCATGTTGAGCCAAACGTAACAACTTTCATGAGATAATCTTCTATTTCTCCTGTCTCTTTATTCCGCCAAAGAAAGCGCTGGGCGTGCTGGTCTACTCCCGTATCGCCGACTGGTGAAACATTTCTTTTACATCGCCACAAATGGCGAATCTTCTCTGACGGAATTGAAATAATACTGCCGGAAGATTGTCTGGGTCAGTTAGCAGCATGGAGTTGAGTGATATTCCTTCGACTTTAGCGGCTGCGTCCCAAAACATGCGTACCTTCTGCGGTTTGTTTGGGTTGGTGGCTGGAAAAACTGGTAGGTACCAAATAACCATAACAGAATTGCCTTTTAATTCTTCCTTTGAGAGTTTACGAGCATAACCTTTTGCTACATAATCATTGATCTGTGAATTCATACTTTCGGACAGCACTTTATCTCTCTTCAATCGCTTTTCCAACCCGTCGGTAATTCTCCTTCACGATTTGTTCTGTTTTCGCATCATCGTTACTCATAATTCTTTTGGCAATTTTTGGGCAAATGTTTTCAGTGGTGTAAAACTCTTTTACCATTTCCTCGAGCATCGCATTCGACATCGCACTACACTCACACGCATGGTAGTTGTGGTATTCTTTCGAAGAATCACATGTCAGTCCACATCTCCCAAATACTGTCCAACCCAATCTGATCTTAACTGCAAACGGCTGGTTAGTGTCCACTTCCCGTGCCTTTTGGGCACTTATTATGCTCGAGTTATCTAGGCCTATTAATATTTGTGGGCATGCATCTTCGTAAGATTTCATTGTAAGACCTCTGAGATGACTAAAACTCTTCTGCAACTCAAGCAAATTAATTGTCTGATGAGGTAAATCAAGTGATTGAATAATACGGGCATGCTGAAGAATGAAGGTTTTATTTCCATTCCTTTCAGTACGACTGGTGTTCAAAGCTCCATCGCCTGTTTGGTATGATGTCTTTTGAAAGCACGCAGCCGCGTCATGACTTGAGAGTTTATCATCAGGCATCGGCCTACCGATTTTCGCTGGTGTGTGTGAAGCAGCCTTTACCCGCCCTACTTGTGGCGATCTCACTGCACTTTCGTTTATTTGTGACAATAATATGTACTTCTTATTCAGATATTCTAAATCTCTTTTTTCTTGCTTTGATTATTTTGTTCGCCAGAAACGTCCCCTAATTTTGACGTAGCAGGTGGGTAAGTAGGAACACAAAGTGAAGTGCCTTGGTTGTCTTGCTTCGATGTCTGACTTGACGGGTGCGCCCTAACCTCGCTTTCTGATGCATGTGCTTAAGGAATTCCTCCACCTCCAATTGCAGCAGATTGGTACGTTTGACAAAACCAGTCGCAGTTCGCCAATTCGTGTGTGACGCCCACGCACTGGTAATGATGCCATTGGTTACACTGTACCATGTCGTTGTCATCGGGACGATTGCACGACTTGCAATTAAATTCGATTGCAGGCGCTGGCGTTGGTGGCGGATAGCGATTTTCGAATGGCAATGTATTTTCTAAACATGGCTTACCTGTGAAAATCCTTGGCAAATGTTGGACCCCAGAAATCTTGTGGAAAAATTCACTGGTAGAGTGGTGGCAACAGCTAGATTTTTTTCTCAGCTTCGTTGATGGCGGGAACGTTGGGCGCTGGTAAACAATCGTCCCTTTCAGACTTGGCAGAATATTGTTCCTTTCCTTTGATGGCAGCGAGATTGAATTTTATGAAATTCCAACGCTGTTCATACATGCATACATACATATATGTGCGTATATTCTTGAAAATTGCGGCCACTCGTTGTGAGGAATAAAGCGTGATCGTCTTTTAGAAACGTTTTAAAAAGATTTTATAAGTGCAAAATCCAATATTGTTTTTCATAATCCGTTTATGTATTTCGATTTTTAAAACCTTAGTAAATACAAAAGTTAATACATATATGAAAGATAATTTAAATACTATAGAAGGTAACTATGTCTTCCGCTTACAAAATTTAAATGAACGACTTTTCGTTCTTTAAGACATATGTAGGTAATTTGCCCGTTAAAGCTGGTGTTGCCAACTATTTGAATCAGTTAATAAGGAAATCCATCACGTCACTTACAGACTTCAGTTCTCATTATATAAGTTTTATATTATTTAAGATCTTTTTATACTACATGAAATTTTTCTATTCGTCTAGTAACTGTTTGATTTCTTTGCTAACCTGTCTATTAACTAATAGGATTCCATCTATGAAAATTCTAAGTTGCATTTGACTGTCTTTATTGACTTGTTTAACAATATATTAAACACTTTATTTTACTCACTCTGGATTTAATAATGAATAGAAAAGTAACAACAAAAACAACTACTTCGCGTTTCACAAGTGCTTTGTTTACATTTTTTTAAAGTACGACTCTATTTAAACTAAGCCATCTAAACAATTTACAAGTACTTATTTCGAAACTCGCGTATTTTTTCTGGACATTTTAGCTTTATACTTATCAGACAACAATAAATTCTTTAACAAATTTATTTCTTTTGTTCCACAACGAAATTAAACTTAGCATAGTCCGCTTTTACACGTCGCAAGTGTGTAATGAGAATGTTCTGGTTATTTTCTTTTGAACTGTCATTCAGTAATGAGCAATTTTACAATTACAAAGTGTGTAATGAGAATGTTCTGGTTATTTTCTTTTGAACTGTCATTCAGTAATGAGCAATTTTACACGAAAGCCTTTCCCCCGTCTTTGGTGTTTCATGTTATTTGACAGCTCTCTTTCAGTCTTTCATAATTGAAAATGAGCCCCCTTGTTAATTCTTTGGTTCATTTAAGTCCATCCACCATACTGAAATGTTGTTCTCGTAACAACAGCGAACGAATTAATGAAGCAAATACGAAAAAGAAATTTCAAAAAGATGCAATGAAATCCCTACCCGCATGCAGTGGGAATTTGGTTGATTGGGTATTTTTTGTTTCATTATCCCTCTCTTTTGCACTCATTTGAATTTTTTGAAACTTGCGACGTGTAAAAGCGGACATACGAATGAATTTGCTCCCGGCAACGAGCTGTCAGAAATGAGAAAAAAAAAATGCCACCAAGGGGCGCTGAAAGCACTTTGCCAAGTGTCAATAAAGTTCGGAAAGAGATATTAGGTCTGTTCGCTTACTTTTTGGAATAAATATGTAAAAACTGTGTAATCCGGGGGAATGGAAATAAAATTCGCTCAGAGAGAAAATTTGTTAAAAAGTAAGTGAACGGACTTGAGACTGTTTTTTATAGACAAATGTCAACTGTCTTTATTTTGATTTTTATTCAAAATCTTGAACTTCAGACCAAAGACTATTTAAGCTTAGACACATCGGAATGACTTTTTCCGATAATTTCTTTGTGTTGTCCATCTTAATTCTATTTGTAGACGAATGAAGGTGTATGTGAAGCATTTTCATTTACTGTGCCTGCTTTTCAATATACATACTTTGTCTGTAAACACTTTCTAAAAAGATTTGTCCCTTTTGAACTTTAATTATTAAATAATCTTCTATTTAAATCTCACTTACTTTTGCAAAAATAAAGTAAAGAAAAAGTTTCATTTCGAAATAAAAGCAAACCCAATGACAGTTTCAAATAAAAAAATAGTTTCTACAAATTTGCCCGAACAAACTTTTTCGACTAAATTGGACAAAAGAGGGGAAATGAATGGCTCTCTAATCTCGATATATTCTGCGAAAAACTACGAAGAATATGAGTACGCGAACGAATTTTGGACAGTTTTTCGCAGATGTTCGTAGTTTTGGACAGTACGCGAACATACCTATTGCTTTTATGTGTTCATCAATCATACTGGGAGCTTCTATGCTTGTGCCAGTTAGCACTGAAGTCGCGTATGGACTCGATTTATTTTATAGCAGATGAAAGACAATTACATAGATTTTTCAAAAAATTATTTCAGGTTATAAAAACTATAGATACGGACGAATTTAGGAAAGATACTCAAATGGTCATAGATGGTCTTTTCGAGTGGGAGTGTCGACAATCCGGCAAATTATTTTGGAAACCGGCGAAAATATTTGGGATAAACTGGAAGGGACTTATTTGGCCCCTCCAAATGAAGAAGAATGGGAGAGAATTGCACACGAGTTCTATAAGAAGACTTGGATGTCACATGTTATAGGGGCCATAGATGGTAAATCCTGAAAGATGTCTTACACCTGACAAGGAAAACTGGCAACTAGAGACTATCAAGGGCGCCTGTTCGTATTAAAAATACGTTCGGCAACATAACGAGCAGGTGGCGAGTACTAACGAACTAATTGCATGTATTGCCACAAAATTTGTTTAACTGCAACTACTTTTTTAGCAAATTTTATACATATTTTTATTTAATTTGAAAACATAATACTGACTTCATAGTAACAAAGAGAAAGAAAAAAGAAAATAAAAATTACTATTTTTTAAACATAAAATTATTAAAACATTGCAGCATTTTAATTTCCAGGTCAGAAAATTCTGCCATAGAAAAGTTGGCTGCATCCACTTGCGTTGCAAAGCCTTCAAACCAAATTTCAGTGAAAAATTCTACAGAGAATTGAAAAATAACAAATATTCTTCAGGAAGTGGAATGATCTCTCCAAGAAGAAAATGGGAATGCATGGATCAAATTGATGTTTTTAAAAGATGTGGAATTTGCCAATGAAAAGTAAGTACTTGAAATGGATTTTAGCCATGCATATGTGCATATGCATTTACAATGAAATTAATTTTTATTTTCAGCACTTCAGGTAATTTCCCAAAGGAAACAAGTAGTTCATCCTCCATGGAAAGTTTCCCATCGTGCTCCGGTTTTGCAGCGTTGATATCAAAATCCCCATACTCGGAGTAACCAACAATATCTGCATATACGGACACGTTTTGTCACGATGTCAGTTACAACATTTTTGAAGAAAGTGTGGAAGCATCTACTCCACATTTCCGTTGCAAAGTATTATTAAAAAAATAAAAAATAAAGCATGGAAGAAGTGGTATTATGTATTATGGGGCTAAATGTGGGGGGGGGGCGGTTATTTAGTCGTAATCATTGAGACCAGGACAAAAGAATTATACAATACTTAAAAATTCTGCAGGAAAATTTGCTTCAAGGTACACAAAAAATGGTTATAACGAAAGATAGGTTGACATTCTTGACAATCCCACCATAGATTGGCATTATATCGTGATATTTGCGGAAGGTACAGCATCGTGTTTACATGGATTTTTTTCTCGGAAATTTTTAAAATGTATGCAAAAGCTGAGCAACGAGTTTGAAAATGTTTCATTGATAATGAAATTAATACATTGAAAATGTATTTTTCCAACGATTCGCTAAAGAAAATAGGAATCAGCCTTGAAAAGTATTTTTTTTTCAATGTCCACACGCTACTTTTTTCTGTCCCTCGGCACCAGCTTTGTGGCGGCACGTTTTTTATGTAGATGGACTGCCAGAACACTCGACAACTTCTGAAACGGGCATGCCAATCATAAAGCATTGTTTACTTCAAAATCGGCCAAACGATGGCGTCACAGAGTGGTCGTTTGAAAACGTTTGACGCATTATGTCCCATTTTAAATTTGTAAAGGAAGAGGGTTCGAATCGAATTTGAACTGCCCACAGCATGGTAAATAATTCCTAGAAAAAAAAAGAACGGTACTTGTAACGAATCCTAAAATTTTCACACGTCAAGCACGCGTACCACTTTATTTAATAAAAAAATAAAATTTAACGTTCTGGATAAATTGTTGTTCACTCGAGAACTTCCTATTTCCGACTGAGCGAAAATCGGACATTTCATGCTGTACAACCCAATATATTGACGTTTGTGTCAAAAAGAACATCACATCTGGTAATGGGAGCAAGCGATGAAAAATTATTATTGGTATACAGATACAAAATCAAATGAAAGTGATGACACATACATTGGACATTAGTATCGCCTTCCATCGGAAATACGGCATAAAGCAATTATTAAACTGCTGCAATGGAGAAAAACGGATTTGCAGATTTACAATAATAAAGACCATATTCAAACAAGACAAATCAACAAGTGTATGGGGTGTTTGTTGAGTTCTCTTCCACACTCACTCCCTAATTCTTGCGAAAATGACGTTGCAGACATAAGAAAGATTTGTTTGATTGGTGTCATATGAGGATCTAAGTTAAATTTATTATAAATCTCGGATACAGACGTCAAATCGTATGGTGAATCCTCCGTGTAGAGAAAGTTCGATTGTGTATTTCACAGTGTACAGACGTGTTTGTCAGACAGCTATATTTTAACAACCGTTTAAGTGCAATTTTGCTTTATGATTTTTTTTCTCAGTTTTTTTTATTATTGAATTTAATTCCATTACTTTAAATTTAAATTAAAATGACAATTTATCCGTAAAATTTTTTTTGTTAAAAGTGTGCTGTGTATACCATCGTAGGAGACGCATTCTCAGCATACCTCTAAATGAAGGCCAAGGATTATTTGAAACCAAAAAATAAACCTTCCTCATCCTCACCACGCAGTAACCAGAAAAAACTGGAAGCTGCATCAGCTTAACGACGATGTTAATGCTCACAACACAGAAACATTTTCAGTGAAAACTGCAACACCTCAAATTAACAATATGGATATATCACCACCTAATGAATGGCGCAATCCAAGCAAAAGGCATAGGACTGGAACCGTATAGACTAACACCACAAAGGAGCATATTACACCACTCCATGGTAACCAATTTGCCCTACTACAGGATATCAGCTACGGAGTCTAGGGATAGTACCTTGTGAAACTGATTCTGGACACCCATCAACAAAGAGTAATCACCCCAATCCAATCCCTACTCAATAAGGATTGGATCCACAGCATAAAGCAGATACTACCAACAAGCCATCAACCATCATATCTCTAAAGGAATCAAATCTAAACCAAGTCCAAAAACTGGCTAAGGGTAAGTTTTGTCCTCCAATTATCATGTCAAATATTAATATCCATAAACTTACGCGTGACCTTCGAGCTAAAAGTATTGAATTTAAAGTGGTAAACCGAGGCAATAGTAGTATAATTCACGTCAGTGACCGGGACGTACATCGGGGGCTGATGGAACTGCTCAGAAAGAACAAAGAGGTGAGTGCTTACTCCTTCACTCCAAGGAGGACAAGGCAATTAACCTAATTCTAAGAGGATCAACCCTTGACTACCAGTAAGAAGAGATTCTTCAGGAGCTCAGGGCTCTCAACCCTAATGTTGACAAAGTTCTGATATTCTCCTAAGCTCCTTCCGGGCACCTCCCCTGATGATCTTCTAAAGATCAAATATTTATTTAATACACAAATAATTTGGGAGAAACCCAAAAGTAACAATGGAGCTCTACAGTGCAGACGCTGCCAAAAATTTGGACACCTGGCCAAAAACTGTGCCAATAATTACAAGTGTGTTAAATGTAATAACTTACATGAGCCCGGATGCTGCTCCAACAGCAAGGGAGAAGGTTCAAAGCCAACCTGTGTCAACTGCGGGGGAGATCACGCTGCTAACTATAGGGGCTGTACAGCCTTCAAAGGGTATGAACTCCAGAGGAGGAAAGCCTTCCAAAGAGCATGAGATAATAGGGAAAAGAATAAGGACTTGAAAAATCTTATCCATGCTTCTTCTTTCACCTCACCAAAAATCTCCTATGCTAGTCTCTTCCACCAATCCACGGATCCCCCTTGTGATGTTAACCCCCTTCACAAGACGAGCAATAACTCCCTGAACAAGTTTTTTGAATTATCGAAAGGCCTTTTCGGGATGGAAATAAATGCCCTCCTGGGGAAAATTGATAAGTTCATGCAAAATCTAGACAATTTTGACTCCGTCTTCCAAAAGAGATTAGCCTACCTCGACCTTGTCAATCAAATCATGTTAAGTCAGAATTAATCATGACCATAAAATTCCTGTCTTTCAATATCTCGTCATTGATAGAGCACTGTAGAAGAATTGAATTACAGAAAATTCTGCTTAGCCAACAATATTGCGATTGCATTCATCCAGGAGACACACCTGAGTCCCAGAATGTATGTTAATCTGGACACAAATAACTTTATCTCTAACAACACCCAGCAAGGTGTAGCTATGGCCATAAAAAACATTGACTACGATCCCGTTGATTGGAGCTCCAACCTCTTTCCTTCCATCCTTCTCAGCATCAAAATCCAAAATAATAATGTTCAAAAAAACCTCCTCATTGGTTCTATTTACATACCTACTAATCATCCAACAATCCCCTTAATAGAGGAACTTAAAAAATTAAATGAATTAGTCACCTCCTTTGATGGGAGACCCAAATGCCAGAAGCCTCAATTGGGGAGACAATAGGTATAACATTAACGGCTCCAGTCTCGAAAACTGGCTTGAAAACCATAATTTATCTTTGACTAATCTGACTACATCCTCCCCCACCTTCCCAAGAAGTTCCTCTTTTCTGGATCACTTCCTGGTATCCAATCACCTCCTAAATCATTTCAATCAAAATTATTCCATAACTTCTCTCCCGACCTTCACGGAACACTTTGTCTTCAAATCAGTATCGAAAGTTCAGAAATTGTCTTATGTGATTTAAATACCTACCAGTCGCTTAAAGATACCAACTGGGACAACTTCAACGAAGATCTTGATTCCATTCTCAGACAAAGCTCTCCCCCCGAGTACTGCAACTTATCTAACTCAGAATTGACAGATACATTGATATCTTTTCCGATTCCCTTAACCAAACTGTAGCGATGCACACCTCCATTACAATTTTGCTCAATAATTGCATTAATATAGGATACTTCCCGACTGCGTGGAAGATAGCCAAAATTATTCCTATACAAAAAAAGCGATATAAGTATAAGTAATTTCAGACCGATATCTCTCCTTTCAAACGCTGGCAAACTCCTTGAAAGAATTATTCTCAACAATATGTTCTGCACTGAGGATAACCCCATCGATTTTATCCCAGACCCCCAATTTGGCTTCAGTAAAGGACACTCTACTGTGCATGCTCTCCTAAAATTCCTCAATAACATCACTCTCAACCTCAGACAAAAAAAATGCGCCGTTGGATGTGCGCTAGACGTCGAAGAAGCTTTCGATAGCGTCTGGAGGGACGGGCTCCTTTTTAAAATATCGCAGCTAAACTTTCCTCAACATATTATCTATCTTCTGGATAGCTTTTTTACCAATAGATCCTTCTTCGTTAAAATCCAAGGCACTAAATCCCATATCAGCGTCTGTGACAGTGGTGTCCCACAGGGCTCTATCCTTGGCCCCTCTCTCTATAATATATTCCTTTTCGACTTCCCACACTCTCTCAATAATAACAGGGCTACTTTAAGCCGACGACACCATCGTCTACGCCAGCGACTCCTTCCACATCCCCGTTTAACGTTCCCTAGAAAACCATCTTAGGATCATCAATGATTACTATAAAACTTGGGGCATTAGCATTAATAAATCTAAATCCGAGCTGATTTGTTTCAGGAATGCCAGCGGTAAAGGAGTTGAGGGCGCGGTTAGAGAAAGCAGAGACCTAGAATTACGATTAGAAGGCTGAATAATACAGAATAAAACTAAGATTAAATACCTGGGTGTACAGTTCAATCACCTTTTTAAATGTAATAAACATTCCAAAGCCATTCTTTGAAAGGCACGAAAAGTATCCCACTTACTCATGCCCTTACTAAAAAATAGCTAGGGACTTTGAGGTTTTTGAAAGAAAGATTCTTCGACTTTGTTCTGGTAAAAACTTCACATCAAGAAATAAAAGGCACTCCAACTTATTCATTTACAATGAAACTAATGTCACACCGTTTATTAATTACGTTGTTCAACTCATGATAAAATTATCCACCAATCTTAATAACGTTGACAACGACCTCATAGGGGAAATTCCCCTCTCCCAAGACCACACTAGCTGGTCAAACGAAATCTATCCTTCACCAGTAAGCGTCACATCCTTGGAACTCGAAACGACATCCGGTGTTACACCTCCATCCTTTTATTTAAAGGCCATACCTGGCCAAAATCGAGGCTAACTGACTAATGTACCTTATTGCTGCTATTCTGGTTACCACTTCTCATATCATCATAAAATGCTAAATAGTTATAAAATAATTGACATGATAGAGAGTACAAAACTTTCCTTCTTTTTACTAATTAATTTCATTCTTACAATATAGCACAATTCGTCCTCGGTTTCTCTCTCCTAACTTACACGTAAAATTGTGCCGATCTCGAATTGCTTTATCATTAATATGTAATCAATATAAATTTTATTTATTAACTACTTCATTCCGTTTTCTGGAATGTTCTGCATAAACAAATCAAACGGAAAGGAACGAAGTAGTTAATAAATAAAATTCGGTTTTCTGGAATGTTTTGCTTTGTTTATGCAGAACATTCCAGAAAACGGAACGAAGTAGATATTTAACCTCTGTGATACGTATATGCATACATACTCGTATAACAAGACTGGTGTAAAGTTCATAGGTTTCGTGACACTTGGTTGAGGATGAGCAATAGGATACTGGTTCTCTCATATTTATTCTCTCTTACTTTTGTGTCCCTCTTAGATTTAAGTAGTAGTTTTAAGATATTTATTTAGATTAAGTGACAACTGTCAAATGTAACAGCAATATAGTGCTCCGTGAGCAAAGGCAGTTCATCCATGTTATCCAGCCGTATGGCATTTAGTAGTATAATGTAATAGAGCAAGCAGGCCATACTTACAGCCGCTTTATATTAAAACGAAACAGAATTTGTAAACCTTTTTTTATATTTTTTTTATATTAAGTCTCAATAAAGTACTTGAATACGACTTGAATACTCCTTGGTATAGATTTAAGTGTATTTAGTTAACTAAATCCTGGACTCACGATAGTTTTTGTGTAGACATAGCGTAGACGTGCTTCCACAGAAAATCCACTTTAGAAATGGATTTTCGGGGGAAGCACGTCGTTTTTTTCCATATCGTTCCATTTCTGGCATATTTTTTCATTTTAGTTTTGATCGTTGATGAGCAAGAATAGAAAAAAAAGTGTTTCAAGACAACTCCACAAATGTAAAGATTCAATTGTTCCACTTGTCAAAAAGTCTTTCAACCACATGTGAACACGACGTCCTTGAGGAGGACTTTCATCCCCTCGCCGATGTGAACAGGCACATTGTATTTTTTTTTTTAAGAATTGGCTAATTCTCTTCTGCACCAAGTGAATTTATAAACCACAAATTTTGTTTACTTCGTTTATTTTTTGTTTGTTGACATCGATATTTTAAAATCAATTTTGCAGAAGGATTGTGTAATGAAATGTAATAAAAACAGACAAACTAATCATTAATCTTTTTCTATTACTTCTTATAAAAAGTTAATACAACAATTGAATTATATATATGCATTTTCCACCTATACATATTTTTTGATAGCTAATTTATTCACTAAGTGTTATATTAAATTTTGATTGTCTCCTCCTCTTCCTCGTCCATACAGCTTCTACAGAAATCATTAGTAAAAGCGCCAAGCCGTCTTGCGTGCTTGCCTATGAGGCAGTGTAGTGACAGTAGTGACACCTATTATGGCGCTGAGATGTTTCCTATCTAAAAGGATCAGACACTTAGAGCGACTCAGATCCAGCCTTGGCCAGATCTGCTTGGTCACTAGACATGTTTGCCTAGCAGTCCACCTAAGGTCTTTTTTTTATTTATTGGCATCCAGCTTTAGTGTTAGTTTGCACGTAGCGATTAGTATACCTATACTACCTTTATCCGGTAGAATAGGTAGAGTGGTTCCAATTTTGACGAGTTCATCGGCTCTGCAGTTCCCTTGAATGTCTCTATGGCCCGGCACCCAACAAAGGTGAATGTTGAACTGCTCTGCCATCTCAATGAGAGATGATCGGCATTCAAGGGCGGTTTCATAATATAATGAGACCGAGTCCAGGGACTTGATGGCGGCCTGTCTATCCGAAAATATGCGGATATCCTTTGCAGACATCACGTTTTTCTTCAGCCAGGACAGAGCTTCTTTAATCACCAAAAATTTCCGCCTGGAATACGGTACAGTGATTTGGAAGGCGGAAAGAGAGGCTTAGATTTAGCTTATCTGAGAAAACACCGCCACCAACTCCGCTATCGGTTTTAGATCCATCTGTGTAGAGATGGATTGACTTGTCCTCCATGAAAGCATCCTCCTCCCAGAATGATCTAGAGGGGAAGCTTACATGGAAGTTTTTGTCAAACCAAAGTTCAGGTATGGTGCAATCGATGCTCTCTGTGAGGATTCCTAATGTATTAAGAATGTTGGCGTGGCCAAATGAATTATTTGTCCACTGTTTAGTCGCTTTAAGGTGAATAGCTGCAGTCGCAGCTACTTGCCTGCTAAAAATGTCGAGGGGTGTCAGGTGAAGCAGAATATCTAATGCCGCAGAGGGGGTAGTCCGCAAGGCTCCGCTTGTGCATAGACATGCGGTTTTTTGGTCTCTGCTTAGTTTAATGCGGTTGAATGCATTTTCCAAGGCCGTCCACCAGACAACCACCCCGTAAGTAAGTATCGGTCTTATGACCGAGATGTATAGCCAGTGGGTTATGCGAGGTTGAAGGAGCCATTTATTCCCAATGGCTTTTTTGCAAGAGAATAAAGCTTTTGTATTGACTCTTTCTTGAATGTTAGGTTTCCAGTTTAGTTTCCTGTCAAAAATGAGACCCAGATATTTTGCTGTATCGGAGAAAACTAAACTGGTACCGTTTATTGAAGGAGGGTCTATGATTGGAATTTTATATTTCCTAGAAAAGAGGACAAGATCAGTTTTATGGGGGTTTATTCTCAATCCACAGCGATCTTCCCAGCGGGTTAATCTGTTGAGATTTACTTGGAGGAGTTCTTTAATGGTATTAAGATGTTTTCCTGAGACGGCTATGGAAACGTCATCCGCATAGGCAATCACTCTGCTGCCACCCGCTTCCAGGTATATCAGTAGTTCGTTAACTACTAAGTTCCAGAGAAGGGGAGAGAGGACACCGCCTTGCGGCGTACCTCTGCTGACATATCTTTTATCAGAAGTCTCACCCAGTTTGGAGTTGATTATCCTGCTTTTTATCATTAGAATAATCCGCTCCCCAAGTGAGCCGTGTACTTGCAGAGTTGACAGCGCAGTCGTGATTGCGGATGTGTTGACGTTGTTAAAGGCGCCCTCTATGTCTAGGAAAGCAACCATTGTGTACTCCATATATTGTAGGGATCGTTCGATGTGGCTAGTCAGAGAGTGAAAAGCCGTTTCCACCGACTTTCCTTTACAGTAGGCATGTTGAGCCGTAGACAGAACGCTTGGATCAACTTTAGCTCGAATACAGTATTCCCCTGTATTTTGGCCAATCAGTTTTCCGGTAATTCCGGAAAGTTGGTTGGCTGGGGAGAGCATCACTCAGACTGAATTGGATGTATCTGTGTTCTGAAAAGGAGTGTTCAGACGATACCATCCAGTTTGTTAGCCTTTGGGTGATGCTGTCGGAGACAAGAGTAATATCTAGCACTTCTTGTCGGTTTCTGGTTATAAAAGTGGGCTCATTGCCAATATTGCAAATTAAGAGGTTAGTACTTAAAATATAGTCTAAAAGTGACTCACCTCTATCATTGATGTGCGTTACCACCCTACCACCACCCTTTCTAGGTTATCACCAGGGAGAGGGCCCACTTGGTCGTGGCTACGTTTCACTAATATACAAGTTCTAATCTTACCTTTGTCTCTTGTATAGAGCGGAGCGTATGTGGGTGTCCTAAGTCCACGAACCACGCCTTCTACAATCCATGGTTCCAGGATTAGGATTATGTCTTCTGCATTTTTAGAAAGACGCAGAATGAGTGCGGCCGAAGCCTTTTTTGAGTGGTGGAGATTAATCTGGAGAAACCGTATCATTGCTACAGTCTTCCAGAGTCGCCTCCACCATGGTGTTGTTGAGGTCCTCCGATTCTGAAGATGTGCCCAAGAGCTCATCTTCTATCTCTGATCGTGTAGGACCTCTCTTTGCTTCGTCAGCGGTTTGAATTTCCCATAGAGTGTCAGAAGAGGAGACCGACGGCTTGATAGTCACCTCGCACAGATTGGAGACATCGCTATCCAATTCTGGAAAGGATATCGACGCTCCGAGATCCAAGGTTGTTTTATCAGGTATTAAAGGAGGAGGAGGTTGCTTATCAGCATCCAGCTCATCCTTTTTGTATACCCTTAAGTGTAAGGACTCGAATCCGAATCCAATCGTGCCTTTCGTCTGCGCCTGAGGATTAAGGGATTCCTTATTGATCACGATTAACGCGCATTTATAAGAGCCCGTTAGTTCCTCCAGTTTCGCGACTTTCCAGTCATGAGTCGGAAGAGTCGGGTTACTGAGCCGGATGATTTCCAGCACACTTTCTGGAGAGGAGGGTTCGGCTGGGATCGAGGTCTGCTAGGAATGTCTTCCTTAGGCACGACCTCGAGTTTTGCACCTGGCCAAATCTCCCCTAAACCATCTATGGCCTTGGTGAAGAGATCAAGAGATCTCTGGTTGGAACATGCGATAAGCTTGACATGGCCTTGATGCCAGCCAGCGTCACTTGTGATAGGAGGTGGTCCGGGGTTTTCCCGCATGATGGCCAAGAAGTTGCTCGAAAGCTTCAGCTTGACCAGCTGCCACCGTTCAGGTGTAATGGAACCGTCGGTATCGTTCCTATCGATCACCGCGATCACCAATGCGTCCTTTAGGACTTCAATGAAAGACCTCAGAGAGGTGCTGTTGGATGGCCCAGGGGTTTTGGAACTATGTGTTTTGGGCCTCTTGGAAACCGACACGGTTTCCTCCGACGATCTCTGGCGCTTCGAGGAGTCTTTTAACATTATGGGAGCAGTGGAAGTAGTGGGTAATCCGTCTTTTAGGATGTTTTCAGCCCACTCAACCAAGCTCTTTATATCCGCACTTCTCTCAACCTCCGGAATGGATCTGAAGGTTTTGATAATGCGTGAAGCATTTCAGCGTCTTAGATAGAGCGCCTTAGATGGGGCTTGCCAATGCGGTTTCCTCCTTGGAGGGAGTTGTTTTGGTAGCAGCAACAAGTCCGTGGCCTGACACAAATTTGCTGCTGCTAGAGGTGGAGGAAGTGATATGACCAGGGCTTGCCACAGTCTTAACACTCCCTGAATTTTTATTTCTAGGCTTGTTGCGTTTGCCTTTAGAGGATGGTGCACCATGGCCTACCACAGTTTTGCCTCCTCTCGACAATGCAGGAGCCTTGCCGGTAGTCGGTGTAGTCACCGTTCTACCGCCCGGTATTGAAGGAGTACCGGCCTCGGATTTTGTTTTTGAGGTTTTATCCATAAATGTTCCCACTAGTATCGGAGAAAGGGGTGTCCATCTGTACAGAGATCCGTTGTACACAGATAAGGCTAGCTAATCCGGAGGTCGCCAGGTATCCGGATACTCCGTTCGCGACTGAGCTATTTTTGGAGATGCTGGGCCCTCTGCCAGGTTGATCTTCAGCACGGGTCTAATGACACCTTAATCCAGCCCAGGGGAAGAAGGAAGTGCTTTTGGGGGTGGGGAGCATCCTTTGGTGTTAGGACTCGTCTGAAGAATTTCTTCTCGAGATTCATAGACCCTACTCAGCCTCTACAACTCGACAAGTTCGATGTTCGCGGTGGAAGATATATGCATTTACTCCTAGCAGAATATTTTAAAATGACTATTTCGTTTGATGGAAGTAAAAGAATACTGAGAGCTGGTTGCAATTAGTTTCTTGCACTTGATCCTACTTCAATTATAACTTAAGAACCAAGCCAATTTCCACCAATTATTCACTTTCAGCAACGGAAATTTTCCCCTTGAAATAATATTGTTGTGTGTAGGCATAATACTGACATGTAGATTTAGCTGTTGTAGAGTTTCGAGCACAAAACAAGCGTGAAAGTTGATAACCTTCGAATCATTCTGAGTGAAGAAAAAACTCTCCGTCCTATTCGGACTGCCACCCCCGGAGAGTTAATATCGAAACCGAATATACCTGAGTTTCAAACCACTACATTACAACAATGTTTTCCTTTCTCCTCCTTCTAACTTTCAGCCCGCTCCGAGCAACAGCAAAAGGGTATCATAACCCCTTAGGCGCGCGTAAATTATAAAAAAAAAATTACTTGCCAATTGACACCCGGTAAAGTGATCGCAGCGCCCCTGGTGGCAATTTTATTTACCCACACGGCTAGACTAATTTTTGACAGCTCGTTGCTGGGAGTAAATTCATATGTAAAGTTTAATTTCGGTGTGGAATAAAATAAATAAATTAGTAAAAGCATTTATTTTTGTCTGATAAGAATAAAGTTGAAATGTCGGAAAAAATACTCAAGTTTCGAAATAAGTGCTTGCGAAGTGTTTAAATGAGTTAGTTTAAATATTCATGCTTTAAAAAATGTAAACAAAGCACTTGTGACACACGAAGAAATTGTTGTGTTGTTACTTTTCCATTAAATATTAAGTGAATACTGTGTAATATAGTATCTTTTTGTTAAATATATGGTCAAACAAATCAATAGAGATAGTGAAATGCGGCTGAAAATTCGCATAGTTGGAATACTACACATGTGTATGTATATGCATATACTCCTAGCAGAATATTTTAAAAGGACTATTTCACTTTGTGGAAGTGAAAGAATACTGAGAGCTGGTTGCAATTACTCTTTTGTACTTGATCCTGCTTCAATTACAACTTAAGAACCAAGCCAATTTGCACCAACGTTTTAGTTTTATCACCTGAAATTTTCCCCTTAAAATAATATCGCTGTAACATTCATAGGATTCATAGGATCTATGAAAATTTTAAGTTGCATTTTACTGTATTTATTGACTTTTTTAACAACATATTAAATGAACACTTTATATTATTCACTATGGAATTAATATTGAGTAAAGAAATAACAAGAAAAACAATTTTTCGCGTTTCACAAGTGCTTTGTTTACATTGTTTACAGCACCATTGTATGTAAACTAAGCCACCCAAATACTTCACAAGCGCCTATTTCGATATTTACGTACCTTTTCTCGACATTTCAACTAAACACGTACTTGAGAACAAAAATTTCTTTAACAAATTTATTAAACTTATTCCGTACCGAATTGTCACTTCTTATTCGTACCGAATTTTCACTTCTCATATGAATTTATTCCCGCCGATGATCTGTCAGAAATTGGTATAGGGGTTTAAGTACAAGACATTTCCGGAAGAATTTTCATTCCGAGTCTTAATTGACACTCGGTAAAGTGCTTTCAGAGCCCCTTGGTGGCATTTTTTTACCTCCACGACTGGACAGATTTTGGCCGGGAGCAAAATCATATGTAAAGTTTAATTTCGGTGTGGAACAAAATAAATAAATTAGTTAAAGAATTTATTTTTGTCTGATAAGAATAAAGTTGAAATGTCGAGAATACGCGAGTTTCGAAATAAGTGCTTGTGAAGTGTGTAGACGGGTTAATTTGAATAGAATCGTGCTTTAAAAAATGTACAAAGCCAAATAAAATAAATTTAATTTATTTTTTATTCTTGGATTATACAATTGTACGGTATTAAAAAAAAACAAATCTAACAAAAAAAAGGCATTAAATATTTATATTAACTATGCATTAGGGTGGTCCTGATATGTATCAAAGATTAAAAAAATACTCTTATTTAGCACTCTTTTTTTTTGTTCCACTATTTTCAAAAAGTGTAGAAAACTATTTTCAAGAAAATCGGTTTGTATTAACACGTGCCACAATGAGCCTGAAATCTTAAGAATTCTCTTCTAGGTGAAGAAAAAACAAACATTCAAATAATTTTAAAAATTTATTTTTAAAGTGATATTTTCATAAACAATAATAAGCAGAATAAGTAGTGAATAGATTTATAGGTGATATTTGTACAAATAATTTATACACAAATAAATAATGAAACTCAGTCGTCGTAAGTTTTGAGACTTTCTCGACTGGGTAGTTTTGTCGATAATTTCTCACAGTCTGAAAATTTTAAATTTGAATAGAAGTTATTTAAAATTTAAAGCATATTATTAAGATAATCTGTGAGTTCTTTTAAGCAAATGAAAACGGTACTCACTTGAAGTAGGAATTGCTTTTGATCTTCGTTTTTAGTGAGTTTGTTATTGAATACTTCCATTAGTTTAACTCCACGTTCAGTTGTATCATTGACTACTTTTAATGATCCGACTATTTCCTTTGCTCGCCTATAATCTGGTTGGTCATTCGAAACTTTTGCTGACATTGGATCTGATGGAAAATTTTTGGTAATGAAGTATGAAACATCAGCTGGTTTCAGATGTAATTTCTTCTTTACTTCGTCGTTCTTTTGTTCATCTCCTTTCAAAGCTTTTGAAACCATTTTTCGCTTTTCTTCATTCAGGTATCATAAATGATTAAGGAACTTATTTATTGCAATTTCAGTGCCCGAAATTTAATGCCACTTGGAGGAGTTCCTCCCAAATAAATAACTATCAGCTTAAGAAACTGCTTATAGTCAACCCGAGGGAAATTTGGTATTTTCACAGCAAATACCAACATTCCTTCCCTTACATCTGCAAGGACGTTCACAGCCTTTTTGTGCATGGACCATATGAACATTTTACTTTAATCAATCGTTTTCCACTGAGTTTTAAATCTTCTAAATAAAATAATATTAGGTCCAGAAGATGGATCCAATTTGGATGCATTAAATACTCCTTGAAGAACAATATTAAAAAATTTGATATCTACAAGCTAGGTAGAGTATGTCTCGACAAATTTTATTTTTTAATAGGACACAAGCTCCATTCAAACGCCTGGTGTTAGATGCAATCTTCCAATACTTCATACACTGCAGATGATACTGCAGTGTTAAATTTTTCGAACTGTTGCAATAATAATTGGAAGTCTGTCAACTTTAGCTTGGACAGTTATATCGGGAGGGAGTTTGGAGTCCCAGTGTATTACGGTAAAGTTTAAGCTCAAGTTGGCAAATTTTTTTTTACTTGCTGTAGCTGTTTATTCGCGAAAATGTTGACGAGAAAGCCTTATAGAGGTGCGGTTAATCGCAAATTTTAAAGGATCGAAGGAAGTGGCTTCAATACCTTCGTGATAATTGAATGAACTTTGATCTTCAACTCGTTGTTTGGTTACCTTCTCATGATCCTCTTTTCTTTTTTCCAAAGCTGCAATCTTGTAGTCCGTTCCAAGCATACACCCAGGTCGACTTTTCTGTCTTTGTAAAAGCAAAAACTTTTTATCCTCTTCAATTTTCATCAAATCCAAGGTTGATGCATGCGCGATATCAAATAAATTGTTTAAGATTTCCGCAAAATCATATTCTTTTTTCTCGCTGTCTCACTGTTTCTGTTTTTACTTTTCTCAATATTTCGTAGCTATTCGTAAAGGTTTTTCAATTGTTTTAAGCAATAACATCGATCATGAGTAGGAATTCTTGCTTTTTTCCAAAATATAAAACACTCATATATTACTAAACTAACATTATTTGCCAAACTTAACTTCACTCTTCTCATTTTATAAAAAAGGACACAAAGTATGTACATTTAGTATCTAGAATTTAGAATCTAGAATTTGATTTTTCATAACACCGACCAAAAATAAATTGTCATGTGGTATTTTTTAACAACTTAAGGGCCCGGCCTATAGAATCCGTTACGATACCGGATAGGTTTACGTTGACGTATTTGAAGGAAATAACAGTCCCATAGAATCCGTGGCATACGTTGGCAGAATAACTAACGAAACGAAACAAAATAATTGAAATGTCAATTAATCTCAATATTTTCTTTTCAAGCTATGACAATTTCTCTTCATTCTCTCAATGTCTCCACCAATGAAAGTGCTTACTCTCAATTTGTGAATGCGTGAACCTCAATATGTGAAAGTATGGTCCTCAATGTGTGAATGTGTGAACTGCCAATGGATTGAAAAGTAGAAAGTAAATCTACTTTAACCATCCGTTCCGTCATATCCTTTGTTTATGGGCCTGCTTCCATAATAAAGTGTATATTCTATCCAGCTGTCAGTCGACGCAACGGACGCAACGGATTCTATGGGCCTTGGCCTTTAACTGAAGTGCATTTTAAATTCCATCACCTAAGCCTGAGTAGAAAAAAAAACTTTATACAAGGGAGTGAAAGAAAGTTACATACATTATATACAATATGTACTAGTACAGCAGATGAACTTTCGTAAGAGCGCAAACTTTAAGCTCAGTGCGGAACATGTTAACGGGGTGTAAAAAAAAATTATGGTAAGAAAATTGGGTGCTCAAAAAGAAATTCCGACTTTTGAAAATAAGAACCACTCTACTATGCATATTATTTATATATATATAACTATGCATATATTTATATTAATAAGCAAATTTCTGCCTTCTGTTGTAAAAGCGAAATTGAAGAACCCGGCCAATAACCGAGAATGACATTTGACAGGACGACTGTACTCCAAAAGTTAAATCTGCAAAGAAATATGGTATTAAATACTCGTATATGGCTCATCTAAAATAATTACCATTTACTCACATGTCTTTAGTCAGCATTCGTTGCTTGAACTCTTGAAACTCATTTGGCCGGAAGATTCTAATCCAAGTGTCCAAGGGATTGGAGTAACCTTAAAATGTTTGTACACAGCGCGGGCGAAGGAAAATCAGAGAGGAAGAAAAGAAAAATACCAATGTGCATTGTTCTTAAATGTTTGCAAGTTAATATGAATAGAAAATTGAGAGCTCGGCAGGGAATTCCATAAGCGACTTGTTCGGCTAAGGAACCTATGACCTATGAGTTTTATCGCACGGTTTTGAATCCTATCTCGCAGATGTGGGCATTGTACTCCAATTTTTGGAGGAAGAATGCCTTATACTATATATTGAGCCCCGAGCAGAGGGGGTGAAATATTTCTTACATCGCTTGAGGAATCCTAGAAATTTCGCAACATTTTTGACGACATCGAATATGTGGTCATTCCAACGTAAGTTGTCACTTACATACATACCGATAGGGGAAAGCTTTTCGGTCTCTGCGAGGTACATAAGTCTCATTCATGGATAATATCTGGGTATTTAATTTTCGCTTTAATGACGGCAGACAGCATTGAATTTCGGAAGAATTAAATTCCACTCCGTTGATAGTTCCCCAATTGGTTATGCTGTTAACATCGGAATTTAATTAGCTTAACATATGCTGCCGTTCCCGTAACATATCACAGCCGAAGAGTAGGGACGTGAGTCTGGGAATGAATATAAAAAGCATAGATTAGAGGTCTTCAGCAAAAAAATATAGTAGATTATGCATTAATTAATGCACACCATCATTTGTTTTGTGAATATCAAACTTGAAACCATCCAAGACAATATGAATTGAACGTTCCGAAAGGTAATTTCTTATCCATTTTAATCCAGTGAGTCATCGATCCCGAAAACACGCATTTTTTATCGGGTTGGTCTTGTAGAACCGGAAAAACATTTCTCTAACTCTGACAGCCTCTTTACAGCTCGAGTCTTACCACGCCTTTTCTTGTGGTTTGATACTCTTCTTCCGATGAAGAATAAAGAATCTCATTCCAAAGAGGTGTCTGTGATCATATCAGCAGCGACAACCTCGTCGTTATGGCCAAACTACAATGTCGCGCTTTGACATACTGAGTAGAAAAAATGGGCTCTCATGGAGCAATCCGAAAAGTAACCTCAGGCGTTTCTGACACTTTTGATCGTAAATATCGTAAGCTCATCAAAGCCCTAGTAGAGCTACCCTCTACTTCGTCGCGCGTTTGACAGCTATCGGATATCAGCTCTACTGTCATTTTTATAAAAAAAAATTAATTGCTCGTTTTGAAGATACATTGCTTTAGTGGATTTCTAGCTACAGGGTAGGTTATAGTGTAATGTGTTTACTCCGAATGGGTATCGCCTTTTGCGATTATTTTATTATGGTTTTCTTGCACAAAATAGTAATTTGAACTTTGTATTGGTTGTTCTTTTTTTAATTTCTTTATTAAAAGATATTATTTTTGAAGTCACTTCTCCTAATTAAATGTTAATATAAATAAAAAGAGTACATTTCTACTTTAAATCGTGCAACGAATTCATATATTAGAATTTTTAGGAAACAATACCGGATTGCAAGTTAGTGCTTTTGACTCAAGCTATCGTAAGTGCAATATAAAGCGTATATGAAGAATGCCAAAAAAACGCGACATTGTGGTTTGTCCATCATCGAGGAAGCATAACGTAAATTGTCCTAAAGAAGCTGTTAAGCCTTAGTCTTGTATTGACATGACAGGAATCTTTTCTCTAACTATGTTTAGTTTACGTTAGTTTAAAATTCCATATGTATATTAAGTAATTCACATAATTAAAATATTTTACTAAAATTAGTAATAACAAAACAAGAATCTTAAAGGCACTCGATATTTACATACAATGTATTAAAATAGTGTTGAGTGCTAAATTAGTAGATTTTAAGCAATATAAAATAAATTTCAGGAAGGGATCCATTAGAACAATTAAAAGTTTAATAGTCTTAATAAAAATAACTGAAAGGTACGTAACATCATTTTAAACAATAGGAAAAAATAACAAAATTAATACCACTAAACAAGATTATAGATTGTAATTTATAAATATGATTGCATCACATCAGATTAGTAGAAACCAGGAGTTCAATGCTTTCAAAATTAAATAGCGACGTTTAAAAAATTCTTGAATAACATCACTAGCTCTAACAGAATGAGGCAATTTATTGAAAAGACGATGAGAAGAAACATGATAAAAGTTACAATATGCAGTAGTATGGAATGAGGGAACAGTTACCATGAACAAAAAGTTTCTACGGAAACTGTAGCTTGAGATTAATCTAAAATTCCGGTTACCAGAGTTCATAAAAAAAGTCTTTAAAACTTTATAACAATACAACTGTCGAACAGGAAGAATTTTTAGGTCACAGTGTAAAGGATAACTTGGATGTCTTCTAGATGTTCGGCATATTATTCAAAGACCATATTTCTGAAGAGTTAGAATAGATTGTACTTTATTCCTATATGTACCATCCCAGAAAGCTATTCCATATTGTAATTTCGACTGAAAAAGCCCATAGTAAATTGTTTTTGCAACTTTGTCGAACATATATTGCGCAAACGAAAGAAGTGTCTGAGCGTACAAGGGAAATATTTTCAGAGAACATCTATATGATAAGGCCTAAATATTTGAACTCGTAAGCCTACGAAAATTATTACGTTGGTTTACCGAATCAAATTGTTGTAGGTGTTATGCCCTTACAACTAAATGAAACAGTGCACTAACAAAATGCACACTTGCAACCCGCTATCCATCGGTTGTTACAAGCACTCAGCCTTTGCCCATGCCGTATGACAAAAACTGCAACAGCAGTGACCAAGTGCAAGCAAAAATACTGAGACCGCACAGTTCTTTTTGTTTTTTTTGTTCTTTTAGATACTGCACTGCACTGAATATTGTTTTTTTTTTTTATACGGTGACCAGATAAGAACCATAAAAAAAATTAAAGCAACAACGGTATAAGACATAAAATTGGTTCTGGTTTTATTTTGAAGCTACGTTATATGTGGAATAGCACAACATTCAAATGACCGCCTCGGCTTCGTTGGCAGTGTTTCAAGCGGTCGGTAAAATCTTTGATGGCTCGGTCCAATATGTGTGTATTTTTTCCGGCGTTGGTGAAAGCAGTATTTTGTAGAAAATTGTTATTCTTACTAAAGAAGCCTTTATTATCCAGCATTAAAATTTTTTGGAGGATTTAAACTCGTCACTTTTATATGGGTGACGTCAGTTATAAACTTCTCCAATTCTGACATTATGTCAATTCAGAAGTATTCACGGACTCGTTCACACGGTTAGGGCGATCAGTGGAAAGCCAGTTTTGGAACGTTCAAAATCTGGAAAGTATGCCATCTGATTTAGTGGTGTTGAAGCAATCACTGGAGAGCGGTTTTTGGAACGGCCAAAATCTGGAAAGTTTGCAATCTATGTTTGTTCAGCTATTCTTATGGCTGTATTTCTTTGCTTCACTATACATATTTGCGTGTTCTTAGGTTTAGCTTCTACTAGTATACATTTTGGTAATTATGAAGTTGGTGAGGTATAAATTTCGCGGAGTAGGTCTAAATAGGATGCGTATTTCAATTTAATTAAATTTATTTTAGGTTTTTGATGAAACTAAGCCACGAAACTGTCACAGTGGAATTAAAGAATGGCACTCAAGTGCACGGGACTATAACAGGTGTTGATGTTGCTATGAATACTCATCTTAAAACTGTGAAAATGACTATAAAAAACAGAGATCCTATCCAGTTGGAATCGCTTAGTATACGCGGAAACAACATAAGGTACTTTATACTTCCAGATAGTCTGCCTTTAGAGACTCTCTTAATTGATGATACACCAAAATCGAAAGCGAAGAAAAAAGAGTCTGGTAGAAATAATCGTGGAAGAGGTAGAGGAACTCGTGGTGTTCGTGGTGGTTTACGCGGAAGGGGTGGAAGGGGTCGTGGAAGTGGAAGACGCTAAAGCTATCTATTTTGTTTTTAAAGTTGTAATTTCGCTGTAAGTTTTCAATAAAATAAATAAATGTGGATTGCGTACAATACTTTATTTCATTCGAAGCGTGTCCCCTTAGATTGTTATTGTTAATCAGGTGTTAATTTTACATTGGATATCTGAAATAATTTGGGATGCTGTTATGCATATTCAGTTTTTATTGAAATTTTAAGCATGTAAATGCATGCAGGTGGATTGTAAAGGGATCACCAAAATCCCTCGTTTATAACTATTTTATACTATCGAACTAGCCCTGGAGTATATTGTAAAAAAACAATGTTGAACAAATGCTTTCAGGGCAAAGAATAAAGAAAAGACGATCACTAGATATAAAGCGCAAGAAGTTAAAAAAGGTAGTCGAAAATCGTCTGAAGAACTAGATTTCATGAAGGCAATTGCGCTTAGTCGTAAATGATAAAATTATCTATCTATATATGGACTGTGTAAGAAAGCATATTTGCGACATTGTATTTTTTTTTAATTACTTTTGTTTTTTTTATGTAATACATTATAATACATGTACATGCACATAGCCTTAAATTATTGAATACGTATAAAACAACAAAACAAGATTTTCTTTGTATAACATCTAATCATATTTTCTAATAAAAACGGGGATTTCAATTTTGAAAATAGGAATTTCGAGGGATTATGGGCAAATGTTTTTAAATATGGATCCGGGATGGTACGAGGGGCGTTCAATATATTCTCGGTATCGATATGAAGGAAAATGCGAATTCAATTTAAATTGGTTTTATTTTTCAATATAATCTCCCTTAACATCAATGCATTTGTTACATCTTGAGATAAACTTTTTTAAACCCTCAAAAAAATAAATTTCCTCTTTCTCTGCAAAATACCCATTTATTGCCGACTTGAGTTCTTCATCATCCGAAAATCTTTTTCAACGAAGACATTTTTTCAAATCCGGAAACAGGAAATAATCACTAGGGGCAAGATCTGGACTATAGGGTGGGTGTTGGATTTCTTCGAAACCACAATCTCGCGCAGCAGCCTTGGAAACTCGCGCCGTGTGAACAGGAGCGGTGTCCGTCCGCGTTCTCACTACACATCTCCAAAAGCTCTCTACAGCATGCGATTCTCACTTTTTTCTGAGGCGCTGTGAGCATTCGTGGCACCCACCTTGCACTGACCTTTGAAAGGTTAACATGGTCATGAAGAATTGTGTGAATGGTACCAATTGAAAGCTTTGTGATCTCTGCCATCATTTTCACCTTTATTCGGTCATCTTCAAGAACAAGTTTTTCGACTTCTTTGATGCTTTCTCCCGTACAAGCAGTAGCCGGGGCGCCGGAACGGGGGTCGTCTTCAATGCTCTCTCTGCCTGTCTTGAACTCACTTGACCACTTTTGCACAGTTGATAATGAAGGTGCGGAACCCTGGTAAACAGCCACCATCTCTTCATGAATATTTCTTTGACTTTTTCCTTGCTTAGTGAGAAATTTAATTACAGCGCGATGCTCAATTTTCACCATCATCGTCTCAGTTGCCATTATGATTCTGTTTAACTAGAGATAAAACGCGAATTAATAATCACATTTATATGAAATTTTACATGAATGCACTAAAATAATAGTATTATTGATAAATAAGTCAATTTATATATACAACCACAGCTTCACCCCAATACCGAGAATATGTTGAACGCCCCTCGTACCAACGACTTGTAATCGGAATAAAACGACGTTGAATTCATTCGTGTAATGATTATTTTGTCTTCACGCAAACTTAGATATAAGCAGAGCATTTTGATTTTTTTGGAAAGCGAGGAAATTGTGGTTGCCCACTTATGGCGTTTTTGTTTGGGTAGGCAGAAGGATTTTTTTTGTGCTCCGGAGCACAACGGTTAGGTTAGGTTAAAGCAGCGGTGTGATATGCCGGCACACAAACACTAGACACCAAAACGGTCGCATCGTGATCCCTGTGGAACCAGTTGAATTTTTATTCAAATAACAAAACATCCGATTTTTTTGCAAAAGCCCAGAAGGCCTTTGAAGTTCGTGCCGTGTATTTCCCCTAGATTTTCGAAAAGTATTTCCCTAAAGATTTTCTTCGACTACGCGATATTGAATTCACACAGTATGTGTGTTATGTCCTCAACAGCTTGCAGATCACAGCAGAATCTGCAAATATTCGTATCGGACAATTTGAATATCTTTGAGTGTTTCCGCAGGAGACAGCGTTATGTCAGGATTCTTATATCTGTTTAATTTTATTAACTCCTTAGATCTTTTGCCGTCAAAAAGTGAGCCTTGGATACTCTGTGTCCTTAAACACTTGACCAACTTAAGTTGGAAGGTTTTCTGATTTTTTCCTCGATAGCGCGCCTTACTGTGCAATGGGATGGTTAGATATTAGCAGCCTCACTATTATCGAATAGCCCTTCTCTTTTCGGTTCTGACTGCATAGTGCCTTGAACACTGTAGGACAGCCCCTGACTATATCAGAATTGATGTTGGTCGATTAGATTGCCTTGAGTGCGGCCCAGCTATCGATGTAGATAGCGATATCTCTTTCGGACTCCGATCTCATCTGCATTAGTTCAGCCGCCCTGAGGACAGCCGGAACCTCTGACTGGAAGATACCACAATCTGTTCCTTCCTCTGTTTCGATTATGTTTAAATTTCATTTGACCTGGTTATTGCATTTTTTGCCAGTCTTCTCCGGATATAATATATCATACGGAATGTCGAAGTCGACCAAGGAAGGAATTTCATCCTTTAGAATTTGATTGCCTCGCAGTAGCTCCGCTAGGACCGTGCTGTATCCGAAACTTGAAGTAACCCAAATTAGTGAGTCGTATCGCGCTATTGCCAGCAAGTTTTTTGATCAGTAAATCAAGCGCTGTAGGGTGCAGAAAGGCAACGTTCACCTGTTTGTTGCTTTGCACCATTCTAGTGCACCATATGTACGTAAGGGTCTTACCACCACCGTATATAGCCATAGCAGGTTTTAAGCCCCAAATTTTTCCTACCGTTCTTGTGCACATAAAAAAGAGCATTATATGTCTTTTTGATTCTTTCCGCTACGTTAAGATTCCAATTCAGTTTTTTGTTCAGAATTACACTCTGATATTTCGCACTGTCCGAGAATCCGGAGCACAAAAGTAACATAAAACTTTTTCCCCTCATGTTTTTAGAATCAAAATTTTGCTTCTGGTTTTCAATTCAGCATCGAATTTTCTTCTGGATTTTATATCAAAATTTGCATACACATAAAGATTGTATAAGTGTCAAACTAGATTTCTGTGTTAGTGTAATAGCCTGTATTTGGCCAATTTATTATTCTGCGTGTTCAAATTGGTTCGAAAGCAAATACATATTGTAAAATGTTTGTGTGGGTACAAATGATAGAACTTATTCTTTTCAATAGAAATCGCTTTATTCAGTACAGTTACAATTCACTATTTAATTGTTTCTCTCAGTACAATCCAATTTCTCAACCGCTTATACTTTTCTTATCTTTTACTTAAACCACTTAATCACTTCTCCTAATTAACACTTCAGATTTCACTTTAGAACTGATTTGCATACCTTGTGGATGCTGGTATTTATACCCGAATGACATACTTCGAAAACAATCCTCGCCATCCAGCGTCCCATACAATTTCCAATTTGCTAGAAAATTCGATTCCACTCTCCAGTCGAGAGTTTGTTATTCAAGTATCGAAATCTTCTGGTCTTCGAGTATCGACATTTTCTGCTCTGTGAATCTAGATGTCGCTGCTCACATTTAAGTGGTTATCACATTGCTCGTCCCGAACAACTTCGTCATTCAGCATCCCGTTGAAATGACACATTCTATCCAAATGGACCGCTTTCAATTTTCCTCGATCCCCACGTGGGTGACAACGTCATTAATGCGGGTTATCACCTTGTATGGACCTTCCCAGTCCTGTTGCAATTTTGGTGACTTGCCTTTCTTACGCTGAGGATTATACAGCCAGACCAGATCTCCTTCGTTGAAACTGGAAGATTTCGCCTTGATATCGTACCTAGTCTTCATGCGGCTGCTTGCTAGCTTCATCTTTTCTCTGGTGTCTTCATGCAATTTAAGAATCCTGCTGCGCAAGTCATTCACGTAGTCGTTCACCTCTTTGGGCTCCGTCGGTGGGGATCCGAATTTTGCTTCACTTGGCAACCGAATTGTTTGACCAAATAAGATCTCGGATGGTGTGTGCCCTGTTGAGCTATGGACCGCGTTTCGGTAGGCCATTAAGAAGAGGGGTATGTGTCGATCCCAATCCCGCTGGCAGTTGCTGACAACCTTAGATAGATGCTCATTCAAGGTCCGATTGAATCGCTCGACCATTCCATCAGATTGAGGGTGTAGTGGCGTTGTCCTTGTCTTTCTTATTCCCAAATATTGGCATATTTCCTGGAAGACTTTTGATTCAAAGTTTCGCCCTTGATCAGAGTGCAGCTCCATTGGGACCCCAAATCTGCTCACCCAGTTGTTGACTATCTGTTCGGCTACGGTCTTAGCCTCTTGATTTGGGATGGCAAACACTTCCGGCCACTTACTGAAGTAATCCATGACCACGAGGGTATATCGGTTACCATTAAAGGTTTCGGGAAACGGCCCAGCGATGTCGATGGCTATTCGTTCGAAAGGTGCTCTGACATTGTATTGTTGCATTTGTCCATGTGGCTTTACTTTTGGCCCCTTGGTAGCCGCACATCTTATGCACTTTTTGCACCAATTCTCGACATCTTGTTTAGCGCTTAGCCAATAGAAACGTTCCCTTACCTTTTCCAACGTCTTGTTTATTCCCAAATGGCCTCCTGAGATTCCGTCATGTATTTCATGGAGTACTTGGCTGACTCTGGACAGTGGCACTATTAGCTGCATACGAGATGTTGTCCCATCTGCGCTTTCCCATTTTCTCTTCAGCAATCCATCTTACACAAAAAGCGAGTCCCACTGTGCCCAGTATGCCTTCAGAGTTTGGCTTCGATCTGATATCTGCTGCCAGCTTGGTCTTTCCTCGTGTTCTTTCCAGGCCAATATTGGTTCGATGTCATTGTCTACCTGTTGGGAGGAACGGATTTCGTCTATACTCCAACCCTCTATTGGCTCAGTCCTGATCACTTGGATAGTTCCCTGTTCTTTTGCTTCTTTACGATTGCAGTGTTCGCATTTTACTCCGCACGGTCGACGAGAGAGAGCATCAGCATTTGAGTGGAGTGTTCCCTTGCGGTGTTGCACTTCAAAGTCGTAGCCCTGCAACTGCTCTATCCATCTTGCAACTTGGCCTTCAGGGTTCTTAAATTGGAGTAGCCATTTCAGAGCTGCGTAGTCTGTCCGGAGAATGAACTTTTGTCCATAGAGGTACTTATGGAAATGCTTCGTAGCCAGAATTAAAGCCAGAAGCTCGCGCCGGGTTACACAGTAGTTCCGTTCAGGTCTGGAGGGTACTTTGCTGTAATATGCGACCACTTTCTCTTGACCGTCATGAACTTGGGAGATCACAGCTCCGACCCCAACATTGCTAGCGTCTGCGTCCACGATGAACATTTTTCCGGGCGTGGGGTAACCCAAGATGGGGGCATTGCACAGCTGTGGCTTCAGTTCTTGAAATGCTCTTTCGCATTCTCCAGACCACCTGAACTGTCGGCCTTTTTCCGTAAGTTGATGCAGGCTCTTTGCAATGCCAGAAAAATCCTTTACGAACCTTCTGTAATACGTGGCGAGTCCCAGGAAGCTTCTCAGTTGGTGTTTATCTTTTGAAGAAGGCCAACTTTTCGCGACTTCTATTTTGTCAGGATCCGTTCTTACTCCTTTCGCTGATATAATGTGACCCAGATATTTTACTTCCGGACGAAACAAGGTGCACTTTTCTGGGTTGAGCTTTAAATGAGCACTTCGTAGCCTCTCAAACACTTCTTTTAGACTTTCGCGGTGCTCCGCGTACGTCTTACCTATGACGATAACGTCGTCCAAATATACTAGGCAGGTTTTCCAGGTGAGTCCTTACAATGTTCGTTCCATTAATCGCTCGAAGGTGGCCGGAGCGTTGCACAGTCCAAACGGCATCAGTGCAAACTGCCAAAGACCGCTTCCTGTAGTGAAAGCAGTTTTCTCACGATCCGCACGATTTATCTCTACCTGCCAGTAACCGCTCTTCAAGTCAAGTGTTGAAAACCATTTCGCTCCAGAAAGCATACCCAAAGTGTCATCGATTCTCGGAAGTGGGTAGCTGTCCTTTTTAGTGACATTATTGAGACGTCGGTTGTCTACACAAAATCTCGTGCTGCCATCTTTCTTCTTCACGAGGACCACTGGAGATGCCCACGGACTTTGCGATTCTTCAATCACTCCCTCAGCTTTCATCTTCGACATCATTTCGGCAACTTCTGTTTGCTTTGCCAATGGAAGACGGATTGGTCGAGCGTTTCCGGTGTCAATGTGGTGTTGAACAATATGCGTACGTCCATATTCTCCGTCTTGTGTAGCAAATATATCAGCGTACTCACCGATTAGTTTTTCTGCCAGGATTCGCTGATCTTCGTCCAGATTACAGAGGCTGAGAATTTTGTTCTTGATTCTTATGCTCTGAACTGTTGTGACCGGATTTGCACCCTTTTTTTCCGTTGTGGTTGATATAGCCTCAACAGGTACGCATTTTCCCACTATCTCCCCCTTTTTCACCTTTACACTGAATGTCTTTGGATTTAGAATCCTTACAGGGAACCTGTTGTTCTTTGGCTCCACTAAGGTCTTTCCCACCATGAAGTCTCATTTCTTTTCCGGCTCCATCAAATAGAATCGGTGGCTACCAGGACCACCTTCCACTTTTGCACACAAAATTGCTTCTGACGAAAGCTCTAGACTCTGATTGCTGCAGATGATGACATTTGAGACTGAGGTAATGGCGTTTCCGTATATCATTGGCAGACTTTTCGTCGCACCGGTTCTTTACACTGCCTTTGAAGGTGTCCTATTTTATTGCAATTCCAGCAGCGCATTATCCGTCTATCCCGTCGAGTATCTCGTTCCTCGGCACTAATTCTTGTGCAGGAGCATTCGATAGATGTTACTTCCCTGACGAAATGTGTTCCCCTGGAAGCCTGATTGGCTGCTTCCATCGCCAGAGCGAAGGCAAGTGCTTCAGCAAGGGTTCTTTTCCCGGCCATCCTTACTGCTGACTGTAGCTTCGAATCTGCAATTCCCCTGATAAATGCATCTTTGCCATTTCGTCGATAATTTCCTGGCCTGCGGTAGGGTATGAAAGATGTGCAAGTCTACTCACGTCTGCTTGGAGCTGCTGCAGTGTTTCTCCTCTTTGCTGCGTTCGGCCTTGCAATTGGACATTGTAGACCTCCTGCATGTGGCTATCTCCAAACCGTTTCTCGATAGCCTGTACTAAAGTCACATAATCTTTATGCTTTCCGATGTCTACTGTTTGCAACAATTCTGCTGCAAGACCGTGCAAGGCCATTGTTAGGACAAAGCACTTTTCCTCATTGTCCCAGTCGTTTGCACAGGCAGCCATTTCAAACTGCTTCTTATAAGTAGACCATGAGGTTTGGCCATCGAATGAAGGAGGCTTCAACTCTTTTCTCCTTGGACCGCTTAAAGAACATTCTCGCAGTTTCTGTTTTCGCACTGTGTCGAGCTCTTTTGCCAGTTGCTGAACTTTGCTGTCCATTTGTTTGAATTTTTGAATTTTTCGTGTTTGCTTTCTGAAGGAAAGTCTAACCAGGAATAATCTAACTCTTCTGCATCATGCCCACCGATTCAGAAACAACCACCAACTGTACAGTGCATACGCAAGGCATGGATAAACAACGTTGAGTGCTTAGAAGCTGCCGCAGCAAACTAATTCTGCTCAAGCAATGATTTTGTTCTTCAACATTTTTTGTTATATGCTTTTTTTTTAAAATGTTTCTTTCTTTTTACTGCAATACATCTTCTGTCTCTATTACTGCCTACTTTGTTTGTAACGATGTTTTGCTAAATTTTGTTCTTTGTTTTTATAATTTACGTTTGTCAAATATTTGCATTTCTCTTTTCTTCTTTTGATTCTGATTTGTTCTCGAGCAACTGCTACGCCTGTAGCTATAAAACAGCCAACACAGATATTGTGTCCGCATCCGAGACATGTTTTCAACCAGATATATGCGATGATTTCCATTGCCCAAAGGGCTATAAGCTTTTTCGAACCGATCGGATGTAAATCGGATGATTTCTGTCCATTGGAATATGTACTCGTTAGTATAATATGTACACTGAAAGCGTATTAGTTGGATCGGTCTACAGACCATACAACTACGTTAGTACTGTACCGTTGGTTTCTTCACTATAGACAATTTCCTGCTGCTATTCCCATACAATATTGTAAAATGTTTGTGTGGGTACAAATAATAGAACTTATTCTTTTCAATACAAATTCCCTTATTCAGTACAGTTACAATTCACTATTTAATTGTTTCTCTCAATACAATCCAATTTCACAACCGATTATACTTTTCATATCTTTTACTTAAACCACTTAATCACTTCTCCTAATTAACACTTCAAATTTCACTTTAGAACTGACTTGCATACCTTGAGGATGCTGGTATTTATACTCGAATGACATACTTCGAGAATAATCCTCCCCATCCAGCGTTCCATACAATTTCCAATTTGCTAGAAAATTCGATTCCACTCTCCAGTCATCAATGGTAGAAACTTTGTTATTCAAGTATTGAAATCTTCTGGTCTTCTGGTCTTCGAGCATCCACATCTTCTGCTCTGTAAATCTAGATGTCGCTGCTCACATTTAAGTGGTTATCACATTAATCCCTCCCTACAGTTGTTCGTTCCGAACAACTTCGTCATACAGCATCCCGTTGAATTGACACATTCTATCCAAGTGGACCACTTTCAAATTTCCTCGATCCCCACGATGGATCCGGTAGACAACGTCATTAATGCGGGTTATCACCTTGTATGGACCTTCCCAGTCCTGTTGCAATTTTGGTGATTTGCCTTTCATATGCTGAGGATTATACAGCCAGACCAGATCTCCTTCGTTGAAACCGGAAGATTTCGCTTTGATCTTCATGCGGCTGCTTGCTAGCTTCATCTTTTCCTGCTGCGCAAGTCATTCACGTAGTCGTTCACCTCTTTAGGCTCCGTTGGTGGGGATCCGAATTTTGCTTCACTTGGCAACCGAATTGTTTGACCAAATAAGATCTCGGATGGTGTGTGTCCTTTTGAACTACGGACCACGTTTCGGTAGGTCATTAAGAAGAGGGGTATGTGTCGTTCCCAATCCCGCTGGCAGTTGCTGACAACCTTAGATAGATGCTCATTCAAGGTCCGATTGAATTGCTCGACCATTCCATCAGATTGAGGGTGTAGTGGCGTCGTCCTTTTCTTTCTTATTCCCAAATATTGGCATATTTCCTGAAAGACTCTTGATTCAAAGTTTCGCCCTTGATCAGAGTGCAGCTCCATTGGGACCCCAAATCTGCTCATCCAGTTGTTGACTATCTGTTCGGCTACGGTCTTAGCCTCTTGATTTGGGATGGCAAACACTTCCGGCCACTTACTGAAGTAATCCATGACCACGAGGGTATATCGGTTACCATTAAAGGTTTCGGGAAAAGGCCCAGCGATGTCGATGGCTATTCATTCGAAAGGTGCTCCGACATTGTATTGTTGCATTTGTCCATGTGGCTTTACTTTTAGACCCTTGGTAGCCGCACATCCTATGCACTTTTTGCACTAGTTCTCGACATCTTGTTTAGCGCTTAGCCAATAGGAACGTTAGCATAACTTTTCCAACGTCTTGTTTATTCCCAAATGGCCTCCTGAGATTCCGTCATGTATTTCATGGAGTACTTGGCTGACTCTGGACAGTGGCACAATTAGCTGCATACGAGATGTTGTCTCATCTGCACTTTCCCATTTTCTCTTCAGCAATCCATCTTGCACAAAAAGTGAGTCCCACTGTGCCCAGTATGCCTTCAGAGTTTGGCTCCGATCTGATATCTGCTGCCGGCTTGGTCTTTTCTCGTGTTCCTTCCAGGCCAATATTGGTTCGATGTCATTGTCTGACCGTTGGGAGTAACTGATTTCGTCTATACCCCAACCCTCTATTGGATTAGTCCTGATCATTTGGATAGTTGCCTGTTCTTTCGCTTCTTTACGGTTGCAGTGTTCGCAGCTTACTCCGCACGGTCGACGAGAGAGAGCATCAGCATTTGAGTGGAGTGTTCCCTTGGAAGCCTGATTGGCTGCTTCCATCGCCAGAGAGAAGGCAAGTGCTTCAGCAAGGGTTCTTTTCCCGGCCATCCTTACTGCTAACTATAGCTTCGAATCTGCAATTCCCCTGATGAATGCGTCCTTTGCCATTTCGTCGATTATTTTCTGGTCTGCGGTGGGGTATGACAGATATGGCAGTCTACTCACGTCTGCTTGGAGCTGCTGAAGTGTTTCTCCTCGTTGCTGCGTTCGGCTTTGCAATTGGACCTTGTAGACCTCCTGAATGTGGCTATCCCCAAACCGTTTCTCGATAGCCTGTACTAAAGTCACATAATCTTTATGCTTTTCGATGTCTACTGTTTACAACAACTCTGCTGCAGAACCGTGCAAGGCCATTGTTAGGGCAAAGCACTTTTCCTCATTGTCCCAGTCGTTTGCACAGGCACTCATTTCAAACTGCTTCTTATAAGTAGACTATGAGGTCTGGCCATCGAATGAAGGAGGCTTCAACTCTTTTCTCCTTGGGCCGCTTAAAAACATTCTCGCAGTTTCTGTTTTCGCACTATGTCGAGCTCTTTTGCCAGTTACTGAACTTTGCTGTCCATTTCTTCGAATTTTTCGCCAACATTCTTCTCTATTCTCTCAAATTTGTCATCAACGTTCTTCTCTATTCTTTCAAATTTGTCATACTTCATGTCATTTCTTCGAATTTTTGCTGGATAATGTTCTTTTGTTCTTCCAGATTATTCTTTTTTTCGTCCATTTTCTGTTGAAGATCGTGCAGCTTTTGTTCGAGGCTATTCTTTTGTTCTTCCAGATTTTTCTTTTGCTGGTCAAGACTGTTCTTCTGTTCGTCCATTTTTAACAAGAAGAGTTGCATCATCGCGGTACTTGTGTGTTCATCCTCGTCAACATCAAAGGAGTATGCATCAGGATCATGTCCCTCGTTGTTCAAAGCCTCCTGAAGTCGGAGCACCAGGCCACTGGCCTGAGGCTTCTCTTGTTCAACTCGGATTTGAGTTGCAGGAGGGTCAACTGCAATGGTTTTCGGCCCATTCTATCTTTTTCAAATAGTCAGAAAACACCGTTTTTTTTTTGTTTTTTTTTACACACAATAAGTCCTATCCCACTTCTGACACCAATGTAAAATGTTTGTGTGGGTACAAATGATAGAACTTATTCTTTTCAATACAAATCCCTTTATTCAGAGCAGTTACAATTCACTATTTAATTGTTTCTCTCAATACAATCCAATTTCTCAATTCTTTACTAGACCATTTTCTTGCAAGCGATGTCGATAAAGTTTTGCATTATAGTCAGCTTCAAGCATCTGGTTTCTCCAAGCACGATTTAATCTTTACATATTTAGATATAGCTTATCAGTTTGGTCAGCAAAGTTTCCAATAGTGTTATTTCAAAAACATAAATATATATAAACTGATGCGAGACTTTAATAGCCTAAACTTGAACTCACTATACCTTATGCAAAATGTAAACGAGCAGGTATGCTTTTTAGGCTGTAACGTCAACTTCCTGTTTGCATGTTCATTTAAAAACATGAGTGGCGAAGAATGCGGCTCCATCTTGGCTGAGTGGCCACAACTCTGCTCTGATGTCACGATGAGATGCTGCTTACAGTCAGTGAAGACGATACAAAATGAAATCAAGTGGTTGGAATGATAAGATTGGCAAAAATGCACTTTTATGAAGAAAACTTGGTTCTTAAGTTTCTAGCAATAAAGTTTGGAAAAACCTGCGGGAATTCGGTATTGGGAAGCAATCTGAAGTGCTATCTGATAATATTGATTGCGATGTGCTCAACAACAAGTTCACCTCAATGCCACAGTCCTCTGGTATCGCAATCGCCAATAGCTCATTAACTGAAGATGAATCAACTTATTTTAGTAGCACTTTCAACTTTATAAGATTGCAAGAGAAAGACATTGTTGAGGAAAATCTATCACTAAAATCGAATGCTATTGGGCTTGACTATTAAGTCAATAATCCAAATCATCCGTACGTTTTGCTCTTCAGAGCACACATCTTTAATACACTACCTCCGAGTTTCCTTTGGAATGGAAGAAAGCTAAGATTATCCTTATTCCTAAAAAAAACACAGGTATAGAGACAGAGTTCCGACCAATGGCCATACTACCGTTCCTTTCAAAGGTTTTTGAAAAAGCAGTTCGCAAGCAAATACAAAATTACTTGATATCCAACAATCTGTTATGCACCTGCCAGTCAAGTTTTCGACCTCAACGAAGTTGCAAATTCGCCTTAGTCCTAGTAACTGATGAAATAAGAACTCCAATAGATAGCGATCACATAGCGCTGTTAACTCTCTTAGATTGTTCGAAGGCATTCGACACTGTCATCCACTTAATTTTATGTAAAAACTGCAGAACTCTTATGGGTTTACTTTCGAGTCCTGTAAGTTGATCTTATCGTATCTTAGTGGGAGACAACAAAGCGTTGTCGCAAATGGTCGCTCATCCAGCTTTATGGACGTTTTGACAGGTATGCAACAGGGATCTATACTTGGTCCAATTCTCTTTTCATTTTATATCAATGAGCTTCTGCGAGTTGTAAACCACTGTCTGATTCATCTATACGCTGATGATGTACAACTTTTAATTAGTCGACCCTTCTTTGGAAAAAATAAAGCAGTTGATATAATGAGCGGGGACTTGTGTCTTATATCCAGCTGGTCAAAAAAAAAACAACCTCTACCTAAACCGTGCCAAGTCGAAAGCCCTGTCCATCTGTCGTAATGCGTTAGTTGTATCAGTTTTAAACTCATTGAAACTAGAGGAGGAAACCATTGACTATGTCAGCTCCTCCCGAAACCTAGGAATGATTTTCAATAGTACCTCACTAAGTACGACCATTTAAACAGTGGTATCGGAAAAGTTTATTGAAGCCTTCGTCTTCTTCGGGTAACTCAAAGGTTCATCCTAAAAAAACTACCCCATTACTTGCAAAAACTCTTTTACTTCCCGTTTTACTGTATGGATGCGAAGTTTTCTGTGATTTGGGCTATGCGCAAACTAAATGTGCCCGCTTTGTATTCAACTTACGCCGATATGATTATATATCTTTTTTCTCGATACAAGTCTGAAAATTTATTGAGATTTCGTTTTCTAAACTACATGCATCAAATCATTCAAACATAATAACCTGATTACCTTCATAGTATTTGAATTTCCCCCAATCAACTCGATTTAAATACGAGTAGCTTAATACTCATCGTCAGTTTTTTATTCATGTTGTACGCCTTTGGAACGCCCTGATGAGAGGAATCAGAAGCACAAGAAGTTTTAAACGTGTTCTTTTCACTTATTTGGCAAATCATTGAATGTTTTCAAATTTTGATTTACTTAAAGTACATTTAAAAGAACATTTTATAGCATTTTCTAACTTCTGATCACTTATCCCTGACATACGACGCATCTTAATATTTAATAATTATGCAGCATATGTATGTACACATGGTATATGCAAATCTCTTTTGATATGGGTAAGGGGGCCCACGTCACTGGGAATGATGGAGGAGATCTTGTTTGAGACGAGAAGTGCTCAGGTTGAAATCAAAAACGGAGAGGTTTGAGTTGACCATTCGGAGCATACGGGTGATGACAACGATGACAACGTAGATTACGTGGGTTTGTGTTGAAAGAAATAGAGATGAAAAGGGATGCGCAGTCGATGGAACCTGAGAGTAGTCGATTAATGAAAAGAGTGTCAGCAATATTCCTAAGTTCTTCTAACGAATTCATATTGAGAAGCTTGAGGCGGTCGCGATAGGTAGGTAAGATTAAAGGGTCGTTCCAGGGCAGACCATGGAGAGAAAATCAGAGGAATCGACGTTGAATACCCTCGATTCGGGAAACATAAACTCGGTGAAAGGGGGACCAAGCTTGACTGGCATACCCAAGTAGGGGGCGAACAAAGGTAACATAGAGAGATCTGGTTACATACTGGTTAGAAAATTCCTTTGACCACTGTTTAATTAAGCTAAGTGGTGAGTTGGCTTTAAGGATCATCATCAATATGCGAACGGAAATTAAGCTCACAGTCGAATAATATGTCAAGGTCTTGAAAAGACTGATCCAGAGAATATAAAGTCGGTGAGGAAACGAGACATTTGGCTATATTAAGTAGTTTTTGAGGCACCATATTGAAAACCGATCAAGGTCATCTTAAATCAGGGCAGAGTCATGGGGTGAAGAAATAGTTTTGAAAATTTCTGTGTCGTCAGTGTAAAGGGAGAGGGAGGGGTTTTTGATAACCCTCTCAGGATCGTTAATAGTAAGAATGACGAGAAGAGGACCAAGATCGCTGCTCGAAAAACATTAAAAGAAATAGGGAATATCTCTGTTTTTTCATGTTGGGAATAAGATTAGTTTCAGGCAGAACGTAGATATCAAACGGGAGAGCATGAGATTGACGCAAACCCTCATGGGTTTTAGAATGCAGTCATCTTACGTTCTGGTAATAGAAGGTCAGAGAAAGGTTTTTGTATGTCTTCTTTGGTTCGAAAAATTTTTTTTCGTGGGCAAATCGACTGACCTGGAGGTGTGAGACTGTTTTAGAGTGTACATAGTGGCGAAGAGCGGCAGGATCATCTGCAAATTTTTGGGGAGGCGTATTGAAAATCTCGTGATACTTTATATAAAGTTTCCTGAGACTGGTAACATTGTTAGGGAAGCCTTCGTGCTGGATGGAAACCATGGCGCTTGTTTTTGTTTTACTGTCGTAGAACATCGAGTCGAATTTATCGTGCAGATAGGCGAGATATAGACGAATATTCTCATATATATTTTTATACACAGTGGGCGGCGAAAGGAGCCAATAGAAGAGGAAGTGGTTAAGGAAGAGGGGTCTGATGTCGCAACAGATAGGATGTCGGAAGGGGGCTTAAAATGTGAGAATGATGCAGTTAGGATACTTAGGTCCAGTTCTGAGGTCGAAATTACGAAAAGGCGTGTGTGGTAGGGGCTAAGGGATGGCAGTTTGGGGTGCAGGGGTTAAGCCGTAGAGTCACGTTGACATTAGGGCTTGTTTTGATGTGGTATAGAGAGAGTTGGAGTATGGGTAGGAATTTTAAAATCCAACAATTGGATCTTGGCAATTTGGATTTACTTGCTAATTTATTACCTGGTTTTAATATAATGGACTGCTTGACCTGACCTTATCCTGCTTCTTGGTCGTATTTTCTAACCATTTGAAGACACATGTTTCAAAGATTGAAATTGTTACTGGCTGGATTATGGAGTAACTATTCATATAAGGTAGTGGCTAATAGTGATGCCATATTTCTTTTCGAAGAAATTCGAGATCCAATCAGCATCAACGCTTTTGATAAGAAGCGTAGTGTAATCAAAATAAATAAAACATAGAAATGTCAACACGTAATTTACAAAACAAACAAAACATGTACTAAAACAAAATATATGTCACGACCCAAATGTCAATTATAAAAATAACATTTTGGATTAGCAGTTCAATAAAGATTTTCAGTTTTAAGTTTTATAACGTTTAAGATACCGAAAGACATAGTCGTTTTATTTCTTTGAAAAGTTCTTTTTTTTGGAAAAACAACATTTGGTCCATTCGAGTCAAATTAAGAATTTTAATACACAATCAACACAAAATTGTACAAGTACGTTTGTCAACACAAGAATCTACATATAGATATACTCGTACATACATATTTATAAACGACATTATCAACACTGACGTTTTATAATATTAATACATAAATTATCAAAATCAATACAAGAAATTTAACATAAAAAGAAGAAAAACTGCAACCAGCAATTCATCAAGGATCCCATCGCTGCAGCCTTCAACAAAAGTTGAAGGAAAGCTACAAAAGTGTGTGTGTGCACAGAAAAAATCATCAGGAGAAGTGCATACCTGGAAGAAATTAAAAGGAAATCATCAGTCGGAAGTTCAAGTGAGTTCTTTCCATTATAACTACTAGATATATACGTAAAAACGTGAAAACTTTGGGCATAAGATGGTTACCAGCACTTGATGTCTTTTCCTTCCAGGTCGCAACTATAAGTACTGAGGACATCACTAAACGGTCGGTATTCTCCTCCATAGCCAGGCTCTATGACCCGATGGGTTGAGTTTCACCTTGTATTATCAAGGCGAAGATGATAATGCAGAAACTATGGTGGAAGGGATCGGAGTGGCACAAACCATTACCTCCAGAACTGGTGAACGAATGGTTGAGTTTCTCTAGGGAATTACCCAACATTGAACGTATCCACATTCCACGTTGGATCAACACCAACAAGCAGATCAAGATGGTAGAAATCCACGGGTTTAGCATATGCGGCTGCAGTTTATCTACGTGTTCTTGGTGAGGATGATAGAGTTCATATGAGTTCGTCCAAAACAAAGGCGGCACCACTTAAACCAATCACTCTTCCAAGATTAGAACTTTGTGGAGCTATGTTGCTGGCAAAGCTTTTAACGGAAACGGGATGAATTTTAAAGTTGGATAAAGCGAAAACGGTGGCGTGGACGGATTCCCTTCTAACGTTGTGCTGGATTAGAGCTCATCCATCGAAACAGAAAACCTTCGTATGCAACAGGGTTTCCCAAATCCAACGGCTTACAAGTTGCGCGATATGGAAACACAGTCCTTACAGCTTAATCCAGCAGACTTAGCGCCCAGAGGAATCCAAGCAGAAGATCTCGTTGACAACGAACTCTGGTGGCAGGGACCGAAATTCTTACGACATCGATGGGACGCACCATTTCCACAACAACCGCACGTCCAGGAAACCCAACAAGAAGAACGTCCAACGAGAGTCCATCATCAGGTCCTGGAAGAAGGAGTAGTAGAAGCCTTGTTACTCAAACATTCAACACTATCGAGAGTAACTCGCATAGTTGGTTACTACTCGTATCGACGGTTCTTATGTAACAAACAACAACACCATCGGCTTCTAAACGTCGTGCTTTCTACACAGGAGCTTGAGACCGCATTTATGAGGATAATAAAGCCGCACAAGAAAGGAAGTTTCCGGAGAAATTTAAAGAAACTAACACACACGAGTTCAGAGGGGTAAAGGCACTGAACCCTTTCAAGAATGAACAAGGAGTACTACGAGTTGGAGGTAGGCTCCGTAATGCAGACCTCCCATTCAACACCAAACATCCCATTCTGCTGAGTCATAAACACCCATTAATACACCTCTTAATAAAAGAAGCGCATAAGAAGACCCCCCACGGTAAGAACCAAAGAGTGATGGCGTATATACGTCAGAGGTTCTGGATATTTCGGCTCAAGACCATCATCAAAAACTTCATTTTCGAATGCAACATTTGTTATAGGTTTAGAGCGAAACCCTTAGAACAGCTGATGGGCAGTCTTCCAACTGCCAGAACGACGATATCCAGACCTTTCACATACACTGGCGTGGACTACGCCGGACCAGTAGAGGTGAAAACGTGGAGAGGTAGGAACGTGAAACCATACAAGGGCTACTTTGCATTATTTGTATGCATGGTGACAAATGCGATCCATATCGAGCTCGTGAGCGATATG